>OY728140.1:1727548411-1729948411 GCA_963277665.1 Viscum album
AATTAGGTTACGGTTGCTAGAAATGATTACGCCTTTGATTTGGAAATTTAAATGTATTTTTAATGCTATCGGTCTTAAGTGACCTTTTATTGAAAAATTGATTTCTTAAGTGGTTCTAAATTAGTAATGTGTATTTCCAAAGGTGTTTGGCCTTTTCGCTGATTGATTTTAAAAAGTGTTCCCTTTATGTAATTAAGCATGTTTGGCAACAGAAGAATGTTTTCTGAAAGGCCCGGTTGGCACTTTAAGATTTGGTTTGCGAAAATAGAAAACCTCTTTTTAGTCATTCCCCCTAAATTTGAAAATAAAATGTGATGCAAGTGTTAATGAGTGGTTTGTGATATGTGCCTAGTGTAAAGGCTTGTGTGTAATTATGTGATGTAAAGAGGGGGAATGCACTTAAGTAGGGAGTGCGGTGGTGAAAGGTTGCATGAATTTTAGATAAAGAAAGTGTAATGTACTTGTTTGATTGTTTGATAAAGAAAGCTCACCACCATTTGAAATAGAGTGCAATGGGAAAACCCGGGTATCTAGGTGGGTGACCAGGGACTAGTACGCTAGATGACACGACAGGGGTTCGTCCCGGTTTGTCTAGCAGGATTGACGCGACAACACTAACTAAACATATGAATTTCTGAGAGTCGTGTCCTTCTAAGCCACGTTTTCTGAGGGTCGTGGCCTTCTAAGCCATGTTTTCTGAGGGTCGTGGTCTTCTAAGCCACGTTTCACTGAGGTACGAGGTCTTTAGGTTCCCACTTGTTTTAGCTGCCTATAGGGATTACCCATGATGCTCATTTTTGTCATGCTGCTAACGGTGTAACTTCCTTTTCAGCTGTTTCATACTTGATGCCTTGTTTGTGAAAATCATATTTTAATCCAAACTGGTTTCTTTCCATTTTGAAATGTTAATGCATGCTTGAAACCTATTTTGAAAATGTAGTGGGAGTAAAAGGCTTTACCTGAAAATGAAAACTCGTTACTTGAATTTGAAAAGGAGAAACACTATTTTATTATATCTTATTTTCAAACTGGCATAGTTGGATTTCTTAATAAAGGCGGAGGCATAAGATGTGGTTGTTTTTGACTTTCCTACTGAGCATCTCGGTGCTCACGACTACATTACTTTTCAGTTGCAGGTTTCAGTCTTGGATTTCTTTTGGGAGTGAGTGTGGTTGTCGTACCGTGGTGATCCACGGGGTCACCTGAGGTATGTCACGTTTCTTTGTTTATTTCTTTTTCCACTGCCACATTGTTCAGTTTATTTTCTTTTATTTATATGCTTGTTCAGTTTATGTTTATTCATCTTGTTATGGGCTAAACCGTTCCCAACTGGTTTGTTTTGATGCCCGACACTAGTTTCCATCCCGGGGGGATCGGGAACGCCCCTTGGGACTTGCCGCGGATCATCTCGGGTGACCGGTTTAGGGTTGACCCGGGTTGGTTCGTGACACAAATAAAAACTCAATTTTTTTGGTTTTTTCTATGTTAGTAGAATTTTATATTAATATGATAATTTGATATTGAAAAGAATCAATTTTAAAAATATTGGAAAGTCATATTTTAGAATTACATGAGGACAATTTAAAAACATGGAAGATAAAAAATGAAAAATTATATTAATATATTAAGGAAATTTGGGATATTTTTCTCCATCCTGGCTATGTGATGTTTTTTTATTTAAAATGTCATATTTATGTGACATCAGACCATTTGAGTCATATCATCCACATCATGATTCATATTGATTCATGTTCGATATCAACACCTAAAATTAATTATGGATGATTGTACTAATGTGTTATGAAAATATGATGTATTTATCTCTGTCTTCCCAATGTGGGTCGCATTATAGAATAAAATTCCACTTATATTGAATACATGAATTTGGATTCATACAGATCATGTCTTATTTCAGATTATCATTTGATTGGTTTCAATTATAGAATAATTGAATAATGGAACATTTTAGTAATATATTCATACAATATAGGATCATTATCGTAGTTTTTGATTGGTTACATGTGTTTTGGAGTAAAATGACACTTTTAATATGAAAATACCCACATTGATTAATATCATCCACATCATGTATATAATGGAAGTGAAGACAATACATACACCTAAAATTGAGTTATTGATCGTTTTACTAACATATCATGAAAATTTGTGCTTTTGCCTCTGTTTTGGCTACGTGACATGTGTTTTAGAGTAAAATGACAACTTTATAGTGGGAATGCATGAAGTTTGAGTTATACTAGCCACATCATCTATCTGATTAATGTTTGGTCAATTACAATATATAAAAAACGAAATATGGATATTTTTAATAAATTATAAAGACAAATTGTTATTTTTTCCCTTGTTTTTTCTTTATAAATTGTTCTTTATACTAGAATGATATTTTTATTTTGAACATTAATGTTGAGTCATATTGGTCCTTTCATATGTCATATTGATATACCATCTATTCCAACATAGTAATAATGATTTGTAGATCATGTTCAAAATGTATCTTGAAAATCATAGCTTGTTTTCTTAATCTTGTCTTTGTGTCATGTTTATGAGATTTAAATGATTTTTTTAATATATAAAAAAACAGTTTGAGTTATATTGGCCACATCTTGGGTTGGCTTGAAGTAATGTAAATTCCTATAAAATATATCAATTAATGAAAATTATCATAATTTAGTAAGACAAACCACTCTCTTTTTTTTCATTTGTGTTTGTGTAAATTTTGTTTTCGACTAATATGACACTTTTACATTAAAAACAAGCCCTATGAGTCATTAAAATCATATGGTGTGTCATATTGTTATATGGAAAATTCCTACATTTCAAAATTGAATTATGGATCCTTTTTATATTGTATATGGACAATATGAGCACATTTTTAATTTTTGTCTTTGTGACATGTGTTTTGGAACAAAATGAATCTTTTAATATGATAACTTACACTTTGATTTATATTAGCCACATTGTTGTCATGTTTCAATTTTGTTGTCTCTTATAAGTAAAAAATGAATTTTGGATCAATTTTCTAATGTATCATAAAAACAAGGCCCCTTTAATAATGTTTTAGCTTCATAAGTCACATTTATGCTAAAATAACACTCTTATAATGAAAATAATCACCCATAGTCATACAAGTCAGGTCATGAAATATATTTAGGTAATGTGAATCACCAAATATCACAAATAAATTATGGATCATTTCAAATAAAATTCTATATAATCTAATCCTATGTGGTCATTTTAGGCTATATGAAATTTGTTTTATGGTAAAATGGCACTATTAATGTGAAAACATGGACATAGAGTCATACCATCCATGTAATGTGTAGAATTCAACTGATTTCAATTCCTACATGTCAAAAATGCATTAATAATCATCTTCTTAATGTATCATGACAATAAATGTTTTTTTGGTTATGGATATATGAATCATGTTTTAGACAAAAATGATAGTTTTATATTGAAACCAATAACATCAAGTCAACCACTTTCCATGTCGTGTATCAGATTTATGTGAAATAATTTCCTACACATCAAATATTAATTATCTACATTTTTTATGAAGTATTAAGTGAATATAATCTTTTTTAGTTGGTTTTATCTATATGAATTATTTTTTAGTAAAAAAATATTTTTTTTAATTATGAACATGAACTTGGAGTTGTACTGGTAATATCATTTTTCATATTGATGTATGATCAATTAATATACATTAAAATTAAATTATGGACCATTTTCCTAAGGCCTCAAGACAATCCATGCACGTTTTCTTAGTTTAGGCCATTTAATGTGTGTTTTAGAGTAAAACGAATATTTTTCTACAGATCCATGTACAATTAGTCATTCCATCCACATCATATGTCTAAGTGACGTGCAATCAACTGAACATGAAATTTTTTTTAAAAAAAATTAGAAACATTATATCTAATAACATCAACACAATGTTGACATAAATTATGACACAATTTACTCTACAGAATCTTCTCTAAAATTTTTTCATCTTCTTTATAGAATTTAAACAATAAAAAATCTATATTTTTTGTAAAAAATACAAAAAATCACATGATTAAAAAATAATATAAATTAAATTTTAGTTACCATCTGAATTACCTATTTAGGTATTTTAGTTTTTTGATATTATATTATATCTGAAAAAACTTTAAATAAAAAAATATGAACAATAATTATCATCTTTTGTTTAATACACTTCAATGACAATGACCAAAATATGTAATTTTTTTAATTTATTCTGATAGATATATGTTACTATATATTACTTAATATGTATCAATTATCATAAATTCATTGGTTTTTTGTGTTCAGTCTTCGACCTCATACCCTAATTTAGATGACACTTATTAACCTCCCTATCAGAACAAATTTTCATTTGAACAAAACTAAAATATATATTTTGTAGCACATTTGTAATATTTTTATTGTAGTTCCATAATAAATCTAAATGGAAATCATGTGTGGTTGATTTTTTTGGAAATATACACTTAGTATGAAAAAAATGAACAATCGAGTAATCAAAAATTAGTGTGATGAAGATCATATTATTTCAAAAAAAGTAAAAAAATAAATAAAAAAATTAAATTACTATATTGTAGGGGTTTCCCCAAGATGTTAGGACTTAGGTGTGTTCTTTCTTCTATTAATTTATTTTCAAATTCTATGTGAAATTAATTTTTTTTGTTAATTTCTTCCATTTCCAAATGAAAATTTTTAGTATAAATGATATCAGGGTTAATGATTACAAATAATACATCATATATTTTGACCTAGATATCGTATTAATATATGAAAATGGAGAAGATATGAATATTTATTAACTATAATGAACATAATAGATTAATTTTTGGTAAAAGGAATTATTAAAATATACCTAATGTATAAATTAAAAACTGATCCTTCCAACCATTCAAACATGATAATTTAAGTAATACTCTTAAAAACCAACCCATATGTAATAGAATTTCTAAATATGTTTTCATCAGATTCAATGCTAGGAAATTTTTTTATATTTAAATGGTGTTTATTCAGTATGTTGTATATGGTTTTTTATAATCATCTAATGATCATCTTCAGTAGAGGGAAACCCAAAAAGTATTGGAATTTTATATTTATGTAATGACCTTGTAAATAATAAAAAAAGTGTAACAGTAAACCATGTACAACATTTTCAACATTATTTTTTTTGAGGAATGAGACTTCCTGATGGTGATCACAAGGAACATTGATTGGTAGAACTTTGTGTTCAAGGAGATCCACAGTCCAATGGATCAACAATCATATTGTTTGGATTTTCAAGAAATGAAAGAGGTGATAGAGGCTTCTTCTGTGATACGGATTGTGAATTTGATGAAGAGAGATTTGGAAGAGTCGTATACACATTGTGCACCAAAAAATAGAGGATCTCATACTCTTATATAGTCACATCCTAAGGAATATCATTTGATTAATTCATCATATGTGTTCCTATTTATTGGGGACATTATTTAACTAGATTATTATATTATATATCCAAATCAATGAATCCATTTATAATTGATTTTAACTCTTGAATATACTATATAGGACAAGTAAATAGTATATATATATACATATTATATTAATTCCTAAAATGAATGAGAAATAAATTCATCATATAGAATATCAAATATAAAAAAATATATAATTCATATATAATATAAATACACCATGCATTATATACAGATGTAAATGCATAATGTCCAGGTATATTTTTGTTCACTACAAATAATATCCAACATGAACTGAAATCCCATAAGGTATTGATGTAAAACATTAAAAATATTTGTGAATCCATCTAAACTATTTTAGATATAGACTTTTATAAACCCCTCTTCATGTTGAATGAATATTTTTTCCAAAAAAAATTCATGTATCCAAGGGCCCAACTATGTGACCTTTCAGGACTTAAAAAAATTGAAAACAACTATGAAATCCCAATTTTGTATATGTATGAAAACAAACTCCTTTAGAGAATATTCAATGATACTAAAGCTACTAAGGGGTATGGTGTGTTCTCCATAAAACAAAATCAGATATCTATACATACATGTCCATAAGAATATACATAATATTAAGTGACCAATTACATGGAACTTGTAAATATAGTAACAAACTCTAATAAATTCATGATTCATTAAAAAATAGTTACCATGTCTATGAATACATTACATGTCATTCAGCTATCTGGTATGTATATCACATGTAGCATCCCCAAATGATTTAACACATCATATGTAATACAAGTGACCATTTCCATGTATTACCTCATTCAATTCAATCAATGGCGAAATGTCTTTAACTTATCATACTAGTGGAAAAATCCTATCATGGTTTTACTCTTTTAGAAAACCTAAAAAAACATACTCATCCAGACAATTTTATAAAAGTTAATATGTTTACTTGAATATGTTGAGTACCGACATATGAATAATATCATGTTAAGTATCTTGTAATCCTTCATTAACAAGGATTAATAAAAACCATACACCACTATGAATATCTATGACTGTATGATATTCCACAAGATATAATTTTGTGGAGCAGTCCATGTAATAAGTATCGATTTATTACCACAATAATAAAATATTTTTATCTCATATACAACCTTTTGTAATAGATATAAAATATATTCATGTTATCCATTACATATTAGCATATCCCATAATACATAGTGATGAATGTTAGTTGTGGAAAACATAAGGATTGTACATCGAGTGGATATTATTCATTTGACCATTTATGTAATGTAAATTACACAACACATGAATGATTACTAAATAGATATATCAGTTATTATAAATATATTTTATTCATATTACAATATTAATTATTCTCTTAATTTCATAATATCTTGATATTCTATATTAATTTCATTATTTTGTTGGAGTAATTTATTTTGAAAATTACATCCATATTTAATTCTTATCAAACCCTATGAGCACAACAGATCAATCCAGGTCAACCAAAATATACACCTGAGTTGGTCATCACATGGTGAGGTAAAGTAAGAAAACATAATAGGTCTTGAATATTACTAAAACAATTCATGTAATTGAATTAAAATTCCGATGAAAAAGATACCACTTTATCCATAAATTTTAAGAAAAATTATATAAACTAGAATTTAAAGATAAATTATAACCAGTAATTCTTCACATTACCACTATTCACATATAAACCAAAATCAACTAAAATAAAAAACGATAAGAGAAGACAAGGTGATACATGATTTCCATTAAAATACCATGATCATTAATCACAACATCTACAAAAACCCAAAGGAAAAAAAGTGGGTTCGTGACATAAAGACTAGTAGGATACCACAATATAATATACACAAGAGATAATATCATGAATTCTAATATTATTGAATTTAAAATAAAATAGTTTTTAAATCTCAAATTTCATAAATCAAAAATCACTATTAAATACTCTCCCCTTTGTTATTCATAAAATAAATTTATATTCTAAAAATATAAATATTAATGTAGTATTGATTAAGTGTATAATATATCCATATACAATATCTTAAAGAGTGAAAAAATATATATCCATGAAATCTCATCAATTGAAGCTATTTGATAGAATTTCATTTAAAACATATGATAAAAAATAAATGATAATATACAACCATGCAATAAATATCTATAAATATAAATGAACCATCAATTAAAGATCTAAAATATGGATAACTTTTAGTTGAACTATAAACCCCTTTGGATCTAACCATTTTCAAGTCATCTCAAAGATTAGCATTATCCCTAACCAACCCCCATTAGTTCAATAGAGACATAGTATGCTTATGCGTCTTTCAAGACACACAAAAGGTTAATTATGTTCCATTATTATCAATTATATTTCAAAAAATATCATCAATTTTAAAAACCCATTTTTAAATCCAAGCCAACCAGCTTCGAAGTTTGAATATCCATTTCCAAATCAAAGCCCCTATTCATGTTTTTTAACAAACACTTGGTCCGATTTTTTTAAATAAAATCACATATAAAAATATACCTTCATTGAAAAAAATAATTGAAAATAATTTTCCACATAATTATAATACACAGACCAAAATAATTTACAATAACAATAAAAAATCAATGAATTATATTTTTGTTTAGAGACACCTACATCAAAATAGTAGTACCAAATGCACCTTTGAAAATAGAGATTGGGGATGGATTTATTAGGTCCTTATGATCCTAGATCCATAAGAAAAAATGTATAACTTATATAAACCCCCATAGGTCCACCATCCATCCTCTTCATGTTTCTCCAGATGAGAGGAGATAAAATATGACAATAGAATTACAAATAAGAGGATAACCCGCATCAATAATAGACAATACATCGACAAAATCCCTGAATAATGAATTAATTAATCTAAAAATCAAATGGTATTGACCTCCAAATAATAGGGAAAGATAATTTTGATTCAATATTTTATTATGGGGGGTTAGTTTTAAAAATTCTAATAGAAAAGGGGAAAATTCCATTTTTAATCAGTCAAAATAGGTTTTATTGGATTCCTGGAAGAGTCTACATGGTTCAAATTACCAAAAACAATAATTTTGTGCCTCTACTATCAATTCAAGATGGGTTCACAATTTGGAAAATAAATTATTTTAACTGTGTACCTTCCGTTCAAACACATATACCCAAAGGGTCGACAATTGGCACTAGGGGACACATAGTTTTGGAAAACCATGATCAAACCACGTGACACCTCTATAAAACCTCCAGATTCCCCATGGTTCCTAGGCATGTCACACGGTTTGTTTAAACATGATTATAAAATGTGATATTTCACTGTATCCACAAAGATTCAATCCTCACAGTTATAGAATGGTTAATAAAGGCATGAACCTTAACCATGCGGCTTTCTAGTTTTTAGTAAATTCCCATATTTTTATCCTACGATCCCACGAAACATAAAAAACTCAAAATACAAAATAACATGGATTAAAAAATGTGTAATCATAAACTAGAGATAATTATAATTCTTCCCACCATAAGCACATTCTATATCCATAATTTCCTCACGATTCTGGACCCACAAAAATAGAAGGCAACCATTGCCTAATCAATGATTTTCTCTCCCATGTCTTGTGGGTATCCCATATAAATTAATATAGTACAATATCACAAGGAATTATATTATAACATAATACCTTCTTATGGAGATACATAATATAGACTGGTAACTCAATAATGATGGAATCCAGCTCATGAACAACATTCTTCCATTCAATCATAGATGAATGATATGGGTGATTCCTACTCCATTGGGAAACATGTAACACATAATGGATCGATGTAAAACATAGAAATAAGTCCACTCAATATCTCACCATTCTGAGTTCCACCACAATCTCAAAGGAGATAACAAACCTCATTAGTAAATTACCATTCTCACACAACATATGATTTCCCATGGTAGGTAAATTTATGAGAAAAACATCATCACTTACCTAAAACCCTATAGGAGAGTGATTATGGACTAAATAATATTTTTAATGGATTTGTGTTGGGACCATCCTTTTCCGGATCAACAACACCTTTTTATGCATCTACTCATTGAGACTTGGGAAGATTAAGACCGCTCCCCCAACTATTTCCAACACAAGATATATCTATATCACCACCAATACAATTCTTAAAAGGGAACCATGTTTATTGAATCCTGATAACTATTGATGTAGAGAAATCGACCATAGGAAGATAATTTTCAAAAATTTCTCTAAAATAAAGAAATCAATCCCATAGTATATCATATGGAACCTAGATAATCCTTTATATATATCTTCCATATGTTGATGAATTTCCATGCTCAATTTAAATTTGGAACCCATTACCTCTAGTGTACCATTCCAAAACCAATATGGGAACCTTGGGACCATTTTAGATACAACCATCAAAGAACCCCCCCTGAATTCTCATAATCTCTCCGACATAGAAGACCCCATGTTACTCCACAGTCATCATATCCTTGATTGGAAGGAAATGTGATGATTTACTAAGTTTTTCAATGATAAACCAAATTGTATCCTCACCAATAGGATTCCATGGCAGTCAAAAAATGATGTCAATGGACACATCATCCCACTTCCATAATGGAATGGGTAATGGTTGTAAAAACTGAAAAGGTCTATTGTCTTCCACATTAATTTTTTAGAAGTGAGACACCGTGAAATAAAAATGTCAACTGACCATCACACATATGGAAACCATTACCAAAATCTCATATAATGATACATATTTATATTCCCATTGTTCATGGGAAAAAAAATCCAATTATAATTTTCCATTTATTCTTTCCTTAGGCATAACATAACGACCTACCTACCATGATTGCTTAATGTAACATTGGGAGACCAAGACCACTCACTAGAGGTCTCGCCACTACAAATGATTTCCCTGAATCATAGGAACATGGGGACTTTCACCTTATTATGATGATATTTCTTATAAAAATCAAATTCAATTTTAATTGATGCCACGAACACCATTCCACAATCTTCTTCTACTCCCATGATCATCCAAGTGAACAAACACAACACAAACCATTCCTCAACTACTTCCTTCACATCTTTAGTCAATAATTATCTACATAATGAATCAGTGACAAAATTTACCATCATGTGAGTATATTAAATTTTAAAATGAAAGTATTGAATATATTTATCCTAGTGCCACTATTGTTACCTTATATCCCTAAAATAAAAATATATTTTAGGATCCTATTATATGAATACACAATAAAGAGCTCACCAAATAGATATTGATGGAACATTTTTAGTGCATTAATAATTGCTTCCAACTCAATATCATGAGTAGGGTAGCATTCTCATGAGGGTGTAACTAGAATAAGAAATAGACCACCACATTTTTTTTACATTATGCTGTATCATAAACCAATGCATAATTATTTAAATAATAAAACATACAAAAAATCTTGTTTTTGAATAATTAAAATAGGTAATGAATTAATCCTAAATATCAAATCCTCAATATATATTTGAAACTTATCATTCCTGTTAGAAATTAAACCCTTCTGGGTTAAATCTATCATTGATTATTCTTTCTTGGTGAATTTATAAACCAATAACCTATAGTACCCAGAAAAAATGAAAAAGCCTTGTATCTAAAAAACCTTTATGTGCTACTCCTAGAACATCACTATCATTATCTTTTCTTTATGTACTAAGCCACATATCTAATGTATCATGTTTTCTAGAAATTTTAATTCCTGTATCAAAACAATATTTAGAAATATTACAACAAAGATGATGTTCCATCATTTTTTTAATAATGATATTCAAATGGTCGATATACAACCCCACGACTATAGAGTATGGTAAAATAACATCCATGAACACAATAAGAAAAGATGTCAAACAGTGATGATATATTTTGTTCATAAAATTACATAAATGTAATTAAAGAATTAATGAAACTGAAATGAAAAAAATAAAAATGCTAAATACCCATACTAGATCCTAAATTTTTTCTCAAGTAAATCCTCATCTTAGAATCTCAACTAGTGTTACCCTAAACATTGGTCAATATTTAAAAAACTAGCGATACACTCTATGTTGGTCAAAAAGATCATCAATCCTTGGAATATGATATTGGTTTATAATAGTCTCCTAATTCAACAATCGATATTCCATGAAAGTTTTTAGACTCTTTTCATCCTTCTTAGAAATCACCATAGTAAAAATTCCCTGTTGAGATGTAAGGATAAATAATTATTCTATCATTGAGGTTGTTGAGATTGGAATTACCTTTTACCAACATAATAGGTGTTATTCGATATGATTTAAAAGAAATGATCATCATAGAAGGTTATAGGTCAACAGTAAAATTGGCCTCTCTCTACAGTGGTACTCTATAAAATTCACCTGGAAGAACCTCATAGTATGGAAAAACCATAGTATGGATTAGATTTCCCATGCGAAAAAATGTATCTAGAAAAACCTATAACAAGTGACATGATATTACTCTATCATTAAGAAAAATAAGCCCCAACCTCAATGATATACCATCCTTCTCACCCAAAAATACATCAGTGACCCCATAAAAAAATAAATTATGCTCCATGATTATGACAGTCAATACAGGATTTCTTGTTGATCTTATACTCCCTATTTTTAATCAAGTTAGTCATATCTGGATCGTGAACTAAAAATCCCATGTTACATAATAGTTTGATATCATCAACTTAAAATAGGGCCCCTTGAAACCATGTCCAAACCTATTTCCAAATGGTGTAGAGAGATCCAACAAGAACAAAATAAGTTCTAAATTTAATCACAACACATAATCCAACTTTGATGATATTAAAAAAAATTATAACCAGTATCAAAAAAATATAGCACCGTTGAAGATGAAACAAACCCCCTGCCTATAAAATTAGTTATCCCTTCATTAGATGCATATTGTGCATACTCTTTCACATAAAACCATTTAATGCCTGCCATAATAAAATCCACTATTCCATTTGTATAGGATCCACTTTAATTGGAAACATTAATAGGAACATATGAATTCTTTGTGAGAGTGGATCATACCTTACATCCATGGGACATCATATCGTAGAAAATATTTAAATTAACAATTTTCACACAATGACGAAAAATCCCAGGATCCCCCATACAGTTTAGCTTTCTATGACCTTTCGTACCACAATGGTAGAAAATAACTTGTTTCAGTCCTGATTAATCCCTTAAAACTAGTCCAAGAAAAATATATCCACCCTTGAGCATCCGTTTCTTACCAAACGAAACACCATGGCTAATAAATGTAACAAAAGGAGCTCTGCCCAATTTTATTTTCTAGATAAATCTTCCTCTGCCAAAAATGGCATGTCAAACACCTCCAAAATGGTCGTAAGGAACAATAGAATCAATATCAACTGAATATTTGGTCACAATAAAAACTCTAACCACCATGTATGAACTCAGATCTTCATTCCAAGTATGGATCATTATTTTGATTAGTTTTTGAAGAAAAAATGAAGTTTTTGTTAATTTTATAAGTACATGCCAAGTACATGGCTATGTGTGTGACCTAGAAGACCCCCTAAAGTGGGTTCCGGTGGAGGCTACTACACATCGTGTATGGTAAATGAAAAATACTATGTACTTTTTTTAATTGAATAATCTTATCAGGGTCACATCACATCTATAGATCAATCTAATTCTTCCCATGTCTCGTATAAGAGAGATATATACGTCTTAAGATCTTTGAGCTCTTCCTTTTCCTTCATCAAAGAACCTATTAAGACGTTTCTAGGTGTGTTAGATTCCCACCGGTGAGTTCTCTCTTTATTAAGAGTCTATCTTCCTGAATTCTCCTCCAAATTGAATTTTCGAAGGTAGATCATTTTTAACTTTTATAGATCTATGTTTTTGTAGATGATTCAATGGATGATGTTCAATAGTGTTCATCGTACAAAATAATGGTTTGTGGTTTTTTGAATTTATTTAACTATATTTGGTTTATATATGCTAAAATTTCAGTATAATAATGTTTTGGGTATTGAGTGTTTTTCGAATTAACCCTATTTAATACCTGATATGGTATGTTCTACTAAGAAAGAGATATTTATTAGGTTTAAGGTTTAATACAATGATTTGGGTGTGTTTTCCATGTTAATTGGGTTGTGGCTGTTAGGTCTAGAATTACATGTTAGGCTTTCATTGTTTCCATGCCTTGTATTGTTATGATAGAGTTACTATTTATTTGATATGCATGTGTTTCTCATTTTAAATGTATGACCAAAGGGAATGGACTATGAGAGATTCCTATTTTAAAGCCATTTACATATAATTATAGTTATTCTGACCTAAGGTATTGAGTGTGAGAGACGTTGGGTGGTCATTGAATAGAGGGGTTAGACCAAGAGATATACCCATATGGTCGTTATTAAATTAATGTTGGACCATAAATAATTAACTGTGAGAGATGTTATGGGGTCATTATAATTGTTTTTGCTGTGCTCAGGAATGGGTATTGACAGCGAGAGCTACCTAGGTGGTTATTTGTAATTGGTTTACGCTCTGTGGGATGAAAGGGGTCAGACTGTGTGAGCTTTCCCAGAGGGCCCTTCTTATTATTTATGGAATTGATGATACAATGAACCATAGGGGATAAACTATTAGAACATTCCCATAGGGTTTCTATTAAAGGAATGAATGATTGTGACAAGTCTTTCAAGCAAAATCAAAATCATATACTCAGTCTTACTTAATTGTTTTGATGGTATTTTGAGATGTACATTTATTATATCATATAGGGGGATATAAAGAGGAGGCCAGATCCTGAGGTTACATTATTCAACATATTTAATAATTTATAAATGAAAATTAATGTAATTGACAAATATAGGATTGTTTAATTTGGAATTATTCTTAGTTAATTGCTTTATTTTATCAACATAACCTTATATATATATATTCACTAATAGACATGGACATATCATTTGGAGGATACCTACTCGGATTCATCTCACACCCTGTTTGGGTCATGGTTTTGGACCCAAAATAATTATATGGTTGCAGTTATAGATAATGGAATTCTCCCTTCTTTATTAGTTATGGGGTTGATGTTGGAGAAGGATAGCATGGGGATGAGATGAGGCTTGAGCTGTTTTTAGATTTCACTGTTTTTGGCTCTTTGGTTTCTATATTGTATTTCTAGTAATGTGACTTGATTGGCTGATTTTTTAGATACTTGTGACATGCATAATTATTTATATATGTCATGGTTGTTTATATAATCATACACCTGTTGTTAAATTCTATTGTATGGTACTAGTGCTTCCAATAATTTTTTAGGTTTTTTCCACTGTTTTACTCTACCGTTGAGGGAATAGATCCTGATTATCACACACAAGTCCCATTCTTCAAGTCAGTAGCCTATGGCTTTCAGAAAAATGTGCATGAGGCCATGTAACTAACCAGATATGGGGAACCTTTGGGTGACACCCACATCCTGGACGTCACAATGTGGTATTAGATCCATGTTTTGATCATAGGACCTGCGGGTTTTGGTACCACATGGATCAAAATTTTGTGGATCATGGATGAACATTAATTTTATATAATCTTGTTATGACATGAATAAGGATTCCAAACATTGAATCACGGGAATATGGGATCTCACGGGTCGTAATTTTTCATGCCTTCCAAAATATTATATGTTTTCAGGGGTTCCAAGGATTTTTTAGAGGCGTACTATATGTAATCCTAGAAAACATGTCGTGTAGTGTTAATAACACACTCCATGTGTTATTATTTTTTAGACAAAAAAATTTCTTAAGTACACGTCGTGTAATACATGTAAACACAATGTTTCATAGGAATTGTGTCTGATCGTTTGACTAACAACACGAGTGGATGAAACGTAGGATTTATATTTCATGTCCCATTCATGAATGTCATCTAGAGTTGACAGTGTGGCTAATGAAAATGACAGTTAGAACATAAGTTGTACAAATCATGTCTAGGGTGAACACACCATGTAGTGTTACCCTGGATAGAACAGTGTGGTTTAGCAATGTAGAAGTACTTGGGTAGGAGAGAAAATTTAAGTACACATCATGTCATTAGAGGAACACACTGTGCGTAGGGGTGTTACATGGCCAGTATTGGAAAAGGTACACAATATGACAAAAACATAAGTGAATACACCGTGTAGAGATTATACATGTCGTCTAACTGGGTTTTGTAAAACTTGAGTTCCTTATTCTTCTGTTCCTTTATTGAATCTCTATTTTTTAGTACTATATAATCATGATTGAGGTTTGAACCTGAACGTGAAGATTCATCCCACCGAGACATCATCAGATTGTATGCTTGGTTCAGGGTGATGGCCAAACACCAGAATTGGTAGATCATGGACTACCAGTATATCCTCTAATCATGCACATCTTGGCACCAACTTCTATACAAGACGCGAGTTCTAATGTAATGTTCCATGAAGGTTTTTAAAGATGATAAAGAATTTTTAGGGACCACCGCATCCTGCCCCGTCATTGGAAGAGCAGATGCTGGTGTTCCAGTAGTAGAATCCTCTGACTTTTATGGGGATGGAGGACAATAGGCTGTAGAGTCATGGTTGGAGTCCATACTGGTTGTTGTTGAGCATCTAGAGACACCTTTAGAAAGGAGAGTGAATCTTTTTACCTATATGATACATGATTCCTCCAAGATATGGTGGGATGTTATATCACAGGTGAGAAATTATTAGGTTTTTTATTGGGAAGAGTTTCATAAAACCTTATATGATTTCTTCTACCCCAATAAGTGAAGGGTTGATTGAGCCTGATTGTTCATGGATTTGGAGTAGGTCCCTCATTCATTGATGGATTAATCATCTCTTTTCACAGTGCTTCAGTGCTACAAATATGTTCTGGGAGGTGATGTGTTATCTTTGGCTTAGTGATTTGAGGATTGTCTAAAGTATGAGATATGATTGCAGGTGATTATTTGCAGGCAAACATTAGTTACTGCTATAGTGAATTAGCCGCTAATTACCAAGCATAATCTGAGGGATTTGGGAGCTGTGAGCCAGGGAGGTTCATCATACTGGGCTGGTACTCCTTTGATATATAGCAGGAAGCGACACAAGGATATTTCACGAGATGATTCATCAGGTAGCCATGTGGTATGAAACTAATGCAGGAAGAGTGGGAACATGACACATTAGTGACCGAGAGACCTAGTTGAGTGTCGGTCTTGTAGAACGATGATAAATATTCAGCGTTTTTTGACGACATCCTCACTAGCAGTGAGTGATTGGGGTTTTGTTATGACTCCACCTTATGGAGTAGGAAAACAAGATTATCATTAGTCAAAGAATTGGAGTTTTCTGGCTATTTAGATAAAGTCAGGGGTCTTGGACATGGACGTTAGGCTACAAGTTTTCAAAGATATCAGGGTGGATTAGTTTAGGGTATTCAGGAAGGGTTGTAGTTCCAGGGTATATGTTAGAGTTTTGTAGTGGAGAAGACCAAGCTAGAGTAGGATCCATGAATCTATATGATTATAGGTATGATTCTAGTTTCCTGAGTTATATCTTATGCTCCTCTGGATACATGGTATTCCTAGAGTTTTATAACTGTTTCCATTGTGGAGAGCTTTGGGATCTTTATCATTACATTTAAAATGTAATGATTCTAGACTCTCCGTTCAGAATTAGGATGGTTGGTGTACATCATTAAAATGAGTTCCCTCTTAAGGTTACTTGGTGTAACATTATATGGGACGTCTGCATCATAGAGATGACTGGTTGTGATGTCATTATCAAAGTATACTGGATTGTCTTCATTCAGCCATTTTATGACTGCTATCATCGTAGGGTGAGTTTCACATTCCCAAAAGGAAGATATTTTCTACACCAGGGTGAATGGGATATCCAGGCGAGCAGAGTGAGACCTGAGCATCATGGGTTGGGTGGAATTATAGACCATGCTACTAGTTTATATCTAAATGAACAAGGGACTTCATAGATGAACATTCATCTAGTGGTGGATAGTTTTAGATATGTTCTACCAGACAACATTTCATTTTTACCCTCCAGATCAAGAGGTAATTTTTCTATTGAGCTTGTTCCAGGAGAAACACTGGTGTCCATTCCTCCTTATAGAATGGATACACCTGAGTTACAGGAGCTCAAGAAGTATTTAGTGTGTTTATAGGAGAAGGGTTTCTTCTGAACCAATACATTTACATGGGGTTCTGCTGCCATTTTTGTGAAGAAGGAAAATAATACCGTCATAGTTTGTGTGGATTATTGGATGCTAAACCAATTGAGGAGAAAGAACCGATAACCCTTTCCATGGAATGATGACCTATTGGATCAACTTTTAAGAACAAAGGTGTTTTCAAATATTTAATTGAGACCTGATTATGATCATTTTCACATTAGACCATCAGATATAACTCTTACAGCCTTCTAGAGAGGTTATGTTCTATACAAATATGTGGTAATGTTGTTTGGTCTCATGAATGCGCTACCAAATTTTCATGGCACTAATGAACAAGGTGTTCCATCCTTACTTTAATTATATTGTGGTAGTCTTCTTGGATGATATCTTGGTCGACTCTCATACTCGACACAACCATGCCACCCATCTTCAGATCATATTTAGTACACTGAGAGAGATATAGTTTTATACTACGCTCTCTATATGCCACTTTTGGATGAACTATATTCACATCATGTTTTATGTTATCTCAGATATAAGAGTATAAGTTGACCCAAATAAAGCGAGAGTAGTAGTTTCCCAGGATCACCTGAATAATGTCTTTGAGGTATGAAGTTTTCTAGGGTTGTATTATTACTAAAGGAAATTTATTTGGGACTTCTCACAATTTGTAGTGAATCTGGTGAGCCTGACTAAGAAGGGTGTGAGGTACAAGATTATGGATTCCTGTGATTCATCCTTTCAAGAGCTGAATGGGAGGTTGGATTCTGTACCAATATTGATTTTGATAGAGATGGTAAAGAGTTACACCATTTTCTATAATGAATCAAGTAGTAGGCTGCATGTAGTGCTCATGCAGGGGGAAGGAGTTGTTGAATACGTGTCTTGATAGTTGAGGCTGCAAGAGAGGAATTATCTGACACCCGATCTCCTGTTATCTGTTGTTGTGAATGCCTTTCACTTTTCGATACATTATATTTTGGGATAGGATTTTGTTGTATTCACCAACCATAAATTTATCAATTATATATTGACTCAGGGTGATCTGAATTTTAGATAGTGAATGTAGGTTGTGTATGTTTAGTATTTTGACATTGATCATTCCAACACACATTGGATTGGAAACACAATGGAAGATGCGTTGAGCAAGAGGTCTTAGATACATGTAGTTTTGGAGGCCAGTAGTGAGTGGTAGTTTATGGCTATGTTCTCTGAGATGTATTTGGAGGTTCATGATAGAAATGGGTAGATTTTTTATTTTCCTATAATTGTTACCTCTACTTTATTGGATCGAGTGATAATGAGGTAGCTATCCTATTCGGAAACCCTAGTCCTACGGTAGAGTGTGTTAGGTGTCGACCCTACTACTGATTGAATCGCAGGCAAGGGAGAGATCCTGTGATTTCATGGGTGTGTATGTGTGTTAGATGAAATTTGTGAGGAGATGCATTGAGATTTTCATTCATCAATTTGGGATGTTCATCCTAGTGAAACTAAGATATATTGAGATCTACACCATCAGTATTGGTGGCTAGGTATGAAGACGAATGCAACAACTTTTATTATGATATTTTCCACCTGTCAGTAAGTGAAGGCGGACCATTAGTGACCTGTAGGGTTTTACCACAATTACCAATACTTGAGCGGAAGTGGAATGATGTTGCAATGGATATCTTGATAGGATTATTGAGTTCGTCTAAATGGAGTGATGAAGTTTGAATTATTGTTGACAGACTCACTAAGGTTGCACATTTATTTCCTATCAAGGAGAATTTTAGTGTTCATGAATATTTTAGGTTTTATATCCAAATGATTTTAAGACTTTATGGGGTTATGCACTCTATCATTTCATACATGGATGCCTGGTTTACTTCTCATGTCTGGTAGGGACTGCATAGGGCTTTGGGTACACATGTACTATTTAGTATAGGTTACCATCCCTAGACTGATGTCCAGTCTAACCGTACAATTTAGGTTTTGGAGTTCATGCTGTGAGTATGAATCCTAGATTTCATGGTTTCATGGGAGAGACACTTACCCCTTTGTAGTTGTTTCCTATAATAATAGCTTTTAGGCGATGATTCAGATGGAAGCTTATGAGGCTTTATATGATAGTCCATACTGATCACCCCTATGTGGGATGGAGGTAGGAGAGGGAGCTAGGTATGGATATTGTCTGATATAGGAGACCACTGAGTAGGTGGAGTTGATTTATAAGATGATGGATACTGCACAGTCTCTCCGAAAAATATTATGTTGATCAATAGAGACACCTTCTAGAGATCGAGATCAGAGATCATGTTTTCATACCTGTCACATCGAAGTTGGGAAAAATGAGGATTACGAGGTGGGGAAATCATTTATTGAGATACGTCAGGCCATTGGAGATTTTAGTGATAGTTGGGCTTGTTGCCTATCTGTTGTAGTTTCCTCAAAGGTACTCGACTATGCATGATGTCTTTCATGATTCTCTTATATAATGTTACTTTACGAACTCGTATCTCATTTTTTCAACTTGAGGAGGTTTAGTTTGAGGTGGATGAATCTATAGGGAAACACCCTATTCAGATTGTGGATCGTAGTATGAATGTTCGTTGAGGCCGGTATGTTCCTCTGGTATGGGTGCTATGGCAGCACAAGCATGTACATGATGAAACTTGGGAGAGGGATTCTAATGTACAATCATAGAGGACAGATTTGTTTTAAGCTTCTTCTTCACCTGCCTTGGAAGGGAAATTTGGGGACAAATTTCTTTAAGGGGGGATGTTTATAAGAACATAGATCATCATTACAGTTGTGGATCTCTATTTAAGCTTGTTTTGAGAAAAAATAAACAGATTGTAAATATTATAAGTACACACCGTGAACATATGAGTACATGTTGTGTACACTATTGTCATGGGTAGACATGTACTGGTCGTGTGACCATCATGTACATGGCCATGTAGGTGACCTGGAAGACCACCTAAAGTGGGAGACAATTAAGGCTAGTACATGGAATGTAAATTAAATGAACACGGAATTCACTTTTGTTTTTAATTTATTAATTGGAGTGGGGTTACATATCATATCCAAAATGAACTCATTATTATCTTGTCTCATATAGGAGAGTGACATGTAGCTGAATATATTTGACCTCCTCCCGTTCCTCCATCCCATCTCCGTTTGAGACACTGCTAGGTGTGTTGGATTGCCACCAGTGTGTTCATTCATTCTCTGGAACCTCTCTTCCAGATTTAACTTATATCTTGAGGTATCAAGGATTGATCCTTTTTAACCTTTTTGTAGATCAACATCCGTCTCTACAAATTCAGGGTCCGACATTTAATATTGTTCATCATACAACATCATGTTAAATGGTTTGTGATATTTTTGATTTTCCCTGGATTATATATTCTAAAAGATCCAAATACCCATGTTTAGGGTATTGCATGTTTTGTATTTTAACCATGTTTAATACCTTCTCTAGTTTGTTTGATTGAGAAAAGGTTGTTTCATCGACTTAAGGTTTAATACCTTGATTATGGGTGCATTTACCATGTTTGTTTGGTTACAACCATTTGGTCTAGAATTTCTTTTTAGGATTTCATTGCTTCTATTCCTCATGTTTTTAGGATGGAGTTACTGCTTATTAGAAATGAATGTGTTTTACATTATTGAAGTATGACCAAAGGTAATTGACTGTGAGAGATTTATGAGGTAGGTTCATTTAGGTATAATTATAGGTATGTCATCCTAGAGGTATAGTTTATGAGGGAAGTTGGGTGTTCATTTACCAGAGGGGTTAGACAGTAAAAGCTACCCATTGGGTCATTTTTTAATCAATGTTAGACCATTGGGAATTGACTGTGATAACTGTTAGGGGGTCATTATAAATAATTTTGTTGTGAAAACCAATGGGTATTAACAATGACAGCTACCTAGGCGGTTATTTGTAAAAGATTAGTGCTATGTGGGTCCAAATGGGTTAGGCTGTGTGATCGTTCATAGAGGGGCACTATTATTATTTATTAAATTGATGATATGTTGAACCAAAAGTGTTATACTGTAATAACTTTCACATAGGGCTATTTTAATATGATTGAATGATTATGAAAAAGTCTTCCAAGCCAAAGCACATGCATGAACTCAGTCTTACATGATTGTTTAGATGATCTTATGATATATCTATTTATTATATTATATAGGGGGATTCAAATCATTGGATAGAACCATAGGATACATTTTTCAATATATTGAATAATTTATAAAAGAAAATGAATGTAATTGAAAACTGTAGGATTTTTTTTCTTTTGAGTACTTCATACATTATTGACTTATTTCTACATATTACCTCATATATAAATTCACTGACATTTAGTCACATATATTTTTTGTGGATTCCTACTAGGTCTCATCTCACAACATGTTTGGGTCATCTTTTTGGACCCAATTATATTATATGGTACCATGTATAGATAAGGAAAATCGCCCTTCTTCATCAGGTACATGATTGTTGTTGGAGCCGGAGAGAATGGGACCAAGCTGAGGCATGCGATGCTGTTGGAGTTTAATATTTTTAATGATTTAGTTTCAGTATTTCATTTCCAAAATTATGACTTCTATGGATGATTTCAAAGATAAGAATTTCATGAATCATTATTTATATATGTTTCAGTTTTTTATACTATCATTCATCCTCTTTTTAATTTTGTTTTATGGTATTACTTCATCTACTGCTATTTACTGTTTGTTTCTATTGTGTTACTCTCTCAATGAGGTAATATATTCCACACTATATCACCCAAGGCCCTTAATACTAGTCATAAGACTCTGGTGTTCGTGGAAATGTGCTTGATGCAATATTAGCAACTAGGTACATTGATCCTTTCGGAAGCACCTAGATTCGGACGTTACACACTGAGCCTTTGGGTACTCATTGACAAGATCCAATGAAAAATGTACTTACTCATGAAAATTGGTGGAAGAATCTTCGATGGTACACTCTTATTTATCTTTTCTTATATACACTATTTACTTACTCAAATATTGTCTCTTTATAAAACTAATTTTTGATGGTTTTCATAAAATTTTCCCTCGTAAGATCCTTATATATCATAGCATGAAAAATTGGGTCCTACCATACTCTTCCGGATCCCTAATGTATATACATGAAAAAACCCACCTTATAGACTTTTTGAGTCTTCAAGATACTAAAATATCTTCTCAATTAGTTCCTTCCACTCTCCATATTATTGATCACATTTAACACCATATATGATAGGTGGATGTTTCTTGGTGAAATTAAAGCCAATATCAAATACTCATCTAGGGTCCCCAACACCCTGTTAACCTAGATTATGAATGGTATGGATAACATCTTCAACCAAAGAAGGATCCACTAAAGTATTTTCCTTGAGAACCCATCTCACGGATTTATCTCTCATATTTTCTAGAGATATTAATGGTTTAATTATATAGTAAATAGAAGATAATAACCATTAAATCATTGGAAAACTCCAATATCATATGAAAAACATCAATAATCCAAAATTAATATTTCACACAAATTTCTTTTAAATAAATTAATAATTATATCATAGATTGTCATCTCATTTTCGATAGAATAGGTACATTTGAATAATCATCTAATACAATTTATTAAAATTAACCCAAACACTATGTGAAGAACATGGTAAAAACCCCTGACCACACATGTAAACATTAATTTAGTGATGTAAGTGAGCATTCCAGTACCCTTTTCCACACATAATATCTGAATTCCATCAGTCCAAACATCTATCATCCTAAGAAACAAAAACAATCCTTGTATGTTTTAGAACACATTATGTTTAGCATCCCTCTATTACAAAATTATATCAAACCAACCTAGTTCAACCAAACCATACAACTGAGCTGGCCATCACATGGTGAGGCAAAGAAAGAAAACATAACAAGTATTGAATTTAACTATAACAAGAAATATAAAAAACATTCAAATAAAATGAAACATATACAAAAAATCAATCCAATTGATTTCAAACATGAAATAATGATTGTATGAATTAAACATGGCCAATATTTCTCCACGAGACCAATGGTGACCTCCATACCAAAGAGTACTGAAGGCCGCAAGGACAAGAGAAGAAAACAAGATGGATTATGGCCTAAGCTCTACCAAGATCCTTCATTATGGAATCTAAAATTGTCCAAAGGTAAACTTATGGTGTTTGTATATATCCTATATTGATACCACCATAGATTCTAAACAATGTATAATATCCTAAAATCTTCATTTCAAGCTCTAAAAACAAAACAAAAGTTTTTTAATCAATTTTCTTAAATCCCAAATCACTAGTAAATCATTTTCCCCTTTTATTTTCTTAAAATTCATTCATATTATTGAAAATCGAAATATGAAAATGTAGAACTTATAGAGTATAAATATATATCAATACACAAAAAGTTAAGAAAGTAAACACATCTTCATGAAATATCTTAATGCGATATTATGTTATATAAGATCATATACAACATGTGAGGAGAAATCCATGATAAGAACACACCATGTCATAAATATGTAGGACCTTGGGACCCCCTGAGAGGGGAGGGGTGAATCAGGGTGTCAAATTTATCTATTAATTAATGGATCTTTTTCCCATGTTGTAGTAAATTGGTAATCCAACATGACTCACAAGAACAGGAATAAAACAATAACATGCACAGAGTGCACCCAAAACTTTTACGTTGTTCTCCACTAAGGGATACATCCAAGGACCATATTCTGATAGTGTTTTGGTCATTCTAACATCCACTGAACTTCACAAGTTTTTGAATACAATTATTTTTTCATAGTCACTCTATTCGAGGATCCCTACCATTACAATGGTTTTGGGATAGCTCACTGCTTCCCTCAGAACACTTCCGTCCTCTCCCCCAAGCTAAGTGCTTTGACAAAAGTCTGAGTAAGTTTATTGATGGGAAGGTCGCTTCAATTATTTTTCATTTATGACATTGTCCCTGACATTTCATGAGACTCTACATTCACTATATACCATATTTCATGCTCTTTGTATTCCCCATTCACAAAAAAGAAAGATGTTCAAAACCCCTCTTCGCAGAGCCTCTTTGTGAGACACACTCCTTCATGAAGAATACTTTCCTTCATGAAACAAATTGCCTTTTCAAAGCACCCCTACCTTCACAGAACAAACATCCTTTATTTTCTTTAAAGGTTGGTGTCAAAGCCTCATTTTATTATTTAATGCAATTACTTATTTAGGCTGGGTAAGGGGATACCCATTATATAGCCTGAAGGCCGAAGGACAAGTGGCCTGAATACTAGTCTTAAAAGCCCATTTTTTGGCCTAAAGGGCCCCTTGGTGAATAGTGATGCTACAGTACCCCATGCTTCTATAGTACCTACTACAGTACCACTGCTGCTACAGTAATGTTTCAACGCTCTACTACAGTACCATCGCCGCTGCTTCAGTTAAGAATTATGGTCTCTCAACGATGCACCATCTTTCTTAGAACTCCCAGTTCGTGAAGCTCTTCATGAACACAAAGTGTATCTATATGTTCCCTTAAAACATGGATCTAATGAAGTGGGGTAGAATCATAACTATAGTCTTGGCCATTCATGATGATCAACCACCTCTTTGCGGATTTTCCAGATCATCAAACACATCTTCTTGACACTCCTCCATTTGCATAGAGCCGTGAAAATTATTCATTCAAAAAGATCAAAGTCATCGCGAAGCCTTCCATCAATTCCCTTTGCAGCACCAAAGAAATTTCAAAGTATTCTCTCAATGACCACAGAGGTCGATACTAGTAATCAGGAAGTACTCTGCCTCCGATCGCGATGTCTTTCGTAATCATGAAGCACACCGTCAGAAAACATTATGTTTTACCTAAATGAAATTTGTAAATCCCATATTCATGAAACTAATTCCACATAAATAATTTTATATAGCCTCAATGAAAATACACTTTTCACATTGAAATCCAACATCAAAATTTTTTTGACCCCAAAAATTTGGAAAGCGCGAGGACATGATGCCACCTTGATTACTGTTTTTGGTTTTAACTATATGATACCATTCCTTGCAATCTCCCTCATCATTTTTTAAGGATTGACAAAAAACCAAACTCCTTTCCAAATAAAAGCCCTGGTTCCAACAATCTTCCCCTTTGGGTTGGTTTTCAGTCTGCAGATAAATTCAATAGAGAACCATCAAACAATAAACACATCAAAACAAATTACGCAACAAAAAATTCAGACATCACTCTATGTCTATGTGATCAAGGCTCATTGTAGAAAATAAGAGGGAATAAAATAATTTTGTCTTGTGTGTTTGAGCTTCCTTTACACTCATTTTTATCTCCTTGCAGTTTTATTTTTCATCATTCATATATTTCATATCCCTCATTGAAACACATTGAATTTGTCCATTTCTCCCCCATTGGGAACAAACCCAACGACCAGTATTTCTACATTGTAGAGCTCATAACATACTCCCCCTAGATTAGATCTCCCTAATAACCCTGTATCATGTTCAAAAATAGAATAATATGGTTAAAAAAATGGAGAGTGGGAATTTGATAACCACTTCATGCACGAGGAGGTGGATGAACAACGAGGCTCAACCATTGTTTCTCAAACACAGCCAAAGACAGTGGGTTAGTCAGGATATGAGAAACTTCCTCATCAGTTCCCACAAGATCCATTTTAATCAGAACTTGTTCAAGTGATTTCTTATTACAAATTTTTATGTATGAGAATGTCAAACAAGGTTTTTCATAATCTCAATTGTGCTCTTGTTATCACAGTAGACCACCATCAATTGTTTCACCTTATCACTAATGTTAGTCAGTTACTACTTCATCCAAATTAACTAAGTGTAAGCATTTGTACAAGATATATAATCAAAATTAGTAGTTCTAAGTGAAGTAATTTCTTGTTTCATTCTCATCCAACCCAAAAAATTCTTCCAAATATAAAATGTTCCACAACTGGTGGAATTTTTGTCCACTACATCTCCAACACAGTCAGCATCAGAAAAATCTAATAGTTCACTATCACTAAATGTATCAATGTATAAGCCATAAAATTGAGTAAATTGATTATACCTAATGATTATTTACATTGATTCCACATGTTGTTCCATCAGATTACTGTAAAATCAGGCTTCTAAGAATGTTGCAAAGACAATGTTGGGTCATGTGGCAGTCTGGTAAAACAAGCTCCCAATTATCCTCTTGTACATTGTGGGATCAACAGATGTTACATTCTCATGCTTTCCATGATTTCATACAAATGAAATTGGAGTCGACATTGGATTGATGTCATACATATTTAATTTCTTCAGTAGTTGTCTTGTATAATTTTACTGAGATATGAAGGCATCATTCTTATTCATAATCAATTGAATCCCTAAGAAATATGTGAGTCCACCAATCATAGACATTTCTAATTCATATTTCATTTGGTTGTATAATTCACCCACTAATCCCTGCCTACTCCCACCAACAATTTTATCATCTATGAAAACCAATACCAAGAATTTATCCTTTAAATAATTCTTCAAATATTTATTTTTATCCACTCCTCTACTTTTAAACTCAAGATTTCTCATGTAAAAGTCATATAAATTTGTTTTTATTCCTACATCCTTGGAAATTTTCACCACCAGAGATTTTCGTAGGATTTTTTCTCTACAGAGCCCCCAGGATTGTTGGAATGATGCGTTGTGGTGTAAAAGATACCAACAATGTTCAACTTCTTGTCCTAGTGAATAAGAAACCATGACATAGTCACTGACAAGAACATCAAGAAGGTGTGAATTTTTCTATCTTCAAGGTGCCATTGTTGTAACTCTTGGCGGGAAGAGAATTCCCATCATCTTTTCTTTGAAGTGGAATGGGCTCATGCAGTGTGGAATGAATTTGGGGTCCTCACTGATTTTTCTTCACGTAAACTACGGGATACTCCATTTGTGGTTAGATGGTTCCATAGATTACAGGACACTGGAATAAAATGGATTTATTTAGATGTGATTTTTAGTGACGGGTGCTGGTGTTGGTGGAAAGAAAGGAACCATACACACTTCTATGGATAGAATCCTTTGGAGTGGTCTATAATTGATAGGGCTCGCTTCCTACTAGTGGGATTGACTTCTCTTATCTTGTATTGGAGAGGGGCTCCTTCTCTCAGGCATTTGTAGGCCAGAAACTCTTCCATGCCTCCTTGCCATATACTTGGGTGATGGATATGTTGGCATCCTTCAGCTTGTGGCCTCAATCTGAATTCGGATGGGTTGAGAAAGATGTAATCCATGAGATGAGGGAGGGTAATTCGTGTCTCTAAGGGGAATGTGGTTTTTTCTTTCACACCATTCTACTACGTTGGTACTTCCATCTAGGCTGAGTCCAATTCAAGGCTTACTGGACTCTCCCGCTTCATGCTGAAAAATCATGGCATCACTAAGGTGGAGAGCGACTCTACTATCCTTCATGAATCCGTACATGAAAAAGTGTCACCATCGTGGACCATAGTTTATATTTTTTTCAAGTGAAGATCTCTTCTCAGGGACAATATCCGAGTAACAGATAAATTCTGTGCGACGAACAAGGTTGCAGACCATCTGGCCTCTTTATTGAGCCACATATCCATTGGAACTCTCCTCATCTCTAAAAATTTCTTGAATCCAGAGGTTTGGAGTAGGTCTGAGGGTATACCCATGGCTTTCACCACTTTAGGACCCCTTAGGTTTTTTGTCCTTGTTGTACTTTAATTCTCGAATAAAAATCTATTTTGAATGTATAACCTTCAATTCATCATTGAAAAGTATGAACCCCATATGTTGTTCAATGTAATGTTATTCTTGAAATACATCATTCAAAAATGTGGTCTTGATGTCCATTGGATACACATAATAACTTCTTTGGATTTCCATGGCATGGAATAGCCAAATTGACACCAATATTTCTAGTAGAGAAAATGTTTCCTCCACATCGATAACATTATTATATGAATATCCATTATAGACCAGTGACACCTTATTTCCGATCACATTTTCATGATCTTCATATTTGTTCATAAATATCCACATTGTACTAGTCACATTGTGACCTTCTGGTCTCTTCACTGCATCCCATGTCTGAATCATTCCAATATTATCTCACACTTCCTTCATGGATTTCTACCATGATTCTTCCATTGCAGCTTCTTAAAATGTGGATGGCTTACAATTGATAAAAACAATGATTGTTCATTACTCCTTATTCCCCACATTTGTGTGGGTATTGACTAATCCCTAATGATGTTGGATTGTTCAATTTATGCTCTACGATTTATTTTTTGACATTGAACTGAATTCTCCATAGTAATGGTTTCATCTTCTGATTCTTCTTCTAAGTCAGCATCCTGATGTGACTCCTGAGATTTTTGTACACCTTCCATTATTTTTGTAATTTTATTTTCTCCATGATCATATCCTTCATCATAAACTATTTCATCTATATAGGAATTTCTTGAAGCATTTGAGGTTTTGTCTTCAATGATTGTAACATCACTACTTTCCACAATCATACCAAATTTCAAATTGAATAAAATTTAATCATTTATATTCATTGGATAACCATCAAATATTCCATCATATTCATTATCACCATACTTCCATTTATTCCCTCTTTTTTTAAATGATCATTTACTTGTGAAAACATGAAATTGTTTCAATTAAGGATTCCATCCATGAATAATTCATATGGTGTCTTAATCTCCTCATATAAATCCCAGTTCAATTTTGAATGTGCACTGCAGCTTAAATAGATTATTTATAGTAAATGAGAGATATAAAACTCTTATTCAACATAGTCCAAGCCATATTGTTGACATGTCGATTCTAGATCTCAATTACTCTATTTTTATATGGTGTTCTCACATCAGCTACCTCCTGTGGTAATCCATGTTTTTGAAGAAATTTTCAAACTTAGTGGATGTGTATTCCCCACTAT
Organism: Viscum album; assembly: GCA_963277665.1. Classification (NCBI taxonomy): domain Eukaryota; kingdom Viridiplantae; phylum Streptophyta; class Magnoliopsida; order Santalales; family Viscaceae; genus Viscum; species Viscum album. Next base: position 1,727,578,170 of record OY728140.1, read on the forward strand.
TGTAACATCTCAACACATTTATTGTCAATCTATAATCATTCTCGAAAATTCGTAAAAATGTTTTCATGCAATCAAGTACTTTATGCTTCTTGTGAATAACCATTACACAAGGCATTTATACTATAATCATTAATGGAGAGGAAAAAGTACCTATCTACATGAGTACCAAAAAAAATTATCAGGACGACACATCTATATGTATGAGATCAAGAAGGTTTGATGCCCATTTATTCTTTTGCTGATATGATCTATAAACCATCTTCACCCATATGAAACCATCACTAGTCTTTTCTTATTCCCGCTTCAAAATGGGGATATGATTGAATATCTTCAGAATATATATATATATTCCTAGTCTTTTTGGTTAATGTGACCCATCCATCGATGCAGCATGTTATTTTATTCTTCAATAGATATACAACAAGTGTTCTCTTCACTATTTACCTAATATATGTTTCCATTTTTTTGCAACAATTCATAAGGGAATTCATAGTTATTACCTTTATAGTTCACCCTTATTGAATGAAAGTTTGTATATGTCCTGAGTCACATAGATAACTCACAGTGCAGATATTTTGACATAGACCATCCAAAAAAATAACATCAGTCCTCTTCAACTCCCGATTGTATAATGCATTATTTACACTGCCATTAATTTTCAAAGCAACATCATTAACAAACCACACTATTCCATCAAACTTCTTATTAATGATCATTAAATGGTCAGTATTTAATACAAAATGAGATGGTCATTAAATATAAAGTATGAAGGTGCCACTGTTCCTTTTATCTTTGAGAGCAACTTCTACAAGATTGGATTTCTCAATTTTATTCTTCTAATTCCATGAGATATTGGATTTATCATTGGACACTAATGGCCTTTAAATCACTTCTTCCCCTTAATCACATTCATCATACCCATGCTTTTATCCCATAGGGTAAAACCTATTTGTGAGAACAAGCTCTTTATGTTGAAATGTATTGACACATCGTTGACAGTTGTCTAAATTTATCATATCTTACCTTTTCCTACAATACACAGTTTTATGGCCAAAGTTAGAATAATTAATATAGTATCCATAGAAAATATTTCTTCTATAAGACATAGGATATGAAATCGGTCTCCTTTTTTGAATTATCATATCTTCCCCATTCAAATACCCCCTTTTCTTTTTTCAATATGACATGGTATTCCCCATATAGCCACAAAACATACACTTCATAAGTGGAAAAATTTTACCACTTATATTTCTCCTCATTCCTTCTTCCTTGGAAAAATAATTTTAATGCTTATCATTTCTGAATGATCGAGGATAATCTTCAGTTATTCTAATAGTTTGGATTTATGGATTCCTTTTTATCACATTATGAATCTTTTCAGTGTCTCCAACATTCATCTGGTATTTTCTTTGGCTCAATTTGTTTCTAGCAGATGATGTCTCAACTTTACAACTGGTTCCACTATTTCCCAAGAAAGTTGTTCTGTGATCACTCAAGATCTTTTAAACCCCATATTATGCTCACATAGCTCTTTATATTAACTCAAAATAATAGAATTTTCCAAATTTTATTTTATTCTTTCCTTCATTTAGGTTTGATTAACTCCAAAGTTTACTCCTATGAGTAACAACATCCTCTTTAAGTCCATCTACGTACATGGAATTATCCTCTACTCTGGAGGTAAGGTCATTGATGACCATTACTTGTTTTTCGATTCTATGCTTTAGTTCCACCACATCATTAGTCCTTTAAATAATTTTTTACTTCACATTCACCAGTTCTTCTAGTTTTTCAATTTAACCTTCAAGATGATCAACATATTTTGATGATTCTTCCACCATTACATTGTACTAGTTTCATCTCTTACATTTATTATTAAGCTTAAAAAAGAATCCTTATGTTGCAACATTGGATAAAAATTAGTTTTCAATGGGTTATCTTTCTCTTTATCTGTCGACGGTTCTGACATTTCAATGGTATCCATCATGGATAAATGGTTTCAATTTTTAAATTTTGGTTATTCTCCTTCACATAATTCATTACCATCAACCTCCTTTTCAAAAATAGAACACGTATTCTATACTTTAATTCCATATTTTAAGTCTCCCTTTTTGAAAAACATTTTCCATGGTTTCTCAATTATTTCATAATTTCTCTCCTCATCTTTGATCCTTTTTTTGAATTGAGATGCAATGTGCCCAAAATTGTCACAACGAATGTAGGCCAGAGGAAAATTACATTCAAATTTCCCATCTATATTTTGTAACTATTTTGAAATGAGAGAATGATTATCTTTTTCTTCATATTCTTCACCACTACTATCTCTTAAAATATTTAGTTTTTTATCTTTGATTCCTATTTACTTTCTCACATGATTCCTAGTGTCTTCTAGTTTGAATCTCATTTCATATGCCACCAGGCTACTTAACAGATCCTCTAGAGAATGTTCAGAAAAATTTCTTTCCACAAGGGATGACACCATTTCATTTTTAGTGGGTGGAATTAATCTCAAGATTTTCATAATAATATCATTGTCTTTGATTTCTTCACATGTACCTCAAATTCATCCTACCACATTAGTAATTTGATTGATGAATGAATCATCATTCTCATTAGGATGAATCTTAATATTGTAAAACCTTTTGCACATGAAATGATGTTTTTCCTCCTTTACTTTTCTATCACCTTCCTTAATATTCTAAATTTTTCCCCACATAGTCTTTTCTGAGGTGCGAATCATCACTTTTAGTTAGATCTGATCAGAAAGAGCTGTAATGACATCATTCTAAACTTTCACATTTGCATCAATAACCATCATGTCTGTATCAGTCATTAAAATCTATGTTGGATTAGTATAATGTATTTCTTGAACAGTAGCAAAGAATACATCAATTCCATGAGATCATAGATGAGATATAATTCGGTTCTCCCAAATCAGAAAATTACTTCCATTGAAGAGAGTTATTACCCTCACATTGGCTAAATTATCCATGAATGAGAAGGGAAATATATAACACCAGTAGCCCTTATGCTCTAATGACTCGTGTAGGACCCCAGGACACCCTGAGAGGGGAAGGGAGGATTAGGGTGTCAAATTTTTTCTTTTAATGCATGGATATTTTTCCCATGATGGTAGGAACATGTTAAACCTGTATGAATAAAGAGAACAAAAATAGAAAAAATCTCATGAATAGATACCACACAACACTTTTACTTGGTTCACCACTAATGGATATTTCCATAGAGTATACCTTAATAGTGTGTCTGTTATGCAAAAATCCAATAAACATCACTAGTTGTGGAATAAAATGGTTCGGTCATAGTCAATATGTTCCCAGATCACATCCATTACAATGGTTCTAGGATAGCTCACAACTTCTTTCATAACACTACCATCATCTCCCATAGCTCACTCTATTGAGAGATGTCTGAATTAGTATATCAACTTGAAGGACACATAAATGATTTAGAATTAAATACTTTTCCCATAACTCCACATAGGAATCCACTTGCATCATAGATCAGATTTGATGCTCTTTCAATTCCATATTCACCTAAAACAGATGTTAAAGACTTCCCTTTGTGAAACCACTTTTCGATACACACTCCTTTGTGAAGCACCCCCACCTTTACCGAAAAAAACATCATACGAGAAGCTTCTTTTCCTTCATGAAACAACTTATGTTAAAAAAACTGAGTCAACATAGAATTCTTAATTTTAACAAAGTTCCTTTTAACCAAAATCAAGGGAATTAGTTACGACTTTTGGCCTCTTCGTGAGGCACCAAATTTTCTATAACTCCCTATTTGGGAAGCTCTTTGTGAACACGAATCAACTCTAGATTTTCCCTCAAAGATTTTATAGAAATGAAGTGGGGTATCCTAATATTTATAGAATAATACATTCTCGATGATCCACCGCCTATTTGTAGATTTTCTAGATCATCAAACACGTCTTCACAGTTCTCCTCCCATTCCAGAGATCCTTGAATAGTTTTTTGTTCCCAAATCTCATCTTCATCACGAAGTCTTCCGTCAATTCCCATTGTAGAACTAATCAAATTCTCACATAATTTCATCAATGACGGTAGATACAAAATCCCATAATCACGATGAACATCATCTCGGATTATGAAGTCTATCATTGTCACTAAGCACACGGTGAGAATAATTTATGTCTTCATGAAATGAAATTATCAAATCCCATCTTCTCAAAACTCATTCCTTTTTCATACTTCCTTATGGAATCTAAGAAAAATCACATTTCACATTGAAAACCAACATCCAAATATTGACCCAAAAATTTGGAGAACACTAGGAAATGATGCCTCCTTCAATAATTCTTTGGGGATGAACGGTATGATACATTTCGTTGTAATCTCGTTAATCATTCATTTATAGATTGACCAAAAATAGAAACCAAACTCCATTTTTAGTAATGAATATCTGTGGTTCAAACATAATATAAAAAATTGAAAAATCAATATCCCATATTTATCAATAATACTGAAAATTCACAATAGAAATAAAAATTTCATTAGATTCAACAAAAAATCGAGTACTTCCATATTCCATTGATCTCCCAAAACATATATTAGTAGTAACACACAAACTAGGGATTCCTATGTCTCTTTACTTGTGTACCCATGGTTCTTGATGTACCATGATAGTTAATTAAATTAGAAAAAACATGAAAACAAATTATAAAAAAATTGAAATTAAAACCCATTGTTTCTTTATAATTTTATAATACATTTCCAAATCAAAACCACCATTAATGAATTTAACAAAACTATTGGTGTAAAAATTTAATCTTTTAATGAAAACCCCGTTTTGATACATAAACCCATTCAAAAAACACATGTAAATAGTTTATCACTTCTATTTCGTATAAAAAAAGTGGATTCAGAAAAAAAAAAATATATTAAATAAATGAATTTGACTTTTATAAAAAGACACATATCTCAAAATAAAGGTAGCACAAACTTCCCTCTAGCATGAAGACCATGAAATGATATATCCAAAACTCACAATCCTAGATCTATAATAAAAAATGACATACGTTTTTAAAATCACATAGATCAAAAATATTTGTTTCCATTGGATTCCATAAGATAAGAGTTGAATGAATAAAATGTAGATCTGAAAAGAAGCAGTGAAAATGAATGAAAAACACAACAAACAACAAATTGATCCTTCAAAAATCTATTAACTTCCCTAAAAATACAATGAATTAAATATAAAAAAAATTTCAAATGGATATTGATAATCTAATTTGATACTAGGGGTTTATTATTATTTAAAAATACAATAGAAAAATGGTAAATTCCATTTTTAAATGATTCAGAAGCCGATCACACAGTTTGTTGGAGGTGGCTATACTGATAAACTAATCATTAACATTAACCATGAAACCATATTATCACTTATTGATATTTAAAATTATAGGTTTAATAGTTATTGTAACCATTTTCCCACTATTAAAACCCCTTTGTTGAAATGGTAAACTTTATTCACCGGGTGCGGGACATTTTGGGAGAAATATGCTCATGCAATGTGACACCCATATAAAACCACTAGACACCTCACATTTCACTAGGAAGTTCACATGGATTTTTATCCAACTTCAATATGGGTGATATTCTGCTGGAACCTCATAGAGTCATTCCTTATCATTAAAGCATTGCTAAACTAATCATGCACTTTAACTAGACACCTTTCCAATTTCTCCACAATTTCTTTATTATTGCACCCAATAACCCAAAACTTCTACGACCCCAGAAGAGTAAATCCATGTCACAAATAAGTTATACCTATGTCCTGAAGTAAATCAAATTGTGACCATTTAGTAAAATACAACAATTAATCTATCAGTGAGTAATATTTACAAAGCAAGATAACTTTTTATAATAGTCAGAAATTGAAATAATTTTCCATAACATCAAATATTTTAACCTATATTAAAATGCCCTATATTCATAAAAATGATTTATAGTTTTATATTTGGTTGTCTATATAAAAATCATTCTAAATAAATCATCATCGTCCCTATAAACATGACTATTAATTAATTTCATCAAATATTTCGAAAATAATGTAACTATTTACATTATGATTTTACATTCACATTTTAATCTATTTTAAGATAAAGTGAACTTCAATTAATTATGGTATCTAATTTGAATCATTACATTTAAACTCAATGTCATTCCCCAAAATCTTTTTGGGTACCTAGTGATACACTTCGTGAATTGGTTTGTATAATCATGTTTGGAATAATGATAATAACATGTTATGATAAGTAAATACAACTCTTTCAATTTTTACTTACAATGGGACACCCCAAACTCAACTTTCATATTTATTGAAGAATGCATACAATCATAGATTTGGATAATTATTTACTTAAACCCCTATGTGAGTCGCTTAGTGCTAGATACCACAATGGGAATTAGGGTGTTGTCATGTAATTTCCTCACAATGTTCATCCCATTATTTTTGTGTTTCATGATTTTCATTATAATTTAATCATTTTATACTACATATATTGAAATTTAATCCACTAGTTAACTATGATATTAAATTTCTCACAATAACCTAATGAATATATTTAATTTTTTCTTTACTTTCACATATCATGAATCATTAAGATATAAAATAAATAATCACATAAACAAAATATAGTAATATATTTTAATTGATAAATTTTAAAATATATATTTTGAATAATTATCCCACCATCATGTCATAGATTATATTTCCATCATATTATATTTCTATGAAACATCAATAACCATGTTCTATTTTATGAAATAAATTGTATTCAATTTTAGTAGGAAACATTAAATTTGAACTATTGTGTCTATATCTCATATGAAATTATATCTGACTATAGTATTTTTTTGAAAAATAAAATTTTATTCATTACAATTCAACACTTCTACATGGTAAAAATATTCCCTAACATTTTAACAAATATATTGATAAAAATTTACACTATATAAATCATGTTTATCCGTATATTCTTTGTAAAACATGTCATAAAATATAATGAATCATATACCCATTATTTAATGAGATTCATAAAATATTCATAAACATATTTAGATAAATAATAAAGAGGTTAAATTTTTTAACTAAATAAATTAAGGGAAAAATATAATCATATTTTAAATTCATCTTATGATTTTGAACTCCTTTATATTTATAACACTTGTGAAACTTACACTTTTTAGTATATACAGATTAAAATAAAAGAATAAATTTCAATAAAATAAATACCTAACATATAAATTACATTGAGTTACAAAAACCGCTTTATATTTTATAGATAATCACGTCATATGGAATAACAAAATAACAAAGTGTAAGGAGTAAAATTCATGAATGAGATCATAAAGAGGAGAGAATGAAATACCCATACCCATGAGGTGATACACTGACCAATATATCAATTATCATATATTGATGAATCTCAATATACTAATGGGATAATAGAATTTTACCAGTTCAAAATATTTGTTCTTAGGTAGAAGAATTATTTTGTAGAAGATTATATACATTAAACACCCAAAAGGAGAGGGTCTCATACTCTTATATAGCTGATGTCGGAGGCATATAATATTGATAATGTATCATATATGTCTTTATCTATTAGTATATTTATTTAATGATTTTATTATAACAATAAAATTAATATTAATTAATCAATTAAAAATTGATTTGAACTAATGAATAAACTTTTCATTAAAATTAAATAATATATATCATATATATATTATATTTATGCATCACATGAACAAAAAATAAATGAATCATTTGAATTATATAACACAACCAATATATATAAATAACATACTATATCATATATATACTCAAAACATATTATTTATATATATATATAAATTAATCTCTTGAATATACATTTTAAAGCACATCCAACCTTATAATGTTAATATTTGTGGTAGTGTAATTGGTTGGGAGAAGGTACACTCGGAAGGTCCTTTTGATTTCATGGTTGATCAGCAGTGTTATCTTGATCTGAAATTTCATTTTTACAAAATTTTCTCCATATGTAATATCACTCCTCATATTAAAACATTTTTATCAACCATTATATATATTTCATGAAAAAAATAGTAAATAAATCATGTTTCTTTATAATATTAAAATTGTGTTCTTTGAATGTTTCAAAATAATTACAAACCTTGTTAATACTCTATTAATTAAAGGGAATATGAAACAAGATTCCTAACTCACAAGAATGATGACTCCTTTATTTTAAAAAATATCTTGGCAGTGTTTGTTGTGATTAACATTATACCCATTTTAACTACGTAATGAATGGCTGACGATAGATGTAAACCACAAATAGTTTCATTATTTAAACATTTAGTAATATAAAGTTATAAGTAATTGTTTTATTCACAATTATAATAATGTGTTATGGGAAACATTATTAACTCATGTATGGATGATGATTGAGGTGAATGACTATACTCATTGATAGAGGGGTAATGTGTCTCTTAATATACTAATATTTATTACACTATTTGTTCACTTTGAACCTTATAGATATAATGGTACACTATAATAGAAATGACATTAGTATCTTCCAATGTATCTATCTATATTATCATTCATTTCATCATATCATGTGTATCTCATTTCGAATTTGTCATCTCTAGATATTCTCAAGGTAAAACACCAAAACATGCGCCATTAGATTTGACATATCATTCTGGACAATTCAAATCCAATAAATTTCGTTGTTCATTATGTAAAATCGATTACTATTCTTATTTCTAATCGATATAAAAAAATATGAACATAAATAGATATTTTTCTGTAATGATATTATAAATAATAAAAATTACTATAATGCCAGACATAAACAAGAATCACATGCTATTTATGTGTTTTAATTTACTAGTATTCACTCATTATTTAGATGATTCTCCTTTCATAAAACATTATGTGGGATAGAGGTTGCTTTGGATTCAAATTAATAAATAAATATATATAAATAAAGGAAAAAATGTTGTTTCATTTCATATAAAACTTTTACTTTATATTTAAAATAAAAAATATATTTTTCTCAAGTGAATCATTACCCATACTTAATTTAAAATATGTGTATATTATATTTTTTCAACCGTAATAATATATAATAGTCTATTTTTGTTTCATAAATTTTAAATTTTGAAACTATTTGTATAAGATAATAAAATTTGAAATTATATATTATCAATTAAAGTACACATTAAATTATTCCTCATCATATTGACAAATAAAATATTCTAGGGATTATTAGTTTATAATAAGTACACATATATATATGGTGGGTGAGGGATTACATTCCACCCATCATAACTAATATAATACATTTTTAGATGTGTCTATAAGGATATATTAACTTTTCTAGTTACCATTAATACAAATTTGTTATATCAATAATCTAAAATAATCAAAATGGCTAGGGAAAATGAGATGTAAATAAATGGTTTATTATAGATTATTTTTCATAAAAATAGGGAATTAATATCATAAAATAAAAAATATATCATTCCAATTGACAATCCTCACTATAGGCATGTCATTTTGTCCTGAATTTATATTAATCAGAAAATTCATTGAAGTAATAGACCCAATTTAAATAATGAACGTTGATATCATTGGGTCAAAAAAATTGGTTTCGTTAAATCTATACAACCTTAATTTTTTCCCCTATGTTTATCTTTGAAAGTATCAGTTTAAAAGAAGATGATACATCACTCTTCAGTTCTTCATCAATATGATGTTAGTCCCCTAATAATTCCTTAATTTCAGAATAAATAGTGTTTTCTTCCATAGGATTACAAACATTTTAATGTAGAGATGTAATTATATTCATAAGAAGTTAAAATTTTAATTTAGATTATGAAAATTTATTTTAGATCACAGATTTGTTTTAAGATAAGCATAATAAATTAAAAACATTAACACATTAATTTTACTCTTGTTTTCATTATATTTTGATGTGATTTGACTCCTCTATAAAGTATCAAAATCCCCTCATTGTGGACACCTCAAACATATTATAAACAATTACATTGGGACCACTATGAAATGATTTTTATATACAAATGTAAGGATCATCATAATTAAATATTATTCTTACCATATAGTTATTTTTATGACAAATAGAAAAACTGAACTATTTCTGTTTGTAGGATCTACGACATTAAATTCATACACAGTTTTTGATTCCATTATGATTGATTCATCCTTATGCCCTTCTACACTAAAATCCACCTTCTTGAAGCCCAATTCATTAAATTCAATTACAGTAATGAATTCAACGCATTTGAAAAAAAATCAACACAATAATATTTGTATAATATAACTCTTGTATTTTATTGATGATGTTGAACAATAACATACCCACATAAATTAGATAAATCCATGAAATTAGTTTTGTGCATCATTTCCACCACTATAATAAATCTATTGTTCTACATTATACTATGTTCATATTGGTTCTTCATATTAAATGTATAGCCATTATTTATAAAACCATTGTAAGATAATATATTTTCATTTTTCCTATGTCTAACCATCAATTTCGTTTGTAAAATGAATTACAATTTATAGATAACTCCCTAAAAATATGTTCTCAAAACTATAATATAAACTATCTATTGTGTGTATATGATATCTATATATTTTATCTTGATGGATGAAAATTTATAATAGTTTATTTTAGGGATTCAAAAAACATAAAATCCATTGTACAATTTTATAAAATGTAAATGTTCACTTGACCTTACAATTGAATGGTAATTTAAATAAAACCACAACTTGAAATCCTTTATCCCATATAGATTGTATTGTGATGAGGAAGGAAGAAAATTCTTCATTTTTTAAGGATAATTTTAATTTTTTTTAATCAATTTATGTGTTCTATTGAGAACTCTACATCATGATTTAAATGAATAAAAAAAAAATTCAAAATGAAATTCATCAACATGTCCGCAAACTATTTTAATATCATCAATGTTGATTTTAACCCCAACCATAGAGATAAATAGTCTTCATGAATAGGGATTAAGATCCATGTAATGTAACTATTTTCCATTAGATGTTTGCACTCATTCTAACATTGATAAATGATCATTTCTTGACTTATGACTTCAAATGTAAATTCCCTTATAGGAAAATTATATTGTTCATTATGTTGAGAGAGCCAATCCATGCCAAAAAATCACAACAAATTCAACTATATGAATAACTATAATATTTACAAGTATAAAATTCCAATAAACATCTCTTATAGTGTAACAACCCTTATATTTCAAGGAAATGTTTTTCATAATTTATTTGGAATTTTACGAGTCCACAGTTTCTGACGATGCCTAATTCCGAGGCCCGGTGTGCCCAGAATCAATTTCCGAAGTTTTTTTGGGTACATTCAGTAAACATATGTGTAGGTTTTTCTATCTATTGAACCGGTGCTTCGAATTGAAATCGGAGGACACCGATGAACTCGCAGCACCAGAATTTTTTTAAAGGGACCTTTACCACAATTGCATTTTATACAAGATGGCAGTTATAATTTGGGGTTGGCACAAGTAGTGTTGGTGGAGCCTTGGAGAGGAGAGAAGGCCTTTTTCCCATGAAGAACGTTTACCCTCTCCAATAAAGAACACAAGGCCTCAATCATCTTCTTCTTCAGTCTTCTTCCTCCGTGTCATGGGAGAAGACACTGCCCGCGAGGAACATCACCAATGACATCGACTCTTCCACTGACGTTGATTGAACAACACCATATTCCACGATTCCATTTTCCATGACTACAATTATCGATCCTTGAATCGAGGTAGGGGGTTATGATCAATTTTAATTGAATAAAATTGTACCTCGTTCTTCGTTGAACACCATGGATTTTTTTCGACCTTTCGATTTTCACCTAACGCGGAGGGTGAGCGCCGAACGATCACGGGCCGACGACCCTCCATTGGTTCTTGAATATTTTGGAGACAGCGACCGGGAGGGGCGTCTCCACGAACTGGGTTGTAGAGAAAACTGTTGCCCGCGTCCGCAGGCCGCTCGAATGAATCGAACCGGCCGACCGTAGCCGGCCGGGCTGGTGAACCGCGGTACCCGAAGGTGATGCACAGAGGAGATACAACCCGCATTCACGGTCCACTTGCCGAGCCGAATTGGCCGGCCATAGCCGGCCAGGAAGGAGACCGCGTCGCCTCTAGGCTCCACGCTGTGGGAAGACCGCAACCAACGCTGGGTGGGCCGCTTTGGCGGGCAAACCGGCCGGACGCCTGCCAGTTAGGCTGAAGGAACCGTGGAGCCACTTGGCGCCGTGCTGCAGAAGAACTGCGACCCCAACTTCGGGCAGCTCGTAGATGAGAAAACTAGTCGGCTTCGGCCGGTCGGGAAACAAGGAGGGGCGGTGCCGCTCGGCACCGCCGGGAGAACCGAACCAGCCTGAAACCGTTTGATGGGTCTCCCGGTGGGTCGCGCCCCACCGGGCCGGGCTGACCCTCCAACTGGGTCAGAACCACCAGACCGGGTCTCTGGGTGGGCCGCGCTCCACTAGGCTGGGCCGACCCCCATCCAGGTCGGACCCGCCAAACCAGGCCGGGCCGACCTGCCAGCCCACAGGGCATGACAGGCCGAGCCCGTTTCGCTTAAACACGAATATCTTCTAGACTGTGCGTCTGATCGACACTCCGTCTACAACACTGGGATCCTCATGATGAGGCGGTCCTTTTGTGATAATCGAAGTTAGTTTTGGACAAATTTGGGATACGGCTAGGTTTGGAACGAGCGTAATTCCAACCGGGCCCTTGGAATGGAAATGTTAGTAACTCTTAGACTGGGTGTCTGTTTGACGCACCATCTATGATGTTGGGTTTCATTTGATGATACACAACTTCGGGATACATAAGATCAGGACTTTTTTGATACATCGATTCTTTTCTTGTGGAGCGGACCCTCCCAAAATCGAGCGTGCTTTGTGCAGGAACCCTAGAGCTGGTTGTGACTGCAACAACTACTGTACTGGGATCCCCCGTGGGTTCGACAGTAATGACTTCTGCACTAGGATCCTCCGGGGGATCGGCAGCGATGACTTCTGTATTAGGATCCTTCGTGGCTTCGACAGTGATGAATTATATACTAGGATACTCCGTGGGTTCACTAGCGATGAATTCTGTTCTAGGATCCTTCATGGGTTCGACAATGACGACTTCTCTACTTGGATCCTCCATGGGTTCGGCAATGATGACTTCTGTACTGGGATCCTACGTGGGTTCGACAGTGGATATGATTCAGAGACTACATTTAATCATCTCTACCCCTCTTTGTGAGTTATAAACAATTGTGATATGAGTCTTGACTTTCAATAATTATCATCGATGTATTGACTATACCTCCTGTGTGGAATGAGTTGTTCTTGGGATCGAGTGTTTGAGATGAACTGAGGTTGATAACTTAGGTATATGTACGGTCATATACATTAGTAGGGTTGGTTGTTACTTCATGATTGTATCCCCCTTATTTGGTTTATCCTTCATGGATTCTGGGAGACCTTCAGGGGTATCAGTGTTCTTACTGAGTATCGTTATACTCACCCCTGCACGGGCTATTCCTGAACTTCATTGTTTTGGTTGCAGAAGACGAATAATACTGATCGAGGCAGAGTGTTGTGCAGCTAGACGGTACTCAGAGGTGGACCACTTGGTGAGACATACATGGAGAGGAAAGACTGACCTGAGGTGTTGAGGAGGCCATTTGTACCCACCCTTCAGGTGGGATTCTCGGAGGATGACTCAGTAGTTTCTGTTTACTTTTTTTTAGCTCTACTTTACTACAGGGCTTGTATTTCTGTCCCCTTTCCTTTCCGCACTCTTTATTTTATTCAGCTTTACATAGTGTTTATTTTTAGTAGTCGCCTCTACCGCTTGTGTTCAAACTATGTGTGTGTTACAGGTTAAAAATGAAATTCCTTCCCTTTTATCAGGATTATGCCTTTGGTGCTAGTGGCTAGCCCCTGGCCTACGGAAGGCGGGATTGGGGTAGCCACGTCATGGTCCTCGAGGATGGGTCGTGACAAACTGGTATCAGAGGAGTCAGTTCTACCATAGAACTAAGACTCTGATTCTTTTCTTTTATGTAATAATGATAAGAGTATTGAGTGTGGGTTTTAGTCCAGGGAGTGCAGTTTTGTGCGGCGACCGACATATCCATAAACCCGGACCCTGACCTCTGATTTCTGAATCAGTGTACAAAAACACTGATTGCGTGTGTGTTTCCTTTGGAAACCTTTTCTTTGTGATTACTTTTTTCTAGCTCACATGGTATACTGTTTTAACCATGGAACACCTATTTATTTTCAAGATGGCCCCATAAAGGCAGCCAGCTAGGGTTCTGAGTTACGTACGAGATGGTATCCCACCGAGCGACAAGGCCTCAGTGCAGGGCCCCATCACAGCGGAGGCACCAGCGATACCACTACCCGCTGGGCCACTGATACCACCAGACCGAGAAGTAGAGAGTGCACACCACCGATGTGCATTGCATGAGTTCCAGTGACAGAGGCCTCCTAGGTTCCGTGAAGAGACGGACCCACATGCAGTTGAGGATTGGCTGGAGGCTGTTGTGAGAGTTTTCAGATTGGTAGGGACACCGGCCGACCTTATGGTTATCCTTTCCGTGAATCTCCTGCATACAGTAGAAAGCAGATGGTAGAGCCTGATGCTCCAGGTGCATGATGAGGTATCATTAATTTGGACATACTTCTAGAGTCTCTTATGCTTGGAGTTTGTTCCAGCCACCATTCATGTGATGCGGATTTAGTAGTTATGTCATCTACAACATGGTAGCATGACATAAGATCAGTACTCAGTGAGGATCACTTACCTCTGACGCTACTCCAAGGATATGGTACGAGATCTATACTTCAGGGCCCACACCTTCGAGCAGGGAAATAGGCATGAGATCAGGGCTTCGATGAATCCCCTCAGTAGCCCGACGTAGGCGGGGGTGCTAGAGAGAGCCCTTATAGAGGAGAGTTTTCTTGCTGAGAAGTCACCAGCGACGAGACCCTCCACAGGACGACACGTAGTGGAGCCTTCTACAGATGACAATAGACAATTAATGTAGAGGTCCAAGAGGACCAGGACATCAAGTGGGCGACCTCAGGATACTGGTTCGGATGTGCGGGGCACATGAAATAGATCTATCCATATGAGGGGAAAGCAGTGTTATGCATGCGGTGGGTTGGGTTACATGGCTCGGGACTGCCCGACCTGCCATGCAGATGAGAAGCAGATAGTAGAGGAACCTCCTAGGTAGAGGCAGAGGTTCGACTATGGTGGTCTGTAGGGAGTAAGAGGACATGACAGAGGTGTTGTCTGAGCAGCGGGTGGTGGATGACGTTTTGAGGCTCTACCACCACCACCACCAGGAGGTGCAACTCGACCACATGGAGCTTGCGGACAGAGGTGGGCTCAGCTCCAAGCAGTCGATGCCTACGACCACGACACACTTGAGATAATTCGAGGTACTATCTTTGTCTACTCCACCCTTGCTAGAGTACTTATAGACACAGTTGTGAGTCATTATTTTATTGTCGCTACCCTTGTTCGAAGCTCAGAGATTCCAACAGAGATGTTAGCTCAATTCTTACGGCTATAGACTCCCACAAGAGCAGACTTGACGATTACGCACTGGTGTCGGCAGTGTGAGCTTACCCTAGGAGGTGAGAGATTCGACTAAGATGTTCTTGTAGTAGCGTCGAGGCCTTATGACGTCATCATGGGTATGAACTGGTTAACTACAGTCCATGCTCAGATCTACTGTATTAGGCACAAGGTGCGGTGTATCTGCACGGATGGGACCAGGTTCACCTTCACTATCGATAAGGGAGCCTTTGTAGTGTAGGATGGACTTACACAGAGAAGGGGGCAACCAATCACACATCAGTTGGCTAGTCTCATCCTATGAGTTGTTGATGTGCGTAGTCCGAGTTTTCCTATTTTGGTGGATCAGTATGTAGATGTTTTCCCTGACGACGTTCCAGGACTACCTCCTCTTAGAGAGCTATAATTTTATATTGATATGTACCTTAGGACAACACCGATATCTACTCTAGCACATCAAATGGCTCCCGTCGAGCTTCGTGACCCGCAGGTACTGTTGGAGGACTTGTAGGGGAAGGGATTCATCTGACCCAGTGTTTCACACTGGGCTTCACCGATTTTGTTCACCAAGAAGGCAGATGGGAGCTTGTGACTGTGTGTCGACTACCATCGCTTGAATCAGGTGACCGTGGAGAACAAGTACCCAATCCTGAGGATTGAAGACATGTTTTGTTCAACTCAAGGGAGAACGATGGTTCACTAAGATAGACCCCAGGTCATGCTATCAGCAGCTTAGAGTTCAAGATGAGGATGTTCAGAAGATGACCTTCTGGTGTCGGTATGGCCACTATGAGTTCTTGGTTATGCCTTTCGATGTAAACAATGCTCTAGCAGTGTTCATGAGTCTCATGAACAAGATCTTCCAGCCTTACCTCGATCGTTTATTCATAGTCTTCATCGACAACATACTGATTTACTCGATTACGAAGGAGGACCACACCTACCATTTTCAGGTGGTACTAGATACACTCTGAGAGAACCAGCTTTATGGTAAGCTCTCGAAATGCCAATTATGGATTCTAGTGGTTTACTTATTGGGACACATCATCTCAGAGCATAGAGTTGTAGTGGATTTAACAAAGATCGAGGTAGTACTTGCTTGGGAGCCACCAAAGAGTGTGATGGAGGTGCGGAGTTTCCTGGGTCTAGTTGGGTACTATCGGATATTTGTGCCAGACTTCTCCAGAGTTGCAGCACCATATTCAGCATTGACTAAGAAGGGGAAACCCTTAGTAGGGTCAGATGGATGCCAGTCGAGCTTTCAAGAGCTGAGGTAGAGGTTGACCAGCACACCCATCTTTAGGCTGCCAGAGGAGGGTGTACGATAAGTAGTTTACTGCGACGCATTAGGGACCGGACTCGGGTGTGTCCTAATGTAAGAGCGAGTAGTGATTGCATATGTTTCATGGAAGTTGAGACAACATGAGCATAACTACACTACCCAGGACGTGGAGTTAGTAGCAGTGGTCTTCGCCTTGAAGATGTGGCGGCACAATCTGGTGGGTGAGCGTTTTACAGTCTACTCTGACAACCAAAGTCTGAGGTACATCCTCTCGCACTATGACTTGAACCTGAGATGACGTCGATGTATCGAGTTCTTCTAGGACTATAACTTCGATATAATCTATACTCCATGGAAGGAAAACGTTGTAGCAGATGCTCTCAGCAGGAGATCAGGCATTCAACTGCTAGGAGAGGTGACATAGCAGCTAGCCGCGTTGCAGATATCCTTTGTGGATAAGGATGGAGTTTCCTTTCTATAGTCTCTCACAGTCACTCCTACACTTTTTCAGCCAGTCAGAGAGGCACGGCGTGGGTATGTTGACTGTGAGACATGACATGCTCAGATATCCTAAGGGCAGACATCTGATTGATTTTATGAAGGTTGAGAGCACGTCATGCTCTTCAGAGGACGTACCATGGTATCAATTTCACTATAGGAGGATGTGTTGGGGGAGTTACACACTTACCCACTAGAGGTACATCCAGGAGTGGTGAAGATGTATCAGGACCTCAAACTACAGCATTGGTGGCTGTGAGTGAAGAAGGAAGTGGCCGAGTTTGTCTTGTGATTCCTCACTTGTCAGCAAGTGAAGGCGGGGCACTAGGTTCCATAAGGATTGGTTCAGCCCATAGAGGTTCTATATTGGATGTGGGAAGGGATATCTATGGATTTATTTAACGGAATTCCATGTAAATCTAGAGGAAAAGACTATATCTGGGTGATCATAGACCGACTCACCACGTCGTCCCACTTCCTACTGATCAGAGAGAAGGGCTCAGAAGAGAGCATGGGAATCCTATACGTTCAAGATATCATAAGAGTTTACTGTGTTTCATTGACAATAGTCTCCAATCGATATGCTCATTTCACTTCCCGGCTATGGAAGGGGTTATAGGAGGATTTTGGGACACAGATTCTCCTGAGAACCGCCTTCCATCCTCAGACGGATTTTCAGACTGAGAGGACCATTTAAACACTCTAGGACATGCTCCGTGCATGTGTCCTTGACTTTGGTCGTAGCTAGGAGGATCACTTACCCTTGGTGGAGTTTGCGTACAACAATAGATACCCCTCCACCATCGGGATATAACCATATGAGGCACTGTACGACCGACATTGCTGATCACCTCTATGCTGGACTGACCCAGGGGAGTCAGCACATGTAGGACTAGAGATATTGAGGCTACGACAAAGAAGGTGCAGATCATCCAGGATCCGATGAAGACTGCACAGAGCAGATAAAAGTCCTATGCTGATAGGAGATGGAGACCACAGGAGTTCGAGGATGGAGACCACATCTTCCTACGGGTCTCACCTCGATGAGGTCTATAGAGACTTGGCTAAGGCAACAAGTTATCTTTGAATTTCATCGGACCGTTCCAGGTCCTCAGCAGAGTAGGCGTGGTGGCTTACCGCTTGGCCCTTCCACCTCAGTTGCACCGGGTGCACGGCATCTTCCATGTATATATGTTGAGGAGATACGTGCACAACCCATCCCACATCATTGACCATGGGGAGATGGACATCGATGACGGGGTGACATTCACAGAGGCCCTGGTGGGGATCAAGGATCGACAAGAGCGGTTCCTACTTGGACAGTCGATTCCTATGGTGTGCATTCGCTAGTATCATGGGAACCTCCAGGAGAGCACATGAGACTAGGAGGCTCAGATGCGTGCTCAGTACCCTCATTTGTTTCCCTAGTGTGTGTTGTAGTTTTACGGGGATGTAAAGCCCTGAGGTGGGTGTAATGTAATGACCTGGAAATGTCAAGGAAATTTTTTTAATAATTTCATTGGAATTTTACAAGTCCTATGATTCTTACGGTGCCTGATTCCGAGCCCCGGTGTGCCCGGAATCAATTTATGAAGTTTTTTTTGGGTATGTTTAGTAAACATACGTCTGGGTTTTTCTATCTTTTGAACCGGTGCTCGAAATTGAAATATGAGGACATCGATGAACTCGTAGCACCGATATTCGCTTAAGGGGACCTTTACCGTAGTTGCGTTTTATACAGGATGGATGTTATAATTTCAGGTTGGGACCTTGAGTGTTGGTGGATCCTTGGAGAATAGAGAAGGCCTTCTTCCCACGAAGAATGTTTACCCTCTCCAACGAAGAACACAAGGCCTCGATTGTCTTCTTCTTCATTCATCTTTTTCTGTGTCAAGGGAGAAGAAACCGCCCACAAGGAACATCGCCAACAACAACGACTCTTCCTCCAACATTGACAGAATGAAACCGTCTTCGGCGACACCGTTTTCCACGACTATGACGAACGAACCTTGAATGGAAGTAGGGGTTATGATCAAATTTAATTGAATATAATTGTACCTCGTTCTTCATTGAAAATGATGGATTGTCTTCGGCCTTTTGATTTTCACCTAATGCGGAGGTCACATGCTAAACGAACATGGCTTGACGACCCTCTGTTGGTTCTTGAATATTTTGGCGGCGACGACCGATGGCAGCAGCGACCGGAGGCAACAGTCGCGCACTGGACACATGGAGGAATCTACGGCCTGCGTCCGTGGGCCTCTCAGACGAACCGAACCGGCCTTCCATAGCCGGACGGGCTAGTGAACCGTGACACAAGAAGGTGCCGCATGGAGGAAGTGTGGCCCGCATTCGCGGGATGCTTCTAGAGCTGAACCGGTCGGCCGTAGCAGGTCGGGAAAGAGACCGGGTCCCCTCTTGGCACCGCGCTATGGGAAGACCACAGCCCACGCTGGGTGGGCCACTTCGGTGGGTGAACCAGCCGGCCGCCTGCCGGCTGGGCTGAAGGAACTGGGGAACCCCTTGGTACCGCACTGTAGAGGAACCACGGCCCGCAACTGCGGGCTGCTCGTGCCGGCGAAAATAGGCCTACTTTTTCCGGCTGGGCATCAGGGAGGGGAAGTGCTGATCAGTGTTGCTCGGCAAACCGAACCGGCCCGCAACCGTGGGCGGGGTCCTTGGGTGGGCCGCGCCCCACCGGGCTGGGCCGACCCCCCAACCAGATCGGACCTGCCAGGCTGGGTCCCTAGGTGGGCCATGCTCCACCGACCCGGGCCGACCCCCAGCCGGGTCAGACCCGCTGAACTAGGTTGGGCCGACCTGCCAGCCCACTGTGATTGATGGGCCGAGCCCGTTTTTCTTAAACACAAATATATTCTAGACCGTTCATCTGATCAACGTGTTATCTACAACACTTGGATATTCGCGACGAGGCGGTCCTTTTTTGATACTCCAAGTGAGTTTTGGACAAATTTGGGAAATGTCTTGGTTTGGAACGAGCGTAATTCCAACCAGGCCCCTCGAACGGAAATGCTAATAACTCTCAGACCGAGCGTCCGTTTGATGCGTAGTCTTTCACGTTGGGTTTCTTTTGATGAGACGGAACTCAGGATACATCAAATCAGGACTTCATTGATGTAACGATTCTTGGCTTGAGGAGTGGACCCTCCCGGAATCAAGCGTGTTGTGTGCGGGAAGCCAAGAACTGGCTGCGACTACGACGACTACAGTATTTGTACGACAACAATGACTTCTGTTCTAGGATCCTCCATAGGTTCGGAAGCGATGAATTATGTATTACAATCATTCTTGGGTTCAAGAGCGATGACTTCTGTACTAGGATCATCCGTGGGTTCGACATCGATGACTTTTGTACTAGGATCCTCCGTGGGTTCGGCGACGATAACTTCTGTACTAGGATCCTCCATGTGTTTGGCAGCAATTACTTCTGTACTGGGATCCTACGTGGGTTTGACAGAGGAGATGATTCAGATTATACATCTAATCATCTATACCCTTCTTCATGATTTGTATACCTGTGTGAGCTATGTCTTAACATTCAATCCTTATCATCGATGTGATTGACTATACCTCTTATGTGTACTGGGTTGTTCTTGGGCTCGAGTGTTGGAGCCAAACTGTGGTTGATAACATAGGTATATGTATGGGAATATTCTTAAGTAAGGTTGGTTGTGACTTCAGGATTTTATCTCTCTTCTGTGGTTTATCCTTCGTGGATTTTGGGAGACCATCGGGGGTCTCGGGGTCCCTACTGAGTATCATTATACTCACCCCTACATGGGCTATGCCCACACTCTATTGTGTTGGTTGCATACGATGGAAAACACTGATCGAGGCAGAGTGTTGTGGAGCTAGATGGTACCTAGAGGTGGACCACTTGGTGAGACGTACACGGAGTGGATGGACATACCTGAGGTGCTGAGGAGGCCATCTGTACCCACCGTTCAGGTGGGATTCCCGGAGGATGACTCAATAGTTCCTGTTTACATTTTTGATGTTGTACTTTACTATTGGGCTTGTATTTTTGGCCCTTTCCATTCAGAACTTTCTCTTGTATTCAGCTTTACTTAGTGTTTATTTTCAGTTGTCTCCTCTACCACTTGTGTTCAGATTGTGTGTGTGTGTGTTATAGGTTAAAAAGGCATTTCCTTCCCTTTTTATCGGGATTATGTCTTTGGTGCTAGTCTCCAGCCCCTGGTCTATGGAAGGCGGGCTTGGGGTAGTCACGGAACGGGCCCCGAGGATGGGTCGTGACATATAGAGTGATTGTAAACATGATTTGAAATCATAATATCATTATTGTATTTCACCTATGATTAAATTTCTAACCTTTCTTGAGGGGATGTCATACCCCTATTAAATTTTACATTTATATATTTGGGTGTATATCTTAAATCAAATAATAAATTTTAAATTATAGGGTGGGTGATAATTTTACCTCTATTCATTCCATTTTCCCAACCCACATTAATTGTGAATGAAAATACCTTCCCTTTATACTCACGTTTTGGGGATCATTGAGTCCTTCCATGCCCATTTTATCTTGGATTAGTGACATCATTCATATAATACCCAATCTCCTTAAATGGAAAACATTAAAATTCACTGGATGAATATTTATAATCCTATGTTTCTTTTCACAACCTCTTCATCCCTCATCAATAATCATTATATTTCTATCCCAACCTTTCGACATATGAATAATTTTTAAAATGCTATTAAACAATTTACTATATTTTTCCCCTTCATTTTAGGAATTGAGGTGGTTTTAATTTCATTCTGTCATTGTATTTTCTATTATAGTTTATATGATGCTCCATTTTATCTTAGCACTAATATCAAAATCATAATTAAAGTTAATACTCTCTATTTCTACTATTCGGGAACATTGAATATTTCTTAAAAACTTATAATGCTTCCACTATTCAATATATTTTGAAGACAATGTTTTATATTACTACATATTCAATCAAATTTTCTCATAGGATCAATGATAAAATAGAGACCAACCTTGAAAATATTATAAATTATGATTTCAAGGTAACAATAGATTCATAATCCTTCTAATTCAACACTAGAAATTATCTCTCTATTATATTATAGACATTTCAGGGAAAAACATATTAATAAATACCCACATAACGCATTCACATTCCATACAGTTAATTTATTATTAATTCCACATATTCTTAGTATGATCTCCCAATTTATTTTTGTTACCTTATAAATGATACATAGCCAAAAAAATATCATTATCATTTTATTAAATAATAGAAAATATTTTTCAATGGCATAGAACAATTTCCCTATAACTAGTGGATCAGAAGACCCAAAAAAAGAATGTGGATGTTGTTACATTAAAGAATCTGTGAGATGATTCTCCCTCCTTATTGAATTCAAAAGTTCACTAATTCTTATATTATTTCTCCATGATTGAGAGAGTTGGGTGGGAATAGTAAGAACACATTTCATCCCAGATCCAAAGCAATTTTTTTCTCATGAGGAAAACCATTTCATTGTTCAACACATTAATATCTAGAACAATCAATTTTGATATAACCGTTTAATAAAACCAAAAATTACATACCTAATTATTAATAAATGTTAACAAGTGTAAGAAGTAATAATAAAATAATTCTGAATATTTCATAATTTATAACACATTCTATGAAACCTATGAAATTATAGGATCATTATAGGTTATTTTCAGTTATATCCTAAAATCGTAATTTCCATAACATAATTAAACTCTTCTATGATAACAACTAAGAAGACTCGATTGATACATACATACATATTATATAATTTTAGATTAAATTTAAGGCATCTAGTTGAAATAAAAATCATGAAACATTGATTTTTTATTTTCATTATAATTTACATAAATAATCAATTTATATTTTAGAAAATATTCAATATATCCTATAAAAATGATTATATAATATACCAATCTATAATTTTCATACTAAATTCCTGCCATCATATCCTAAGTGTATTAATCGTAATAAATGGGTGTGCTTGAAATCATAGTACAGTTAAACAATTGAGATATCAATAATAAATAATAATTAACTGATCATATGGGTATGATAATGTAATAAGATTCAAAATCCAAAAAATAAAATATTTATACCTAGAAAATATTACTTCATAACTCCAATATCCTTGAATTTCAAGAAAAATGATTAATAAGGATGTCAATGCATAAATCATAATAATTGGGTCATAACCAAGGTATACAGCATCAAAGGAATATGTTATCATAATATTGGGAATAAATATATATTCAAAATAATGTCCACACATAATATTTTAAACATATTAATTTACAATAATGTATATTCAAAATCATATAAACATAACAAGAAACTACAATAATCACATATCAAGAGGTGAACAATGTTATTGATAATCATGTTATTGAATATCATCATTATCATCTCATGACATATCTATCTAGAATTACCCAATGGACTATAGGGCTATAACAGACCCAATAATATCATAATGATACGCCATACATATTGTTTCCTCATGAATCATGGATTCATTCATGATTTCATTATTACCTATTAATCATTTCTTAAGGATATATTTTTCCTATCATTTTACTTAAAATATCAAATTAATCCACCCCACTAATGAACCTGTATGGTATTATAAGATTGTATACCAAGTGAAGAATATCAATCCATAACCATTTTTGACATAGATAAAGATATAATTTATAATACAATATAAAATTTGTTTTAATAATTCAAGAGAAAAAATATTTTTTCATTAAGTAATTTATTGATACTGAAATTCTATGAATAATGGGAATAATATTATATTTTTGAAAAAACCATAATCTATTGAAGGAAGCTTATTTGTTAAGAATCCACATAATGGTGGAAAATCATTTATTTGATATATGTTAAATGAGAAAATTATTATTACACTTTTGTATGAATAAAAAAGTTAGTCGTATGAAAAAAATAAAAATATTACTTATATTAATATTAAAATAAAATGAAATTCCATGAAAATAAATATTTAATACCATTTAGGTATATATGAAAACATCCATAAATCCTACAATGAACATGGTAATTGTGGATGAGAATTTTTATTCAAAAAATTTAAATATTGGTGGATTTTATAAAATGTCATCCTCTAGGTATTTCATAGCACTTGAGAGTTGGAGAATGATAATAATATAATAACACAATATATATAACAAGAGGAGAATAAAACCTATGTGATTTTTGGAAAGAAAAGATATTTAATTTTTTGAAAATGAATTTGAGAAATCAATAATTCTGAAAAAAATGATATTGTGACATAAACCATTACCATTGATGCTTATTTTCATTATATCCACTCTTTACCTCTTGTAAAATACAATTAGATTTATTTTAAATTAATATCATAAACATATTCACACTTATATTACTGAATATTTTATTACCCATAAGTGATAATAAATGATTATTAATATTTCATTCAGTAGATTACAAAAAAATCAATTACTACGTTGAAGTAAAATTATGTTTTATATTAGTGTTCACATAGTAGAATCATTAAAATTGAACAATATAATATAAGGAGCTTCAAAAATAAATAATAATGATGGAGAAAACCATCATAAATAGGATATTTGGTAGATTTGAGAAGTCATTGAAGTAAATAAAGTTAATAGATGTAACATATATATGAGGAATTGATGAAAATAATTTTATCTAGATTCTGAAATAAATAATTGATGATTTATTACATTGAACTACATTTTTAGTTCTAAAATACAAAGATACTTTGTATATTAGGTTTTGAGTAAAAAAAATGTTTCCTCGATTTTGAGGTCCTGAATATATAACGTTTTATGATGATATATCTGATTATTCAAGGGAAAAATATCACATTAATAGAATACCAATAGAGATTCAAATATTTTTTTCGAATACTATGTCGACCAGAATTTGTTGTATATACCATAATTTTGAAGATAAAGATGACATTTACTAGAAGAATATTTGTGAATTCCAAAAAATGATTAGTGGAATTACTAGAATAATACGTAATGTATAAATGATGTGTAAATTTAGTTCATCAGACATAGAGATAATTGGTTGATGATTTGATGCACTAGAAGAAAAATATTGGATGCCATGCATAATTTTAATGTTGTATATAATGAATATTTGAATAATTTTATCAAAAAACTAATCATGGGATTCCCATCTCTAGGGAAGTGTTTTTATTTGAAGAAAAATATAGAATTTATGTATTTGAATCTAAGAATCACAATGTATAATATATATATTAGAACAAGACTAGAGACTATTTAAATGTGATACAATAGTGAAATGTTAGTAGAAATGATGAATATTTACAAATGTCTGTATTTGGACATTTTCAAAAAGTGTTATAATAATAATAATGAAATTAAAGTAATATAAATTATTTATTATACCAGTAAAGAGTTTTTGATACATTATTAAAACTTTTTTCAGGATAACAACTACAATCATTTAATCCCATTACATTTTTAGTTTTTATCCCTCATACACAGATAGATTTTCCTTATTAAGTGGTTTATCTACCACGTGTGATGTTGATATAAGTAGGACTTTTTATGAATATATGATGAGATACATAACCTAGGATTTTATTATTATTAATAGTTATGAATAGCCACATGTGATGTTAAACAACAATAAATGCAATGAATAGTATTTTCATCCCTACTCATGATAGATTGGACCCCCAAAACATGGTTTAACTATACTTATGAGGTCTTTACGATATTTCATGGTAAAAAAATCAAATATTGGATGTTTTTATATTTTTTTATTTTGGATCACATTGCAGAGGTTTTAATTAATTTTAGGATGATTTATTTCTTAAATTGATAGATAAAATTAAAATAACTGAATTGAACTTAACTGCCACTTTATATTTTAGCAGTGGTAGTATTTAGTGGTGATTATCATAAATAAAATATCAATAGATTTTAATTTATATATTTAACCACACTTATCACAAACCACTACTTAATAGATTTAAATTTTTTATATTAATTACAAAATATGTATATAAAAACTTATCTATATAGTAAAATATTATGTTAATGAAAAATATACTCATCATAAAAAAAACATAATAAATCCACATTCATAGATATACAACCTCTATCAGCCGAGAACCTCAGTCCACCCATAACCTAAGTCATCAATATATACATATACAATATATCCAACAAAAAAACCCATTTTCAATATACACCATCCGATGACATTACGTGGTTCCTCTACTACAACATCATTTTATCAACTATAATAAAACAATATATTGAAATTAGAACTAAATAAAAGAAATCATAATTACAGTTGAATAATTGACAATATTTAACCATTCCATAGATACAATGTACCATCATGACCTCCTTATGATGACTTTCATTGATCATAATGGGAAACGTACTGCCCACTACCAAAATTTATCACCTATAATAAAATTTATAAAATTCATGACAGAGAATGATTAATATAACATACACATTATATATTCATTTTTTTCAAATAGTATTAGTAATTTTGTTAATCAAGTAGAATAAATATAAAATAAAACAAATAAAATCTCATGTATAAAACATAAAAAACATTAAATTACCCATCTATGATATGATTCAATACATGGAACCAAGAATGGATATTTATATAAAAGATAATAAAATTTTCAATTGGTATGTGGTGTGATAGAAATATACATAACAAAAATATTGTATGAATTTGATATACAATACTTTTATATATTTAAAAAAATTAATAGTAGTTGCCTCATGATTCTATGTTAATATGAATTTTTCTATGGTATTTATCATTACATGAATGTTTTAGGGTTTTAAAACACAATGAACACATTTATGGGAATCCTAGAAAAAACATAACTCGGAATGACAAGAATTTGGTCCCTACATTTCAATAATAGATATATTGTTATTGATATATTATTTTATGGAAATTTGATGTAAATTATATAGTATTGACACTAAAAACGTGTTTTCATAGACTTTTGTATATTTAAAAACTATTTATTTAGTAATTCATACAACACTACACATCAGATGGGAACACTGTCCCTATGTAAACATAAAAAATAATTAAACGATGTTTATACCATTATTTCACACCTATATTATTTAATTTAATATGGTTATGAGTGTTAAGTCAAATTTTATTGGTTTAAGTAAATAATAATAAATTTAATGGAATCCCATATAATTCATAACATGGAGTGAAATTCCATCAACTACTAAATTTCAGAAATAAATTTGAGGTCATTGTACTTTGATTTAACTACAATATGACATATTTATCTTTTTTCTGACCCACTAGAACATATTTTTAAAGTCACTAAAATCAACTAAAATTGTTTATTGAGTTATTCTATGGGAAATTCATTTTTAATGAGAATGTTTTACAATTATTAAACTTTAAAATAATTCAATAATTGATGTTACATGGTTTCACCTTAATATGAGATCATTTTATATGGTTTTGACAATCACATTCTTGTTTTAGTGTTTTAAAACACAAAAAACACATTTATTATCATCATATAAAACAATAAACTTGATTTTTTTTTCAATTAATACATTTTAAAAAAAATATTATTTTTGTACTATAATTTCATGGCCATTCAATGTCGTTTTCTTTTTTTTAACCCTGAAAATGATTTTAATGATATTGGAATCTTACGAAACATATTATTGAGTCATTCTAAGAACCTAAAATTTAATATGTATTCTTTATCCATAGGTACATGAGGAATATAATTCAATAATTGTTTTCTAATGAGGTCATAACATTTTGGGGAAATTTATTATGCTTTTGATGACTATATATATGTTTTAGTGTTTCGAAATACTAAAAACATGTTTATGGGGATCATGCAAAAAATATAAGCCAGAATGATTTGTTTTCAGTACCTAGATTTCAAAAATAATCCGAAAAAAATTTTCCTATGATTTCACTGAAATAGTATTTATGTTTCCTAGTTTTGAACCCATAACACACTTAATTATGACTTCCATATCTTTAAAAACCGATTATTGACTCACTCTGAGTACAATGTTTGTTAGATGGATCATTTGACTATTTATACACATAAAAATATATTATAATGTGGTTTTCCAATGATTTCATCTCGATGGGAAAATTTTAACATTTTTTAATGTAATATGCTTAGTTTAGTGTTTTTAACCCCTAAAAACATATTAAAGGGAAACATAGGTAAGTCAGATCTTGAAATTTCATTTTTTTTCCTATGTTATAATTCAAAATATTAATGAAATATATTTTTTGTGTTATTTTACAACCATATAACATTGTTTTTCTAGTTTCAAACACCTAAAACATGTTTTTGAAGACTTTGGTATCATTAATAATTGTGTATTAAGTCATTCAGAGAAGAAATACCATATAATGGATGAATTATATTTACATACACATACATAATAATTAAATAGTGTGTTTCTAATGATTTCATGGAACTATGTGGTCATTTTCTATGCTTTGGCCATTATGTGCATGTTTTAGCATTTTAAAAGACCAAAAAACACGCTTACATGCATCTTGAGAAATCTCTAACATTGAATGACATGTAGTTAGTTATTATATTTAAAAAATCAATCTACGGTCTTTATCCCATCATTTAATGGCCAATGAAATCATTTTCATGGATTTAACCCCATGATAGAAGTTTTTAATGACATTGGTATATTTTAAAATTTATTATTGAGTAATATAAAGCACCCCACATATAATATAGACATGATTTCTATGTTTAAATGTCATAATGAACTGAATGATAATTTTCCCCAGATATAACATCAATATGAGGTGATTATAGTTTTTCCATTACAAATGAATTTCAGTATTTTAAAACACTTAAAATGATTTTTGTGAATCTTGAGAAAATTATAACTTATAATAAGATGTCATTAGATATGAAATTTCAGAAGTCAATATATTATAATTTTTTAATAATTTCTTGGGAATCTGATGGATTTTTCTTAATTTTTTACCATTTAAATCATGTTTATAATTATTT
Source organism: Viscum album (assembly GCA_963277665.1). NCBI lineage: Eukaryota > Viridiplantae > Streptophyta > Magnoliopsida > Santalales > Viscaceae > Viscum > Viscum album. The sequence continues at coordinate 1,727,607,762 of OY728140.1, forward strand.
CATAATCATTAAAAACTATTTATTGAGTCATTCCAATCACACCACATATATGATTTATTAGATTGGTATGACTACACATCCTAAATATTAAAATTGTGGTTGTATTATGATTTAACATCAATATAATGTTTTGACCTTTATATGCATTAAGTAGTGTTTTAATACACTAAAAAAATATTTATGGGATTCCTAATAAATTCATAACATAGAATGGTGTTCCATTAATTTCTATAATTAGAAAATCAATCGATGATAATCATGTTAAGATTTAATGACCATTGAACATTATTTTTCCAAGGATTAGTCCCGGAATAGACATTTTTAAAGTCGCTGGTTTTATTAAAAACAATTTATTAAGTTAATCTTCGAAAAACATACATCGTATGGGCCTTCATGATATAAATATATGTAAAAATTAATTTCATATTGTGTTTACAATGATTTAACATAAATATTATGCTATTTTTTTGTTTTGAATGTTACATGACCATTTTAGTTTTCTGAAAAAACAAAAACACATTTATTGGAATCCATGAAAACCATATAATGAAATGAATTGCTTTCAGTTTCTATATTTCTAATATCAATCAAAGTTAATTTTCTGAATATTTCATTTCCAAATTATGGTGTCTTTTTTTTGTGTTGGATGCTTACACACATTTTTAATGTCGATGGTATCTTTTAAATCTTTTTATTAAATCATTCCAAGAGAACTGAACTCCGGAGAGATGTGTTATTTACATATACACATAGAAAATAATTCAAAAATGGGTTTATAAATATTTCAAGTTTATATGTAGTTGATTTTTATTCTTTTTTTATATGCAAATTTTAATGTTTTAAAACACTGAAAACACATTAATGAGGATCCTAGAGAAACCATAACTCAAAAAGATGTTTCTTTGGATCCTACATTTCACAAATACAAATACAGTACCTTCCCAATGATTTCATAGTCACTTGAATCTCTTTTGTTTTTTAACCCCATGACACATATTTTTAAAAATACTGGTACATTTTCAAACTGTTTATCGAATGAATATGAAAAAACCACACATTAGATGAACGTGTAGTCTATGAATACATCTAAAAAATAATTCATCAGTCGTTTCAAATTATTTAAATTAATTTTGAGGATATTATTAAGGGGTTTGACAATTAAATTAATTTTTTTTATATTTTCAAAACCCAAAATTGTGATTTTAGGAATATCAGGAAAATCTTATCATGAAATGAAATTTCATCATTTCCCATGTTTCAAAAATATATCTATAGTCTTTATCAAAGGTTTTATAGTCATCGAAAACACAATGTTTTTGGTATAACTTGATGTATTTGTTTTAAATAAAAAATTATCATTTTTTACATTAATTTTTTTTCACATAGATAATAATAGAAAAAATGAGTTCATATTATTTTTAAAAATTAAGAGAAAAATCCATAACTCATTTCAGAAATTTATTAATTTACCTCATATAAATATTTAACATGATGATTCCATTATGACTTGATGTTCATGTTTTCAATATAAGATTTATTTTAAATTAATACATTAGTTACTTAATCAATATTGAGCAAACAAGATCAGCTTGTTTTCAAAATACGTGACATCTATCCATAATTTATTTTTTGTATGTAGAAATCAACGACCTGAAAATATGATCGAAAATTTATTAGGAAAATCATGATGTAGGTGTTTTAAATATACCTATGTCGTTTTATTTTTATTCATAGATGTCGTATGTGATCTTTTCAAATGCGTGAATGAAATATAATGTTTAGAATATTTAGCAAAAGGATGATCTATAAAGATGAAATTTTCCATGGGGATCATTATAGGATTCATATTAAATATATAAACTAAATTATATTCCAATTATAATCTCCAATAATCCTATTTTTTCCTATAAGATTGATTTTCTTAAACTATTTCTTTTTAACCAAGAAATTTCACTTTTTTCCTTTAGATCAACAACACGGCTCGACCCACATTAGGTGTTGTAGTAAATGATAATGATTCCCTATCACATAAATCTATTGGATTAGGCCCATAATGTATAAGACATACATTCCATCTATTCTTGATCCCTAAAATGATTATAACTTCATTGTTATGGGATACGAGTAATGATTTTGAAGGGTTCACATCAATGACGTCTATATTCGTTTTGTGTGAGTATAATAATGTTATCAATGGTTTTTTAATGAATCCAAACTTCATAATCATATCTAAATAATAAATTATTCATTACTATTTAATTTCGTTTCATTAATAAAATATAATATTAATGAATAATAAATTATAACAACAAAAAATCACAAACCTAATTAATTTGGTCCCACTTGATGGATCAATCAACTCAAATATATTTAATTAGAATTATTGGATCTTTGTATATGACGAAATTTACTTGTTTTTACATATATCATTTTGTTATAATTTATTTTTCATTATTATTATTTATATTCAAAAATTAAAATGAAATGGTAACGAAAAGTACTTACTCCAACATTTTGGGTAGATTAATTCACAAAACTACCATTATATTTCCTATGAACTTCAATCCAAATATTTCTCTATAAAAAAAGTGAAGTAATTAATTAGTCTCTATAAATATTTATATATATGTTAGACAAAAAACCATGAAATATAATAAAATAATTTAAATAATAATATATAAAATAAAACATAGATTTTCTTTTCCTAAAAAACCTTGGAGACCAATTGATTTCAGAAATGATTTTTTTTTTCATCATTCATAATATTTTTTAAACAATTCATCAAAATAAAGAAAAATGAATAAAAATTATAATTTTATTCTTTTTATATAATTTAGATACTATAAAATATGTAATTACCCCATTATATGAATCTATATTTATATCGATAAACATCATCAAATTTTTGTGAGAAATTCCTTTTCCACATTATCATACATTTTTTATAAGCTTAAATAATAGTCATTAAACTCATTCCAAACTCTCCAATTAATATATCTATATTTCTCTCCAAAAATCATCAGAGTCCCTAGGCATGAAACACAAATATGGATATCAAAATGAAAAAAAAGACTAGAAATAAAAAACATAACACTTTACATGTATATAAATAATTTTACTTATGTATTGTTAATTAGTTATCAATGAATATTATATTAATTTAATCTTTACATGGTTATAAAGGATATCAATTTTTGAATATGTGGGAATATCCCCCAAATTATTATAATTAATGGGAAATCACACTGTCTGACATGAAATATTATAATTAATACATCCACAGATTGCTGATGCATCATCAATAAGCACATCAAACTCATCAAAATTAATGATAACTATGAACTGTTACAGGTCTCATACAAATTTCTTCTTTATATATATATACATATATATATTCTATGTTTATCTGTATCTTGTTGAAAAACTCATTTAACAATTAATAGAATATAGAGTTTTTTATAAAATGACAGACATACCAGTATTAAAAACACTCCAATATCCCTTATAATTAGGTGTGACTAAATAAATCATCGCTTGAGGTGCATCATACATTTGGCTACCAAAAAAACATGAGGAAAATGTTGGCTTGCTAAAAGCAATTAGTACAACAGAACCACTGAGATCCAGTAAATCTGACAGGTTTGATGGTTTTCTATGAAATGTTTACTATCTTGGATAATTATTTTTTTGTCTTAGGATTCTGAAAATTTATTTGATTTAAAATATATTAATTATATAAAAAATGAAATTGTAAAACATCATTATAAAAAATGAAAAAATTGAACACTTTATATATGTATAAAAAACTTATAAATGAGAAATTGTAATATAGATTTATTTAAAATTAATAAATTCAATTATCATTATATTAATTTTCCTCATTGTCATCAAACACCAAAAAATGAATACTTAATTTTCACCCTCTCATCCATTTCCTATTATTATAGTATTATTAAGAAAAAATTGTTCAATGTCTTTTGGCTGATGATTTTTCTAGTAAAAATATACCAATTAATGTTGATCTCCCAAATCACACCAGTATGTTTTATTTATGTAAAAAAAATACTCCATACTTCATCTAATTAATCATACAAAAAATAATCCATATTTCATGTAAACCATGGAAAAACTATCCATTCTCTACACACTCACTAGTATGGATCAATCACGAGAATTTGATAGAATTATAATGAATTTTTTTACATTATACAAATATTAATGCTAACCCACATGTATATGAATATGAAAAAGTGAATTCGACCATGGAAGTATAATTTTATTATATCAATTATATTTCCACATTATCCCAACTCATAAATTAAAAGTAATCCACTATTTTTAGTTTTTAAGTCTTTTTCACGATAAACGATAATAAACAGAAAGCCATAAATATTGTAGGCTTTGAATATATTAGCCTAAAAAACATTACCATGATATAATAATATTAAATCATTGGAAATTTCATCTCAATTATCAGTAGAAATTATTTATAAAATAATATATAAGGTATTATTGTTTATTATATACTAAATTAATGCAAATCAGTAATATGAATGTGAGTATGTACATACATGATGGAAGATCTATTTGAAAATCTCAAAGTTAACAAATTTTGTTAATTATAACACATTTGGAGATTGACACCTTTGTACCCTATTTATATGCAATTTCAATTATTCACTAAATGGATATGATATAATACTTTTTATTGCATCGTATCTATTCACTTTATGTAACTCCAGTTTAATAATTATAAAATCTATCAAGATTCGAATTGTTTATAAAATAGTTAAAAATATCTATGATAGGTATATATAATGAGAATTATTGGGGATGTCATCAACATATCCCATGAAATCTAATATAGTCTCAATCAATTATAAATTATTGTAAAAGTAGATCAATCACTCTTGAACGATGTATCATTCAGTAATAGATTCTTTTAATTGAGCATTACTCCTCATAATAGATTTCAAATTACATAAGTACCTGATGAAAAAAATATTAAATATTTTAAATAAATAAATGAACTAATTTGGTAAAATTCATTTCATCAATAAAAAAATAATGTTTGTATCTATTGTATAGATCCATTGATGGTTTATTACTGCACCACATTTACGTTCCTAAACCAAATGAATAATCAAAAGAGTCATGATTATGAAGAATGATATATGAAATGAAATATCAAAATAAAAATGTTTCTAACCATTTATTTTTTGATATTTATCAGTATAATTTGAGTTTCGTTTTTTTCGAAAAGTCATATTAAAATTTTAAATAAATAACTTAAAATTTATGTTAGTTTTTCAAGAAATAAAATAGGCAATTCAATTGAAAATTAATCTTCTATGGGAAAATATAATTATTGACATTTCAATCCATGTAATATTTAATGTGATAAGTCAACAAAACATTAGATATTACTTTAATATCCTTAGAGATCATTTATATTCAAGAATTTTTAAATCAATAGGTATTTATAATTAATTTTTTATTGTAAAAATAGTAAATGGATACATTACCTTTTCATTTTCCCACAAAACACACTTTATATTTGTTAATTCAAAATCTCTATGAACATTAAGGAGAACATATTATTTACCCTTCTCATTATGTAAAGTAAATATTATATTATTACAGATGATTTCCTCAATATGAATTACATCCTGATTATAACATATCATATTTTACTCTAATATAGGGAGTTTAGAAAATATACCAATATTATTCACCTACCATGTTCTTCCGATATTAGGAATTATATGTTTTACCCTTTTACCACCTTCATTAAACAAATTATATTTTCCAAATTTTACTATGACATTCATCAATTTTCCCTATATTTGTAAACCATATGACACTTTTGGTGGCTTTAAAATTCAATATATCATTAAATTGTGTATTTTAAATACTGGATTTAGGATAAGAATCATGAAATAAATTATTGCACATAAAACACAAATTTATTCTATGAGTAAATCATTGAGGAACTAAAAATACAAATTAGATAAGACAATTCAGTATGAGTGTTCCAACAAGACACATTTCTTGGACTCAAAATGACACTAATTTATAACTATAAATATGAATTCCTTTTTTAAATGTATTTTTATTAACACGTTTTTATTTTTAATTCCAAAATCCCATAATTCTTTCTCTTATTTTATTAGAGGATGAATGTATAGACCAATGTTATCTCCATGAATTTACATTCATGGAGTAATCATGGAAATAACGAAGGAAGTATTCTTTATACACATCCATTTATATAGACTATAGGGGATCAAAAAACATTCCATATTCTATAATTAGTACATAAATAACAAAAATGGTTAATACCATTTGAATCCAATCCCAAAAATCCATTCGAATGATCTACTGATAAATATGGATATAAGGAATTTAAATCTATCAATGATGTTGAATCTTTTGTATATTTCTTCATGTAGTCATTTCTATATTCATTAGCATTACACCAATTGTCACTTTCATTATTACGTGTCATTAATAATATTTTCATGTAAAGCATTATGGTATAAAAATTCCTTTATAAGTATTTACTTCTTTTTATTTTTTATTGTTTTTTGCATTGAATTTTTCATAAAATATTATTAATTGTCTCCCACTTGCTTGTATGGAATTATACTGAATATACTTTATCAAAATCATCCCCTAAGTAAATCATGACATCCTTATAACATGAATGTATGTTTTTAATAATCAAGAGCATGTTTTATGACAATTTTCTTCATCATAAAGAATGATGTAGGGATTTTATCTTCACTAAATGAATAATGAACCAACTATAAAATAATTGAAATTTCATAATCAATAATTCCATATAGAATGTGGATGTAAAAAACCATAAGTAGAAAATACATATTTCAATACATGGGACACTCTTAATATTGTTTTTTTCTATATTCAACTATTTCATAGAGGTTTTTATTTTTATCATTGATGTTATGAGAATTATTATCATTACCTGGATCAACTAATTTTTTTTGATCTATTAAAATCATGGATATGGTTTCTTGAAAATCAAAATGCATAACTTATCATGTTATGAATGAAACTCTTCCCATGAAAGTCACAATGTGATTTATTTATATGATATTAATTTTTTTTAAATTCAATAACATTGAATTCAACATGAAAAATAAAATATAATTAAATATTATGAAACCGTTTCAATATAGTGTTCTCATATACATTTGTTATATTAAGAAATCACTATCATTTATAATCAGGACACAAAAATCATACTCAACCATCCACTAATTGGTTTTCAATTTCAAAACATATAAATTATTATAAACCCTACGAATGTTTTAATTTTATTTGAGGTAATTTAATCCATATTTTATCCATTGGTATTTGATTTCTAATCTTCTCCTTATAAATTAATATATAGAAATATAAATTTTTAATCAACCAATTATAACCAATTTCCAACATCTTCCTTTTTCATCATTGACTAGGGTGTGGTCTTGATTTGACATAGTAGATATTTAACATAATTTTTTTCAATTATACATCAAAAATATAAATATAAATGAACATATATATCCCGTATATGTAACATGGATTGATGTCAAGAAATAAGGTCCCCACATCAAGGATTAGTAACTGGACAAGTAAGAGGTCGGGATATGATCCTAACAAAGTTCATCTCGGAGGGAATCACTAAAAATAAAGGATTGTGTAGAAGTAAAGGGTAGTAGAGAAGGTATTAGTGATAGCTAACCTTTGGGGGTAGTGGTTTCTAGTAAATTGTGAAGTGGGGATATTGTTTCTCTAGGAAACCTGTTTGGGGAATCATTGTGTTCTATGTTGAGATAGGGAGGGTTTGGTTCGATGGTCATCGATGAGGGCGTTGGGTCAGGGGTCATGGGTTATCATTGATATTTGGGTGATCTATTGACGAATTTTAGTGTAGAGGGATATGGTCCAATGATGATGGAGGGGGATTTGGCAGTTTATGGTCAGCGTCAATGGTGTGGTTTTTGAGAGGTTGGTGACATGTCTGTGGGGGTTGGGGCGGGGGGGGGGGGGGGGAGGGACTGGAGCATTACTATGAATTAGGTTTTTTATGTTTTTAGTTTTTCTATTTTTAAGGTGTCAACTAAATTGGACTATTAATAGTGATTTAATGAATCCACCTATATATTTAAAATAATATAAAAAGTATTTATTTAGTTTTGGTTAGGGGAAACACTTCTAGAAAACCACCACTAAAGATATATTTTTTAGTGTTCTAAGATGTCACCATAAACTGTGGATGTTATGAGATGAGTAGAACATGGTGATACAATAGACAATAATGAGATGAAAGGGCCTAATACACATAAAAATGATCATTATGTGAGATAATCTATGAACATGAAAAAAAATATTATTATTTGATATAGAAATTATATTTAATTGAAGATGGGATTTTAGAAGTTATCTGAAGTCATGGATAAATTTTGATCATAAAAAGACTAAAATTACATTATTTTCCTTGGTTCGATGTACAAAAGATATCATAGATTATGTTTTTCCGAATGGTATTGATTTTTATAACAATAATAATGCCACTGCTCAATGCTCTACATCAATTATTGATGGATAAATATATCATTTATTCTTTTTAGGAGAAGAATGTTGTGTGTAAATAATCATTTGTGATCAGATAATGATTCCTTGGAAGTATAAAATCTAGATATAAAGAAATATATTAGGACCACCAAGTGAGGAACCAGACCAGGTTTGAGGGGCTCGCATGTATAGGGAGATCTGTTAGAGAAAGAGTACGATGTATTCTGGTGGAATTGTGTGGCACTGATAACGTCTAGAAGTAGACCCACTACCTTTTCTAGCTATTTTTTCCTAACAACATGGTCCAGTGGTCAGCAACTAGATAGCAAGGAAACTGGGTCCAGTGGAATCCTTCTGAATATGGCTTCAAACTGAATACTGAAGGCTCTTGCGTATTGGGAGTGATGTGTGGTGGCAGCATGGTCTGAGATCCTAGGGCAGTTTGGCCTTGGATTTCTCAGTGTACTATGGTTATCGTAATTCTATGCATGCGAAGGCAAAAGCAGTGCTCACAGGTATCACAATTTGCAGGCAGCGGGAACTTTCCCTCTCCCAAGGTGAGACTGATTCTATGGTTATTCATGATGTTTTTCATGGTAAAGGAATCTGCCCCTAGTCCTTTTCATACACTATTCAGAAATGCAACGAATTCTTGGAAAGTATCACAAGATTCAATCACACGTGGAGAGATGGAAACAAGGTGTCCGATCACTTGGCCTCTATGGTAACCCCCAATAGCATGGTCAGTTGTCATACTCATGTTTCACATTTCAAACCGGAGGGGGTGAATTTGATACGGGGTGATACCCTCAGCCTTCATTACTATAGACCCCCCTATACACTGGTACTCTCTCTGTTTTAATTTCCTTTTTGATTAAAAATGGTAACGTGGGATTAATGATCTATTTCCATGTTACTTAGACAACCAAAGTTTATACAGTGTATTCCATGAAGAATCTGGATGATTCCTTAGAAGCTTGTTGTTTATTATCAGTTAGAATTAATAAAATAGAATTTTTGAAAATATAATTGAAAATAAAATGAAATATTAATTATTATTGTTCCTTAATTTGAACAACATAAGGACAACATATTTATCCGAATTTGATTCTATCATAAATTATAAGTTAATGTATTCTAAAAATGTTTTGGAAATAATAAATGAAACATTCGAGAATGTAGATGTATTTTTGATACAATATGGAGAATATGTCGTAGAAATTTTGAGGCATATATAAGTGATATCATTTGAGATAAAATAGGCAGAATAAAATTCTAGTGAAATATTAATAAGGCATGCAAAAGTTGTTTAGAAAATTCTCATTAATGATGAAAAATATTTTATTTATGGAGATTTTAACTATACATTTAATGAATATTTAGTTGAGTTGATGTTTTTGAGAAGACTATAAAACAAGATATGACTATTGTTAAGATGGTGATAACATCCTATTCTAAATAATGATAAGAACACCTAAAAACATTGTTACAATAAATAACCATTTTGATCCTGAATTATTTTTACCAAAATAAGAATGATTGTGATGTGAATGTACACAAATGGAAAAAGAAGTTATAGTTAAAGACCTATTTATTTTATACTAACCATTGTAAATTGATTGGAGTCTGTATAATCTGAATTTGGGAGACATAGTATATTGGAGAAACAATACAGTTTAAATATAATAAATTCATTCACAACATGTAATTAAAATTACTATTATTAGTTCATAATATGTTACAAGATGAGAGTTAACAAAAAAATTCAAATGGTCTTGCATTATGGTTGAACCTCTTAAATATTCCAATGTGTTATGTACTATAAATTATCTACATTTTAGAAGTGAAAAGTGATGAGACATCATTCTTAAGATCTATACATCTTAATAGATGTCATCATTTTTTCTACTTAAAGGTATCAAATTTTTATATCGAATTTAATTCGTAAAGTTCATCACCCTAGACTCTCCCATCCCCTTATCAGGGTGACTATATAGTCCCATGTGATTATCAAGTTGTTTTAGAGAATAATTTCCCAATAATTATATCTATATATTTTATAAAAATATGTTTTCAATTATCATTATTAATTTTAAATTTTAGGATGTAAAAAAAATCATCCTTTTTAAAGATATATAAATTCTAAATATGTTTCATTGGAAGTTACAATGACGCTACTTTTTTATGTTTAGAAAATAATTCATTAGAAAAAGATGATAAAAGACATTCCTCTTAGAAATTTTTTTTAGTCGATAAGAAAATTTAATATTTTTAAGAATAATGAAGACCATATTTTAGGCATGTTTTCCTATCATGATTAATGAATTTATGATCCATTACAAAATAATCTAATTCGAGTTGGTGAAATTTTATTAACAACGATACAATGAATCATCTCGAAGAAGAATGTTGATGTAGTGATGAGTTTGAGTCAATTAAACATATTTATTTACTCTACTCTAATCATATGGTCTTTTAATTAATGTTCCCTTGAAATTTTTCTCTTATATAATTTGACTCATTAAGGGACAATATGATGAAAAAGTATTTCTTCTAACATAATATGACAAAATAGAAAAGGTATTTGATAATAAAGTACATATGCATGATACTTTCAAAAACATCATAGAATAAAGTGATTAATAATTTTCACTTTTCACTGAATTTTTTTCATACAATAATATTTGTACAGTACGTATTATAAAAAATTAATATTTTAAAAAAATTGAAGAATATCTACATGCATTATAAGATTTGAATGAAATCGAAGAATGCTTTATTAGAGTTCTATTATTTTATATTAAAGTGAATTAATTTTTTTTGTTAAATGAATGTAAGGTTCATGATAAAATAATCATAATTTAAAAGATTTATGTGATGATAAATTTATATTATATGAAGATCAGAAAAACATAATATGTTTCAATTGTATTATTTTGGAAATAAATTTTCAAAATGTGGGAGATACTAAAGTTTATTATTTTCATAAATTCAAAAGAAGTGTCACTATTGAAATAAAATTATGAATAATATGTACCAAAAATTTCTAATTGAATGTGTCATTTTTCACCACTATTATTAGGTAGAAGTACAGGTTCATTTGTATAATCATAATGATGTGGTTCTTAACCTAGGGGATTATCAGTCACAACATAAAATGGCGGATGAAATGATCACCACAATAGTTTTTTTGATATTTCATAATAAGATGATATATTCAAAACAAAGATTTAAATTCTAGTTGTTATAGATATATGGTAGATAATAGAATGTTTCTAGGATAATCTAAAATTCATAAGAATTATAAATGATTTAACAGGAATATGAAGAAAATTATTGTGTCTGATGAGGTCAAATTCATTAATGAAATTTAGGGTAACATAGAAAGAATTTGAAATATTGATTAATTTAATTATGAATATATAAATTTGAAAAAAATCTTATAGTTAAAAAATATCCCTAAATATTGGATATTCTAAGGCTAAATTTGCAGAGGCGATGATTACATAATAATTTCATTAGGTATCTCAAAAGAATAAAAGATGAATAGATGTTGATCCTATAAAATTATCAAATACAGAACCCATAATATTTAAAACATGGATACTAGTAAATAATAAGCATTATGCCCAAACTATCAGCAGTGGAAGAAATTTCATTTGAAGAAGATGAAAAGGGTAAATCATCGATTACATTCATAAATGAATAACATGATCAAATCAACAAAAATAAAACTTGGGAACTAGTAATGACTCATTATCATACCATTGTGATTATAATGAAGTGAATCTTTAAAAATTATTTTGAAGATCATATAAACATTGTCCAAAATTAGGCAGATCAAATTTTTAATGCTTTGTATAAATTAAAAGTCCAATGTTGAAGAAACATTTTCACATGTAGATCAACATGAATAGATCCAGTTCTTTTTTGTGATGATGATTCGAAGAAGTTTTTCTGTTTATCATTTGTTTTTTAATTAACCCTCTTGAATGGTGTGCTTCAATAAGTGGTGTAAATTGAAAAGTTATTGTGTTTCTTGATTGGTAATGGTAAAACAATGTTATGTAGAGAAATTATGGCCTATTATAATATGAAATATACACCACAAGGATGGTATGTGTGGAAGTGCTCTTAATTAATGAATCGTGAACATAATATATGTATTGTTTAACATATCTCAATGACAATACAACCAAGGATTAATAGTTCATTATAATGGTGTACGTGTATAAAATTATATTTAGAGAAAGAATGCATAAATATATAAAATAATTTTCTAGGATCATGAGTTCATAGTTTGAAATGAAAATTATTGGGGAGATTGAAAATATTTATGGTATGTAATTGATTTAGATATAGAGACAACCGTTTGTGTTTCATGTAGTTATGAAGGAGTGGTACTGGAGAAAGATGATATGAATGATTCTAGACCAATATAAACAATGATTGTTGTTTGAACTAATATTATGAACCATGAAAATATACAATACATTTATCCCAATTTATATAGATTAACAATTAGAAATTTTATTTATTTCATAGTAAGACACATTGGTATTCTGTTCAAAATAGGTTTAGAGGCATGTTTTTAGTGTAACCCAAATTATGAACGTCTCATAAACATTAAAGGAATCATGTGGTATAACTTAGGTATTTTTATTTTATCATGTTCTCTGTTGATGCAAATAACAAACAGTTATCATTATTTTATGATGTATAATAGGTTGGTTAAATGGTCATGTGAAATTCCACGTGTAGTTGTTCAGTGGAACCAAATATGTATAATTGTTAAGGGAAATGTTGCAAAGAAAACCATTAATAATGATAGGGGAAGAATGCAATGTTTTAATGAAATCATTCAGCCAACTTATATGGTTGAGGATATTGTTGTACTATATTAGTGAATATGTAAAATATCCCATTATAATATTTGATGATAGAAAAATTGCAATTGATATAAGGAAAATTCCTATAAAACACCCTATTTCAAATATATCATGATCAATTATCATTATATTAAATAAAAATGTAATAAAGAATAATCATAATGGTGTACTTTAGAATAAATGAAACAGTTACATACATCATGATAAAGTTGTTTCACCCACCATTTTTTTGAGAAACATTAGATAAAACATAGTGTTTAACCATTTATCAAGGATTTTTGTGGTTTTAATGAATATCGTCTTATTATTTGCAACTTAATCCTTATTTATTTGTGGTTTGTGGTTGACATGTTATTGATCCATGGGATTATTGAAAAAATAAGAGAGTGTATGTGAAATAATATGGAAAATGTTGGAAAATGACTAGTTTATTTTCAAGTGGTGATAGAGATGGGATTATATCATAAAATGTGATTTAATTCTAAATGATTTATGGGGAGATACGATCTATAGGGAATAATGGAAAGTAGTTTTTCAAACATGAATGGTATGTGTATCATTGAAAATAATATATACATGAGTAATGGAATACATTCTTATCCACTTTTTTTTACACTATTAAATTACAACATCGAATTTTTGTGATGGATGAGTTTTTTTTGTTCTCATCATGATAGATAATATTGATTATTGGAAGTTAATTTATCTCTGGAATTCCCAAAAAACCATAAGTGGTGGAATGATGGGACCAAAACAAACCATGATAGAGTTTTGTATTTTTTATTTAACAATAAGGTAGAAGAAGTTAAGATTCCATATATCATCTCTTATGATAAATTTTTTTCGAATAAGATGTATTATGGTAGGTAATAATTAAAAAATTTCATGAGGATTTAATTAAATGGTGGAAACATGGGGATGGTTTAGAGGATTTAATGTTAATTAATTCAATGATTATTATAGAGTAAAGGAGGGAGTTTAATTATTTTTAATGTGAATTCACATTTGTGGAGTAATTTTTTCACTAGTATTGGGGATTAATTATTTTAGGGTACCACATAAGTCTATAGTCATACCCTGTTTAGTTACTTTCTAGTCTGTAGACTCATTCTAGTCCGAAATTGTGGATGTTAAGTACTAAAAATGATAAACATTGAATACCAAAGAATGTTGGGCCACCCAATGGATATTGTTTTCATATAGACACCACCTAATCCCATCATTACTAGATTGATTAATAGTGAATAATTATATAGATGATGATTTTAGGCTTTCTTTCAACTATGTTTTAGCTGACTGAGGAGACTTAGTAAACTATTCGTGAAATAGGAATCTATGTGAATTAATCTTTATGGGGATAATAATGAAATATTTATATATGTGAACTTACTCAAATTATGTTGGTTGTACTAAAGAGGATATACAATAATATCCTAGAAACGTAATTTGTGTGATAGAATTTGAGTTATGGTAGTTTTATGAACATTTTTTCGTGCAAAAAGTTTGATAAAAGGAGTTGCGTGAGACATATTTAGAAAGAATACCTATGTGAATTGTGTTACACAATCCATACATGGGAAAACAAAACTTATAATAGTAGTTGTGTGAAAGACTTGATTTAACCATACACAATTGAAGTTACTTTTCTGAATCTTATCCAAGTAACAATAAGAGAAATCACTAGGGAAAATTCATGTACATTGGGTGGGAAATTATTTATGGGTGTTCATAATGAAATTAAATACATTGTATCATAATAAACTGGTATTAAGGAGAAAAATGAAATTACACCTTCTTGAATATTTTGTCATTTCATTCTAGTCATTATAGAAATGAGTAATTCCTTAAAATATGTAAGAATGGATATGTAAATCTATTATATCTGGGGGAGGTTGTAAACTTTTATGGAATTAATTATAAAATGTAGATATCTTTGAATTGTGTAATTATACCATATGAATTGTATCCACTAAGCTAGTGAATACTAGTGTATTTTATTTCATTAACACAACTCAATGGGTATTTTCCTTGTATATTGTAATTAATAGGGTTTGGATGACTATACATGTCCTTCATTCTAGCTCTCCACAATTCCTGATGTGCATCTTAGATCCCCCCAAGTTGGAGACAATCACCAACGTATCAAAAGAAAATGTTTGAGAATAATTTCAACCATATAATATAAATAATCAACACATGTATTCCTAAAGGAAATATTGTATAACCTATCCAAAATTTTTATATCCATGAAAATAAAAAATAATTTCTAAATCTAAAAGGAAAAAAATTTAACATAATAATAAAAATGACCAAACAACTGAACATAGTTATCTCATAAATATAAATGAGAAAACCCATTATCTATATAAAAATGATTAAAAATATTTCCATGAATGATGATTTTGATAAATTATTACCCAAAAATTAATGAGGATCCTAAAAATACTAAATTTACTTAATCTCATTATAATCGTTCCTCACCACATCCACTACTTGACCCTCAAAGAATGAAACTCGTTATTGAGACCCACCAAACTGTCTGGAAACCATATATTTAATTTTTCATACAAAACGAAATCTACATATGAAAATATTCATATAATAGGTATTGAAAATCTTCATAGTAGGATACCACTATAATTTTACCTTATATTCTTTATCATCGAAGTTACTGGTCCATGTTTGAAAAGCAATAGTAGAAACAAATTTAATTTAAAAAAATGTTTGAAAAAGACTTTGTTTCTTTTATATTTTCCAATATCATTAAAATATGAAAAAGTGAAATAAAAATAAAAATCCTATAAATATGACATAATAATTATTATAAAATAAAACATAAAATACAAAATAAGAATCCATTATACATACACCATAGTCACAACCCATGGATCTATAGAGACTGTGATAATCCCATCAATCACTAGCTAGAATATATCATCATATTCATCCATTCCAAGGATTTTATTCAACTAACTAAGATTCTAATATCTCCCTGTATCACAATCATTCAAACTATGGTACTAACAATAGCTCACACACAATCTACACTAATGGTTGTATCTTTTCAGGTTACAAAGTCAGCAACGGTCTCCCATGTGTTTCCAGTATTATATATATATATATATATAATTTATTTTCATATTCTTATAAATAAGAAAAAACATGTCCATTATTGATCAATTTTTGAAACACCCTATAGAAATCTATTAGAAATCATTTTTAATAAATTTCAATAAACAATTATTTGTCACAAATATTATTTTTCATAGAAATATATATGAAGTTTCCTTTTAATAAAACATATTTAATAAAATATTCAATCATTTAAAAACCCTCAAATGACATGTAATAATCATAATTATTAAAATCAAACAAAATGAAATACAAAAACCTAGGTTTTTTTTATTTAAAGGTTCTATTAGTTAGAGACACATATTGAAAACATGAAGGAATTTCATTTCAATCAGTTGAAACAAAAAGGAATGATAATATGGGATAATTTTGATCATGAATCACTATGAAAATTCATTACCTCCAAAAAATGACCCAATATTTTTCCCCCATGGACATATAGTGTAACCAAATCCAAATAGAAAAAAATATAATGAGATATGAGGAAGAGGTTATGGGGAAACATGGAGAAGGAAAGACTATCCTCAAGAAAATACACTATGATTGATGGAAAATCAAGGAGTAATTGGGAAGAAGGCCCCATATATAATGATGATAATTAAAATTATTGAGAGAACAATGAATAGGGTAGAGCTTATAAATAAATGATTGCATTTATGTATATTCATATTTTGAATAAAAATTGAGAGACTACATGATTTTTTCACATGGTTACAAAAATTATGTTCCTAAAAATTGGTTTACCCCCCCCCCTTAATAAAACGAACTAAATAGTGTTCCAAAAAAATTTATAGCGTTTCAAAAACCATTCACTAACAATGAAAAAAATTGGGCTCTGTCTAACTCCTTCTAATATGGTTAGGTCCATAGTTAGTATTAACTAGGAACTGACCATAAACCCTTGACTGTCTTAAATAAATTTCAAATAATCAATTCACATCCCCTAAAAATTGAATGTTAATGAAATGAAAAATAAAATCCAAAATAAATATATTCTACATACCAAACTATTGAAACTATTCTACCTACATATCCACATTCTTCTCCCATAAATTTCTCAAGGTTTTGAATCTATGAATATGTGATTCCATTTTTCCTTTACTGATAACATGTCTTATCAAATACATTGATTTTACGAGACATCCATCCATAGTGAAAAAACAAAGTAAAAATTATAATGCACTTCACATAGTTTTAACAATACATAAAACAAAATAAATGCTCTACAATTTAGGTTCATGGATTTCCTTCTATATACTCCCAATCGATCATTTGGGGTGGATTCATAGATACCTTCTTCAATTAGTACTCAGATAACAAACCATGTATAGAATTTATAATATATAGAAGGGCCAATGGATACATCAGTTTTTTAAAGGTTCTCCATGACCTCAAATGGTCCAAAATTCCATGGTGATAAATTACTATTCCTTCTTAGATGATGGTGTCCCGAACCTGGAGGAAAAAAACAAATTATCACCAATATCAAACTTCAAAAGATGATATTTACATATGATTTTTGAGGAATCTTGGAAAAAACAAATTTATTCTTGATCAACAACACCTTCCCTCTTATTTCAGGGATGTGACATGGCCCCACCACGGTTTTCTTACCTATTTATTACCAATATATGAGAGATCAACATGGTTATCCATAGATATCATTTTAAAGAGTAATTTTTATGAAATATTAATGTAAAAGTTTATATTAAAAAACTACTAAAATTATATGTTACTACCAAGAACCTATAAAATCAAGAATAGATACCTAGATCACATCCTTTAAAATATGGATGCCCCACTCAATATAAAAAATCATTGATGGATGATAAATCATGCTAAATTATATATTATATACTATTTATTCTTAAATAACTCACTAGAACATAGAATTTAGGCATAAGTATCGATCCGATATGATGGAAAACAGTATATTATGGATTCTCATGACTAATTACATGTAAATTTGTCCAATATCCTTCAATTTGTTAAAAACTAGTGGATGTGATATGGGATTAAACTATCAATTGATAAATAAATACTAATAAAATATTGTTCTCACTCTTATTCTAAGTCATACTGATCACTAATTTCTCTAAGGATCTCATCCCACATCTAGACCATAATAAGTGGGGGATATAATAATCCTCAGGGACACTAATACTCATATTTTATTGACTAACAGGTGAGACATGGATAAATGAAATCCTTAACTAAAAATATATTCCCATGACAACTGTAGTGATTTTTTAGATCACAAAACATCCTGGAATCCATAGAATAGATAAACCTTCCAGGCCAGTGCCCACCCTCCAATATTTTCAAGCATTAATAAAGTGGTATGAAAATACTCTTCTAAAATATAATGGCAGCATTAGGATAAGAAGGACAATACAATATTGTCTCGTAGGTTAATATCATATTTTGGAAAGGGGGAGATATTGATAAGTTAATATAATACTGTTTAATCCCAAATCTACTATTTTATACATATCATACTACATTGAGATAATTTATCAAGGAAAATTATATGTATTCATAGTCTATTCATTGTAATTTATTATTACAAGAGTTTGATATGAACAACAATCATTAAAAGGGATCAGAAAATGTCATGGATTTTTTTCAAGGATAACATCAATGATTGTGTGTAAATATGGAGATATTTATATTTATGATATGTTCATAGATGAGTAACTATTTCATTTTTATTTATAAGATTACATATGGGTTGAAATTGTTGGAGATTAATTTTAAAATGGTGTAATTATCCTTAACTAACCTATCAACAAAACAAAATTTTATTTACTAATAAATAATATTTTTTATATCCACTTCCAAAATATAATGGCAGCATTAGAATCATTCATCCTATTAATCAAGAACTATACAGGTAGGTGAAATCATTCCTAAGGTTTGAAACATCATATACCACATTCTAGGGGTGTATGTTATATCATAATCAAAAGTATATAGATACTCCACCCATTGTCTCTACTTAAGATTCAGAACACTATATGTGATGATATCGGTAGGATATTTATGGAATGAATAACCTATGAAAAACTCCATCAAAAGTATATGGTGACACAATAATAGGAAAAGATTACATCCGTTAATTCCAAGTCCTGAGGGGTGATATTCATTTCATTAATTATTAACTGGAAATAGTATTATGCCACCACAAGATAAATCTCCATCAATATCTACCACACACCCTAACCTAAATCATCACAATACATAGCATAGCCAATTACAAACTTGAGAATAATTAAGAATAGAGATAAATTTCACATAACCTTTAGCTACAGAATGAACTAACAACAATTATTATCCCAATATAACTTCACACTCCTTAATTTAAAATTTTTCCATGTAAATTCCAACAAAGAAAAATCATGAACATGTCACTTGTATTGTTTGAATAAACTACAGAATCTCCTTAAATCAAAAAACTCATAGGATGATCCATATACATCATGGATTGGATCATATTGCAGATCCCTGAGAGACACCTATGTGATATAACATCACTAAAGAATACTACTTCCTTAATAAAAAATTGAAATTCGAATAGTTTGAAATAAAGGCTATGATCATTATTGTTTCCAAAATAATTGCTAAATGATCCTTATCACCTCTCTTAACATTAGTGTATAATATGATATCATCCAAAAATATGTATTTAATGATCAATAGATTGATGAAAAATCTAATTCATTGATTACATGAATACTGATGGAGAATTATTGAGGTAGAATAGATGAATAAAATATTCACATTGGATATACTTATAGTTGAATGTTGTCTTAATGAAGTTCACCCCCAAAACCATTGAATAATTATATCCTGATCTCGTATCAATAATGGAATACAACTGGGATCTGCTGAACAGAACCAATATATCATATTAGAAATTGGTATTCATTTTTCATGGTCACTTGGTTGAGTATTCTGTAATCAATGAAAATTTGGAATCCTTCAACTACAACATTTTCAATGTGGACAATACATTCTCATAGTGATGCACTAGGATGAATAAATCCATTTCCATAGATATCATCCAACTAGACATTCATCCCTTTATGACCAGTATGGGATGTTTGTAATGATTATAAATGGATCAGGATCATCCCAAAAAAGAGTTACATGTATAACTCAACCTCACATAGAGGTTTAAATCAGGGAAATCAACTATTAAGATCAAATAATTTTATTTTACAATAAATGGAATCCATTTAATTGAATTATTTTCATTAATATTAAAGTGAAAATTTGGTTCTTGGCCAGATATCTGCTAGATAATATGATTGAAATGTCACATCCACCAAAAACAAATATCTCACACAACATTTTTTCTTTTTATAAACAATAAAACACATTATATAAGATATATCAAAACCAAAATTCATTTATTTAACTAAAATAATTCATAGGGGAATTTAATATATTTCATAAAAAAATTCATAAAAGAAAAACATGGTTTTCATAAAATTATGGAATATATTCAATTGTAAATTATCACTATCATCATGGAAAATAAGATCTATAACCTACAAAATCCACTCTATTTCTCCTAAATAGGAATAAATAAAAATGATAGAAATTTCTGACACCAATGGTAGTTTTTTAAAGGTTGGGGCCGAATCCTCAATTTATTATTTAAAGAGAAGACCTCATTTGACAGGGTAGAGGGTGACCCATTACACATCCTGAAGGCCCAAGGCCAAGTGGCATGAATACAAGGCTTGAAAGCCCTTTTTTGGGCCCAAAGTACCCCTCGGTGAACAGTACTGCAACAGTACTCGTGCTTCTACAGTACCGCCGCCGCTATAGTACCTACTCCAGTCCTTCCACCGCTACAGTCTCACCACTGCTACAGTCCGCCGCTGCTACAGTTCTGCTACAGTGCCCTACTATAGTGTCACTGCAGTACCCCGGTATTTCTCCCCTACCCAGATTTGATCCTAGGTCTTTTGGATGCCAAGAAGGATCGTGAACCACTAGGGTACAAGCTCGTTGGCTGAGACCCAGTGTTATTAAAATGAATAAAATCCAATATTTTTTCTACAATAAAAGTATTCATCACATTAAATATTATACAATTAAAAAACAATATTAGAGCTATTTGAGTCACATTGAATAGCTTCACATGGTTTGTTGAAGGTTTCAAAGATCATTCCCCAAACTATACACTTATGTATCTCCATCCAATTGTATCCAAAACTCAAAATTTTTAAAAATGACAAATGGTTACTTCTTTAAAAATAACCATAATTTTGAATGATTACTATAATAAAAAAAATATATCTCATATCCATGAAAACAACACTTTGCCACCAATTATAACTGATGGTTCAATAGTACGAATGGCCGTTCAAGAACTCCCCCACACCTACCTCTCAAATTATGATAGTCAAGTATCCATTACACCATTACATCCCAAATAAAAACATGACATCGAAACCATTTTTCAATTAACCAACTAATTTCAAATTACCCATCTTGAATTCTGGATTTATATTAGCCCTAAAATTCATTTTCTATCACCAATGGCTACTAACAAGAACAAGATTATCAAAGGTTAGAAAATTTGAATGATTTAAAAATCAAAATCTATATATAAATCACCTATAATCTTTCTATTAATTTTTCATAATCCATCCAGAAGTTGGATTCCCATACCAAAAATTTAATGGTTACTAGATTTATATATAAAATAGAGAATATAATGATAAATTATTATTCAGTCAATAAACTCATACCATAAATATTTACCAAGAATCCATCATATTCTATATTATAATGGATTTAAAATAAATAAAAATATGAATTGGATATGATAATATATCCCAAGTGACACTAAGGATCCTTAAAGTGTTCCATTATTGCAAATTTCTAATGGCCCATTGTCACAACCACCACCACTAGAACATGAAAAAATAAATGGAATTAGAGTGGGCCCCCAAACAATTCAGTATCATTAATTTTTCAAATTTCTAGTAAAACCAAGATTTAATGATCCCAAATATATATTATTGTTGTGATAAAATGTCATGTTGGGTAAAAAAATGAATCTGGCCAGTGTCCATTAACAAAATATCCATTTGTCAAAATATGGGAAATAATAGTTGAAATACATTTCATTTAAATCATTTCATTTGGAAAACATTTTATTTCATTTAAATAGCCCATGTCCTATAAGAGTTTGATAAAATTGAACATAAAAAAGATTGAAACATAGGATAAGGGATATTAGAAAAGAAATCATACAATTTGAAAAAAGAAACCACAATAAAAAACCCATGGGATCGACATGTGGATCTATGGAAACTCTTACCATCCCTAAAAAACTATCCAATATACATAAACCTAATCAACTATTACATGGATATACCAATCGATCTATTGAAAACACTCAGTCTAATAATTCTACTATACATATCTAGAAAAATATCTATATTGGAGACGTGTATCCATCCTGGTTACCAAGTCACCAAATGTCTTCCATTTTCTTACAAAAATCAAACACATATATAATACTTTTTCTTTTTCAAATGAATAGAAATAATAAAGTCAATTATAAATTAAATTTTGAAAACCCCTTTATAAATCCACATAAAATTATTTTTCATTTTTTAATTTATTTCATCAACCACTTATTAGGAACAAAACTATTTTTTAAGGATTGAATATGGATTTAAATCAAAAACATATATATAATAATGCTAATAAATCATAAAAACAAATAAATGTCTTATAATAATAATAATGAAACAAATTAATCCAATTGAAATTCAACAACCAATGTTATTCCAGGGATGGTTCACATTAGGTATAGAAACCTACCTCAAGAATTATATAATTTTATCTCCACCATTTGAAACCACTAGAAATTAGAAGAGAGGATCATCAAGAGATTAAATCACAAAAAGAAAAATCATTATAATGTCATATCTAACAATATGTTTGGTACCCATGGAAATCAGGGGTTTAAAATACACCATATAGAAAAATATTAATGGAGTGGAAACCAAAAATAACAACCCCTACAATAAATATATCCACTAATATAAAAGGAATCCCATTATTAAATCAAGGGGAAATTGGTCTTACGACTGGGGTTTATTTTTATAATTATTATGTAAAAAATAAGAATACATGTTTTACCAAGGGACTCAATACCAATTTAAAAGTCATACTCCCATTATGGAAAATGGCTTTGGTCTCTCTAACACACATCTCATGTGCCTGATTGAATGGTTAATTCTAACATCACACTAATTATAAACACTTAAAATTCATCCAAAACATTACTATTTTCAACCCCTTCCAAAAAATTAATAATTTATTGATATTAAAATAGGGAACTAATAATAAATACATATGAGTGACCTAATGGGTGTCACAGAAAAAACATTATTGGAGAAAGAAGAGAAATAGTTTTCCTTTTTTTCATTTATGGATTTTTATTGTATTGTATTCTAGTTTTATTATTCATTGTTAAATTTGATACTATCAATGTGGGAATAATATTTAATGAAATAAAATTTCCCCTCCCAGTGTTTCTCCCATCAAAACACAAATGAATATAATGTTTTTATTTTAATGATTATGGAAGAAATATGATGAATATAAAAATCTATAAAAAAATTAAATTTTATATTAACTATGATTATTTAATAAATATTTATATCATGTTTATGACTATGATATTTTTCATTTTAATAAATTTTTTACCTTGTTTATTATTTATGGGTATAAATTGTTTATATATTAAACATCTGTATGTTTTTGATTACTGTTTTTTAACATCTTCTATGTTATCAGGATTGGATACAATATTTTACTCTTTATGTATGATAATGGATTTAGTTTTCTTCTACCATTTCACCAGTTTTTATTTAATTTTATAATAATTAATTTTTTTATTTAATTTAATTTACTTGTATTATGTATTGGAGTAATAATTAATTACAATCCATCTTCAGTAAATTAGGATCAGGTAGAGGGGATTTGATTAATCTTCCCACATGCCAACTAAATTATGTCCTCTTATAGAAATGTGGTTATTTACTATTTGTGGCCCCATGTTTACTCATGGTGGGATTATTAATTACATATAATTCTTAACCTATGCCAAAAATTATTATGTACATTAAAAATTATATTCTTTTGGATATGAGAAAATATTTTTTTCTTTTATTTTTGTTTGTGAAACACAAAACTTATGTTTTGTAATGAGTTATATAAATATTTTATAAACATATTGATGTGTTGGAGGAGTATGATTAAACAATAAATCACTAGAATAATGGAAAATTACATGTAAAAACTGGAGAAATGATATTGAGAATAAATCCACATCAAAATATTATGAGTTATATTTATTCTAAATAGGCACATTTCAGTATATAAACCATTAAATTTAATATGTTCCTACTAATTCTATGTATTAACTATTATAAATAAAACCATTCATATTATTTATTAAAATATATTATTTAATAAGTTATTTTAGAAAGTTTTCAATGTAATTTATTTTTATTACCAATGTTAAAACATGATCACAGTAGGTAGTAACATCAATTAATATATTAACCAATGTTTAAACCCCATTAATGATAATTAATATATAACTGGATGTAAAAAATTCCACAACATGGGTTTTATCATCAGTTAATAGAAAAATTGACATAGAAAAAGAGTGGTTTAACATCGATTAATATAGATATGTTTTTAAATCCCGCCTCATCAAAGGGTTCATCACAATTTATATGATTAATCAGCATTAAAACCGTGGGTTTTAATCTTGGTTATTCATATTCCCAAATATATAACCCCTTTAAAGGTGGGGTTTACCATAATTTATATATATTAATAGGAATTAAAAATAAAATTTCACATAACATATCATCTATGTGAAAATTTTGTCAATGTGTGGCCTTATTATTTTTAAATTTCTTTTTAAAATTTTGTTACATTATGGGAACACATTTTAATATTTCATCTATAACTTATCATTACCCCTCTTTCTAAATTTATGATATATCAATACTTTAAACCAAATATTCATCATTCTACATCTACCTCAATCAATTATTTTTCAATTTTCTATGTAATTTATCAATCAATATTTATACATTTATTTTTATTATATATATATATATGCTGATTTTTTTATGATTCATATGACTTATTCATATCTTGTAAAAAACAACAAATATTATACATGAGATTTACTCTCCAATGTTTTAAATATTTCATGATCATTTTCTTTCATAAAAATAAATATCAATAAATTATATTTATAATCAAAATACATATACATAAGAAAAGAAATATATTTGAGGAATTCAGTCTTATTTCTTTTTATCATTTTGTATCAACAAGCATTAAGTTATTATCTATTTTCTTTTTTCCTAAGAAATTTATGTATATTAAAATATATATTGAAATAAATTTATTTTGACATCATGTATTTTGATAACTAACAAAGAATTCTACTTATAACATCAATTAATTTGATATCTTACATTATAAGTGACATTCTACATCATTAATATAAATAACCAACATTGAAATCAGAATTATCAAGTATTTTGACAATAAATATTTTAAAAAAATGATTTTAAAGTCACGTAGAACAGAAATTAGAAAATAAACTTATGTTATAAGTGACTTTTTTATTGTTATCAAACTAAAAATGATCAAAATTCTTGATTGTTTATCGTAATAATGATTTCGACTTCAGGTTATAAAACCGATTTAAAAAAAATAACTAATTAAATGTATTCAATTTCGTTTATATTCAAAACAGTCATTAAAATAATAAAATGGATATTAGAAGGTACTATTCTACTATTGACTATTGGATTGGGTTTTTATGTATTGCATATAATGTGTAGTCCACATGGGATTAGTGTTATATTTATTAAGGTTGTTATTGATTACCCTTAGTAGGGAAACCCGATGAGTTGGGATTATAGATGAATAGAGTTGTGTTTATCAACTTAATCGATTTGAGAATGAGTTGTCTATCCATCTATCCAAAAATTATAGGAAATATGATAGGCATAATGTGCTACCTAAATTTCTACTAATTATGATGAACGTTATTGTGGACTTGTTTCTTAGTTAAATATAGTTTCTAGATTAGTAAAGGATATGATGAGTTTAAAATGGATTATCAATTGAATATGATCTAATTCAATTAAAATAATTATTAATGATAAGTAAAACATGATACTCATCTTGACATGAAAAAATTCAATGGTTCCCCCCCAGGGTCAGTGGTGGGTCGAGTGTCCCATCCTGTGTCCTTCTCAAATAGGCATTAGGATGGTGACCACATCAAGATGGCATAATACACATATGGGTGACCATATCCAATATAATCATTATAATATATAAATCACTATCTAATAACAGAATACCTATAAAAATACAGGATAACATATCAAATTGAAATGAAAATATGTGTTTAGGATATGCTAAATATATAAATGGTGTGTAAACAATAAAATTATAATTGGGAAAAAAACTAGGTTAAAATCCCAAAGCACTACCTAACATCAAACAACTATGAAAAATGGAAACATAAAATTGAACAAAATCCATATAAGCACATTCATCCATTTATCCAACCTAATCCACCATTCTTTAACTCTTCTTGATCCATGCCCATTAATATCGACATCGACATGCATGTTTTTTACTTAAACACATCATGTGTTGGCATAAATCCAGCTCAGGGGTGGGCATAAAACTAACGAAAAGGATTATCAAAAAATAAAATAATGAAATGGCTACAGGTCTATATGTAACCATGAACATAACCATATAGGAACCATCTAATGGGGAATATGGAGAGTCATTTGTGACGTAGATCCAAAATCCCATGAATCTTTTTACACTAAGTTAATATCCCCACTATCAAAGCAATAATCAAATGAGGAAAATGGGCTCCTCAGACCTCATCAATGTACATTGATCATTTCAGTGATTTTACAATACTAATAATCAAATCCATTCCTACTATACCTATATAATTATCACATATCTACTCAAAAATGTATCGGGGGACTGACTCCTCATAACTTTTTATAAACATGATAATGGTTTACCCACCCCACATGTCACTAAGTTCCTCACCACGGTCAATGGTCAACCAAATGGAAAAAGTCTTCCATCTAAGTTAAAATATGTATGTTCCTCAAAGAGGGTGTTTAGATAAATCATCAAAAAACATGAAACATACCCAACAACTCTAAGGGAGTATCGACTATAGTAATGTAAAGTAATACAAAAAATTCCTCATATGTTATAAAAAAATTAGAGAAACCAACTCTAATTTTGATAACACCTAATCCAGATAATCATACAGATAGATGCTATAATAACAGGGTTCAACTATGAATTTTCTATAGTTAATGAAATATATCCCTACGTCACAGCCTGAGGTGAAGCATATAAAATAGAAAATATCTAAAATTATAAATGAAGATAGAAAAAAAATAAAAATATTAAATTTAAGTGAATTATAAACTTCTACATCCTTCAATTCAAGTGACATTCACCTACACTAACTCTAGGGTGCATAGGAAGAATAAAAATATCATTTACTTCCATGTCTGTATTTATGTCACCTAGAACTACCCAACATTAAAGAGGTAATAATAGGATACCAACTTAAAACCATTCATTCATGACCCTCCATTTTCTAAGGATTCATAACCATCAAAAAATACCCAATGGATATTGATCTATGATAACATGTGAGGTCCACAAGCTAATATGAGGATTACTATCCAAAACTAAATGTTCCTCATCACAGAAATCAAAACATTATCTTCGTTAGGCTATTTTTTAACAATCTCTAAAACATCATTATTTTGGAATTTTCTGGTAATGTGAACCCCACAATTGCAATCTATACAAAAATAAAAATTGAATGAACAATGCACCCATCTAAATTGAAAATAAATACCAGAAAACATGTAAATCCCTTTTAAGGGCATGGTACATAGCTTCTAGCATTGTTAGATGATGTGTAAACTAAACACCACACATTGGGAATATTTCTTTTCCTAGTGCTGGGTGCGATTACTAAATAAATACTGGGACTCAAGGAACACATGTAATATAATCCATATAGGGTATTGTGTCATGTGCCTCGACTAAAGGCATGTCATGTATCCTAATATACTATGTACTTATACTTGACATATAACTCAAATGGGTGGTTGGTTGTGTACTTGACCACATCAAAATCCATGTAGTGAGAAATCCTATAATGAATTTTCATGTTGCCAAAAATCTTTGTCGATATAAGGTTTCAACTGAATACCCAATGAACAAACTTCACAGTGAATGTTTTGGCCCTACAAATTTGGTGATTTAGTTCTTTCAGAAACAATTTCATGGGAATAGCCCGGTCCACCCATTTCCCCATAAATCATCCCTCCATAGGCCATAAATAGTCTATCCATTATCTCAATTCAAGTATATACATTCAAAAAAATGAAAACTAACAACCATGTGTAAATAAGAATAATGATATCCACTTCTGGCCGATTCACTGATCTTTCGTGGTTAAATGTCAAAGATCCATGATCTATGGACATAGAATCTTGATCTATCATGGATTGTCCACCATCATTGCATCCACATGCCCCTCTCTACAACCCCTCTGTTGGTTCCATGAAATTGTACATGGGAAGAGTTTTTCCTATCTTCTCAGAAAACGAATGTGAATAATAGGGTTTGGTGGAGAATCGATATAAAAACAAACATAAAATATATCTATAAAATGGATTAACCCAAGGTTCGAAATTAGAACAGAGTATACACCTCATAAGGGTACAACCTCCGATTCAAGACTAAAGTCATAATTTATAATTAACATACTGAGATCCCTTTATGGGATATCAATGTTTTCATGATAAAAATATGATATAATTATTTAAAAAAATTTAAATATCCAAGAAAATATTATCTATAAGTAATCTCTCAAAAATCAGTCCCAAGGGTTACTGTCACATTTAAAGAACAACAAGACAAAATAAAATTTATAAAAGGAAATTTTATTATGTAATAGAAAATTTTACCCATCTTATGGTCCCAGGGTTCCAAAACCAAAAAATGTGTAATTCCTTTTGAATGGGAAAAAAATTAAACTACATCATCCCCAACATCGAGGCATTTCATCCTAGGAAATAAAAAACCACAAATAGTTCATAATGGAACCCACAAAATAAACTCACATGGGGACATAAAACAGCTACACATGCACTCAAATATAAATACATTTGAAATACCATGGAATGAATCTCTTCTCTACCACTCAGATCAAGCATATCACATCTAAGAGTTTTTTCCTCCACAAACCTAAAAAACTACATGATACCAAAAGATAATCATCTAAAAACATCAGGAATCTCCTTAATTTCATTTAATCAAGTAATTCTTGAAAAATCCATTTTTATACAACTAATAGAACGAATTGATACAAAAAATTATGATAATAAATTTGATATGGTTTTTCTACAATGGTATTTCCCATGTTGGTGTACTACACCCACATACAATGAGAAACTAACCACAATAGACTCCACCAAAATGTGTTTAAAAAAGATCAAAATACCTCATCATAAAATCATTCTGCCACCCCAAATAAATAAATTACATTCACATAGAAATGTCATCCATTCAAGAAAATGAGTATAACATAAATTCTCTCAACCATTTTAACAAAATATATTGAAATGCACAGGAACTAACATCTAATGATAAAATATTTGTTCCATTGATGTCCCAATCATTATCTATGTGATCTGAGGACATCGTAAGTAAAAAATAAAACTAAAACCACTAAAAATATCTCCCCAATTGTCTATTGTCAACAAAGATGATATGACTAACTGTTATTTGGTCAGTTACTAGAAAACTCCAAAACCATGTTGAACATCCCATAGTCTTATTAGCATATAAATGAGACACATGTTATGAACATCATAACTCACTCCATAGATAACACCATCCTATATCTAATGGAACAAGAGTAAATAAAAATTTCTAAATCATCTCATATAAAACTCACAGAGATGTCCATTTCAAATGGACTATATCTCAAAACCCCAATCTCATATATGAAATATCACAGGTAGTGTAATATCTATTTATCTACCATTATTGGAATAATCATCCAAAAAACCACAATGAATAAACATATGATCAATATTTGTTGATAAATTTGGTTGCGACCTAATTATGGTTGGAGTTTATAATCACATGGTTCCCACATCCAATTAAAAGTGGACAATACCCTATTATATTGATAATAAACCAATAAATAAATATATAAATCCATACAAACTCATGCTGTGATTGATCATCCATCACCAATGATATCATCATTTTTCTATACTAAACTATAGATTAATACCAGTGAAGCCTCGCCAACAATGGAATCTCACCCCATTGGTATAAACATGTAAATATATTCAAATCCAAAAGGAATATAACGTCAGAACCCATTAGTCTAAAGACTCCATTATTATTTCTATATCCCTCTTCAATGATGGAATGTTGAGAGAAAATAATTCAATCGTGTTGGGTAGGGATGAGTTTCATGAAAAAAGGGAACATATATGACCTTAAACATTTCTGGATCAATGGTATCTATAAATTAGACCAAGATACATTCTTCCCAGAGATTACCATTCATTTTGTAACTATCATCCATTACAAAATACCTTTTCACAAATGTTTCATCACATTAATGTGGATGAATGTTCCATTCATAATATTATCCCTATCCAAGAATTCATCCCATCATACATGATTCCCTCTATATCTATGTGCTCGAAATGCTACAAAAACCATTATCAATATATCATCTATAAGATTCATCACATAATTCAAGATCAAATTCAACACATCCAAAAAATACAACTAATAAAAATATAATGTGGAGAAATCTACACCACCCTGAGATTTTATAATCTAGTATACATAGTAATAACCTTCAGTAGTGGGAATCAACACAACATAAATATCTACTGATGGAGGATGTGTACATTGTCTTAGAGAAGCACTAACTGTTCTGTAGTATGGGTGACTGTCAATACACTATAAGAAGCATTAGAAATGGTAGTAAATATCATAGTGAAGGATCCCATTCCACGACTGATATCATGGGTCGGGGATAATGAATCAAAATATTGTGTATCATTCACCCAAGTTATATAGGGGAAATAGCTTCAAAACCTATACATGACCGGGAAATAGAGGTCCCCACAACCAGTAATTTAGGATAGAAACATGAGACAACATATATGAGAATATATAGGATCATGCACCCATGGAATGCAAGGATGTACTTGAACCTATATTTAAAATCACTCATAGATATATGATCTTGTACCCTTGTGTAATATGAGGGAAACATGACCATACCAATGTGATGAGATATGGGATTGCATGACTTGATATATGTAGCGATACCTGAACATATCGATTAACCGACATGGTATCCCATTGATC
Organism: Viscum album; assembly: GCA_963277665.1. Classification (NCBI taxonomy): domain Eukaryota; kingdom Viridiplantae; phylum Streptophyta; class Magnoliopsida; order Santalales; family Viscaceae; genus Viscum; species Viscum album. The sequence continues at coordinate 1,727,639,912 of OY728140.1, forward strand.
TCCATACTATTCCTAGGTTGACTCATACCCTATTATCCATATAGATGAAAGGGGTTTATGAAGACTGTATAAAAATATTTAATCACATAACTATGAGTAGTCATTTTTATAATTTCATCAATAAATGTTATATCTCACACCTCTAGTGAAAGATATACCATGAGGGAAATGAACATCCAAATTCCATAGAGTTATATCTGAAAATGGGATATCATACTATGATACTAAATGTTCACTAACCACTATATGTTTTATGGACCTATCAACTATAAATGTCTAACAATTACTTATGTACTCTGGTTTGTTAATAGATTATTTGAGTGATTTTGTAGGAGTGTATTAGCTACAACATTATAGCCTTTCTCCATGATATGTTAACTAATCCTAAATATCATTAACCAGGTTTTCCATAGATATACCATACCAAACCCATGAGGAGAAAATCTCCCACATCTATACATAAAATCAACCTATCTTCAATAGAAATTTTTCAAAACCTAACATGTCGTTTCTTTTCTTTGCTCAGAGGTATGTTAGTTGTGCCATACAAAACCCACCTTCAATTGGAAAAAGGGATTGTACCAAGCATCAAGAAGGAATAAATTGTAAAACTGGGTTCCCTAGACACTATATATGTAGTAATATTTTAATACCATATCATTTATATAGTGATATATTCCTGATGGTCATATATAATAATAATTTTGATATATCTACATAGACCATTAACATAATAATATCCATAGATTATTTATCTTATTGATTTTTAAAAACAACATGAATATAATTTCAAACAAATGACACCCTGATAATAAATCCATCCTCAGGTCAAAAAACAATATGTTGATATATAAGAGATTATATGTGCCTATTAGGTATTGAAGAATATTAAGCATTGAGACTTTTTCTGCAAATGTTCTCTCTTAATGATCACGTGTATATAAGAGCATGAAGAATGTATTGCAAGTATAAACACCAGATGTTTCATATGTCATTTTTATTTCATATCTACAATCACATGTAATAGTTTCTTAACATTATATTATTAACAATGTATACTATTTTATTACAATATTTGATTAAATTAAAATCGATGACATTAGTATTATGGTGAGGTAGCTTGCATTGGATGACCCATTAGTGGTATGGAATTGATTAAATAATCAAGAACTAAATTATCAATTGTGAAATGAAAAATATATAGAGTTTAGTTAAAAAATATGGTAATATCTTCCAAAAATCCATGTCTATGAATGAATAATGAAAGATCCTATATAAAGGAAAATTAATTGCAATTAAAAAATTGTTAAAAATAAATGTGTGCATCACACATTTTGATATATCTTGATAAAAATATTATATTACAAAACATGTTTTTATAAGAAGATTTCATTTCTATAAATATTTGGTATCACCACATAGACAATGATGGTTTCTTAGAATATACTATTTATGTGTGAATAGTATTCTTGTCAATCAAGTTAAGGTCCTAGAGGGTCTAACACATAGAATATTCTTATATGAGTCATATTCCAATGTTTAGATGTATATGACAAGGATGCCACCACCGTGGTGTCCTGTCAATATCAGAGTTTGAATGATCTCCATGAAATAAAAATAGTCACGTTATTCTAGTTTATAATATTCAGTATTTTATTTATATATCAAATGTATTCATATAATATTATTTGAATACATGGGAAGATATATAATTAAATAATATTATATTAATATTGAATGTTTTTTTAAATATTTGTAAGAATTATTTGTTGAGTTAGTTTATCAATTTTATCACATAATTTACTTAATTATAATATAAAGAATTTCTATAAATATAAATGGAATTTATGATATAGTTAGTAGGCCTTAACATGTCTTTTATTACTAATTTAATTGGAATTATATGTACATGGGATAAAGATCAATGTTTCCCTATTGAATAACCACAATATAAGAAAATGGGGACTCTTTTTTATGTTACTATTACTCCTCATGAATTTGAGAGACCACCACTCATCCCTCCCACATCCTAGATAGAGAATTGTATATTCAAAGAAATCAATCCTAGATATCATTTATAGATCGAAGGAATGATATAATGGTGATTGTTAAGATGTAAAAGGTTTCATCATATCTCTTTTACAACATCAAGATATCGATGAAGATTTTTCATATAAACATTCAATTTTTTGTGGATTTTCTAATAGGATATGACCTTTTTCCTCTGAGAAACAATTTCATTTGATGATCGGTTTTCAAGTGCGTATTCAGAGAAAATGATGTAAATGTTTGTTTTATTTTTTTCTTGAATCTATTCACGAAATATTTATAGATTTTTTACTAGGATGAATATCATTAGAGACAACATAATATTGTGGATCTAGTGTTAAAAAAATTTAAATCCCCAGCCCTTTTTTTCATTCGTGTGACCTAGTACTTTTAATTGGCGTCAGATTGATATATTGAACACTTAATCCAAAGAAAAAATTAATTTCCAACAAATTCATGTAGAGGGAATCCCAATGATTCTACTACAATGAATTTGTATTAAAATATATCATTGAAAACCATGTTGTGGTCTTTTCACAATTTATTTGAAATTGAATTCGATGTTCATGGGGGTATAAATTTGTCAAAATATGTGTGTGTATATGTTAGTGTCTATTAGTGTGAGTTAACTCCATATAGAGGTGGGAACCGATTGATTTTCCCAGTGACCCATAATTTTCTAGTAATTTTTAAATGAGTAGAATAGTGCATTATGGCATGATGAAATTCCTATACATTGTGGAAATAATTAAATTTATTTATTACTTTTAAAAAATAATTATGTAACCCTTGAGATTTTGAAAAAAAACTTAATGGGGGAAGAATTGGAATATGAGTCAAAACAATGAATAAAATATCAATGGGGTCACTATCAATGCAACCTGAAAATGTGAAATAATTATATGTTAGATGGCATAGATACCACTTGTAATTATTTTCCACCCATATTAGGGATATTTTTCCACTCACAATAAATTTGGTTGTAGTTATTATTTATAATAATATGTTTTAAATACATCATTAATTCATAACCTCATATCATACCCATTTTCCATCTACCAAACATAGATTCTCTTAACAAACCTTTTCTAAAGGACATGACATCTGGTCTGGGTTGTCCCAGACATCATGAACTCCAAAGGTCAAGATATTTCCTATATCCAATTTTAGATATTTCCAAGACCCTAGAGGGAGAATTTTTTTAAAATACTTCAAAAATTAAGAATTTTTTTTAATTATATAAAATATTTTTGGGGGATGTGTGATAATTATTTTAAAAATTAAAATTATATAAATATATTTTAATTTATTTAATTACCATCTAGTAAAATTTGCTACAATATAAATTTAATGTCGAGATTCATTCCCTACTTGCTGATCATGAGCATCAACTATCCAATGATATTTTGGATTTAAATTATTTTATTTTAATTATAATAATGTGTGTTATGTATGAAATAATTAATTTTCTTTTAATGAATTTCACATCTTATTTTATCACATAATACATAAAATTTGTTGTAAGTACATGATAATTATTTTTCATGTACTTTACACATTCCTGAGTAATTATGTTAAAATTTGAGGACATTATAAAATGAGGTTCATTCAAAGACGAAGCTCTTTTCTAAACAAGACCTCAATAATTTGGACCGAGGTGTGAGCTACAATGTTAAATAGAAACAACTTAGGTATTTCTCTATAGGTTAATTATTGGCCTATTTTCATTAAATTCATAAGCCAGTAACAAATTTTAATGATCAATTATATTATTAATTTAATTTATATTTTATTTATTATTATTATTATGTGAATGTTGATGCTTACTCAAACACATAAAATAATAATAATATAATTCATAGATTAAAATAAACTAAGATGTGGTGAATTTCATCTATTTAATTCATTTTTAATATTAGAGTGACACCTTGTATTGGAAAATAAAAATTACTTTGATTTAAAACATTGAGAAATAATAAACACCCACATAAAAAATATTAATTCATAATGTATTTCATTATTTACATTTCAAAAAACTAGGCATATGAGGTGGTGTTTTGGCCTAGTTAATAGAGACGCATACTATTGAGAAGTTAATATGAGAGGCATAGGTTAACATAAAAAAATATGGTGGAAGGATGAAACCCTATCTAGATTATTGATTATTTAGAGGACAATTGTTGAGTAAATCATAGTCACGATTTCATGAATATGGGCCTTCAAATTATAATTTAGGGCCTGATGAGTTAATGGGGTTGTCTAATCGAATGCCTACATTGAAAAGATATGATTTGTGAAATATAAATAAATTGGATGATGATAAGAGTTTTCATTGATCTTTTATTCTAGAATAATTATGTGATAGGTTATTTTGAATCTCAGGGTGAGGGATACAAAGCATCCACACAATACATGTAGTTATTTAATGAATTATTGAATCAGTTATGTCTAATAGGTAATAAAGATAATGTTACTAAACATATTATGATTATTATTGTAGAAAATGTTATGTACTTTCATAGATACACTATGATCCATATTGGAAAAAATCATTTCCTCAATGGAACAAATTTCAACAAGAGGTATAGGCGCTTGTGTGTATTAGTAAAGTATAGAGGGAAGTTATATGTTTTTGAATCCCCACTACCCAATAATCCTCATCATAAAGAATGTTAGGATAATAAATACTCTTACTGGAGACTCATGAAGGATTTATTTAAAGATTAAATCATAATTATAACATCAATGTCTAAATATTATTACATAAAACATCCATACATAGATAGATATACAATATTTTATCAACTCTGTGAAGCCTATGAAGAGAATGTGAGACTATAAATAAATTAGATGATGATAAAATATAACACATATTGATTTAAATATATGTAACAATAATTTCAAAAGTACATTAGTTGATAAATTTAATTAATTTAATAGAATAATTTCTATTCCAGTTGAAAAAAAACTTTCTTGTTATATAATTCTCTCTAAAAATAAACTTATTTTCACTAGTTTCATTGAGATTTAACAAATGAATAGTATTTATAACCCACAGTCATATATCTTGGGATATGTTTTCGATGTATATATCAATGGAAACAAAGATAAATATTTAATTCATATTGTAAAAAAATAAATACAAGTTGAAAATGTCAATTCCAAGTAAATCATTAAGAGCCCCATCAGAATGTATTTCTAAGTAACCAGATATAAAATGGGAGGCATTGAACATGGGTCTATTTTCATCATATGAGGAATTATTAGTAATTAGAAGAGAAACTAAAAAGAATTTAAAATGAATCGATCCCATGAATCTAATTTAGGTATATTAATCAATAAATGTAATATTTCACTTAAACTCCTTTTGAATTGAATAAAACATATAATTATATACTTGATTATAAATATATGAACCAAGGAAGTAATGAAACATGAATAGAAGTCATATTGTGTTCTCTATGTGGTTGAGAATTGAAGATACCTACACTAGTGGAGATAGGCACGTAATATTATTTCCAAGTGAATAGATCTTTTAAAAGTATAATTATTTATTTAATGATACCAAAACATTTTGTAATAAATTTTTTATGATATTTAATACACAAAGAAATTCTAGAAATACATAAATCATTTGTCATACATGATGAATATAAAATGTATGAACCTAATACTATGTTGTGGAATGATAATTCATTTACTAGTAAAACTAATGTTTTACCCAATAATATATCCCATGTGGTATTATGACTCCATGAAACCAAAGAACATAGGTATTATCGACTCATTTACATATCTAGTTATTAAAAAATAAACCATTAGAAACAATGGTATGCCATAATTGTTTTTAAAATAGTCTAGTTACAGATTATGAACTGTTACAAGGTTAAGCTAAAGTTACATTTATATACCTAATGAGAAAATAATTAGAGTATTTAGTAATGTAGAATTGAAGAAACAAATATGAATGGTTATAATAAATTATTTTCTATATTCCCATTCGATAAAGATTATATTATCAATGAATTCATTAATCATGAATATGTTGAATGTAATTAATTTTAAACTCACATTTCCTTATACACATCAAAGCAATGATGTTAGTAAAAAGGATAGATGGTGGCTATTATGTACATATATTGATCATTAAAATATAGTGTGGAGTAATTCCTAAATTCACAAATTCTTATACTCATCAGTGCCATGATGTATGTAGAAGTATAATAAATATTAAGGATCATATTTATTTTAGATACTTGAATTATTTTTTAAGACGGGATTGGGATTTGGAAACATTATCCCATAACCATATTCCTATTATAATTAAACACTGGATAATGTATAATTTATAATATTAAATGAGTCAATAATTATACAAAAATGTATTTAGATGATAGTAGTAAGCTAATTAAAATTTTATAAACATACATTCATATAGAATAACACATTGTGCATATATTTTAATTATCATAAGGAGCCTAATATTATTACTAAAATACATGAGATAGAAAATTTATACTCTAGTGATACTCAATATTTCTTTAAGAGGGTAAACATATCTCTCTTAGATATGGGGAGCATTATCGACTTGGGTTAATTCAATGTTATGGATTCACATGTATTTAAAATAGGAATAATTTCCACAAGGTCTTGTGTAAAAGAAATATTCAAGAGACAGAGACTACATTGGGGGATTAATGAAATTTTTTGGTTTTATATTCAACACATTGGGTGATTCATTTTTCATTGAGAATAATGAATCCTAATAGTAGATAGTAAATTATAATAAGAGATGATTAGAATGTTAATAATTATTTCAGTAATTGATTCCATATATAAATGTATAATTATTTAGTGTGTTAAATATTAGAAATCATGAAACTATTTTTGAATGATATATAAATAATACATAGATCGTCATTTTTGGACCAATGATGCATGACTAATAGATTAATGGTTAAGAAATTCAGGTCAAGATATAATCTTTTTTGAAACCATTAAACTAATAGTCTGGCTCAATCAATATGTATTATAAATGTCATAACTACCTCCTATGATCATTATATTTTGAATCAGATATCAACAACACATTTTATTGAAATAATATATAAGATACAAATAGAATGATTTAGAGACACAAAAAATTACAATAATAGAGTTTGTGTTACTAATATCCAATTTTTGATTGAATTAAGAAACAATATCTGATAATATTAATTTCAAATAATTTTTCAGCATGTCTATGCAAGGATTAGTAGTAGAACCATTATGTTCCAAGAATAAAATTTTCATATCATATGGAAAAATGTTATTGGTCTTGTAGTCTGTTATGAGCAAAATTAAAGTCCCTCAAATAATATTGGATTAATGTAGAACCTAATTTATATGAAACATAATCAATTTAAGTATATCTAATGTTTTTATAGACCAACTAAATGTACAAATTATGACAAGGTATTAATTAATACGAGTTGAAATAATTAAAGAGATTATTTTTACCAAATTTATGTGGCATAAATATATCTAATAAGACATCTATGAGAAAGAAGAAAATATTGTTATAGTGATAGGAATTATAAAGAATCTAACACATATGACATGCTATATACAAATATTAGTGTTCCAACACATAGTTTATGGTTGATGAGTATCTATAAAATATATGAGAACTAAACCTGATGTAATGAGTGATATCGAAATAAAATCGAGGTAGAAAAAAAGATATGTTCTTGGTACATGGAGGGGAATGGAAATTCAAAGTCTATAATGAGAATATGAAGATACCATGATTGTAATATTAATCAAATATCAGATGTTATAGAAACAAATTTTTAATGGAAACATTTGATGTGTATCTTGAAAGAGTCGGGGGAGCATAAGTATTGAACCTTTTTATCAAAAATTTCAAAAGCTGTGATCTCTTTTCTTAGATATCATTAAGAATTACCACAGAATTGGGACACCAGATTTTGTTGGTGGAATTGGCTTTTCCTATCTATAAACACATGTAATGATATCTGTACATGATATTACTGCATGTGTATAGTATTTTATTACATACATAGATGAAAAAAATCCATTACATTTATTTCATCTAGAGGAAATGTTAATTGGGAGAACCATTAGATGTATGTCATTGATTGAATAATCAATATAGAATTTTACAACTCAAAAATGAATTTATTATTAGAGTTGGGGCCCTATAACTCACATCTATGAACATTCTAATAAATTTTATTCATGGGTTTGAATAGAAACAAACCCCATAACATATCATGATTTTTTATTGTGTTACATAGCATGTGATAGTGATTTAAGTGTAGCTATCACACTAACATGTCATAGTATTTCCCTGATATGATGAGAACTGAGAAGTGATATGACACTATTCATTAATATATGTACTATAAATTAATGTATTATTTGGGTGGGTGAATCATATAGACTATTTCGGGTTCAAAATCATAGAAGTTTGTGGCACCTTCTCATGGTGTACGCCATTGGTAATATCAAGTCAAATATTATTTGAACGAGACTCGCCAGTAGGTAACCAACATTGATATGTGTAATTGGATGTTACTATATAAAGACTTTTTATTGTTTCTTTGACTTTAAAATTATTATTAATGAGTATTATGAGTCATGGAAATTGATGTATTTACAATAACCACACCGATATATGTTCGCAGTGAGGTAGGATACGTTGGGTGCATAAAGAGTAATATATCATTAAGGAATAATGTGAGAATGTCTTTATCACTTATATTTTTTTTAAATAAATTGATATATTAGTATCTTTGAAAAAAAATTATATAAACTAAACAAATATATGGCCATGGTGTTCTACAGTAATATTCAATTTTCAAAAAATAAAAGAAAGAGACATCAAGCACATAGGTCGATGTCACTAGTATGAAAACTACTTGATTTGAGATATCATGATAAACCGATTATATTACCCAGTGAGTTTCCATATGAGGTATCATTCCATTCATTCATTAACATCTTTCTCTATGGGTTCCTTGGCATGTTGGTAGTTTCAAACCTTGGACATTAAGATGCATCTCCTATTTCTGTTGAGAAAGAGACATATTGGGTCGCACAGTAAGAGTATCCAAAAATCACATTAAAATAATATATTATTATTCCACATGGTGAATAAATAATATTCCGATATGTGGTTTAATAATTAATCATTTCTTATTGATCAGATATATTATGTCACCAGATATTTGAGGGAATATATTATGAGTGGAATATTGAATACATATTTATTTTCAATTTAGTGAATAAAATATTTATTTATTTATTCGTGAATAATGAAGTGGTATTTATTTATTAAATAAATAGTAATTATTCCATGCATGATAAATATGGAGGAATTTCAGACTGAGGTTATAGGTCTCGTGAGAAATTATAAACACAAAATATTATTTAATTAAGAAATCTTTTATATAACTAGCATGTTAAAAGACTTTCTAGAAAATATAATATTTTATTTAACAAGGGTATCAGTAGGGATTAAATAAATAAATATGGACTCTTGTGCTATTATTTTTATTTTAACACTAGAAGCATATAAATATATTTATATAACTTTTTTAACTATCCAATTCATTTTATTGGTTGAACAAATCAGATTTGGAGAATCCTCTCAAGAATAAAGAGATCCCTTCTCTATGAATTATCTAAGATTGGAGAACAATCTTCCACCACCATGTGGAGGAGAACACTTCGGAATTGGTTCTCATAGTAATCAAAGGAAGACAACACAAGAACATTGATCATCTATTCTAGAACTGAAATATTCCTTTGGTGACATTTAGTGTCTCACAGAACACATGTGGATCATCACTAGACAGAATATCTATGTAGTTCCTAAAACACGACAAGTGTACAATGCAGATCTATCACCAGATTCATCAACTACAAAATAATTCCTAAATTGGTAATTATTTACTTAAAAAAATTAACAATAAATATTATTTGAAGATCACCCATCTGATTATATCATTATTACTCTTGTCTAATTTAATTGGTCGAATTTTGTAGATCATGACATTTATCATCATGTAGATGTCAGATTTATCATAGATCATGGAAAAAAATCCATCTTTGGAACCACACATCAGATGATTTCACTGCACCTAATAACTTCATGTTTTGTCATAGGAGCCACATAATTATTTATATTTATATAATGTTTTTGGCGATTGGCGGTTTAGTAATTTATTTTTTCAATTAATTTGTAATCATTATTTTAATATGAAATATGATATCTACATATTCCAACATTATTTCTCATAAATCCAATAAAATATATTGGATTAATGAATGAAATAAAATTGATGATATCATCCAGTGGTTCCATGGATTCTAGCAAGATTACAAAGAAGTACATTCCATGTAATCTGAATTACACAAAATGTAATTATCATAAATTCCTTATAAATTAATTTGGAAAATAATTTAAAACAATGGGTATGGATTACATGAGGTGCTTTAAATTAATTACCCAACATGTGGTAGTGGCCAAGGTGAAACATGGTCAACCAGAGTACACATCTCATATCCCACAAACATGGGGTGTAGTCCATTTGAGTCACAAAAGTGTCATGTATTACCATACACATCCAACATTATTAGAGATCATGTAACATCAAGTAAATAAGATTTGTAATCCCTTTACAAGTCGTGTACTCCATTTTTTGATGCATAGTTTACATACTGAGTCCCTAGGAATGTGTATCATATATATAGTAAGATACATACATTCTGGGTAGCATAAAATACATGTCTTGTACTTATACCAAATTACATAGATTAATGATTTATTTATTATATTTTTTAAACCATAATACATGTTCTTGTGTGTTGTCATTATGTTTGTAGGAGACTCCATGCGATGGGTTTTAATATATATATAAATCTATGTTTACGTAATATCTTTCTAATATTTGTATTTGTATATTGTGTAAGAGCCATATTACAATTTCTTTTATATATACATTGATGTATAAAATGCTACTAAAAAATCATGTAATTTGTATAATTTTACACATAACAAATTTACATGATATGTCTTGTATGCTATATGTCCCAAAATTAAACCTATATATGAGTATAATACATTTTATGAATATACAGATGGGAATTATCTTTGTTTCTTATAAGGTAAATTTATATATATAGATACTTTTAAATGATTTCATTCTTTTTTTACAATTATAATGTTTCATAATCTCAAGGAAATGTGGATAAGAACTAAGATAAAAGAAATATATTATTTATATAAAAAAATTAATTTATTCAACCATGATTTATCTTAAATAATAACTATTATGAATTGAATGCATGTTTTATTAACTGCTCAATTCTCCGCATTCATTTGGATGATCATAAGATAAACCATACCTGGGTATGTTATTGGTTTCTTTTAATTTACTAGTAACTTATATTTTTGGAATTATTTATTTATTTTTGATTTTAATGTAGGGAGTATTTTATCATGGTTTATATCATGTATTACACTTCCCCCCCTAATGAGTGTGAGTAAAATTAATATTTAAAAGTTAGATATCTCGAGCTAGTGTAAGTTGTTCATGTTCATAACTAAGGAAAAACCAATCCAATGAGATACAAAGGTGGATAGTTGGAAAGCTATAACCCAACCCATACTCAGATTAAGGTTTTTTCCCCTAGTTTATCCAATAGTTAATCATCTATTAGATAAACTAATGATTAATATAAACGCATTACTGTACCATTATATCATTTCTTTTTTATTTAGTTATATGGTAATTTCATTATGTATTTTTTGTTGCTAGCACATAATTAAATGAAATTAACATGAATGAAAGATAAAACTGAAATAATTTGTATTAGATGTAAATAATATCCAATAGATTGTTAATAACTTATGTGAATATACTTAATATTAACATTCATGTTATAAAAAATATATTTGGAAATTTATGAATACAAGAAAAAAATCCATCAATCATATATATTATGTTGGAATATCCTTCCACTACGTTAGTTAAAATCATCCCGTAGTTGAATTTTCATGACCAACCAAAGTTGTGGTGGATTTAATAATTATTGAATTCTATCTTGATTTTTTGGGATGACATAACTTCATTCACATCAAGGGTTGACATCCAAAGAATGAATGGGTGTATCTAACATGAAAAGGTTGAGGAATTATAAATTATGGATTTTATGATTGCGGAGTCCACTCAATGGATCAATGAACTATGCATTAATGCAATTGGAATTTTAAATTCTTACCTAAAAACCATGTTTCTTGACCAACAAATATTGGGGTAATGAAAAGGCCAGTATGGATTCCTTCAACTAGAATTTCCAATAAAATGGTTATTCTGAATACAATCGTGGGGGATATTTGGTTTCGAAAATTTAGTTGGTGACTAAAAAATATAATATTTATTAATTTTAACAAGTTTTATTAGATAAATTCCTAAAAAAATATTCTTATCGTATTTTTTGAAACATCAATAAATCGGAATAAAAAAATCATTGTGATTAACACATGATAATGAAATATTTCCCATCTATCCAAATTTCCATGCGTGACAATGCTGCCAATGTGTCATCATTCACCCTGAAAGGAAATTATATATGTTGTAAGAAACATTTCAAGGTGTTCTTGGTTATGATACATGTGATTAATTACTATCTATCTATCTGTGAAAAAAATATAAATGATGCTATTATTATTCAATGTTTCATGCTATCAACCATGTTCAATCATCTTTTGATGTAACATAATGATATGGATTCCTAGATAATGATGTCTCAACATTAGGATATCTATCAATATAAGTAGATATGAGAGAGGTACATGATCTAAAATTCATTGTATATAACTAATTTTAGAGAGTATATGCTTGTTGGGACTTGGTTAGTCATGATTATCAGTTATATTTAACACCCCAACATTATAAGGATTAAATTTCTATATTAGTTTCCTAAATATCTCATAACATCACCACTTCTTAATAGATTCCCAATTTTTATTATAAATTCTAATATTAACAATTTTGAGAAATGTATTTTGGATATTCAAACATCGATTCACATTGTGGATAAGGAAATGGAGAATGATAATATCATATTACATTTGGTGATTTATATATGAAAGAAGAAGGAAAATGGACACCAGAAATTCAAATTGTATAAACCATCCCAACACAATCCTTCAAAGATGAATTTTTTCCGGGGGTAGGGAAAGGAAAAAAGAGGTAGTTTGTTTTCTACGTGAAATTTCAGGCCACTAGGATAGAAACTGCTTCGAGATGAATTGAAGAGATAATAGTGAAATCATTATCAACTATAAATATTAAATATCCAAACATTGTGTATTAGATATAGCCTATGGTTTTCCCATATATATCCAAATCTAGGATCCATGTATATTTCAGAACATTTCCAATAGAGTAGTGGAACTAAGAGCTGATAATATTGGAAATTTTGTTGTTCTTGCCATTGGAAACTACCACCTCCTATTCTCATTACGAACAACATTGGTTTTGAAATATTAATTTCATGGTATTATAGATACTTAAAACATAATGTATGAATCATACCATGATACAGAGGGATGATTTTCAAAATTTTAAAGAAAATTTGTTTCTTTTCTTTGGAATACATATTTTATGGTATATAACATTTAAATTTTGTTCAATATATAGTAAATTAGTAAAACCAAGTGATGGACGTTCATAAAAAATCCACTCTACATGAGTCATATAAAACATCGCTTTTCAATCACCGACATTGTCGAGTAATCAAGAAGAATTTTCACTAATATAAATCAATATTATTATTTAGTCTCTTATGATTTAATACCAAGTTATATATGTCATTATTATTTACAAGGATAAATGATCAGACAATGAATTTATGGACACATTGAAAGGTACACCGAGATTCTAGTATTGGTACACACTTTGATGATTTGGGACTGTTTGCAGTAGAATCATGAGGTGGATATTCATACATCATAACGTTTTCTTATTTCATGAGTAGATATTTCCAAGTCTACATAATGAGGTATAAGAGAGAGTCCTTTTCTAAAATTCTTGGAACTAATGACTGATATATAGAATCAACATTGTATGAATGTGAAGAATCTTTAATCAGATTTAGGTGGTGAATCACTTAAAAAAGATTTCATAGAATTTCTATGGGATATTGGGATTCCATCTCAACTCACCACACATTATACACCATATAAGAGTGGGGTTAGATATATATATGACCCCAAAATGCGCTGATAGGAGAAGAGTGAATCAGGGTGTTACTATTTTCATCTAAATGTGATAGATCTTTTTCTCACATTATAAGGAACTTATACGACAATTATGATGATAATATATAATAAACAATTAAACACACAAAAAGAGAAAACACAAGAATTTACTTGGTTCAATTCTAAGGGATATTCCACGGAGAATACACATAGTTTTACAGTGATACCTAAATCCACTAATCTACACATGTTGTGGAATACAGATGTACATACATAATCACTCTATTTTTAGAACACTACCATTACAAGAATTCATGGATATCATACAATGTACCTTAGAGAACTTACATTGGATCAAATAAGCTCACATGTTTATGATATTTAATATATATTTTATCGACTTGATGGTCTCCTCAAAATAATTGAATTAAATTATTTATCCCAATATAGTATGAAACTATACATGCATTAAAGTACTAAATTGATGCACTGATCAATCAATATGGATATCTAAAACCCATTAGTAGTTCAATAATGCACATGCGAAATACAAATATTCTTACATGCATGTTTTGGAACTATTGCATAATATTTCTATAACCCAACCCCTATTTTTCATGAAACCACACCATGAGATTAACATGGTTTTTTTCTAAAGAACATCTTTTTTGAAATATTTTAAGAATGTTAATCTTCTGCATGCAATGGTTTCACATGGAAGAGACACCATATCATTGTTTGAAAAATATATTATTCTTGAATGGGGATATCCACAAATTTAAATGTCCTTATGAACTGATGATCATAAATATTGAAGAGTGCATAAAGACATTTTTGAAATCTCATTTGGCACGTAAGTCTCTTCCATATCGAATAAAATCTTTTAAAGAAAAAATAAAAACCATGATGTTTTGATTTTCAATATTGTCATGAGATGATACTGAAACATAATTTTCAATCACATTTTTTATGCACCTTCAATATTTTTGTCTTTATGAACTATAAGATACATTTATTTGCAAACTCCTTGATCTTACATGTGACTATTGATAAAAAAACAATTCATAATCCATTTCCAGCATTAAAAAAACATGGTTCGAAAATTTTAAAGGAGGAAGTGTACCTTGTTAGACATAGTAAGGTTAATGATGAGTCATTCAAATCATCCATTATCATTTTATGGATATTCATAACCAAATATGATATACAGATTAAACTGAGTTAAAAGTAATGGGGAAGGTAGAATTCCCTTCATGTTATGGGGTTTAAAGATACCCATTTTTTCATACATGAGTATGCGGTTTCATGGAATTTGATAAGCCCTATATAGGAAGCATACTATCACCCCAAAAGAAGAAATTATATCATTATACGGTATCATTTGAAAATATATAGATAAAACCAATACAACTCATTTGACGAGATTGTGATTTTATATAGACAATCCATCTTTAATTTGAGGGAGCACATCCTGAAAAAAATATCAGAGAAATATTGATTTCGATGAAGTTGATGATCAGGATACAAAAGAGTTTTAGTTGCATAATATTCTCCATGTCCCCTAGGAAGAATAATTTTTTAAAATAGAAGTACTACATAAGTGTATTAAGAAGGGAACATAACAATAGTGATTTTTTTTTCAGTCACCAATGATGGTGACTCATTATTGGTTAAGAATGATGAACATCTCTCCTATATGGAGGTAATAGAGTGCTAAACAACTGAAAGATGAGAATAATTCATCATTTTTGAAATGGATTCAATGTATTTAAAAAATATATGGGTTTTTTCGATGATTCAGTTTATGTAAAGCCTGTTGGGTTCAAATGTGTATTCATGAGGAGAATTTACATGTAAGGTAACATAATTTTCTTATAAATAAATTCTCATGACTATATGGATTAAAAAGGATCATGTAGTGGAATATGATAAATTCTTTTTCCCTAGTTAACACATTTAAATCAATTAGATACCTACAACCTAAAATAGAAAAACATGACTATTAAATTTGTAATATGTATATCAAAGTAGAATTCCTTAGTGGGAATACTTAGGATGATGTCTATATGACACAACCAAAAGGGTTCGGGACTCCACGTTATTCCAATAGAATTTTAACATTTCATTGGTCCATTAAAAAATTAATGAATGTATCCGGTCATAGAACATTTGAATTGAATAGGCAATAAAATAATTTACATTCATTAAGAGTGAATGTGATATTTGTGTTTACAAGCTATTTAGTGGAAATGTAGTCATTATCCAAGTAGAATATTTTTATTAAATATAACTTATTGGAAATCACATTGATGTCATATAGTGTGTTAAAATGTTATTAAAAAAATGTTTTTAAACGATGGTCTTAAGTGATGTAGCATATATTCTAGGTATCAAGGTCACTCATGATATATCTTATATGTTACACGGACTAAGTCAAAGAACTTATGTTGAGAAGATTCAAAATTCATTTAGTATGGAACAATCCAAGATCAGATTGGATATATTGTCACATGGTTTACTTCTTTCTATGAAAATTTATCCTCATAAAATATAAGAGAATGAGTGTAAAAACAAGTTCTTCCATTGATGTATGAATCTATCATATTTAGTTTTTTACTTATGAAAATGTAAGTAAAAGAGATCAAAGGATGGTTCAAGGCTTGTTAGAAGAAGTAAATGGGAGTTACACATCAAATATTTCTAGGGGCACATAGTGTAATGGATATTTCATGATGTATACCCCTAGTAGATGACCATGTAATAACCAGGATAAGACATTTATTGACACGTCATTTAGTTTCAATTTCATGATGTGTAATTTAATTTTTTATTAAATTGGGAAGTAACATTTTTTTTTCAGACGATTTTGCCTCCAATTTTGTCGTCTTGTGCCTGATTCGAACACTATCAGGTCCATTGAAATACCATAATTGAGTGATCTATTCCCCTTTTTCATTTCTTCCTGATTTCTTCTCCAAACCTAGTTTATGAAGGATGAGTGTTTATTCACATTTGATATATATACTATGTTGTTGGTCAAATCAAAGACCGACGATGAATGAGGAGACTCGTATGAGTACGAGTTAGGTGTCGTTGTGCCTTTCGTAATTGTTTTGTTTTTTATATTTGTGGAAGTGTCTCTCACCCTTGTTTAGGGTGTCACCTTAAATGGAATTTAGCCATGTTATTTTCAATTTTTGATTATGGAATTCATTAAGTTACTTAAATCATGTTTGAGGTTGCTTGATGTTATTTGGGGCCAGAAGTTGGTCTGTTTCCCAGGGATAACCAATGATTATCCATTCAGACTGTGATGCATATGGTAAGGCCTTTTTTTCATTTTTAGGGTGGTTGAAAATGAAATTGGATAATTGAATGTATTCCTATGTGTGATAAATAATTTTATAAGCGTTTTGTTATTTTAATTCACTTTTTAGGTTTGTAATGATAATTGACCATGCAGGATTATAATTTTTAAAACTAGAAATGAGAAGATTACATGAAAGTATTGGGAAAAGTTGTATTTCCATGTGAGTGTTTATTTTGGTAACCATGTAATAGTGTAAATGACATGTGTTGCTTTTTTTCTAAAATGCTTATACATCATTTTTTACACAGACACATGCTGAAATTCATATATACTAGGTTTTACCATGAAAAAATGGGAAATGCTTATATATTGGGCTTGGCCTAGATTGATTGATGACATTATTAAGGGAGAAGTTTTTCTATTATGGTGGGATAGGTTCTTTCTATGGCTATGGTAGAGGTTCTAAACAGAATATTGAAATGGATGATGTATGGCATGTCTGCCAAGCCAAATAAAATTCATATATTCTATCTTCTCTTATATATATTTATATGGTCTATTGTGACATTGGAAATTATTAAATTATAATTGGGATTGATGTGATGAGACCTGATCTTGAGATCTTTATAATTCAATACAATTTAATTTTCAAATGATCATGGACTAAATAAATGGAAATTAGTACTTGTAGGATTATTTAAACATGAGTAAATCCTAGTTTATTTCTTTCTTTTTTTATCACTACCTATTGAATATACTCATTTATATATAGGAATAGATCATTAGTTGTTTCCTACTATGATTTATTTCTCACTCTGGGTTTGGATTTTGTTTTTGGGCCCAAGAAGATTGTATTATTGTAGCTGTCGATAAGGGAAATTTCCCTTCTACAGGTACCTGATATGATTATTAGGAGTATGAGAGAATGGGACAAAACTAAGGCTCATCATTCTTCTAGGTTTTCATTTTTATTTAGTAAACTTGGTATTATATCTGGTACTATATTAATGTGTATCATTTTTTAGATGAATTCCTAGAAAATGTGACCCGAATAATCATATATTGTATGTTATGTCTTCTTGTTATCTCTTTTATCGATCCCCTATTTTTTACTAGGGATGTTGGTATTTACTATATTCTCTATACTATATTATAATTCCATTGTGTTACACTCTTCCAATGAATGGAATAGTTTCCACACTTCATATCTCATCCCTCACTTCCAGTAGGCAGCCTCTAGTGTTTGGTGAAATCCTCTTGAGGCCATATGGCCAACTGGGTACGGGGAAATTTTGAGTGGAATCTGGATCTACAATGTTACACTGTGGTATCATATGAATATCTTTACAGGTTTTCATTATTCTTTGGAAAAATTAGTAATATAGATAAATGCAATGGGATTTGGTGTTTTTCTTTTCTCGAGAGTAGCTACCCTACATATATGGAAATGCGAAATTGCCTAAAAATGAATTCTGAATTTTGGATTTTAAACTATTGTAGTTGATTTTATTTCACCATTTGGTGAAACACTTGTATTTTTTCTTTTAATATTTATAAAATTGTGATTTTGGTTTTTGAAACCCAATGAGTTCATGGAATTCCATCTTCTACATCATATAGGAATTTAGTAGAAATCACATGTCATGCATTCTTGTGATTCCATTATGAGAGCATTATTGATTGCATAATATTCTGATAGATGTTGTACTAGATTTTCATGTTGGTGTGATTCATACCATGATAGATATGTCTGTTGTTCTGATATGTGTATTAGAACATGTCTTGGGTGAAATCTATGGACACCAAAAGTTGGCCCCTAAAGAGTTTGTACCCTCTTGGATTGGAATTTGGTAGATCATGTTTTTTCCATGAGATGGGATTGTTTTTTGATTTGAAAAATATGATCCCCAAATTGGATTCGTAGGGAGTATGGGACCCCACAGGTTGAAAATTTTCACAACGTTTTTTACCTTTCAAAAACAGTGGTTCCAAGGATATTTCAGAGGTTTACTTCTCAGAAACCCAGAGTAAATGACATGTTGTTCTATGAAATCATGTCATGTTTTTTTATATTCGGGAATAATGATTTTTCTTTAGTACACACCATGTACTATAACTACATACCATAAAGAACATAGACGTGTTTTCAGTTGTGTGATCCAAAAAATAGATTTATGTTTCTTTAAATAGAATATCGTGTACTATTGGAACAATATAAGTACATTTAAATAAGTAGAACACATGTGGCTCTGGAAATTTAGAAGTACATCACCAAGAGGGGATATTTCTTTACATGCTATGTAACCAACCTGCACCCCATGTACATGGGGTGTTTACATGCCCAGGTCGGCAGATGTACACATCCATGTGAGAGCATAATGGTACACACCATGTACAATGAATATGGTTCATGGAACGACACCCATGTGTTTATGTTTCTTCTAAACTACTACTGTTGAGAATGGCGAGTCCGACTTCTCAACGTCAAGGACACTCTTACACAGGGATCATCATGTCAATTTTGTTTATTTCTGTAATTCCTTGTAGAAGGATACCAATCAAGGACCATTCATAAATGGACACTTCTACTTGAATTCTTATAAGACATGAAAGTATTATTTCAAGTTGTTTTTTATTGTCAACATTAAGTTGTTCTGTTTTCACTATTTGTGCAGTCTGTGTGAGGTGACGATTATCATGAATGGACCACATTTGTTAAGAATGTACTATCATATAATTTTCATTGTGATAAAGGAATTGTGGTCAGTTAAATGAAAATGCGTTTTTAGGTGAAAATTATTTTCTTTCAATAGGTTGACTAGTAGTGGTTCAACTATCCTTTTTCTTCTATTACTTGAAATCCCCTCAGTGTCATATTTCTTAAGATATGATCATGTTTCCTATGTTGACCTCATCCTGGATGCACAAATAGATTTCTAGTTTAATGTCTCTCTACAAGTGAATGATTTTTGGATACATCAAAACCTTTTTAGGTGTTGTGTGATTAATTCATGGTTTTAAATGAGGCTCGAATAATCTTGAGTGAAACCTGGGTTCCCATGTAGGAACTCATTATAAGGACATTAGGTGCCTAATACATTCCTTGATGTGACCTCCAAGCGCATGCTAATCTAGTTTTAGTTAGTGTTCTTATGGGGGCTTATATCCTTGTACAAAAATCATGCTTATAACAGATAGTATAGACCACCTTGGGGAGTTACATGGACTTTGTGATTATGAATATGAGGTTATCTCGAGTCTATAGTCAGGATCATATGTGATTCTTTTAAAATGTGTTATGATACTAGTGGGATGGATATGGTTTTCACAAAACTTTTTCTATAAAAAAACCTTGTTTAAGGACAAGTGGATGGTTTGAAAAGGGAGCCCCACTAAGATATATGTGTGAGATTTAGTGAATAATTTTGTTGTGGATGAGTGGTGCCTAGAGATTAAGAGTTGTGTCCTATTTCAACAGACAATCCTCATAAGCCGGGAATTTCATGGATAATTTGTCAAGTGATTGTTCGAATTGTTATCCTTCTAGTTCTCCATGTAATGATCATGTGAACCAGTTTAAATATTCTTCCAATTTAATGGAGGTGTGATGTAAATTTCCTAATTGACTTTTGATGGAAGATTCTGTTATCTGTTTTGATGGTGTCGATTAGAATTCGACCATTACTTACTATGTGGTCGATAATAAGACCTTAGTTGTGTTCTCGTTCACCCAGTTAAAGGAAAATCTTGGTGGATGTGGTTCTAAAATACTCAAGGTTGTGCTTGGTGGATTTTTACAATGCTTGAGGTGTTGTCATAATTATTTATTTTTTATTGTTCTTAAACGACTCATGTGGGATTCACTCTTCAAAATCATAAAGGAAACCTATAGTGGTGATGATCTTGGAAGGTTGTACATTTGTGAGATAGTCTGACTTTACAGGGTTCCGTTTTGTATTGTTTTAGACAGTGAAACCTAGTTTTCACCTCATTTCTGGTAATGGTTACAGAGGGATTTGGGTACACATGTGCTTCTGAACACCGTTTACCACCCCCAGAGAGTTGGCCATTTAGAGTGTACGATTCAGGTGAAAGAGGACATGCATCAGGATTTCATCCATTATTTCGTGTGTAATTAGGAGAAATAAATACCCCTTATTGGGTTTTCCTACAATAACATATTCCAGGATACTATTTTGATGGATCCAAATTTGGCATTGAATGATAGGCCATAATGATTACCCCGATGTAGGCTGGAGGTAATAGAGGCAACTCTGCTAGGACATCATCTGGTTTAGGAGATTAATAAGCATGATCAGTTGATTCAGAGGCGGATGGCTACTATAAAATACCTTCAGAAACCATGCTTTGATCTCCAAAGAAGACCTTTATAATTCATGGTCATGTATAACGTTTTCATATATGTCACAATGAGGATGGGACATAAGAGGATCAGGAGATGGGGTAAGCATTCACTAAGATAAGTCGGACCGTTCAAAATTTTACAGGTAGTCGGGTTGGTTTCTTATCGATTATATTTACCTATGTGGTTTAGGGTTACGCATGACTTCATCCACGTTTATCAGTTGTGATGTTACTTTTCAGACCGGTCTCCCACTTTTCAACCAGAGGTGGTTGAGTTCGAAGTAGATGCATCCTTTTAGGAGCATCCTTTTAATAATGTGGATCATAGAATTATAGTTCACTACGGTCTATTTATTCGTTAATTATGGGAGATATTGTAGCATGGTCTAGTGAATTATGTAACCTCGGAGAGGGAGGCTGATGTATGATCACAATGTCCATAGTTATTCCCCGATGTTCCTTTGCCAACATTGGAAGGTAAATTCAGGGACGAATAGTTTTAAGTGGGGATGTTTGTAAGAACTCAGTACATCCTTGGTGATATAGATTATTCCTCATATGATTTTACTTAATAAAATGGAGGAAAATAAAGTCAATGTTTGGTTGTAGGACTATTACCCGATGAGACTTGTAGTTACATGCCGTGTATTTCTAGGGACATGTAGGGTAATGAGGGATCCACACAGTATAATCCCATTACAAAACCGTGAAATGACCTGGATAGGATTTGTACAGACACAATATGTAGTTTCTAGTACATACCATGTAATTTTTTTCATTCATTCAAGCAGTATCATCATATTTTTCAGATTGAAAAAAACAATGCCAATCTACGAGCATCGTGCCCATGCAAAAATGAATGGGAATTTCCTCACCTTTCGTTGTATGATGCTCGATTGAAAAATTGTTTGATCCATTCAAATCCCCTCAGTGAGTGCTCTATTCCTCTTGATCCCTTTTTTCCAGATATCTTCTCTCAACATAGTAATTTATGGTCAGCCATTAATTCTAATTTTTATAGATCTAATCCATTTTAGGATTAATCAATGCTTGACTCACGATGAGAAGGGTCATACGAGTATGAGCTAGGTGTTATTCTACCTTTTTTGAATTGCCTTGTCATTTATATGCGATTTAGTGTCACACACCCTTGTTTAGGGAGTCATCTTGAACAATATTGACACATTTTATTGATTAATGTTTATTAGGTAATTGATTAAGGTAATTAAATCATGTTTGAGAATACTTGATGTGTTTTAGGGCCATAGATTTGTGTGTTTCCATTAGAAAACCAATGTTTAGCCATTTGTCCATGGATGCTTATTGGAATTACTTTATTTCCCTTTTTTAGGGTTGTTAAAAATAAAATTGGTTGGTTTCATTTTCTCCCATATGAGATATATATATTTTAAGAATTTTCATAGTTTAATTCACTTGTTTGGCTTGTTATTTGAATTTCCCATGTTAGTTTAAAATTTTTATTCCTAGTAAAGGATATATTACATGAAATGATTGGGGCATGTTTGATACCCATGAGTGCTTTTGTTTTGTTAACCATGTATTAGTGTAAACTACATGTGTTATTTTTTTTCTGAAATTATTATATACTGAGATTTACCCTGACACATGATGAAATGATTGAATACAAGTTTTTAATGTAACACTTTTTGAAATGCCTAAATAAGGTTCTTGGCCCGGGTTGATAGATGAAATTCTAGAAGGTGATGATTTTATATGAAGGTTGGAGAGGTTTTTTCTATGACAGCATGGTGAGTATATTCTATGACTATGGGAGAGGTTTTTGTTGTGATCGAGGGTGTGGTTCTAAAATAAATATTGATATTAATGGCCTATGACACATATGTCATTCCAAATAACAAGAATGGATTCACTCTTCTCTCATATCTTTTGAGATAGTCTTTTCAGACATTAGAGGTGCTTACATTATACAAGGCATTGATGGGATATAGGCAAATATATATATATTTATAATTCAATACAATTGGATTGTATAATGAAAAGTAACTGAATAAATGGAAATCCGTACTTCTATGATTTTTTACTTTTGAGTACTTCAATGTTTACTGATTTATTTTTTGAACACTACATGTTTTTTATATTCATAGACAGATAAGCAGAAATATTTTTCTGTTTCCTACTAGGATTTATTTCTCACACCCTATTTGGTACTTGTTTTTGGGAAAAAATAGATTATATGATTATAGGTATCAATAATCAAAATCACCCTTCTACAGCTACTAGATATTCTATTTAGGAGCAAAGGAGAATGGGACCAGGTTGAGGATTGCGATTCTATTTTGTTTTATCATGTATTAATGTGCCTAGGTATTGTATATTTTAATTGATTTTAGTGTATAATATTTTTGATGATTTAATATAACATGATACACTAAAGCATCATCTATTGTATGTTATGACTCTGGTAATCACTATTATGAGTCCTCCAGTTTTTACTTTAGCTGTCGGTATTTAATACTTCAACTATTGTATAGTATTCATCCATTATGTTACCCTGTACTAATGAAAGAATAGTTTCCCCCATATCGCACATAGTTCATCGATGCAAGATGATAATATCTTGCATTTGGGAAAATGTGTTTGATTCCATGTGGCCAATCGGGTACAGGGAACTTTTGAGGGGAATCCAAATATTGACTATTACGAAGAGGGAATGGGCAAGATCACATATGCATCAGTGATAGGGTCTATCTTTCATTCCGTTTTATATACTATACTTAATGTTTCATATGAATTTTACATGGTTGGATGATATTAAGAATATCTGGATGAACAATGTTGGAATGTTTTTAATGAATTACTTATGTATCTGAGATGATCTAGAAAAATGTTCTTGGTGTATAGAGGAGTTGGGGAGATAGTCATAGTGGGTTATATCGATTGCATTTTTCAGACAGATCAGAATGATATATGTCCACAAACAAGATTTTTCTTCTATCTCAACAGAGGAGTTGTGAGATAGAAGTGTTCATAAAAACAAATTTTCAATAATTCTATAGTGGAGTCCAATTATATAACAAATTATTAAGCAAAGAAGACATTTGGATTTGGAACATTTCCCATGGTTATGATGTAGTACCAATTATTAAATCCCCTATCACATTTTATTGTGATAATATTTTTGTGATTTTTCTTAAAAAAGATCCATGGTCACACCAACGAATAATGAACATACTCTATAAGTTTAACCTCTCAAGGTACATATATTAAAGGAATGATGTTGTAGAGAGGAGAGTAACCATGGAAGAGAATGTGGATGACCCCTTGAATAAAGTATTATCTCAGTATAATTATGAGTATCGTGTTAGAGAAACTGTAATGAAGGTTCATATTAGTTGGATTTAGTGAATGTGGGATTTTGTTGGATTTGGTTCCCTAAAACAAACTTCAATGTAATTTATGATAAATTGTATTCCTAGTACTGAATATTGAAAAAATAGTTAACACAACATTATTTTTCTTCTGTGTGACATAGTATATGATAATGTACTATGTGTACCTATCACACTAATAGATCATATTAATTCCCTGCAATGATGAGAAACCATAAGTTTTATGACACTATTGTGGAATATATTTTCTATAGATTGATGATATCATTTGAGGTACAGAAATGATACTTGTTATATTGTGTGTAGACTTATAAGAAATTGAGTCACGTTCACATGGTGTATTCCCTTTCTAATATCTACTAGAATATTATTAGAATGAGACCCGCTAGTAAGAAATCCACATTTATATGTGACATTGTATATTCCTATATTATTATGTGTGTGTTGGTCCATATACCTTAATATTATTATGAGTCACATACTAATATGTATTGTCTAAAACCATGATGATATATGTTCATGTAAATGTAGGATATGTTGGGTGCATGAAGAGTAATATTGCATTAATGAATAATGGAAGAATGGATTTATCCCATATATTAGTCATAAAAGATGATATATCAATCCATTTAAATTAAATGATATAGAATAAATAAATATATGTACATGGTGTTTAATTGGAATGTTATATTTCCAAAAAAATATATGAAGGATACATCAAGCATTTTAGTTTATGGCGCTATCATGAAACCTGCTTGATTTGTGATATTTTGGTAATGTGATTATATTAAACTGTAAGAATCTGTATGATGTATCCTGTAATTTCATTATTAACTTTTTTTTTCTATTTATTCCATGGAATGTTTATAGATAATAACCATGGACATTAGGCTACATCTTATAATTCAACTAAGAGGCCTAGAGGGTCACACACTATGTGTCTCTAGAATCTAAGTAAAATAATATATTTTTATTTAACCAGTTGAATAATTTTTTTCCCATATGTGTTTTAAGAATAATTCATGTATGCTTCATTGTATATATTTCAACACCATTTATTTTAGATATTATATTTTGAGTGGAATATTTAATTAATATTTATTTTTGATATTGTGAATATAAAATTTATTTTTTTATTTATTGGAGAATAATGTAGTGTTATTTATTTAATAATTAAATAGCCAATATTCAAGGCCAAATAAATATTAAGGAATAGAAGATAGATTTGTTATTTTTCATGATAGATAATAAATGTTGAAGATTTTTAAATTAAATAATATTTAATATATTTCACAAGTTATGTGCATGTTGAGATATAACAATAATAATATTATTATTTCACATGGGGTTCTATAGGGATGAAATAAATAATGAACGAAACTTGTTCTATTTCTTATCCCTAGAAATAAATAAGCCCATTCATATTTTTTTCACAATATGAATATTCATTTTGTTGGTTATTCATAATATATTTGAATAATCCTCTCAATACTATAGAGATACCTTCTCCAAAAAATGCTCCCTTGAATAGACGGAAATCTACCTATACTATATAAAATATAGCACTTTTGAATCGGTTCCCATAAAAATAAAAGTAGGGAACCACAAGAAAAAGGATATACTGTGATTTTTCATGGAACTTCCTGTCAGCCATGTCTAGAGATTTATGGAACAAATGTAGATCACCACTAGAGTTAGTCTATAGTTGATTCTTACCTCTCATTGATGGTACCACTAGGATCTGTAACTAGATTCTTCATAGAAGAAATGATTCAATAAAAGATAATTATTTAATAAATTATAGTAATTAAAAATAATATGTGATGATCCTACCTCTAGTTTCAGTGTTATTACTTCATTTTGATTTAATTAAAAAAATTCTATAATTCAAGGAATTTATCGTTGTATATATATATTATATTAATCATCAATCATGATAAAAAACATTTTGGGGACAAACCATCACACACTTCTATTTTTTCCAGGAAGCTTTGGTTATATCTCAGGCCAAGTTGATCAGGATGGTAGTACCTTTACTAAATCCATAGTCATATTAAACGAATGAAATTCTTCCAATTAATTTGAATAAATAGTAAAGAATGATATAATTATGAAATAAAGTGTGCATCATTATTTATGATATATAACAAGAAATAGAAATTATATTACATGTATTGTTCTCAATGGTTGTTTTCGTTACAATGATTATTCCTTATCTCATTTTCAATCTTAATGGGTTGGTAGAATCCACGACCAGTCTATGAATTGTATTCACTCCTATTGATATAAGGTCATAGAGGGTGACAGACATATCATTTTCAAATGTTTGATCTATTCTAAATAAATAGAATTATAGAACATAGAGGGGCCCAATCTGGGGTTTGGGAGATTCCAGAGATTGAATGATCACCATGACATACATAAGATCATATTATTTATGACTACAATAAAAGTCATTAAATTTATTTGTTAATGGTATTGGCATGATATTATGTTAATACATTTGAAAATATTTAATGAGTGAATAGTTTTTTAATAATCAATATTCATTTTATATTTCAAAGGATGATGGTCCAATTGAATGGATTTATTTTTTAATGTAATATGTTTTATTATATTAAATTTAAGTGATAAAATATAAATGATTTTCATGACATCGGTATTTGATCATAACATGTCATTTAATCCTTATATAGTGACCAGTACTTATTCTATATTTGGGGATATCCTTATGAATGATTAATCCACCACTATATATGTAAGAGGGATATATTTTGAAATATAGTATTCATCAAGTTGAATTTATTTGATGAACTCTCACCACTCCAACATCTAAGAGAGATAAGTTCAAATTTCACACAATAATCTTAATAGTACCATCAAGAATCGAAGGAATGATGTAGTGATCATAGAAGACATATTAAAGGATTAATTAGAAATCCTTTATAGTACATGTGTATCTATGTTTAGTTCCCCACATATGATTGAGGGACATTTGGATGATCTAGTGTTATCCGACCACAGTTCCATTAACAAGCAGTTACTAGAATTGAGTGGTTTTCTGACAGACATTCATATCAAATGAGGTAATTTTCAATTTTATTTATGTAATTAAATCAACACATATGAGATCCTTGGATTTCATACTGGGTTTCACATCATTAGAGATGATTTCGTTGAATGGATCTGGTTATAAAATATTAAATCCCCATACCATATACTTTTATAGAAATCCTTGAAAACTTCCTGATATAAATATGGGTGGCCATATCCATTAAAAATTAAAATAGTTAAAAATCACTGACCAAATAATAATAAATTCAAAAATATTATATAAAAAATCTAAATAAAATTAAAATATGAATGAATATACTTTATAAAAACCAAATTACATAGAAAAAGTAATGCATAAATATTAGGGAAAATATTTTTCCTAATACCCCAAAAGTCCACTTGACATTGATTGACTGGTAAAAATTGATTTACCATGTCACTGTAACTCACTATGATAAGTAAATTATATGAATCTCATCATATTCACTATATTAATTAGTTTTACGCTCACTAATTTCACAATCAACCAATGTGCTTTTTTAAAGATAAAAAATTGTTTGAATAAATCATGTTGTGCAGTGAGTATAAATTCTTTAAACCCGTAAATTATAATATATTATTACCTATAAATAAGTAAAAGTGTTCAATAGATTTATCAATACATAGAAGATAACATAAAAGTTACCAATATATATTTAATTAAAATGAAAATATTTATTTATAAATCCTAAAACTAAGCCATTGAATTTGATGGAATGAATAGAGGCAATGTCAATATTTATTATATAAATATATAAGTGGGAACTTTTAAATTGTATGACATTAATTTATCTTACCAAAAATAAAAAAAATACCATTTATTACATAGAAAATTATTTTTAAAAAATAAATTTATGGGATACACATTATATTTTAAGAATTATATGATTAATGTTAAATCATTTGTCACATTAAAAAATGATAAACAACGGTTTAGTTGTTAAATAATATTAAATAATAACACTAATTGTTATCATTTAAAATTTTCATTTTTAATGAAAAATTATTTTTCATTATATTACATGATATTTTTAAATAATTAATTATAAATTTTCTGAATTTGATATTAATAAATAAAAAAATTAATTCCTTATATAAAAAATTAATTAGTTTTAATTTTTATACATTATTTTCAAACTGTTTTTTAATCAAACGATATGATTTCAATAAAACATGTATTTTTATGATATTATCATTACACATGAATGATATATAGGTTTATGAAACCCTATAATTAAAAAACATTAATTTAAGTTATAATAATATTATCTTTAAAATATTATTTGAACTTATAAATCATATGCATAAAATTGTTAATACAATTTTCAAGAATACATTAATAGAAAAAGATTTTCTATATTTTCATTGAATCATGTATGTTCAAGAGATATTATATTTTTTATTGAATTTAAATCCTAATGTATTTTTTTAAAACTATATATATTTCATTAAAGTTATTTTTAAAATAATTTTATCATATATTTAAATTTAAATCATAAAAAGTTATTTCCCTAAAAATAATTTTACATGAATAAGTGTATTTATATGAAGGATAAAATTTCATCTCATTATAAATTTTAAATGATTAAATATTTTTATATTTTAAATTAATATAATGAAATTTGGAAAAAAAGTTTAATCTTATGCATTTTAATGAAAATTTAATGTAAAACATAGAAATTAACTACACACCTAAAAGTAAAATAGGGAAAAGGTTAAAATGTTAGAAAAATCATGAAAACACAAAATTTTTTATATGTAGGGGTTGAGGTGAGTTTGAAAGAAAATTCACATCCATATTTTATTTTCACAATATTTTACTTTCACACTTGTATTTTAACATTATGTTATTGAAAATGTAATGGTTAATCCCAAAACCACACTCCCTCCAATATAAAAGAGTTACATATCCACCACTTACAGACTCAGAAATTATTATAATTTTTCCAAAAAAAATATTCCCCTTTTACACTTTAGGAACTCTATCCCAATTTAAATATTTTTTCCACCATTAGTTATGACATTGATTTCATTTCCATGTTGTCTTTTATGTAATGTTCAAGTACCTCAGGTGACTATTAACAACTTCATTGATTCTCACCATTATTATAATATTTAATATTTAGTATATCCACACTGATAAAATGATATCACTATCACATATATATTTTAATGTTACTACATTTATATTATAATCGTTATTATTCATGTACCTCATCCCTTAATAAAAACAAAATTATAGTTCATGTGATGGTAAAAAAGACCGCAAGTATGACGCAACATGATTTTTTTATCAATATTATTCAAGGATGGATATATGGATTTCATTTTAATGATAAATTTAATTATTATGACATCATTATGGTTATAATCAGTTGAATTAGATAAATAAATAATTAAATGATCAATAAACAATTATCATTAAATCATTCATTTTAAAAAGAGAAAATTAATAAGAAATGATCTCTTTTTTCTATTTAATGAAATTATAAAAAATATATTCTCAATCAAAAATATTCAAATAATGATATATCAAAATAATAAGAAGTAATAATATAATAATGATTCATGTATAATTATAATACAAATAAACCTTCTCATAATCATCTATTAATCATGATAGATTCTTGTTTTGGTCGGTCTAGCCTCTTACATGAAAAATATTTTAATTTTTTTTACGGATGGAAATGATAACTTATTTACTCGTATAATATCATAAAAATCATTTGAATATTTTATTTTATTGTTATTTAATGTTTATATCAATATTTAATTCATCAATTATAAAAAAACCTTTTGATCTATAAGATTCCTCGAAACATGCGTATTGTCAATTTAATTTTCAATGATAAAGAATAAAAAAACATAAAAGGAATTTTAAAAAACATAATTTTTTTAAATTATCCATAATAATAACCTTAATTACAAAGTAATTACCTTATTTTGAACTAGAATATATATGTACATCACTATTATGAATCTTTTGTAAATTATCTAAACTAAAAACATATGATGTTGAATATCAGAAGAATTCATTAAGGAAATGACTATACATAAAGAGTACGAAATATTTTTATATGAAAAAAATTATGAATTGAGTTTTTAAAAATACTATTTCTTTTGTAAAACGTTTATGTACATTCCTGGATGTTAGAAATATAGGTCAGGGATTTAGACTCAAAGTCCATTATTTAAAAGATGTTTGGTCTTGTGAGCCTAATTTCATTTATGTGTTGTATAAACAAACGTTTTGATATATCATATAATAAATTTTACTTTACTTAATATATTTTATGTTAGATAAAAATATCTCTCTTTACGTGGATTTTTATTTGTATTTTTCTATAGTGGTGTGGGTTCTCTTGGTATCAATATTAATTCCTTGAGGCATAATACATTTTTTAAACATATGGAATATTTATGGTGGCTTCACAATAAATGTAAATTTTTTGTCATAATATTAATAATTCATGAGATTTACTATCAAAAGAATATGTTGTAATTCAAATGGCTATTGATTGATTTGTTTCCACAGTATTAAGGGTTTTTGGTAACTCACCATTTTTTCATTGTGTTACGATATTTCTCTTGAAATTATTTCATATTAGTTGGGATCATTCCAACCTTTGATTATATTATATGGCATTATGTCATTGTTTTATATAGGCATTAATTCTTACCACATAAAATAATTAAAAAAATTTTATAACACATTATGTTATAATCTTTTGAAAACATCCACCTTATTTCACTACAAGGCTTATGATATTTTCTTTCAAGTATTTAAATAAAGATATAATCATTTCAATGTACGATAAGACAATAACATTTTTATATAATTCATATTGGTTGATGTTGACCAATAAAATATTGTTGTTCTTTTGACATGGATAAAATTATTGTCATTCAAATACACATGATCATTGGAATTTAGACTCTATATTGTTTAACTATCCATATTTTTTCTAAAGATGTGGTATGATAATGATATCTATTTTATTGATGTTGGGAAAGGAATTATAATTTTTTATATTATTATTCCAACTTATTTTCTTATTCTAATGTTTAATATATAATGATTGACCGTCAAACTTATTTCTTTAGATATATTATGATCAATTAATCCCACTATTGACCCTGGGAAATGTATTGAAGGTCATGATTATTATTGGCGGCTAACATTGGATGATCATGTATTGGTTTTATGTGTTCTTGATTTTAATGTTATCCATGTATTTTATTCAGAAAATGATCCTTAGTTAATATTTTGAAAGGGCATGTGGACTCATATATTAAAGTCATTGAGCTAATCAAGAGATGAATAGGGATTAAAATTATATATTCCACAATGGATATATAGGTCTAATT
This sequence comes from Viscum album, assembly GCA_963277665.1. Lineage (NCBI taxonomy): Eukaryota > Viridiplantae > Streptophyta > Magnoliopsida > Santalales > Viscaceae > Viscum > Viscum album. Next base: position 1,727,672,742 of record OY728140.1, read on the forward strand.
ATAAAAAAATTCCTTATTTGGGGTATGCCTACACAATTCAACAATATCTAATGACTACTATGTTGATGAAATGTAATGTTTCACGGAATATGGTCTTGATTGATTATTTATGTGATTAATTATGCATTAAATATGTATAAGTAATACATTTATGATATATATGTTCCTATTTATCAGCATGTATGAATAATACAACCATATTTTAGTTCCATATAACTTCATGTTTTTTTTCCAATTCTTATCACAATATTTTTTCCATTTTTTTTCTATGATTTCTTCAATTTTATTATTATCTTCCTTACTATTTAAGATCACCCATTTAATATGATTCCATTCCCTAGTTTATGATGAAATGTTGTATTTGTGACTTATTTTAAAGGTTGGAACATGTAAAAACAATAATGGAAGATGATGATGACTTACTATAAGTTAAGTAGTTTATTATGTTTAGTGGAAAAAATATCAATTGGTTGAAAAATAAATGGGATTTATTAGTTTAAAAGTGTTTATAATTCTCTAAATCACATAACCTGAAATTATCTTCTATATGTATGGAAATAATTAATTATTACATATTTTGTAATTATGTACTATTATATCGATAATTTTACAACTTATAACAAAGAAATTTTTAAAAGTACGTGTTTATGGTACATGATCCAAGAATTTAGTTTCTAGTTGTCTTAGATGGTATCAAAGGAAAGGTTTATATAATATTGTATAATAAGATGTTGCTTGAGTATAATTTGAGGACTGACAAGTTATTATTTATCATAATAGAAAAGGAATTGGGATATGTATATGATGCACTGTTAAGGAACAAATTCTCATTTAATTTGGGTATTGAGATACTAAAACTCAATTGAGAACCCTGGGAATACGTTTATGTATTTGATAACATAATTATGCATTGGAAAAGTAATGATTATGTCTATTTTTCTTGCAATACGTCCCTTTATGGTAATTGGAAAATGGAAACACTTGTGGAGAAATTCACCTAGGGGTAATATAATGTTTCATACCTATGTGTTGATTACATATTAGAAATATGATGTTTGCGGTGTTAAGGGAGGATGCGATAGCTCATTTTATGATTTTTCTATGTATCTAATTTTTCTATCGATGATTCACATGTCAGTGCATCAGTAGCTCAAAATCAGTAGGTTGGTGGTGGTAGATCATATTTTGTATCATGGAATCGGTAGCTCAACGATGGTTGCATGGAATCAATAGCCTAGTGTCAGATTCTTACAACGATGACTCGTGGTGTCGGTAGGTTGAGGCCTTGGTTAGTCAAAGAATTGTTCAGTCGAGGAGTCAGCAGGTCGGTGCATCGGTATGTCAGGGCGTTAATTGGTCGTGACACCACTATGTCCAGGCTTCGATAGGTCAGGACTATAGTAAGCCAGGTCAATGATAGGTCTGATCATTAGTAGGTCAGGTAATCGGTTGTTTACGATGTTGGTGGTCACTATGTCAGTGGCTTAGCATCAGTGGCCCACATCAGTGGCTCACCCATCACTGATTCAGTTACAGTTTTTTAGTTCTACATCCTTTTGACGTTAAATGATTTAAATTGCATATTTATGGAGTTTTTGGAATTTTCAAAGGGTATTTATCTTCAAAAGATCTGAAGCTTCATTTGACTCCTAAATTCCATGGCATTGGTCGTGATCCAACTATACTGGCCTTTGAAACTGTTTCCCTGTAGATTTAGGAACTACACATTACAATGCCAAATCATCTTTTCTGTTTAACCTATATTTTTTATTTGGTAATTTGAGAACCACTATCCACAGTGGAGTCATATTCATGTGTTTCAATAGTTGTTTTCCCATGGATATTTTATTGCTGCACGTGTGACCCTATATTTTTTCGTAATGAAGAATTGTGGGTCACCAATTGTTCCAAATAGGGATTTCTATCAGTTCTCCTTCTTTTGTGCATCATGTGGGGTGGTTATACTTATGTTACCTTATGAGTAAAGTTTAATCCAATTTTAAAAAAGATAATAAGAAGTAATAATTGAGTTATTGAGTGTATGAGGATGATTATAACATTATTTTATGTGTTCTCTTTGATCCATGTAATTATTTTTTTGGGCGTATTCTTCTAAAAATCATGGTTGTTGGTGGTCTCTTTTTTTCATACCTGTATTATTTGTGAATCATTGTTGTAGGTAATGGAATATGGTTAATCACATAAATACTATTAATTAAATGGATGACCCATGATCGTACATATTATGTTATCACCCTTGTTTTATCTTTTGGAATTAAAGAATGAGGGTTGTTAATTCTGAATAAACCATCCCTTGTAAGTGTGGTTGTGTTTTGTGTGAGTTACTTTTCAACTCATGATTGTGCCAATAATGTGATTTTGTGACTGGGAGTGTGGTTTTGATTATGAGGTAGTTTGGTTAGTGTAATGGTATCTCATGCTGATAGGTTCGTAGATTGTTGACAGGATGAACATGTGATGTAGTTGGACTATATTTCGACAATGGCTGGGTAGTGGGGCTACAAGACTAGGTTGTGTCAGGTTCATGATTATGGGTGCCCTATTCATAGTTTTTTTTATGTAGTGTGTATTCTGAGTTGGGGCACAATGTGGTGTGTTGTGTGGTTTACTTTTTGAGTTTTAGGATAGGGTGGCATGAATTTGAAGAATGATAGTGGAAGTGGATAAACAAATGTAAAGGTAAGAGGAGTATGGTGTGGGATAACAATCTTTTTATTATCTATTTTTTTCTAAATGTTTTGTTTTCTATGCATTTGGGATTCCTGGGATGGTTTATGATGTATTATTTTGAATAAAGATGGTGTTACCTTGTGACGGTGGTTGGACCGAAGTTTTTGGATTATCTTGATGTTGGTTGTGGGTTATGATGTTTTCTGTGGTATGCTATGTTTTTGAGTTTCCTTGGTAGGGATTTAATGAATAAATAAAATAATTAGTGATGTAGAGTTACAATTGGATAATATAATTGGATAGATTATGTATCGAGTTGTGAATTTCTGTGAACCGACATTCATTTATTGGGAAATGATCGTCATTCAATTTGATATGTGCAAGTAGGATTGGCAGAAAAGAATTTTTTGGAGTGGTATGGATGTAGTTTTCAAAACCCTTAGGTTGGGATGATTTTTTGGTACTTGTAAATATACATGTACTTCCTTTGTATTTCAATGCATCCCCTCGGTGTTGATCACTATGTTCCAAAAAACCCCATTATTATGGGGGATGGTGTCCATTCCCAATATATTATTGGGAGGATGGATAACTAGTTATTGAATTTTCTTTTCTCCAACTTCTAGTATTTTATCACCCAATACTCTCTCAGAATGATGTAATGGATTTTGATTTATTACTATATTTATGGTATTCATTTTGAGAGAGGTGGTTTTTCCCAGATTTCTTCACGATAAGGTCCATGTGTCTTCAGGAGAGACATGTGGTGGTTGTTTCCTGGGTCTCATAAAGAGGGTTATGTTGTTATTGTAGCCTAGGTGTTTGTAGTCAATATGTAATGTGGTATATGTCCCAAGTTTGTGGTGGTAGGATGAGACAGTGGGGTTTGTGGAGGAGCATAGTATCATGAGGATGTTTCTTATTTGAGATTAGTTGTTATCTATTGGGAAGTGGTGTGGGATACAAAAATATTAATGTGCTTAATACATTACATGACATGACACGAGTTATTTCCTGATTATTACTTGGTGGTGTTTTAGTGGATGGTATACCCTGTTAGGTTCTTTTGTGTTTTTGATGATTTCTCATAGGGGGATTTCGATACTTCTCCCTCCTATGTGGGAGTGACTTTTTTCACTACTATGAATAAGTGTATGCTCTCAAAATGATTATAAAACTATTTTCACAGTTCTAGGGAGATTATGCGGACTATGATGGAGTATACTAGCTCGAATGTTTTGTAATGTTTCTATGTCCCTACTTAGTTTTATGTTGGTACTTTATTGTTTCCTTGTATTTGAAGTAGTTTTAACTTTAAAAATTCATGTGCGATGGATTTTGGAATCTATATATATTTTCCATGGTGTTTTTTTGAGGTTGATACATCCTATCTCATGATCCTGATTTCATTATAATGGAATGTGCATCTCATATTGTGTGAATGTTTAGCTACTTTAGGTTCTAGTCGACATCCCAGAACCTATTGGAGGCTGGAATCGATGGTCATTATCTGTCCTTTGACATTAGAAAGTAAGGTACCAACATCTTATTATCCCTACCCTCATCTTGAATAAGGTGGGTCATGACATATTGGTCATAGAGGTGATATTTGAGTGATTGGATGGAGTTATGGGTTATGCATAGTGACGATTTCATGGGTTGGTAGGGATACAATGTCTTGTGATCTAGGTACGCAGCACAAACATGGAATACTCGCTAGGACATGGGATTTTAGGGACCCTTGATATTCTGAATGGAATCTGAGATTACTGAAGGACCATGTGAGGCTACATTTATTGATGGTTAGATACAATAGGGAATGCACATGAATCATGATTACTTGTCTTCTTGGTTTCATTGGGATTTATTTGGGGAAATTAAATTAATCAATTAGTTAAAACGAATCATAAATCAATTTTTTTACTACACATTGTTTGGAATTCATTTTTTACCATTCAGCTATGACACCCATTCATCATCCTTGAGTGTCTTTGGTAGTGGAGGCTCAGTTGGCCAATATTTATGATCAGTGGAGAGTTGATCCAGATTATGAGGAACATCAATTTTAGAATAAGGATTATGTTTTCTAGTGAAAAAATCAACGAAATTATTGGAGTAGTGTCTATGACATGGAGATGGAGGGTTTTGTGGAGGAGCTGGTGACCACATTTTTCATGATATGGTCTCTGACAGAGTACTGGGTTCCCCTAGTTGTGAGACATACGAGGGTTAAAGCACATCAGTGGTGTATTATTTACGTCTAGGCGAGGAAGGAGATAAATATTATGTGGGTCAACATTGAGAAGGAGTTAGGAGAGTAATTCATCTACTTGAATATAAATTCCAAGAAGCAACCAAAGGTAATCTCCGTCCAGCCTATGAGTATGTCAGTATGGGAGTTGGGGATCAAATTCATATATCTCCTTCTATTTTATCTAGTTCTCTTTCTGGATGTGGAGTCTAGGGAGAGACATTTAGAGGATGCAATCTATCCTCTTCCTCAGTACATAGTCACTCCCATCACCTTGCCGACAAACCAATAGGCATAGAAGAAGGATGAGGTTGTGGAATGTTTTACCTCATGAGGATGTCTACTACTAGAGGGGGAGACAACATGGTTATTCAAAGGATAAGACTATCAACAACAGTTCTCCAGTGTCAGGACCATCTAGGTTTTGGCCTGTGGGGATCCAGACCTAGTAGTTTTTGTTCTGAAATTATGGTCCTTGAATATTTCTTATAGGATTGGAACAGAGTATTTTATCTTCTAGAGTCTCTGATCACCTTCACAATTAGTGACCAGTTCTAGATTAATACGGTGGAGGTGGGAAGGTACAGTGCTCGCCACAACTGTAGTTGCTTGCCAGTTCATTTCATCAGTAAGGGAATCATGGTCTTTCTCTAATAAGGGTAAATGGGACATGAAAAGGATAACCATAGGGCATTCCATATACAACGTAGTAATGGTGTGTTCAGTAATCTGACTAATACCTTAGGGGCATTTAAGTTGGGTGTCGTCAGTTGCACGCCGTAGAGGCCGCGACCCCAACTAGGCCTGAGCTCATTTGAGGTACTTTCTACTTTTTTAGTACTCTTTTTCATGCACTATTTGATTCAGGATATTTTATATACATTTTTTCACCCACTCTATCCCATGCTCTGAGACTGAACCTAAAGAGTCATTTTTCCCTAGTGATGAGTACAATATTTATAGCTCAGGACATATTTTTTAATGTTTTTTTGATATATAGATTGATGTAGAGGCAACCCCAGTCTATTTTAGATCACCTTATGCTAAAATTGCAACCATATGATGTATTATTTGGCATCAAATGCATGTACTATATGCATTCAATTTTCTTTTTCTTCTAGACATGTGTATTTTTTCATACATGGATGGCCAAAATGATGTTTTCGTTGGATAGTGGAAAAGTAAAGTGGGAAGAGAATGTATAGATAATATTCATTCCTTATGGGATGAGGTGTATTTGGAATCAATGGTGTCATAGATTTTTGGGGATAATGAAGATTTTAGAGATTTATTTGATGTTTTTTATAATGTGGTGGTGACACAACCCCCTCGACGTGGCATTGAGTTTTGTATAGAATTGTAGATCGATGCTTCTACAATTTCAAGGGATCCTTATCGGATGGAACCTTATAAGATTCCATAGATAAGGAATCATATTGATGATCTGATGAAGAAGGTATTTTTCTGGACCAGTGTTTCTTTTTTGGTGTCCTCTAGATTTATTTGTGAATAAGGAAGATAGTGGAATGAGGTTGTGTATAACCTACCAGAGGAAGAATCAGGTAATGGTCATGAAGTGTTACCCTCTCCCAATGATATATGATCTTTTAAAATAGATGAGGGGATAATTTTGGTTTTCGATCATCGATCCATAGTCTTGGAATCACTAGATGAGGGTGAAATGGGGTGACATGAGGATGATTGCTTTTAAGTGCATGTATGGGCACATAGAGTTTCTTGTCATTATGTTCGACATTACCAACGCAACATACATGTTTATGGGGATTATGGAATCTTTTCTTCTTGATTATTGATATAGTTTCAATATCATATTCATCAATGATATCCTGATCTACTTGAATTCATAAATAGAGCTTATCAAGCAATCCTGGACTATCCAAGAGGTCCTTCGGCACCATCATCTCCACTGAAAGTTGTCCATGCCAATGTTTTTGAAATGTGAAGTCCACTTCTGTAGACATGTGGTGTCTTAGTAGGGTGTATCAGTGGTACTATCAATGTTTTATGGAGTATTTTATTATGACACACCCAATAATATGGAAGAAATTTGTAGTTTTCTTATGCTGGAAGGATATTATCATAGATTTGTACCTCACTTCTATAGAGTATGAGCTAAATTGATGGATCAGGCCATAACATTCAAATATTTTGTCTTTAGAAAGTTGTACCAGGTATTGTTCATCTACCTAATGTAGTATTTGGTCAATTACCCTTCTTATGGATTCTAGAGTAATTAGTGATCTTAAAGGTGTTTTTCAATGCTTCCAATATGGGATTGGGGTCTGTGTTGATGCAGCAGTAGGGAGTGATCTCTTATGGGTATACAACATGTCTTTACCATGAACTAAACTATGGAAACCATGATTTGGATCTATATGTGGTCATGTTTGTTCAAAAATTGAACTAGGGAGCACTTTGTGGTCATCATGGATCTTAAGAGTTTGAGGTATATATATTTCATGGTAGACCTGAACTTATGGAAACAAAGGTGGTTGGAGTTTATATAGTATTATGATTTATATATATATATTACACCAATGGAATGTATAATGTTGTGTGTCATGGTTTTACCAGGAAGTCACAGATAGAGGTAGTCTGAGAATCTACATAGGCCTGGAGGGAGATGGAAGAGTCAACTGGCTTTCACATAGATGTAGGAATGGATGGTGAAGGATGATTTCTATTTTAGATGATGGTGTAGTTTCTTCTCAGGTATTAGGTGGAAGAGTCTTAGAGGGGAGACTCAGAGGCATAGGTGATTCATGATAAAATCTACCATGGTGATGGTTTAGGAGAAATGTCTGGGGATGGTCAAAATTGAATGTTGTAAAATGGGACATTACATTTCCCACTATGGTTTTTGAAAGAGTTCTTTGTGAGATACCAATATCACTTCTAGCGATACATATAAGAGTTTCATTGATTTACCATTGATTGGGGGAACATTTATTGTGGACAGTGATGAAGTGAGTAGTGGTAGAGTTTGTGGTAATGTGCTAGTAGTTCCAGCAGGTAAAGGATGAGGACATTGTTCATGGTTGTTTATTATAACTCATATATGTCTCTGAGTAGAAGTGGAGTGCAATCTCAATGGATTTAGTCATAGGGATACCCTTGTCTCACATAAGATGTGATGAAATCTTGGTAGTATGGGATCAGTTGAAAATATTTTTTCACTTCATAGAAATAAATTAGTCAAGTGTAGTAGATTCCTTAACATAGAGGTATGAGGATGATGTTGTGTCTCTATATGGAGTTATGAGATCAATCATCTCATTTAAGAATAAAAAATTTACATTGTGAGTTTATCAAGGATTGAAACATGCCTTGGGAATATAGTTACACCTCAGCACTTCATTCCACCCTTCGACATATTGGTAGATAGAGAGGACCATCCAGATGTTGGACAACATGTTGAGATCATGCTTCATGGACCATGGTGGGTCTTGGGTGTGACAATTTCCATTGGTATGGTTTTATTACAATAATATCTATCACTCCTTCATTTACATGGCTTTTTCCAATGCATTTTACTGGAGACCATATTTTTCACAGTTGATTTATGAATAATTTGGGGAGGAACGTCTTATTGGCCCAGACACGATTTAGAGTATGACGTATAAGGTGAATATTTTACATGAGATGATAAAGGTAGATATGTTCATCAAAAGTCATAGGTTGATCATAGGAGGAGGACATTGGTGTTTAAAGTTGGGGACAATGTGTTGTTAAAGGTTTCCCCTTGACATGGGATATAGATTTTCGGTAGAGGATGTAATATTTATCCGAAGTTCATCATACCATTTGAGGTGTTGGGAAGAGATGAAAGGGTGTCATACCAGTTTGCGTTTCTATCATAGTTGATAAGGATCCACGAAGTCCTTATGTCTCCCAGATTCGTCTTTATATTAACAATTATTCACATGTCATTGATTTGGGAGTGTTAGAAATCGAGGATGACCTAACATTTGTGGCATGACCGTCGAGATCTAGGATGGTTAGGATATTTTTTTTATGGATGGAATATTCCCTTAGTTCATATTTTGTTAATTCATAGTGTCATAGAGGATAGTACTTGGGAATGTTTGGCGCAGATGCATGATCAGTAAGCGATGGTATTTAGAGTTCTTCCATATAACATTTTCCCTCATAATTTTTGAACCATGTTTGGTACGAGAGGGGTGGTTTCTTTGTTCTCTATGTATGAAAAAGTCTAGACAAGTGAGTAGGGGGGACAAGATCCTTATGTAGGACTCATTAATATAGATGTGATTAAACTAGTGCGAGTGAGTCGGTGCCACCCCAAGTGGATAGTATATCAACATGGAGGAAGGAATTCCCTAATTCATATGTGTGGGTTGTGTTACTTTTGGTGCCGGTGTTGTATGTATTGTTGTTGTTTGGGTTGGAAAATCATAGGGGTGGTGTTAATGGATGTTGAGGTTTCATTACAGATTCGAGATAGTACACGATAGTAAATTCTTAAATACCATTCTACGGGGCCATTGTTCAGAACCCTATTTCATCTGGTTTAGGTTTTGAATGACCAGGGGTGAGAATAGTTTGAGAGGTATTTGATGTAATGGCCATGACCTTTCTATTCCATTAATTTTTTAAAATTTAGTTTTTTGGGTGTTCTGGGAGCCAATGATAGCTCATTTCAAGAGTATTCCAATTTTTTAGTTTTTTCATCTATAGCTGAATTTTGATAGCTCTATGTTTGTATAATAGCATCGGTACCTCACATCAGTGACTGAGGGAATCATTAGGTAGAGGTTTTGGGGAGTCCAGATGTCGGTAGGTCGGGTATTTGGTAGGTCATTGTGTTAGTAGATTGGGTGTCGGTTCGAAAAGGTGTCTGTAAGTGTGGGTATTGATAGGTCGGGGAGTCGGTATGATATTGTGTTGGTAGGTCGGGGTGCATGTAGGACAAGACATCAGTAGGTCATCATGTCAATGGGTTAGGCATCTGTGACCCACATCAATGACTTTCCCAATAAAGAGTCATTTATAGGATTTACTAGTTTTTCTAATTCCACATCCTTTTGACGTTAAATGAGTTAGATGTCCTATTTAATGAGTTTTGGGCCATTTCATGTGGTATTTATCTTTAACAACATAATGATTCCATTGACTCCTAAAAACCATGGTCTTGATTGTTATCCAGCTTTAATGAAATTTTAATTTGTTTCCCCGTATATTTATGATCAGGACATTCTAAAGACGAATATTTTCTTCCTTTGAACACTTATATATTCTCCATTTCGTAGAGAACCTTTATTCCCTATGGATTTGTGTGCCTATGTTGTAGTAGAGGTTTTTTCCAAGAGTTATTTTAAAATGCTCGTGCGACCCACTATTGTTTTACACATGGAAGAATTGGCAGTTGGATATTGTTCCAAGTAAAGATTTCATTTATTTTTTTTTCTTTTGGGCATTATGCTTGGTGGGTGTTATTATGTTCCAATGGGAATAAAGTTGAATCCCATTTAACAATGATAATAATGAGTAATAAATAAGGTGTTGGGAGTATGATGATGATGATATCTTTGTTTAATGTGTTATCTATGATGAATTTTAGGATTTGTATGAGTTGTATTCTTATTAAAAACATAGTTGTTAGTGGTCTCTATTTGCGTACCTGTATTCCTTGTGAAATTTTTTCTGTAATAAATGGAATGTAGTTAATCATGTATATTTGGATAGTTATATGCATTCACAATGATCAAACTAATTCTTTGACCACCCCCGTTTTATCAAAGGGGAATTAAATCATGAGTGCTACAAAATCTGAATGAACCTTGTCCTATGTGTGTGTCTATGTGACGTGTGTGGTTATATTTGACTCGTGTCTGATATACTCATTTTATGTTGTGTCTTGGAGTGAGGTTATGAGTATGAGGTGGTATGAGTGGTGTGATGGAATCTCGGGATGGGAGGTTGGTTGATTGTTGAATGGATGAAATTTTGATGTAGTGGTATTGTATCTAAGCAGTGGTTGGACAGGGGGGCTTTACCCCTTTGTTGATTCATGATCATGTCTATGGGTGTGGTGGGAATGGTTTTGTTATGAAATAATGATTTTGAGTGGGTATTTTATGTGTTTTTAGGTTGTCTACTTGTTGAGAGGAAGGATAGTGACCCATGACATTGAATAATGATGAAATCAGTGGTTGAATGAGTGTCCGTGGAAGGGGAGTGTGTAGTGGGACTAGAATTTAGTTGCTTTCAGTATGTTTGGCCGAATGTGATATTTTTTCAAGCGGGGATGACATGAATGGTTTATGATGGATTTTTTAGAAGAAGGATGTTTTTAACGTACATGGGCCATTGGCACGAAGTTTTCGAACTTCTATGAAGTCGGTGTGGGTAATGATTTTAATTTTGGAAAGTTGTGTCTGGTAGATTACTAGGTAAGGATGTAATTAATTAATTAATTGATTGATAATGCAGAATGAAAATTGGTTAAATGAACTAGTTAGGTGTATGTTTCTAGTTTTGGATTATAGTGAATCAATTTTCCTTTATTGGGAAGTGATCGTTGTTCATTTTGCTACATACATGTAGGATTGGTTGCAAGGAAATTTTGGTATGGGATGGTTTCAATTTTGAAATCCCATAGATTGGGATGAGTGTTTTGTTCATATATATACACATGTAGTTCCTTGTGATTTCTATAAGCACCCCACCTATGTTAAGAGTTATGTGATGAACACCCTGCTTGTTATGGGGGAGGGTGTCCCTTCCAAACATAATGGTGGGAGGAAGGATGGCTTGTTATTGGGTTTTCTCTACTCCCTATTATTGGCTTTTATCACCCATGAATATCTAGGATGGTTGTAATGGGTTGAGTTTTATTACCAAATTTATGGTACTCATTGTGTGAATGGTTGTTTCATTCCCATGTGTATTTGGTATGAGGCCCAGGTGTCTCTAAGTGAGACATGTGGCGGTTTTGGCATAGGTTTCTGGATGTGGGATGTGTTTTGGTTGTATCCTATGAGTTTTTGTGCAATATGTTATGTGGTATGTTAACCAGGTGTGTGCATGAATTTTTTGATAGTGGCTATTGTGGAAATGTGTTGAAGCATCAGGACATTTGTCATTTGAGATGAACAGTTAATCAGTGGGAAGTGGTGTGGGGTACCCAAGTTTTAATTTTCATACTATATTATGTCACATAACATGAATTATTTGGTGAGTGTTCCATGGTGAGGTTCTGGTAGATATTATAACTTGTTACATGCTTTTGAGTTTATGTTGTTTTCTTACTAGGGTATGAGTACACTTATCCCATTTATGAATGAGTTAGTTTTTTTCCCTACAAAATATACTTTTATTCTCACCCTATGAATGTAAATGTGTTTTTATGTTTCTAGAGATATTACATGGACTATTATGGACCTTACTAGCATGGATATTGGAGATGGTGGTTGAGTGACACATATTATTATTTTGGTAATTTCATTGTAGTTCCCTTAATTTTTTGTAGTTTTAGCATTAAATATGCATGTGGGATGGATTTTGGTTCTATATATATGTTTGTTTCGTGCGATTTATTTAGGTTCACCCATCTTTTATCATGATTTTTTTTCATTAAAAACATTAATGCCTCCCATCTTGTATGAATTTTAACCTACACATTGTGATATTATCCACCCCAGGGATATTGGATACAGGACTCGGGGGTCATTATCTCCTCTTCAACGTGAGGAAGGAAGATCTCAACACCTTGTTATCCCTTCCCTCATCATGAAAATAGTGGGGTGTGACATGTAATCACCACAAAAGGGTTGGTTCATCATTTAATCAACCACGAATTTGATGTATGATGAGTTGGCCTAAAACTTCACACATAAAAAAAATGTCTCAATAGATATTCCTTGGTTACTAATAATAATTTTATAAACCCTTATGAAGCATTTATGTATGATTTTATTGAATTATGTAAGATAACCTATTGAAAAAAAATGAAAATTGATAACAATGTACAAAACAAAGTAGTCATAGGTTGATCTAAAAGTATCATATGTAAAAAAATGGTTTCATAAGGGAAGAAATATTTTGATTTTTTTATATTAATAATTTTGATATTATGATTACTAAATTATTGTTAGTTTTATTTGAAATAAAGTAATTGAAATGGAAATGAGAAAGGTATAATTCTAGAAACTATTCAGTTTTATAACCAAATAAGGGAACATAGATTAATGGCTCTCCACCTTATTATTTTTTTATTTTGATGGAACATGTGACATTTTTAGTCTTACATAAGGCTGTGAGACTAACATTTTAATAATATTGAGACTCTTCAATATTTTAAACATTTAGTGATATTGGAACAATAAATTTTGGTTTATTCTAAAATCTAAAAGGATTACGAGAAATATATAATTATAAAAATTTAGTAGTATTGTATTAATGTTATGAAATAATATATTAAATTTTATCAATAACCATAAGAAATTATTTTATTAAAAATATCTATTTTTGTAGATAACTATTAAAGAACACATTTTTGATAGATGGCTAGGTTTTGGCTTGGTTTATGTATGATTTTGAGAATATGAAGGGTTGGGTGATTATGAAAATGTATTTTATATTGTATATATATCTATTGAATTGATGATTATCCATGAAATTTTTTATAATTATTATCTATTTTTTATGATTATTATATATATACCACTGAATGAATTCAAAAACTAGTGGTTAATGATATAGTCAATTTTCTAGGGGAAATATAATCTCATTATGGATTAACAACATAGTGATTCAAATTGGATTTGGGGTAGGAATTTTATTGAGAATATATTACTATGATATTTACATACATGGTTATATTATTTTCATAACAATTATTGTTGTTTGAGGAAGGGTACGTTGGATTTTCAGAACATATATTTCAATGATTAATGGGTTTATAATATATTCAGAAAGTTTTCATAGTAGTGTATCTCTATTATAAGTATTAGGATAATTATTATGAGATAAACCAACTCAATGTTACCTAGGATAATCCAATACATATATTTTAAATAAAAACATGGGGGTAAATACAATAAGGTTGTATGTAAATTTCCTCAGAGACACAAGTGGATAAAAAAGAGTGAAGCTATAAAAATCCATTGCTTCAACTACAAGAGAGTTTTTAATTATGCTGATTAGTATCCCAATCTAAGGATAAAAAGGTATATTGTAATCATCAACCATGAGAATAAATAAAATTCTATTCAACTGCTACAAAAAAATCATATTGTGATATTTTATTATATATTTTATTGTGTCATTGTTCATGTAAATTTTCAGAAACTATTGGATATTGAGTAAAAAAATACCTAGTTCTATGATTGTCATGTAAATAATTTTCCTGTATTTTGGGTTGTTATTCCATTTGAAACTTCATGTACTTCCTTTTTAAGTTTTTTTTGTGAAATTACTAATGTGTTAAATCTCTTTATAATGTCTTATAATGATTCTTCATATAAATAAGTATCATTCCACAGGCTATATAAAGCAATGATCATCTAATTACATGTGGAAAACTATGTTTTACCAATAAAAATTAGTATGATATTATATGAGAAATTACAAGGATGCAATTTATTTAATGTAATGACAATATATCACCCTGAAATTCATATATATGATTATCATTGATTATGTAAATATGTATGAGGGAATGCTCCAAAAACAAAACTGATCATCATTGAAATGATAATATATATTAATAAAATATAAATATTTAATTTTTATTGTTAAAAAAATCGATCGAATCAATGAGAAATAATTGGGGTAACTTCATTAAGAATTATATTTATATATAAAATAAAGGATTATTTTAACAATATTTTGAATCATTCCCTACCCAATTTAAATTTCAACTTATCAAATTAATTTATCTTCCTTATAATATATGAAAAAATTTCTAAAATCATAGCCCCCCATATGATACACAACAATGACAAAGTATGGATTCCTGCTTGGAAGAAAAAAGCTTCACGTGATTCACTTCCCCAAAAATAGCAGGCACATGAAAGATGGAATTAGTAATGGAAGAATTTCAAACCAATGATAGATGGCTTCAATCACCTAATAGGATGCACTTCAGGACCTCTTTTCTCAATAGAATAAAAATAAGAATGAATAAAAGAATGTATTTTCAATTTTGAGTCCACAGATAATGAACGATCATGATTTTAGATCCAAACATATTTAATTTACCAATTATTTCAAATGTAATTAAATTACCTACAAAAGGACTCATTAATTTTCTAGGTCATCAAATAGATTTAAGAATATAATTATGCTCTTATAATTGGCCTTTAAATTTCATAAATATAGCCTTCAAATGCATATTTATGTTAAAATTTCATATTCATGACATTTAGGTGTATTCTTTGGAAAACTGTAAATATTTGAAAATTGGTTACGTCCTGAACATATTGTGCCAACCTACCACAATAACAACCTACCTACCATACTAAAAAATGACTATTGAAATAAGCCACATGACCATGAAACCTACAACATGAAAAAAAATTATCATTCCAACTAACTGCATCACCACCTAGCCTACCACATGAATAAATTAGTGACAATTCTAATCTACCTCAAGAAAAACCGACCTACTACATGAACCAACAAGAGATCATTACAATTGACCACATTACTCTCCAATAAAATACCTGAACAATAATATGGATATTCTTAATGACTTCATACCAACTATCCTAGAACATTAAAAAAATAGGTGATTTTGAAAAATGACCACTAGACCAACCAGTCTATGATATGAAGAAATATGTGACATTGCCAACTAGCTGTAGGTCCAATAATCCTTCCTCATGATCAAATAGGTTACCATGCCAATATATTTCTAAACCAATGAAACTACCACATGAAAAATTTGTGAGCATCCCAAAAATATGGAAAAACATACAATATCAAGAGTAAAATACACAAAACACCCTCAAGGTCCCACAAAACCTCTAGAAAATTAAGGGAAAAGGTCTTAGAAGTCTAGGAAATTAGAATATATATATATATATATATAATATAAGGGATTTTTTGTGGATAAAATAAATTAGCTAATTAATTATAATAAATTTGTTCGCAACAACTCCTATAGAAATACTCGACATATATAACTTATTGACGTCCATGTAACTATGGAATGCACATGAGAATAAAATAACTACTACAGTGCCATGCTGAGGAGGACAATGAATTATGCCCACCATGGGATGCTGATGAGTGGTGATGACAACATTGTTCACTGTGATGGTCATCAGTGGGATGTCAATGGTGTTGGGATGGAAGAACATAAATGCAGATAGTTGTGTGTGCATTGGGATGATGATAAGGTGGCATGATTTTTTTAGTGAACTCTAGGGTTAGGCGGTAGTTCTGGAACCAAATCCAGGCTTTGGATGCTGGAAGGTTGTAGAAAATCCCTTCAGCAATTTGATATCCTTTATTTATTTTACTTGTTTTCATTTCAATGGTTTTTATTATATATATATTTATCTCATATATATATTCGAAATTTTAAACCGAAATATATATAAGAATTATCTTAAAATTTTGATTAATTTTCAATATTTATACACACACATGTATATTTATTATACTATTTATTTGTTCTGTATTATATATAACCATTTTAAAATATTTTTCTATGTAAATTTAAACAATAAAAAATTCATTCTATTTTAATTTTTATTATTTTTAATTTCCATTAGATAATTGTTCTTTTTTTATTTCATATAACCAATATTTAAATTCTTATTAATATAACATTATATTTATACTAATATTGATACTTCTTTACAACAATTAAAATTATATATATTTACTTTAATTGAATGTATTTTTCCCAAGAATAACTATTTCAATTAAAATCGTAGATTAATTTATAATAAATTTGTTTTTTTAGAAAAATAATCTAAATATTAATATTTTATATTTTTATAAATTTTTTAATAATATTTTAATTTTGTAAATAATTTCAATTTTAGAAATTTTTTATTTAATTAATAAATTATTCATAATTTTATAATTATTCATATGGTTAACTCAATAAATTATAATACTTTTAAAATATTACTTTTTAAATACAATAATATATTTTAACATAATATATTTATGTTATTTATTAAATAAAGATACATCAAAAACCACATACGTAATATTATCTCATGCATATTAAATTTGAGTTCTCATAATTTTGTAATTTTCTATGTTTAATTTACATTACAATTTGGCTAAGAAGTAATATATATATATATATATATATATATATATATATATATATGAATCCATGACATGAAAATTAAATATAATTTCATTGAAAAAATTATAGTTACATTTTCATGGAAAACGTTTCGTCTAAAAGTGCACAATAATGAACTCTAGATACTAAAACCCTAGAATGTTCATAAAATTTTCCAATATATCATATGGTCTAAAATCTTAAGATTCATATAAAATCAAATATCATAAATCCTTAATGGAAAAATTCATACTCTTAAATTATACTCAACATCTGAATCCATAAATTTATCTCTGCCATCCCTTTGACACTAGTTGAGGCTCCCTCAAACCATTCTCCAAGATTTGGTACTAAAACATATATATTTTTACATTAATAAAATATTGAATATTACACAAAAAATATATAATCTGTTAATAATTATGGTCTATATTTTATTTAATATTATGATAAACATAAAAACAATATTTAAATTAAATACACATTTTTTCTAAAATCTAAGAACATTCAATCCAAGACCATTACATATCCATCTAATATTAAATTCTGATACCCGTCACTATATAAAATATTTATTGATTAATTACCCTATAAAAAACTTCTTTTAAACATCTTATGATAAATCAGCTCAGTTAGTGTTTCTAAAAACCTTACATTACATTTTTCAAAAAATAATATAACTTTCTATGGATGAATTTCTTCTAAACTGAAAACATTTTTTAAAACCTAAAATTATTTTAACAAGATATTCACAATTCTCATTCCATATTATTAGAAATGATTATCATAATAAATGATTCAAATTATTATTATGATGAACACTTTTCGTGTTTCAAAAAAAACCACCAGACCACTCGAATCATTGGAGTTTTTATTGGGACATACCATCATAGATGGTTGATTTAAATCTCTATGTCATTATCATTCAAACAAAGTCAAAGCACCGTATTTTAATAAAATAGGGTGAGATTTTCCATTTTTTCAGTTGATATTTTAACAATACTATTGAATCATTAAATAGTATATATATACAATTATATATTAATATATATAATTATATATAATTATAGATAATTACTCATTCAATATAGAGAAACCAAATATTATAATAATATTACACGCATGGAATTCATATCGGAATAATTAATGTCTCGTCATACAATAATCAAGACATAGGAATTATCAATTTGAATAAAAATTTACCACATGAAATAATGATTTTAAAACTACCAAATCATAGATGAAATAAATCTCATGAAAAATGATGAATATGAAAATAAAATGACAATGCGGATATAATCACCCTTTTATATAAAAAAATAATTTAAATGAGAAATTTTCTTAAAAATCAATAAATGTTTTATGTTATGAAAGTGTTTCACATATATTGTTTTTTATAAAATTAACACATGGAAATTATTTAGAAATACAAGGGATTTTGATGAACAAAAAAATTAGTGATTAAATATATTTTCTACCTAATAAATTAAAATAAAAAATTGAATAAAAATAATATATACATACATACATACAAATATATATATATATTATAGAACATGTTTCCCTTAAAAAAATATTGCAAACTAATTTTATGACGAGGAGTATATAAAAACACTTTAGAGTCTGAAAATGTTTTAAAACAGATTGCTCAAAATTAATTTCCCCCATATGATGAGTTTTGGGGAAACAAGTGATTACTTTGAAATTCATTTCTCATAAAATTATAACTAAAAAAAACTAAAATTTTATTTATCTTCAAATCACTATACCCATACCTATTATTTTAATCCAATGCATATTGATATCCCATTATTAGATCACCCTCTCCACGATAACATGTGTAATCTAAATCATTCTCTATATCAACATGTTGGTGTGTGTGTCTAAATATATATCTTTTTAAAGGGATGATTAGATAGTTTCCTAAATTATTCATCATATTGCCATCTATATTTGGAAATAACATGTGTAAAATATTGTTTTAATCCACATTAATTTTAGGTCCACCCAAATAATATGCAAATGTAAACTGTTTGATGGTTTGGTTTCGTTGATTCCAATGTTGAGATCCTCCTCAAATTAGGCTCATTTTTTCTATAAATTAAAAATATATTTCAAATGAATGATTTACTGGTGTTGCATTTAAAAAAACTTATTTCTTATAAATGGAGGTACTGTATGGCGTTTTTCCAAGAAAACACCAATATGAAGAGAGAGGTGCATTTTCTGATTGAATTTGATCGATGATAATATTTCTTTAGTTCAAAATGATTTTTCATCACCTAATTATTCAATCAATGCTCTTAAGATACATATAGTCATATTAATTGTTCTCTTTTCTTATGGGGACACCATTTTTCTATGATATGATTTATTCATCTTCAACATGCTGGTGATTTCTTATAGTATATTAGAGAGATATAATTTTGAGATCCTTTATATTGTCAGGAGTCTCTACCATTTAATTGTAGATTATATTTGATATTATTTCTAGAAAATCTCCCGTAGTATTTTTCGTCATTGGGGTTTTCCACATTAAAATATATGGTGTCAATATTTTTTTTCATGTAAATATAGTTTTATCATTATTTACCCACCTTTTATTTTTCCTTTTTATTTAAAGGAAATAAAATTTATTACCACTATACATTCGCTTCGATGTATATTTGTACATTCATCTGATCACGTCATTTCCAGCATCTGGTATCCTATGGGTCGGATTTTATTTCATAAATATTTATTATTAAATACAATTATTATTGGATTATTTGGTTGAATTGTAATAACTAACAGATGCAGAGATTAAAAATGTTGGTTCTATTTTATCAAGATAATGAATATTCATTTATTCATTACTATGAAGCTTGGATTAATGTAATATGTGGAATTATAATTTTATCATGATATGATTTTTGGTTTCATTCACCATTGGGTTGAAGAAAATGTGATGAATGATATTGTCAACGTTTCTAGTGCCAGAACATTATAGGAGATTCTTGAGATTTCCTATGCCTCCAAAACAATAAATAGAAAATTTTTTATTCAAAAAAATTGGTTAATTTTATGTATAAATATAGTACATCCATTTATAACTATTTGAGTGAATATCAAGGAAGTTTTTGATCAATTCTCTGGTATGGGTATTAATTTTTACGATGTGGTTTTCCGCTTGTGTTTTGTAACCCTTAACCTAATTCTTGGGTGATATACAAGCTACTCTAATCTACTCTATTGTAAATGGTATTGAAAAATTTTGTATCTTGAAGTCATTTTTTTTGAATAAAGATGTTAGGAAATGTAATTATGAGAAATATTATTCAAAATGTTCAGTTATAGTGGACAAGGTGGACAAGCTAGAAATTGAATTAGCGACATGATAGTTAAGTTAAAAGAAAAGGTAGAAGAATTTCATGGTCAATATGAATAGAATTTTAATGTAATCATTATAGAATAGAAATATATGTTAATACATTTTAATTTTATCAAAAAAGAGAAAATATAATTAAGTATAATTAGTAGAATAAAAATGGTTATCGTTATTATCATGAAACTTCTGATATAGGGGGTGATCATGTTATTGTTTGTGACTTCATTTGTATTTATTATGACCGTTCTTGAATAGTTGTTGAAAGTTTTTACTAATCACACATGATATAAAAGAATTAGTTATTTAAATATTAAATCAGATGTATTTTTTGGATTTTTATGATCTTTAATTATGAACGTTGTGATGTTTTATGTACCGATGACCATTTTTATAGAATATTATTGGATGCGATCTTATTATTAAGATTTTTTTACATGAACATTTGGTTTTCTTGATTATTACTTCTACCAGTTCTCTGG
Source organism: Viscum album (assembly GCA_963277665.1). Taxonomy (NCBI): domain Eukaryota; kingdom Viridiplantae; phylum Streptophyta; class Magnoliopsida; order Santalales; family Viscaceae; genus Viscum; species Viscum album. The sequence goes on from OY728140.1 coordinate 1,727,693,825, forward strand.
ATGATGATGGTTTTATCATTAATTTTGAGGGCAGAAAATTGGATCATTCAAAGGGTTTTTTTATTGTGCATCGAGGGAAGTATGTGGTGTTGTACTAGACTAGAGCTTCTATTTCATGTCATACATCTTGTGTTGTTGAGTGAAGTGTTTCATCCAATTTATATACCTATAGGATCCACCACATTTGTGATAATAATCTAGGTTTTTTTCCTATAGAAAACTTATTAATGATTTTAAGATTATAAAATATGATACATATGATCATTGTATGCAAAGGAAATAGATAATAGTGAGTATTATCATATATCTGTTTTACATGAAGTCACTTTTAAATGAATTAGTAAATTCTAATGATAATGGTCCTTTAAAATCTAAGACCATTAGTGATAGTTTTCATTATTTGACATTTTCATATTGCTACTCATATAGGATTTTTTATTTATGTTTTGAATGAAAAAATAAAATTTATTAGTGTTTTTAATCAATTTTAGGTTTTTACAGGGATGCAATTTGGTGTGAAATTGAAATATATTTGCATGGAAAATTATTTGAATATTGTGGTCCTTTTTATTTGCATTTTATCTTGGAAGGATTTGATCAGTAGAAGACCCCTCCTAAGACACCTTACCTAAATGGTGTAGCTAATCGAATGAATATGATTTTTTGGGAAGGGTTCATTGATTAATTTTGGAAGGAAATTTTGTTGAATATTATTTTTGTGGTCTTTATTTAATTCTTCTACTATTAATAATTTATCACCTATGGTTTCTTCTCAAATACATATTCCTAAAAATTTCTAGTATGGAAAAAGTATGAGGTATGATGTCATATGTATTTTTGGTTGTAATTATTTTTTACATGTGCCTAGATATGAGAGATCCAAGATGGATGGAAATTCATGGTTGTTTTTTTTTATTGGTTATATCCATGATTACTATGTAAATAGGTTATATGATCAAAATTTGATGAAACATATCAGAAAATATGGTGAATTTTTTGGAGGATCAGACTATTACATATATTGATTAGTGAGAAAAATATATTTATCCATCTTATGTTTGATTTGTATACATTGATCCATGTTCTAATTTACATTTTCCTCACATTATTGAATCTGATGACCATGTTGATATGAATAATGTTGTTCAGGGTGAATAGGTAGGATTTTATGTTTCTCGTGCACCTATTATTTTTGATGATAAGTTCCAAGGGATACTAATGGACCCATAGTTACAATTAGGATATCACCTTGACCTTACACCATTTATACTCTGTATTCAACATATGAGTATTTGATCTTCACTAAAGGGGAGATAAAGAATCTTTTGATGAGGTGATACAAATAAAACATAAGGATATATGGGTAGTTGGAATAGATGATGGGATGATATCATTGAACAAAAAACCTTACATTTTAGAATGTGAAGCTGACTATATGTAATATATATTACCAGAATTAGTGGATTTATTATTCTAAAAATGAAAATTCTTGTTCTATTCCATGATAAAAGAAAAAGGTTATTTTTTTAATTACTTCTATAAGAATAAATGTAAGGAATTTGATGATATTTTCCTCATATTGTCAAAATGTCCTCCATTCGGATTGTTCATGGTCTGGACATTAATTTGGATCTGAAAATTGTAATAACGGATGTGAAAAAATAATTCCTCTAGAGATATTTAAAGCATGAGATTTATATATAGAATCCATAAAGTTTTTGAAGAAATAGGTTAAGAGAATCATATTGGCATGTTAAATAATTGTTTTTACGGTTTGGAGAAGATCATAGGAAGTGGTACAAAAAGATTTAGTATGTCATTTTAATTAGGTTTTTAGGAATATATCTTCCAAATAATTTTATTTTGGTTAAAAGATTTCCTAATGATGATTTGATTATAATGTTTCTTTATATTGATGATATGCACATTCTTGTCCATGATGTTTCTATAATTAACCGATTGATGAAGGATCATTGTTATTCTATTTGGATAAAAGACCTATGCCTATAATGAAAAAATCTTCGAATGTCCATCTCCTATTATAGAAATGCTATAAAAGATTAGTTATCTCAATATAGATATATTGAGAAGGTTCTTCATAGATTTACCATCCATACAAAGAAAATGGTTAATTATCCACTTGCATTGCATCTTAATATCAGTACCAGTGTATCACCTAATAATTATGAATATAAAGATAACATTCAACACATTCTTTATTCATCTATCATTGGAGGTTGGATTTATGTGATAGAATGTACTAGAGTTTCTATTACTCTTGTAGTTGGTGTAGTCAGTTAGTTTCTATCGAATCTAGGTAAAGACAATTGTAGAGTATTGAATTAAATATTTTGTTATATTCGTGGTGAGTTTGATATGATATTTTGTTTTGGAAATGGGGAAACTATGATTTTTGTTATTAAAAAATAATGTATGGACGAAGATATGGATACAAGGAAGTATAATTTATGCTAATTAATCAATTTTTTGGGGGCAGTTATATCTTGGTAGTGTATATTGTAGTGATGTGTTTTTTGAACTACCATATATTCGAATTACATTGTAGGTATAGAGGCATGAAAATAATTGTTCTGGATGAGAACTTTTATTTATGATTTGGATGTGTATGATTTAATATTTGATAGTTATTTTCTTATTTATAGGAAATAACATCCACTTTTCAGAGATCGTCGAAACATATTGATGTTCTATATCATTTGATCTATAATGTCCTTGATTTGAGAGAGTTAGCACCAAAGATGATCAATAATGATGATAATGGGTCAGTAATGTTGACCATGTTTTTACCTAATGGTAAATATGAGACATTCAAATTGATTTTACGGTTGGTAATGGAACTCATTTCAGTTAGAGGAGAAGATTGTTGGGAACCTTCTCAATTGGAAGAAATGTTTCTATAAAAAAAATCAATTCCAAGGTGTATTTCCATGTGAATTTTTTTATATAAATGGAGGTAGTGGGTAGTGATTATTATAGAAAACATCAATATGAGTATAAATTTACAATTTTTCATTTTCATTGATCATTAATTACTTTTCATCTGATCATGGTCATTTTTCAATAATCGGGTTTTCAGTCAATGATCTTTAGATCCATACAGTCATATTTATTGTTTACTATTCCTTTATAAAAGGATTTCATTTATCCTATTTTCTCTATGCATGTATTTTTTTTATTTTTTGTTCTTATTTTTATATTAGAGGATTGTACTTTTGAGATCCCTTCTATTTGTTGGAGTATATACCATGTACTGGTTGATTATACTATATTTTCTTTATATACAATGTCCCATTGTTTTTTCCATCATTTAGTTTTTCCACATTAAAATATATAATGTCAATCTTTTTTCCTTAAATTATTATTTTATTGAGCAACATCAACCTTAGTTTTTTGGATTTTTTAAAGGAAATTAAATTTATTTATTTGGCATGTTCACTTTAGGGAATGTTTTCAGATTCATTCCTTTTCATATTTCTGAAAATACAACACTATATAACATATTCATGGCCATTTAATAGTAGAATTAATGGTAGAATAAAAAAATTACTACCATATAAGTCCAAGGAGGTTGATGATGTGGGCCAACAAGGAGGTGATAAAGAGTGTTGAGGATGTCATCGATTTGAGGGGCAGTTGATGGAGGGAAGTTAATAGTGCCGAGATAGAATAAAGATGAATCTGAAGGTGGTACATTCACATGGATAATAACATGGTGACATGGTTTCTTTGGTATATTGAATAGAAAGGTAGGGGCTCCTAGTAGTAGTCACGAGATTTGGATGACAGGGGGTTGAAGAAAACCCCTCCCCAATTTGGATTTCGTTCTTCTGTTAATTTTTTTTACTTTCAATGGGTTTTCATATATATATATATACATACATATAAACATTAAATATATGTTCATATATATATATATATATTAAAATCATATATATATATATATATATAATATTATATAACCAAATGTTTATAAATATAATCCTAAATGTTTGATTAATTACCCCCACTCCACACTCTCTCACACACACACAAATATTAGGAGCATGGGGGTACCAAAAAATATATAAACACTTGAAAATATATATATATATAGATATATTATGATTTTTTCTATAATATATATATATATATATATGTTTGTGTGTGTTTCCGTTTGTAATTATTATAAAGAAGTGAAAAAATGCATTTTATAGAAATTTTATTTATTTTAAATTCTGTTAGATAAATATTATTTTTTTACATTTTCTATTTTACTTATAATTATATTAAATTCATGATAACATATTATTTATATTGATTCTTATATTTCAAAAAAGAATTTTATAAATTGATATACATTCTTCAATTTAATGTATTTTATAATAAGATAAAAATTGTAATTAAAATACATTACTATTATGAAAAATATTTATACATTACCTAAAATCATCATATTAGTATTTTATTCTATTTTAAAAAACATTTTAATACTATTGAAATGTTTTAAAAAATTACATGATTTCTGATTGGTAATTTAACTAATATTGTATTCATTATTTCGTAATTATTTATATTATTAACTCAATAAATACAAATATTATTTAAAATATAAAAATATAATAACATAATATAGTTCAAAATATTTTATTTGTGCTATTTATTTAATTAAGATACATTAGAATCATGTGTTTTAACATTAAGGGTTTTCTCTTTAAATTTGTTCCACCCATCCATCAGCTCAAAATACAGCTCTTGATTACTCTAGTAATCACTCAAGCCCCAAACCATATCCAAAAATATTTTTATGTAAAACCTCAAATCTCATATTCTATATCTAAATCATGTGTCTCAATACTTTCCCTGTTATGGATTAAAAAATTGAAAATTACGTGAAATTTCTCAACACATATGGAATCAGGTCTTCATATAATTTTATTTTGACCCTTAATACATGTTTTGAACATCAAAATCAGGTCATCTTTTTTAGCCATGTTTTTCAATTACCATTATACATATTTAGATAAAAATTGATTATGTGTTTCCTACCTTTACACATCAATATTATCTCAATGGTGTTTTTACTTTGATTTCACGTTAATATGGGTTATTTTTATTTGTTTTGACTTTTACATGCACGTTTCAAAATTATAAATCACTCAAAACATATTTTAGGGAATCATAAAAATAACATGACTAGTATTGAAATGGAATGAGTTCATACATATCAAAAATTAGTCTACAGTCATTTAAAATATCATTTCACGGTTTTCATATTTCGATTTCTTGGGTTTGATCTTCTTACAAATGTTTTTAAAGTCATTGGTAAGGTATAAATTTGATTACTAAGTCAATCTGAGAACACTACAATTCTAATATATGTGTTTTCTACACATACACATCAAAAAATATTTATTTCTAATGGTTCCATGATTTCATATCAATATGAGGACATTTTTAATGGTTTTCACAGTCAAAATCATGGTTTATAGTTTTAAAACACTATAACATGTATATGGGAATCTCACGAAAACCGTAAATAATGTTGAATCAGAATCAGATACTAAATTTGAAAAATAAATTTTCTATAATTGTACTATAATATCATGTCCATGTTGTGTAGATTTCGTGCCTTTGACCCCCTGACACATGTTTCTAAACACCATGATAGCTTTTACATCGTCTTGTTAATTCATTCCAAGAATGATGCATATCAGATGAACATGTTTTACACCTGAAATCATAAAAAATAATCCAACATTATTTTTACCATGGTTCCACATCAATTAGAGACCATTTTATATATTTTTGATCATTACACACATGTCTTAGTGTTCTAAAAAAATAATAACGTGTTTATGGGCATCCAAAGAATACTGTACCTCGTATTTTTGTCTTGTTAGTTCCTAAATTTCACAAATAAATCTTTAGTCATTTTCAATGATTTTATATAAATACATCACCATTTTATCATTTATTCCCCCTTGAAATTTTTTTAGTGGATTGTTTATCTAAAAAATTGAATAATGAGTCATTCTAAGGACATTTCATGTGATATGGACCTTCCTTAAACTTTTTCACTACAAATATCAATCAATGAGGATTTTTTAATAATATCACATCAATATGAGGTTGATTTTCATGGTTTTTATCATCAAACATGGTTGTTTTTGGTTAAGTGGATGTGTGCAGATGTGGGAGATATATTAAAATTTCAATTAATAAAAATTGCATGAAACCAATAGAGATGATATTTCTCATCAAATTTACAATTAATTAAGTTAATATTTAAAGAAATAAATACCAGGGCTTATGAATATTATTTTTTATTGAATGTTGATCGTAGGAAAAGTTCCATTCATTTTACCATTTATGAGATGAGATGGTCCAAGGATATAATCCCTCTAGTGGTGATCCATATTTGATCATATGATATCTGAGAATAACCACTCGACCTCAGGGTGTTAGTGAATTTATCTGAATGTATTATGTTATTGGTTATTGATCTCATAGTCATTGGATATTAATAAATTTCTCTCACACTTCTCATCACTGGATGGGAGAGAGGAGGAGTTGAGAGAGAATTTTTTGTGCTAAAAAATGATATATTATAAATTTAGGACTTTTTACATGATAGACATACTGCCTATACATTGATTTTTTATTTAAGATAAAATATAATTAAATTTCATACCATCCATTTAATAAATTTTGGTTATTTAATAATTCCCTTTCTCAATTATCAATATGAAATAATTATTATATAGTGTCTAATGAAAAATTCCACAATATAAAATATTTTATATTTTCCATTGTAATTATTATTTGTCACTAGAATCACCCTTAGACCATTCAAACTTTAATAAAATATATTGAAAAAACGAATGAATGTTTTATTAATGAAAAAAAAATATTCATAACCTTTTGAATTTATATTTATCAAAATATTCACTAAATAAAATAAATATTTTATTCAAAATATATATAATATAAATTTATTTAATTAATTTGATCAAAATATCTTCAATAAAATTATTCCATTTTCTTCAAAAAATATTTATTCAATTACTTAATATTGAATATAATTTAATTGAGATCAACAAAAACACTCAACCCAAGAATTCATTCCCATTTTTATTTTGGTTTTCTTGCCAAAAGTCTGGGATTTCTATCTAGAAAATGACTATTGAACCCAAGAGAATGAACCTAATGTCATGACATCAGAACCCACATATAAAATCTCACTATGTAACATAATTTTTTTTCACAATATCCCGTCAATTAAGTTTCACATATGTGTCACTAAACAATATGGTCTATATGTATTTCTTTTAATATATGAAATAAACATGTCATTACACCAGGAACATAGAATTTAATGAAATTATATTATTCTAGTAAAATAGTTGAGATATCCACAACCTTAATGATGAAAGGGAAAAATCATGCCTTAATAATTTGAGTACAAAAAGGGAAAATCCTTCCTTGAATTATTCATTAATTACAAGCCATTGATGAGGAACACAATGTATCCATACGCTCCCTAAACTGTTATATTCATGGTTTATTAAATAAATTTATGTACATGATATTTATCATTTATTAATTATTATATAAATGTTTATGGATTATCATAAACCCCTGTAGAGAGGAATATCCGATTAAACCAAAACATGGAGAATTACTATTGGGGGTTTTTTCTCTTAATAGCCCATATTACAGATTACAAAGAAAAATATTATTTAGAATATTCCTCAAATTCCTTATAGTAAATGAGCCAAATAGTCTTTGTATTATGTGTCCAATCATAGCACATTATCCAACTAGAGAACATTATTTTATAGTATCATCACAAGTCATCACTGTTCATATCATTTTTGGAAACATTTGTGACCTTATCAGTGGAACACATACTATAAAAAATTATTAATCTAAATTCTAGAATTAAAATATAAAATATGTATTAAGAAGTTTTATTAATATCCAATACATAGAATGTACAGGTATTAGTGTAAAAAAATTGGTTTCTCGAACACCATGTCAATAATTATCCCACATGGACTAGATCCAATTCCCTATGACCATCATTCCACTAGACCTAAAATGTCATTCATGTTGATACATAGTTAAGTATTTATTCAGGTGGCCTACCATGTTGTTTTCGATGGAATGTATTCTCACTAATACATCCCCTCTGTGTCAAAAGTCCCTCAAGAGATGATACATCCAAAGTATGTTATTCATATGTTGATGTGACCTTGGCTTGTTTTTCAGAGCCATCAATGTTTTATTATCACAATAAATTGTGATCAGATCATTAATACTCAATAACATATAAAAATATTTGATGATTTTTTTCATACATTCTTCATATTTAGCTATCTCAAATGACAGAATATACTCAGAATCTTTTGCAGAATCTTTAACCATGTCTTGAATTGTACTCTTCACACTCACAAGACATCAATTCAAAGTGAAGATGTATCCAATTTTTGACTTAAAGTCTTGTTGAACAGTTTGGAAACTATCATCCTCGTATCCTCTAATGTCTTGTTCCGCAACTCCCCCATAAACTAGTATCATATCCTTCGTAATCCTCAAATAAAAAAGTTTGGTCTTGACAACCATCCAATGGTGGTCACCTAGATCATTTTGATATCTTCCTACAATACATAATGTGTAGGAGAAATCTACCTATTATAGAGAATAAGTTACATGAATAATCCAATCACAAATTCATATAGAATACTTATCATTATATTTATTTCCTTCTTTGTTTCGGGATATATTTTCTAATATGGATGAATTCCATGTGACATTAGTATAAATCCCCTCATGGAATGTTCCATTCTGAATCTATTCAGTATATTTCATATTTCTGTGATGTGACATAAGAATAGAAACCTAGTAAATCTATCTCAAAGTATCATGATCTGAGGAATATATGTTTCCTCCCCAATTTCCTACATATATAATCATCTTCTCATCTATTCCTCAATGGACTAAATTACTATTATTTCATTTTCAATTAGTATTATATCATCAACATATACTATTATGAAAACAACTGCACTCCCACTAAACAGTTTATAGACTCATGGGTCACTTTGTTTTGTTAAAACCATACTTTGTTATGGTCTACTCAAAATGAATGTTCTATGACATAGATGCTAGTTTAATACATAAATGGATCTTTTCATCTTTCATACCTTGGTGAAATCCATTGGAGTCATAAACACTTTGGGATATGTCATATAGATATCTCTCTAATGGTTCCCATTAAATAAAGTTGTTCCGTCATAAATTTTCCTAATATCATAATCATGTATATCTATAAGGGAAACTAGAAATATAATGGATTACATCATTATAAATGGTGAAATGGTTTCATCGTAGTCAATTCCTTGATGTTGTTTAACCCCTATGTCCTCTAGTAACATATTATAGGTACTAAATTGTCATTATATATTTTATTCTCCTCAAATACCCACATTAAACCAATGGTGTTTATATATATTGGAGGTTCTACCAAAATCTATATTAGGTTTTGGTACATAGAATGCATTTATGAATTCAAGGATTCATGACACTTGGAAACATATGTGCCACTTACAACATCTTTTTTTATAGGATAATTATTCTAAATCAATAATGAGGAACCAAACTTAGTGACTCAAAAATCATATCGTTATGGTTCTTTATCATATCTATTATACCCACATAGTAATAGTTTCCCTAGAACAATTTATTCTTCCATTTGGCTTTATGGAATTTTTTCATGTATGGACTCTTATATATCAGGTCCCAAGATTTCATTAGTGTTTATCATGGTCCCAAAATCACTTTTAGAGATAAGATCATCATCATGAAATGTGGGGAGTCGTCCAACCATAATCATTTTTTATATATGATTTTACAGTTATTATTCATTTGTTTCTTTGGGATATCTTATAAAGTTATATTTTGTGACTCAAGTTGAAATCATGTTACATGAATAGCCATTATAAATTCTTTTCAACCCCACACATTTTTGTATGAAATTGAGTGTTTCATTTCATTCAGAAATTGGTATTGTATACCACATAATTTTTAATTCTCACTCAGTTTTGTATGTTTGGTGTTGTTTTTATCATGTATCCCTAAAAGGATGATGAAAGACTCAAATAATTCAACATTGACTTCAACAAATCCAGAGAGTTTTGGTTCCTCCTTTCTCTTAAACCATTACATTGAGGAGTATTAGGATGACTATGTTGAGAAATAAATTCCTAAAATACCATATTTTATCAATAAAATATTCATTATGATATTCCCCACCTTGATCTGAGCAATTTTTCTTAATCTTCTTGCCATACTGGTTCACAACATAATTATTTCATTCTTTCTAATTATCAATAGAGTTTCAATTATACCTCATTATATATAAGTATCCAAATATAGTAAAATCATCAGAAAAAGTTATTAAATATGGTTTCCCACATATTTATTTGATATGATATGTTCCACACACCTAAGTATGAACAAATTCAAGAATAATTGTATCTCATTCCACTTTACCATTAAATGGGGGTTTAGTTTTTTTAATATATAAACACGTGTTGTATGAACCAAGTTTTTTTTAGTTTAAAATAATATTATTATCCATATTAATGAAATTTATTTGAGCACTTTTCATTTACATGACCTATCCAATGAAGCAAGATTTGGGTGTGGTGTGAGTCATGTGATTAAATGTCATTATCAATTTTTATTATTTGGTTTCAATAATCCAACACATAAACAAATTTATTTAAATGTTCATTTCCATTAAAAAATTTTAACTTCATATAATAAGAAAACTTTATTCTGAAATATGATAATAAATAATTCCATATAATTTCTTCATAATGAAATAATGTATTTAAAAACTAAATAACATATTGAAAACCCTTTAAATGTATGCTCATTGTGGTCTGTTATGTTTGTTGGCAGTCCCCTACAGCTACATCTGCATGTTTAGCTCTATTGTCTTTTGAAGATCAACCTCCCCTTTATATGTCTTTATGAATCAGCATATATCATATCTTGGAATACATATGTGATAACAAAAAGGATTATGGAATTAAAATTTTTTATAAATATATTAATTGTACTCAATAAAAATTGGACATGAATCTTACCCTTACATTTTTTTCATGTTGATGTTTTTGTTCCAATGGTCGTTTATGCCACATGAGACACAATCACAATCATTTCCCATTGCATTCAACTTGATCTTCCTCTTCATTGAATGAAATTAAGATGATTTTGGATTTAATATAATATCATTCCCATTACATTTTTCCATCATAAGGATGTACCTCTTTTCATTCTTCTTATCCTTATCTACTTAGGGAATAAGTATAAGAATATCCAGTAGAGACTACTAATTTTTTTTCATTTTAAAATTAACTATAATGATGGAGAAACCCTAAGAGAGTGATGAAATATCCAGTTGGGTGACTATTTCATTGGGGAGTTTAATCCCTAGAACCACTAAGATCTTAATGTATGCATTGGGAATGACTACCTGAGGCCCAACTGGGGATCCCTCTTTAAGCATGCTCTGAAATAACACCATTAAAATCTAAAATTGTTCTCGTCTTGATCTTTCAAAGAAATGTCCTTAGAGGTGCTCAGTCATGTTACAAACATCCACGTTTTTGTGATATTTCATTAGTTTAGTATACATTTATGATATATCTATCATTGAATGATATTCATGTCACTCAAACTATTTTCATTGACAAGTAGCTATTCGTCACAAACATATTTAATTGGAAGATCAGTAATTGCATATTCAAGAATGTATTATTTCTATTCATTATGTAGAAAAACCCAAAAGTCATTTAAACCAATCAATTTGTTAATTATTATTAATATTATATCTATCTATAATATATATCCTACATGCATTGAATGTGATAATGTTTTAATTATATTCTACTATTAAAAAAGTAGTTTGTTAGTAGTTTTCTTGATTAAAAAATAAATGAGATTTTAAAAGTTAAATCTTTTCATTTTTTTATTTATTAAAAATCACAGTATTTTATCTTTTATAGAAATACCTCAACATTGAAAATTGGTTTTTTAGATTCATTAAAATTATAGTAGAAATAATCCCCATTACATTTCTTAATTATCAATAAATATTTCCTAGACAATCATCATAAATAAATAATGTTGGAGTTCTTACCAACTACAGAGTTGAATATCCTTCTTCTATTATGTGGATTCCTCAAACCTATATTCCTGAACTGTGTTTCCTCAACACATCCCTATAAATTTTTGTTGAAAATTGCTTTTATATTAAACCCCACATAATTTCCATTTATAAAACCCAAAACCATTATGACAACTTCCTCATACATGTAAATGTATAGACTATGTAAATGTACTACACATAGTTCTATGACATACTCAGGGAAAATGTAATTGAAGGAATAGACAGAAATAATTTTCAATTGAGGGTATTTATTTTATTATTAGTAAATTTTATAATTTATACCATTTACAGATCATTTTATATTTAGTGGAGGTTACATAATTAATTAACCACATTCAAAATAACTTTTATGTAAAATTCAATTTTTATTTCCATCCTCACAAATTATTTCATTTATATATGTCATCATGGCATTTCATTGATAAAATAAATAATTTCATTGTTAGAAATAATTAATTAATTAAGTGGACACTTTATGAGCATTATCTATTAGTTGATTTTGTGAATAACTAGTAGAAAAAGAGACGTCAATGTTGTAGATAATACATCTATCATTTTATAAACCATCCAAAAATGTAGCTGCTACAACTATTTTAAATAAGTTTCAATATAAATAGTTGTGAAAACTACATACAGATTGATTTTTAGGATCTTTTCTTTAAAAGACAAATGAAAAAAGTGAATTTATGGGATTATTATTTAAAAAAATGACCCTAAAAATGTTTTAATCATGAAATTACGGTGTCGTTTTCTATTAAACCAACTAAAAAAACCATTTAAAATAATATTGGCACCCAAATCACTCATTTTTTGGATCTGTGAAATGATTATATTGATTTGAGAAGACTCTGATGGAAACCATCTAATCCTCAATGTCCATTGGTGTTTATTATCATTGATTTTCATGATTTTTGGTGTCAATTATTCTCTTTATTTCATTATTTCATCATCTAGGAAATTATTTTCTATGTAGAAACCATTTTCCACATGAGCATCCACGAAAGATAGATTATTATTTTTTTCTTGTTTATTATTCAATTCTAAAAACCCTGTTGTTAGATCTTGAGTTTTTATTCTTTAAACTCATTCTAGGGAGCGAATTATTGTCTAAAGATACATTTTCCACATTAAACATTGATGTTTTTAGGTTTTTTTAATTATGAAGATAAATTATTTACCTTTATTCTTCATTACATTTATTTTTTAATTATTTATATGTAGTTTTTATTTATTTAAGATGAAATTTATGTTCTATTATTAACAAATATGACAAAAATTTAGTAAACCCAATGGAAATCCATGACTATTATTAGACAATTGACATGAAACGTGATTTTCAACCAATATGATGGACATATAATATATTCCCCAATATTGGCCAATCTAATGAGATATTCAAGAATTTATGAGTTTCTCAATACTATATTAAAATTTGTCATTTTTAATGGCCAGTCATGATGTCTTGGATATATATATAATATGATTAATATAATAAATAGATATACATATGGTGGACATGTTCATATACAGATATGAGTGTTCATAATAAAGATCATGAGAAATAATTTTTCATATGGAATAATAATATTCTTTTATAGATGGATTTCATTGGTTATGTCAATGAATTAGGTAATTCATTATATTATTATTGAAACAAATGCCAATAAGTTCACACAATTAATCTTTGTATTAATGATTTATTTTAGTACAATTTTTTCCAGTAAGAGATAGTCTATATGTTTATTTTCTGTAAAGTAGTTTTTATAGAATTAAAATATTTTTTATGTCTCCCATATACTATAATGTGATATAGTGGATGTGGTTAATTTTGGGATATATAGACTAAAAATCCATACCATGATTAACAATCTTTTTTATTAAATGTGTAAACATTTAAAAATTATCAACATATATATATATATAATATGTTTTAATATATTGACATATTATAATATGATATCAGAACATGAATTGATTATAATTGGATAAATTAATGAAGAACCACAATAAAATATGAAAATTGAGTTAATTATTTCTTGTAATTTTAAAATCAAAAACATCAAAAGAGAAATATGATTTTTATTTATGGGTGAATATTTTGAATATTAGAATGTTAAACACCAATGAAATCAAGGATCATCTCATTTGAAATGGGTTTATCCATAATTATAAACGTTAGATAAGGCCAGGTGGAAGAAATAAAAATTCAACAACTGATATTGATAACATTATTCATAATGAGGCAGATGATCGTATAGAAGAATTAATTCATGACTTAGGTATTTATAACATCCACAAAACCAAAACTGTTGAATGATTTTTCGGAGATTTTGAGAATCTATTATTCCCATGTTGTAGTAAATATAAAAAATATTAGTTGTTTTGATATTAGTAATCATGAAATCTGGAAATGGGTGGAGTGATAAATGATTCTCTAAACTACTTGATATTTTAAAAATAGATACTTCCAAAATGAAATGGTCTTGCAGATTCAAATTATGAGGCCATGAAAAAATTATTTTAAATGGGATTGAGGAATAAAAAGATACATGCATTCACTAGTAATTTTATGTTTGATAGAAAATGGTATGAATATTAATCATGTTGTCCTGCATGTGGGACATCATGCTATAAATTGGATGAAGAATTCAACAAAGATGCATTCTCATATACTGATATCTATCTACATAAAAAATCAATTGTGTACATTCTAATGTTATCATCCAATAATTCCTTCATACAATTATAATAAATCACCTTTTTATTTATTCTTATATACTAGAATCAATGCTCCTAATAACGAAATTTGGTACCTTCCATTAATTCTAATTTTGAAGTCTCTATTTAAAAATTCATTTGACACAAAAAGGATACGATGGAATTCATATGAGGACAACTCTCATGTTAACACACCACACCCGGTTAATTCACCATAGTGGAATATATTTGATAAAAATTATGTTTTCTTGGATATGATGGTAGAAATATCATAACCGGATTCTGTACAGATGGAATGAATACATATAAGAGCCTTAGTAGTCAACAAATGTTCATTCCCAATTTTTTTTGTAGTTTACTAATTTACCAAAAATATTTGAATGAATAAAAAATATGTTATGATGATCATGATGATTTTGGGACCAAAACATCCAGGATCTGATATTTATGTGTATCTTTCACCAATGAATTATGAATTGAAACTGTTATGGGAGACATGTGTTAATGTTTTCAATGTATATAAGAATGATTATTTTATTTTGAATGCTTTGATAAATTTCACTATTAACTTCATTCCTACAAATGGAAAATTATCTCAATACATTGTTATGGTAAATAAATAATTTCCAATATGTGAATTTGAGATATCATATAATCAATTGAAGAACATAATAATGACATTATACATGAGACATCAAATATTTTTACAAATTGATCATTATCATTGTAGATTTAATAAGGTTTTAATGGTTTATATGAATACAATCTTCCCCAAGACCAATATCAGTTGAAGAATATTCTGACAGGGTGAAATTTTTTGATACGCCTTGTAGAAATAATAGATGTTATGGTGTTCAAAAAAATATATGGAAGAATAAATATATCTTTTGTGAACTACCTTATTAGATATTTCTAGAGATAACACATAAAATTGATGTTAACCATGTTGATAACAATATATGTCGATGATTTATTAGAACTCTATTTGACATAAAATAAAGAACAAAGATGTATTTCATGAATGATTGGAAATGATTTATATGGGAATATATTTGTTTTTATCTCCCACTATGAATATAAATAGATCATATTTACATATCTCTTGTCACAAATTATTCAATATTTAGAGGATAAATTCTTTTCAGTGTCTCTAATATAGTAATTTATGTAGTGGTTATTCCTTAAATATGAAGAATTATGTGGCACTGAAGAATTGTGAATTACTAGATTTGAAATATCATTATTTTCATGTATTGATTCAACAAATTCTACCCATGGAACTATGTGGCATATTGCTGACATCAATTAGAAATAATATCATCAAGTTATATAATTTTCTTAAATTTATTTGTAGAAAATTCGTTGATCATAATTTATTACATGTGTTGGATAATTATTCAACTCTTATTATTTTTCAACTTGAAATGTTTTCCCAATTAAATATTTGGATATAAGGGTCCATCTAGTGATTCATTTTGTCTATGTGATTGTAATATGTGGGCCTATGTATTTACGATGGATGTATCCATTAGAAAGATATATGATAATTTTGAAAGGATATGTTAAAAATCATTATTGACGAGAGATCTCCATTTTTCAAAAAATTGTATTGGAAAAGGAGATTGAGTTATATAATAATTATTTCATTGGAGTAGAGAATATTGGAATCCCTATATCTTGAAATTTGATAATTGACAGTGAAGGTTGAGGTATTCTAGGGATGAAGTTAAATGTCACTCAATGTTATTATGTGGTGCATATACATTTATACATTTTGAACAGAATAGATGAGGTTCAATCGTATATATCTTTACATGTTGATGAATTAAAGTTACGATATCCAAAAATAAATGAAATGTGGTTAATGATTGAGAATAAAAATAAAATTATTTCATGGTTTAGAGACAAATTCAATACATATATATCTTCATCAGAAACATTGAAATGGTTGGAAGCGGGACCATCACTTAATGTGATCACATGGACTATTTATGATCTTAATAGGTACATATTTAACACAAGGACATTTTATGAAAAGAGTACCGTTGATAATATCGGTGAAATGGTCATCACTGAAGAACTTCATTTTTTGAGTGTATAAGATACAAATTCAATTTTTAAATCAACACCATATTTTGGAGTTCTTGAATACATATGATAAATTATTTATATTAAGTTTTGAGACACCTTGTTTAAGTGTTATTATGTTTCAAGTAATAGTAGTGTTAAATATAATGAATATTTGTTAGTATTAGTTTATTTGAAAATATTTAAATGAAATGAATAACCCTTTATCATTGACACACATGGAATAAAAGTATTTTATATCATTGATCCATCGAATGTTCTGTGGTCTATCATTTATCTAGGAAAAACCCATTTGGGATGACAAGGATGATGTTGATGTTATTGATTTATATGATACTTTTTCATAATTAACATGATTTCTAGATAACAATGACAATAATGCATACATAGTGGATGTACCACAAAATGATCATGCTGAAGGGATATGGGAGGACACTAAATTTCTCTACAAATGAATCTGGTTATTATTTAATATTTTTAGAAAAATTACATGGGTAAAAACTATATTATTTAATATTTATTGGAAATTTAATTTTATAAATTTGATTAATTATAAGGTTTTTTGTGCTAAATGTTGATATTCTATGGTTATGGTGAGCCATTTTTTGATTGAAATTCCTGACATTCAATATTATATTTTGGATTTCATTATTCATATGTGAACAACTTTTTAAAAATCGTATTTAAATTTTTAAATGTTTATATCTTTATAGAATTATGTTTTATAATTAATTATTCACCTTTTATAGTTTTTGGTTATGTGTCAAACCATCCTTAATTTTGAAACATACACAGTCCTGCCATTTTTTAACATAAATATTTATGTTTTACTATTTTTTATTAATGACATGCCAAATTACATTGAGTTACACTATAATTTTATTACCTTTTCCATTTTTAATGACAAATACTAATAAAAATATATACAAAATATACCATTTTATATTTCATTATTCATCTTATTAAATACATAGAATTAAAATTATTTATTGAATGAAATATTATAATTTACAAAATATAATTTCATGACTTCTGATGATACTTCAGCGGGGGATTATTATGCTTTAAGTATTTGAAAATTAAATTCCCTGTTTGGTAATTCTGGAATTTCACATTTACCAATGCTGTCACATTCTCAAGCAGATGAATGTTTACATATTAATTCTGATGAATATAGTAATGAAATATAACCAAATGTAACATAGTTTATCAGCTATATCTGTATACAAAGATATTGTAGGATTATAATTTTATATTTTGATTTTATGTATATTGACAAGATGGTTTTAGATCATTATAGGCGGCCATAAAGATTAAATATCAGAATTGATTTATTTTATCTCATTTCCTGAATATGATATATTTGAAAAAAAATAGTTACGTTATTTATTTTATATGACATTCAATTTTGAAGAAACAAAAGAAATAAATAAAATATATATTTCCATAGTGGTGGTTTGATGGAAGTATTTTGAAATAAAAATGACAAAGAAACAATTGTTTGGAAGGAGACAAAATAAAAACTGATGCCTCATGTATCTATTTTTAGATTAATATACTGGGACAAAAAGTCTTTCCACCCGACTTAATGAAAAATGTCAGGTATGATAATCATATTATATGATATTGTAAAATTTAATATAAATTTACTTAATTACATATTTATTTACAACATATATATCAATACATGAGGAAACATCATCAAGACATACCATTATAGAATGAATAGCCATATAATTTATCACGTGGAGGGTATCATTTATTGGAGAAAAAATAATTGAGGAACAGTTTCAAGCACTATGATCTTACTCCACCAGTGGATATAATGAGGTCTGATTTGGTCCATTATCTCCAACCACCAACAATGAGAAATGGAAAAGGGTGAGAAGTAGAAAATAAAAAATTTATATTATAGAGAAATTTACAGAAGTAATTGAATGAATTGTTTGTAAACAATTCTTATTTTGCATAAATTTTTGTAATTTATAAAATAACAAAACTAATATACCATTTTCATTTTTCATATTAGGATAAACATATATAAAAATAGATATTGGTAACATTTATTCCTGAGGGTTTGTATGAAATATTATCCCTTGTGTTAGGAAATCTAGAACACCCTGGCTGTATAAGAGGATATGAGGGATGTTTTAGCATTCATAATTTTTTTTGTTATAAAAGAAAACTATCAAGAGAACAAGAAATATAATCCCTAAAATCTCTAATGAAAGTATTGGAAAAGTATATGGGTATTAAAACTCATGAAAATCTGTATAAGGCTATGTTAGAACAATTGATGAGACATTTACAGTTCACATAGCCTACCCAACCTACCCTACCTGCCTACATAGATCCACCACTTCCTCCCTCGGACCCACCCATATACTATGATTTGTACGTAGGAGATCATGATATACATATTGTAGCATTCAGAGTCATTCAATTTTTAGAGGAATCACATATCACCAGTTTTTCAGATGCGCCAGGTTAGAGAGTCGTTACACGATATTATTGAATCTACTAATCTACTACCATTCCATACTATAGTGGTTACCATAGTTGGGTTTGTCTATGCAATTTTTTACTATATCTATATTTCCTTATTTTACATCATTCATATTGGGTATGAATATTATATATTATTCATTAAATATGATTGAAAATTACATATACTATTTTTATACATTTTATTTATGTAGGAGTATCTAAAATAAAAAAATGAATGGTGGAATAAAAAGGTTTAGTAAAAAAAATATAGATACTTCTGAAATTTTTGATAAAATAGAAATATTATCTAAAGTTTCTTATTCATTGGATAATACCTATGACTATCAGATGTTTTCTGACAAAATTGGAGCAGATAATCCATTGAAAATATTCAGAAAAGATATCGTGGATCTAATTAATTTTAATGTTTTCCACGTGACTGTGTTGCAGTTGATTTCCATGTAAGTAAATTGATGTCTCAATTTTTATTTTTTATATAAATATATTTTAACATTGACAAAATATATAACATTTAAATTATGTATCTTCACATGTTACTTATTTAAAATTACAGAATAACAGTTTATAGTTTTTTCGATTGATAAATAATAACAACAGACATGCTAATATTGTTGACTAAAAATAGAGGGGTGTATATATGTGATAGGTTATTAATGCCTAATATTGGGTGTTAGTTTTTCACTTTTATGATGGTTATGAATGGAAATATAATTAGAAACTAATTTCCATTAAATTTTCATCAAATGTTATGTTTTTTTATTTTAGGGGTCATTAGATGTTAGGTGTATTCTTCCCATGTGAGAACACAATATATTGGTTTTTATCATTATTAGGTGGTGTTCTTAGAAAAAATTCTATCTTATTAGACAAGTAAGATTATTTTTTATTATAATCTCATTATGTTTAATTTTCATTACATTTAAATGTATTAGTAGGTTATAAAAATGATAATACAGGTCATGGGAATATTTAGACAACGAACACTTGTCAATAGAAAATCCAAATGCAATCTACTATGTGAAAGTAAAAGAAATTAATTTTTATAGTAGGTATTTTTTTATGTTTTTGATATATATATATATATATATTTGATTTCATTATCAATTTAATTATGTATTAACTAAAGTGTCATCATCAAAAATGAGATGATGAATGTGGTAATTATTTTCTATGATTTGGGTATGTGATATTCACATCTAGGGTGATGAATGATTTTGATTTAGTTATTCATATTAATTATTTTATATTTTCATTCATTGTATTCTATTTTATATCTTATATCAATTAATTTTATTATAAACATTCAATGATGTCGAATATTACATGGATGATTAACTTTACCTTCTTTAACCAATATTTGTGAAGTATTATGTAAGTATGATTACGATTTAGGATATTTATATTCTTATGATTCAGAATACAATTCAATTTTCCTAATAACTAGTTTTCAAAAATGAATTTATTTTATAATAGGTGTTTTAAATTAATAATATCAAATGAATTCTTCAAAAAAAAACAACTATCATGTTTTAATTTTTAGGTATTGGAATTTTAATTCTACTTTATAATACAAAAACAAAGAAAAATAATAGAATAACTTATTAAAAGTATGTAATATTTTGTAGAGTTTTAGTCTTTAATAAATGCAGTTCGATAGATGTATGAAATAATTCAATTAATGGGATTTTGATTTTTTATGGGGTGTAATATTTTAAATTTTCTATTTTTTTATCTTTTCGAGTTAGTTTTTATAAAAACCGAAGATGAGTCATTTTAATAAAATAGATTGGTTTTCAACATCAGTTTCATAGATAAACTAATACTGAAAATGATTTTCGTTCAAATAATGGCGTCGTTTTTTTATAAAAAGTTGTTGAAATCCTTATTTTTTATGTCACCATTATAGATGTCGGTTAAAACCCACATTATGATTGAAAAAACACAAATTTAAATGGGTATCTCTCACAAGTGAATAGACATTAAATCATCCTTTGACATAGAATAAATAACTATTATTATTGGTAATGGAATGAGTTACATCATTCTAACTATCAACCTATGTATCATGTGGGTTGGAATAATTATTGTTCCATATTGAACTACGTTAGTGTTCCTTAGGATGATCCATAGATTGGAAATTTTAATTACTCACATCTATGTGAGGGGACAAAAATAATTGTTTAATGGGGATTACATAGATATAATTTTACATGTATATCCTCCATAATAATGGAAGGAGGGATGAATCAAAAGCCATTATTTAATATAATATCAAATAATTACAAACTCTTGCAATAAATAAAATTAAAACATCCAACACAAATATAACTCTTTGTCAAGATCATGAACTATCATTCAAGAAATGAATATGAAAATGTAAATGGGTACCATGTGTTAATTTATTATTTATTTATTTATATAAGATAAATGTTAATGCATAAATTTCTAAATAAATATATTAATTATCTCCATTATAACATTATTGATCAGCCGAACATATTTAGAGAAACTCATCATTAATGAAATTAATTGAAAATAAAATAATTACTGATAAAAACATTAATTACAATAAATTAATTGATCATTTAAAATTATTTATATCCATTATTAAATTATCAAACTACCATTTTTCTTCTAATCGTTAAAATATTGTTTTAATGACGTGTTTTCTAAAGATAATGTAATTTTACATTTTTTTCATGAATGGGAGACTACATGGAATGCACTTACAGTTACATGTCATGTACCTTAGTTTCTATATATCTAAATAACCACCTTGAGGATTCAGTGTGTTAACTCATTCAGACTATAGTTTTTTTATATGGAAGCTACACATCATATATCTTTTTTTGAAATGAGAACCCATGTATATAATCACTCTAATATTGATCCACACATTCTCATATTATATCCGAGTTGCACAACATGATCTCTAGATGATATAATGGTGAGATGAATGCTTTTAATGGTTCGTTATTTATCCCTCATTCTTTGGCCATGAAGAAATCACCCATGCACACCTCGTTCTTTAGATGAAGAGAGAAGGATGATTGGAGAGAGAAATCGTTGTGCAATAGAATTCCATATTCTCAATTTTATATTCTCTTCAAAATAGTCATACCCAGCTCTTTATAGAGTTGGGAAATAAGTTAAATTTTTTTTGAATTTAATACTAGCCTTTAAATAACATTTAATAACTTTAATACATATCATGCCACATAATAATAATTATATAATTATTTTATTTTGAATTTTTCCAACTTGCGCCACAAAATATATTATAAAAAATTATTTTTAATTAATATTTTCTATCCAACCCATTCATGATCAATTTAAGATCTTCTAGAATTTATTATACTATCGAATCAAAATTTTCGATAAAAATAAATATTTTATACACAATCAAGAAATTAATTTTTTTTAAAATATTAAATAAATAATATCTATATTTTATTCAAAATACAAGGAAAAAAATTTCATTAATTTATTTGATGTATATAACATGAATAAAACTATTCCTCATTGTTGAAAATAATATTTCTTCCACTAATTAAACTCAAATAGAATTTAATTGAGATCAACATAAACACTTTGTGTGTGACACTTTATGATTCATTCTCATTTGAATTATGTAGGCTTCCTAAAGGACATTATTACTAGCTAGAAATGGGTTATGGAACCAAAGAGAATGAAATTAATTTTGCAACATCGACAACCATGTTGAAATGCACACAATATAATATAATGCCTTTGGGGAAATATCTCATCAAGAAGGCTTCACAAGTGTTTCACCATCCTATATTCTTTATATTTCTTTAATAGATTGTATTTAATAATAAAAACATTACACATTGTCCATGGAATTTAATTCGATGGTTTTATCCAATACAAGGGTTGAGATATCAGCTTCTATATAGTTGGAAGGGAAAAGTCATTCCTAGACTTATTCATTAATGACATGTCACTTGGGACACACCGAATGTATCCAACTTTTGCATGAATTATTATCATCATCCTTTATTATATAAATCTATGTAAATTAATTTTAAAATGAATTTATAATAATATTAATGTCTAAGTAACATCACACACACTCATAGACATGAATATCTAATGACACAAAAACAAGCGAAATTCTTACTAGCAGGTATGTTCTCATAATCTTCCATCATAAAGATTACAATGTGAAAACATCCGGAAAAGTAACATCAACTAATTATGAGTAACCAAACCTGATAGTATATGTACTACGTGTCCCATCATACTATGATATCTAATCAATGAAAAATATTTGAGAATATTTTCATATCACATCATGGTTCTCATCAAATTGGGGAATTGTGATGAACTTATCAATTTGATGTATACTCATGTACATTATTAAATTATATTCATGTATGAAAACAAACCATATGTAAACAATTATTTTATTAATTTAAAATACCTCAAATATAAATTTTATAAATGTAAAAAGCGTTGTTCCTAGGAAACTAACTCTGAAAATATAATCATTTTAGTGTTTTAAATCACTAATTTTTTTTGGGAATCCCAGGAAAAATATAAGATTAATTTAAGTGGTATATATTCCTAAATTTCAAAAATATATCTACATCCATTATACTATGATATTATATTCACCGAATTCTATTTTTTGGCTTTTAACCCCCTAACAAAAGTTTTAAAGGCTTTGGTATCATTTAGATTTACTTATTCAGTCTTCTATAGAACATCACACCTCAAATAAATATGTTGAAAACATGAAGATGTTAGAAATAAATAAATAGTTTTTTTCCATTATTTCACATCAATCTATGGTCTTGTTCCATAGTTTTGATCATTCCATAAATTATTTACTGTTTTAAGACACTAAAAACATGGTAATGTGAATCCTGATAAAAACATAATCTAAATTGACATGGAATATGTTTATATATTTCCAAAATCAATCTATTTTTAATTTAATATTATCTCTTATCCATATGATACTCTTATCTAGGTTTTTCATATTGAATATGTTTTAATGGATTAGGTGTAATTTAAAACTATTTTCTCTGTCATTGTATGAACATTTCATGTTGGATAGTCAAGTTATATAATTCTACACATCAAATAGAATTTTATAGAGTTTTCCCATGATTTCATAACAATCTGTTGTCATTCATATTTTTTTTGAAAATAACATAAATTTTTTAGTGTCTTAAAACAATAAAAACACATTTACAAGAATACTCGACATAATGTAACTCAAAATTACACGACGTTATATCATATATGTTAAAAATCAATCTATGGACATTTATCTATGATTTTAAAACTATTTTTAATTGTATTACGGGGTTTTACCCCAAAAACATGTTATAAAAGTATTTTATTTATTTTAAATATTCCAATTGAGTCCATTCATCTGCACCATGTATCAGATGGATGTGTCTTCTATATTTAAAGGGCAAAAATAATTCAATGGTGGTTGTCCTAGGATATCAGATCAATCTAATTTTATTTCTTGGGGTTTGATCATTACATGAATGTTTTAGTTGTTTTAAACAATAATAGTTTGTATATTATAATCCCAAGAAAATTATAAATCATATGAATGTGGTTGCATTTCAAACATTTGAAAAACAATTATAGTAATCTTCATACCATTTTATGGCCACTGAGCACTATTCTCTAGGTTTTGACACCATGAATCAATTTTTTTATGGATTTGGTATTAGTTAAAAATTCTATATTGAGGAATTTCTAGAATACTACACATTAGATTCATGTCTTTACTACTCCTATAAATAAATATTTATTCAAAGGTTATTTTCCGTAGATTTGACATCAATATGAGGATGTTTTATATGGTTTTGAATGTTACATGCACATTTTAGTTTTTGAAAAAACTAAAAATCTATATACAGGAAACAGATTTAAAAAATAACCCATATTGATGTAGAGTAAGTTTTTAAAATTAAAAAATAAATATATAAATTTTTTTATATAATTAAATGTTGATTTGATGTTGTTATTATTTTTTTACCCTCAGACATATGATTTTAATGCCTTTTGTATTTGTAAATTTTCTTATTGAATATTCTAGGAAGACCACTTGTCATATAATCATTTTTCTACTCATACACATAAAAAATAATTAAACAAAATTATTACACTGATTTAGCATAAATTTAATGTGGTTTTTATGGTTTTGACCATTTCAGTGTTTTAAAACACAGAAAATAAATTTAAGAACATATATGGAAAACCATAATGTGGATTGTTTTTTAATCAATTAATACATTCAGAAAATAAATATATAGACATTTTAATATGATTACCTATGCATGTGATGATGTTTTCTTGGTTTTGACCCCCAGAAACATGTTTTTAATGGATTTGTTTCTTTTAAACCTCATTACTATGTCATTCTGAGCACACAACCTTTATCATGGATGTGTTATCTACTTGTACAAATTAAATTTTTTTCATTAGATGTTGTATCATGATTTCAATTTTATATGAGTTCATTTTAAACAATTCATATAATTAAATTATCATTTTTGTGCATTAAAACATTAAAAACACATTTAATGGTCTCTTAGGAAAACTAAAATTGAAATTTATATGGAATGGGTTGTACATTTCTCAAATCATTCTATGGTCAATGTTCAATAATTTAATAGCCCACTAGCACAACTTGTTTAACAACCTAGTTTATCACACAGATGTCGATTCTTTAAAATATAACCAAATTCTTTTGTTAACCTAATATTGGTTCCCAATGAAATGAAAAAGGTTTAAGTGGTGTAAGGATATTTATGGATGATTTGAACCTTAACTGATGTGAAAAATTAATTGGCCACATGATTTGTTGAACATGTTTGAGCCATGACAAACGGTCTCTCCTAATCATGTGTTTATGGACAATGGGGTGATATATGGGGCATGGTTTGCACTAACCGTGCAGTAGGGGACACATAAATGTGAAAAAAATGACATACATGTTTCATAGTTTCTTTTCAATGTTTGGCTAATTTTTTCCCTAAAATTGTTGCCTAACCGTGTGTGGGACCCTTTAGACAGAGAAAGGCACATGTTTGGTTCAGGGTTTGGCCATCCGTGTAGAGAAACAATGAAACCTAGGATTTATTGAGACATTATGAAAATTCCATAATGTTTTGTTATAAACACAACCCTTACCCTATTTAATTTATAATTGAAAATGAACCATCTATTATCACTTTTTAGAACCATTGCCCTGGATATGATAGGAATTTATCAAGTTCAAACCTCTTGAGTCCGATTTAAGCACCACTCATCATGTTGGATCTGCATTGGTACATTCATAATTTATTTTTAGTCAGTTTTTGTTCTTATTTCTATTGAAGAGGCAATTTAAAAATATAATAATAATCCTTATTTTTTGGTAATAGATTTTTTTCAGATTTCTTCTAATCTAGTCGAAATTGGAGGCTGATACTGGATGAGGAGAGTCATACGAGTATGAGTTAATTGGTCTATAAATCATCCCTCATGTTTAATCATTTTATAATTTTATATGTGTGCACAAAAATTTCATGAGGCATGAACTGTAAATTTAATCATGTTTTCATAATCATTAAAACCATATTATATGTCTCTTATTATATTTTTCATTCATCATTAGTGGTTATGTCCACAACTGAAACCACCCCATGTCAGTTATTTCCAAAGTTTATGATTATAGTAGCCTGTTATATAAATCTGAACCACCATTTGGGGGTGTTTTGGATTGACACTTTTAATGGTACACCCATCCTTAATTAAATTAATGTTGATTTTCTAATGGTTATCCTTATATCAGAAAATATAACATCTACCTCATTCGGTAAGTGCTTTAATTTATTAAATGTTTAAATGGTTAATTATGAAAGTTTAATATGCATATGACATGGACTTATTGAATGAAATTTTATATATTGAAAGTATGAACATACAAAACCTTTTATTTTTTATTGGATGGTAGTGGAGTGAACAATATTAAATTACATTGAATTATATGAATCGAATGAAATGGTTGCATTCCCTTTAGCCTTGTCAAACTAATGAAAGGAAATGGATTAAAACTAATGAATTATAAAATTTTCTTTCTATTACATGGCCAAATTAATTAAATGAATTAATATTAAGGTTCTTAGTTATATAAGGACCCTGACAGTATTATAGGAGTGGTCAGAATCAATTTAGATTTTTGATTCCGAAGGAAATGCCTTAAGAACTCATGGTTGATATTCTAATTTAGATCTCATTGTTTCCAAGAGTAATTCAAACCTTGGAACAAATTTTTTTATCAGTGTATGAATGGAATGAAACTATAGGATACCTACAGTACTATTATATTTTTCATTGTATATACTCCTTGGATCTAACATGACATCTACTGACTTGAGTTGCCTTACATACTCCCTTGGTCATATTAACTTATTATCTCATTTTTCCTTGGATGGTTTCCTTGGATTCTGTTAGACGCATTATTGTGGAATGCCCTGGATGGAACTCTTTCCCCTATAGAATGTATATAGATTATACCTGAGTTGAATCGACCCTTATGGTCATGGTTTCATTGATTGTCATCTTGGAACCTCTCATTCATTCTTAATAATATTACAGGATGGAATGTTAAGCCTTAGATCATCGACTATCAGTAAAATGTTAAGATTTTAGTTTTGGTTATACCTCACGTGACATAATACATATATAAACTAGAACATTAATAATTAATGAACTTGTTAAATTTTATGCCAAAAACCAAGGGCTAAAGCAGGGACATGGTTATTTAGATTACATTACTGATTTACTTTTATATAAGAATGTTTCCACACTATTTTAGTTTATATTGAATAGAATGGATGTTATATATTTTTTTGGTGGAGAACTACTGAGATTTATCTCACACACTATCTAGAAACCATTGGTAATTTTGTTTATTTTATTTATACATATGTTGAAAATTGTAAGTGTGAGGCTTCAAACACTATATTACATGATAAAATTAGAATGAAGCTTGCTAGTAGATGACTGAGCTGGAGCTTGGAATGCTGGTAAATAATTTTTTCTTCCTTTTTTCACTTTTGAATATAATTTAATGTATTATATTTTATATCCATGTTTTCCAATATAATATATATATATATATATATATGATATATATCGTAGTCATCTTTTAATAATTACCATGAATTTATGGGTTATTTATTAATGATTTAATCTAATGATATGTCGTATAATCTATTTCATCCTCTATTTCCCAATATGAACATTTATCCCTTTTTAAAAACTCAGAAAATAAAGGCATAGACTCCCCAAAGGCACGCCCTCGGCCCTCGCTACTAGACTTCTGCCTCTGGAATTCTGGGAGATATGCATGAAGCCTTGTAGACCACTGAGATCTGGGCACCATAGTGTGGATCCCTAGTCAATGATGTTACAATGTGGAATTAGGGTGGTTATTTTATATCATTACAAATTGGAGAGAATATTCAAGATATTAGTAATTATTAGGACTTGGATGTAAGTCATTCTTGGGTATAGAGATCCCTTGTTTGGGAAAAGTTTTGAGTTTCTAGAATTATGATAGTTTTTATTATTCTACTTAGTAAATTTGGTATTATTTAACTGTTGGTTGATGAACATGTTGTATGTTGGTTATTATGATTTTTATTATTGAGGATTTATTTTACCGTTAGACCGATGATATGAGGGTAATGATAATTCTTTCATTAATCCTTATAAGAACCCAGAATTAATATGGAATGCATATTTCCATGTCATATATGAGAATTCCATTATGTTTATTTTCATGATATTATAGTTATTGTTGAGTGACCCTTGTTTACATATTATTATAGTGGTTATCATGGTTGTGATTGATTGATATCATGTTCCAATTCATGTGGATTGTGAGCCATCATTTTTTGGAAGGTGTAGTTTACCAATTCAAAGAACTAGAATTAAATAAAATGGTTTTCTATTTTAGTGATAAGGTGAATGTTCCCCATATCACAGAGGATGAATATCCATATAAAATTTTCCTTGATATATTAAAATATTAAAATGAAAACAATAAATTTGTAAAATGAATTATTGAATGAAATGATTTATAGTAAATACTGCATCAAGGTATAGTTGACCCATCATCTGCTAAAACCCCTATAATTTATACAAATAGCACATAGTAATATTTGTCCTTGATAGATAGTAAATATTGTGGTATACCATTAATAATTATATATTTAATTTTCATATACTTCTTCTAGTGATTATATCTTCTTCATTCTTATTTTGAGGCAAGTACTTAGCATCTATAGGCCAATGTCACCATGATGTCCCCATGTTGTGTACATGGAGCAAGATAATGACCATGTTCAAGATGTGGGGGGCCCAACCTTTTAGTATTATTTCCAAGAGTCCCACATGTGTAATGACCTATTTTACATGATTTTTGTACTAATTCTGATCATTTTAATAGGTTCCTACATCTGATGTAGTCCTTGAAAGGTTTTACATGATCAACACCTATGATGGATAATCTGACTCACGAGTTCTAGTAGCAACCACTACCAACTATATCGAGGGATAATAATCCATAGTCTACTAAATCTTGGATGTAGACACCATTTTCTATCTTTTAGTATATGGATATTCCTCCACAGAAGTGGTTGAGGTTTGTTGATTACATGTTATATGATTCAGCCATGTGTTAGTGGGATGTAATTTCCAAAGATGGTACCCATCAAGTAATGGAATGTGATTATTTCTAGACTTCCTACTATGATTAGTTATTTCATCATGAAATGATAGATGAATGATACTGAGAGTTCATGACTCTCATCTAGGGTACTATGTCAACTATGGAGTATTTTATGCATGTCATATCGATTGAGTTCTTTCAACTTCATCTAAATGGTGTTGAGATATCGCGTGGTAAAAACATTAATGATGGGCTCATGTGATCCGTCCACACTTAGGTGAATGATTCTCTCCTACATAACTCTTACGAAATAGAAAACCGTGATATCATCACTGAATGAAACCTATAGTACGGTGATAGTACCTGGCATAGAGGATTATTAATGAGGAAAGCCACTAGTTATTCTGGTATAAGAATTAGATGCCTCAGAGATTCTCATCAGTTTAGGGGTAGCCTATGTACCCATACTAGTAGCTCTATGGTGTTCCATTAGTGTGGATTATAGAGGAATGTCAATGCCTCAGTATGATTGCAATCGTCTAGAGTGATTGTATTTTAGCCTTAAGGTTAATCTTCAAAGATTATTTAATAAATTTCTATCAACTTCCTATGTTAGAGGATCAACACAAGATCCACCTTTAGTGGAAGGTGAATTATAATATGTCAGTCGAGGATTTTAGTTGCACTAGAAGACCTAGTGAATAAGGAGATCACATATATAGTAGACAGAATCAAATTGTCATCAGTGCCAGGTGAGGTGTAATGATCATGGTAGTACAACTGTTACACAATTCTATGGATCATGAAGGTTTCATTCATTACATCCAATAGCCATGGGTCAAGCAGAGGGAGTATCTACTGTATGATGTTGTAACATCCAGGTTCTGGAAGCCACCCAGAGATGCCCCAAACCTGGTTGGTCACATGACCTCAAGCACATTTCCCCGAATGCCAGAGGCTGATGACTAGTAGCGAGGGCCTTGGGTGTGATAGTGGAGAAACTATGACCTCATTGGCAGAGTAACACAGTGGAAGTGAAACATACAACAATAGCCGAAGTAGTAATATTACCATACAAAAAAAGAAACAGTGGAAGACTGAATGTAATAAGCAGCTGGAGCACATATATAATGATGCATGATATATATTCCTAGGAATGCAGCCAAACACTTCACAAAGATGAAATATAGTACTAAACCAATGTACAAGAAAAATAGTAAACAACTCCATAGAATCACAAGAAAAAAATGGTGTCATGCTCTTCTACTCCAATGTAGTCATGTACCTAAAGTGGAAGGGCGCTTGCCCATATCTATACATGCGAAAATATATTCTCTTTGGTCTAAAATCTTGACCCAAATATTGTCTGAGACTAAATCCCAGTAGGAAACCACTAAGTGTTCTGTTTCTAATAGTAACTAAATATATATGGGAGACAATAAGTAAAAGAACCAGTAAACAAAGAAATAATCAATAGAAAAAAATCATACCATTTAGAAGCATTTAAACACCACATATCAAGTAAGCAGATAGTCACAAATAGGTAACCCTCTGTGATGTTCCCACAACCTACTCACATCTGGTCCTATGTAGTAAACACAAGAAACCCTTTGGGAAGTACACACAGTCTAACCACTCTGGTTCAGCTTTAGTATAGACTCTATGGGGAAGAACATGCCATTAATTCCACCAATATTATCATATTGGTAACTAAAAGGTGCTCTGGGGAAGCACATACATCACATTCCCCCTTTTTCCCAGGTCGATGAACTACATACACTCTGAGGAAGAACTTATGTCAATTCCCCTATGGTCTCGCATTGTAACAATAATAATGGACACTCTGAAGAATCCCTTATGTCCATTCTTCCTATGGTCCACTACACCAGGTTCTCAGAGCCCTATGTAAGTCAAACTAGCCTAGAAATGCATAGAGGTAAAAGTAAACATCATGAACTACTTGGCTAACCTGTCTACAGTTTAACAAAATTTCATGTAATAAACTCTTCATCTGAAAATACTAGTCATGGGAAACAAACATGGTAGCCTAACATGCTATGCGAGACCAAATGGTCATAAACAAAAAAATTCATGGGAAAACACTTCCAAATCATAGAATTTAACCATATTAAAATTAAATTAACTTCTACTCAAGCATACAAGAATATCAGGCAATTAATCGAGTGAAAACCGTAAACATGCAATACCCCGATCAAGGGTATTGGGACATTTTTCACATATAACACAAATAAATTCAACAGAAAGGCACAAACCACTTATCTTGGTGTTGTAGGATCATTATACGTGAACATCAAGCCTTGAATTTCTAAATAACACCATAGATCAACAAAAAATATTAAAATACTCAACAGAGGATAACTTGAAAAAGAGGAGGAATCGAGAAACGAAGCTCTAAAAGAAGGAAGAGCTTACCGAGGAGATCCCAATGAAATCGAAATTGGTCGATTTTGAAAATGGATGATCGATCAAGGTCTGGGGGAAGATGCATGGTCGTACAAATACTCTTGGATGAACTAGGTCGATAAATAGGTGTTTCTTTCCATCAGAAGTGACCCAGAACGTTTAATGAAAAAATGTACACGGCGTGTAATTAATGAGTACATGGAATGTACTCGCCTTAACTGAACCCCACATTAGGCTGTCTCTAGGTCACCAAACATGGTTGTGTGCTCTGCTGTTACACACCCAGCAGATTGATACATGTGACAAAAGAGTACACGGCGTGTAGTTCAAAAATTTCGAGAAACTCCTCTTTTCCCAAAAATGACCAGAAAAGAAAAACATACCTGAAAAAAAGATCTGGGTTCTTACAAATATCACCCTTCAAAAAAATCCCTCCCCTAATTTACATAGCAAGGTTGTGTAGAAAAAGAAGGCTCCTCAAACAGCTCTGACGACTACAATCATACATCGGCCTCCCTCTCCTAGGTCTCGTCTTATACTTCCATGTACTTCCATAGCACTCGTACCAGAGGAACATACCATCCACAGAGGACCTTCGTACTATGATCAACAATCTGAATAGGATGATGACCAAACAAGGCTTGCAACTACAACTCAACCTATTCAGGATGAAGAACATTTGACAGATCAGAGAAGTAAGGTTGAAGCTAAGAAACATGAAAGACATTTTGCATAGACTGGTACCTCTGAGGCAACTGCTTCTGATAGGCAATCAGCCCGACTCTCTCCAAAACCTCAAACTTCCTGACGTACCATGGTGAATGTGTTCCCTGTCTCCTAATCCATATGTTTCCCAACCTCAATGTGACACAAAAGAAAACTTGATCCCTGACCTCGAACTCTTGAGGTCGTATCTGCCGATCAACATAAGGCTTCTGTCGTGACTGAGCAGTATGCCTCCTCTTTATGTCAACTCTCTCTGCTCTGAGCTCTCCTAGAAAAAAATGAGGTCATAGCATACAGGTCTCTCCCTACTCTAGCCAACATATGGGTGATCAGCATGGCCTACTGTACAAAACCCCAAAAGGTTCCATCTGAATAGTTGTTTGAGAAATATTGTTGTTGGAAAACTCTACAAGAGTTATGTGTTTGTCCCAAGAACCTCCAAAATCTAAGATGCGTGCTCAAAACATATCCTCAAGCACCGAAATCATAAGATCATACTGGCCATCTGTCTGTGGGTTGTATGTTGAACGTAGAAGTACCTATGTGCCCAAGGCATTATGTATCCCCTACCAATTCTGAGAAGTAAAAATTGTGTCCCTTTATGAGACAATGGAGTGTATAACCCCATGTAAATGTACAATCTCTTGGATATAAAACCTTACATTATCATCAACACTAAAGGTTTCCTTGATTGGAATGAAGTGAGAAACCTTCATGATTATTTCAATAAAAACCCAAAAAACATCATTCCCTCCAGGTGACCTCATTAAACCCATCATGAAGTCCATCATGACATTGTTCCATTTCTACTCGAGAATGGGTAACTACTGCAAAAGCCCTGCGGGTCGCTGATACTCTACCTTCACCAGCAGATAGGTGGAACACCTCCTGATGAACCTAGAAACATATCTCTTCATACCTGGAAGCCAATATTAATAATGTAGATCGTGATAAATCTTGGTGACACCAGGATGAACTTCCCAAATATAGGAATGAAAGTCATGCATCAACTCGTCATGTATGTTTGCTGTAACCCATAAGCACCGATGAAAACGCATGATCTCATCCTTGCCTATGGTCCATCCAAGAATAGGGTTATATACTGACATTATTTCCCATATGACATGGAATTATGAATCTAATAGCTTCCTCATTAATACTGGATCAATTAAAGTAGAGGTAACGACAATAGATGAATGAAAAATATACCCTCGTCCATCGTGCACCTCCAAATGCTCCTCAAGGAACAAACCCATAAGCTTCCACTCACTGTTGGCCTCCTGAACTGCCTATATCTGAGTCCTCATTCTCAACACATTAGCTACTGGGTTTCCATATCCTGGCATATAGGCAAGCTCAATGTCAAAAGACTGAAGGTACTCAACCCACCTTTGATGCCTAAAATTCAGATCACACTGACTAAAGATATACATGAGACTATTGAGGTCAGAAAAAATCACATAATTCTCTCCCAGAAGATAGTGTATCCAATAGCACAAAGCATGAATAACTTCATTAAACTCGATATAATGTGTCGGGTAATTCCTCTTATGTGGCCTCAACTACTGAGACCCGTACAGAATGACTCCTTCTCCCTTCATAAGGACTAATCCCAGCATAATACCTGAAGCATCTTAATAAATAGTGTATATCTCTCCCGGGTCAGGAAATACTAGTATTGATGCTGAATTTAACCTCTCTTTCTGCTCTTGAAAGGCTGACTCACAAGAATCTGTCCACAAGAACCTTCCATCCATCACTATCAGGCCTGTCTATGGTTCTACATAGTGTGAAAAGTCCTCTATGAATTTAATGTAGTATCCAGTCATCCCTAGAAAACTCCATACCTCAAAGAAGTTCTTCGGCAGCTCCTAGGAAACTACTGCCCTCAATTTCTCTTGTTCATCTGATACTCCTGTCTCCAAGATAAACTGACCATATAAGTGAAACTGGTCCTTCCAAAAGTGGCATTGTGAGAGAGTAGCATATAAATGATGCTCTCATAGTATACTCAAAACGATCTCTAGATGGGTAGCATGGTCATGTCAAGTGTGAGAGTACAGAAATATATCATCCAGGAAGACTACTATGAAAGAATCGAAGTATGGATGGAACACTCAATTCATTAGTTCCATGACAACTGCAGGCTTGTTCGTCAGACCAAACTACATAACCACAGACTCATATAGACAATACCCACTCTGGAAGGCTATAATAAGTATATCAGATGGTATGACACGCAACTGATGGAAAGTAGACCTCAATTCGATCTTCGAAAACACCTAGCCTCCTCGAATATGATCAATGATATCATCAATATTCGGAAAGGGATATTGATTTCTAGCCGTCAAATGGATCATCTTCTGATAATCCACACAAAGCCTTAGGGTACCATCTACCTACTTCACAAATAGGATAGGAGAACAAAAAGGTGAAGTACAGGGTTGGATGAAACCCTTTGCCTATAAATCTTCCAAATTCTTCATGAGCACATACAACTCAGGGGTATACATCCTCTAAGGAGGAATGGAAACCAGTGCTTCTCCTCACAGAAGCTTGATAAAAAAGACCACCTCCTGCTTTGGAGGAAAACCTGAAAGTTCCTCTGGAAATATGTTCCTAAAACAATCCACCACTAGAGGAAATTACATCTAGGAAGCCCCCTAGTCATATAGATATAAACTAGAAATCGGGGTTGAAACTCATCCCGATCTATAATTCTTGGGTCTTGCTCAGCTCACCTGGAAATCGCACTCGCCCTTATAAAGAAATGATCCACCCTCCGATGATGTGAAACTCACCCAACAATGATAGAAATAGACAACTGCCTAGAAGGGAACTAACCAGTCCATTTTGAGAATGACATCATAGAATGTAATCTCTAGGACATAAAGTTCCCATTAGAAGTGACACCCACCAACCTCTAGAGGAAACTCCTTACACTAACATACAATAGTCTTTCTTGTCCTCAAAAGAGTGTTCAACATCAAGATATCAAGAAAATAAAAGATATAGAGCACAAGGATCTCAAAAAAAATAACAGATATAATACTCAAGGAAGCCCCTATTTCAAAAAGTACAGAATCTAAAATTGAGGTAACTAGGATCAAACCTTGAACAGTAGAGGGTTTGAAATATTGCTCCTACTGGGTATGTTCCATTGCAAAATTCTGATAGGTACCGCAACCCTACAACCCTACCGGACCAATCTGACTTGATACATAATGTTTTCACTGAAATCCTATTAACTAACTACCACGACCGCGACCTCCACCTCATCTTGAATGGTCATAAGAACTCCAATTCCTAGACTGATGAGAAATTGGTGGCACTGCTCCTGAATGAAGATTCATAGAGGAACCTCTGTCACGAGATTTTGGTGAGAATATCTGACAGAAGCACTAATGATGGCCTATCTTGCTGCATGATCGGAACTCCACTAGGTCTCTCGGGCAATGTGGCCTCGTATGTCTGCTCTTCCCTCACTTTTAGCACTCCACATGTCTATTAGATGAAGTTCCTCTCTTATTTGGATTACCACATAAAGACCACATATGGATTTTCTTGCGGTTATTAGGAGGTATAAAAACTCCGAATATCAAACTGCCCTGGCTCACATCTTCTAAATCCCTCAGATTACGCTCTGTGATCAGCGCCTGGTTGAAGTGATAGATGTCAATATGATGATATTCTCTTGAGTTCGGATGTTGTGCCTCAGAAGATCCTCAAACGTAATGCCAGAAATAACTCATAAACTCCTTTGATGGGCGTAAAGTGCTGCAACTCTATGAAGAAGAAAAAATTATCTATAACAGAAAGAGTACGCTATTCCAGACTCATGAACTCTCAGTCTCGATCATCCCATAAAGTCTCTTGGTAAAAGTATTCATAGGAGGCACACTAGAACTCACCAAAATCCCTAACATGCTGGCATTCCACCTGTTATATTACATCCCACCATCTCTTAGAGGAAGCTCGAAACATATATGCAGCAAGCATGACCCTCTACTCTGGAGAAGTCTCCAGGTGATTTAAGATATAAATCATGGCTACTAACCATGTATCTATAGCAAGAGGTCCTCCATTGCCTATGAAGTTGGGACTATGCTGCTACTAGAAAACATGCTTAAGATTTTCCATAGACATGGCATTATGTGGTACTCCACGGATGGCCTTCATAAACATCATGAAGCCCTCTCAGAAAAGTGCATCAGCACCTATGTCCAGAATGATAGTTGGTACCAAGACTTTCAAAATGGGAGAATCGACTGGAAGTCCTTGATTAGCAATGTCTGGCATCTGATCACTGCACTATAACTGGCGGACAACCGGAGGACGTCTCGTTGTCATGACTCTGTAAGGTCAAGAGCACACCTTAGATCAATATTGTCAAGGACTAAAAACTAGAAGAGTAATAAGGGATCAGGATAAATAAATCATTCATGTTTTACAAATCATGGATACATGGCATGAATACTTAACCACACGACGTGTCCTCTTAAGACGTTACATGGGCATGTAATTCTTCAAAAACTGGTCATGTAACACCCCAAATGAACGACATGTTTTCCTAACACACACAGTGTACTTGAATCCACTTCCCTTACCCGAGTCCTTCTACACAACTAAGATACACAATTCTCCTAGAATAAGGCTACAAAACATTTTTTTGCCAGACACAGCATGTACGAGAAGAGCTTCATTGACCCGTGTTGATAGTGACATGGCTGGATACACATCTCACATGACATGGCGTGTTCTAGGAGGACACGACGTGCACTAAAAGATTTCAACTGATCTGTGTTGTTAGTAACATGGATGGATTCCCAGGATTACACTACATGACCTTTTCAATTCTGACACGACATGTATTGTTTATGTTTTTATCAATTTGTTTCATTAGTCACATGGGTGGACACATGGTGTACACAACATGGTGTGTACAACCGGTACGCAACGTGTTCCCCAAGGATTTCCTGGCCATGTGTCTCTGCAAACATAGCCAGTGAAATAATTAGAGACTAAACAGTGTGTAAATATAGTACAAAACATGTACTTAAGAAAAAAAGTTACTTCTCGAACAGAAGAATACATGGCATGTATTCCTCACTACACGGTGTGTATTCTGGGTTTTTCCAAATAGTAATCCTCATAAACATATTCTAAATCTATAAAAACACTAAAATGAACATTTAACTACCATATTCCAATCCATGAGGGCATATACTCCCCGTGAATCAAATCTTGGAATCAATTACAAGTCATAAACATGGAGAACAAGGCAATGATTCCCCATATTTCAGTCCATGAGGGACCAAAACACCTCAAGAACCAAATTTTGACATTCATTCAAACAAAACCATACACAAATCAATACCCTATCGAACAAAAAGTATATTATCATGGAATCTATCAAAACATCATACATATCTATCCCAATTTATATCACAATAACATGAAATTGCTAATTCACCCTAAATGGCATGGTAAGAATGCATGACATGTGATTTAAAGGAAGTGCCTATGTGATGCTTGAGATGACATAACCTCATCTCATCAGGGTTGAAACTAAAATAGAACATCAATAATATCCACAATAATAGCAAAAAGCATGTGAATCACCCAACGGTGAAATAAAATCATCTGTAAAATCTCAAAACCAGAAAATTGTAATTATAAGGCCCCAGCCTTAAACCTTACTTAATATTGAATTAAATGAATAATTCACATTGAGGATCTTTTCAGGTTTAGAGTTTTAGAGAATTAGAACATAACTATTACATCTAAAAATATTACAAAGTAGACACTTCTACTAAGTCTCCATAAAATAAAAACTCTTAAAAAGAAAGATGTCTAGATTCCATGTTTTAGATTGCATGAAATTCCCTTGATCCCATCCTTGACCTTATTCCGCTTTAAGTCCTGTGAAAAACAATTCGAAAAACATGGGGTGAGCATAAAAAGCTCTGTAAGGGATACAAAAAGAATGAAAACTGTTAGTTTTTCAAACATCAAGTAAACCATATATACTATATCAAAGTAATACCTTCACCTTCATGAAGTAGTAAAAAAAATCTTCACTGAATAAAGTATCATTACTTACCGTTTTGTAACCAAAGGATTACCATAAAACCCATATAAAAAACACATAGAATATATAAAGGTAACTTGGGACATAAACATACTTAAGTGGAATAACCATACGGTTGAATTCCACACATATCACTTAATGGAATAGCCATACGGCCAATTTCCATACATACTTAATGGAATATCCATACGGCCGACTTCCATACCCAATGCATTGGAGGTTATAACGTAACCACCCGTCCTGGTATTCACGGCACCACCCGTCATATGGTTTATAACGTAACCACCCGTTAAAATGTCCAAGTACCGGTATAAAATCATAAAACATAAAACCAATATAAAGGAATGATAACATTTCCACATTTCAATCACAATATATCATAAATATATTGAAATAATAGAATCCTTTTTAAAAACCATTTTCAATACCAAAATACATAAAAGAGTATGTGGTATTTATTTTATTCTAAAAACAATACGGCTTGTTGAGGAAGCCAAAGACCAAATAATACTCGCGGCGGCGGAAAAGGTCGTTGTCACCGCGTACGTTAAAAAAACATTTCTTTTTGTCGTTTAGTAAAACGCTTCGTAGAAAAAGATTCCTTTTGTATAAAAGTAAAAGTCAAAGGAGTTTATACACCGTATAAAAGAAAGTTGTGTATAAAACGAAATATGCCTCAATGAAAGGAGATTGAGACGAAGTCCCTTACCTTGGGTCCGACTTGACTCGATCGTTCTTTAACGTCCTAAATAATAAACTTGAGTTAACTTATACTTGATTAAGAACCTTTTTAAAGTTCATTATTCCTTTTATATCACTTATTTCCATGTTATAAACATTATGTAACCATTTAAGTTAATAATGTTTGTTTTGTCAATATTTGGTTCTTAAGTCGAAAGTTGAAATCTTACAATTACATGTTGTTCGTGTGGTCAAAAGTTCTTTATATCCAGAATGAAATTCCCGATTTGGATATAATATGTACCATATATATCCAGCATATACATATATTTATAATATTACATAATCATTTAGAGGTAAGAAATGAAATGCACCGTTCATGGAGACGGTAAGCCGTACGTACGCATGAACACTACTTTCATTTCAATATCATACTTTAATGGAAAGAAATAATAATGATATAGAGGTATATTATAATTCCAGTATAACATAATATATAATAACTTTAAATCCATCCTTTTCACGTCCCACATATGGCATTAACGAATCACATCACTTTTAGGGGGCGGTAGTCCGCACTTCCTTAAATGAAGATATCGTGTTTACCCATAATGGAAACCATAAAGGTATCCCAAAAATGAAAAATACAGAAGCTTAAAGAAAACATAAACATAGTATATATCATATATAAAAATAGTGACATCATAATGTCCACCCTTGAAGGTGTTAAATGAGTATTGAACAATCATCGTTTCGGGAGGCAGAATTTCGCCATCCACAGAAACCGTATGTTCTTTAACCATTTGATGTTGTTGTGTGAGAGTGTAGATCAAATAAATATTATAACAACATCCTAGTGTATTGAAGATACTGGTTTTGTTACAAAAAAAGTAAATAAAAAGAGTTTAGAGGGTTGGATAAGCAAAATAAAACAAATGGACAAGAGAGAATGAATTACCTTTAAAAGTGTAACTCCTTTTGATTTGAGCCTAAAGGATTCCTTTGAAAGGATTCTGCCCAAAGGGAATCCTCTAGGATGAGTAGAGGGATGTGGAGAGAGTAATTGGGCATGGTTTGGCCGAGCCAAAGGCTTGGGAAGTGTGTGAAATGAGGTAGAGGTGGGGGCCTTTTATAAGAGGAGAGGAGGGGCACTTTTGAAAAGTAAAGAAATATTACTTTATTTGAAAATGTGTTTCGGTTTCAAAAGGTCCTACATTGGTAGAATTCGTGGATAATGTGATAATGGTTCGAAATCCACTCATCCAATTGGTTTTGTCCATGTGTATATTTTAGATGTTTCATTATCTTTCCATTTTATTTAAATCGTCAAATAATGATGTCATCGCTGCATCATTATTATGTCATATATAATTTAATTTATTTAATGTCTAAAAATTATAAAAAAATACTATGATGTAGGAACTCTTTATAGCTTTCCAATGACTATTTATAATCAAAATTTGGACTTGTATAACCCCACTCAAAAATTATTTTAGTAAAACAATTTATGTTAGTGTCATTTTCACTTTAACATTAAAAAAATATATTAATGTCATTTTCCAACTAAAGTGGCTCCATGGGGTCCCCAAGTTGGCCCATGGTTTGTATTGGTCGGCCATGACACAACCAATAAGGTTGGGACATGTGTCTAGGTCATTTCATATTATTAAAGCATTATTTATACCTTAAACTACACTAATTACCACTAATCACGATTAATGAAAAAAAGTTACTATTCACCAAAAAATTATTTTAATCTCATTGAACCACATTTTATTTCTTAATGACAACCATGTATGTCGGATTTTCAAAATTCAATACACATTAGTGGTAAACTTTCATTTAACTGAAAAATCAGTTTGTTTGATTACCACTTAGTGGTTTCACTATTCATCAAAAATTGAAGTTTTTCAGAAAATTACCAAAAATTCACCCTAAGATATATTTGATATTCCGAATTCAAAAATTAAGTCCATTTTAAAAAATTCAAAACATATAAGTCAAATTAATTAATTTAATAATTAATTCTCGCTGTCATGACAAATAGCGTGTTTTTGTGAAACAATAAGTATCAAAAGATTGACACCAGTTTAAGTCCAATTTCAAAGTGAAATTGATTCCAATGACCACCATTGGATTAACTGGTAAAAATATTTTCTAATTTCACTTTAAAAACAATTAAAATAATAATCTAATAATATAAATAATTTAGATTAAAAATAGGTTTTGAATTAAAATACAACATTTTACACTATTCATAAAAAAATGAACTTTATCAGAAAGGTACCAAACATTTACACAAAGTAAAATTTGATGTCCCGATTCTTAATAAGAGTTTTATTTGGTCCAAAATAAAGTATAAGAGTGATCAAAACTATATTTAATGACGGTTCACCATTAAAAGGTGATAAGTGAACCTTTAGTGAAAATTAGAGTATATATGCCCTAAATTTGAACTCTTTCCGTATTTTAAGCCTTTATCTTTTATTGGGTAAATTTATAAACATTTAAAAACATATATAATCATATTTTAGTTATTTCTATCCATTCCCGCCATTACAACGGCTACATTTTAACTACCATTTAAAATAATATTATTTTATTATTAGAGTGCAACGTAAGATTTCAATGAAACTCTTTGTTGTGTATCGGGTACGCTATCGAACATAGCACCCCTTTAAAGTAATATTAATACTTTATTCACAAATATGGATAAATATGAAAATGTCTATTCTTTATTTACCTGGGGTGTTACATCCTTCCCCCCTTTTGGGAATTGCGTCCTCGCCATTTTAAAATTGGGCTTGGTAACATCCTTGAAAGTCCCACATCGGAACAAGGATCGATAAAACAATCACTTTAAAATAAAGAAAGATAAGTACAAAGGTCACCCAAGTTAACCCATACTAGGATTCCAAGTATGAAAACATGGACATGGAGGAGAAAACATAGGGTCATGTTCTGATGGAGAGTGATAGAAAACATGTTTAGGAGAAAGTTAACCATGAGAGAATCACAAAATTGTGATGGGTTAAATAGTATTTTATTCCCTAGTAGTAAAAGTTAATAGACAACATTTTTATTTTAAGTTACTTTTCATTTAGGAATTTAGTTTTTGATCTTAAGGAAACATACTTGTCATGTTGACTTCCAACTCTTTCTAGGTTTCTTACACAAACTCATAATAGCATACCTTGATCATGGCGTCCACTCGGTTTCATCGTCATCTTGTTCACGTAGGTAGAAGTCCCATGCATTACAACAATGATTTAGAGATCTTTCAAAATCATTTGCTTCCTCCATCCAAATACACCTCGCACAACATGGGTCATATGGGTGTTCACAGAAAAACAGTTTTGGAAAATAATCATGTATGACATATAATGCAAAAACATCTGATAAAACATGATTTCTATAAAATAGTCGGACCGAAATTGAGTTGAAACTTTCTATTATTGGTCCTTTTAAAATA
Organism: Viscum album; assembly: GCA_963277665.1. Taxonomy (NCBI): domain Eukaryota; kingdom Viridiplantae; phylum Streptophyta; class Magnoliopsida; order Santalales; family Viscaceae; genus Viscum; species Viscum album. The sequence goes on from OY728140.1 coordinate 1,727,737,485, forward strand.
CCATAAGTATGTGATGTGAGACTATATTTTAAAATCAAATATAAATAGGTTGCGCAAGGGTCTCCTTCCTCAGCACCCTTTTTAAAATCATAATATGCTTCAAATTCTTGTGATAAGGTAAAATATTTGAAAATACCTTGATAATATTTACCTTTCTTGAAAATTTGAGAATATTGTGAAAATAGTATTTGTCTAAAAACAACCCATGATCCATGATGATAACGAGGTATAGTGGAGGTGTTTGATATCTCAAACAACTGCTTGCAAGTGAGTTGTATGCTAGAAAAAGTTTCACAATCATCCGAAGATGACTTTGCAATAATTATTGCAAGCATGTCGTCAGGAAGAGATAGGAATGTCGTTTGAGATCCTTCTCCTTCCATTCGTAATAGACTTTACTTGACCTGAAAAAAAGTTTTAAAACAAGGATTTAACTGAAATAATAGGTATAGGGACTAATCATGTGTCTCACAAGAACTCCTAATCCCTAAAGTTGTCTAAACCGTCCTCTGATACCAACTATAAGGCCCCAGCCTTAAAACTTACTTAATATTGAATTAAATGAATAATTCACATTGAGGATCTTTTCAGGTTTAGAGTTTTAGAGAATTAGAACATAACTATTACATCTAAAAATATTACAAAGTAGACACTTCTACTAAGTCTCCATAAAATAAAAACTCTTAAAAAGAAAGATGTCTAGATTCCATGTTTTAGATAGCATGAAATTACCTTGATCCCATCATTGACCTTATTCCACTTTAAGTCCTGTGAAAAACATTTCGAAAAACTTGGGGTGAGCATAAAAAGCTCAGTAAGGGATACAAAAAGAATTAAAACTGTTAGTTTTTCAAACATCAAGTAAACCATATATACTATATCAAAGTAATACCTTCACCTTCGTGAAGTAGTAAAAAAAATCTTCACTGAATAAAGTATCATTACTTACCTTTTTGTAACCGAAGGATTACCATAAAACCCATATAAAAAACACATAGAATATATAAAGGTAACTTGGGACATAAACATACTTAAGAGGAATAACCATACAGTTGACTTCCACACATATGACTTAATGGAATAGCCATACGGCCAATTTCCATACATACTTAATGGAATAGCCATACGGCCGACTTCCATACCCAATGCATTGGAGGTTATAACGTAACCACCCGTCCTAGTATTCACGGCACCACCCGTCATATGGTTTATAACGTAACCACCCGTTAAAATGTCCAAGTACCAGTATAAAATCATAAAACATAAAACCAATATAAAGGAATGATAACATTTCCACATTTCAATCACAATATATCATAAATATATTGACATAATAGAATCCTTTTTCAAAACCATTTTCAATACCAAAATACATAAAAGAGTATATGGTATTTATTTTATTCTAAAAACAATACGACTTGTTGAGGAAGCCAAAGACCAAATAATACTCGCGGCGGCGGAAAAGGTCGTTGTCACCGCGTACGTAAAAAAAAATTCCTTTTTGTCGTTTAGTAAAACGCTTCGTAGAAAAAGATTCCTTTTGTATAAAAGTAAAAGTCAAAGGAGTTTATACACCGTATAAAAGAAAGTTGTGTCTAAAACGAAATATGACTCAATGAAAGGAGATTGAGATGAAGTCCCTTACATTCGGTCCGACATGACTCGATCATTCTTTAACGTCCTGAATAATAAACTTGAGTTAATTTATACTTGATTAAGAACCTTTTTAAAGTTCATTATTCCTTTTATATCACTTATCTCCATGTTATAAACATTATGTAACCATTTAAGTTAATAATGTTTGTTTTGTCAATATTTGGTTCTTAAGTCGAAAGTTGACTTCTTACAATTACATGTTGTTCGTGTGGTCAAAAGCTCTTTATATCCAGAATGAAATTCCTGATTTGGATATAATATTTACCATATATATCCAGCATATACATGTATTTATAATATTACATAATCATTTAGAGGTAAGAAATGAAATGCACCGTTCATGGAGACGGTAAGCCGTATGTACGCATGAACACTACTTTCATTTCTATCTCATACTTTAATGGAAAGAAATAATAATTATATAGAGGTATATTATAATTCCAGTATAACATCATATATAATTACTTTAAATCCATCCTTTACACGTCCCACATATGGCATTAACGAATCACATCACTTTTAGGGGGCGGTAGTCCGCACTTCCTTAAATGAAGATATCGTGTTTACCCATAATGGAAACCATAAAGGTATGCCAAAAATGAAAAATACAGAAGCTTAAAGAAAACATAAACATATTATATATCATATATAAAAATAGTGACATCATAATTTCCACCCTTGAAGGTGTTAAATGAGTATTGAACAATCATCGTTTCGGGAGGCAGAATTTCGCCATCCACGGAAACTGTATGTTCTTTAACCATTTGATGTAGTTGTGTGAGAGTTTAGATCAAATAAATATTATAACAACATCCTAGTATATTGAAGATACTGGTGTTGTTACAAAAGAAGTAAATAAAAAGAGTTTAGAGGGTTGGAGAAGCAAAATAAAACAAATGGACAAGAGAGAATGAATTACCTTTAAAAGTGTAACTCCTTTTGATTTGAGCCTAAAGGCTTCCTTGGAAAGGATTCTGCCCAAAGGGAATCCTCTAGGATGAGGAGAGGGATGTGGAGAGAGTAATTGGGCAGGGTTTGGCCGAGCCAAAGGCTTGAGAAGTGTGTGAAATTAGGTAGAGGTGGGGGCCTTTTATAAGAGGAGAGGAGGGGCACTTTTGGAAAGTAAAGAAATATTACTTTATTTGAAAATGTGTTTCGGTTTCAAAAGGTCCCACATTGGAAGAATTCATGGATAAGGTGATAAGGGTTCGAAATACACTCATCCAATTGGTTTTGTCCATGTTTAGGTTTTAGATTTTTCATTATCTTTCCATTTTATTTAAATCGTCAAATAATGATGTCATCGCTGCATCATTATTATGTCATATATAATTTAATTTATTTAATGTCTAAAAATTAATAAAAAATACTATGATTTAGGAACTATTTTTAGATTTCCAATTACTATTTATAATCAAAATTTGTACTTGTATAACCCCACTCAAAAATTATTTTACTAAAACAATTTCTGTTAGTGTCATTTTCACTTTAACATTAAATAAAAATATATTAATGTCATTTTCCAACTAAAGTGGCTCCATGGGGTCGCCAAGTTGTCCCATGGCTTTTCATGGTCGGCCATGACACAACCAATAAGTTTGGGACATGTGTCTAGGTCATTTCATATTATTAAAGCATTATTTATACCTTAAACTACACTAATTACCACTAATCGCGATTAATGAAAAAAAGTTACTATTCACCAAAAAATTATTTTAATCTCATTGAACCACATTTTACTTATTAATGACAACCATGTATGTCGGAATTTCAAAATTCAATACACATTAGTGGTAAACATTCATTTAACTGAAAAATCAGTTTGCTTGATTACCACTTAGTTGTTTCACTATTCATCAAAAATTGAAGTTTTTCAGAAAATTACCAAAAATTCACCCTAAGATATATTTGTTATTAAGAATTCAAAAATGAAGTCCATTTTACAAAATTCAAAACATATAAGTCAAATTAATTAATTTAATAATTAATTCCCGCTGTCATGACAAATAGCGTGTTTTTGTGAAACAATAAGTATCAAAAGATTGACACCAGTTTAAGTCCAATTTCAAAGTGAAATTGATTCCAATGACCACCATTGGATTAACTGGTAAAAATATTTTCTAATTTCACTTTAAAACCAATTAAAATAATAATCTAATCATATAAATAATTTAGATTAAAAAGAGGTTTTGAATTAAAATACAACATTTTACACTATTCATAAAAAAATTGAACTTTTTCAGAAAGGTACCAAAAATTTACACAAAGTAAAACTTGATGTCCTGATTCTTAATAAGAGTTTTATTTGGTCCAAAATAAAGTATAAGAGTGATCAAAACTGTATTTAATGACGGTTCACCATTAAAAGGAGATAAGTGAACCTTTAGTGAAAATTAGAGTATATATGCCCTAAATTTGAACTCTTTCCGTATTTTAAGCCTTTATCTTTTATTGGGTAAATGTATAAACATTTAAAAACATATATAATCATATTTTAGTTATTTCTATCCATTCCCGCCATTACAACGACTACATGTTAACTACCATTTAAAATAATATTATTTTATTATTAGAGTGCAACGTAAGATTTCAATGAAACTCTTTGTTGTGTATCGGGTACGCTATCGAACATAGCACCCCTTTAAAGTAATATTAATACTTTATTCACAAATATGGATAAATATGAAAATGTCTATTCTTTATTTACCTGGGGTGTTACAGTAATAACTGAGGTAGATTGGAATTTAAATGAACATAGGTTAGCAACTCTAAGGAAAAAAATATTACCAAGTACCTATTCTATCCTATCCCTAGATATAATCTCCATATTGTATGTCAAGAAGAAATGAATTCCTCTGATACCACTGTGTAATGTCTCGGTACTGGAAGCTGACCAGAGACGCCCCATACCTGGTTGGTCACATGGCGTTAAAAGCTTTTCCCTGGACGCCAGAGGCTGCCGACTAGAAGAGAGGGCCTTGGGTGTGATTGTGGAGAAACTATCCCCTCATTGGTAGAGTAACACAATAGAAGAAAAATATATAACAATAGATGAAGCAGTAATATTACCATTCAAATAGAAACAACAGAAGACAAAAGTAATAGGCAGCTGGAGAACATATATAATGATTCATTATACATATTTCTAGGAAAGAACCCAAACATGTCACAATGATGAGATATAGTTCTAAACAAAAGTACAAGAAAAACAGTAAAAAACTCCACGGCATTGTAAGCCAAAGATGGGTCTCATGCTCTCCAGCCCCAAAGAAGTCATGTACCTGAAGTAGACGGGTGTTTTCCCTTCTCTATACCTGCAATAAAATAATATGTTTGGGCCCAATAGCATGACCTAAACAGGGTGTGTGACTAAATCCAATTTGGAAATCACCAAGAGATATGTGCCTAACAGTCAGTGAATATATATGGTAGGTAATAAGAAAAAGAATCAGTAAACAAGTAAGTAATCAACATCAAACATTCCTATAGTTTCAAATCATTTAAACACCACATATCATGTAAGAAGATTGTCAAAAATAGGTAAACCTCTGGGATGTTATCACATAATAATCCCTTATGGTCCTACCTAGAAAACACAAGAAAACATATAGGAAGTACACACAGTCTAACCCCTCTGCTCTGACATTAGCATGGACTCTCTGGTGAAGCACTCACTAACAATTCCCCCTATAGTATCATATAGGTAACAAAACGATGTTCTAGGGAAGAACATATGTCACATTCCCCCTGTCGCCCACATAGAGGGACAACAGACACTCTAAGGAAGAACGTACATCAATTCCATCCATGGCCTCACATATTAACAAAAGTAGCGAACACTCAAGATAAGCCCTTACATCCATTCTCTCTATGGTCCACTACACCAGGATCTCGAAGCCCATGTAAGTCAATCAAGAATAGAAATGTGAATCTTCCAAATTGAACCTCAATAACTACTTGGATAACCAGTCTACAGATCAATATCATTTCTAATAATAAAACCTCTTCCATACTATAATAGGCATGGGAAACAAAGAAGGCATCCTAACATGCTATGCAAGACCAAACGACCATAAACAAAACATGCATGGGAAAACACATCCAACGAATAACAATTAACCCTATTCATATTCAATTAAACTCTTATACAACATATAAGAATAACCGAAAATTAATAGGGATAAAATCGTAAACACACAATACCCCAATAAAGGGTATTGGGTAATTTTTCACATACAACTCAAAGACATTTGACGAAAATGCACAAAACACCTACCAAGGTGTTGTAGGATTGTTACATGTGAACCTCAAGCCTTGAATCTCACATGAACACTGTAGATCTAGAAAATGCTAAAAACACTAAGCCAAACATAACATGAGAAAGAGAAGGAATTGGGAAACAGATCTCTATAAGAAGGCAGAGCTTATCGAGATGATCCCAACGCATTCAACGACTGTTTATTTGGAGAAACGATGCTCGATCGTGGGATCAGGGATGAATCGTGGCTGTACAAATTCCCTTGGAAAAAATCTGTCCATAATGAGGTGTTTTTTCAGTAACATGTTATTTAGGTACATTTAATAAAAAAAATAAAGTACATGGAGTGTACATTATGAGTGCACGGTGTGTACTCACCTTAACCGGCCCCCAAACTAGGCGGTCTTCATGTCACCACACATGGCTGTGTGCTCAGTTGTTACAAGGCCAGCACATGACTACATGAGGAAAAAGATTACACAGCTTGTACATATAAGTACACGATGTGTACATCAAAAATTTCCAAAAACTCCTCTTTTCTCCAAAACGACTAGAAAAGAAAAACATAATGGAAAAGAAGATTTGGGTTCTTATAGAAGTGTTGTTTTTGTATCCTCTACTATATAATTGGATTTATTTTTTAGGTGTCTTAAAATCCTTATATCATTATTTATTGTGGAATTCATCAGGGTGGAAATTCAGTATTACTAAGATGTAATGTCATAGGATTTATTTTTTGGGATATAGAAAGATAGAATATTAAAATATAGGGATTTTCTGCTTGAGTTAGGCATTTACCCATTCGTATGGAACACATTTTTTCTTGATATGATGAGATTTGATTTAATTCTTAGTGTCTCTAAAGGGTTTTTAGTCAACAATTTTTATAGGTTATCATTTACATCACGAGAGGGCATTAATTATCTAAAAAAGGGAGAGTGGTTTGTCAAGGACAGAAGAGAAGCATTAGAGCCTCATGGTAAAGGCAGAGTAACCTCCCTGATTTCCAATCTGTACTTTGAGGATTATTTTTATATCAGGATGAATTTTCATTGGAATTAGATCATTTCAGAGAATTTTTCCATGATGTTTTTTCATGCTTAAATCCATAGAGAGATTGGTAGAGTTTGTATGTCATGACCCCTCCCCACAAGGTGTACCCCTTCTAGTCGGCTTTGTGAGAAGGGAGATAATGACCCCCAGATTCCCACCTCCAGAAGGCCCCTAGTTTTCGACTAGCACTAAGGGTATATTACAGACAAAAATGAGAGGCATTATTCTCTAAGAGAACACATGCGAATAGGATAGATTAGATTGAAACCAAACTACTCCAAATCAGACCGCAATATAAATGAAATCTCAAGTACACATATTCAGTGTCATGAAAAACATCTACAACTGAAAGGGGATAACTATGTGTACCCAAATGAAAGTAAAAAACAACAGCAACCACAAACCTGAATAGCTCTTGAAACACCAAGCTAGTAGAAACCAGCTTGATCTCCAACCTGCTCCAAGTTACCTAAAAATAGTTTATATACACATAGGGTGAGTATGGCAGTATAATCAGTAGGATCCTCCCCAGAGCCTCTCATGAAGATGTAAATAAAGTATTCTAAAGCACAATGAAAAACAAGTTAATCTAACTCATCACCTAAACAAGTATACTATGATTCCAACATCACCATGGATAACCTAAAAATTTAACGGCATCAATAGTATATAATATTATAAACAATATTAAGGGTACCCCGCTACTACTTCCCTACAGGTTTTCCACTCAACCCCAATGTCGCATGTCCTAAGCATCTCTCTCAAAAAAGGATTGCCTGCAGACACCTGGGAGAAACTCCAGAAAATGAACCTTGTGCAAAAAACCCACCACGTCCACGTATGAAATTTATCCAGGTTGTTTAGGGGAGCCAACACATCTCACATAATGTGTATCATACATTAGTTATTATTCCTCAAGACAATAGAACCCATACGTCATGTAAGGATCCTCATGCCATCACAGACTATACATGTTATACCTAGAGTTTTACATAAGAAATCATATATAGAATATGTGATTGTAAATAACCAAAAGCTATTACATCCCTCTACACACATATATGGGGGAAACTAACCATGGTGCCTACAATCACATGTAACAACTAAGAGAAGAGAGTGGGCTAAAGGGGGTAGTCATCAATCCATCCACCCACCAGAACGTTGGGGAAACCACCCAATGGGTTCAGAATCCCTGGGGTGCCAGTTTCCCTTACAGACGGGGTGGAGTAGCATATAAAAACAAAAAAAAAATATAGAATATAATATATCTCACAATCCCACTTTGGGCATAACCTAGTCTTAGACACAACTTCAACTAACGTCCCTTGGACTCCCGACTTCCACTACTAAGACTAGGTTTCCTATAAGCACACAACCATTTAAAGAGATTAATTACTTTACTTTATTACATTTTTATCAGTTTCAATTTACTCAAATCAATTCATTAAACATTAATTAACTAATAAAAATTCCACATTAAATTTCATTTGCATAACACCGAAAGTCTACTGTCCTCAGCATTGCATCCAAGCTAGATTCAACCCCTTAGGTTGACATCATTTATTAAATCATTTATTAAAAACATTATTACATTCCCATATTCCCAGGAATTTAAGAAAAATATTCTATGCTACTAAACACAAGGCGGCTCAACTCGGTGTGTAGATGACCTACACGTCAAGTCATTATCACCTAATGAAATATAATAGACCTATCCGCCTTTGTGATGATAAACACAGAAAGCACGTGGAATATCCCGCATTTCATTTCCCCTTTTAGAAGAATGGTAAGAAAAACTCGATGCCTTGATACATGGGTAATGTTAATCAGATAAAAAACCAACAAGATTAGAAAGCATCCAAACATTCACATCAAACTCGTTCCATCATCCTTGATGTTCTCCCTGACACCAACATGCATAAACCGATACATCTTTCCACTATAGGAGTCGACTAATGCCACAACCAATAGGCCTACGTGCCCCCACATATCACAATATCCTTCCACGATCACATCACAACACAAGAAGCATGAAAACAAACATTATATCAACAAGGATCTTATCCCATAAACAATTAAGAGGGTAACTCAGAACCCTTCAAGGAATTATCTTTTATCAAAAAACCAATTATTTAATCCAGCATGGATTAACTGATTTATTATTCTTAGATTCCAACTTCAGGAAACCTAAATAGTATTTTATCACAAATAAATAAACATTCTTACTGCACCAATTGGATTAACTTCAAATTAGAATTCGAAGAACTAGATTCATTTACACACCTCTATATCTTTTCCAAAAAATTATCAATTAATTCCATCATTACGTTATTTACAAATTTCCATCAAGAACGAATATCTAAACAAAGCAATCATATATATCACACTATCTAGGAAAACAGGTGGTAATAACATACTATTGATATCAATTTATTTATCCGATTCAAATATTTATTTCTTCAATTCTATTGTTATCCAATGGGATAAAACAAACTTACTCTACAGTTGCGTGTAGAATAAAAGAGAATCAATGAATCCCCTACCTCAAATGCTTCGTAACATTCATTATACAAGAACGAGCCACACAATGGGTTATGATCTCCTCCCACTGTGACAACGGTATTCACCCGAGGAAGCAGAGACACCACCACACATGTCGACACCCACGAAAAGCCCATTAGGAATATGGATATATCATTCCATAAAAAGGGAATGGAGAAACAGAAGGAGAGGAACCCAATATAATGACTATAGTTCATACCTTTTATCGAATATTGATCAATACTTCTTGGTTGCATCAAAATAGAGGGGATCCAATCCAAGGAGGAAATATTGATTGCACTACTCCCATAGGATGGAATGGAATGTTCTAGCATCTCACACATGAGAACAAGGAGAAATAATTAGGTTGGAAGATATCTCATCCCTTTAGAATATTTAATAGAGTAGTGACTTAAGATACATTTAATTATCCATTAAAATAGGATCAAATTAAACCATGAGGTTTGACCTTGTAAAAACACTCTGAGATGTCAAAAAATTAATATAGGAGTTATGGCCATTGAATTGACCTTAGATTCCTTAAAACAAGTCTTTAAAAGAATTTTATGTGAAAGGAATTGACAAATATGCGAAACTATACGAAGTTGGAAGCACTAATCACGAACTAGAAATGTTTCAAAGGAAAAAGACTGTTCATGAAACTCACCATTGGAACCTCACTATTGGAAGCTCACCATTCCAGAAACACTTTTCCATAACCGCATGGACTAACAGGAAAAATACAACCTATTAATCCATCATGGGGTGTGGAGGGTTTTGATCCTTTTGTTCCAGGGGGAATAGCCTCGCATCATATTGCAGCAGGGGCATTGGGCATATTAGCGGGTCTATTCCATCTTAGTGTCTGTCTGCCCCAACGTCTTTTTAAAGGATTACGTATGGGAAATATTGAAACTGTCCTGTCCAGTAGCATAACTGCTGTATTTTTTTCAGCTTTTGTTTTCCAGAACCGCACTGTTGAAACCTCACCAATAGAACCTCACCATTCTGGAAACACTATTCATGAACCTCATTATTGAAACCTCACCATTGGAACCTCACCATTCTAGAAAGACTATTCATGAACCTTGCTATTGAAACCTAACCTTTGGAACCAAACCATTCTAGAAACACTATTCATGTACCTCACTGTTGAAACCTCACTATTGAATCCTCACCATTCTGGAAACACTATTCATGATCCTCACTAATGGAATTGTTCAGCACAATCACGCCGATGGAACTGTTCACATCGACCTTAGTGATGGAATTGTTCACATCGATCTCATCGTTGGAACTGTTCACATCAACATTACCGATTGAACAATTCACCTCACCTAACCGATAGAACTATTCACATCAATCTCACTGATAGAACTATTTACATATACCTCCATAATTGAACTATTCACCTCAACCTCATTGATGGAACTGTTCACATCGACCTCACTGATGGAACTATTCACATCGACCTCACTGATGGAACTATTCACATCAACCACACTTATGAAAATATTCCTAGAACTAGAATCATTGTTCAAAGAACTAGAAATTTTGGAATGTGTTGGGTATAAGTCACCATGACCTCCTGGAACACCTAAGAACCTGAATTGTTGCAACGGAATAGACCAAAGAGGTGTGAGACAATACATTAGATACCAGTCAAAATATTATCATCCTCGAGAATTCAAAACTAACCTAAAAGGGAATAGAAAAGAAGTCTAACAACCACCTATATAGATACCTATCCAAATATATAAAGCCATAATAAGAAACAAAATGAAATCCATCTCGTAAACATGAATGGTTTATCACCACAATAGGGAAATTGTTACATAAAAAGAGTTAAACATCAAATATCTATGGGTACGGAGCACATATCAATGTATCCCATTCCCAGGTACTCTCCTCCACGGTACTATGTCGCCACAAGATACAATCCAAGGGGATAGAACTCCCACCCAACAGGATCTCATTATAGTCTTGGATCTCCATCGGTCTATCCTCAGAGGTCGAATCATCATCATCATTGATCTCTCCCCAATCAATGACGTTAGATCCATAAAGAAGATAACAACGGAGCCGTGACACAAAAATACACCTTGTATCCAGCTCATCTATGGGGGGAATGCTACTCGATATGCCACAACTCCAATACAAGATAACACCTAGAATGGCCCAGAAAACTGGGTAGAGATGTTAATCCTATGACCAAACCTCCAGTGCCCACAACAGGGAGTCACCTTTAGAAAAACAAGATCCCCAAAATTAAACTATAAGGGTCTACTCCATTGACCGGCATATGATTTATGATGATCGTGTTCTATCTTTATCCTCTTAAGAATCACATGAACCATATTTATTGTATTCTACACTAGTTCTGGTCTGAGAATTGCTAACTCTCTGACCCCAGTCCAACATAATAGAGAACAGAAAGGCTGAACTTACAAGGCATCAAACGACACCATACCGATGATGGAGTGAAAACTATTATTGTAAGAGAACTCCACCAATTGTAATTGCCTCATCCACAAACTTCCAAAATCTAGGACATAAGAGCATAAATTTTGTTCAAGAGTGTGGATGGTTTTCTCTATCTGACCATTCGTCTGAGTATGAAAATAATTTCTAAGGAATAGATGAGAACCAAAATCATGTTGGAGACCTCTCTCACACCCTAGAGGTAAAAGTAGGATGTCAATAATAAATTATCATCCATGGAACTTAATTAAGTCTCCCCACCCCCTCCAGATACTACCTAGACAAAACTTCCACTGATCTTGACTCCTTGATTGCTATGATGTGGTTTGATTTTCTTAAATGGTCCACTAACACACAAATAACACCATTTCCTCCCTGAACTCGAGATACACTGGTAAGAATGTCCATTGAAATGTCCTCCCACTACCACTGAAGAACATCTAAAAGTATGAGAAGACCATCAGGAACATGGTGTTCAGTCTTCACGTTCTTCCATACCAAAAATGAAGTCACAAACTCCACAACAACACACTTTTGCCCAGGCCACCAAAACTAGCTCCTCAAGGCTCGGTACATCTTTTTCATTCCAGGATGCACCGATAAACGAGAACTATGGAACTCTCTGAGAATAGTATTGTGCATCATCATTGGAATAAATATCCCTCCATTATAAAACACTTAGTTTTGTTCATCATCAAACCAACCATCAGGGGCCTCATCACAAAAAACTCAGTCTCAACAAACCTCCTCCTATAGATCCCCCAACTGGGACCCTTCCCCCTGCTGAACCAAAGATGATTCCACCATCATCTGGAAAATAAAACCTCTACCCTCGATGTCTCCTATATCGAGATGCAATGCTGAATGTTCTTCCATTACTCTCCATCAGTCACCAGATTCACGCACTACATCACTACGTAACTTCCAACTCTGTGCGTCAACTACAACAATCCCCTTTCCAGGTGTAGATGATATTTCAATGTCATGTTCCTATAATAACTCTACCCACCAATAGGGTCATATGTTCATGTCACAATGGTATAAAACATACCTCAAACTATTATGATTGGTGAAAACCAATAAGCTCTCGCCAATGAGGTAATGCCTCTCCAACTTCAGAGAAAACAACACCGTTTACATCACAAGATCAGGGTTGGAATAGTTACATTCATGGGGAAGCAACTTCGAAGTCCCATAAGAGAAAACTAATATCTGCTTCATCAGAACATATCCTAACCCTAGATGAGAATCATCGTTGAAAACATCAAACTTAACTCCCTCTACTAGAAGACAAAGTACTAGAGCACTTACTAACTTCTTCTTTAGACACTATAAAAGTTGTCCGACACTAATTAGTCTATATTAACTATTGATACATCTAGGATAATGTTGTTATAGGAGTTTCATCTTGAGAGAAACTGGCTACGATCCACCTATAGTAGCCTGTGAGACCTAGGAAACTTCTCCCTTCTAAAACTATCTTGGGAAATTACCAAGGGAAAACTACTCCTATATTCGATGGATCAAGAACTACTCCCTCCTAGGACATAACATGCCCCATGAAACATAATACTAAATCCCAAAACTCACACTTCAATACCTTCCCAAATAGCTGATGTTGACGAAGAAATCCTAAAACAACATGTAGATGCATTGCATGCTCCTCCTCAGATATAGAGTACACAAGAATTTTGTCGATGAAAACCACCACGAAATTTTCCATGAACTCCTAAAATGCAGTGTTCATTAATCCCAAGAAAATAGCTAGATCATTCATCACTCCGAAATTCATTATGATGAACTCAGTCAATAGAAAGCATTTTTTGGTATATCCTCATCCTTCACATGCATCTGACGATATCCCGAACACAAGGTTATCTTTAAGAACTTACATGAACCATTTAGTTGAATAATAAATCATCAATATGTAAAATAGGAGAATGATTCTTCATTTTCACTTTTTTATGTGATGATAACCGACACACAACCACAATCTTCTGTCATCCTTTATCATGAAAACAAAATTGATGCACCCCATAGTGACACACTCATCTGGACAAAAACACCCTGTAATAGACCATCAAGTAGTATACATAGCTCCTTTCACTCAGAAGGGTCCATCCTATATAGAGTCATACACATTGGAGACGCACCTGGTTATAGCTCAATCCCAAACTCTATCTCTCGTTGAGGGGGTAATGTTACAACCTATTCTGGAAAGACATCTTGGTACTCTTCTACGACCCTAGGAAACGCCAACATAGGAAACAATGAAGAACACATCATTATATTACATATCATGGATGATAATGATGAAACATGCCTCTGACCCATCCGAGGGTCTCTCTTTCCAAATAACTCCATCGGCTCTCCATCTGCATCAATGAACACAACCAACCTCCTAAAGCAATCCATGTTAGCCTGCACCGTAAAAAAACCAATCCATTATAAGGATGATATCACATGGTTTTATATATAAACATAGGAATTATACCCTTAAGCAGTGATGCCTCATCCCTAGCTCATTGTATCTACATACTTCAAACAAGTCAGATTGACCTCCAACTGGTGTTATCAACGCCAAGGGCACTGGAAGCCTCTCTACCTCAAGTACTAATTCCCTGACAATGGAAGGAGATAAAAAGGAGTGAGTCACTACTGAATCAAACAAGGCATACACCAAGGTTAAAAATAAGAAAAGGGTACCTAGAACAACGTCTGGCTCGCCTGGTGCTGACAACACTAAAGCATGAAGTTGTCCATGACCTCCTCTATGGACTCTCTGACCCTGATGACAGACATGACCATGACCACGATCTGCTCTCTATGGATGGAGAGCATCACATGGTTTTCCTTTGCATACCCAATCTAACCTATATTGATCTAATTCTGGTGCAACCTACTTCTGTTGACTCAGCTGGAACTGCCCCATCGGAGGAGCATGGAGAGGAAAACCTGGGGCATGATGACTTCATTGAATGATTAGGAACCCTTGTTGTGGATGACCTCGACCACCTCAAAAAAAAAGCACATGATCCCTTTGAATAGGCCTGATAGCTACCTCCCCTGGAGAAACGTGATGCAGTGTGGTGGGACCTACCACCAGCAGAACTGAAACTATTAAGCCCAGAAAACTGGGAACCTCATAACACACCTCTCCTTAGTGTGGAATCATGATGAATCCACTCTCGTGATGATACAGTTCTATCTAATGTCCTATGTACGACTTCTTCTATCGATATCACCTCATGATACGTCTTCAACATAAATGGGGTGACTTGGTGCTAGATAACTGGACACAAATCCTCCTCAAAATGCCACACCCTAGCTTCCTCATCTTGAAATAGGTCTGAATCATATCGTAAAATGTTCCTGAAATGGATTTCAAACTCTTGTACACTAGAGAACCCCTATCGAAGGGTAAGGAGATCCTAGAGACTAGAATCCTTCATGGTCGAGGAATGAAACATGACTCTAAAATATCTCATAACTCCTCCTAAGAGATCGCAGACTCCTCTCAATCCTCGAGGAACAAGAAACACCACTGCCTCACTGCTCCACGCATCATTGTCACAAACAAGGACACCTGATGCTCCATCGGTGAATAGATCGAACTGAAGAATATCTTGACCTCCTCCAACCAGTCTTCTATGAATGCATCTGAAACAGATCCCTCATACTTCTACAGACTCTGGCACTGAAATAGTGAGAGTTTCCTCCTCCAGGTGTCGTCTTCGTCAACCTCTACCTAGCAGAGAACTACTGGAACATCTTACTGTACATATTCTATGTGATCCTGAAAAATATTTCAACCTGGATCCATACCTATTAAAAAAATATTTAAGTCCACTAAACATGGAATATGAATGTCTATGAATTAATTAATTACTTGTTTCCTTTTATTCATTTCTGATTAAATTATCCCAAGTTCTACCAATTCAAACACATGGACACAAAAAAATGATTCATTATCCTTTCCTATGTCTCTAACCTGCAACTACTATCACCCTTCTTAGTATCACTTGAAAACTTAAAGGTCCATATATTAGACCCTAGGGGACCAAAAATTCCTAGGACTTATCCGTTCTCTAGTGTTTACATCACTTGTTAAATATGATTGACACTTTTTCCCTACCAACCCATGAAACCTCACATATTCCTAACACCAAACTCAATACTATCTGTCCACCACCCTCTGATACAACTTTTTCATGATCCCCTCCCCACAAGGTATACACAACCTGGTCCGTCAATATTAGAAGGGAGATATCGACCCCTGAGTCCCACCTTGTGTAGACTCTAGGCTGGGGACTAGCATCGAGGGTATAGTAAACACACAAATGGGAGGAATTAACCTCTAAGAGAACACATGTGAAAGAGAGAGATAAGATAGACACCAAAAAATTCCAACTCAGAAAACAATATAAATGAAATCCTGAGAACAAATATGCAATTTTATGCAAAACTAATACAATTGAAATTGGAAAACTGCAAGTACCCAAAATAATGTAGAAACATTAAAAACCACAACCTCAAAAAGCTCTTGCCACCCCAAGCTTGTAGAAAACTACATGATATGCAACCTAATTCACGATAATTGAGAAATATATTATATATTCATAGAGTGAGAATAACAATATACTCAGTAGGATCCTCCATAGATACTACCATGAAAAAAGTAAAGAAAGCATGCTAATGTATAGTGAACAACAAGTGAAACAAACTCGTCGAATAAACAGGTGTATTATGTTCCCAGCCTCCCCATGGATACACTCACCATGTATCAGATACAAGATTATATAATATAATAATGAATATAAATGGCACCGTGCTACTACTTCCCTACTACATTTCCACTTTTCCCTAATGTCGCACGTCCAAAGCATCTCTCTCCTAAAAGGCTTGCCCGTAGAATCCTGGGAGATGCACCACATCATGCACCTCATGAAACTAAACTACCACGTCCACGTATTCAATGTAACTAGGTAGTTTATGAGATCCACCACAGCTCTCATAGCATGTATCATATGTCTAGTATTATACCTTAAGCCATTACAGACCATACACTGAGTAAGGATCCTCATGCCATCACAAACTTACACGTTATACCTATAGTTGTCCATAAAAAAAACTATATCCAAAATATATGTGTGTGAATTACCACAATCCACTATATCCCTCTACACAAATATATAGGAAAAACTAATCGTTGTGCCTACCACCACAAGTAACTACCAAGAGAAGAGAGCAGGGCCAAAGGGGTAGTCAACCATCCATCCTCCCACTGAAATGTTGGGGAAAACACCCCCAGTTCTCAGAATCCCTGAGGTGTCAGTTTCCCTAATTGAAGGGGTGGAGTAGCATATAAAAACAAAAAAAGTACAGAATATATTACATCACACAACCACACTGTTGGAATAACATAGTATTAAGCACAATTGCATCCAATGTCTCACAGACTCGTGACTTCCACTTCTAAGATTAGGTATCCTATTAGAACACAACCATTTAAAGTGATTTATTACATTATTTCATTCCCTTATTATCAGTTTCACTTTAGTTTATTAATTAATTAGCCATTAACAATTCCACAATAAATTTCATTAGCATCACACCCAATGTCCACTGTCTTCGGCACTGCTTCCCAGCAAGCTCCAACCCCTTTGGTTAACAACATTTATTCAATCATATATTCACAACATTACTACATTCTCATATTCCCATTAATTCAAAAAAATTCTATTATACTAAACACAAGGGGGATCAACTCGGCGAGTAGATGAACTACCTATCAAGTCATTGCCACCAATAGAAATAGAATAAACCCATCCTCCCACTAGAAGCTAAAAACAGAATGCATGTGGCACACCCCACGTGTCTTCTCCCCTTAGGGAAGAAGGGTAAGAAAAAAAACTTCCATGAGCAGTGGAGAATGTAAAGTAGATAAACAACCAAAAAGATCAACAATCATTCAAAAATTCACATCAACTCGTTCCATCATCCCTAGTGTCTTCCACGACACCCACATGTATAAACTGATGCATCTCACCATTCTAGGCATTAACTGATGCACTAAGAAATAGGCCATCATACCCCCACATATCACAATATCCTTCCATGAACAGATCACAATACAAGAAGATGCAAAAAAATTC
The DNA here is from genome assembly GCA_963277665.1 of Viscum album. Classification (NCBI taxonomy): domain Eukaryota; kingdom Viridiplantae; phylum Streptophyta; class Magnoliopsida; order Santalales; family Viscaceae; genus Viscum; species Viscum album. The sequence continues at coordinate 1,727,755,629 of OY728140.1, forward strand.
ATATCAACTCGACTCTTTTCCCTTAAACATGCAAGATGGTAACGTAGAAACCTACATGGTACTATCTTTTGTCATACAACTAGTTCTATAATACATCTTGGATTAACAGATTTATTATTTGTAGGTTCCAACTTTAGGAAACCTAAATAGTAAGATATCACAAATAATTAAGCATACTTAATACACCAATTTCAATAACATCAAATTACAACAAGATAAACTAGATTTCATTACATGCCACTTTATCTTTAGCCAAAAAAATTATCAATTAATTTTGGATTTACATTATTTACCAATTTTTTTATTGAACAAAAATTTAAACAATAAATTTATAGATATCACACTATCTAGAAAAACAAGAGGAATAACATATGATTGATATCAGTTTATTTATCTGGAATAAATTTTTATTTTGTCAATTCCATTGTGATCAAGTGAGATAAAACAAGAAAACTCTACAGTTTCATGTAAATGAAATGGTAAGAAATTAATCCCCTACCTCAAATGGGTTTTGACATTCATTATACAAGAATGTTCCACACAATGGGTTACAATATCATCCCCCTATGACAACTATATACACCCGAAGATGCCGAGACACCTCCAAACCGGTCAAAACCAAAGAAAATCTCATTAGGGGCATAGAGATAGCATTCCCCTAAAAAGGGAAATGAGGAACAAAAGGAGTTGAACTCAAAAGAATTAATATCGTTAATACCTTTTATCGAAGAATGGTCAATACTGCTTGGTGTCAACATAACATAGGGGAACCAATCCATGGAAGAATGTTTTATTTCACAACTATTATGGTATAGAATGGAATGTTTGAGCATCCCACACATGAGAAAAAGGTAGAAGAATTAGGGGGGAAGATATCTCATCCCTTTAGAATGATTTAATGGAGTAGCGGTTGAAGATATGTTATATTATACATTAAAAGAGGATCACAGTAAACCACATAGTTTGACCATGTGAAAACATCCCAATCCTAGAGAAAATTATTATAGGAGTATAGCCATTGTATCAACCTTAGATTCTTTAAACGATGCTTTAAAGGCATTTTATGTCAAAGGAAACATCAAACAGGTGAACTGTATGAAGCTGGAAACACTGTTCACGAACTCGATATTTGGAAAAGGAAAAAAAATTCCAGAACCTCACCATTAAAACCTCACCATTGGAACATCACCATTCAAGAAACACTATTCATGAACCTCACAGTTGGAACCTCACCATTCAGGAAACACTATTCATGAACCTCACTGTTAAAATCTCACCATTGGTACCTCACTGTTCTGGAAACAATGTTCATGAAACTCACTATTGAAACCTCACCATTGGAACCTCACCATTATGGAAACCCTGTTAATGAACCTCATTGTTGAAACATCACTTTTAGAACCACACCGTTTTGGAAACAATGTTCATGAGCGTTACTGATGGAACTATTCACCTCATCCTCAATGAAAGAACTGTGCACATCGACCACACCAATGGAACTGTTCACATCGACCTCACCAATGGAACTATTCACATGGACCTCACAGATGGAATAGTTCACATCCACCTTACCGATGTAACTATTTACCTAACCTAACTGATGGAACTGTTCACATGAATGTCATCGATTGAACTGTTCACATCGACCTCACCGATGGAACTGTTCACCTCAACCTCACTGATGAAACTATTCACATCGATCTCACCGATTGAACTGTTCACATAGACCTCACCGATGTCACTATTCATATCAACCTCACCGATGGAACTGCTCACAGAACTGGAAACTATTGAAATACTGGGTGCCCTACACCCAACTATTATGTGCCTTTGATTACCATATCCTATATAGAGTTAACTATGCATGATGTCATCTTACCATTATAGTGTAGACTTTTCTACATCCACTATTGAAATAATAATTTCCAAAGATTAATTGTCGTATTGAAAGGTTATAGAAATTCCTAGGCTATAATGAGAACCTCTAGATACCATGACATTAATCTTAAATATACGTTCTATGGTCTAGATACATCTTACTAATTAGAAAGAGTAGATGTATGACCATATGGTGCTGGGGGCTCATGATCATTGAGACTTCATCTCATGAAGTTCTCACTTGGTGATCTCTAGTAGTGAGATCATGAGGACTGACCCACCAATAGGAACACCACATGTTTCGGGTGTCATTGGATGGTCCTATCTACGATCATGGGTAATGGTCTTCTGACTTGAGATAATTACCGATTTATGTAATTTTATTTCGTACTTTGATGCAAGACAAAAAACATGGAAATGAATTCATGGAAAGGTAGTTTGTGTCGGGTGTGTCATTGGTGGAATGACATTGGTTGAATGGTCAAGAAAGGATTTGTCACTTCTAGGTTATGGAAGTAATGTATCTCTGGCCATGTTGATATGGATGGCAGTACCTTTATAAGACCATGGCCATGGAAGTCAATGGTAAATCTATCTAGTTACATCAACAAACAAAAAAGAAAGAAAAGGGCGATGACCTGAGAGTGCGTCGTGCTTTATGAGATATTATAGACAAAGAGATTATATTACACAGTGCATGTTTGTAGGTTGGTTGTCACTGCTGTGGAAATCCTTATTTCTTCAGGGGCCATGATGGGTTACTAAATCCCACTCTTGGTATGTGAATACTATTCACGGCTGTCAAAATAATGGCCTAGAGGGTCACACACAATAAGGTTTACAAGAATCTACCCTATTCAGTTGAATAAGAGAATTGGACAGAGTGGGCCCCGCCACAGGGATCCGAAAATTGTCCAAAGTTAAACGATCACCAATGTAATAAATAAATTCATATTATTTGTGTTTAGAATAATGAGTATAGAATTTATTTATTAAATTTATTTACCAGTTTTAAGTAAATACATGAAAAAATATTAATTGAAGAATATTAAATTATTCAAGGTTCAATTAATATTTATGGGAGCGACGATTCGGGTTAATGACTTAATTATTATCATGTAATATATTTTTAATATATTACAAGTAAATGATAATGATATTTATGGCTCAGTTTAGTACTCATTAAATGTTGTTCATAGTGTGTTAATTATTCAGGGCCAGCAAGGCGATACCTGGTATTTCAATTGAGCACTATAAATAGAAGAGGAGGGGAATTTTCCAAACACTATTCATGGAGCTTATCTCTCCTCTCCTCCCTCCCACATTCTAGAGAGAGACTATAGATCCAAGGAGCTCGGATGGAACTCTCTCTCGGGCATCGCTGGCGATGCGATGCGGTGGTCGTTGGAGTGTCCAAGGCATTTTCTCTAATCCACACCAGCACCTGGATTACGACGAACGACACTCCAGTAGATTCCATGAAGTGCGTGTGGATGATCTAGAAGAATTCGACTTCAGATTCAACGGGCAGCGATCACCAACGACGAGCAGATGTCGTTTGTGGCATCGGATCTAAACCAATTATTTTATAGTTTATGTTTGTGCTTAAAATCCTCCATGTGTTGTCCTTTGCAAAGACCAGACTGCTCTTCTCCGACGTCAACAAGTTTACATCGATCGTCGGTGGAAAACTTTTAAAAACCCACCTGATTGGGGCTTCTACTGCAAGCCCGTTTTCTACAAGTGGTATCAAAGGTAGCATGTGTTGATTTTAAGAAAAAATAATTAATTTTTCATTAAAATATAAATATTGAAACGTTATGGTCCCACCGCCACAGACTACGTTTTAATCCGATACCAGATGAAAATTCTACGGTCTTCTGAAGTTCTAAATTCGGATTAAAACCGATAGTTTAATGAGGTTCTAATTTGATGAACCATTTTTATCTTAATACATTTACACTGGAATAGTATTTTTCGGTGATCATTATTAATTTTATTGTTATAATAATTTTATTATAATATTAATTGTTTAATTATAATAATAATTTTTTATTATAATATTATATTATAATAATGATATATTATTATAGGGTTTTATATTTTTTAGATTCATTGTAGGCTTTGGGAAATTTAAAATAAAAGGTGTAAAGGGGGTGATCTGAAAAGTAGGTCAATAAAATAAAAAATAAATAAATAAATTTAAGTGTGGGGGTGACGACCTTCATGTGCAGGTCGTGAAAAAAAAATATATGAAAAAAAGGGCGGACATCAGGTAGTATTTTTTTAAAAAACAATGTGGGGGTAGAACGGCCCCCATCTACCATGCACGGCGGCCCGAAGGGCCACCCTCTCGGTCTGTCCCGCGGAGCCGGCGCGTCCCGCACCCTGACACCCCTCCGGTCTTCCCTGCGGAACTACCCGTACAGGCCCCAGTGCAGAATCCTTCACCCTGCCTCCTTCGTTCGACCTCCCTACTGGATTTTCCCCATTGTTGTCCTCTTGTCTTCCCGACTGCACACCAGGCAGAGCCCCAGACGTCCTCCTCCCCGCTCAGTGGAGCAGCAGCGCATAACACCAGGTGACATCATGGAACCTACTTCCCATGACGTCCTTCCACCCCAGGCGCTGACCGTGTCTGCCGGATGGTCTCCCTCCCATGGAGCCGCCCTATATGCTCCCAATGGCTACCTGGGCACCCAGCACTCCGGCACCTCCCAGCAGTGAACGAGGCGTACAGAGTCGCGGCCTTCCCCGCAAGCACTCCAGTGACTCCCCGGCCACCCTCGGGACAGCCTCGCGGTCTCCGTCCACAGCTGGCTCTGAACCAGGCCAACAACAACCAGTTGTGGCACCATGCACCCCCGTTACGCTACTGGTCTTCCTCGCCGAACTGGCACCGCACTAGGTGCAGCACGCAGAAGCCCCGCTGGAACCCTCAGGACTCCTCCCTCGCCACGGATGTGGACCGCGCTGGCCGTGTAAGAGAAACCCTGCCCGCTTACCTGCAGAACGACACGCACCATAGTGACGTAACCCATTTGCATGGGCTTGACCATATCTGACCCAAAACAGGCATACACGAGTCTTCCCTGCCCGCAACGGGCTTAGGCGGACATGCCTATCCCAGAACGCCGCTGCACGGGGTATGCAAGGCACAGACTGGGCTTGTGCAATTTCTCCCTGATCCGAATAGGCCATGCACAGTTTTTGGGGCAGAGATATAATTTAATTAATCAAAAATTAATTAAGATAATTAATTTATTTATAGTTTATAATTAAATTAATTAAAAATTAAATTTTTGATTTAATAATAACTGCGGCATAATTAATTTAATTTGGAGACTGATTAAATTAAATAATTTATTTAATTTTTAGTTTTAAAAATTAAATTAAATTATCAGGACCAAAAAACATAAATATTGAAACAAAATCAGAGTGAAATTTTAATTCAATAAAATAATTCCCTCAAGATTATTTTTAATGCAAGTTTAATTTTTTTCTATAGTTGTTTTATATACACGAGTTAAATGCGTATATGACTGATCATGAGCTAAGACCTACCAATGCATGTCGGGTGTTTGTTTATTTATTTACTTATTTATTTAATTATTGCATGGTTTGTAAAAAATGTTTAAATTAAGTAAAAGATAATCTTCCTGTCGTCTCAAGGTCATTATATGTATAAGGGCCTGCACGCTCATTCTCAGAGTTGTACATATTTATACCCCGAAACCCCCTTGCCTGCGTGTGAGTAAAATTGTATAATGACAAGACGACCAAGGTCGCTTTTCATGCCAAGTGACGGTGACATACCTAACAGGAGTTAGTTTCATTGGTTGAGAACGTGTTGTTGTTCATGTTGCAAGCCATGCAACTAAAGGTACTTACCCCTAGGGTTCCAGTTCGTCTGTTATTCATTCAACGGATCAACCAATAGTACCGGATCATGATCAGGTGTTTATTTTATTTATACATGGTTTATTATTTTTTTTCATGTGTAATTTATTGCGTGATCACATAGTATAATACTAGGCAAGCATGCAAGATAAAATGAACATGTGACGCGATGAAATTTCTATTTCTTTCACGATCAGTTGTGAGTGAAATCACATAGTACGTGCTTAAAAAGTTAGAAAATTATTTCTTTCGTCACATTAAAAATAATAAAACTCCCGAAAATATATTAAGTCTAAACAGCCTTACATCATTCAAATTTGGACAAAACCAGCTGGTTGAGGTGCCGGTTCACGCCTTAGTGAGGGTGCCTCTTTCTACTGGGGAGTCCTTATAAGATTGATGTCGACTTACCTAGAGTTCTAGTAAATATTAGACCTAGATAACTTTCTATCATTTTAGAGGCAAGCGTTGAGAAAATCAAATTTTGATTTTATGAAACTGGGACTTCACTCAACAGATCAAGGAACCGCAAGATAAAGTGGTCAGCCAGCCAAAAGCCTACCTAGAACCCTCCAAGTATTGGTGTAGCTTTTTCTTGTAGACTATAAGGGGTGGTTCTGAGATCCTTGACACTATAATACTCAAGTTACAGTGTATTCTGATTCTAGCACAGAGAGTTCACGAATCTGATAAAATAGTGAGAGACATAAAATTATTTAAGTAATTAATCAAAAATGTCTAAACCGTTAATCCATATAAAAGGCACTCGTCTACTAAAATTTATTTTTTAGAAAATTGGAAAGTTATACCACAAGATTAAAACTGCGATATTAAAAAGATGGACAAAGTAAATGTCCACTCTAACTCGAGTGTCCTTGAATAGTACAGGTACGTGCACATAGTACTATGATATAGGAATGTCAAGGTGTTAATGACCCCGATAGTGTTAAACAACCTCATGAAGCGAGAGTGAAAATTCCATACAGGAGACTAATGTACAAAGAATATGATAGTTATATTATTATTCTTTCATCAACATCTGGTGTTAGTTGCGGTCGCTAAACCAGGACATAGATGATATAACATAAAGTCTCATCTCCGAGAAATTTCCAAGGAGAAAGTGAAGCAATGATATAAAAAAGGCTATGTTTACACTGACATGTGTAAATTTAAAGATTGATCATGATCTTTAAATATCATTTTCACAGTATTAATGAATTCTCGTTTAAAGTTACAAAATAAACAAGTATTGAGTAAATGCTTCATTACCCATCTAGGTAAGGTTCGCCAAGTGAATACGAATAAAATACATTTAGGATTTAATTATTATGGAGGATAAATTGAATGACAATGTGAAAAGGTTAAAGGCATTTAATGCCAATGACACATTCACAACACCCTTTAATTAACGAGGTATTAACAGAGGTTATTTTCATTGTATATTATAAAATAATACTATGGAATTTTAAAAGAAATATCCTGATTGAAAAGAACTAAGTTTCTGATTCTACATCAGGAATATTCATCATTATAATGTTTATCTTTTACTACATGGTTATTAAATACAAAATTTTGGCAGCATATGTGTATTTTAATATGATAAACAAGTTAGTAAAGAAACCTTACTAGAAGTCAGGTGTATCATCCAAGTTTCTGTGAAAGGGTGATACCTAGGCCAGTGGTGAGAAGTACACAAATTATTTAATTTCTAAGTGAAAGATTCATGTTGAACTATTTTTGAGTATAACCAAAAACATTAATATGATGTTTCCTTGGATGCAAGGAGACATTTTTTCAGTTTTTGGAATGAATGTTGTTTTTGGTAAACTCAGTCACTAGTTCAGTGATACATGAATCATAGGCAATTAGTGATGAATATAAATGTAAAACTTATACCCAGTTGTGACAGGATAATTCTTTGTCATGTAATACTAAAAATGGACGTCATGAATATACCAAGTATGGTATTTAGTCTCATCACAGCTAAATACTTTTGGTATTATCGATTTATTTAGTTTCTACAAAGGAGCCTTTAGAAATAAAGGTACATCACAAAGATTTTGGAAATAGTTCAGCATGATAGTATAAACTATTCCAAGTATAAGATAGAGGTATATATACTTCATAAGAATCTTTTAAGTAATTAAAAAATATCAAAATGAATTATTATCATGGTCAGGAGATATGAGTTACTCCGGGTTGGGATACCGAAGAATATCCCGACCAAGCATTCATCAATAATGATAACGTAGCATGGAGCAATTCCTAAACACACATTACCTTATCGACATCACGACATTGATGTTAATGGGGAGGATTGATTATGAAGTCTTACTTATCATCATTGATCAAAAAAATGTATCGTGGATTAATTCCTAAACACACATTTCATACATCAAAGTATTAATGTAAGTAATATCAATGTCGGAGCTAGTAGAAACATCCATTATATTTCATGAAATGATTTGAAAATAAAAGTGATATCCAAGAACCATATTCCAACTATAATGACAAATGGATATCATACGAGTCATAGTATTATGTAAACCCATTATGTTATAAGAACATGTGTTTGGATGAAAAGAGTTTGTTAGGACATAAAAAAACTTGTGTCAAGACAAACACATTGTGAATTTAGTGTAATAATCCTAACTGTTGTTTAGGATGTTAAATAAATCCCTAAGATATATGAGTAGGTATTAAAGCAATAGACTACACTTCTATACAAGGGTGCACATCTCTATTAGAGATAGTGGGAGCTATATTGACTTGTGTTTAGTCAATTCTCAAAATGCACAAGTAGTTGGCATAAGATCTAGTTCCACAAGCGCATGTGGAACAATGTATGTTCTGGAGACAAATACAGTGTAGGGAGGATAAAACCACGATGATGGTTTTTATATTCACAATATATGGTGATCTATTATTCAATGTGTATAATATTTCCTACAATTAAGTAGTATATGGTAATTAGCTAAAATTGATAAGACCAACTAAAATTCAATTAATGGATTCCATGTATCAATGTGAAAAGGGGATATTATTTTGAATTCAATGGTCGGTATTCATGTGAGTTGATACATGGATGGTATGAGCTTAGTACCAATAAGGATCGATTGGATTCACCAAGTTGTTATGCCTAAATCTGTTAGAATTTTACTTAGCATAGCTAATATCTAAGATCAATTTATTTAGCATTGGATGTCATGACAACCAATTATGGATGGTGTCTATACGACGCAACCAGAAAGGGATGGTAACATCATAGAATGATAATAAAGGTTGCAGGTTTCTGAAATCCGATTTAGGATTAAAGTAACAACATGATCATAGAAAATACTTTTTCAAAAAAAATTCCAAGTGTCTACGTGAGGTTAGTGTGGCGATAAATGTTTTCTAAAGAAATATTTTCTAAAACATATGGAAAATAGATATTGGTCTTACAAGTAGTTAAGACCAAAATGAAATTTACTCAGTAATGATAGACTTAAAGTAGCATCCTATGTTCTACGGAAAATAATCTACTATGGTAGATCTATAGGTTTCATGGTCCTAGTCAATCATACATATAGGTACATTGTATTGAGAAATACATGTTGGAACAATTCAAGAGATGAATTGTTTCCTATGTCACATGGCATAATATCTCCATGTTGACTTGTCCATGACATGGGAAGAGATAAATGTGGGGAGTTGAAATCCTTACGTCAGAGAAATGGATCAATCACATATGCCATTATATGTACAAGAATTGATGTTTCCAAGGTATATTTTACAATAGGAAAATATCAGTTATATCCAGGAGCACTGTAAGGGATGTTGTCAGAACTATATAATTGTACTTCGAAAAGTGAAAAAGATATGTACTTGGTAAGTGGAGAAGAAAGGATACTAGTTATTGGGGATATGAACTACTATTCTATTGATCAATGTGATCTAGTACTACAGCTAGTCTAAAAGCGATGAGTGAGTCATGCTCATATCAGCCTATGGTGGCCATACCTACAAACCCGAGTACATTGCTGCTTCTATGATATCTAAGAAGCAGTTAAATGCAATTATTTATTCTACTTCTTGGAATCACGCCTGTTGGGAAAAGTATTATCATAATGTAGATTATGATATTCTTACTATCCAAGATGTCAATCTATGACAGTGGAAAATAGGTGATATATACTCGGGATGCCATCTCTAGAGATGTTTTAATCAAAGAGATGAGGTCACTATAGAAGAATATCCACACGAAGGAACCATGGTGACCCAGTATCTAAGACCTTTACTCAGAAGAAACATGATGCTTATCATGTCAGTACCTAACATTTTTGGTTAGCAAGTTGGATCTAGTGTAAGTGGGAGTGTTGAAATAGTGGGTTCCCAAGACCCAACTATTTTGTGCTTTTGATTAAAATATCGTGTATCGAGTTAAATATGCACAATGTCATCTTACCATTATAGTGTAGACTTTTCTGCATCCACTATTGAAATGGTAATGTCCAAATATTAATTGTCGTATTGAAAGGTTATAGAAATTCCCATGCTATAATGAGAACCTCCAAATACTATGACATTAATCTTAAATACATGTTCTATGGTTTATATACGTCATACTAGTTAGACATAGTAGATGTCTGACCATCAGGTGTTGGGGGATCATAAGCATTGAGACTTCTTTTCATGAAGATCTCACTTGGTGATCTCTAGTAGTGAGACCATGAGGACTGACCTTCCTATAGGAACACCACTTTTTCTGGGTGTCATTGGATGTTCTTATCTACGATCATGTGTAATGGTCTACTGACATGAGATCATTACCGATGTATGTCATTTGATTGCATACTTTGATGCAAGATAAAAACCATGGAAATGAAGTTGTGGCGAGGTAGATTGTGTCGGGTGTGTCATTGGTGGCATGACATTGGTTGAATGGTCAAGAAAGGATTTGTCACTTCCAGGTTATGGAAGTAATATATCTTTGGCCATGTTGATATGGATGGAAGGTCATTTATAAGACCACGACCATGGAAGTCAATGGTAAATCCATTCAGTTACATAAACAAACAATAAATCAAGAAATGGGTGATGACGCAAGAGTGAATCTTGCTTTATGAGATATTATAGACAAAGAGATTATGTTACATAGTGCATTTTGTAGGTTGGTTGTCACTGCTGTGACAATCATTATTTCTTCAGGGGCCATGATGGGTTACTAGATCCCGCTCTTGGTTTGTGAATACTATTCACGGTTGTCGAAATAAGGGCATAGAGTGTCACACACAATAGATTTTTCAAGAATCTTCCCTATTCAGTTGAATAGGAGAATTGGACATAGTGGGCCCCGCCACAAGGGTCCGAAAATTGTCCAATGATAAACGATCACCAATGAAATAATTAAATTCGTATTATAAGAGTTTATAATAATGAGTATAGAATTTATTTATTAAATATATTTATGAGTTTTAAGTAAATACATGAAAAAATATTAATTGTCAAATATTAAATTATTCAAGGGTCAATTAATATTTATGGGAGTGTTGAGTCAGGTTAATGACTTAATTATTATCATGAAATATATTTTAATATATTACAAGTAAATGATAATGATATTTGTGGCTCAGTTTAGTAGTCATTAAATGTCGTTCATAGTGCGTTAAGTATTCAGGTCCATCATGGCGATACCTGGTATTTCAATTGAGCACTATAAATAGAAGAGGAGGGGAATTTTCCAAACACTATTCATGGAGCTTATCTCTCCTCTCCTCCTTCCCACATTCTAGAGAGAGAGACTATAGATCCAAGGAGCTCGGATGGAGATTCACCTGAGCATCACTGGCGATGCGATGCGGTGGTTGTTGGAGCGTCCAAGGCATCGTCGCAAATCCATGCTAGCACCTGGATTATGACGAATGGCATTGCATCGGATTCCTTGAAGTTCGTGTGGACGATCTAGAGGAATTTGACTTTAGATTCTTCGAGCAGCGATCTCCAACGACGAGCATACATCATGTGCGGCTTCAGATCTGAATCAGGTATTTTACAGTTTATGTTTGTGAATAAAATCCTCTACATGTGGTCCTCGGCAAAGACCGGGCTGCTCTTCTCCGACGTCGACAAGTTTATGTCGACCGTTAGTGGAAAATTTTTAAAAACCCACCGGTTTGGGGCTTCTACTGCACACCTGGTTCTAATAGAAATAGTATTCACAGAACTGGAAATTTTGTAATGTGTTGGGGATAAGTCACCTTGACCTCCCGAAACACCTCATAGAGCCAATTTTCTCCATGGACTGGATCATAGAGGTCCATTCCAATACCTTAGGGTTGATATTTCTCTACGATCATTTATAGTGTTCAATCCTCTATAAAGGGTGGAACGAAAAAATCTCTAGAAGCTGAAGTAGCAAATGGTGGATCTAGAGAAAATTGGCTTTTTATGGAATGACAATTTCTCTTGGGGTTTTCCGAGTTTATTATATAAGAATGTGGATGGGACCCATCATATACAAATGGATTAATGATTGTTGAATTATATTTTTATCATTAAATAGTATCAAGTTCACAAAATTTAAAATCTATTTGACCTCCCTTGAGGACATAAGGTGTTTTCTAAGATAGATATGAGATCAGGCTATCCTTAGGTGTGAGTTAGGCCTTCAGACATACATTATATATATTTATATATCAGGCATGGTCTGTAAGAGTATCTTATCATGCGGTTTTTTCACAAGATACTCCCACTATTATCATGGATATAATGAATAAGGGTTTCCTTTCCAATCTGGATTAGTTTATTTGTAGTCATTGACAAAAAAATATTGTTTTATTTTAAAAATAATTACGACAATTATTAGCACCTTGAGATAATAATGGGTACATCAAGATATCATCAGTTTTAATCCAATCTCTCTAAGAGAAACTTATGGATTGAAAAAGATCTCTCTTGTGTCATATTATATCAGAATTAGTTTTATATGTTAGCCTATATACGGTTAGCGGTGTGGTGTCATAGGAGAATACAATTAATGTTTTTTTATATGGAGTTTCTTGGATCTGACTAGATATTACATGCATTCCATATAATATTTCTCAAAAAAACATTACCTCATAAAATACTACAAAATAATTTTCATATTATAGGGGTATTTTTTACATTAGAGGGGGTTATATCCCCTTCAATAAATATCAATAAAATTAATTAAAACTTCATCAAATGGTGAAACCTATATTTCGTTAGTGGCGATTTATTCTAACAGATGGTATAATGACATTTATTGGGTGTTACATTAGAGTCCATTAAAACAACCTCTAATAAAAAAATTATTATATTTAAAAAATTAGAGATAGTTGTATCCCACTATAATTAAAAACTATTAAGGGTTATAATCCCCCCTAATGTAAAAAATAAAAATTTTATAAAATATTATTGGTTCTTTTAACCACCTCTAATGTGAACAAATTACACGGGGTCATAAATGCGTCAAATTAAAAATAAATTAATATTTTAGGGAATATTATAAGTTGGTTTAACCATATCTATTAAAAAATTCTTAAAATATAATATTTTTTTTAAAACCACCTCTATGAAAAAGAAATTAGAAAAACATTAGTGGAGGATTTAATTTCAACTCATCGAAAAAAATTACAAATAACTAATAATTTTATAAAATATCAATTCTTAAAAAATTTACAAATAATATTTTTACATATATATATTATAACAGCATGATCTAAACAATCTATACAACAAAATCCCCACCCAATATGCCACCACAAATATAATGATAAAATATTAATAAATGAATATTTATAGAATATTTGAAATTAAAATTAAAAATTTTATTGATAAAACATCGTTAAATCAATCAGGTCATTATACATGCCATCCAAAAAATGTTATTTTTCCAAAATATCAGTCATCTAATAACATTCAATCCTTAACCAACTATTTCATTATAAAAGTTTTCCAATAAACCATGATTTAAAAATAAAACTTTCCTATAAAAAATATTAAATCCATTACTAAAAGAACATCAACGTATTCACTGGATGAAATTATTTAGCCTTGCTAATGGATGGAAATTATCCCCCTCATCACCAAAAAGTAGTATTAGCCTGAAATGAAATCCACAGTCTTCACTAGAAAAAACCCAACAAGTAAACATAAAACATTGGTGATATAATCAACTCTAGTAGAAACCAAGAGAAAAACCTAAATATCAAGTATGGAATGAACTAGTTTCCACCCTTTAGAAATATAAATTTTAAAAAAAGTAGTAGAATAAAAAAATTAATAGGAAAAACAAACTAATTTCATTAAGACAAACTATCAAACCAATTTTCATCAGCATATGAATATTTTTTAATACAATAATATGTTTACATGGATATGAATACTATGAAAAAAAATATAAGACATCATATTATAATGAATCCATCATAAGCTTAGTGGACTAACATGGGTACATTTTATTGTGATATGAATACCAATATACATTATGAATCCCTACATGGAGACTAAGTTTTGGGTTAATGGATATTTTTTATAGAATTGTCATGGGAGAGAATAATGAAGTAAAAAAAGGTGGACATGGGTGTCTACTTACCCTACTCCTTCTCTCCACCTTCATTTCATGCTGTTTGAAAAATACAAGGTGGAAGGAAATCCCAACATCACTAAACGCACCAACGGAATGAACACTTCCTCTTATAGAAGGTTATGTGTGGTGGATGGTGGTATAGGTACATTTCATTTAACTTCTACATTTCTTAATTAACCAAACTAAGGGGGGTTTATAATGTATAATAAAAGAACACACCAGAACCAAGAAAAAAATAAATCTAAGGATTTCTCTAAAATAATAGCCATCGTTCAACATTATAGCTTTCAAAAAAATTAGTAGTAGAAAACAAAAATTTAGTAGGACAAAAAAATCTATAAGATGTGAAATCAATCAAATTTTCAAGATCATGTTGAGCATAAAATATACAATATTTTATATATTTAAATACATATTATAAATTTAATATATGAAATCATCATATGATGACACCATAATATGATTAGAGAAGTAACATGGGTAGATTTTAGACTGATATGCATACAAATATACATCAGGAATCCTTCCATGATGAAATTATTTGGTTTAGTGAAAAAATTGTGTAGAATGTAAGAGGGGGATAACAGTGGAAACATGGAGGAGTTGGGATTGGGTGGCTACCTTCCCTCCTCATAATCTCAAACTTCCATTATCTTTATTCGATAGAGGCATGAAGAAAAGTAATATCGACATCACCACCCATGCCAATGGAAATATAACATCATAATGCTTGAGGATCCATGTGGTAGATAGTTGGGTTGTTTTATTTCATTTATGTTCTACTTTTCATGATTAATTAGACTAATGGGGGATTATGGTGTCTAATTAGTGAACTATTTATTATCATATATATTTAATATGACATTTACATTAAATGTCACAGTTTGGATGATTGATTCTTAAATGTGAACTTTTTTCAACAAAATAAACGGGGATATTTCTTGAAAACTTAGAAGACTTTTATTTTTTTCAACTATGTTCTAAAATACTAAAAAATTTAATAATAATTTTATTTTTATATTCTGGTGGAGCATCTAGGATTTTGAGGATGTTCTTTATTATGAAAAAATATCACATTCTAATAGAAATTAGAAAACCGTATAAATATTTTTAAGAAGGGGAAGTCATTGGGTTTTGATAATTTCATTTTTATTATTTGTTCTATAGGTAAAATTCATATTGTAATATTTTGGAGACTATAATAATTAATATATTCCGAAAACATCAACATATCATACTTACTGTCAACCTCAACCATCTCACATTGGATAATTTTTCACAAAAACCATGAATTCTTCACACATAACCAAAAAACCCAAATGAATAGTTTTCACTAAGGAAATATTCCATCATCAAAACATAAGACACTCATTCCATAAAAATAAAAATTGTAATAAAGACAAAAATACTAAATCTCTTCCTTGGTAAGAGCTAATATGATACCTTTAGTAGCATAACTCTTGAAAAAAATTGAGATTAACAGATAAAAAATATAATACAAAAAGAAATTTTAATATAATAAATTAGAAAAAAACATCATTAGCATATGTAGAATTAAAAATTGAATCATATGATTATAGTGATATTAAAAAAATGAACTTAATATACAAAATAACTTGATTATGAAACCATTAGATTATTAGTAAAATAAAGGGGGTTGAGTTTATAGTGATACACATACCAATATATATCCTGAATCCCTCCACGGAGACACTATTTTTTTTAATTGGCTTGATTGTGTAGAATGACTATGGAGGAGAGGAAGGAAACATAGAGGGGTATTTCATGGGTGGATAACTACCCTCCACATACTATAATCCTTTGTTTATTGATGGTTTATAGAGGCATGGTGGAAGGGAATACTGGTGTTGACATCTGTACCATTGAAAACAACACCTCCCCATATATAAGGATTTGTCTTGTAGATGGTTGTATTGGGACATTTCATTTATGTTCAATGTTTCATAAATAACATGATCAATGTGGTCTTATGATGGCTAATTAGTGGACTACTTATTACACTATATTTAATATTTCAATTAATGTGAATATTTATTGATTGAATAAGGATTATTATATGTGAAATTTTTCAATAAATTAAATGGGGGATATTTTGAGAAAAAATATTTCAGATTTATTTTTTTCATGGATTTTCAGAAATAGTAAAATATTCAACAAATGTTTTAATTTTAGGGTCTTGTTATTTTTGGAGGATGTTGAGGATGTTATTTTTTATGAATAAAGAATATTTTTGTAACAAAATGTCGAAATCAATATAAATATTGTTGGGAAGAGCTAATTATTGGGTTTTGATAATATCATTTTATTAGTTACTTTGTATATATGTTTTTTATTTAGAATATTTTTATGTAATTAATGATTTAATATCAACCCACAACATCAACATATCTCGCATAGTCTCAAACTCAACTGTCCGACAATGGATAATTTCTGTCACCGAACAATGACTTCGTAACACATACCAATGGAAACCAAATCTATAGTCTTCACCGAGGAAATATAGAAGAAGGTAAATGTAAAACACATGTAAAATAAACAGTTTCAATTGTATATAACCTAAAAACACAAATCTAGACATTAGTAAAAACTAATAGCCACCTGCTAGGAATAACACTCTATTAAAAAAACTATAACAGAACAAAAATATTAACAAGACAACCAAACATATTTCTATAATCGAGAAATCAAAAAAATTTAAATGAGCATGTGAAGCATTACAAATACACTCATATGTTTATAGTTATGTGCATACTTTGAATAAAATATATGAAATATTCTAATGGTGAAAAAATATTTAGATAAGTGAACTAAATTTGATGGCGTTTATAGTGCTATTAATAACAGTATAAATCCTGAATCCCACTATGCAGACAGAATTGTGTTCGAGGAAGAGGTAAAAACATGGAGGAAACCATCATCGGTGAATACCTAAACTCCTCATACTCTCCACCTTACTATCTTTAGGGTTGATAGAGGAAAGGATGAATGTTATAAGGACGTCACTACCCTCGCCTAAGGTAGTAGCAATACCTCATGCTTACGGATATGTGTGGTGGATGGTCATGTTATAAAATTTTATTCAACATATATTGTTATGGATTAAAATGACTAATGGGGGATTGTAGTGGTTAATAAGTGAACCATTCAATACACTACATTAAATATTGAAATCATAGTGGATGAGTGGTGTTTGGAGAAGGATTCTTAAATATGATCTTTTAGCAATAAACTAAATATGGTATATTTGTTAAAAAAGTATTTGAATTTTAATCATTAAAACGATTTTATAAAATAATGAAAAATTCAGTAAATACATTAGTTTTAGAGTCCTGTTCAGTTTGGTGTATGTTTAGTATGTTATTCATTATGAATATAAATTAACATTGAGACAAAAAATGGAAATCACTATAAATATCACTGGGTAGGGTTAATCATGGTGTTTTGATAATTTCATTTTGATTTTGTACTCTATATATTTAATTATTATTGGATAAGTTTTATAGATTTACAAAAATTAATATCATCCTGCAGCATCATCATATACCACAAAGTGCCAACCTCAACCATCTGATATAGGAAAATTTCTCACACTGTAACATTACTTCTTCACACATTCCCATGGTAGGTTGTTATACCAATCCAAAACCGTATCTAAGGCTGAATTACTAGACCAGAAACCTAAATGACCGAGCGACCAAGCCTATAAATCTCAAGTAGGGTGTTTCTATGCTTGGGTATATGGTTCGTCTAGTCGAGCCCAAGTGATTCTAACCCAAGTCACTAGGCCGTATGAAGAACGACCCATAAAATCTCTTCTATAAAAAAATTATGAAAATACTAGTAGGGAGACTCGAACCCCTTACCACATGCTTCCAATCTTGTTCTTGGACAAACAGATCTAGGCAGTGATCCTATATAAAAATTACCATATATATATAATAATTCATTAAATATTATAAAATAAATAATCACTCACTAATTATATCCCCCATACTCATTAATTTTTTAAATCATTTTACAACATGATAATATTATGTATATATATATTATATATTTTATATACATATATAATTCTACTTTTAAAAATAATTAACACACCCACCCACTAATTCTCACACCAACCCTCATTAATTTTATTTTTACAATATACATATAAATAAATATATATATATATATATATATGAAATCATTATATATTAAATAAAACATATGATGCACTCATCCATTTATTTTCACGCATGACCCCACATCAACATTAGATATTTTTATTTATGTCACAACATGTATATATTTTATATATACTATATATAAATATATAAATATATTCATAAAAAAAATAACTCACCCACTGGTGCACACCCTCTAACCCCTAATTAATTATTTTTACAACATCCACATATTGTGTATATTATATCATATGTGAATATATTATGAAAAAAAATTAGCACACCCACCCACTAATTAGCACCACCCAATAGCTCATTAATTTCCTTTTTTACTATATTAATATATTATTACAAAAATCATTCCCTAGGATGACATATATTTATATTGAAATTGAATTGACTGAATATTAGATTTTGAATCTCATGTTTTCAAATAAATTATTTTATCTTTACATATATTCTGAATAGGATGATAATTCATAATTTTATTAAATTAATGAAATTATTAATATTATAAAAGGCCGGTGAAGTTGGGTTTAAAGGTTATTGAGAAATACATGAAGTGTGAAATATAAAACATGTGAATACATTAATAATCGAACGAAAAATGTTTCTACCATAAAATAATAATAAAATAAATAAACAATTTTTAAAAAAACATGTTAATCTTTTTAATAAAGATTTTAAAAAAATTAATTTAAAAAAGTGGTTTTAAAATATATGTTTAAAAGTGATTAGAAAACTGTAAAAGAAAAATATTTTTAAACAATAATGAAATTTTTTTAAAAAATCATGTAAAAACTATCTATAAAACATTTAATTTTAATAATAAGTTTTAAAAACATTTTATTAATCATTTTATAATGCGCAAAAAATGTTTAATTTTCATAAATAATAATTATAGAAACATTTAAAAAACTGACATTTAATAAAACCTTTTCAAAATAATCAGTTAAAAATAAATAATAAATAAATCATTTAAATATAAATTCAAAAAAATTCATAAAAATTTAAAAAATGTTTTACATCCCCATTAAAAAATATAAAATAAACCTTAATTAAATAAATTGAAAAATTATTAGAAAAATTAAAAAAAAATTTTAAAACACAATTAAAATCATTAAATAAATAATTTTAAAATAAACATTAAAAAAAGCTAAATCATTTCAAATACAATAACAAAAATGAATAAATTACATTTAAAAACGTTTTTTAATTTTTTAATATTTTCTTTTATAAATCATTAAATCCCATTAGGGGCTTCCTGGGGCTTATCCCAAAAGTCTCGGGCCGACCCAATTTTTTGGGATGGCATCAGACCTAGTTTGGGCCACCTCATGGGGTAGTTGGGTTTGGGATTTCCCCAAACATATTATAGGTCGCGACCTAGATTTTTTGGTTCCAAGATTGGCCTCACCCTACTCGTTCTGGGCTAGGCCGGGCAGAAATTACACCATTAGACACATCCATCTAACCATGGGTAGGCCTTTTACTAAACCATGACATCTACCAGATCACATATGTTATATTTCAAATCAAAACTTAACCTCATCCCTCTCAATAAGGGTATATATCATACTAAACCGTAGCATTATCCCCCTATATTAGGTTATGCCTCGTACCAAATCATGACATCATCCCTCTCATTATTACTAGGAATTATTAAAAATTAAGTACCTGTCCCTCTTACAAAGGAATTTATTGACACCGAACAGCATCCTCGTCCCTATCAAAAGAAAGTTGATTAATATTGAGTATTAACCACTACCATGTCACCCTATGAAGGGTATTCTTGTTGATTCTGTTTAAATAAATAGTTGAGCTGTGCTCGGTTGTTTGTATCAACTATTACTTGATAGAATTTAATCCAATTTTGTAATGGACCAGACCCTCCTAGCCCATTACTTTTCCAAAAGTGAGGCTCCACCAAAATAGTGGCACTGTTACGGTGGCACCGTGAGGGTGGGATTGTGACGGTGACACCATGACGGTGGAACCGTGACAGTGGTACCATGAGGATGAAACCGTAATGGTGACACCGTGACGGTGACACCCTGAGGGTGAGACCATGACGGGGACACCGTGACGGTGACATCGTGAGGGTTACCCCATGAGGGTGAAACCGTGACGGTGGCACCATGTGCCTTCTCCGAGCCTTTCGTTCTTTTTCTAGTACCTGACTTTTCTGCTCCCGCAACGTAAGTTTTGACGTAAATTAATTCATTTACTCCTTTTAAAACCATTTAAAGTCCATAATTAATTCCTAAAAATCCTGAGAAACCTCCCCGATGGGGAATATTTAAATAACACCATAATATCATCATGTGTAACTTCCCAACCATGTGGTCAACCCACAAACTCCGCTCACTCGGTTTTGCATTCTTATCTCTACAGTCTGCGGCCCTTATAACTAAAAAGGGTTTGCCCTGGGTTTCTTCTTTTCTCAATCACCCTTGGTGAGTACCTTCGTCCAGACGAGCTGGTTTTTGTGCATCGGGTGAGCCGGATCGTTATGCGTAAAGTTCCGCGCCTGGCCTGAGCGTTGATAGACGAGGCAATTTTTCGTTCAGGAGAACCGCATCGCTATCCGTGTAGTTCCGCCCCTGGCCTAAGCGTCGATCGTTGATCAACAAGTAGGTAAGTTCTCCTTCATCTCTATCTTTTGTGTATCGTGCGGGGTGGGAATAATTTTGATTCGTTAGAATTGGATAAACCAGACCTAATATAGATAATGAACGTATTTTGTAAAGAAAGAAGGGGGGATGTGATCATTAATGATTTTTTATATTATGATCTTCTTTCTGAATTGTATGGGCTTACAACTACTGAAAATCATGGCCGTTGATGGTATTTCTCTGTGCATTAATGAACCCCTGGTGATTTTTTATGTGGCTTCCTTGTGGCTGTGAACTCCTTCCTTTAAAAATTAAATTGGTTAATAATGTATACCCAGCTAAATAAATTGAAAGAACCAGGATCAACCCTTATGTGATAACTCCCAATTAAACACACAGAATTGAAATCATGGAGTGTATTAAATCTTATAAATATGAAAATACAGTCATGTCCCTAATTTGTGTCGGTGGTAGTGTGTTGGTTGTTTCCTTTTACAGGCTGATCACTGGAGATGTGGGAGGGGACGGTATTCCCTGTTTTTTTGTACTATCGGTGGTTGTGGAATTGGGGATGGGATCCCCTGTTGTTATGGATTCAGTGGTTGCGATTCTTAAGACTGGGTGGTTACCTTGTTAAATCATGAATTGGGGTGGGATCTTCTTTTGATGAAAAACCTTTTTGGGGGAGGGGACAAGGGGTAGTGTCTCAGGGTTGTCTGGTTCCAGTACTTCGAGGGTTCTCACTTTTCATTTGTTGTTGTGACTTTACAAGAGAACCGGGTGTGGATGCTTAGTTTACGTTTGTCTGGTTTCTTTTCCTTGGTTATGCTTATGGTTTAGTTTCCCAGTAGTGCATAAAATTATTTGAACATTATTACTGAACATGAAACAAGAATGGGACAAATGGGTTTTTTTGGCGAGAGTCGTGACTTGGACATGGGTGTTGGTTGTGTCCTTTAGGCTGACTAAAGAAAAACCTAAGCTTTGGGTGACTGCTTGTTACCTATACTTATATACTTGTAGTTTTGTGTTTCTTATTCTCACCCCACCCAAATTGAACACTTATTGCCCAACACCCTCATTCCATGGGGGAGTGTGTTTTTCCCAAAACTATTATTAGTGGCTGGTGTCTTCGGGTGTGGCAGTGGATCTTCTAGCCCATGTGTCTTCGGGCATGGTGGTGGTTTTTCTCACCTAGGTGTTTGCAGGCATGGTTACGAGTGACATTGGTGGCCCAAGGGATTGCGGGTGGGATTCGGCAGTTGGACTGCGTGTGGGTGTGGCCTAGGTGTGTGTGGGAGGGTGTGGCAGTGGGACTGCGGTGAGAATGGTGGGATTGGTTCGATGCATAGGATGTCTCAAAAACCAGTGGGGAAGTGGCATGGGGTACCCAAACATCGATGTGTTCTTATTATAGATATTACCTAACTTTTGTTATTTGGGGAGTGTGCCTTGGTGATTCTTGGGTGGATAGTTTACATTGATAGGTGTTTGGTTTACTCCTTTTCTCACAGGACTTTAGTACGTTCCCCCACTTGTGCATGAGAGTCTTTGGGTTTCCCTACTAATTATACTTGTATGCTCACCCTACGTATATAAAACTGCTTTCAGGTTTCTAGGAGGGCTTCGGGGATCACGCAAGACCATACTAGCTCAGACCTTTGGGGAAGTCGCAGTTTCTGTTTCCTTTCTTTGGTACTTACCATTGTAGTCACCATTTTAACTTTGTGGATTTTACTTTTGAAACATGCATGTGGGAATGGTTTAATTTGTACTTTACTTTTCTTTTACCTTGGTGTTGTTGGGTTTCATCTTTATATCTCCCGATCCAATAAAACAAACAAAAAAGGGTAATGCCTTCCATTTTTGTGTGATTTCTATACCCTTGCTGCTAGTCGCCACTCCGGGACCTATTGAAGGTGGGTCTCGGGGGTCATTATATCTATTTCAACTTAAAGAAGGAAGGGCCTGAGAATCTGCTAACACTTCCCTCCTTTTGGTGAATGCGGGTCATGACAGAATGGTATAAGAGGTTATGGTTGAGAGATAGGATGGAGTCTGGAGTTAGGCACAGTGAGGATTGCATGGGATGGTAAGGCAACAGTGTTGGGTGACCTTGGGGTGTGAATTAGGCCAGGGAAGACCAGCTAGGACACGAGATTTTAGGCCCCCCCATGATGCGACACAAGGACTCTGGACCTACCAAACGACCAAGTGAGGCCATGCTGATTGCAGGATAGAGAACCTAGGAACGGTACATGCATCATAATGACTTCCGTTCTCATGTTTTTGGGGTGTTTTGTGGACTAAGAATAAACGAAATGTTTAAGAAGTTTTAAATACAATAATCTTAACTACTTGGGTATAGGCATTCTTTGTTTACCTTGCAGCTATGGCACCTGGAAGGCGACCGCGTGTGGTACCAGCGATCGAGGCCCCACAGACTACCTTGCCCGATCGGTAGAGAGATGACCAAGAAGAGGAGGAAGACCAGTGGTAGAGGAATCTCTGGGCCTTCCAGCAACAAACCCTAGATAATTATGAGGGAAACACCTCTGACATGAAGACAGAAGGCTGG
This sequence comes from Viscum album, assembly GCA_963277665.1. Lineage (NCBI taxonomy): Eukaryota > Viridiplantae > Streptophyta > Magnoliopsida > Santalales > Viscaceae > Viscum > Viscum album. The sequence continues at coordinate 1,727,779,380 of OY728140.1, forward strand.
CTATAGGAGCTAGTGATATCATTCGGCCTGATTCGGGCCCCGACCGAGTACTGGGTTCTTTTTTCCGTCATCCAGATGTGGGGAGAGGCGCGTCAGTGGTGGACACATTACCTGGGGGAAAAGAGAGATGATGAGGTGTCACAACCCAAACTGTGCTTTTATTTTATTTTATGATTTATTTGGTTGTAAATTATTTTTCTCTGGTTCGCATTTAGTATCAGATGAGATTTTTGGGTCTTTGATTAAAAGCACAATTTTGGGTTCGACAACGTTGGATGCGCGGGCGGAGCGCGACACCGCGCGACTTCATCCATGAAAATGCGTGGCCTTTTCGGTTTGGAGGAATTAAAATAAATTAATAGATGTCAATATAGAATGTCTTCTAAAATTAATTCTATTTAAAATTATTGGAAAACGTTTCATCGTTGTGTTAGTATTAGTGTCATTATGAATATTAGTATTATTCTTATTTTCATCATTAAATATGGTTTCTTTTTTTTTTATTTAGTTTTTATGTTTAAGAATTATTTTATTTTAATTTTATTTTTTCCCCGAACCCTAATTATTTCTTTTTTCCCCTTCCACGGCCTGTCCTCCTCTCAGCGCGCCGCCACCCCTCTCTCTCTTCGTCATTTCCCCTGCTTCCTCCCTGGGTTGTTGCGGCGCGATCAGCCTCCTGGTGCTGCCTCCTCACGCAGTCCCTCCCTTCCGGTACCGCCTGCACACCCGCTGCATCCCTCCTCTTTTTCTTCATGCAGCAACATCCCTCACTGCCCCTATCTCCCACAGCGCCCTTCATGCCTCCTCCTTTCTCCAGCGCGCACGACTGCGGCACCCGACCCTTGCTCGCCCTCCTCTCGGTCTACCGCAGTAGCCCACCAGCCCACCAATGCACCTACCTCCGCCCTCGTCCACAGCACCAGCCTCGCCACCCGTCACGGAAACCTTCCGTCGTGCCTCCGGCCTGCCCTCCTGCAGCCCGCAACCCCCGGACCAGACCGCTTCCAGCCCACTGCACCCACCTCTCCTCATTGCCGCACAATAGCTGAGCAGCTGGCCGTCCTCTCTTTCTCTCGCATGTAGCAGCCATCTGCAACCCCGACATCCTCTCCTACCCACGCAGCAGGATCCCCAACCTCCTTCCCCATCGCCCAGCCGATGCGCCCCCATCGCAGTAGGCCCTCCCGATGCTTCTCATTCCCCTCAACAGCGACGACAGCCCCGCTCATCCCCCTCAACAGCCAACGCCTGACCCGTGACTCCCCCTACTACACCTTGGATCTTCTGCATGACGCCCCTCCTTCCACCTTCGGCCATCACGCACCCGGCGCACCCCAGTGCACCTACTTCCCTCCTGCTCGTCCGCTACCCCCTTTTTCCCTCTGCTTCGCGGAAGCCGCCCCCCTGCCCTGCTTGCTCCACTACGCACCGACTCACCACCTTGAAAGGTTTAATTTTATTATTATTATTATTATTATTATTGTTGTTGTTAATGTTATTATTATTAATTTTATTATAGTTATTATTATCATTATTATGATTATTATTCATATTATTATTATTATTATTATCATCCATATTATTATGGTTATTATTATTATTATTATTATTATTATTTTGTTGTTGTTATTATTATTATTATTATTATTTTGTTTTTGTTATTATTATTATCATAATTATTATAATAATTATTATTGTTATTTTGTTGTTGTTGTTGTTGTTATTATTATAATTATTATTATTCATATTCTTCTTATTATTCTTATTTTCATTATTATTATTATCATCTTACTCTTGTTGGATTATGGGTTTTAGTTGATGGTTGTTTTTTCATTGGTTGGTTCAGGATTTTTAGGATCCGCACAGTGCGTTTTCGAGCGAGCGTTGTCATCGCGCCTTGGTTCCGAGGTTGTTTTGTCGTCACGCTTGATCTTGAGGTAGGTTCCCTTTACACTGTTTTTAAATTTTAATTTATATGATTTCATGCTGTTTTCGCACCCTAATTGTTCAAAATAAATATTTTATTAATTTTAAAAAATGTGAGATAATATAGGAATTTTTTTAATATAAGATAGTTAATTTTTAAATGATTATTTAGTGTAAAGTAGAGCCGTATATTTTATACCTGACACATGAAATAACCTCTTGACGAGAGGACACCCAATAATGAAACAATGCATGTTTGGCTTTTAAATATAATATACAGAATATAAAATAGAGTTCTGGTTTAATGAGAAATGATCTCTTTTGAAGCGTGAACAAGTACTTTGGTTATTTTAAGAAGTTTTCTGGTTGGCTCTTAATGGTTATTTGGAAATAAAATGTTTTGGTTTTGTTTGGTTTATAAAAATATTGTCAGCCTATGAAGTTGTGTTTTTGGGGTGCTTTAAATGGTTTTAAACTGGGTTTTGTCTTATAAAGAAGTTGTACCTTTTTTTGAGTAGTGATTGTGAAATGTATTTAATTCCCGTTTGGCACTTTATGGAAAGAGATGAAAATGTTTTGATAAAAACCCTCTTAGGAGAACTCTTGTGCCTTGGTCCCAATTGATTGTTTGGGAGGCCGTGCTAAGAGGATCCCAGGTACGTGAGGAGTTTAAAGGCAAGATGTTCCTCCTCAGAGTGGCTCGGTGTGATGCCTATTGTGCTTTATATATATATGTATATTATTGGATGCTTGGTTGGAATCAGTTGGATCATCCTGTTTTAAAACACTTGAGACATGGGAATCTGGAATATTGAGATAATATTCTAAGAATGATTGTTGCACTGGTAGGTTATGGTTCTGACCAGTGCCCCATAGTAAGTGGATATATTGGGTTTATTACTATTGGATTTTCCCTCGACCTTCCTAATAGAGGATGGTTGAGTGTATTGTGCGTTTTGATTTCTTCGTGACATGTCGATAAGGATGATTTCTCATGTATTGGTGTCTTCTGGTTTATTCTCGATCTCCTAGGTTCACCCATTTCTATTCAACTTTTGTATCTTGCAGTAATGATTATGATTCTCACATGTATACCTATATTGCCCTTGCTGTGTGATTTACTTTGTGCATTCTAGTGTATTATTTTCCTTGGAAAGTGGTAAATTGATTTTGATTAGGCTTATAAAAATGGTTTTCAAATGAAGTGTTTAATCCTATTTGTACAAATTTGATAAATTTAAAAATCACTTTCCCTTTTCCTAAAATGTCTTTGACACAAATGAATTGAACCCAAATATGGAAATTGTTCGTACATTATTTTTAGGTAGAATATTTAGGAAAAAACACTTTTATAAATTTTAGTTCAAACATGAAATGATGTTTCTTATATTTTAAAGGTAGTGCATTGGGAATAGATATCGGGCTAGCATACTGAGTTTTAAATTCTCACTCCTATAGTTATTTCCTGTTTTTAGTGTTTGTGTAGGATATAGCTTGAGTGCGCTTTCCTAGGGCGATGCTTGATCGTTGAGTCGGAGAGCGACCTGCGAGGTCGCACAGAGTTTGTTCGGATGCCATGTTTGGTCAGTTTTATTTTTTTCTTCTATTCCTGTTAGTCACTTTGTTTGGTTTCTCTTTTCTGCGCTGCTCTGTATTATATTGTAGTATTATTTGTTTATATTGGGAGAAATCGTTCCCACAGCCTCTATTGATGCCCTGACACTTGTCGCCAGCCTGAGAGGATCAGGAATGCCTCTTGGGCCATGTCGTGGACCAGCTCGGGTGATCGGTTCAGGGTCGACCCGGGTTGGTTTGTGACAAAATGGTATCAGAGGCTGGTTAGCTCTTAGCAGACCTCATTTTTCAGAGTGCCCTTATTTATTTGGGATGTCAAGGTAGATGGAGTATGATTGTCAGGAATCGAGGGGTAGGTGCGGGATGAGTGTCACGAACTCTTTCTCGTTCTGATCCTTGGGTTTCCAGGGGATGCCCGGTTTAATATGATTATTTGGGTTTTTATGGAAACACTTTGTGATTGGGGTACGAAAAATGGAGTTGGGATAATAGTCCTAAGCCGCATGGCCTGGCAAGCCATGTGGAGCTGGGGTCATGGTCCAAAAAGACTCTTCGTGTAGGTAACATGATTGACATATGGCCTCCAACCATATGGTCAAGTCGCCCACCGACACTAGTTCCCTGTTTGAGATTTCTGGGGTCTCCTGTGAATTCTGAGAGTGCTTCATATTTGAAAAAAGTGGGTTTTGAAAAAAAAATGGTTCTTTGAAATGACATGGTTAATTTGTTGTTGGTTTTAAAAGAAGTGGTAAGAATTATTTGTTTTTGGAAAATGAAGTTCTTTGTTTTGGACTTGGTGTTCCTATGAGCGCTCACATGCATAGTGGTATGTTAGAAATGTGGATGGATTTTTGGTATGATGAATGGATGCCTGGGGTGGCATGGATACATGCATGTGATTGAGACTCTCAAGAATACCAAAGGTAGGGGTTTAACACACTATGCTTGTTTTAAATTAAAGATGTTTTCAAAGAGAAAAGTTTTGATGTTATGATAACTTGCTTCCTTGTGTTTTGAACTCATCACTGATGCAGTGTTTGATTTTGGGGTTTTTATTCACACATCTAGTTGGACTTGATTGGGTTTTTGACTTTTCCTTGTCCAGCGGTTATCCTTTTGAAGCTTCGATGGGTGATCGTAGTGCGGTTGATCAACCTAAGGATTTTATGCTTGAGTTTCGGAAGTTGGATCCACCTCTCTTTTATGGTCAAGAAGAAACATCCTTGGAAGAGGAGTGGAGGTGGAAGATTGAATGGGACTTTAACCTCATTGAGTTTCCCGAGTCGTTGAAGGTCATGTTTGCGACCTTCATGCTTGAAGGTTCACCGTGGATGTGGTGGAAGTCAGTGTCTCGGAACAAGCCCCGCCAAGAGATTACTTGGGAGTTCTTCAAGGCTTTCTTCATTCGCCAGTATTTCTCTGAGGAAAAAAGGGTGAGAAAGGGGATGGAGATGTGTTGTCTACAGTAGGGTGACAGATCCGTGTTGGAATATTTCCAGCGCTTTGTGGATCTAGTACATTATGATTCAGGGTATGCCACGAATGACCCCATGAAGGCTCGACGCTTCGAGGTGGGTCTCCGCCCTGATTTAAAGTCAAAAGTGTTAGAGTCCAACCTAACTTCTTTTGTCGATGTGGCGAGACAAACTTTTCACGTCGAAGTCGCGATGGCAGGAGTGCTCTAAGTAGTTCTCCCTCCTTCGATCCCTATGAGCAGTGGTGAAGATTCTGGATAGGAAATGAGTAAGCAAATGGAAGTGGATAGAGCAGGTCATGGAATCAAGAGGCCTCGGGATATTTCATCAACCTATTTGGAGTGGGAGATTATTGTGTGTTATCAGTGTGGCAAGCGGGGTCACAAGAAGCCATCATGCCCAAGTGCTCCGAAGCCCTGCCGAGCATGTGGACGCCTGGGTCACATGCGACGATTTTTTCAGGGCGTTGCAAGAAAGTGTCATAGAGGAAGTTCTCAAAAGTAATGTGTTGTTGGGTCTTTGTTCAGAGTCTCTGGTGTAAGTTTCCTTTCAGTTTAAGGGATGTTTTATCGTTGTAGTTGTACTAATTGTGTTTTAGGTTTGAAATGTATGGGAATGTCATGGGTCTTTTGACGAACTCCGACTTTCAATGCTGGTATGTTTTTAAATTTTAAAATCTTGACCTTTCATTTGTCAAAAAAAGTATATTTCTTATTGGGATTATCCTAACCTGACAGCGAGGCAGATGATTCTTTATTCATCAGAGCTCCAGCCAAAAGGTTTCGGAGTGAATCTGGAACATAGTTAGGAACCCCCAGGGAATTTTAAGGAGTATGGTTAAATTCGTGCCTCTATCATCGTGGTGAGATAGTTCTGGTGTTGCTGCTCTAGTTTCTCTATCATTGTAGTTTTTCTCTTGTCAAAAAGAGCGTGATGGACTTAACCCTCACACAATGTCGATAACTGTGTCTTTTTGTTTGGATGTGAGGTGTAAATTGGCGGTCTTGCATGGACAACCCTTGTAAATCAGTTGCGACTTTGGGTTGTGTTTATCACAAAGTGATGGGTCATGAGTAGTCGTCCGTCGTAGTTTCAGTGATCTGGTCCTTGGGCCCACCCTCCCCGCCCATGGGGTAGGGGTTTTTGGTTTGCACAAAGTTTTCAAACTAACTTTTATCCCTTCCGGACGGGAGGAAGTGGTTTAAATGTTTATGCTATACTTTTTATAGGTTGAGTAAGGCCCGGTTCTGGCCTAAGTTGGTTTTCTGGTTGGGCGCTAGTAGGTTAGTTCATTATGGTGGGGAGACCCACCATGAGTCTCTTTGGGTTTTCTCTTAAGTCATCATCGGGGGCTAGTAGAGTCCTTATGGTGGGGAGTCCATTCAGGCCTCCCCTCTACTATTGGTCTGTTTCGGGAAAGTAGGTTGAGTCCCGTTGATGGTTGATGAAATTTTCTTTGGTTAAGAGGTTGGATCTTGTTAATGTAGAATCCTTAGGCTTCGATTGATCGGCTGGAAAGTGTTGTGGATTTCTGGGGGTGGAAAGCATTATGGTGGGGAGAATTGTCACACCCCAAACAGTGCTTTTATTTTATTTTATGATTTATTTGGTTTTAAATTATTTTTCTCTAGTTCGCGTTCAGTCTCGGATGAGATTTTTGGGTCTTCGATAAAAAGAACACATTTGGGTTCGACAACGTTGGACGCGCGGGCAGAGCGTGACACCGCGTGACTTCTCCCATGCAACTGCGTGGCCTTTTCTTCTTTGAGGAAATTAAAATAAATTAATAGATTTCAATTTTGAATGTCTTTTAAAATTAATGATAATTAAAATTATTGGAAAACATTTTATCGTTGTGTTAGTATTAGTGTCATTACGAATATTAGTATTATGCTTATTTTCATCATTAATTATGGTTTCATTTCATTTTATTTATTTTTTATGTTTATGATTTATTTTATTTTATTTTTATTTTATTTTTTCCCCAAACCCTAATTCTTTCTTTTTTTATCCTTCCACGACCTATCCTCCTCTCAGCGCGCCACCACCCCCCTCTCTCTTCTTCATTTCCCCTACATCCTCCCTGGGTTGTTGCGGCGTGAGCAGCCTCCAGGCGCTTCCTCCTCACGCAGTCCCTCTCTTCCGGCACCACCTGCGCACCCGCTGAATCCCTCCTCTTTTTCTTCACGTAGAAGCATCCCTCACCACACCTATCTCCCACGACACCCTCTCCTGCCTCTGCCATTCTCCAGCGCGCACGGCTGCGGCACCCGACCCTTGCTCGCCCTCCTCTAGGTCTACTGCAGCAGCCCACCATCCCACCAGCGCACCTACCTACGCCCTCGTCCGCAGCACCGGCCTCACCCCCCATCACGGAAACCTTCCGCCGCACCACTGGCCTGCTCTCCAGCAGCCCGCAACCCCCTGACCAGACCGCTTCCAACCCACTGCACCCTCCTCTACTCCTTACCGCACAATAGCCGAGCAGCCGACACTCCTCTCCTTCTCCCGCATGTAGCAGCCATCCGCTACCCCGACATCCTCTCCTACCCGCGCAGTAGCATCCCCAACCTCCTTTTCCATCACTCAGCCGATGCACCCCTAGCACAGTAGGCCCTCCCGAAACTTCTCTTTCCCCTCGACAGCGACGGAAGCCCCACTCGGCCTCCTCAACAACCAGCGCCTGACCCGTGACTTCCCCTCCTGCACCTTGGATCTTCCGCATGACGCCGCTCCTGCCGCCTTCGGCCAGCACACACCCAGATCACCCCAGCACACCTGCTTCCCTCCTGCTCGTCCGCTACCCGATTTCTCCCTCTGCTCCACGGAAGCTGCCCCCTGCCCTGCTTGCTCCACCGCACAACAACTCGCCACCTTGAAAGGTTTTCTATATTATTATTATTATTATTATTATTATTATTATTATTATCATTATTATTATTAATTTTATTAATGTTATTATTATTATTATTCATATTATTATTCTTATTGTCATTCATATTATTATTTTTGTTATTATTATTATAATTATAATTATTATAATTATTATTTTGTTTTTATTATTATTATTATTATTATTATTATTGTTATTTTTTTGTTGTTTTTGTTATTATTATTATTCATATTCTTATTCATATTCTTTTTTTCATTATTATTATTATCATATTACTCTTTTTGGATTATGGGTTTTAGTTGATGGTTTTTTTTATTGGTTGGTTTAGGATTTTTAGGATCCGTGCAGGGCATTTTCGAGCCAGCGTTGTCGTCGCGCCTTGGTTCCGATGTTTTTTTTGTCGTCGCGCTTGATCTTGAGGTAGGTTCCCTTTGCACTACTTTTAAAATTTAAGTTATATTATTTCATGCTGTTTTCAGACCCTAATTGTTCAAAATAAATATTTTATTAATTTTAATAAATGTGAGAAAATATATGAATTTTTTTTTAATATAAGATAGTTAAATTTTAAATGATAATTAAGTGTAAAAAGAGCCATTTATTTTATACACGACACATGAAATATCCTCTTGACGAGTGGACACCCAATAATGAAAGAATGCCCATTTGGATTTTAAACATAATTTACGGAATATAAAATAGAGTTCTAGTTTAATGAGAAATGATTTTTTTTGAAGCGTGAATAAGTACTTTCGTTCTTTTAAGAAGTTGTCAGGTTGTCTCTTAAAGGTTATTTGAAAAAATAAAATATTTTGGTTTGGTTTGGTTTATAAAAATATTGTTAGCCTGTGAAGTAGTGTTTTTGGGGATCTTTAAATGGTTTTAAACTGGGTTTTTTCTTATAAAGAAGTTGTACCTTTTTTTGAGTAGTGATTGTGAAATGTATTTAATGCTCGTTTGGAACTTTATGGAAAGAGATGAAAATGTTTTGATAAGAACCCTATTAGGAAAACTCTCATGCCTTGGTCCCAATTGATTGTTTGGGAGGCTGCGCTTAGAGGCTCCCAGGTATGTGAGTAGTTTAAAGGCAAGAGGTTGCTCCACTGAGTTGCTCGAGGTGATGCCTGTTGTGCTTTATATATATATGTATATGATTGGATGCTCGGTTGGCATCAGTTGGCTCACCCCTTTTTCAAAAACTTGAGACATGGGAATCTGGAATATTGAGAGAATATTCTAAGAATGATTGCTGTACTGATAGGTTATGGTTCTGACTAGGGGCCCATAGTAGGTGGATATATTGGGTTTATTACTATGGTATTTTCCCTCGACCTGCCTGAGAGAGGATGGTTGAGCATATTGTGAATTTTGATTTCATCGTGACATGTCGATAAGGATGATTTCTCATGTATTGGTGTCTTATGGTTTATTTTCGATCTCCAAGGTTCACCCATGTCTATTCAGCTTTTGTAGCTTGCAGTAATGATTATAATGCTCATATGTATACCAACATTTCCCTTACTGTGTGATTTACTTTGTGCATTCTGGTGTATTGTTTTCCTTGGAAAGTGGTAAATTTCTTTTGATTAGGCTTATAAAAATGGTTTTCAAATGAAGTGTTTAATTCTCTTTGTACAAATTTGAAAATTTTAAACATCACTTTCCCTTTTCCTAAAATGTCTTTGACACTAATGAATTAAACCCAAATATGGATATGGTTAAGGGCAATGGTTCATACTTTATTTTTAGGTAGAATATTTAGAAAAACATACTTTTATAAATTGTAGTTCAAACATGAAATGATGTTTCTTCTATTTTAAAGGTAGTGCATTGGGAATAGATATCGGGATATCCTATTGAGTTTTAAATACTCACGACTATAGTTCGTTTCTATTTTTAGTGTTTATGCAGGCTATAGATTGAGAGCACTTGCCTAGGGAAATGTTTGATCGTTGAGTCAGAGAGCGACCTGCGAGGTTGCACAGAGTTTGTTCGGATGTCATGTTTGGTCAGTTTTATTTTTTTCTTTTATTCCTGTTTATTCACTTTGTTTGGTATATCTTTTCTGCGCTGCTCTGTATTATATTGCAGTCTTATTTGTTTATATTGGGAGAAATCGTTCCCACAGCCTCTGTTGATTCCCTGGCGCTTGTCGCCAGCCCGGGAGGATCGGGAATGCTTCTCGGGCCATGTCGCGGACCAGCTCGGGTGATCGGTTCAGGGTCTACCCGGGTTGGTTCGTGACATGAGGTGGCAAGGGATGATTTCGAGAGGGAGTTCCGGACGGAATTCCTCTCTTCGACGATGAAGGCGAAAAAGAGACATGAGTTAATCTCCCTCCAACCGGGGAGTATGTCAGTTAAGGAGCTAGGGATCATGTTCAAGGACCTCCTACGTTTTGCTCCGGACCTCTTTCCCGATGAAGAGTCTCAGGAAAGACGTTAGGAGGAGGCTCTCCGACCCTCCCTCTAGTATGTTGTTACCCCCATTACCCTTTAGATGTACTTGGAGGTCCAGAAGAAGGCCGAAGTGGTGGAGAGGATGCATGCTCTAGGAGGAGTGTCATGAGAGGGGATCCAACTGGGACCATCAAAGGGGAAGCCCCTAAGAACCAGGCCTCCTGCATTAGGACCCTACAGGTTCCGACCGGTAGGGAGAAGGATTGCAGTAGTTTCAGTTTCGATCCCCTGGTCCTTGCCCTTTTCCTTCGGGCCCGGGACCGTGGTGCTTTGTCTGTGGGAGCCCCAGATATCTCCGGAGTCAGTTCCTAAACCCGGTACAGCACGACGGTGCCAGATAGCCCCACCACCCGCCCCAGCAGCAGCTTCCTTCCAGGCATTTCCAATAGCATCAGTAGGTACAGCGAGCCCCCGCTCCTCCGAGGGCAGACGTAGGAGTAGGAGGCCGAACATAGGGCGCTCCTCAGGGACCTCGACCAGGGCGTGGTCGAGGAGGTGGATGACAGCCGAGGGGAAGGGGATATGGGCGTGGATAGTTACATGCCATAGAAGCAGCAGTTACAGTAGCACTGGAGGTTTTTCGAGGTACGATCAGTTTGTTTAGTACTCCTTCTTATGCCTTCTTCAATACCAGAGATTCGCACTCCTTTGTTGCACCCAGTCGAGCCCGTGCCTTGGGTCTAGATGCTGATAGAATTCTAGTTCCCCTGGCATTGAGCACACCAGTCAGAGGTCAGACCGACTTGTTGTTTGTTTGTCGAGTATGTAGACTGATGATAGGGCCACATTAGTCGGTTAAGGATATTCTCCTACTACAGATTCAGCCATACGATGTCATCCTAGGAATCAACTGGCTATTTTCTATTTGTGCTGTCATCGACTGTTTCCGAATAAGGATTGTGTTCTCGTACTTGGGTGGCCTGCGTGTTACATTCACCTATGAGCAGAGCAATAAGAAGGGCAGTAGGCGAGAGGAAGCCCTCCTCTCCTTGTTGGTCGAGCTGTCAGTAGGGTGGATAGATGCTGAAATGGCGGAAGTGCCATAGATCGTCTGTGGGTTTATGGACTTCTTCCCTGAGGAGGTGACGAATCTACCCCCTCGACATTATATCGAGTTCAGGATAGACCTACAACCCAGCGCTCATCTGATCTCGATGGCTCCTTAAGGGATGGCACCTCAGAGCTACAGGGGTTGCAGATCCATATTGACGATCTGATGAAGAGGTGTTATGTTCGCCCAAGTGCATCACCGTGGGTTGCTCCAGTCTTGTTCGCAAAGAAGGAAGATGGTGGTCTCAGGTTGTGCATAGACTGCAGGAGGCTGAATCAGGTGACGATCAAGAATCTCTACCCTCATTCGATGATAGACGATCTTTTCGACCAGCTGAAGGGGGCATGATGGTTCCCGAAGATTGTCCTGCGGTCTGGGTACCACTAGCTGAGAGTGAAGGAGGGAGACATCCCAAAGACTATGTTCATATGCAGATATGGACACTTCGAGTTCGTGGTTATTCCCTTAGGTGTTAAGAACACCCTAGATGTGTTGATGGGGCTTATGAAATCCATCTTCCAGGAATTCTTGTATCGGTTCGTGGTTGTGTTCATCGACGATATCCTGATCTATTCGAGGTTAGTAGAGGAACATGCAGAGCACCTGAGGACAGTTTTGGACGTCCTCCGACATCATCAGATCTAGGGGAAGTTGTCTAAATTAAAGTTCAGGACAAGATAAGTGCACTTCCTTGGGAACATGGTGTCCGATCAAGGGGTAGCGATGGACCCATCAAAAGTAGAGGCTGTTGTTTCTTGGGCAGCACCCAAGAATGTGGCTGTAACACCCTGAGATTTTAAAAAAAAATATTCTTTTTAATTAATGTCTTGTGTTGTACACTACACCAAAAGGATCTTGCACAACACGCATCACTGACTTGCCTTGAATTACATGCAATCACGACCTTCCTCGATAGCGTGTGTAGTACGCAATACCGAGTTTCACTAAACGAGATATTATTATAATATTATTATGAACTAGTCGTTATGAATAGTAATGCCAAATTTTTGAAATTTTATAAATTTTAGCATTCAAAATTGACTTAATTTTAGGATTCTGAATATCTAAATTATCTTAGGGTGAAATTTTGGTAATTTTCGGAAAACATTCATATTCTAATGAATAGTGAAAATTACTAAATTTTAATTAAAAACAATTTTTTTAATCGAAATAATAAATACTGATAAATTATTAATTTGAGTGGTTTTAAATTATATTTAGAATATATTTTTTCAATTTCATACAATTTTGGTCATTGGATGTAATTTCACATTTAAACCTGACATAAACAATTGTCAATCTTTTGATAATTATTATCTCTTAAAAACACGTTATTTGTTTTGACGACGGGAATTAATTTTTAAATTAGTTAATGTAACTGATATGTTTTGAATTTGGTAAAATAGACATCATTTTTGAATTCATAATATCAAATATATCTTAGGCCTAATTTTTGGTATTTTTCTAGAAACATTTATTTTTTGATGAATAGTGAAACCACTATGTGGCAGTTAAAAAAATTGAATTTTTCGTAAAACATAATTTTACCACTTTTGTGAGTGAAATTTAGAAAATAAGAGAGACATGGTTAATATCAAGGACTAAAATGTGGTTCAATGAGATGAAAATAATTTTTGGTGAATAATAACTTTTTACTTTTTTTGCCACGGTTAAAAGTAAATAGGGTAATTAAGGGTAAAAATGATATTATTATTACCCTAATACATGTCCTAAGTCGTTTGAAAAAGTTTAATTCGACCCAAAACATCGTAAGGAATAAAATATGACCATTTAGCCCACTTGGATTAGATTAGGACATTTATTATTAAATTATTTAAAGAAGGGTTAAAATAGTTAAAATCAATGTTTAATAACAAAATCATTTTTAATATAGGGTTATACAAAAGATAGATTTGAATATAAATATTCAATAGAAATATAAAAATATTTCCTACATTATGGTATTTTATTTGTAATTTTTAGACATTAAATAATTTAATTTATTTAGGACACAAAGATGATGCAGTAATTATCTTATTAATGAAATATTGACATAATTGATGTTATAAATACCCAAATAATTGTAATTTGAGACTTTTTATCAATTCCACTAATTTTATAGGTTAATAGGACATGGTATTATTGATTTAATTAACATTTTTTGAACTAATCATTCTGTTATGATTTTTTACGAAAATCAATTACTAAATAGTGTCAAAATTGACATAAAATAGTTTTTAAAACAAATATTATATTATTAATTGTTATTTTATTCCTATAAATCTATGCTTCAGCCAAATGACTTAGATAAGGTTATATATATTAATAATAAGCAACTTGGGGTTATTTTGTCTTGTTATTGTAAGTTTATTAAACTTATAGTGTAAGAACACAAAAAGACACAGTAAAAGAAAAATTATCTAACTTAAAGTTAAATCTAAATAATAAGGTTAAAATAGTAAACTAAACTTGTAGAAATTCTATTGTATGATATGATTTATACCCATCCCTACCTTAACTTTGAAATAAATTAATTTTGAGCAATTTAAAACCTAATATGGCTTTATAATAAAATAATATGTTTTGTTATTCCAAAGGTTCCCCTCTCCTCCTTTATAAAAGGGCACCTCCTACCTCTCTTCCTCACACCATTTTTAGCCTTCAAGCTCAGCCAAACCCATACAAATTCTCTTATCCACATACCTACAAAAATCCTAGAGGTCCTGGTATTCTTCAAATACCAATTTTAGTGCCCTAAGAGGAGGTCTCAAAGAGGCGCTTTAAAGAAGAGGTAATGTCCGTTACCGATTATTTCAACATTATTTCTTCTTAAACTTCTTCTTATTATGTTGTTTCATTATGAAGTAATAATATCAGTATCACTAATATACTGGTATGTAATTATAATTACGAAACAACCCTATTTCACCATCTATCCATCCTATGGAAAACAAAATCTCCACGTGTGCGTACGTACGGAATACCGTCTCCATGTCGTGGTGTAATCTATTTTCCACCACCACCTTACATGGATCGGTATAATGGTGTAAATAATAACTATATATGATTATTGTAAAGTGATATTGATTCTTTAATAGTATACATACACTCCAATAAAATTCCATGATCATGGGAATGATATAATCGCTCGTGCGTATGTACGGAATACCGTCTCCACGACGCGATGAGATTCATTCTCAATGATTAACAATTCATTTATGATTATAAAGTATATATAATAAGTAATAATGAAATATATGACATAATAATTATACTGGATTTATTTATATATATGTATTTCTTCCAATTAATTCCATTCAATTCAATGAAGAAACAAAAACAACGTTCATGCGTACGTACGGCCTACCGTCTCCATGAATAGTGCATTTCTTTCCATTTATCGATCTATTATATATATGTATATTCTGAATATATATTATATGTAAATAATGTTTTATATTCTGGAATTAAGTAATCATGATCTATGTAATCATATGAATAATTACAAGTCAAAACACGGACGACAAATGAAACGATTTTACCTAAAACACTCTTTATCATGGAATTTCCAAAAGAACGGGTAATATAAAGTCATAAGTGAACCATATATGATATCCTAACAATGAATATGATTCTCTAATAAGTCAATTACATTATTTAAATCATTATACAGGAGGTTCAGTTACTTATGAAGCATATCATACCTACGGTAAGGGATAATTTTGAAAATCTCATTTTTATCCGCGATTTCTTATTCGTAAGTATTTACTGGGGTTATTGCTATCATCCATGTCCATGTTTTATAAAAGTGTATTCATATATTTTTAACGTCCTTTTTACCCATTTTTGAATTTTACTACATGGTATGTAAGTAATCATTCATTTGTTTATGTTACGAGGTACTTTTTTGACTTTTCTGGAAAAAGTGCGAGAAGAATGTTTTTTAACTTATACGGCACAAACGGATTTTTACGGTTTTATAAATCATTATTTTCATGAAGCTTCATCAAAAATATTTCATGACTATTTTCAACAAAATCCTCTTATTTTAAAATTTCATGACATTTTGTGAAAAGAGAATAATTTTGAAGAAGAAATGATATTTTCCTCAAGAATTCATTTCAAGTGTTTTATCAAAACCATTTTCCATCTAAGATGAAATTATTTCATATGTGTATGTTTCAAGTTTAATTTCTCTATGATTTACCTGGTTTCACTTTTCTTATGATGAAATGTCAATTTTTTTATATCGATTATGAGATGATGGGATGATGTTTATGAAACCCATTTTATTCTATGGGTTATGATAAATGTTTTATGTTTATTCTGTGGAACAAGTAAGAATAATTTCATTATGAGATGGGTGGGACCTATATCTCCCTCCAATGCATTGGGAAAAGATTTATATCTCATGAGATAGACATGGATAGGATGGTAAGTTAAACAGGTTCAGTATTACAGGACTGAAATGAGGAGTGAACTCGATTCCGAAAGGGAATTTGTCCACTAAGATGGTCATGGAAGCAATGCCTTGGCTACTATGTAAATCATTACATGTGCTTAATGGATTCCACAATTACATGTTTTATTCCCATACTATTTTATCATGATTTATGTTCCATTATGATCTATGCCTTATGCACTTCCATGTTTTAAGTCATTGCTCAAGATTTTGATGTTTAAACATTATGTTGATGTTTTTAAGTTCAAATGTATATGATATGTTTTATTTTATCCATGATTACCCTTACTGAGCATTTGAGCTCACCCTTTTTATGTTTTATTTCCCCCAGGATTAAAAGAAATGTTTTAGGTAAGGAAACAAAATGTGGAAGATCTTTTTAGGAGATGTTGAAGACCATTCACCACTATTAGAAGATTACGTTCTACGTTTCCAAAGACACTAAACTATTACAGTCCTTATGTGTCTGTTTTTGTTATGTATTATGTATTCCGCAAAAGTAATGTAATATCTATGTATGTCAAGCTTCAGGACTCTACAATTGGTATCAGAGGAAAGGTTTAGTTAACCTTTGGAAACTAGGATGCGAAAAATTTAGTGAGATCCCTAGAGATATTTCTAAGGTATGTCTAGGGATGTCCCTAAGGTTAAGTATATGTATAGGTTATAGTCCTAGAATTGCGCTAAAGATCTTATAATTTAATCTAAGATGTTAGATATTGAGGGTACCCCCTTACTATGTTGTTTTCCCTATCATTGTTTTTACCACTCACACTATTCTTTTTGTGTTTTAGATGATGGCTGGAACCCGAAGGAACCGTTTTGATCAATGCAATGGACAATGCAATGATTTTCCTCACGAACAAACAAATGTTATGGGAGATGGAGTGAAAAATCTTATTGCTATACATGCACATGATATGAATCATTCTGTACTTCCAAATGAGCAGAGAAGGGAAAAATATTCTATTGAGTCCTTCATGAGGCAACGCCCACCTTCTTTCAGTGTGTTGTCTGATCCACTTGTTGCTGAAAAATGGATCAGTACCACTAAAAAGATATTTTCAGTTATTCATTGTTCTAAACATGATAAAGTCATCTTAACAGTATATCGTTTGGAAGGTGAAGATGATCAATGGTGGAATATTATCAAGAATACAAGGCCAAGATATTAAATTGAGTCCATGTAATGGGATGAGTTCAAGAACATATTTTTCAATAATTTCATCCCTCGTATTCTTCGAACAAAGATGGAGAATGAGTTTCTTGAACTAAAGCAAAAGGATGATGAATCTGTTGGTGTATACGAAGCAAATTTTACAAGGCTTTCAAGGAATGCATATGGATTTATCATCCAACCTGAAAGTAAAGTTGATCGGTTCATCAGTGGCTTAAAACCAAATCTTCGAAGGGCATTAGCTATAAGAGACTTCAGTATCTATGAAGAAATTGTGCGTTGTGCTATCAAGGTAGAAATGGAAGTTGGTGTTACTTATCCATCTCATTGTTTTGACAAGAAACAAAATATGGAGTTCAAGGAGAAATCTAAGTATAATGGTGAAAATAATATTAATGTTTACTTATGCTCAAAATGTGGAAAGAAACATGGTGGAGACTATCTTAAAGAGACAAGAAAATGTATTTAGTTTGGAAAAGAAGGTCATCGAGCAGTTGAGTGTTGGAGTAATGGAAAAAGGGTTTCTAATGATGTTAATACAGAAAAGATTGCAGAGAACTCACCACCAACAATTCAATTCTTCATGTGCAAGGAAATGGGGCATTATGCTAATAAATTCCCTAATCCAAGGGTTAGTGATGATAGAAATGAGAAACCACTTAAGGCAAAGGACAAAGGGAAGTCACATACGATCACTATTGGCTATGTTGAATATGAAAATGATGTGGTGGAATGATTAAGTGTTTATGTAATGGTATTCCAAAATAACGTTGTATATAGTATCGTGGAATATAGGAATATTTTTTTATTGGTCTATTGCAGTTTTCAATAATTTTATGGTACTGGTAACCATGGAAAGTGATTGAGATATTTTTGGAAAAAAGATGATATGCGCATAATGAAGGGATAAGGAGAAAATGAAATGTTTTACAGTATTCATGAGCTCATGACTGATATAAGGAAATAGTTATATCATGGTTTGAGTATGTATAATTTTGGGGTTTTGGTATGTGGAAAGAGTTTACTTTTGACAACACTCATGTTTTCTCTAAGATTCAATGGGTATTCATTTTTCAAGAGAATACATGATTATGTACTTCAAATGTTTGGAATGTGACCAAAAAGACATATCTCATGATATATGGGGATCAACGATGGTATTAACATTCTTGTTATATGAACTCTTTGGTAATCGTTTTCACTGTAATACGAGATTGGACATTAGTGTTTTGGATATGCCTAAAGATTGGAATGGATTATGTTGGACATAAGTTAGTATTGTTTAAGGATAGAAGTTTTTTTTCGATTTTATTGATGGGATGTTATAGTAATTTAGTTTTAGAAAAAGGACAACCTGCAGGATTGGATACAACCCGTCGCGTCAGACAAGGCTGTGGGAATCGAACCCACAACCGAAGTGCGACTGGCCTTTCTTGCCTACCACTGGCCTACAGGAAGTCCCTGTTTTTAAAAAATAGTTTATTATATTAAGAAGTATGATATATGTAGTATAAGTCCATTTTGGGAACCATATATGATTAATCTCACTATAGATGGACTTATGTATTTTTTGATAACATTTATAAAATTGTTTGAGACAGATTGAATGACCCATCATTCTATCACATGATCTTCTAACACTTCACGAATGACAAATTCAACTTCAATTCTTTAAGAGATGAAGTGGAAATTTTCCAAAGAATGACCAACGGTGAGAATGTACCAAAATCACGAAAGTATTTCTTCTAATTCCAATTTCATCAACTTTAGGGAAATGATCTTGAAAACCAAAAATGTTGTCCTAGTACTCTTATATCTGATGAATCAGATGGTACCTTAGATCTTCACAAATTTCTGGCTTTGTGATTGTTGTATTTTTCATAGCCATGTTCTCTACCACTCTCTATCAGAACATGATGGTTATATTTTTTTCCATATGCATATTTTCACCTATGTTCTCCTACATGGAAACCCAGTGATCAGTTAATTTGGGTAACCGTTATGTTTCATACTTTAATTTCTAAAGCCAAGTTTTGGTATTATTTTTTACGATGTGGGTTTCTATTAATGAAACTTTTGAGTAGTAAACCATTTATAACTCCGATGAATTTCAAGGGAGAAATTCATTTTAAGGGGGGTACAATGTAACACCCCGAGATTTTATGAAAAATAATCTTTTTAATTAATGTCTTGTGTTGTACGCTACACCAAAAGGATCTTTCCCAACACGCATCCCTGACTTTCCTTGAATTACATGCAATCACGACCTTCCTCGATAGCGTGTGTAGTACGCAATACTGAGTTTCACTAAACAAGATATTATTATAATGTTATTATGATCTAGCCATTATGAATAGTAATACCCACGTTTAGAAATTTTATAAATTTTATCTTTCAAAATGGAATTCATTTTTGGATTTGGAATATCATAATTAGCATAGGTAAAATTTTTCTACTTCTCGGATAACATTCATTTTATGATGAATATTGAAAATTACTAAATTTTAATTAAAAACAATTTTCTTAATCGAAATAATTAATAGTGATAAATTATTGATTTGAGTGGTTTTAAATTATATTTAGAATATATTTTTACAATTTAATACAATGTTGGTCATTGGATGTAATTTCACATTTAAACCAGACATAAACAAGTGTCAATCTTTTGATAGTTTTTATGTCTTAAAAACACGCTATTTGTTTTGACGACGGGAATTACTTTTTCAATTAGTTAATGTAACTGAGATGTTTTGAATTTGAAAAAATATACATCATTTTTGAATTCATAAAATCAAATATATCTTAGGCCTAATTTTTGGTATTTTTCTGGAAACTTTCATTTTTTGATGAATAGTGGAACCACTAAGTGGTAGTTGAAAAAAACTGAATTTTTCATATAACTTAATTTTACCGCTTATGTGAGTGGAATATTGAAAATCCGAGAGACACAGTTAATATCAAGGACTAAAATGTGGTTCAATGAGATGAAAATAAATTTTGGTGAATAGTAACTTTTTACTTTTTTTTACCACGGTTAAAATTAAATAGGGTAATTAAGGGTAAAAATGATATTATTATTACCCTAACTCATGTCCTAATTCTATTGGACAAGTGTAATTCGACCCAAAACAACCTTATAAATAAAATATGACCATTTAGGCCCAATTGGATTAGATTTAGACATTTATTATTAATTTATTTAAAGAAGGGTTAAAATAGTTAAAATCAAAGTTTAATAACGAAATCATTTTTAATATAGGGTTATACATACGATAAATTTGACTATAAATATTCATTAGAAAGATAAAAAATATTTCCTACATAATGGTATTTTATTTTTAATTTTTAGACATTAAATAAGGTAATTTATTTATGACACAAAGATGATGCAATAATTATTTTATTAATTAAATATTGACATAATTGATGTTATAAATACCCAAATAAATGTAATTTCAGACTTTTTATGAATTAAACTTATTTTCTAGGTTAATATTACATGTTAGTATTTATTTAATTAACTTTTTTAGAACTAATAATCCTGTTATGATTTTGTACAAAAATCAATTACTAAATAGTGTCAAATTTGAAATAAAATAGTTTTTAAAACAAATATTATATTATTAATTGTTATTTTATTCCTAAAAATATAAGGATCAGACAAATGAATTAGATACGGTTATATATATTAATAATAAACAACTTGTGGTTCGTTTGACTTGTTATAGTAATTTTATTAACCTTATAGTTTAAGAACACAAAAAGACACTGTAAAGGTAAAATTATCTAACTTAAAGTTAAATCTAAATGATAAGGTTAAAATAGTATACTAAACTTGTCCAAATTCTATTGGATTAAATTATTGCGACCCATCCCCACCTTAGCTTCGAAATAAATCAACTTTGAGCTATTTAAAACGGAATATTGCGTTATAATAAAATAATATTTTTAGTTATTCCAAAGGTGTCCCTCTCCTCCCTTATAAAAGGGAACCTCCTCCCTCTCTTTATCACACCACATTGAGCCTTAAATCTTGGCCAAACCCTGCCAAATTCTCTTCTCCACTTCCCTAGAAACATCCTAGAGGTTCTGGTCTTCTTCAAAGACCAATTTTAATTCCCTAAGAGGAGGTCCTAAAGAGGCGCTTCAAAGAAGAGGTAATGTCCGTTACCGATTATTTCAACTTTATTTCTTCTTCCATTTCTTCATCTTAGGTTGTTTCATTATGAAGTAATAAAATCAGTATCACTCATATACTGGTATGTTAGTATAAGTATGAAAGAACCCTATTTCACCATCTATCCATCCTATGGAAAACGAAATCACCACGCGTGCGTACGTACGGAATATCGTCTCCACGTCGTGGTGTAATCTATTTTCCACCACCACCTTACATGTATGGGTATAATGGTGTAAATAACAACTATATATGATTATTTTAAAGTTATATTGATTCTATAATAGTATACATAAACTCCAATAAAATTCCACGATCATGGGAACGATATCATTGCTCGTACGTATGTGCGGAATACCGTCTCCACGACGCGATGAGATTCCTTCCCAACGATTAACCATTCATGAATGATTATAAAGTATATATAATAAGTAATAATTAAATATATGAAATAATAAGGATAGTGGATTTATATATATATATATATATGTATTTCATCCAATTAATTGCAATGAATTTAATGAAGGAACGAAAACAACATTCATGCGTACGTACGGCCTACCGTCTCCTTGAATTGTGTATTTATTTCCATTTATCGATCTATTATATATATGTATATTCTGAAAATATATTATATATAAATCATGTTTTATATTATGGAATTAATTAATCATGATCTATTTAATCATATGAATAATTACAAGTCAAAACACGGACGACAAATGAAATGAATTTACCCAAAACACTCTTTAACATGGAATTTACAAAAGAACGGGTAATATAAAGTCATAAGTGAACCATATATGAAATCATAACAATGAATATGATTCTTTAATAAGTAAATTACATTATTTAAATCATTATACAGGAGGATCTGATACATATGAATCACATCAGACCTACGGTAAGGGATAATTTTTCAAATCTCATTTTTATCCGTGATTGCTTATTCGTAAGTATTTACTGGGTTTATTACTATCATCCATGTCCATGTTTTATAAAAGTGTATTCATATATGTTTAAATTACTTGTTACCCATTTTTGGATTTTAGTACATGGTATGTAAGGAATCTTTCTTTCGTTTATGTTACGAGGAACTTTTTTTACTTTTCTGGCAAAAGTACGATAAGAATGTTTTTTTAACTTATACAGAACGAACAAATTTTTATGGTTTTATAAAGCCTTATTTTCATGAAGCTTCCTCCAAAATATTTCATAAATATTTTCAACAAAATAGTTTTATTTTAAAATTGCTTGACATTTTCGGAAAAGAGAATGACGTTGAAGAAGAAAGGATATTTTCCTCATGAATTCATTTCAAGTGTTTTATCAAAAACATTTTCCATCTAAGATGACATTATTTCATATGTGTATGTTTGAAGTTTAATTTCATTATAATTTACATGGTTTCACTTTTCTTATGATGAAAGTTCCATTTGTTTTATATGGATTATGAGATGATGGGATGATGTTTACGAAACACATTTTATTCTTTGGGTTATGATGAATGTTTTAAGTTTATTTTCTGGCACAAGTAAGAATGATTTCATGATGAGATGGGTGGGACCTATATCTCCCTCCAATGAATTGGGTAAGGATTTATATCTCATGAGATAGACATGGATGGAATGATAAGTTAATCTGGTTCAGTATTACAGGACTGAAACGAGGAGTGAACTCGATGCAGAAAGGGACTTTGTCCACTAAGATGGTCCTGGCAGCAATGCCTTGGCTACTATGGAAATCATTACATGTTCTTAATGGATTCCACAATTACATGTTTTAATCCCATACTATTTTATCATGATTTATGTTCCATTATGATCTATGCCTTATGTAATTCCATGTTTTAAGTCGTTGCTCAAGATTTTGATGTTTAAACATTATGGTCATGTTTTTAAGTTCAAATTTATATGGCATGTTTTATTTTATCCATGCATACCCTTACTGAGAATTTAAGCTCACCCTTTTTATGTTTTATTTTCCCCCAGGATTAAAAGAAGTGTTTTAGGTAAGGAAACAAAAAGTGGAAGATCTTTATGGGAGATGTTGAAGATCTTTTATAGAGACCTGTATCTTGACGTACATGGATATTACATTACTTTTGCGGAATACTTAGTACATAACAAAAACACACACACAAGGACCGTAATAGTTTAGTGTCTTTGGAAACTCGGAATATAATCTTCTAATCGTGGTGAAAGATCTTAAAAATCTCCCATAAAGTTCTTCCATTTTTTTTCCTAAAACCTTTATTTATATCCTGGGGAAAACAAAACATAAAAGGGTGAGCTCAAATGCTCAGTAAGGGTATACAAAAGAAATAAAAATCATATCATATCTTTTTGAAAATCATAACCTGCAAAAGAGATCATAATATCTTAACATGGAACAAATCATAGAAGTGAAAATGAGATCACCATAATCATATCATGAAACTTGAAACTTTGTGGCATGCACACATAATCATGGAAAATCATTTCTTGTTAGTCATGACTCATTTCCAAGACTATCTTAGTGGACAAAGTCCCTTTCTGAACCGAGTTCACTCCTCGTTTCAGTCCTGTTTCACTGAACCGAAATAACCTTCCGTTCCAGCCATGTCTATCTCATGAGATATAAAATCTTTACCCAATGCATTGGAGGGAGATATAGGTCCCACCCATCTTATAATGAATCCTTTCTTATGTGTGCCACATAATCATAAAACATACATCATCGCATAACACATATAACAAAATGGGATTCTTGAAACATCATGACATCATAAATCAATTCATATATGATAAAGGAATTCATAAACATAATTCCATCACAACATAGTCAAACCAATGTAAAAATATGGATAGAAATAGAACCCTTTATTATCTTAGATGGAAAATAATTTTGATAAAACACTTGAATTGAATTCTTGAGGAAAATATCCTTTCTTCTTCAAAATCTATTTCTTTTCACAAAACATCATGCAATTTTAAAAGAAAGAGATTTTATTGAAAATAGTCATGAAATCTTTTAGAGGAAGCTTCATGAAAATAAGGCTTTATAAAATAGTAGAAATCCGTTAATGCCGTATAAGTTAAAAAAACATTCTTCGTACTTTTGTCGGAAAAGTCAAAAAGTACCTCGTACGAAAAACGACAAAAGATTGCTTTCATTTCTTTTACTAAAAACTCACCGAAGGGTAAAAATGGATTTAAACAATTGTAGGTGTATGGAAGTAATATTACATATTGATGAAACATGGACGTGGATGATAAAATACACCCCAGTAAATACTTACGAATAAACAATCTCGGATAAAAATGAGATTGTGATATTTCCCTTCCCTTTGGTCCGACCTGCTTTGTAAGTGTCCGAACCTCCTGTATAATGATTTAAATCATGTTATTGACTTATTACAGAATCATATTTTTTGTTATGATATCATATATGGTTCACTTATGACATTATATTACCCGTTCTTTTGTAAATTCCATGTTAAAGAAGCGTTTTGGGTAAAATCGTTTCATTTATCGTAGGTGTTTTGACTTGTTGGTATTGACATCATTATTACTTATATCATGATTTACTCACTTCCAGAATATAAAATATTATTTATATATAATATATATTCAGTATATATATATATATAACAGGTAGATAAATAAAATGAAAAACACCGTTCATGGAGACGGTAGTCCGTACGTACGCATGAACGCTGTTTTCCTTTCCTTATTGTCTTGAAATGGAAGTAAGTAGATGAAATAAATATGTATATATATACATAAATCCAGTAGCTTTATAATGTCATATATTTCATTATTATTTCTTATATATACATTATAATCATTCTTAAATGGTTAACATGGAGAATGAATCTCATCGCGTCGTGGAGACGGTAGTCCGTACGTACGCACGAGCGATGATATCATTTCCATAAATATTGAATTGAATTGGAGTGGATTATAAAATATATCAGATTCAATATGATGTTTTAATAACTATTTATAGTTATTCTTTACACCATTATACCCATCCATGTAAGGTGGTGGTGGAAAATAGATTACACCACGGCGTGGAGACGGTATTCCGTACGTACGCACGCGCGGTGATTTCTTTTTCCGTAGGATGGATAGATGGTGAAATAGGGTTTTTTCATACTTATAATAACATATCAGTATATTAGTGATACTGATTTTATTACTTCATAATGAAACAACCTAAGAAGAAGAAGTGGAAGAAGAAATAAAGATGAAAGAATTGGTAACGGTAATTACCTCTTCTTTGAAGTGCCTCTTTGAGACCTCCTCTTAGGGCACTAAAATTGGTCTTTGAGGAAGACCAGAACCTCTAGGATGTTTCTAGGGAAGTGGAGGAGAGATTTTGGCAGGGGTTGGCCGAGCTTGAGTGCTCAAATTGGTGTGAGGAGGAGGGGGAGGAGGTGCCCTTTTATAAGGGAGGAGAGGGGTACCTTAGGAATTCTTAAAAATATTAATTTATAATAAATCTAACCCCACTTAACAACCTCCAAAAATGACTCATATTAGAAGCTTAGATGAGATAGGGTTTTAATCTCATCAAACAATCAAATTTAGACATGTTTGGATCTTATTTTAAACCTTATCAATTAGATTTAACTCTAAGTTAAATAATTTAACTTTTACCGTGTCTTTTTGTTTTCTTTCACTATATGGTTAATACACATACTATAACATGCCAAACGAACCCTAAATTGTTTATTATTAATATATATATCCTTATCTAAGTCATTTGTCCGAACCTTAGATTTTTAGGAATAAAATAACAATTAATAATATAATATTTGATTTAAAAACTATTTTGTGTCAATTTTGACACTATTTGATATATTATTTTTGTGAAAGTCATAACAGAATTATATGTTCGAACCAAGTTGATTAAATCAACACTAATATATCATAGTAACCTATAAAATTAGTTTAATTCATAAAAAGTCTCAAATTACATTTATTTTGGTGTTTATAACATCAATTATGTCAATATTTCATTAATAAGATAATTACTGCATCATCGTTGTGTCATACATAAATTATTTAATGTCTAAAAATTACAAATAAAATACCATTATGTAGGAAATTTTTTTAGCTTTCTAATGAATATTTATAGTCAAATTTATCTTATGTATAACCCTATATTAAAAATGTTTTAGTAAATAAACTTTGATTTTAACTCTTTTAGCCCTTCTTTAAATAAATTAATAATAAATGTCCTAATCTAACCCAAGTGGGCCTAAATGGTCATATTTTATTCCTAAGTTTGTTTTTGGTCGAAATACACTTGTCCAATAGGATTAGGACATGTGTTTGGGTAATAGTAATATCATATTTACCCTTAGTTACCCTATTTACTATTAACCGTGGTAAAAAAAGTAAAAAGTTACTATTCACCAAAAAATTATTTTCATCTCATTGAACCACATTTTAGTCCTTGATATTAACCGTGTCTGTCGGATTTTTGAAATTCCATTCACAGAAGCGGTAAAATTAAGTTTTATGCAAAATTTAGTTTTTAACCTACCACTTAGTGGTTTCACTATTCATCAAAAATTGAAAGTTTTCAGAAAAGTACCAAAATTTCACCCTAGGCTATAATTGATATTCCGAATTCAAAAATGATTTCTATTTTACAAAATTCCCAACATATAAGTTGCATTAATTAATTTTATAATTAATTTCCGCTGTCACAACAAATAGCGTGTTTTTTAGAGATAATAACTATCAAAAGATTGACACTTGTTTATAACTGGTTTAAATGTGAAATTACATCCAATGTCCAACATTGTATTAAATTGTAAAAATATATTCTAAATATACTTTAAAACCACTCAAATTAATGATTTATCACTATTAATTATTTCGATTAAAAAAGTTGTTTTTAATTATAATTTAGTAATTTTCACTATTCATCAGAATATGAAAGTTATCCGAAAAGTACCAAAATTTCACCTTAGGCTAAATTCGATACTCCGAATCCAAAAATGAAGTTCATTTTGAAATATAAGATTTACAGAATTTTAAAAAGTGGTTATTACTATTCATAACGGCTAGTTTTAATAATATTTTAATAGCATATCGTTGTTTAGTGAAACTCGGTATTGCGTATTACACACGCTATCGAGGAAGGTCGCGATTGCGTGTAATGCAAGGCAAGTCAAGGATGCGTGTTGTGCAAGCTCCTTTTGGTGTAGCGTACAACACAAGACATTAATAAAATTAAAAAGAATATTTTTTATAAAATCTTGGGCTGTTACATTCTACCCCCCTTAAAATGAATTTCGCCCTCGAAATTCGTCGGGGTTATAAATGGTTTACTATTTGAAAGTTGCTTTAATAGAAACCCACATCGTAAAAGGGAATACCAAAACATGGCTTTAAAAACTAAAGTATGAAATGTAACGATTACCCAAATAAACTAATCACTGGGTTTCCACATAGGTGAAAATATGGATATGGAAGAGAAATCTAACCATCATGTTCTAATGGAGAGTGGTAGAGAACATGGCTATGGAAAAGCCAGTAATCACAAATCCATAAATTTGTGACGATCTAAGGTACCATCTGATTCATCAGGTATAAGATCACTAGGACAACATTTTTGGTTTTCAAGATCATTTCCCTAAAGTTGAAAATTTGAATTAGAATAAATACTTACTTTATTTTGATACAATATCACTGGTGTTCGTGCCTTGAACAATTTCCACTTCATCTCTTAAATAAATGAAGTTGAATTTGTTATTCGTGAAGTGTTAGCAGATCATGTGATAGAATGACGGGTCATTCCATCTGTCTCAAACAAAAGGTAAGCAATAAGTCATTCTATAGTGAGATTAATCATATATAGTTCCTAAAATGGACTTATACTTCATATATCATACTGCTTAATATAATAAAAATAGCTTCTACTAAACAGGGACTTCCTGTAGGTCAGTGGTAGGCGATAAAGGCCAGTCGTACTTTGGTTGTGGGTTCGATTCCTACAGCCTTGTCCGAAGCGATGGGTTGTCGCCCGTCCTGCAGGTTGTCCTTTTTTCTAAAACTACGTTACTATAACATCCCATCAATAATATCGAAAATCTTCTATCCTTAAACAATACTAACTTATGTCCAACATAATCCAGTCTAATCTTTAGGCTTATACATAATACTGCAGTCCACTCTCATAATATAGTGACAACGATTACCAGCGATTTAATACTGTCGTTGATCCCCACATATCATAAGATATGTCTTGTTGGTCACATTCCAAACATTCAATGTCCTTAATCGTGTATTCTCTTGAATACCTTAGTGAAAACATGAGTGCAGTTAAAAGTTACCAAAATCCTCAAAATTCTATATACTCAAACCATGATATCACTTAGTCCTTATATCAATCATGAGCTCATGAATACTATTAAACATTTCATTTTCTCGTCTTCATTATGCGCATATCATCTTATTTCCAAAAAATATCTCCATCACTTTGAATACCACATAAATAAATATTGCAATACTCAATGATACAACATTATTTTGGAATCCCATTACATAAATACTTAATCATTCCACCACATCGTTGTCATATTCAACATTGCCAATAGTGATCGCATGTGATTTCCCTTTGTCCTTTGCCTTCAGTGGTTGCTCATGTTGATCATCACTAACCCTTGGATTAGGGAAATTATTAGCATAATGCCCCATTTCCTTGCACTTGAAGCATTGAAGTGTTGGGGGTGCGTTCTCTGCAGTGTTTGCTTTATTCACATCATTAGAAACCCTTTTTCCATTACTTCGACACTCAGCTGCTCGATGACCTTCTTTTCCACACTTAAAACATTTTCTAGTCCCTTTAAGACAATCTCCACCATGCTTCTTTCCACACTTTGTGCATAAGGAAACATTCATCTTCTTTTCACCATTATTCTGAGATTTCTCCTTGAACTCCATCTTTCGTTTTTTGTCAAAACCATGAGATGGATATGTAACACCAACTTCCATTTCTACCTTGATAGCACAACGCACAATTTCTTCATAGCTACTGAAGTCTCTTATAGCTAATGCCCTTCGAAGACTTGGTTTTAAGCCACTGAAAAATCGATCAACTTTACTTTCAGGTTGGATGATAATGCAAGATTCATACCTTGCAAGTCTTGTAAAATTCGCTTCGTATATACCAACAGATTCATCATCCTTTTGCTTTAGTTCAAGAAACTCCTTCTCCATCTTCGTTCGAAGAATACGAGGGAAGTACTTACTTAAAAACAAGTTATTGAACTCGTCCCATTCCATGGAATCAATTTCATCTCTTTGCCTCGTATTCTTGATAAGATTCCACCATTGATCAGCTTCACCTTCCAAACGATATACTGCTAAGATGACTTTATCATGTTCAGAACATTGAAGAACTGAAAATATCTTTTCAGTAGTACTAATCCATTATTCAGCAACTAATGGATCAGTAGACCCACTGAAAGAAGGCGGACGCTGCCTCATGAAGGATTCAACAGAATGTTGCTCCTTCCTTTGCTCGTTTGGAAGTCCTGCATGATTCATAGCTTGAGAAAGTTGTGTGAGCATGGCTACAAGATTTTGCATTCCTGCTCCCATATCGTTTGGTTGCTCAGGGGGACAATCATTCATTGTCCATTGCATTGATCAACACGGTTCCTTCGGGTTCCAGCCATCGTCTAAAACCCCAAAAGAATAGTGTGAGAGACAAAAATCATGCTAGGGAAAACAACATAATAAAGGGGTAGTACCCTAAATATCTAACATCTTAGGTTAAATTCTAAGATCGTTAGAGCAATTCTAGGACTATAACCTATACGTATACTTAACCTTAGAGACATCCCTAGACATACCTTAGAAATATCTCCAGGGATCTCACTAACGTTTTCGCATCCTAGTTTCCAAAGGTTGACTAAACCTTTCCTCTGATACCAATTGTAGAGACCCGTATCTTGACGTACATGGATATTAAATTACTTTTGCGGAATACTTAGTACATAACAAAAACACACACACAAGGACCGTAATAGTTTAGTGTCTTTGGAAACTCGGAATATAATCTTCTAATCGTGGTGAAAGATCTTCAAAATCTCCCATAAAGTTCTTCCATTTTTTTTTACCTAAAACCTTTATTTATATCCTGGGGAAAAGAAAACATAAAAGGGTGAGCTCAAATGCTCAGTAAGGGTATACAAAAGAAATAAAAATCATATCATATCTTTTTGAAAATCATAACCTGCAAAAGAGATCATAATATCTTAACATGGAACAAATCATAGAAGTGAAAATGAGATCACCATAATCATATCATGAAACTTGAAACTTTGTGGCATGCACACATAATCATGGAAAATCATTTCTTGTTAGTCATGACTCATTGCCAAGACTATCTTAGTGGACAAAGTCCCTTTCTGAACCGAGTTCACTCCTCGTTTCAGTCCTGTTTCACTGAACCGAAATAACCTTCCGTTCCAGCCATGTCTATCTCATGAGATATAAAATCTTTACCCAATGCATTGGAGGGAGATATAGGTCCCACCCATCTTATAATGAATCCTTTCTTATGTGTTCCACATAATCATAAAACATACATCATCGCATAACACATATAACAAAATGGGATTCTTGAAACATCATGACATCATAAATCAATTCATATATGATAAAGGAATTCATAAACATAATTCCATCACAACATAGTCAAACCAATGTAAAAATATGGATAGAAATAGAACCCTTTATTATCTTAGATGGAAAATAATTTTGATAAAACACTTGAATTGAATTCTTGAGGAAAATATCCTTTCTTCTTCAAAATCAATTTCTTTTCACAAAACATCATGCAATTTTAAAAGAAAGAGATTTTATTGAAAATAGTCATGAAATCTTTTAGAGGAAGCTTCATGAAAATAAGGCTTTATAAAATAGTAGAAATCCGTTCGTGTCGTATAAGTTAAAAAAACATTCTTCGTACTTTTGTCGGAAAAGTCAAAAAGTACCTCGTACGAAAAACGACAAAAGATTCCTTTCATTTATTTTACTAAAAACTCACCGAAGGGTAAAAATGGATTTAAACAATTGTAGGTGTATGGAAGTAATATTACATATTGATGAAACATGGACGTGGATGATAAAATACACCCCAGTAAATACTTACGAATAAACAATCTCGGATAAAAATGAGATTGTGATAGTTCCCTTACCTTTGGTCCGACCTGCTTTGTAAGTGTCCGAACCTCCTGTATAATGATTTAAATCATGTTATTGACTTATTACAGAATCATATTTATTGTTATGATATCATATATGGTTCACTTATGACATTATATTACCCGTTCTTTTGTAAATTCCATGTTAAAGAAGCTTTTTGGGTAAAATCGTTTCATTTATCGTAGGTGTTTTGACTTGTTGTTATTGACATCATTATTACTTATATCATGATTTACTCACTTACAGAATATAAAATATTATTTATATATCATATATATTCAGTATATATATATATATATAACAGGTAGATAAATAAAATGAAAAACACCATTCATGGAGACGGTAGTCCGTACGTACGCATGAACGCTGTTTTCCTTTCCTTATTGTCTTGAAATGGAAGTAAGTAGATAAAATAAATATGTATATATATACATAAATCCAGTAGCTTTATAATCTCATATATTTCATTATTATTTCTTATATATACATTATAATCATTCTTAAATGGTTAACATGGAGAATGAATCTCATCGCGTCGTGGAGACGGTAGTCCGTACGTACGCACGAGCGATGATATCATTTCCATAAATATTGAATTGAATTGGAGTGGATTATACAATATATCAGATTCAATATGATGTTTTAATAACTATTTATAGTTATTCTTTACACCATT
Organism: Viscum album; assembly: GCA_963277665.1. Taxonomy (NCBI): domain Eukaryota; kingdom Viridiplantae; phylum Streptophyta; class Magnoliopsida; order Santalales; family Viscaceae; genus Viscum; species Viscum album. The sequence continues at coordinate 1,727,811,465 of OY728140.1, forward strand.
ATACCCATCCATGTAAGGTGGTGGTGGAAAATAGATTACACCACGGCATGGAGACGGTATTCCGTACGTACGCACGCGCGGTGATTTCTTTTTCCGTAGGATGGATAGATGGTGAAATAGGGTTGTTTCATACTTATAATAACATATCAGTATATTAGTGATACTGATGTTATTACTTCATAATGAAACAACCTAAGAAGAAGAAGTGGAAGAAGAAATAAAGATGAAAGAATTGGTAACGGTAATTACCTCTTCTCTGAAGTGCCTCTTTGAGACCTCCTCTTAGGGCACTAAAATTGGTCTTTGAGGAAGACCAGAACCTCTAGGATGTTTCTAGGGAAGTGGAGGAGAGATTTTGGCAGGGGTTGGCCGAGCTTGAGTGCTCAAATTGGTGTGAGGAGGAGGGGGAGGAGGTGCCCTTTTATAAGGGAGGAGAGGGGTACCTTAGGAATTCTTAAAAATATTAATTTATAATAAATCTAACCCCACTTAACAACCTCCAAAAATGACTCATATTCGAATCTTAGATGAGATAGGGTTGTAATCTCATCAACCAATCAAATTTAGACATGTTTGGATCTTATTTTAAACCTTATCAATTAGATTTAACTCTAAGTTAAATAATTTAACTTTTACCGTGTCTTTTTGTTTTCTTTCACTATATGGTTAATACACTTACTATAACATGCCAAACGAACCCCAAATTGTTTATTATTAATATATATATCCTTATCTAAGTCATTTGGCCGAACCTTAGATTTTTAGGAATAAAATAACAATTAATAATATAATATTTGATTTAAAAACTATTTTGTGTCAATTTTGACACTATTTGATATATGATTTTTGTGAAAGTCATAACAGAATTATATGTTCGAACCAAGTTGATTAAATCAACACTAATATATCATAGTAACCTAGAAAATTAGTTTAATTCATAAATAGTCTCAAATTACATTTATTTTGGTGTTTATAACATCAATTATGTCAACATTTCATTAATAAGATAATTACTGCATCATCGTTGTGTCATACATAAATTATTTAATGTCTAAAAATTACAAATAAAATACCATTATGTAGGAAATTTTTTTAGCTTTCTAATGAATATTTATAGTCAAATTTATCTTATGTATAACCCTATATTAAAAATGTTTTAGTAAATAAACTTTGATTTTAACTCTTTTAGCCCTTCTTTAAATAAATTAATAATAAATGTCCTAATCTAACCCAAGTGGGCCTAAATGGTCATATTTTATTCCTAAGTTTGTTTTTGGTCGAAATACACTTGTCCAATAGGATTAGGACATGTGTTAGGGTAATAGTAATATCATATTTACCCTTAGTTACCCTATTTACTATTAACCGTGGTAAAAAAAGTAAAAAGTTACTATTCACCAAAAAATTATTTTCATCTCATTGAACCACATTTTAGTCCTTGATATTAACCGTGTCTATCGGATTTTTGAAATTCCATTCACAGAAGCGGTAAAATTAAGTTTTATGCAAAATTTAGTTTTTAACCTACCACTTAGTGGTTTCACTATTCATCAAAAATTGAAAGTTTTCAGAAAAGTACCAAAATTTCACCCTAGGCTATAATTGATATTCCGAATTCAAAAATGATTTATATTTTACAAAATTCCCAACATATAAGTTGCATTAATTAATTTTATAATTCATTTCCGCTGCCACAACAAATAGGGTGTTTTTAAGAGATAATAACTATCAAAAAATTGACACTTGTTTATAACTGGTTTAAATGTGAAATTACATCCAATGTCCAACATTGTATTAAATTGTAAAAATATATTCTAAATATACTTTAAAACCACTCAAATTAATGATTTATCACTATTAATTATTTCGATTAAAAAAGTTGTTTTTAATTATAATTTAGTAATTTTCACTATTCATCAGAATATGAAAGTTATCCGAAAAGTACCAAAATTTCACCTTAGGCTAAATTCGATACTCCGAATCCAAAAATGAAGTTCATTTTGAAATATAAGATTTACAGAATTTTAAAAAGTGGTTATTACTATTCATAACGGCTAGTTTTAATAATATTTTAATAGCATATCGTTGTTTAGTGAAACTCGGTATTGCGTATTACACACGCTATCGAGGAAGGTCGCGATTGCGTGTAATGCAAGGAAAGTCAAGGATGTGTGTTGTGCAAGCTCCTTTTGGTGTAGCGTACAACACAAGACATTAATAAAATTAAAAAGAATATTTTTTATAAAATCTTGGGCTGTTACATCTTTCACCACGGTTAGAAGATTACGTTCCATGTTTCCAAAGACACTAAAATATTAATGTCCTTGTGTGTCTATTTTTGTTATGTATTATATATTTTGTAAAAGTAATTTAATATCTATGTACTTCAACCTACAGGTCTCTATAATTGGTATCAGAGGAAAGGTTTAGTTAACATTTGAAACTAGGATGCAAAAATTTTAGTGAGATCCCTAGAGATATTTCTAAGGTATGTATAGGGATGTCCCTAAGGTTAAGTATATGTATATGTTATAGTACTAGAATTGTTCTTAATATATTATAATTTAATCTAAGATGTTATATATTAGGGTTCCCCCCATTTACTATGTTGTTTTCCCTAGAATTATTTTCACCTCTCACACTATTCTTTTTGGGTTTTAGATGATGGTTGGAACCCAAAGGAACCATGTTGATCAATTCAATGGAGAATGAAATGATTGTACTCATGAAAAAAAAATGTTATGGGACATGGAGTGAAAAATCTTATTGCTATACTTGCACAATCTATGAATCATTTTGGACTTCCAAATGAGCTTAGAAGGGAACAATATTCTATTGAGTCCTTCATGAGGAAACATCCACCTTATTTCAGTGGGTCTTCTGATCCACTTGTTGCTGAACAATGGATCAGTACCACTGAAAAGTTATTTTCAGTTCTTCAATGTTATGAACGTGATAAAGTCATCTTAGTAGTATTTCGTTTAGAAGTTGAAGATGATCAATGGTGGAAACTTATCAAAAATACAAGGCCAAGAGATGAAATTGAGTCCATGGAATGGGACGAATTCAAGAACTTATTTTTCAATAAGTACTTCCCTCGTATTCTTCGAACAAAGTTGGAGAAGGAGTTTCTTGAACTATAAAAAATTGATGATGAATAATTTGGTGTATACGAAGCGAATTTTACAAGGCATGAAAGGTATGCATCTGGCTTTATCATCCAACCTGAAAGTAAAGTTGATCAATTCTTCAGTAGATTAAAACCAAATCGTCGAAGGGAATTAGCTATAAGAGACTTCAGTAGCTCTGAATAAATTTTGCGTTGTGCTATCAAGGTTGCAATGGAAGTTGGTGTTACTTATCCATCTCAATGTTTTGACAAGAAGCAAAATATGGAGTTCAAGGAGAAATCTCAGAATAATAGTGAAAAGAATATCAATGTTTTCTTATGCTCAAAGTGTGGAAAGAATCATGGTGGAGATTGTCTTAAAGGGACTAGAAAATGTTTCATGTGTGGAAAAGAAGGTCATCGAGCAGTTTAGTGTCGAAGTAATGGAAAAAGGGTTTCTAATTATGTGAATAAAGAAAAGACTGCAGAGAACACACCACCAACACTTCAATACTTCAAGTGCAAGGAAATGGGGCATTATGCTAATAAATTTCTTAATCCAAGGGTTAGTGTTGATTGACATGAGCAACCACTTAAAGAAAAGGATAAAGGGAAGTCACGTGCGATCACTATAGGTGATGTTGAATAAGACAAAGATGTGTTTTAATGATTAAGTGTTTATGTAATGGGATTCCAAAATAATATTGTATATAGTATCGTGGAATATTGGAATATTTATGTATTGGTCTATTGCAGTTTTCAATAATTTTATAGTATCGGTAACCATCGAAAGTGATTGAGATATTTTTGGAAAAAAGATGATATGCGCATAATGAAGGGATACAGAGAAAATGAAATGTTTGAAAGTATTCAAGAGCTCATGAATGATATAAGGAAATAGTTATATTATGGTTTGAGTATATAGAATTTTGGGCTTTTGGTATGTGGAAAGTGTTAAATTTTGACAGCACTCATGTTTTCACTAACATTCAATGGGTATTCATTTTTCAAGAGACTACATGATTAAGGCCTTCGAATGTTTGGAATGTGACCAACAAGACATATCTCATGATATATGGGAATCAACAACAGTATTAACATACTTGTTTTATGAACACTTTGGTAATCGTTTTCACTGTAATATGAGATTGGACAACAGTATTTTGGATAACCCTAAAGATTGGAATGGATTATGTTGGACATAAGTAATTATTGTTTAAGGATAGAAGTTTTTTTCGATATTATTGATGGTATGTTATCGTAATGTAGTTTTAGAAAAAGGACAACTTATAGGACGGACGACAACCCATCGCGTCGGACAAGGCTGTGGGAATCGAACCCACAACCGAAGTGCGACTGGCCTTTATCACTTACCACTGGCCTACAGGAAGTCTCTGTTTAGTAGAAACTAGTTTTATTGTTTTAATCAGTATGATATATGATGTATAAGTCCAATTTAGGAACCATATATGATTAATCTCACTATAGATGGACTTATGTATTTCTTGATAACATTTATAAACTTGTTTGAGACAGATTGAATGACCCATCATTCTATCACACAATCTTCTAACACTTCACGAATGACAAATTCAACTTCATTTATTTAAGAGATGAAGTGGAAATTGTCCAAAGAATGACCAACGGTGAGACTGTACCAAAATCAAGAAAGTATTTCTTCTAATTCCAATTTCATCAACTTTAGGGAAATGATCTTGATAACCAAAAATGTTGTCCTAGTACTCTTATATCTGATGAATCAGATGGTACCTTAGATCTTCACAAATTTATGGCTTTGTGATTGTTGTCTTTTTCATAGCCATGTTCTCTACCACTCTCCATCAGAACATGATGGTTTTATTTTTTTTCCATATGCATATTTTCACCTATGTTCTCCTACACGGAAACCCAGTGATCAGTTAATTTGGGTAACCGTTATGTTTCATACTTTAATTTCTAAATCCAAGTTTTGGTATTCCTTTTTACGATGTTGGTTTCTATTAATGAAACTTTTTAGTAGTAAACCATTTATAACTCTGACGAATTTCGAGGGAGAAATTCATTTTAAGGGGGGTAGAATGTAACACCCCAAGATTTTATGAAAAATAATCTTTTTAATTAATGTCTTGTGTTGTACGCTACACAAAAAGGATCTTGCACAACACGCATCCCTGACTTGCCTTGAATTACATGCAATCACGACCTTCCTCGATAGCGTGTGTAGTACCCAATACTGAGTTTCACTAAACGAGATATTATTATAATGTTATTATGATCTAGCCGTTATGAATAGTAATTCCCACTTTTTGAAATTTTATAAATTTTATCTTTCAAAATGGACTTCATTTTTGGATTTGGAATATCAAAATTAGCTTAGGTAAAATTTTGCTACTTCTCAGATAACATTCATTTTATGATGAATAGTGAAAATTACTAAATTTTAATTAAAAACAATTTTCTTAATCGAAATAATTAATAGTGATAAATTATTGATTTGAGTGGTTTTAAATTATATTTAGAATATATTTTTACAATTTAATACAATTTTGGTCATTGGATGTAATTTCACATTTAAACCAGACATAAACAAGTGTCAATATTTTGATAGTTTTTATGTCTTAAAAACATGCTATTTGTTTTGACGACGGGAATTACTTTTTCAATTAGTTAATGTAACTGAGATGTTTTGAATTTGGAAAAATATACATCATTTTTGAATTCATAAAATAAAATATATCTTAGGCCTAATTTTTGGTATTTTTCTGGAAACTTTCATTTTTTGATGAATAGTGAAACCACTAAGTGGTAGTTGAAAAAAACTGAATTTTTCATATAACTTAATTTTACCGCTTATGTGAGCGGAATATTGAAAATCCGAGAGACACAGTTAATATCAAGGACTAAAATTTCGTTCAATGAGATGAAAATAAATTTTGGTGAATAGTAACTTTTTACTTTTTTTTACCACGGTTAAAATTAAATAGGGTAATTAAGGGTAAAAATGATATTATTATTACCCTAACTCATGTCCTAATTCTATTGGACAAGTGTAATTCGACCCAAAACAACCTTAGAAATAAAATATGACCATTTAGGCCCAATTGGATTAGATTTAGACATTTATTATTAATTTATTTAAAGAAGGGTTAAAATAGTTAAAATCAAAGCTTAATAACGAAATCTTTTTTAATATAGGGTTATACATACGATAAATTTGACTATAAATATTCAATAGAAAGATAAAAAATATTTCCTACATAATGGTATTTTATTTGTAATTTTTAGACATTAAATAAGGTAATTTATTTATGACACAAAGATGATGCAGTACTTATTTTATTAATTAAATATTGACATAATTGATGTTATAAATACCCAAATAATTGTAATTTCAGACTTTTTATGAATTAAAATAATTTTCTAGGTTAATATTACATGTTATTATTTATTTAATTAACTTTTTTAGAACTAATAATTCTGTTATGATTTTGTACAAAAATCAATTACTAAATAGTGTCAAATTTGACATAAAATAGTTTTTAAAACAAATATTATATTATTAATTGATATTTTATTCCTAAAAATATAAGGATCAGACAAATGACTTAGATACGGTTATATATATTAATAGTAAACAACTTGTGGTTCGTTTGACTTGTTAGAGTAATTTTATTAACCTTATAGTTTAAGAACACAAAAAGACACTGTAAAGGTACAATTATCTAACTTAAAGTTAAATCTAAATGATAAGGTTAAAATAGTATACTAAACTTGTCCAAATTCTATTGGATTATAGTATTGCGAGCCATCCCCACCTTAGCTTCGAAATAAATCAATTTTGAGATATTTAAAACCAAATATTGCGTTATAATAAAATAATATTTTTAGTTATTCCAAAGGTGTCCCTCTCCTCCCTTATAAAAGGGAACCTCCTCCCTCTCTTTATCACACCACATTTAGCCTTAAATCTTGGCCAAACCCTGCCAAATTCTCTTATCCACTTCTCTAGAAACATCCTAGAGGTCCTGGTCTTCTTCAAAGACCAATTTTAATTCCCTAAGAGGAGGTCTTAAAGAGGCGCTACAAAGAAGAGGTAATGTCCGTTACCGATTATTTCAACTTTATTTCTTCTTCCATTTCTTCATCTTAGGTTATTTCATTATGAAGTAATAACATCAGTATCACTCATATACTGGTATGTTAGTATAATTATGAAAGAACCCTATTTCACCATCTATCCATCCTATGGAAAATGAAATCACCATGCGTGCGTACGTACGGAATACCGTATCCACGCCGTGGTGTAATCTATTTTCCACCACCACCTTACATGTATGGGTATAATGGTTTAAATAACAACTATATATGATTATTTTAAAGTTATATTGATTCTATAATAGTATACATACACTCCAATAAAATTCCACGATCATGGGAACGATATCATTGCTCGTACGTATGTGCGGAATACCGTCTCCACGACGCGATGAGATTCCTTCCCAACGATTAACCATTCATGAATGATTATAAAGTATATATAATAAGTAATAATGAAATATATGAAATAAAAATGATACTGTATTTATATATATATATATATATGTATTTCATCCAATTAATTGCAATCAATTTAATGAAGAAACGAAAACAACATTCATGCGTATGTACGGTCTACCGTCTCCTTGAATTGTGTATTTATTTCCATTTATCGATCTATTATATATATGTATATTCTGAAAATATATTATATTTAAATCATGTTTTATATTATGGAATTAATTAATCATGATCTATGTAGTCATATGAATAATTACAAGTCAAAACACGGACGACAAATGAAATGATTTTACCCAAAACACTCTTTAACATGGAATTTACAAAAGAACGGGTAATATAAAGTCATGAGTGAACCATATATGATATCATAACAATGAATATGATTCTGTAATAAGTAAATTACATTATTTAAATCATTATACCGGAGGATCGGATACATACGAAGCACATCAGACCTAAGGTAAAGGATAATTTTGCAAATCTCATTTTTATCCGTGATTGCTTATTCGTAAGTATTTACTGGGTTTATTACTATCATCCATGTCCATTTTTTATAAAAGTGTATTCATATATGTTTAAAGTCCTTGTTACCCATTTTTGGATTTTAGTACATGGTATGTAAGGAATCTTTCTTTCGTTTATGTTACGAGGAACTTTTTTTACTTTTCTGGCAAAAGTACGAGAAGAATGTTTTTTTAACTTATACAGAACGAACAGATTTTTACGGATTTATAAAGCCTAATTTTCATGAAGCTTCCTCCAAAATATTTCATAAATATTTTCAACAAAATCGTTTTATTTTAAAATTGCTTGACATTTTCTGAAAAGAGAATGATGTTGAAGAAGAAAGGATATTTTCCTCAAGAATTCATTTCAAGTGTTTTATCAAAAACATTTTCCATGTAAGATGACATTATTTCATATGTGTATGTTTCAAGTTTAATTTCTCTATAATTTACATGGTTTCAATTTTCTTATGATGAAAGTTCCATTTGTTTTATATGGATTATGAGATGATGGGATGATGTTTACGAAACACATTTTATTCTTTGGGTTATGATGAATGTTTTAAGTTTATTTTCTGGCACAAGTAAGAATGATTTCATGATGAGATGGGTGGGACCTATATCTCCCTCCAATGAATTGGGTAAGGATTTATATCTCAGGAGATAGACATGGATGGAATGATAAGTTAATCTGGTTCAGTATTACAGGACTGAAACGAGGAGTGAACTCGATGCAGAAAGGGACTTTGTCCACTAAGATGGTCCTGGCAGCAATGCCTTGGCTACTATGGAAATCATTACATGTGCTTAATGGATGCCACAATTACATGTTTTAATCCCTTACTATTTTATCATGATTTATCTTCCATTATGATCTATGCCTTATGTAATTCCATGTTTTAAGTCGTTGCTCAAGATTTTGATGTTTAAACATTATGGTCATGTTTTTAAGTTCAAATTTATATGGTATGTTTTATTTTATCCATGTATACCCTTACTGAGAATTTAAGCTCACCCTTTTTATGTTTTATTTTTCCCCAGGATTAAAAGAAGTGTTTTAGGTAAGGAAACAAAAAGTGGAAGATCTTTATGGGAGATGTTGAAGATCTTTCACCACGGTTAGAAGATTATGTTCCATGTTTCCAAAGACACTAAAATATTATTGTCCTTGTGTGTCTATTTTTGTTATGTATTATATATTCTGTAAATGTAATGTAATATCTATGTACTTCAACCTGCAGGTCTCTACAATTGGTATTAGAGGAAATGTTTAGTTAACATTTGAAACTAGGATGCAAAAATTTTAGTGAGATCCCTAGAGATATTTCTAAGGTATGTATAGGGATGTCCCTACGGTTAAGTATATGTATAGGTTATAGTCCTAGAATTGTTCTTAATATATTATAATTTAATCTAAGATGTTAGATATTAGGGTTCCCCCCATTTACTATGTTGTTTTCCCTAGAATGATTTTCACCTCTCACACTATTCTTTTTGGGTTTTAGATGATGGTTGGAACCCAAAGGAACCATGTTGATCAATTCAATGGACAATGAAATGATTGTCCTCATGAAAAAAAATGTTATGGGAGATGGAGTGAAAAATCTTATTGCTATACTTGTACAATCTATGAATCATTTTGGACTTCCAAATGAGCTTAGAAGGGAACAATATTCTATTGAGTCCTTCATGAGGCAACATCCACCTTATTTCAGTGGGTCTTCTGATCCACTTGTTGCTGAACAATGGATCAGTACCACTGAAAAGTTATTTTCAGTTCTTCAATGTTATGAACGTGATAAAGTCATCTTAGCAGTATATCGTTTGGAAGGTGAAGCTGATCAATGGCGGAAACTTATAAAAAATACAAGGCCAAGAGATGAAATTGAGTCCATGGAATGGGACGAATTCAAGAACTTATTTTTCATTAAGTACTTCCCTCGTATTCTTCGAACAAAGTTGGAGAAGGAGTTTCTTGAACTAAAGAAAATTGATGATGAATCTTTTGGTGTATACGAAGCGAATTTTACAAGGCATGCAAGGTATGCATCTGACTTTATCATCCAACCTGATAGTAAAGTTGATAAATTCTTCAGTGGATTAAAACCAAATCGTCGAAGGGAATTATCTATAAGAGACTTCAGTAGCTCTGAATAAATTTTGCGTTGTGCTATCAAGGTTGAAATGGAAGTTGGTGTTACTTATCCATCTCAATGTTTTGACAAGAAGCAAGATATGGAGTTCAAGGAGAAATCTCAGAATAATGGTGAAAAGAAGATCAATGTTTCCTTATGCTCAAAGTGTGGAAAGAATCATGGTGGAGATTGTCTAAAAGGGACTAGAAAATGTTTCATGTGTGGAAAAGAAGGTCATCGAGCAGTTTAGTGTCGAAGTAATGGAAAAAGGGTTTCTAATTATGTGAATAAAGAAAAGACTGCAGAGAACACACCACCAACACTTCAATACTTCAAGTGCAAGGAAATGGGGCATTATGCTAATAAATTTCCTAATCCAAGGGTTAGTGATGATCGACATGAGCAACCACTTAAAGAAAAGGATAAAGGGAAGTCACATGCGATCACTATAGGTGATGTTGAATAAGACAAAGATGTGGTGTAATGATTAAGTGTTTATGTAATGGGATTCCAAAATAATATTGTATATAGTATCATGGAATATTGGAATATTTATGTATTGGTCTATTGCGGTTTTCAATAATTTTATAGTACCGGTAACCATCGAAAGTGATTGAGATATTTTTGGAAAAAAGATGATATGTGCATAATGAAGGGATACAGAGAAAATGAAATGTTTGACAGTATTCATGAGCTCATGACTGATATAAGGAAATAGTTATATTATGGTTTGAGTATATAGAATTTTGGGCTTTTGGTATGTGGAAAGAGTTAAATTTTGACAGCACTCATGTTTTCACAAACATTCAATGGGTATTCATTTTTCAAGAGACTACATTATTAAGGCCTTCAAATGTTTGGAATGTGACCAACAAGACATATCTCATGATATATGGGAATCAACAACAGTATTAACATGCTTGTTTTATAAACACTTTGGTAATCATTTTCACTGTAATATGAGATTGGACAGCAGTATTTTGGATAACCCTAAAGATTGGAATGGATTATGTTGGACATAAGTTATTATTGGTTAAGGATAGAAGTTTTTTTCGATATTATTGATGGTATGTTATCATAATGTAGTTTTAGAAAAAGGACAACCTACAGGACGGACGACAACCCATCGCGTCGGACAAGGCTGTGGGAATCGAACACACAACCGAAGTGCGACTGGCCTTTATCACTTACCACTGGCCTACAGGAAGTCTCTGTTTAGTAGAAACTAGTTTTATTGTTTTAATCAGTATGATATATGATGTATAAGTCCAATTTAGGAACCATATATGATTAATCTCACTATAGATGGACTTATGTATTTCTTGATAACATTTATAAACTTGTTTGAGACAGATTGAATGACCCATCATTCTATCACATGATCTTCTAACACTTCACGAATGACAAATTCAACTTCATTTATTTAAGAGATGAAGTGGAAATTGTCCAAAGAATGACCAACGGTGAGACTGTACCAAAATCAAGAAAGTATTTCTTCTAATTCCAATTTCATCAACTTTAGGGAAATGATCTTGAAAACCAAAAATGTTGTCCTAGTACTCTTATATCTGATGAATCAGATGGTACCTTAGATCTTCACAAATTTATGGCTTTGTGATTGTTGTCTTTTTCATAGCCATGTTCTCTACCACTCTCCATCAGAACATGATGGTTATATTTTTTTCCATATGCATATTTTCACCTATGTTTTCCTACATGGAAACCCAGTGATCGGTTAATTTGGGTAACAGTTATGTTTCATACTTTAATTTCTAAATCCAAGTTTTGGTATTCCTTTTTACAATGTTGGTTTCTATTAATGAAACTTTTTAGTAGTAAACCATTTATAACTCCGACGAATTTCGAGGGAGAAATTCATTTTAAGGGGGGTAGAATGTAACACCCCGAGATTTTATGAAAAATAATCTTTTTAATTAATGTCTTGTGTTGTACGCTACACCAAAAGGATCTTGCACAACACGCATCCCTGACTTGCCTTGAATTACATGCAATCACGACCTTCCTCAATAGCGTGTGTAGTACCCAATACTGAGTTTCACTAAACGAGATATTATTATAATGTTATTATGATCTAGCCGTTATGAATAGTAATACCCACTTTTTGAAATTTTATAAATTTTATATTTCAAAATGGAACTCATTTTTGGATTTGGAATATCAAAATTAGCTTAGGTAAAATTTTTCTACTTCTCAGATAACATTCATTTTATGATGAATAGTGAAAATTACTAAATTTTAATTAAAGACAATTTTCTTAATCGAAATAATTAATAGTGATAAATTATTGATTTGAGTGGTTTTAAATTATATTTAGAATATATTTTTACAATTTAGTACAATTTTGGTCATTGGATGTAATTTCACATTTAAACCAGACATAAACAAGTGTCAATATTTTGATAGTTATTATGTCTTAAAAACACGCTATTTGTTTTGACGACGGGAATTAATTTTTCAATTAGTTAATGTAACTGAGATGTTTTGAATTTGGAAAAATATACATCACTTTTGAATTCATAATATCAAATATATCTTAGGCCTAATTTTTGGTATTTTTCTGGAAACTTTCATTTTTTGATGAATAGTGAAACCACTAAGTGGTAGTTGAAAAAAACTGAATTTTTCATATAACTTAATTTTACCGCTTATGTGAGTGGAATTTTGAAAATCAGAGAGACACAGTTAATATCAAGAACTAAAATGTGGTTCAATGCGATTAAAATAAATTTTGGTGAATAGTAACTTTTTACTTTTTTTACCACGGTTAAAATTAAATAGGGTAATTAAGGGTAAAAATGATATTATTATTACCCTAACTCATGTCCTAATTCTATTGGACAAGTGTAATTAGACCCAAAACAACCTTAGAAATAAAATATGACCATTTAGGCCCAATTGGATTAGATTTAGACATTTATTATTAATTTATTTAAAGAAGGGTTAAAATAGTTAAAATCAAAGTTTAATAATGAAATCATTTTTAATATAGGGTTATACATACGATAAATTTGACTATAAATATTCATTATAAAGATAAAAACTATTTCCAACATAATGGTATTTTATTTGTAATTTTTAGACATTAAATAAGGTAATTTATTAATGACACAATGATGATGCAGTAATTATTTTATTAATTAAATATTGACATAATTGATGTTATAAATACCCAAATAAATGTAATTTCAGACTTTTTATGAATTAAACTAATTTTCTAGGTTAATATTACATGTTAGTATTTATTTAAGTAACTTTTTTGGAACTAATAATTCTTTTATGATTTTGTACAAAAATCAATTACTAAATAGTGTCAAATTTGACATAAAATAGTTTTTAAAACAAATATTATATTATTAATTGTTATTTTATTCCTAAAAATATAAGGATCAGACAAATGACTTAGATACGGTTATATATATTAATAATAAACAACTTTTGGTTCGTTTGGCTTGTTATAGTAATTTTATTAACCTTATCGTTTAAGAACACAAAAAGACACGGTAAAGGTAAAATTATCTAACTTAAAGTTAAATCTAAATTATAAGGTTAAAATAGTATACTAAACTTGTCCAAATTCTATTGGATTAAAGTATTGAGACCCATCCCCACCTTAGCTTTGAAATAAATCAATTTTGAGCTATTTAAAACTGAATATTGTGTTATAATAAAATAATATTTTTAGTTATTCCAAAGGTGTCCCTCTCCTCCCTTATAAAAGGGAACCTATCCCTCTCTTTATCACACCACATTGAGCCTTAAATCTTGGCCAAACCCTGCCAAATTCTCTTCTCCACTTCCCTAGAAACATCCTAGAGGTCCTGGTCTTCTTCAAAGACCAATTTTAATTCCCTAAGAGGAGGTCTTAAAGAGGCGCTTCAAAGAAGAGGTAATGTCCGTTACCGATTATTTCAACTTTATTTCTTCTTCCATTTCTTCATCTTAGGTTGTTTCATTATGAAGTAATAACATCAGTATCACTCATATACTGGTATGTTAGTATAAGTATGAATGAACCCTATTTCACCATCTATCCATCCTATGGAAAACGAAATCACCACGCGTGCGTACGTACGGAATACCGTCTCCACGCCGTGGTGTAATCTATTTTCCACCACCACCTTACATGGATGGGTATAATGGTGTAAATAACAACTATATATGATTATTTTAAAGTTATATTGATTCTATAATAGTATACATACACTCCAATAAAATTGCACGATCATGGGAACGATATCATTGCTCGTACGTATGTGCGGAATACCGTCTCCACGACGCGATGAGATTCCTTCCCAACGATTAACCATTCATGAATGATTATAATGTATATAAAATAAGTAATAATGAAATATATGAAATAATAATGATACTATATATATATATATATATATATATGTATTTCATCCAATTAATTGCAATCAATTTAATGAAGAAACGAAAACAACGTTCATGCATACGTACGGCCTACCGTCTCCTTGAATTGTGTATTTCTTTCCATTTATTGATCTATTATATATATTTATATTCTGAATATATATTATATATAAATCATTTTTTATATTATGGAATTAATTAATCATGATCTATGTAATCATATGAATAATTACAAGTCAAAACACGAACGACAAATGAAATGATTTTACCCAAAACACTCTTTAACATGGAATTTACAAAAGAACGGGTAATATAAAGTCATAAGTGAACCATATATGATATAATAACAATTAATATGATTCTGTAATAAGTAAATTACATTATTTAAATCATTATACAGGAGGATCAGATACATACGAAGCACATCAGACCTAAGGTAAGGGATAATTTTGCAAATCTCATTTTTATCCGTGATTGCTTATTCGTAAGTATTTACTGGGTTTATTGATATCATCCATGTCCATGTTTCATAAAAGTGTATTCATATATGTTTAAAGTCCTTGTTACCCATTTTTGGATTTTAGTACAGGGTATGTAAGAAATCTTTCTTTCGTTTATGTTACGAGGAACTTTTTTTACTTTTCTAGAAAATGTACGAGAAGAATGTTTTTTTAACTTATACAGAACGAATGGATTTTTACGGTTTTATAAATCCTTATTTTCATGAAGATTCCTCCAAAAGATTTCATAAATATTTTCAACAAAATCTTTTTATTTTAAAATTGCATGACATTTTCTGAAAAGAAAATGATGTGGAAGAAGAAAGGATATTTTCATCAAGAATTCATTTCAAGTGTTTTATCAAAAACATTTTCCATCAAAGATGACATTATTTCATATGTGTATGTTTCAAGTTTAATTTCACTATAATTTACATGGTTTCACTTTTCTTATGATGAAAGTTCCATTTGTTTTATATGGATTATGAGATGATGGGATGATGTTTACGAAACACATTTTATTCTTTGGGTTATGATGAATGTTTTAAGTTTATTTTCTGGCACAAGTAAGAATGATTTCATGATGAGATGGGTGGGACCTATATCTCCCTCCAATGAATTGGGTAAGGATTTATATCTCATGAGATAGACATGGATGGAATGATAAGTTAATCTGGTTCAGTATTACAGGACTGAAACGAGGAGTGAACTCGATGCAGAAAGGGACTTTGTCCACTAAGATGGTCTTGACAGCAATGCCTTGGCTACTATGGAAATCATTACATGTGCTTAATGGATGCCACAATTACATGTTTTATTCCCATACTATGTTATCATGATTTATGTTCCATTATGATCTATGCCTTATGTAATTCCATGTTTTATGTCGTTGCTCATGATTTTGATGTTTAAACATTATGGTCATGTTTTTATGTTCAAATTTATATGGTATGTTTTACATTATCCATGCATACCATTACTGAGAATTTAAGCTCACCCTTTTTATGTTTTATTTTCCCCCAGGATTAAAATAAGTGTTTTAGGTAATGAAACAAAAAGTGGAAGATCTTTATGGGAGATGTTGAAGATCATTCATCACGGTTAGAAGATTACGTTTCATGTTTCCAAAGACACTAAAATATTACTGTCCTTGTGTGTCTATTTTTGTTTTGTATTATATATTCTATAAAAGTAATGTAATATCTATGTACTTCAACCTGCAGGTCTCTGCAATTGGTATTAGAGGAAAGGTTTAGTTAACATTTGAAACTAGGATGCAAAACTTTTAGTGAGATCCCTAGAGATATTTCTAAGGTATGTATAGGGATGTCCCTAAGGTTAAGTATATGTATAGGTTATAGTCCTAGAATTGTTCTTAATATATTATAATTTAATCTAAGATGTTAGATATTAGGGTTCCCCCAATTTACTATGTTGTTTTCCCTAGAATGATTTTCACCTCTCACACTATTCTTTTTGGGTTTTAGATAATGGTTTCAACCCAAAGGAACTGTGTTGATCAATTCAATGGACAATGAAATGATTGTCCTCATGACCAAAAAAATGTTATGGGAGATGGAGTGAAAAATCTTATTGCTATACCTGCACAATCTATGAATCATTTTGGACTTCCAAATGAGAATAGAAGGGAACAATATTCTATTGAGTCCTTCATGAGGAAACATCCACCTTATTTCAGTGGGTCTTCTGATCCACTTGTTGCTGAACAATGGATCAGTACCACTGAAAATTTATTTTCAGTTCTTCAATGTTATGAACGTGATAGAGTCATCTTAGCAGTATATCGTTTGGAAGGTGAAGCTGATCAATGGTGGAAACTTATCAAAAATATGAGGCCAAGAGATGAAATTGAGTCCATGGAATGGGACGTGTTCAAGAACTTATTTTTCAATAAGTACTTCCCTCGTATTCTTCGAACAAAGTTGGAGAAGGAGTTTCTTGAACTAAAGAAAATTGATGATGAATCTTTTGGTGTATACGAAGCGAATTTTACAAGGAATGCAAGGTATGCATCTGGCTTTATCATCCAACCTGAAAGTAAAGTTGAATAATTCTTCAGTGGATTAAAACCAAATCGTCGAAGGGCATTAGCTATAAGAGACTTCAGTAGCTCTGAATAAATTTTTCATTGTGATATCAAGGTTGAAATGGAAGTTGGTGTTAATTATCCATCTCAATGTTTTGACAAGAAACAAAATATAGAGTTCAAGGAGAAATCTCAGAATAATGGTGAAAAGAAGATCAATGTTACCTTATGCTCAAAGTGTGGAAAGAAGCATGATGGAGATTGTCTTAAAGGGACTAGAAAATGTTTCATGTGTGGAAAAGAAGGTCATCGAGCAGTTTAGTGTTGAAGTAATGAAAAAAGCGTTTCTAATTATGTGAATAAAGAAAAGACTGCAGAGAACACACCACCAACACTTCAATGGTTCAAGTGCAAGGAAATGGGGTATTATGATAATAAATTCCCTAATCCAAGGGTTAGTGATGATCGACATGAGCAACCACTTAAAGAAAAGGATAAAGGGAAGTCACATGCGATCACTATTGGTGATGTTGAATAAGACAAAGATGTGGTGTAATGATTAAGTGTTTATGTAATGGGATTCCAAAATAATATTGTATATAGTATCATGGAATATTGGAATATTTATGTATTGGTCTATTGCGGTTTTCAATAATTTTATAGTACCAGTAACCATCGAAAGTGATTGAAATATTTTTGGAAAAAAGATGATATGCGCATAATGAAGGGATACAGAGAAAATGAAATGTTTGACAGTATTCATGAGCTCATGACTGATATAAGGATATAGTTATATTATGGTTTGAGTATATAGAATTTTGGGCTTTTGGTATGTGGAAGGAGTTAAATTTTGACAGCACTCATGTTTTCACTAACATTTAATGGGTATTAATTTTTCAAGAGACTACATGATTAAGGCCTTCGAATGTTTGGAATGTGACCAACAAGACATATCTCATGATATATGGGAATCAATAATAGTATTAACATGCTTGTTTTATGAACACTTTGGTAATCGTTTTCACTGTAATATGAGATTGGACAACATTATTTTGGATAACCCTAAAGATTGGAATGGATTATGTTGGACATAAGTTAGTATTGTTTAAGGATAGAAGTTTTTTTTCGATATTATTGATGGGATGTTATCGTAATGTAGTTTTAGAAAAAGGACAACCTACAGGACGGACGACAACCCATCGCGTCGGACAAGGCTGTGGGAATCGAACCCACAACCGAAGTGCGACTGGCCTTTATCACTTACCACTGGCCTACAAGAAGTCTCTGTTTAGTAGAAACTAGTTTTATTGTTTTAATCAGTATGATATATGATGTATAAGTACATTTTAGGAACCATATATGATTAATCTCACTATAGATGGACTTATGTAATTTTTGATAACTTTTATAACCTTTTGTTTGAGACAGATGGAATGACCCATCATTCTATCACATAATCTACTAACGCTTCACGAATGAAAAATTAAACTTCATTTCTTTAAGAGATGAAGTGGAAATTTTCCAAAGAACAACGAACGGTGAGACTGTACCAAAATCACGAAAGTATTTCTTCTAATTCCAATTTCATCAACTTTAGGTAAATGATATTGAAAACGAAAAATGTTGTCCTAGTACTCTTATATCTGATGAATCAGATGGTACCTTAGATCATCACAAAATTATGGCTTTGTGATTGTTGGATTTTTCATAGCCATGTTCTCTACCACTCTCCATCAGAACATGATGGATAGATTTTTCTTCAATATCCATATTTTTACATATGTTCTCCTACAAGGAAACCCAGTGATGAGTTAATTTGGGTAACCGTTACATTTCATACTTTAGTTTTTTAATCCATGTTTTGTTATTCCTTTTTACGATTCGGGTTTCTATTAAAGAAACTTTCGAGTAGTAAACCATTTATAACCCTGACGAATTTCGACGGCGAAATTCATTTTAAGGGGGGTAGAATGTAACACCCCGAGATTTTATGAAAAATATTCTTTTTAATTAATGTTTTGTGTTATACGCTACCCCAAAAGGATCTTGCACAACACGCATCCTTGACTTGCCTTGCATTACATGCAATCATGACAATCCTCGATAGCGTGTGTAGTACGCAATACCGAGTTTCACTAAATGAGATATTATTATAATATTATTATGAACTAGCCGTTATGAATAGTAATACCCACTTTTTGAAATTTTATAAATTTTATCTTTCAAAATGGACTTCATTTTTGGATTCGGAATATCAAAATTATCTTAGGGTGAAATTTTAGTTCTTTTCGGATAACATTCATATTCTAATGAATAGTGAAAATTACTAAATATTAATTAAAAACAATTTTATTAATTGAAATAATAAATAGTGATAAATTATTAATTTGAGTGGTTTTGAATTATATTTAGAATATGTTTTTACAATTTAATACAATGTTGGTCATTGGATGTAATTTCACATTTAAACCAGACATAAACAAGTGTCAAATCTTTTGATAGTTATTATCTATTAAAAACACGCTATTTTTTTTGACGATGGGAATTAATTTTTAAATTAGTTAATGTAACTGATATGTTTTTAATTTGGTAAAATAGAAATCATTTTTGAATTCATAATATCAAATATATCGTAGGCCTAATTTTTGGTATTTTTCTGGAAACTTTCATTTTTTGATGAATAGTGAAACCACTAAGTGGTAAAAAAAATGAATTTTTCATAAAATTTAATTTTACCGCTTCTGTGAGTGGAATTTCAAAAATCTGAGAGAAAAAGTTAATATCAAGGACTAAAATGTGGTTCAATGAGATGAAAATAATTTTTGGTGAATAACAACTTTTTACTTTTTTTACCACGGTTAAAAGTAAATAGAATAATTAAAGGTAAAAATGATATTATTATTACCCAAACACTTGTCCTAATTATATTGGACAAGTGTAATTCGACCCAAAACAACCTTAGGAATAAAATATGAACATTTGGACCCACTTGGATTAGATTAGGACATTTATTATTAATTTATTTAAAGAAGGGTTAAAATAGTTAAAATCAAAGTTTAATAACTAAATAATTTTTAATATAGGGTTATACATGCTATAAATTTTACTATAAATATTAATTAGAATGATAAAAATATTTAATACATAATGGTATTTTATTTGTAATTTTTAGACATTAAATAATTTAATTTATTTATGACACAACGATTGTGCAGTAATTATTTTATTAATGAAATATTGACATAATTGATGTTATAAATACCCAAATAAATTAAATTTGAGACTTTTTATGAATTAAACAAATTTTCTAGGTTAATAAGACATGTTAGTATTTATTTAATTATCTTTTTTAGAACTAATCATTCTGTTATGAGTTTTTACAAAAATAATTTACTAAATAGTGTCAAAATTGACATAAAATTGTTTTTAAAACAAATATTATAATATTAATTGTTATTTTATTCCTAAAAATCTAAGGTTAGGAAAAATTACTTAGATAAGGTTATATATATTAATAACAAACAACTTGGGGTTCGTTTGGCTTGTTATAGTAAATTTATTAACCTTATAGTGTAAGAACACAAAAAGACACAGTAAAAGTAAAATTATCTAACTTAAAGTTAAATCTAAATGATAAGGTTAAAATAGAAATATAAACTTGTCCAAATTATATTTTATGAGATGAGTTCTACCCATCCCCACATTATCTTCTAAATAAATCAATTTTGAGATATTTAAAACTGAATATGGATTTATAATAAAATAATATTTTTAGTTATTCCAAAGGTGCCCCTCTCCTCCCTTTTAAAAGGGCACCTCCTCCCTCTCTTCCTCACACCACATTGAGCCTTCAAGCTTGGCCAAACCCTACCAAATTATCTTCTCCACTACCTTAGAAACATCCTATAGGTCCTGGTATTTTTCAAAGACAAATTTTAGTGCCCTAAGAGGAGGTCTCAAAGAGGAGCTTCAAAGAAGAGGTAATGTCCGTTACCGATTATTTCAACTTTATTTCTTCTTCCTCTTCTTCTTCTTAGGTTGTTTCATTATGAAGTAATACAATAAGTATCACTCATATACTGGTATGTTATTATATTTATGAAAGAACCCTATTTCACCATCTATCCATCTTATGGAAAATGAAATCACCACGCGTGCGTACATACGGAATACCGTCTCCACGCCGTGGTGTAATATATTTTCCACCACCACCTTACATGGATGTGAATAATGGTGTAAATAATAACTATATATGATTATTGTAAAGTGATATTGATTCTGTAATAGTATACATACACTCCAATAAAATTCCACGACCATGGGAATGATATCATCGCTCGTGCGTACGTACGGAATACCGTCTCCACGACGCGATGAGATTCATTATCAATGATTAACCATTAATGAATGGTTATAAAGTATATATAATAAGTAATCATGAAATATATGAAATCATAATGATACTGGATTTATGTATATATATATATGTATTTCATCCAATTAATTCCATTCAATTTAATGAGGAAACGAAAACAACGTTCATGCGTACGTACGACCTACCGTCTCCATGAACAATGTATTTCATTCCAATTATCAATCTATTATATATATGTATATTATGAATATATATTATATATAAATCATGTTTTTATATTCTTGAATTATGTAATCATGATCTAAGTAATCATATGAATAATTACAAATCAAAACACGGACGACAAATAAACGATTTTACCCAAAACACTCTTTAACATAGAATTTACCAAAGAACGGGTAATATAAAGTCATAAGTGAACCATATATGATATCTCAACAATGAATATGATTCTTTAATAAGTAAATGAAATTATTTAAATCATTATACAGGAGGTTCAGATACGTACGAAGCATATCGGACCTATGGTAAGGGATAATTTTGCAAATCTCATTTTTATCCGCGATTGCTTATTCGTAATTATTTACTGGGGTTATTGCTATCATCCATGTCCATGTTTTGTAAAAGTGTATTCATATATTTTTAGAGTCCTTTTTACCCATTTATGACTTTTACTACATGGTATGTAAGGAATCTTTCTTTTTTATATGTTATGAGGTACTTTTTTTATTTTTCCGGCAAAAGTACGAGAAGAATGTTTTTTATCTTATACGGCACGAATGGATTTTTACTATTTTATAAAGCCTTATTTTCATGAAGCTTCATCCAAAATATTTCATGACTATTTTTAACAAAATCCTTTTATTTTGAAATTTCATGACATTTTGTGAAAAGAGAATGATTTAGAAGAAGAAAGGATATTTTCCTCAAGAATTCACTTCAAGTGCTTTAACAAAACCAATTTCCATCTAAGATGATATTATTTCATATTTGTATGTTTCATGTTTAATTTCTCTATGATTTATATGGTTTCAATTTTCTTATGATGAAATGTCCATGTTTTTATATGGATTATGAGATGATGGGATGATGTTTATGAAGCCCATTTTATTCTTTGGGTTATGATGAATGTTTTAAGTTTATTTTGTGGCACAAGTAAGAATGATTTCATTATGAGATGGGTGGGACCTATATCTCCCTCCAATTCATTGGGTAAAGATTTATATCTCATGGGATAGACATGGATAGAATGGTAAGTTAATCCGGTTCAGTATTATAGGACTGAAATGAGGAGTGAACTCGATTCAGAAGGGACTTTGTCCACTAAGATGATCAAGGATGAAATGCCTTGGCTACTATGGAAATCATTACATGTGCTTAATGGACGCCACAAATACATGTTTCATTCCCATACTATGTTATCATGATTTATGTTCAATTATGATCTATTCCTTATGTAGTTCCATTTTTTAAGTCGTTGCTCAAGATTTTGAGGATTAAACATTATGATCATGTTTTTATGTTCAAATGTATATGGTCTGTTTTATTTTATCCATGCTTACCCTTACTGATCATTTGAGCTCACCCTTTTTATGTTTTATTTTCCCCCAGGATTAAAAGAAAGGTTTTAGGTAAGGAAACAAAAAGTGAAAGATCTTTATGCGAGATGTTGAAGATATTTCACCACGATTAGAAGATTATGTTCCATGTTTCCAAAGACAGTAAACTATTACGGTCCTTGTGTGTCTGTTTTTGTTATATATTATGTATTCCGCAAAATTAATGTAATATCTATGTACGTCAAGATTCGGGCCTCTACAATGGCAGAGGTTCGTAGTTTCCTTGGACTGGAAGGTTACTATCAGAGGTTCGTACCCAACTTCTCCCGAGTGGTAGCCCCTTTGACAACATTTACCAAGAAAGACCAGGTTTTTGGGTGGAGCGAGTAGTGCGAGTCAGCCTTCAGCTATCTGAAGGAGAAGTTGGTTAGCTGCCCAGTTCTGAGATTAGTAGAAGAAGGGGCAGCTTATGAGGTGTTCTGTGATGATTCAGGACAGGGCCTGGGATGTGTGTTGATGTAGCGACAAGGGGTGATCTCTTATGGGTCCAGGAAGCTACGCCCCCATGAGCGTAATTACACCACCCACGACCTGGAGCTTGGAGCGGTCGTTTTTGAGCTAATGTTATGGCAGCACTACCTCATTAGAGAACTCTTTGTGGTCTTCACAGATCACAAAATCATGAGGTGTATCTTCTCCCAGTGGGACCTAAACCTGCCACAGCGGAGATGGGTGGATTTCCTCCAGGATTACGTCTTCGAGATCTCTTATACTGAGGGAAAGGTTAGTATAGTGGCCGATTCCTTGAGCAGGAGGACACTGAAAAATGCAGTCCGAGAGTCGGCGGGCGCCTGGAAGGCGATGGAGGAGTTGGGTACTTTACACCTGGATGCAAAGATGGATAGCGGTATAGGCTGCCTATATCAGATGATGGTGCAGTCATCTTTGTTTTAGCATGTGGAGGAGTCTCAGTGGGTAGACCCAGAGTGTGATGTGATGCGTGATCGAGTCGACCAGGGCAATGCTCCGAAGGATGGACAAAGGATGGTCAGAACCAGATGCTTTTCTAGGGGAAGTTTTTTGTTCTGGAGGCGATGCGCAACAAGGTTCTCAGTGAGTTCCACAACTCACCCCTGGCGGTAAAACCAAGAGTTTCCATGATGTACCAGGGACTGAAGAGTCAGTTTTGGTGGCCCGGAGTTAGGCGAGTGGTGGCAGTGTTTGTGGCCAAATGCTTAGTATGTCAGCTAGTGAAGGCTGAACACCGGGTTCCAAGCAGCCTACTGCAGCCTCTAGATGTCCCCGAGTGGATGTGGGATGACATCTCGATGGATTTTATCACGGGACTACCCAAGGTTCATGGGAGATATGATGCCATCTGGGTGGTACTGGATAGGTTGACCAAATCGCCTCACTTTCTGGCGATCAGGGAGTCGAGTGTAGTGGATGCATTGGCACGAAGGTACGTGGATGAGGTGGTAAGGTTGCATGGTATTACGAGGTCTATAGTCTAGGATAGGGATGCATGATTTACCTCGCGAGTCTGGAGAGGATTTCAGCATGACTTTGGCACCCAGCTACGCCTTAGCACTGCATTCCACCCCCAGACAGATGGACAGACAGAGCGCACCATCCAAACCTTGGAAGATATGCTACGGGCATGTGTTTTGGACTCAGGGGGGATCATGGGTGCGATACTTGCCTCTGGTAGAGCTTGCCTACAATAATATCTACCACTCTACCATCGGTATGGCCCCGTCTGAAGCCTTTTACGGGAGGCCATGCCGTTCACCTGTGTGTTGGACCGAAGTAGGAGAGGCATGCATACTTGGCCCAAAAGTCGTGCAGAGCACGACAGAGAAGGTTTATATCATACGAGAAAGGATGAAGGCGGACCAAGACCAAAAGAAGTCGTTTGCTGATACTAGGAGGAGGCCCTTGGAGTATGACGTCAGACACAATGTGTTCTTGAAGTTATTCCCTCAGCGTGGGTAGCAGAGGTTCGGAAAGGGGAGTAAGCTTTCTCCCAGGTTCATCGGACCCTTCAAAGTATTTCGGTGGGTCGGCGAAGTGGTTTATCAGCTAGAATTACCACCGCCGCTACTGAGGAAGCATGATTTCTTTCATGTGTCCCATCTCTGCCGGTATCTGCACGACGATTCACACGTCCTTGATTGGGGTGAGCTGGACATCGAGGATGATGTGAAATTTGTGGATTGACCAGTGATGATCGAGGATCGAATGGAGAAAGTGTTTCATGGACGGACCATTCCCTTGGTTCGTGTGTTGTGGAGACATGGTGGGATTGAGGATAGTACATGGGAGAGTAAGGGACGGATGTGTACCCAGTACCCAGAGATGTTTTGAGCTTTGTTCCTTATTGTACCTATTATAGTAGAACATTTTGTCTTTTTGACTATGGAATGTACTAGTTTTCTTTCCTCTGGATGTGAGTGAAAATCCCGGGCTATGGGGGAGGAGTGGACCAGACCCCAAATCAAGACACATTAAGGTGGATGCAATTAAACTCGTGAAGGCGAGTCAGTGCCACCCAAAGAGGATAATATCTTGAAGTGGGGGTGGAGACTCCCCAACCCACATTACTGGGAAGTTTGGCATTGTATATTTCTTGGTTCTTGACAGGGAAGTGTTTGTAGTTAGCATGGGTTCACTTCTAAGAGGTATCTTTCGAGCTAGTTGTTCGGAACCTCTCTTAACTTCTTGGTTTGTTTTGATTCTCGAGGACGAGAATCATTTAAGAGCTATCTAATGTAATGGCCCGAACCCTCCTGGCCCATTACATTGCCAAAAGTGAGGCTCCACCAAAACAGTGGCACCATGAGGGTGACACCGGTCACGGTGGAACCGTGAGGGTGGCACCATGAGGCTGACACCGTGACGGTGGCACCCTGATGGTGACACCGTGAGGGTGAGACCGTGACAGTGACACTGTGAGGGTGACACCGTGAGGGTGACACCATGACGGTGGCACCATGTCCCCTTACCGAGCCTTTCGTTCTTTTTCCAAAACCTAACATTTCCAATCCCACAACGTATGTTTTGACGTAAATTAATTCTTTTACTCCATTTAAAACCATTTAAAGCCCATAATTAATTCCTAAAAATCCCGAGAAACCTCCCCGATGGGGAAAATTTAAATAACACCTTAATATCGTCATGTGTAACTACCCAACCGCATGGCCAACCCACGAACCCCGCTCATGCGGTTTCGCTTTCTTATCTCAACCGTCTGCGGCCCATATAGCTAAAAAGTGTTCGCCCTGGGATTCTTCTTTTCTCGATCAACCTCGATGAGTACCTTCATCTAGATGAGCCGGTTTTCATGCATCGGGCGAGCTGCGTCATTATACGTAAAGTACCGCGCCCAGCCTGACCGTTGATAGATGAGGTGATTTTTTCATTCAAGAAAACCGCATCACTATCCGTGAAGTTCCGCCCCCGGCCTAAGCGTCGATAGTCGATCAAAAAGTAGGGAATTTCTCCTTCGTCTCTCCCCTTTGTGTATCATGCAGGGTGGGCATGCTTTTGATTCTTTAGAATTTTATAAACCATACCTAATAAGGATATTGAACGGATTCTATAAAGAAAGAAGGGAGGTTGTGATCATTGATGTTGTTTTATATTACGATCTTCTTTCTAAATTGTATAGGCTTACAACTACTGAAAATCATGGCCATTGGTAATCTTTATCTATGCATTAACAAACCCCTGGTGATGTTTTAAGTGGATTCCTTGTGGTTGTGAACTCCTTCCATAAAAAAGTAAATTGGTTAATCACGTATACCCGACTAAATAAATTGAAAGCACCAAGATCAACCCTTCTGTGATAACTCCTAGTTAAACACACGGAATTGAAATCATAGAGTGTGTTAAATTTTATAAATCTGAAAATACAGGCATGGCCCTGCTTTGTGTCAGTGGTAGTGGGTTGGTTGTTTCCTTTTACGGGCTTATCGCTGGAGATGTGGGAGGGGATGGGATTCCCTGTTTTTCTATACTCTCGATGGTTGTGGAATTGGGGATGGGATCCCCTGTTGTTATGGATTAAGTGGTTGCGAGTATTAAGACCGTGTGGTTACCTTGTTATATCACAAATTGGGGTGGGGTCCTCTGTTGATGAAAAACCTTTTTGGGGGAGGGGACACGGGGAAGTGTCACGGGGTTGTCTGGTTCCAGTACTTCGAGGGTTCTCACTTTTCTTTTTTTGTTGTGACTTTACATGAGAACCGGGTGTGGATGCTTAGTTGACATTTGGATGGTTTGTTTTCCTTGGTTGTTCTTATGGTTTAGTTGCCCAGTAGTGATTAAACTTATTTGAACATTATTACTGAACATGAAACAAGAATGGGACAAATGGGTTTTGTTGGCGAGAGTCGTTACTCGGACTTGGGTGTCGGTTGTGTCCTTTAGGCTGGCTGAAGAAAAACCTAAACTTTGGGTGAGTGCTTGTTACCTATACTTATATACTTATAGTTTTGTGTTCTTTATTCACGCCCCACCCAAGTTGAGCACTTAGTGCCGAACACCCCCATTCCATCGGGGAGGGTGTTTTTTCAAACACTTTTATTAGTGGCTGGTTATTAGCTCCTTTTCTGCTCACTTTCTTGGATAGCCCATGTATCTTTGGGTAGACTGTGATAGCCGGAGGTCCATTATTAGCCCAAGAACCTTCAGGAGGGGTAGTGTTGTGGTTTTCCAGGTGTGTACAACAGGTGGTTTCCCATGTGTCTTCGTGATGAGGCCTAGGTGTCTTCAGGTGTGGCAGTGGATCTTCTAGCCCATGTGTCTTCAGGCATGGTGGTGGTTGTTCTGGCCTAGGTGTTTGTAGGCATGGTTACATGTGACAGTGGTGGCCCAGGTGTTTGTGGGCGGGATTCGGTAGTGGGACTGTGTGTGGGTGTGGCCTAGGAGTGTGCAGGCGGGTGTGGCATTGGGACTGCGGTGAGAATGGCAGGATTGGTTCGATGTGTAGGATGTCTTAATAACCAGTGGAGAAGTGGTGCGGGGTACCCAAACATTGATGTGCTCCTATTATATATATTACCTGACTTGAATTATTTGGGGAGTGTGCCATGGTGAGGATTGGGTGAATAGTTTACCTTGATAGGTGTTTGGTTTACTCCTTTTCTCATGGGACTTTAGTACGTTCCCCCACTTGTGCACGAGAGTCTTTCGTTTTCCCTACTGAGTGTACTTGTATGCTCACCCAACGTATATAAAACTGCTTTCATGTTTCCAGGAGGACATCAGGGATCGTGCAAGACTATACTAGCTCAGACCTTTGGTGAAGTTGCAGTTGTTGTTTCCGTTCTTTGGTACTTACCTTTGTAGTTACCTTCTATACTTTGTGGCTTTTACTTTTGAAACATGCATGCGGGAATGGTTTAATTTTTTATTTACTTTTCTTTTACCTAGGTGTTGATGGGTTTCATCTTCTTATCTTTTGACCCTATAAAACAAAAAAAGGTTAATGCCATCCATTTTTGTGTGATTTCTATACCCTTGGTGCTAATCGCCACTCCGGGACCTATTGAAGGCAGGTCTCAGGGGTTATTATCTCTCCTTCAACTTAAAGAAGGAAGGGCCTGGCAATCTGCTGACCCTTCCCTCCTTTTGGTGAAGGCGGGTAATGACAAATTTGAACATATCAATGTATGTTAAGATCACCATACATTTATAATAAGTAAAAATATCTCATATATATCATATAATATATTGATCATAATAATAAACACCTAATCAGGAATTTAAAATATATAAATTCAGAAGAGAAAATCATTCATTTAAAGTTAACACAATAACAAAATTCTCTAATTTCGTATATAAAACAATTATATATAATATTATCATTGTGTTATCCTATCTTAATGAAATTAAATATTATTACAAAAAATAAAAAAATACTCCACATTATATAAATTTTTCATCAAAAATAACTGTTTTGAAATTAAATTTAAAATCACTAACAAATTGAACAATAAGCACCCCACTTCATTTTTATAAGTATTTTGATGAAAATTAATTTGATAAATATACCTAAATAGTTAGAAAAAAATTCATTCAAAAATCATAAATCAGGGGAAGTATCCTAAGGGTTTTAGAGTATTTAATAAAATAACTAAAAAAGTAAATTTGCATGTGCAACATTATATTAAACATCACCTCCTCTAGATGATTTTATATGGTAATGTGGATGTTTTCCTTTTGTCAGTCCCTCATCTTATTCATTAATTTAGTATTAAATATAATTTCAAAAATATAATTTATTTAATATTTACAAAAAATAAATGTCATAAAAAATATATTATAAGGACATGTATGCAGTTTACAATAAAACTCATAACTCTGTTTTAATAGATAACTACATGATAAATGAATTTATTAATGATATGATATATATGTATTCCCAAACATTAAAAAAATTAGCATGTGTTTATAAGTAAATAGAAGACCAAAAATGATCAATCAACCTCCAATAATAAATAAAAAACTATTCAAAACAATAAATTTATTTGTTTTGTGAAAAAATATATACTTGAGCGTTGCTCCAAATCAACATAATACTAATACCACAATGATGTTATTAGTATTTATAAAAATAATATTGAAAAAAACCCTGTGAACCCCATGATGATGAACTTGATAGCTTATCTAAACATGAAATTTGAATATTATTTATGATGTAACCTTTGAAAGCTAAAAATAAACTGTAAAAAGATAATAAAAAATTAGCCGTCTAGTATTAGTTATTGTGTTGACATACACTGAATAAATATTAGCAATAATTCCTTCAATAACATCAATTATCATATACATTTCCTCTTTTCGGGATAAATGATCGTCATTACTTTGTAATTTCAATTCTTCTCGACTCATCTTGGATTTGAAATTATTATCCTAATTTTGTGATGTAGGAAAAAAATTAAATGTAGTGTCATTGATACCTCCACATAACTTATAAAATGAGCTTAATAAATTTTCCAAACATCCAACCAACCCAATACAATGCACACAACCCAAATGACTATTCCCAATTACATTTCTGAGAGAACTATATAGAGAAATTATTAGATGTTGTGATGATTCCTCTTAACCTGATGCAACAATCAATTATTTTTACATGAATATTACATAAATTTGGTTACATAAAAAAGTAATACAACATTTATATGAATTATTTCCCCCATTGTTACTACATCACAATTTACATATGATCCTAAACATTTTTCATGCACTATATCACACATTTGGGACCACAAGTTATATGTCTTGATTTATTCTTCTATAATAAAAAATTATATAAAAATAAATAATATGAAATATATTTCTAATAGTTTAAATGATGTACTACTATATTATCTTTCATTTCAGTAAATAATTTAGTTTCAGGTGTATATGGAATTGTTTTATTATTGTGATTGAGTGTATCTTTCAAACAGGTGTTCTGCACAAATAATGATCTCAATTTTACAAACATATAATTAATACAAAAAGAAATGTGTAAATATGACTGAAATAAAAAATTATTATCATACCTATTGTTTTTTCCAGTATGGGAAGCAGATATAACTTTTACATTCCACTTTTGTTATATATTTTGGACAATTTTGTTCATTATTTTTTATTTATTAAAGAAATAATCCCAATATTTTGGAAAAACTTTCTCTATATTATCTCTCAATATTTTTTCCATTAAATTATGAAAAACAACATTTCAGTATTATCTTTTGAGATTCTGAAAATTGTGCAATTAAAACAAAACAAAATATGTTAGTTGTGAAATTATAATATATAACATCAAATGTTAATAAATAAAAAAATAATAGATACAATAACCAATATTTATAAGACATATTATTTTAAAGAATTTTTTTTCTTTTCCATTATTAATAATCAATATTAAATTTAGTCCTAGTTATATACACCGTTGCATGTAAAAATAAACGTCCTCCTTACCCGATTCGATGGACCTTATCATCAAAGTTCACTATAACTTTTTCTTTCTCGAGTGATGAAAATATATCCATTTGTAACTTTTTAACGATTTTTGTGCCCACTAAATCTAATAAAATAATAAAATATATTTAAATATATATAAATTATAATATCAATTGCATGAATAAAATATATTGCACCAATATAATTTTATATCCAAAACCTTCCTCATTATTACTTCCTTAATCCAATTGATATTAGAGAAATATTCACAACCATATCAAATTCATTTCTGAACCAAATTTCAGGACAATATATTCATGGATTTTCATCTTCCTTATAATATACTAATTTTATCTTTGTATATTTACTATAATCTAAATGTATTTTCTAGGTGAAATAATCTTCAGAGATTTTTACTTATGTTAAGATTATTGGAACACCATATGTTGAAGAATGGAGAACACACACACACACACATATATATATATATATATGATTTTTTCCATTTTTAATTTATATTCCGAAATATAGGATGCATTGATTTACCCGTATCTATACATTGATTACATGAATATTTTTTTGATGAAACATTAACAATGTGGTTAAAATATAAAATGGCATTTTTTGTAACATCATTCTATTGATATTATTGATAAAAAATATCAAATTTAACATCAATATGTATTTTATCATAACACTATCTATATCCATAATATATGGAAATCATATATATAAATATGTTAATAATTTTTTTTGTTTATAAATATAAAAAACTTACTAATTTAAAGCAAAATTTTCTAATAATTGTTTTTGAATCTATTCCTGAATATAATATTTCTTATATATAATATCCTTATAACATTATTCATAAACAACTGATGGTATCTATAAATATTTCAATAATGTTGGTTGTATAGTAAATATAAACAACCTTACAATAATCAGACTAATTTTTTTCACAAATAACTAATGGGGATATACAAATATTTCAATAATGTTATGCTGGATAACATTTATAAACTGTATTACTATATTAAAATAATTTTTTCCAACCATTATTTTATAATGTCTTCAAAAAAATATTTCATAGATATATAATACTTCTAAATTGAATAAAAAATATCTAATGCACTCTAAAAATTATTCATCAAAGTTGTATCTGATAAAAAATTAAATAAACCATACTAAACTCTTTCTAACCTGATTCAAAAATTAATAAGGGTTTGTTTAGCTATTGTAATTAATTTTTATTGGATTAAAAAATTTAAAAAATACCAAATAAATTTTACTGGGTCGTTGGTTATTTCTAACATCAAGGTGAATCTTTAGATTCTTTGTTCTCTAAAGACCATGGGAAGGAAATGGTTTATGAAGTGGATGCTGAATGTAGACTAAAGGCCACGAAGTATGGCCCCATTTGGGAGAAATGTTCTCCTTCTAAGAAAGATGACCATAATATATCAAAGGAATATTTTAATCCACTAAAAAATATTGTTCTTCTTCAGTTTGGGATAGATGGGATTATAGATGAACCAGAACACAGTTTTTATTTAGATATTTTACAGAACAAATAATTAATAAAATCTATTTAGTGTTCCAATGAATATTTTTTCCATCATATATAAAAAATTATATTTTAATTTGTATAAATAATTTCAAAAATAACGTTTGGTTAAAAAATTATATTTTACCATCTAATTATTTAATGTGAAAAAATAAAACACATTGGTTTCTTATGATATACAAAAAAGTAATTAACAACAAAAACCGAAATATTATTATAAAAAATGAATATAATATAAATATGTTTTCAATAGTAAAAGTAAAAATAATTATAACACATCATTAAAAAATTATTTCATTAAAATTGTTTTATTCTTCCTCCATAACCACAGATAAAACATCCATACAATCTTATTATCAGTAAAATTGAATATTTTCACTTTCATTGTTGAAATATTTACCGAACTCTTATGCTATTTATGGGGAAAGATAAAATACATCCTCCTCATCTTTACTCATTACATACAAATATTTATGTTCATATGAACTATAACACCCCATTCTGGAGACCCTAAACATAATAATCCATTTGAGCTTGAGATTTGTAATTGAACGATTATTTTTTTTCACATTATCCAATTAAACAAAATTTAATAAAATTAACAACATAAAAACCCCAACCAATATTTTTAAATCATTTATATGTTGTTGTATCTTCCTATATACTGTTAAAATGCGTCCCTAGTATTCCATTGTAATTGATATTTAACATATCTTTATACTTCCCATAATTTAAATAACCTGCATCCATACCATTTTCACCATTGTAACTAAATACACATCTGATTCTAAAATTCATGAACACTAAAAAAATTGTTTTTTTTAATAATTTCTCATAATCCATTGTAGGAAACATTAATTGATTAATATTGAATACAGAAATCCTTTTAGAATTTAGGAGAGGTCCTTGTGCTAGATTCTTTAAATAATCTTATAGAGTACTAACCACATATTCTAGAATTTCTTATAATTAATAATACTTATAAAAATAAATATCAATTATAATTTAATTATCAATCATTCCATTCACTTTACTATCTATAAAAAAACAAAAAATTCTATACTTGTGATATTATACACTATAGAAGAGGAAAATGTTCGAATCCCCATTTTTCTCTTCACAGGTAATCTTTATTACCTACATGTAATGATATTTGAAATAATAAATCACATACTTAAATTACTGAATTTATAGACTTACTTTGATACATACTCTATGAATAGATTCAGAACATCAAAATTTAATAAAACATGTTAGATTGTTTGTTTGTTCTCAAAATATGTTAATAAAAATTTTTTATAACACACAAATAGACTTCTAATAATTGAAAATATAGTATAGAATTAATCATAATCATCATAATTTACTTCCTCATTAACATGGATTGACCTATGGAATTTATCCCTGATCCCTTCTAAAAATTATGAAAAAAATTTAAATTATTCTTTTGATATATATCTATGAGAAATATAAAGTTCTAGTTAAGAACTATTACAAGAATAAGACTTTAAATTTAAAAAATATTTATATAAAAAAACAAATAATAAGAAAAAACAATTTATAGTATGAAATAATATTTGTAAAAAAATTAAAATAAATATATAATAGGACACATCTATCGATATTTTTCCATCCTAACCAGCCATAGTTCATGGACTAGATGCATGAATAAGAGATTCACGATAGAACCAAATAATTGGGGAATTACTTAAATAAATGAAAATGTCTGAGAAAAGATCAATTTTGGTCATTTCAGAATCATTTAGATTGAAACCCTTACATCATATATGATGAAAGAGTGCACATAAATCCTTCAGTGTTATAGACACATTGTTCAGTAACACATTCTATATTGTAATGGGAATATATTACTCCATAATTTCATTACAATCATGACTTTTAATTTGAGATATTTTATTATCATTCATATTGATATATCTAGAATGGTCGATCAAATAACCATCTTGAAACATCAAATTCAATATAAATTTCAAAAATATATATTTCATTCGATTCATCATTTTATAAATACATGGCTGATATTTTCCTTTATCGTGAGTCCACAAATCCATTAGTAAACCCACTATTCGAATATCATTTTTATCATTAAGATGACACATTTTCATTCTATAATCATTTAAAAAATTATAAATGAAATTATCACATAAAATTATCACAATATGCATGACATCAACATTGTGATGCAACGTGTTAGTATCCAAAGATGACAATTCAAGTAATAATATTTTTTTTGTTTTTAAGAGTTTTCTTAATTTTTATTTCCACTAGATCTATTTCTATTAAAATCTTATGTTATTATATTTCTATGTGATATATTTATGTTTTTTACCTATTTGAAAATCACAATTGAAAACACCATGAATTGGGGTTTTCTAAAATTCATATTTCCATCAATATCTAATCTCATCAGTCAAAAGTTTTGACTACCACAAAAAATTGATGATGCTGCCCCCAAAAAAATCAACTATGAGAGAAATATAATAGAATTTTTTCAGCATTACGAGTTATAAAATCTAAACCAGTAAAAGTATTCCATACATATAATGTACCGAGTCTTTGAATATAAATAATTGTATATAGTAATGATTCCCCCATTTTAATAATTTAATACACAATTACATCATTGGTTTCCACTCCAGACACATACAACTCATTTAAATCCTTCTTAGGTGGTCTCAAATAAAGATCTTCAGCATTTCCCAACATTCATTTCATTGGAATGATCATTGAAAGAATCAATGATATTTTCTTCATTCACATACATAGTGGAATATTATATGGTAGTAATAATATATTCCCAATACTATAAATTCAATTCATACTATGAAAAGGATTAAAACCATCAGATACAATACTCTTGTTTACATTTCAAGGATCTATCGAATATAAAGGATGAGTGTAAATAAATTTTGTCCAATCTTGAGAATATCTAGGTGTAACATACTAGGTAATTAATAAATAATACATTTTCGTATATATATTAATATTTTTCATTTAGATATTATATTTACATAAAAAAGTACTCTATGTCTTATTTCATCCCAGATACAAAACCATTGGTTTTTCTGAAATCTTATGTTATATAGAAAAATGAGATATACCATAAAATAATACATTATTAATTATACTATTTTAAATGGTTGTTGTTTCATAGTAGTTATATTTTATGGAATGAATAAAACTAAATATATTATGTTTAAAAAATTTTATTAAATATTTTTATATTCTTCTAATAAATTTTAGAGGCTTAAAATAAGAATAAATAGAAATTGAATCATAAAATACTCAAATAATTTTTACAGGTCGTTTTACCGCGTTTTATTGTAGTCCTTTTTTAAATATTGTTTTCCCATGATAATAAGTTATATTTGAAAAAAATACTCTCTTTATTTTTAATAGGGACATAAAAAATTACTTTTTTTAAAATTGTTTAATTTTTTTGATAAAATTAATTTTTTAATGAATAGTAAAAAAAATCATGATTTTAATTCCAAAAAGATGTTTCATCCAATTTATTTATATAGTAAGATAATACATTTAAATGATTTAATGTTTAATTGGATTAACTTTTAATAACTTAACACACATTTTTTTACATAATTTCACATTGAAATTTTATATAAACACATGGTAATCCTTTTATGGGTTTTACTTTCAAAAAAATTTCATTCTCATTTTAAAAATGCTGATTAATTTTAAATGATTTCATGAAACTTTTGGGATCTAAATGTAAAAAAACATATTACATATTTAAAATTCAAAGGTAAAAATAATGTAAATAAGTCCCTTTTAATTTGGGACATTATGGATAGTAAGAGGAGTAATTTTTTTATTTACACGGTTGAAGTAAAATCAGGTAATTAAATGTAAGAAAAATATTCCAATAATTTAAAACTACCCTAAAACATGTACTAATAATATTAGATGTGTTATTTTTGAATAATATATTCATTGGGTCTAAATGGTGTCCTTTTGTAGTCAGTTGGGTGGGATTATAACATTTATTACATTTAATTTAAAGTAAAGGAAAAAACCCCTTAATCAAGATTCTTATTACTAAATGAATTCTAATATTGGGTTATATAAGTGATATATTTTACTAGATGTTTTTATATATACATAGAAAAATTACCTTCATCATGGTTATTTATTTACAATTTTTTGAAATAAATTTATAATTTTAATTACGATAAATGATGATGAAATAATGAATTTATTGATAAACGAATCAAATAAGTGCTAGTATAAAAATTAAAATAAATATTATATGATTTAATTTAGGCCACTAAATAATTTAAAATGTGAATATGACATGTTTATTGTTTATTCAATGGTTTTTAGGTTATCTTTATTTTTATTCATTAAATAAA
Source organism: Viscum album (assembly GCA_963277665.1). Classification (NCBI taxonomy): domain Eukaryota; kingdom Viridiplantae; phylum Streptophyta; class Magnoliopsida; order Santalales; family Viscaceae; genus Viscum; species Viscum album. The sequence goes on from OY728140.1 coordinate 1,727,848,562, forward strand.
ATAAAACAAATAGTGTAATACTTGAACTAAAAGAAATATTATAAAAATAATAATATATTAATTTAATTAAAAATAGAAATAATAATTTAAAAACACATAATGAATATTATATGTTCTAAAAGTTCATTAAGTGTCCAATTATAGGAAATTTTCCGCATATAAATAAAACATATAGCCTCTTAATAATTAAAATGTTGTTACCACAATTAAAATTTAAAGAGAATACTTAAAGGTAAATAGTAACGATATATTTAAAATTAAATCCTTAAATGTCTAAAAATCATTTCACTAGAGTATATTAAACTATACTAAGATTATCCTTAACATATCCCATGTTTTATACATTTCTAAGGAAAATTAATTTATATTAATTTAATATTTTAAGAGTTTCCAAGTGTTCCCCTCCCATCTTTTATAAAACAGAACCCTTCTTCACTAATACTCACAGATAAAGATCATTTTAGTTAATACATTATCTACCTGATAGCCTTATAAAAATTCATACGAATAATATCTAGGTCTTATTGTAGTCATAACACCCTTCTTAGATGTGTTTTGTTGATCTCCAATTGTGATCAACCGAAGAAGAGGCATCGTTTTCCAAGTGTTTCTATTTTTTATTCATCCAATTCATTGAAATATTCTTCTTCCCTGATAAAATAATTAATAATGTATCCTCAATTTAAAGAGATGATATTTTATTAATATCATCATCTAAATCTATCTCTCATTTCTTATAAGGGGAAATTAACATTTTGTTCATGTGTACAGCAGACAACTGCCTCACAAACCGATATGGTTCATTTTTATTAACGAAAATCAAGATTGGATAAAATGATGTAATAAATATTTATATATGATATTAATGACATATATTACATTAAAAAACTATATTTCTAATAATACTATAAATTCCATGCACATAAAAATGAAATTTTCATTCGTGCGTATGTGTGAAATATCACCTTGACGAAGCGATGTGAATCATTTTTATTCACCACATCCCATGTATGGTATATATAAGTATATTTAAATTATTATTATTATTTTATTAATATTATGATAATTATTTAAAAGTAAAATATTAATTGTGTTATTTCCATAATGATAAATGAATAATGGAAACGATTCTCATTGTATATATGACCTACTGTCTCCATGAATATAACGTTGTTCATTTTTTAGAACATATATAAATTGTGAGACTGAAAATTATAATTAGTGTATAAATATAATTATTATGTCATGAATGTGATTCTACTAATTATGGACTTATGGCCACATGGATAACTTATATTATAACAATTTCATATTCGACTAAAGTACCGAATATCGACAAAACATCTGATATAAATATAAATAATTATAACATGTTAATAATATATATAAAAGGAATAATAAAATTGAAAAAAGTTCTAAATAATAATGAAATTAACTTACGGTTATTAGTTTATATGATAAAGAATATACGACCCAAGTCAGACTCAACGTGAGAGACTTTGTCTCAATCTCATTTCATTGAGGAATATTTTGATAATATAAAACACCTTCTTTTATATGGCGTTCAGTGAAACAATTTTATTTTTATTTTAATTAAATGGTTTAAAAATGAAATATTTTTATATGAAAAATTTAACTAAATGGAAAACAGGAAAGTTTTTTAACATATTTAGCGACAATGACATTTACACCATCAAAACCATCATTTGGTATTTAGAATCCTCTTCAAGACGTAATGTTTTTAAAAGAAAAGTAAATAATATATTCCTTATTTATGTATTTTTGTATATAAAACGGATTTGATAATGGATTTATTATATCAATATATTGAAATTATATCTTATGATTACAATCTGGTAATGTTATTTATCCTTTGTTCTTGTTTTATGTGTTATGATAATGTTATGGCTCTTTGGAAATGCTTATGTATACATGTGGTTAAATGATTAACTGAGAGAAGGTGGGACCTTGATATCTATCTAATGCATTGGTCAATGTGACAGAGTTTAACTATATTCATTTTCCCAAGTGATCTGGGGAATATATTGTGATCGGTATTCCAAATGTAACCATGAAGGATACTACCTATGTATATGTCATATCTATAATGGAAGCTTGATAAGGCTATCAAAAATTACCCTTATGATTTATGATTTTATTATGGTTTATAAGAGTCTTGTGATTTCAATAAGCAAGGTAATGTTTTTTTAAGTGTGAAATTTGTGAGTTTTTGTAATTTTTTTCATTATTTATTTAACATTAATGGATTTACATATTAATTCTATGTTTTATATCCCTTATTGAGTTTTTTGTGCTCATCACAAGTGTATGAAACTTTTTTCATGGGATATACGGTCGAGTATGCGAAATGAAATAGTCAAGATGAATGTTAGCATGAAAATTAATTCATGTTTTCTTTTAAAAAATATTATCTTATTAAAAATATTTATTGCATGTGGACCTATCTACATTGAAATATTTGAGATATTATGTTATAGTTTTTCATAATAGTATATAAAATGGAACCTAAAAAATATCCTAAATTTGAATTCATGTATTAAATCATGATTATGCAATGTTTAAGTTCGGGGCCTTATGGTTGTTATCATAGGCTAGTTTTAAAATCAATAGTGGTTAGGATATTGTTAATATAATTCCAATAAATTATTTTTCAATTATTTTCAAATTTGAACGGATATTGAATTTTGATGATTACAATGTCACTTCATCTAAATTTTCATTTTTAGAATGGTTTTCTATATATGAAATAGGACGACTATGGTGGGATGACATAATGAGGAAAACCACCTTCCAAATCAGCAACATCAGATGCTCAAAATCAGAACTGAATAGTTTGTTGTGTTGAAGGAGCAATTGAATCAGGATATAAATGGTGATGGTATCCATGTGTGACATCATCAAGATCTTCGACAGAGGAACATTTCAGTCGTGTAGCATTTCACGAGGCAATTTGCCGCATCATTAAAAGGATAATCTGACACCATGATAGTATAAAAAATGGAATAAATTACTAGAAATGATTTTAGATGCCATGATGTCTTCATACCTTCAAAATGTTTGTCTTGTTATTTATAGTTTTGAAGGTGAAGCAGATCAGTGGTGGTCGATGGTTAAGAATATGTGGAACAATGAGGGAAAAAATTCTCTCGTTTGGGATGAATTCAATGGTATGTTTCTTGAGAAATTTTTTCTTAATTTAGATCAAACATCGGATTAAACAACTATTTTTTCAATTGAGAGAGGAGAATCAATCTATGTCCGATCATAAAGAATAATTCACATTACTATCAATGTATTATCCAAATTTTATATAAGATATTGTTAGTAAATTTAATCATTTTTAAAACATGATAAAATCTAAATAATCAAAGGGTGTTGGCTTGTTGTGATTTCAAATGATATGAAAAATGAGTTTGGTGTGCAGATAAGATAGAAATGTAATTGGCTAATGATCTAGTGTTATTATAAAAACTAGTATAATAAGTGGTTTATGTGGGAGGTGAATAAGAATAATTCTATAATAAGTTTAGATGGTATGAATGTTGCGTTTCAAATTTGGGAAAATTGTGGTAAAAATCACATTGGGGAATTCATTTTGAATGATTAGAAGTTATTAAAATGTAGAAAAATATGACATAAGTATCTTAATTGCATTGAAAATGTTTATGGTAGGGAAAAAGAAATATTTTATTTATAATTATTAAAAAGTTCTAAGTGCAATGAGATTGTCTGTTAGGAAAACGGGTGTTCGATGAATAACTCCAATGATGGAAAGAAACATGACTATAAGCAGAAAGGTGTGGTGAAATCCTTTCTAATTAGTTAAGAAGATATTATGTCATCAAATGAAGTGGTTTTAGGTGCACTATTTGTTTATTCAGATTATACAAATGTTTTGTTTGATTTCATTTCTGGTAAATTTTCTGGTAAATTGGAGATTTTACCTTAAGAAAAGAACCAAGTACTTATAGAAAAAACACATGGGGGAGAATGTTGTTGATAAAATATATTTTAAGAATATTCCAATTTTTTATGGAATGAATTTTTCTACAATCCTTGGTTTTTTCTTCTAGTAGAGTTTTATTTTTTTGCAATGGATTTTCTTTCTGTTTACCATGATAATATTGACTGTAGATACAAATAGGATTTTTTTCTGAATGAATTTCTATTTTTGTACAAGAATGAACCCTTACCAATTAATTGTGCCGATTAATTATGTTCCGGTTGTAAATAAGTTTCCATATGTTTTTCCAGATTACTTGATTGGTATTATAAATGATATAGAAGTTGAATTTACTTTTGACTTAATTCATGAAGTTGACACAATATAAAATCCCCTATTAAATAGATAAACTTAGACATTTAGAGTTAAAGAAGAAATTCCAAGATTTATTAGATAAAGATTTAATTTGACCTTGAACAGAAATATGTGGGTCACCTGTCTAGTTTGATAAAAATAAAGATACTTAAATGAGACTTTGAATTGTATATAGATCCTTGAATAAAATCACTATTAAGAACATATATCCTTTCCTCATATTGATGATTATTTGATCAGCTCTAGGGTACAAAATATGTTTGGAATGAGGTCTTGAGTCCATGGTACGATCCGTTAAAAATAAAGGAATAAGACATTATGATGTTTATGTTTGATACAAGATATGTCCGTTATGAATTTTTAGTTACACCTTTTGGGTTACCTAACGAACTTTCTTTATTAATGGATAGGTTTTTGTTAATGAATTTTTTTTATATTTTAAAAGTAAATAACGAAGGGTTATTTTTCAAACCATAAAATAAAAGAAACTATACGGTAAATTAAGAAATTGTATGTTTTGGAAACAATAAATTTCATCCATAATCACATTTTTTATCATGATGGAATAACTATTGATCATTCTAAAACAATGGTTTTTTAAGAATGGACATGATAGAAAATATAACTCTAATTCTTAGATTACTTGGTTTAGATGACTATTATTAGAGGTTTGATGAAAATTGTTCATGGTTATCTAGACCACTAACTATGATAACTCAAAAAGTTGATAATTTCATACGGATAAAAAAATTTATTATTGGTTATAGGAATTGTAAAGAATATTGGGGAATAATCAAGTATTGGAATTAGCTTTTATAAATGATGAATTTTTTATAAACAATAAGGCTTAATTGAATGGAATTAGTTGAGTGCTAATACAGAATAATAAAATAATTTTTTATGTTTCAAGTCTATTGAATATTTATGAGTCAAATTACGATACACTTGATTTCAAATTATCTACTAGGTTTTTTATTTAGAGATTTTTAGAATTCATATTTATGTTTTAAAATTTGAAATATATACATCCAAAAAATGATTAATATATAAATTCACCCAAATACAATTGAACACGATATATAGATTATATTTGTAAATAATCAAGGATTATTATTTCATGATTTATTTCCATCTTAGAAATAAAACCAACGGGACTTATTATTTGAGTTAGAAGAGTAATGTTAAATTAAAAATATATTAATGAAATATGAACTGCTGATAATAGATTTGTTGAAATATGGCATGGATGTAGCTGGTATTTTAAATTACTATGTTTTGTTTATTGTTTTAGTGAAGTCATCTCTATCAGATATAAAAAATAAAGAAAATATGGAAGAAATTGATTTGTAGAAAAAGGTTGAATTGGTTCATAAAGGTATGATACCTGAATTTTACATTGATAATGATTGTGTTCTGATATTTTGAAGATATTGTAAGTTACTTGAGACTCAATTTTGAAGAATTTTTTTTCTTATAAATCCCAAAGTTCCCCATTTTTAGATCATCCTTACAGTACTATGATGCATAGAGATATTCTGGAGGATTTCTGGTGTGAACGAATAAAAAGAGTTATTGTTAACTTTACTATGATGTGTTTGACATGTCAATAGGGGAAAGTTGATTGAAAACTGACTATGCAGATGCTTTATCAATTTTTACTACCAGATTGGAAATGAGAAAATATATCCATGGTATTTTTAGTGGGATTAACATAGACATCTCTAGTAAACAATGTGATTATGGTTATTGTTGATACATTGACCAAATATGCTCATATTATTCTTATATGAGATACACAATCTATAACTCAACATTTTCTATTATGTATTAATGAGATAATCAAGATATATAGATTTACCCTCTTTATTGAATCTGATCATGATGCCAATTTCGTGTATAAATATTAGAAATGCCTTTAAAAATTTTTGGGTACTGAATAAAATCTTAGTGCATCTTTTTATCCTCAATAAAATGGGCATTCAAAATGAATAATTTAGAATTTAGAGGATATTCAACATGATTTTAAATGGATAATCTGGGATGTTGGGATCAAATTAATTCTTTGGATGAGTTTCCTTATAATAATAGTTTTCATTCTAGTATATATATGGAACCATTTGATGAATTATTTATAAGGCGGTGTTGAACTACAAGTTTTTGAAATGAAGTATGTGAAGGTAAGTTGATAGGATCAAAATTTGTAGAAGTGATGGTAGAGAAACTTAATTTGATTTAGAAACACATGATAAAAACTCTGAGAAGTCAAAAATGTTATGCATATTATTGAAGGTAGATTATTTATTTTTTAGGTTGGTGATCATGTATTTCACAATGTTTCTCAATGGAAAGGTTTGATGCATTTTGGTGAGAAGGGAAAGATGAGTCCACAGTTCATAGGACTCGATGAAATCCTTGAGAATGTTAAATAACTTTCCTACTATGTGGTTTTCCCCATAGTTTATCCTATTTACACAATGATTGTCATGTTTCAATGATGTTAATGTATATGCTAGATCTATCCCATGTGTTTAGTCTAGAAGTAGTTTTGTTGAAAGAGAAGATTTCTTATATGGAACAGTGAGTCCATTTCAAGATGATAGAGAGAATGATTTTCTAATTATAGTGATTAATAAAGTTAAAATTTTAATTTTTCAAAACCAATATGTTGAAGAGGAAACACGGGAATCTGAAAATTCAACGACCGAGAAATACCCCCCACTAATTTGATAAGTGAATAAAATTTCAAGGACGCAATTTACAAAAGGGGGATGTATGTTACACTCCAGGTAATTATAGAATATATAATTTTCATATATATTAATAATTTTTAATTAGACATTATTTTTACATAAAAGGGTATGTATATCTAATAGTGTACCTACCACGCAAAGATGGGGTTCTCTGAAATCTTATATTCCACCCCAAACTGAGATATACCAAAAAATATTACACTATTAATATGATTATTTTAAATGGTAGTTATTGCCTAGTTATTGTATTAATGGGAATAAAAATAACAAAATATATGTTTAAAAATTATTATTATATGTGTTTACTATCTTTTAAGAATATTTAGTGGCGTAAAATAAGAATAAATCCAAATTTAAGAAAAAATACTCAAAAATTATTAAATAGTTGTTTAAAAAAATTTATTTGGTAAACCTTATTAAATATATTTTTTGAAAAAATTATAAGTTCTATTTTACAAAATATTCTTATTGTTTCGATGTAGGACATCAAAATTTACATTGGTTTAAATTTTCGTATATTTCTGTAAAATTTTGTTTTTTAATGAATAGTGAAAATATTGCATTTTAATTAAAAATATTATTTTATTAAAATTTATTTATATATCTATGTTATCATATTAATTTTATTTAATGGAAAATTTCATTACTATTCTATAATTTAATTTAATTTTGGTCATTGGATGTAATTTAACATTGAATGTTAATATAAAAACATGCCAATCATTTGATGGTTTATACTTTTAAAACCTAGTTTTTTTATTTAAAAATGGGGTTAATATTAAATTAACTATTAACACATCAATGATTTTAATTGGTATAATTAATTCCATTTTTATAAGTAGATTTCCCTCATAATATAAAGAGGACCCTTTAATTTTTTGACATTATGAATAATAACTTTTTTAATTATTTTTATTACCATATTAATAGGTAAATGGTATAATTATAGGTAAAAAATATTATAATAATAAATAAAATATAACACTTAAAAGAATCTTATCAGATGATTTTTGTCTGACCAATATAATTCTTGGGTCGAAATGGTATCCTTTGGAAGCCACTTTTGTGTGATTATGACATTTATAACATTTAATTTAATATTAAGGGGAAAATTCCACAATCATGTCTCTTATCTATAAAAAATGGTAGAATGGGGTTATATAACTGATCTCTTCCATTATAATTTTTTATTATAAAAATAAACAAATTACCTACATAATGGTAATTTTGTTACAAATTTTTTAAAATAATATTTAAATTTATTTATGACACAATGATGTTGGGATTATATATTTATCAACAAAATAATATAATAAATTATATTATAATTAATAAAATAAATATTATATGAGATAATTTATGCCATAAAAGATTTTTATAGGTTATAATGACATGATATAAGTCGATTAAATGGTTTTTTCCAAATTTATCTCTATTTTTGGTTTTTATTTAAATTCAATGAAATGAATAGTGTAAATATTAGAATAATTGGTATATTTTTACAAAAAATTATTTATTAAAATATTTAAAAATAATACTCTTTTAAAATAATAAAATAATTATTATAAGGTATAAATTTTCATTATCTTTCCAATTATGGGAAGATTACCCAATATTTGTAACATTTATAGCATCTTAATATTTAAAATGTTTTAACCACAATTAAAATTGAAAGAGAATAATAAATGGTCATATGAAAAGATAAGGGTTAAGATTTACTCAATTAATGTATAGAAATTGTTGAATGAGATTATTTCAAACTATCATAATCATAACATAGAAATTTCTCATGTTTTTTTTATTTTGATTAAAAAATTAATTATAATTTATTTAATAAAATTAATTATAATTTATTTAATAATTTCATAGATTCAAAAGGTTCCTCTCCTCTCTCCTATAAAAATATACTCTCTCTTATCTAATACTAACACTTCAAGAACGTTTTTTTCAGCCATGATCTATCTTAAATATTTCCTAGAATTCATCCCCACATTCTTGAGGACTTGATTAAGGCATTACACCTTTCATTTTGGGGTTATGGTGTTCTTCAATGGTGATCAACTGAAAAAGAGGTGTCATTTTTTAAGTGTTTCTATTTTATCCCTAATTCTAATTCCATTAAATCTTCTTTTTAAAATATGAAATAATAAATCTAGTATCCTAAATATATTTATATTTTATTATGTTAATATCATCACCGAAATCATTCTCCAATATCATAAAAAGAAGAATGAACATTTTGTTTATATGTAAGATATGCTCCCCCCTCGCGAACTGATATTGTTTTTTTTCATTACGGTCTATCAAGACTAGTTATAGTGATGGAATAAATTTTTATATATGATATCATTGAAATGTATTTTGTTTTAAGAGAATAATATTTCAATTATGTTTATACATTCCATTCACATAAAAATGATAATGTCATTCGTGTGTAGATGTAAACTATTATCTCCAAAAAGCAATGTGAATTGCTGGTATTCACCACATTAATTGTATGAAATATATAAGTATATTTAAGTGATTTTAATGTTTTTAATAATATTATGATCACTATGTATATTTAAAATAATAATTATCTTTTTTCGATAATGATCAATGAATAATGGAAAACATTTACCATCCCTATGTATGTCCTACCATCTCCAAGAATATAACATTGTTCATTTTTCATATCATTGATAAGTGCATTGATTTAACATTATAACAATTATATAAATGCAATTATTATGTCATGAATATTATTTTGGTGATGATGGACTTATTACAAAATGAATATTTATATTATATCATGTTCATCTTCAACTCATGAACAAAATTTCGACACAACATCAAATATGAAATAAATAATCATAACATGATAATAAGTGATTTAAAAGGACTAATAAATTTGAAAATGGTTCTGAATAAAGATTAAATTGACATATGTTTATTATTCAAGAATATAAATAATGTACGAGATGTGATGGAATCAAGGTAAGGGACTTTTTCTTAATCATCCTTCATTGAGGCATTTTTTTGTAATATGATCAACCTAGTTTTATACAATGTATAATCAATCCATTTTACATTTAATTTATTTCTATGATTTTCAGAAGGAATATGTTTTATATAAAAGACTTTACTAATAGAATAAAGAATATTTTTTAGACATATGTCGAGGAAACAACCTTTTTGTTATCATGACCATCATTTCATATCTGTCTTCCTCTAACAGATGCATTTTTTTTAAATAAATGAAAATACAATATACCATTTCTATCTATTTTGGTACATAAAGTGGTTTTGAGAATGGAATAATTATATAAATATCTGGAAATTAGATTTAATGATTTAATTGTGGAAGTATATTTTTCTTTTCGGTATGTTTTTTTTGTTCTGATTATTATAGGGGTCTTGGGAATTGCTTACGTATATGGGTGGTTCTGTTATAAACTGTGGTCGGGTGAGCCAGTGATTTCTCTCCAATGCATTGGTTTAAGAGGAGATAAAAAATAATTTTTCTCTTAATATATTTATGGAATATATTGTGAAGGTTATTCTAAACCTAACCATGAATATTACTGCCCTTGTTACTATGATAGAGACAATGTATATAATATATGGATGCCACAAGTTATATTTGTGATTTATGACTTCAATGCAGTTTTGTAGGAATATTATGATATCAATAGGTATGATTAATTTTTTATGTTTTATGGGTGAGAATTTTTATTTAGTGATTTTTTTATGTTTTTTAACATTAATTGGTTAATAGTATCAATCTTTATATTGTATCCCCAACTTTGACGTTTTTGATCATCCTATGTCTTTTAAAATTTTTCCATATATTATATATCTGGGTAAAAGAAATGTCGAGGTTCATATGACTGTTATCAAGAAATAAAATTCATTTTACCTTTTTAGCTGTTTTACAAAATTAGAAAATGGATAGTGTGTAGACTTTTGAACATTATAATATTTGAGATATTATGTTATATCTATGTCCCAATTTTATTCAATTCTAAACATAAAAAGATCCCAAATTTGATTTCTTAACATAACAAAATATTATGTAATTTTCAATTTATGGGCATTATATTAGATTTCAACATCAATTAATTATTATATTTTTATACTTTCATGGTAATGACTATGCTTGGTGGTTTTACATGGAATAAAATACTATTATAAATATTGTTTAAGTGGGAAATAATTGAAAACAAATCTGGCTATTTTTACATCATTTTCCATCCTCCTATATATTTCACATTTAATAAATATTTCCTTTTACAAACCATCCTCTCAATACAACATGAATTCATTGGTAAAAACAGGTATCCTAAAATAATTGGTCCCAATTTTATTGATTATTTTAATATTTTAATAAAATGAATCAGGGGTGTTTTCAGGTTAAAAATAATCTCTTCAAAAATGCAATATAATTTTTATTTCAGTATCATATATTACATATAAAAACATTATGTGATAATATTTTGTTATAAAAAACAATTTTGAGTAAATTATACATCCTTTATATTATTTTTTATTCCATTTATTCAATAAATCAGAATATCATATTTAAGTTTCAACCATGATTACCCCATGAGGCGAGTCTGCTTCATTTTCTAGAAACATTTTTCCAAGAAAAAATGTATCATTAAAAATTTACTCAATATGATATAGATGGCTTATATTATGGGTATAAGTCTCATTTTCTTATGATATTGAATAAGTTAGTTTGGATTCATGTATTTTTATATGCCATATCCCCATTGGTGTATTAATCCCAAAAAATGTAGACTGAAATGCGAGTATCCTTTAACTCTTCTTAAAAATTACTTATATTTCCAATTATGAAAATGTCATATTAGGATTCCATCAATTGTTTAATCTCAAACAAAAATCTATAAATTTATTTAATCCATTCCTAAACAAGTAAATTTTTATTCACTAAAAAATACATGATTTAACTATTTCATTTACATTAATTAAAATAAAATATATCATATAAATAAGTTTAAAATGAGAAAATAAAAATATTATAAATCATTTATAAAATATAATTATTTAATGAAATATAAATCAAAAATCATTTTTATTAGAAAATATAATTTTTAAATCTATTTTCTAAATAATTAAATTAATTTTTATAAGAATATAAATTTTCTGTAAAAAAATATTAAAATATATTTTCATTAAAAAATTATAGAGAAAACATGGGATGTGTATTCAATAAAAAAAATAATTAATAATTTTTAAGAATTTATTATTTAAAATTAATCATATCCTTTGTTAGTTTAGAAAAAAACTGAAAAAGTGAACATTGATTAATTTTGTTCAAGAATAACAACACATATGCATTAAAAAATAAAACATCTTAAAGTAGTGGAACATGTTATAACTAATATGTCTTATAAATAGATAAAAATAATAGAATCCAAATACCTAAAAATTCCAATAAAAATAAAACGAATGGTGAAAATTATGCATGCGTATTAGAGTAAACATACATAATTTTATTAATATTTAGTCATTCCAATAATATCAATTTGTGAATTCCAATGAAAAAAATTACCCTACTTTCAAATTCAATCCAAATAAACCCATGATCAAAATAGAGTAGTCCAATTTCCAAATTCACCATACCTTGAAGTCCAAAGTGGCTTTATGCCACAAAGAAAAGAAAAAAATATACTAAAACAACTATTTTAGTTTGTGTCTTATTTATGGATTAGAAAATTTTTAAATATGGTTAATATTACCTAAAAACTAACTAGTTATGAGAGGGTTCTATTGGGTGAGGGTTGAAATAGGGAGACCATGATGGATACCATCTTATATAAGGGGGATATTGTAACATGTAAATGGTTTCATTGATAATAAGTACCTAATTTTGTGGGATTTTCAGGGATACCATCACGGTTGGAGCAGAAGACTAAATTTGAGGCCCCATCATAGTCAAAGTGATATGGGTGACATCACGAGTAGGGGGAGGTGGAAAAATATTGCTCAAAAGGGGGATGAATTTTCAAATTTTGAGAGAGTGGGTGTTATCATAATAGGATGTTGGGGAAACTATTGTAAGTCTATGGAATAAGAGTGTTTTCATGATTGGTTGTAGGGGAATTTGTTAACCATGAATAGTATAGAGGATTCATCATGACAGGAGGTTTGGGAATCTCTTGTCCGTCGATGGGAGGAGAGAGTTGGGAGGCCAGGGAAGTCACAAACTTGGGTTTGGTGGGGTGATAAGTGATAATTCGAGAGATGGAGCACTAGGAGGGGTGACAGAGAAGGTAAAATTGTGTTATTGCAGTTGGGTTGGAGTGGGGTGATAATATGTGATTAGGGGAGCACTAGATGGGTGTATCATTTATCATGGATAAATAAATAAGGGAAATTTTCCTCAAAAATGATTCTTTTTAGTTGGGTTTATTTTTATCCCAATATAACATTTATTTGTTAGGGGTATAGAATAACCCTTTCTAAATTTACAAAACTAAATAATATTATTTTTGATGTTTTGGTCTTAAATAGAAGGCTATCAAGGTCTTATGGTATGACGAGTGTGAGACATCCTTTCAAGAGATGTAAGGAAGAATTTTCTCGAAAGCTATTCTAATTATGATAGATCCAGATAGTGTATATACAGTGTTTTATAATGTATTTTTCATTATAGAAGGAGATGTGTTGATGTTGTTGGACATAATAATTGTATACAAATATTTGATGTTGATAACTCATGAGAAAAACTACATGATGCTAGAACATTAGATAGAAATACATGTTTATGCCATATAATTTTGAAGACACTATATGATGGTTGAGAATTTTTTGGTGTATTTGTACCACAAGAACCTAAAGTATTTCTTTACAGATCATGAATTAGACCTCATATAACATATAAGGGTCCAATATCTGCATTCCTTCGATTTTATATTTTCCTATATACCTAGAATGGGAAATGTTGTAAGTGATGTTCTATGTCAGAAAAATAAAAAACAAGTAGTATAAAAAAACAATGAAAAATGTAAATTGTCGGAATTTTTCTCTAAACATCATCATGAGATTCATGATTGTCTAGAGTAGACTTAAATATATGTGTTGACATTTATCTTTTCCCTCCATGAAAAGGTGGTGAGTAAGAAACATTAATATTCTCAAATTTTGGGTCACTATGAGAATATTTTAGGAGATGACCCACATCTAGATTGGTATATGGAATGAAATATTACATATACATTAGTGGGTCATGGTTCCAATAGAAAATCCCCGAAGTTGAAGAGGTCATGATACAAAATTCAATTTTTCATAAATCATGGAGAAATCTAAGGTGGTATGTAGAAGTCAAAGTAGAAGTTTAAATATGATATATTTTTAGATATTTTGAAATTTTAGGTACCAGGGAAAGTTTTTATGTTTCTTGATTTTTCATTCTGAGTTTCCTATAAATACTTGCTCAGATCATTCATTCATTAGTAAATTTAATGAAAGAAGAAAAGGTGGAGCTCTAAAGAAATAAAGTTAAATTCATTGACATCCATAGATATTGTGAGGAGGATCATACAGTTGGATGTTTTTTTAGATTGAGCAAGATCATATTGTGAAGATCATATTCAGTCAATTGGATTTAGTTAATCAGTCTAAGAAGATTGTATCGAGCATTTGAGTAGATTTTGAGTTTTTAAGATTGAGAAAGGGTTTAGTGTATTGAGTCCATCATATTTAGAGAATATAATCTAGACTCATATTATTAAGAGAATCAGATCTTAACTCATCATATTGAAAGAATTTGGTCCAGGCTCATCAAATTGAGAAAATAGGATCCAACCAAATGAGACTGAGGTTTCAGAATGATAAATTATGGAGAAGTTTCAAAAAATCATTATTCGTTTGTTTGGATCAATTTTTTATAACAAAATATTATAAACTGATGGGATTCAGTATAATCATTCCTATTTGTAACACCCTGAGCTTCCACGATACGCTTCTCATTCAATAATGCAATAGCTTTCATTGTATGCAACTTCGAGTTCTAAAACACCGCGACTAATCAAAGTAGCCATTATGAATAGTAATAACCAATTTTTAAAATTATAGAAATTTTATATTTTAAAATGGACTTCATTTTTGTATTCATAATATCGAAATTATCCAAAGTTGAATTTTTTTGTAATTTTCTGAGAACTTCCAATTTTTTATGAATAGTGAAAATTACTTAAAAACAACTTTTTTAATCAAAATAAATTATTGTGATAAATTATTATATTTAGTGGTTTTAAAGTATAATTATAATATATTTTTACCAATTTATCCAATGGTGGTAATTAGAATTAATTCAACTTTGAAATTGGACATAAACAATTGCCAATCTTTTGATATAAATTGTTTCATAAAAACATGGTATTGTTGTGACAGCGGGAATTAATTATAAAATTTATTAATGCAACTTATATGTTTGTAATTTTGTAAAATAGACATCATTTTTGAATTCGAAATATCAATTATAGCTTAGGGTGAAATTTTGGCATTGTTCTGAAAAACTTCAATTTTTGATGAATAGTGAAACCACTAAGTGGTAGTTAAATTACTGATTTTTCGTTTAAATGAAATATTACCACTTCTGTGATTTGATTTTCAAAAATCCGACATACATGGTTGTCATTAAGAAGTAAAATGTGGTTCAATGAGATTAAAATAATTTTCTGGTGAATAGTAACTTTTAAGTTCTTAATCGCGATTAGAGGTAATTAGTGTAGTTTAAGGTAAAAATAATGTTTTAATTGTATGAGATGAGCTTGACACTTTTCCTAATCCTATTGGATGAGTCATGGCCGACCAAGACAACCCATGGGTAAACTTGGGGACCCCATGGAGCCACTTTGGTTGGAAAATGACATTAATATATATTTATTTAATTAAATTGACACAAACATGAGTTGTTCTACTAAAATAGTTTTTAAGTGGGGTTACACAAGTCCAAATTTTGACTATAAATATTCATTAGAAAGATAAAAATATTTCCTACATCATAGTATTTTTTGTATAATTTTTAGACATTATATAAATTAAATTATTTATGACATCATTATGACGCAACGATGACCCTATTATTTAACGATTTTAATAAAATGAAAAGATAATGTACAATCCAAGGCTTACACTTGTCAAAAGACTATTTTATGGATAGATTTCGAACCCTTATCACCTTAGACACGAATTATATAAGTGTGGGACCTTTAGAATCCGAAAATAATTGTATAATAATGTAAACTTTCCTTACTTTCCAAGAGTTCCCCTCCTCTCCACCTATAAAAGGTCCCCACCTCCACCACCTCATTCACACTATCAAGCCATTTGTCTCGGCCAAACTCTTCCAAAATACACTCCCAACTTCCCTACCTTACTCCTAGAAGCCTCACATTGGGCAGAAATCTTCCCAAGGAAGCCTTTGGCTTAAATCAAAAAGAGTTACCGATTTTGAGGTAATGCCTTCTCTAATGTTGTTTTGTTTTATTATTCTTCTCCAACCCCCTAAAATCTTTTTATTCATTTCTTTTGTAACAACACCAGTATACTCAATATAATAGGATGTTGTTATAAGAAGTATTTGCGCTACACTTACACACACCTACATCTAATGGTTAAAGAACATACTGTTTCTGTGGATGACGAATTTCTGCCTCACAAAACGATGATTGTTCAACACTGATATAACACCTTCAAAGGTGGCCATTAAGATGTCACTATATTTATATATGATATATAATATGTTTATGTTTTACTTATTCTTCTGTATTTCTCATTTATGGCATACTTTATGATTTCCATTATGGGTAAAACGGGATAATTTCATTTTAGGAAGTGCGGACTACCGCCCCCTCAAAGTGATTTGAATCGTTAATGCCATATGTGGAATGTATAAAGGATGGAGTAAATGGTATTATACACTATATTATACTGGAATTATATTATAAATTTATATCATTATGATTTCATTCCATTAGATACGAAATAGAAATGAAAGTAGCGTTCATGCGTACGTACGGCTTACCGTCTCCATGAACGGTGCATCTCATTTCTTACCTCTAACTATTACGTAATATTATGAATGAATGTATATACTGGATATATATGATATATATGACATATAAATCATGAATATAATTCTGGAGATAATGGATATTCTACCACATAAACAACTTGTAATTATAAGAAGTTTATTGTTGACTCAAGTACCAAAGATCGACAAAACGACCGTTATTAACTTAAATAATTACATAATGTTCATAACATTGTAATAAGTGATATAAAAAGGATAATGAAATTAAAAATGGTTCTTAATAAGGTATATATTAACTCTAATTTATTATTCAGGAGGTTAAAGAACGGTTGAGTCAAGTCAGACACGAGGTAAGGGAACTTCTTAACCCAACTTCCATTCTTTGGGTTAATCTCCTACTTTCAAATTATGTCATGCTATTATTATGTCTTATTTTGTTTTTGTACTTTCTTTATGTGTACCTATAGTGATTACACATAATACATCTATTTTATTTTAAAAATGATCTTTTTAAGGACTTCGTCTCAATCTCCTTTCATTGAGGCATATTTGGTTTTATACACAAATTTCTTTTATATGGTGTATAAACCACTTTGACTTTTACATTTATTCAAAAGGAATCCTTTTTATATGAAGCATTTACTAAACGAAAAAAGGGAATCTTTTTGTCGTACGTATGCGGCGACAACTACTTCTCCGCCGCCGTGACCACTATTTGAGTTTCGGCTTCCTCTACAAGCCATACCCTTTTTTAATGAAAAATAAATACCATGTTATACTTTTCTTTTATTTTGGTATTGAAAATGGTTTTGAAAGCGTTTTTATTATATCAATGTGTTGTATTGATATCTTGTGATTGAAATGTGGAAATTTTATGTTTCCTTTATGCATGTTTTATGTGATACGATTATGTTATGGTTTATGAGATGTTTAAACCTGTTCATATGAGGAATGTATTGGACTTAATAAGTGATGGGTGGAGCCCGCTATAGCTCCTCGATGCATCGGTAGGTCTCATGAGACAACTAGACGTGGAATTGGCCGAGGCCCTTTCCCAATTTGATTTATGGTTTTGGCCGAGGCCTTAATCATTTTAGACGTCTTGGCTGAGGCCTTGACAAAATGTTTCAGAATGTCCAGCATTATACATTCCCTCATTATGAAAGTGGTTATTGATATTGCATGTGATTATTCGACCAGTAAAATATCCATGTGAATAATTAAATGGCATTATCTCATTTTACTTTTGCCATATTATGTTGAAGTTCTTGTTTAAAAGGCTTTTGTTTTAGTTATACATTGCCTTAAATGTTATTGATTATTTATGAAAGCTTCCGCATTATTGTTATCCTTACTGAGCATCTGAGCTCACCCCTTTCAATGTTTTAATATTTTCCAGGATGTGAAAATTTATTTTATGAATGACCTGCAGGGATTGTCAGAAGAGGATATGAGTGTGGACTATGGAGACTTTGTTATTGTAGTTTTTCACTTTATGATGTAATATAACGTTTACGAATGTATCTAGTGTTTCCAAGGATACTAAACTAATTGGTCTTTGGAGACATGATCTTTTGTGATCATGCCAATGTTACGAAGTAATGCACCGACTCTGGGTAGCTGGGGTCGGGGTGTTACAACACTAATCTCTATCAATGAAATTTAGTGATCAAGGTCAGGGATCATTTTGTTTGGGTGGGACTGAGGCTCGAGAATAGATGGATATTAAGGAAAGGGATACTATTTACTCATTATGTAGGATTTTTTGAAAAATTAGATAGAGTCGGGCCATGAAAAAAATATTTTTCTACTACATCAAAGGCATCATTATAGTCTACCATGTTTCAAAAAATTGACAGTATCATTCCATCCGGTCCCATAGTTTTGAAGTCGTGGAAGTTGAAGTAGATTTATATGATTCATTTGATAAGTAAAATATATGCATTATTAAATGTAGAATTATTTCTCTCCCAAATTTTTTTTTCCTTTCAAGTAGTTTTTCAAAGGAAGAATGATCATGTATCAGTTGAAACATGGGAGTGGCATGCCAATGTACAGGACCAGTGGCCATGGTTTTTCTTAGATAGTGTTTCCCCACCCTTGGAAGGTGATCTCATGGATAAGTTCTTTTATAGGGGAATAATAAAAGAAACATGTTTTTCACAAATATATGGATCCATTTTCATTTTGTATAAATATTTATTTCCGACTTAATATGTGTTTAAAATGAGTTCATGAAGGTTGTGTGGCTGTTGAGGGAATTTTTAGTTCTTGTAACCCTAACTATATTAATAAATACACTATCCAGAGATTTATTTGAAACCTTATGATCCAGGTCGTGTGGTCTATCCTAATCATGTGGTTCTAGACTGTGGGATGACCTAGGGTGAACGATTTTCCTTAACTGTGCACCAGGGTAATCACGAAAATACTATAATCTACCAACAATTTGTAGAGGTATTTGTCCCATTTGGGGCATAATTTTCTGGACTCTGTGGCCGAACTATTTGGGTGCCCCTTCCTACATCATAAAAACATAGTTGGAACATAGTTTGGAAAATTATGCAGTAATTTCACGCGACTACGTAATTTTGGTTGACATTAAAAAAATTATATTATGTTATGATTTAAACACACCATTTCTTCTATAAAATTTTCTATAGATATTTCATCATCCCTTAAATACTTTTAGATCCCTTATCAATCCTAATCTTGGATTTGATTCCATTCATGCATCTGAAGTATGATCAATGTAGCATTGGTCTTATTGTATATGTGTGAGTACATCCTTTATTCTTTTTTTCCATTTTTCATTATTCTCATTATCGATGATGATATTTAAATATGGGATCATATGAAATATATTTAAGAAGTTGAAAAATTATTTAGATATATTCCAATCCATGTTAAATTATCAGTTGATACTAGTTGAGGATAATATCATGAGTATGAGGTAGGTCCTCTAAAAATCATCCCTCGTGTTTTTTCTGTTTTTATAATTTTTTATTTGTGCACAATGATTTCATCAAGAATGTAATATTAAATTATTAGGTCGTTCTTATAGTTATTGGAATAATATTTTATAACCCTATTAAATATTATATTCACCATTATTTGTTACATCCAAAACATTTACCTCCGCATGTAGGTTGTTTCCATGGTTCATGATTTTAGTATCCTGTAATATGAATCGACACCGCCATTCTTGTGTACATTGGCTTGAACCTTATAAGGGAATGACCCTCCTTAATTAAATAACTTATTATTTTCTAACGGTTTCCCTTGTATCAAGTAATATAACCTAACATTATTTATTTAATGAATGATATTGCATTGAACCATTTTAAATGACTATGACTTTTATGAATTGGATGAATTGTTTTCGAACCCTTTAGCATTATCATTATAATTAATGGAAATGGCATGAACATGATGTGATATGAAATTTCATGTGTTTTACAAGGAAAATTTATTTAAATGAATTAATATTAAGGTTCATAATTGTATACACATATTGAAAAAATTATATGAGTGGTCTATATCGACAGAGCTTTTAGGCTCCTAAGGGAATTCCTTGATCACAAATGGAACCATTTTGATTCAAAGATGTCGATTTCCATGGGTGATGCCCACCTTGGATACCAATTTTTTCATATAATTGGACACTTGGTATGACACTATAGGATGCTTCCATTAAAATAATAAGATTACTTGGAAAGTCACATTGGTTCTACCATTACATCTATTAATCTAAGGTTCCTCAGATACTACCTTGTTCCCCATCACTACATTACAAATTTTTCCTTGGAAGCATTCCCTAAAATCAGATAGACTCATTATTTAAGACCTTCTGGTAGAACACTCTTGTATTTTACTATTACCCATATAGCTAGGCTGTAGGTTTTATCGAATTTTTCTCAACCCTTGAGGTCACCATTTCCATGATTATTATCTAAGAACCTCTCCTATATTTTTAACAATATAACAACATTCCTAGTCATTCCAGGGATCCAATACATTCATTATAATATCATCATGTCAATGAATATTGTGCATCTCAAGACATAAAACATATATTAAATGGAACATAAATTAATAATGACAATGTTATATGTTTAGACACAAGATGATGGTTGATATTGGTACTTTGGTGTGTACATTACTAGAGTAGTTTACATATATATATGCATGCTTTCACAGTGTTTCAGTTCATATTTTATGGACTGGATGTTATTGTCACCATTTTTGGTGACTTAATTACATTTAACTCACATCATATTTGAGCGCCATTGGTATACAGGTAGATTATATATATATAGGGGTTGATAAAGGAAATAATGTTTATTTATAAACTTGATTATTTCTTGCATTAAAACTGATCATGATAGTAGTTGACAATATTTAGGCTATAGATGTGGGTGATAGTTTTTTGGATTCATTTGTGATATTTTATTATAGAATGTAATTTATACTAATTTGTATCCATGTTTTACAAATATGTATATATATGACATATATCACCATCAACTTTAGATTATTCTCATCTATTGTTTTTTTATTACTATCATCTTTTGTTGTTCCATGTATTATATTACATCTAATATTTACTTATTGACACATTTATCTATTTTGAAACACTATGTTAATGAGGGGATAAAATCCCAACAGAAAAATCATTGCACTTCACTACTATGTTGTAGCCACCAAAATATGGGGAGTTGAAGTATTGAAAATGTGGCCCACTGAGCTAGGAGATCCTCAAAGTGAAACCCAAGTCCATTACATCATAGTTTGAATGATTTTAAACATTTGGAACACATTTTCAATGTCATTGGTATCTTTTGAAACAAATTATTATTTCACATTGATGACTCAAAATTTTAGATGAAATAATCATATGGTTTCTATCAATATGACTCCAAATATTTGATATGATTTATGTAAGGCTTCTGTTTATAAATGTGGTTAAAAAAAGT
This sequence comes from Viscum album, assembly GCA_963277665.1. Lineage (NCBI taxonomy): Eukaryota > Viridiplantae > Streptophyta > Magnoliopsida > Santalales > Viscaceae > Viscum > Viscum album. The sequence goes on from OY728140.1 coordinate 1,727,870,672, forward strand.
TCCATTCTAGGATTATTTGCAGTGTATGATCATTTAGATAATAGCTAAAATATGAATGTTTCAATTATTATTTTTGGATATTATATTTTGTGTTTGAAAATGTTTTATTGATCAATGGTGATTATCATTTACCTCAATCGGATGAGCTATAAGACTAAATAATTTATAATGGATCATTTCTATCATCATATAAACTAAAAAATCTAAATCAATTTCCATTTTCGACCACCATTGGTCTCATGTCTTACTATAAAAGATATATTATATAGTTTTTATTCAAACCAAGAAATTTCTATCTGTACATATGAATCACTGATACCACTCAATATATAACATGGGTTTGTAGAAAATGATGTTGACGTAGTTCCAAAGACATAGGATGGATTAGGCTTAGAATCCACCCATCATAGATTCCAAGGGTACTTATCCCCTAAAATGATTACAACTACATCTTTCTAGGAAACCAATGATGATTGTGAAAGGATCACATAACATGGGTTTTGAATTTTAGCATGTTAATATAATAATACTAACAAGGGTTTTTTAAAATTATCTAAACATTTTAAAATTATATAATTAAAGAAGTTAATTACCAATTATTTTTATTTCATTACAAAATACATAATAATAAAAAATTAATTATAACAAAAAAATCCATAATGAAAATGAATTGGTGTAAGCTACATATATCAAAAGATTAAATAGAGATAAATTTCTCTTTTTGATCCATATAGTAATCTACTTTTAATTGGTTTTATGAATTTTTTGTTAATATTTTTTATGTATTTACTCTAAATAAATAACATTAATTGGTAATGGATAGTTCTTACTCTATCATCTCTCGAAGGTTTATTCAAAAACCAATTATCAATTTTCTTATGAACATTATGACACATATCTGTCTGACAAACACAGTTACATAATTCATTAACCATTATAAATAAATATATTCATGTTAAAAAACAATGTATTATAATAAAATAATATAAATAATAATTGATAATATACATCCCTAATTATTCATTTTCGTGAAATCATATGAGACCAAGTTATATGAGGAATGACTTGTTTCTCATATTACAATGTTTTTTAGATAATATAAAAAAAATAAAATCATTTATAAAACATTATAATTTTATTGTGATTATGTTGTTAAGGTACTATAAACAATGCAATTAAAAAATGATATTAATCTATGTTAATAAATAAATACATCTTATTCATTTTCAAAAAAAAAATGATTAAACCACATTTTCATATAATTGTAATGATTTAGAGATGTTTCACTGAACTCATTCAATAATATTCACTTAAAATACCACCATATCATGCCCAAATTCATTATAGTTTTTGGGTGTGAAATATATTCTAGGACATCACAATGAAAAACAATATCTAGAAATAAATAACCAAACACATTAAAAGTATATTAATAAATTTATACCTAAATTTTAAATTAGTTATCAATAAATACTATTTAAATATTATAATAATATTCTTATCAAATGCTATATTTTTTAAAACTATGCGAATATTCATCAAATAATTAAAAATAAAAACACGATTCTTTATCATTCCAAAATTATTCCCAACATTCCATCAATAGATTTGAGTGACATCACTAGTAGGCAACCTTAACTCATAAAATGGAACTATAATCATGTAGTCATTTTGATCCCATAAAACATCTTCATTTATATTAATATATATTCGATTTATATATTTAAAAGTATGGAAAATTAATTAAACCATTAAAAAAATATGTATAATGAAAATCATACCGGTAATGGTGACTCCCCAATATTCCATGATGGAGGTGTGACCAATGGATCCATCACTAAAGGTACATTGGATATCAGGTTACAAACCAAGTATGGTGATACTGTAGTCTTAGTATAAGTATCTATTATATATTAATAACTAGGTTCAATTGATGGTAACAGTAGTAGTTGTGTGCGTTGAGATGTTGATCAGCTTGAATCTCGAAAAAAAATTCTCAAAATTAATATAATTCAAATGATTTAGAATATATAAAATGTATAAAAACATAGAAGTAATATATTTTAAAACAAATTAAAATAATAAAATGTATTTATATATGAAATAATTATAAATGAAAAATTATAATATAGATTCCTTACCAATTGATACATTCAATTATCATCATCTTCGTTTTCTACATTGTTATCAACCAATAATGTGATTATTGAATCATTTTCACCCTCTCTTATAAGTTCTATTTTTACAATATTTTCAATTATAATTTATGGAAAGTTTTTAGGATGATGATGTACATTTTTACAATTTACCATTGACCTTCCAGACCAATATCATACAAGATTTTATATATTAATTGTACAAAAACACTCTAACCATGATCTTTTTCACCATCAAAAAAATAAACCATCTTCACTTGTAAATCCAAGATAAAAAATCATGATCTACTCGATCAATAGAATGAATCAAGTGAGATATATTGAGAGTAGTAAATGGAATCCAATATTTCATTATACCCCTATTAATGTTATCCCTATTTTATTTGAATATGATAATTTAAAATTTACCATCATAGTTAATTTGATTATATGAATGATATTTCTCTTGAATCCGACCTATGAGAGTGTAGAAACAATGATATTTTGTGATTTCATGTATTATTCATTTTTAAATTTTTAAATCATAATGAAATGAATATTATATGTATCAAATAACTTAGCATTAGTAGTCCTCAAGTCAGAAAAATCATATCATTTGATATTTTAGATCGATTCAAAAAATTTATTACCTATACAATAATATATAATGTTTTAATTTTAACATAGAAAAATATAAAATAATCTTGATAATATGATTATGGTTATGTAATTACATGATGGGTGACCAATTAAAATTATAAATATTAACAAATTATGTTAATCCCATCTGATTTTGAGTTCAAGCCCTTAGACGATTGATTGATTGCAATCTCAATTATTTAGTAAATGGGAAGAAAATAAGTCTTTTGATTAGAAAATATCAATGTGATTATATTAATACCTTTCAATTTTGTGTAAAATTTGACATCTTTCCTATCTGCCTTCCAACGGTTAGAAAAACCATCTAGTAGTTTTCAGATTGAGAGTTAGGGGTTATGCTTTCAAAATGTATGACTTGATTGAATCTACTCTCAATTATATCCAAATACCTATAGATGAAAGTCATTCAGTGTTTGCATGTATAAACATAAGTAACATATCCTTATGGATGAAATTTATTTTATGTATATTATTTCAAATTATCTATGTACTTGATTAAAATAAATAGAAACATATTTAAAAAATTACTTTACTACTTGATAAAATTTAATTCATCGATAAAAATATATATAATATTATGATACCTCTTTATTTTTAATGACCATTATATATATATCAGTATACTAAGATTAGTTTCTTCAACAAATTGTATAATCAAATGAATAATAACAATGAAAAAATGAAGTGGGAATTAACTTCTCTAAATGATAAAGTGTAAAAAAAATCAATATTGAATTTTAACATGCTTAGTTAGATTTAGTTTTTTTTACAATGTAATTTATGATGGTATAAAAAACAACATGATGTATAGTTAAATTTTAGGTAATTTATTATTGGATTCCAAAAGAAACAATTGTTCCTTCAGAATATGTGGGTTATGGATTTTTAATCCCTGTCACATTGTATATGGTTACTTGAATATTAATATGGAACTTTTACCTTCATTAATTTTTGAATAATATGAATTTATCATGATTTTTTATTATAAAAATATCTGATGGATACATAAAATTCTTATTTTCCCATAAACTGTGATTTTTATTAATTGTATCCAATTACTATGAGAATTAAGGTGATCTTTAAATTCACTCTTATTATTAATATATGTAAAAAATATATTATCAATGATGTTATAATCAATATACATTATGTCAAGATTATTATGTAAAAAATTATACCCCAAATAAGGATGTTTGAAAAATATTCTCCTTTTTTCTAGTATTTTGGTCCTTCTGGTTGTTCAGATATTTTACCTCATACCATTTTCTGTCATTCATTAAACAATTAAATTTTCAAATTATATAGGGACATTCATTAATTTTAATAATATTTACAAAAAAATATATCACATTTTATGACATAATCAATTAATTAGATCCATGTTATTATACCATGTAAAAACTAAATTTATGATTACAAATCTGAAATATGTGATGAAACATAAAACACCAATTTCTACTATAAGGAAATCATTGAGGTTCAAATTCAGAATTTCTAAATGGGAAAGAAAATCTAAAATGAGTGTTCCAACTGGATTATATTACAAGTACATAAAAATCACTTATTTTACAAATTAAGTATCTTTTAGTTTGAATTGTTTTCTAATTGGGGAATCATATGTTTCCATGTCATCATCCCATTATTCTCAAAATTCATTTAGCTGTGGTTGAAGGTATACATCAATGAAATTTACATGATTTATATTTTAATGAAAAATAATTTAAATAATGAATGAATTATTCTTTATACACATCCATGGATGTAAATTTTAAGTGATCAAAACAATATTCCATATATAATGATTAGTAATTATAATACCATAGGGTAATAACCATTAGAAAATAATCCCAAATATATATTTCTTGGATCTAAAAAAATATTGATATAATTAATCAAACACCTTACATGATATTAAATTGTTTGGATGTCTCATAAATCCATCATTTTTACTATTTGGGACATGTCTTTTTATATTATATGGAGTCTTAGATGGAATGAATAGTCTTTGAAATAGTGGTTTTAAAGGAATGTAATACAATTCATTTTTAGGAGTGTAACATCCCAAACTCTAAAATCCTAGAGTGACAAGTTATTTCACTACAACAGAATAATATACAAGAAATCACATTCTTAAAGACAAAATAATTAATTGGTTCTTTTAAACTACATACATACATTATTTTGATATAAAATTTGAAAAGACAAATTCACACAATTTTTTTTGAAAATAACATTATTCACTCTGGCATATCATTTCATAACAATCTCAAAAAACACCATGGATTCTTAGGGAAAATAAACATAACAATGGTATTCTCAAATGATCAGTATAGTTTATGAACATAAAAATATATAATGATTAAATTATCATAATCAACATGAAGATGAAAATAACAATAAACCCATACAAATTACTAACTTGAATATCAAGAAATGATATGGAAAATCATTAGAGATATGTAAATGAATGGAAACAAATTTTATTTAATAAATAACAACATATAAAAATTAATCCACATATAATATCACAATGAAAATATCAATGATAATACAAACTGAATTCAAAAAGTGTAAATTCTTCACTATTTTCTGTCATGTTTCAAATGCACATGATACCTTTATTGTCATGACCATTCACAATAAGATTTAATAAATATGTGTAAAACCACATTTTATTTTGGTAACCAATGCATCTCATGAGACTATTTATTCATTTTATGTATTTTCTATTCAGGGTCCCTTACCCGTACTTGTTACAACAAATCATTCCTCATATATATAATAGTTAATTTAATTCAAAAAAAAATTCCTTATTATCAAGTATCCATATTTAGTAAGAGGTAATGATTTCTCAGTATTTACCATTAAACATAATCATAAATTATCCCAAAATACGATGAATTTTATAATTTGAGTATATATAAACATAAATTTTAGGTAATGATCCTTAAATAGATAAAAAATATTCCAAAGTGGATTCTGAAATATTTTATAGAGAAAATTCAAAATTATATTTAAAAACAATTTATTAAATATAAAATATTTTCACCTAAAAAAGAAATAATTTTCATTCAAAATAAAATTATAAACATAGAATAGAATTATAATTTATTTAGGTGTTATAACAGTTTTAAATTCCACTCACATTGTATATATTAAAAATCATTCCATTCACTCTTTTTAACAAAAAATCATACTTTTTTGGAAACAGATATGAAAATTCCTTTTAAAACATTCTCTAAATAGTAAAAAGAGGGAAAATTCTCTAAAACATCAATAGAGAATATCTATTTTTAGAAAACATGGTAATAGAGAATGAATATTTTTTAGTATTTACATAATCATAAACAATCTCCAATAATGATAAGATTGTGAAATAAATCCTTACAAATTTGTAATCAGATGAATCATAAACCCCATGAAAGAAATTACATCAAATGAAACTTAATATAGAATGAAGAAGAAGATATTTATGATGTTATTTGTAGAAGGGGAATTATATACAAAACAAAAAATAAATATGTGGTAAATATGACATACATGTAATGAAAGTAAAAGTGAGATGAAAGAACCTTAAAAAATTTATGTAATAGAAGTGGACATGATTACACTGAATTGATTAAATTTATCAACAATAAATCCACAAAAAACAAGTGGAAAAATATTATAATAAAAAATCATTTCACATGTAATATTATAAAAAAACAATGATGTATAATATTAACATAATAAATGATAATTGAGTAATGAAATCACTTACTTAGGGTTCAAATTATTAAAAATGTGTTAAAACTCATGTATAATTTTCTTAAACATGATATTTTTTTTTAAAAAAATATTTATATTTTTAAAATATTTTATAATAAATCTATAAAATCTTAACACTTTATCATTAATAATACTTCATTATTTTAACTACATAGGTTGTTAATTTTTATCTTATCTTGTATGTTTTGTAATGTAAGTAATAGTTTACTTATAAGGAATGTAGATAAATAGTATATATAAAGATATAAATGTTAAAAATATAAAATTTTATCATTACATTCCATTTTATCTCTATTCATTAAAATTTAATATAGAAAATTATGTACATAGTTTTGATGAGATGGTATGTCATACATACCCATGTGGGACAAAATCATTTACTTAATGTTGAATGGGTACAAAAATTATGATATATTTATTTTAAAGAATGTGTATCATAAAATAAATTTATTATATATAAAATTTTTTTATCTGTATACCCATCCAACTAATGTGGTGATGAAAAAATAATTACACTCTTATGTTGAGATGGTACGTTGTGCGTACACACTCACAATGCTCTCATTTTTCATAGGTTGTATAAATAGTGTAATATAGTTATATCATAATAAAAATAAAATTCTTGTTTATATATAATATTTTATTCATTAAATAGTTATGGAATAAACATGTTGATTCAGAGAGTATACATAATTAAATATGAAAGATTTGGTAATGATAACTACATATTTTTTAGTGTACTTCTTTAAGATTTCTTCTCCAAGGATCAAGGGTTGGCCATTCGGAAGGAAAAATACTCTATAACATGATTAAGGATGTTAAAAGGATAAGTTGGATTAATTTTTTTTATATATATAGCTCCTTGTATTGTCAATAATTGAAGTAAGGGGTGCCCTCTTTTATGTGTCGTTAGGGGAACTTTTCGAAATTCTAAAAATTATTATATGTAATAAGACAATTTTAGAGAAAAATACATTCAAATAGCCTAAATATGTATATTTGATGAATTTGTAGATAATATATTTTACCATTTGTGCTTATTTAATATTTTTATGATTTTAAAAAAATTAATAAATTATCATCATTGTCATTTCTAACACTTTCCATTACATATAGTTTAATAAAATCAATACAATAAGATATATTTCCAAAAAAAATCATATATAACTAATATGTTATAAGAATATATAAATATCTTTGATAAACATAATTAATTTGTATTATATTAATTTTAATATTTTCAGTATTATTTATTTTATTTTTCCATTAATAGGATAATTACTACATCATTGTCATGTAATTATTTATGGTAATAGTTTCTTCACTAAGATAATTTTGAAAAATTACCCTGATTTGGATAAATAGTTTTTATTTAAATATAATATTTATAGTAAAATATATATTCCATATATCTACAGATTAAAAATATTATTAATATCAAGAAATTAAAATATTATATTTGACTTTAATTAAATAAAATATCATAAATATCATAATCTCATCCAAAGATCCATGAATGGTAATATAATTGAAAAGAAAATGATTATGGAAGAAAATTACACATAACATAAAAATATTCCATGTAATAGGGACATTTTATTGTTTTTACTGAATTGATTGTAACCTAAATTAACTCATTTACCCATTAATTTGATAACAAAAAATAACAAGGTTAATATTAAGATTGGCCAATAATAAATGTAAAATTTTACTGAATTTGGAACTCTTAAAAAAAATTCATCTTATTTTTCAAATTCAAACAACATAGTTTGCAAAAAATTAATATAATCTGAATCCCATAAAAAATAATTAAAAATAAATTTATTGAAAAAAGAATTTTTATGCCAAAACATGTACTTATACTAAAATAAGGTATAAAAATGATTAAATTATAATTAATATAAAGAAATATTATGTGTGTCACTTTAAAATAAAATTCAAATCTTAAACTGAATCTTTAATATAAAATTTTTTTTTATGAAAATTGTTATTTTTGGCTATTTACTAGAAAATCAACCTTTTTATAAAATTCCAAAAAATTAACGATAAAATAATTTTAATATGATTATTTTAAAAAATGAATTTTACATAAAAATATTATTTTTCATAGAGTTTCAATATTTATTTATATTTATTATCTCAATATAATGTTATGAAAATTTATTTTTCAATAAAATATAAATTTGATGAATAAAAAAAATTACTAAAAAATATGAGTTAATTTATAATTAATATGTATATACATAATATATATTTTAATAATATTTATATTATCTAATATAATTTCAAATTTATAATAATGTTTCATTGTTTTTTATGTTGGGTGTATAATGCGACATTTACTATTGAAGGGATTAAATTTTTCTTAAAAGAGACATTACATAAAATCATTAGGTGATCAATTCACCGCTCCTATAATAAATTGAATCCTACAAATTTGAAATTGCATTTCTAAAATAAAATTTGATATTATAATATTATTTTTTGGTATACACACTTCATAATAAGGGTTTAATAAAATTCAACTAAAAATAGGGAAAGGAAAATATGACGTTCATTCTAATAGTGCGATTTTGAATAGGAGAAAATTAGGTGGATGTGAAAATATGGACATGGAATATAAATATAACATAAATTTTCTAATGCAAATTTATTGAAAACATAATCATTTAGATGTTAATAATCACAAAATCATAAGTCTATGATATTTTAAAAGGCCGCTAATTTATTTTTAGATAAATAAATGGGTAACATTTTTTTCCAAAATCCATTACATAGAATTGATGACTTCTTTTACAAATTGGATAAACCAATCAAGAAAATAAACACAATTGGTTTAGTTTGAGGTTATAAGAGTAATATAATCCATTTTTTATTCTTCAATATTTCTCCACATTATACAATACACCTCGAGATGGATTTTCAAAATGAATTATTATGCCTGAAGAACATTTAAAAAATGATCCATATGATATTTTTTCAACATGTAAATATTTATCATAAGAAAATTATTTACCACATGTTATAAAATAAGATGAATAATTCCGAAATCATTAAAAAATAATACAATAAAGTTATCCTTATCCATTCCATAATTATTTAACCTTAAAACTCATCTAAAATTCATCTTCCCTCTTTCACAGTCCCAACATTTAGAAAGAAGGTCACTAAATTTCCAAAATCAATTTAACATTATATTATCTAAAAAATATAATGTTTCTCTTATTTCATCATAAAAAATATATAAATACATTCTCACCTTAAAACTTTAATGAAAACCTTTATTCTTCCAAAAATAAAATCGCATGTTGTTGAATATGATCCTTAAATCAGAACATGTTGTGAACATAGAAAAAATAACATAAATCATCAAATCAAAAACAAATTTCAGTATAACCAATAATACCACAATAAAATATATTTATAATTATTATCTCAAAATATAGTGCATATTATGGTTTGTCTTTATTTAATCAAGTGTTTTCGAAGATGGTGAATTTTCCACAAAATAACTTCTCTATGTTATCTGTGTTATTCATGATATGATTCCAAATCATTATGAAGACGTATTGTAGTATTATACTTAAATATAAATTTATTCTTTAAATTGGAATATAATCAATAATTTTAAATGATAATTATTGAATCCAATTACATGATCGGATTAACAAACCCGCCTCTTTTTTGGTGGTATCATATGCTTAACCCGGATCCATGTGCTTCTTTTGAGGTTTATTCATTTAACAATTTAAACAATTACTTTTATTGATCCTCACATAAATTTTGATGAATTATATTACATTAGAATATTTTTTATAACCATTAAAATCATATGCATAGTTTCATTTCTCTCCACACTTATTACAAACTCTTATTCCTTTTTATTGAGTATGATGATGTTTCTTTTCACAGTTATAACATGTGCGAAAGAGATTTTTTCAAATTTTCAATTTTTCCATATATTTCCCTACCATAATATTCTCTTTTTTGCTTCCTTATTATTCCATAATACATTAAAATTATTTCTCTATATTGTTAGAAGATGGTACTATTTATTCATATTATGAGAATGTTTGGGAGACTAGAAAACTTCGAAAGACGAACATAAAACTGTTAAAGAAAATACCATTCATACCATTTGGATTACATGAATCAATGTTTTTCCTATTATATAAGATACATTATATTTCTAAATGACAGTACACACTATAATTGATCTTATGGTTTTGAAAACATAGTGTATAATCCCAATACTACTGAAAAAGATATCATAAATTGAAAATTTAGGTGTAAATGATATCAAAATTGTTAGAATGGTTTATTTTAGAATATTTGCAAATTTTATAATATTTATGAATAAAGTAATCAATTTTTTGTAAAATAATATTCCAATGGTTTTTACTAAACTCTGTATGATACCAAATGTATAATTTCTAACTCCAGAAGCCTAGAATCAATAATTTTCTAAATATATTGGCATAAGATACAATGAATCACATATAAAAAGACCGAATAGTTCAGTATTATTAATAAGATATATACATACAGAATTCTCATATTACATTTGAAAACAAAAATTTACAATTAAATTTTAATTGAATAATATTATTCCCTCATTCATATACTTTCATAAATATCTTATTACCCATCATCGATTCCAGTGGAATGGGAACATATTGATGGTGAGATAAAATGATTAATAAATATTATTTTCAACAGAATATATATTGAATCAATAATAATATTCAACATGGAAGGAAAAATAAATGTAAAGACATTCCATGTACTAACATAACACTGATGTGAAGATATGGAATAATCTCGATAGATTTGAAATGATTGAAATGAAATTCTATTTAATCACTAAATTTATAATATTATTAATCCAAACATAATATAATAGTGAATACCTGATGGATAATAATAATTAAATTATTATTTAATGAAATTCTGAACATTTGGATGTCATGATTCACAAAGACGTGATACCTTTTCCATTCTAACCTTTTACTATATACTTTAATCAATATGGTTAAAATCCCAATTAATTTGGAGAAATTATTAATCTCATGATATTATCGATGCATTGAGGGAATTTTCTATATTTGTTACTCACCATTTTATATATGTATAAATCATTTCTAATATATGGAATAATCAATTGAATTTGAAAAGAGTGTTACTAATCATCAAGAATCCATATTTATTAAAATATTTATATTTTTCAATATTTCCTGAGTCAAAATAACCTTTATCAGTCCAATGAAATCTGATTAATGGAACCATTAGATTATATCATAAAAATATATTTCAAAAAAATATGTTTATATAGATAAAAATATTAAAATAAATTTATAGAATATTTCATGAGGAAAATATAGTTTTTTTACTTTGAAAATAATATTAAATTCTAAAAATAGATCAGATAAAAAAATATTCTATGAAGATAACATTGTAAACATGTAATAGAAGCATTAAAACAATTAATGAATCGTGAAAGTTTTACTTTATGTTCATGTAAAATGTTTTAAAAAAATTTCATTTCACATTGTTGTAAAAAAAAATTTCTAAACAACTCATTTAAAAATGACTAGAAGATACATTTTAAGTTGTTTAAATAAAAAATATTAAAGTGGTAAAAAATAATCTAAAAATGATTATAAAAAGTTAAAAACCATTTAGAATACATTTTTAGGACACATGGTCAGGGAATGTAAATTTTCCTCCGAAGATACGTAGAACTAATCAATCTTGAATAATGATTAGATTGTTGAGTAAACCCATACCACTTTGTAAACTATTTAATCGTATTCCCCATGATATTCACAAAATCATATGAAACAATATATACCATAATGTGAAATATATTCATGATATAATATAAACACGAGGAAGTATATACACCATAAAATATAAATTAATGATCAATATGATATATGTCTCATCAATGTAAATGGGAAACGAGAAACCCTTAAAATGATCATATCATTGAAGTCGAATAAGTAAAATGAATTTATTATGTGCATAAAATTTAAATACTTATAAAAAAGTGTAAATAAAAAATATTATAATAAAAATTAATTTCATTAGTTATACTATAATTAATAACTTTTGTAGTAGATGTTTAAACCGAAGAATGGTAATTGAGTTTAGACATCCCTTACCTATGTTTTGACTTCAATAAAATGTGTTTTAAAATAAATTATAATTCATTTACATGATATCAATTAATTCCATAACCGTATTTATAATTATATATTTTATATAAATATTTTATAACATCTTACCACCCATTCATTAATAATATTTCACTATTTTCACTATTTAGGATGTTAATTTCCGTGTTTTCTGATGCATGTTTTATCATGAAAGTCTAAGTTTCCTTATAAAATATACAGGTCCATCATATTAACGTTATAAATGTCATATTAAATCATTAAATACATGTTCATAACCACTGTTTGTTGATTAATATGGAATAAGAGTTTCATCGCATCGTAGAGATGGTATTCCATATATACGCCAAAGTGATGATATCATTCCCTTAATAAGAATGGGTAGGGGAAGGGATGGTATATTAATTTTACAAAAAAAATATAATATAATGAGTAATATAAATATCAATTATATCTAACAATATAATCAGCCACATAATCTGGTGATGAAAAATTAATTACACAACTATGTGATGAAGGCAAGTCGTATGGACACACACACACACACACACCGTGATTTCGCCTTTTATAAGATAGATAAAAAGCGTAATAAGGGTTTATCGTAACAATAATGAAATTTAATTATATATATGGTACTGGATTAATTAATTTTGTATTTAAAAAAATTGAGAATACTATGTCGAGTAAGAAATAAACGTGAATATTTTGGTACAGATGATTTCAACTTCTTTGGTGAACTTCCTTTATATTTCATAAGGGATATAGGTTTGCTCTTCTAGATAGAGGAAAAACACTATAACATGGATATTCTTTAGTAAAAGAAATGAATAGAATATGGTTGAGATGTATGGCTCCATGGAGCTTATATAAGTCATATAAGGGGTTGTCTTTTATAATTATGATCAGGGGAACTTTTGAAAAATTTCGAAATGTTAAATTATAATAAGACAATTCTAGATCCCAATGCTTCCAAATGGCCTAAAAATTCACTTGGAATAAATTTTTAGAAGATAAATTATAAAATATTTGATTATTATATATTTTTATTATTTTTAATTAATTTTATAAAATATTATATTTTCCAATTATCGTTATTGTCAATTTGGGAAATATTCATTACTTTGACTTCAATGAAATCAATGAAACAATATAAATTTGTATGAAATATTTTAATACATCATTAATATTCCATATTAATATATATATATATTTTGGATTTACTTAACAAATTTAAATTTTTTTTCTTTAAATTTTTTATATCATTTATATGTTTGTTCATTAATTGAATTATTACTGCATCATCAATATAAAATTATTTAAGAAAATAATTTTATAATTAAATATAAAAAATAAATTTACATGCTAAAGATACATATTTTTCTAATTCAATATAAATGTTTATCACAATATATATTCTACATATCTCCATAAAATAACTGTAATAGCTATTAAAAAATTTAATACGACATCTTATCCTTTTCAATGAATAAAAAATTACAATCATCATAATTTCATCGAAATGTACAGAAATGGTAATATAAATTATCCTTAAAATATTAAGGACTAATTTTTTTTAAATTGATTGTGTCATTCTATTGTCATTGCCAATTTTATTTTAACCTAACTTACCCACCTCCATAATTACCATAGTAAAAAACATTTCCAAGGTTACTATTGATATTGGATAAAATAAGAGGGGTTTATTTACAAAATTCATACATCTTAAATAAAAAAAACATTTTCCAAATTCAAAATATATTAGTTTTTGAAAATAATTTATCATTAATCCTATAATGGAAATAAAAAATACATTTCTGGAAAACACGTTTTTCCCAAAACTATTTTTATAATAAAAATGTATAAGAAATTTTTATTTATTTTTTTTCTTAATAATTCTTATTTTACTTATTGATAAAATTTTAATTATAATGGGTATTTTTAATATAAATAATATTATAGTTCTTATAAAAATATGTCTTATTACTATTCACTAGAAAAGCAATCTTTTAAATAAATTACCAAAAATACACCATATGATATTATTAATATTATAAATTAAAATGTAATGTACATTTTATTAGTAAATTATATAAAATTTTCAAAAAATAATTATTTTAATTTAATTATGTAATGAAATAAAAATGTCCTTTTTAATAAAAAAAATATTTGGAGAATAGAATAACATTACTAAAAATGTCCTCAATATTTCCTAAGCATAAATAAGTATAAAATTCATATATATTTCAGAATTTAATTATTCATATTCTCGCATGATAATTTAATAGCTAGCTTTTAGTCAAAATGCATTGTTTGTTTAATCTAGGTCTTTCGTACAACGTAAACTATCGAAGTGGTTCTATTTATTAAAAAAAAGACATACAATAAAATATTGATGTGTTATATGGAATTTACTTTTTCTAATTATTTTTGGTGTTTAGTTGATCTTTATGGTTATTAATTCTTATTGAGTTCCATCTTCCTATATAAAATCTTTTTCATTCTCTTTTATTGAACTCCTCACACAAATAAATCATTCAGTCATTAGGGAATACATGTATCATTGTATAATGAATTCAATATTTATTAATGATTTTTTTATCTCATGGAACAATTATGAGATCTTAGATTCTATAAATGGATCATGAATCAACTCTAAAATCATGGACAACAATTTTTTAGTAATTCAATATAAACACTAAATATGATATATCATAATTAGAAAAGTCATATTTGAATACATTTCGCACCATTCATATAATTCTCCTTTTCTGACATCATCTGATTCATAAAACACATTTTATTCATTGATTTTCTAAGAATGAATAACCTTCTATGGATCAATCGAGTGGTATTTTTATCTATAAAAATATTAGGTATTGGATACATTAAATACAAATGTGTTATTTATCATTCTTCGAATAGAATTTTCATCTGGTGGGTAAAATTGGGATTCATTAAAATGGCATACATTGTTTTTACATTCCATAACATTTAATCTTCGATGAATTATCCATCATAAAAATTGGGAATGAAACTATTTCATTATAAAAAAATCATATAATTTGTTTCTATTCAACTATAACATGGATTTTTAATCAAGACATATATATTCATTTCTATCTACCATAGATTAGTTTTCAATTTCATTATCTATTAATTATTGTAAACCCTTTGGATACTGAGGTGTGTTTTGAGTCAAAATAATAAAACTTTTATCCATTGTAATTTTATATTCACTCTACCCCATATACAGCCACATATAAGGATATAAATTCTTATTAAAACAAGTACAATCAAAATAAAAATCACCAAACTTCATCATTGACTATGTAGGTTCTTGATTCGACAAATAAAAAATTTAACATGAAAATGATTCAATTTAGCACGGAAAAAATAAAAAATCAAAATTTAGAGTTATTACACCTCACTATACATTAATTAGTGGTTCACAAGAACGTCATTGAGGATACGATAGGGAAAAAATAACAATGATATTAGGGATACGAGCTCGAAAATATCAAACTCCAATAGAATATGGGGAGATCATAGTGGTAGTGATGGATCTAGGTGAAACAAAATCACTATTGGGGGAAATGAGATTAATTTTTTTTTAATTTAGACAACCCCAAAACCCCAATTAAGTAGTTTGAAAGATAAATTTGTAATTAATTTTTTATATCATTATAATTAGTTCTTTCGTATTAGGATTATTTCATAAATTATTTCAATGATCATATAATACTGACTAATGTTACCTTCATTTCACTATATGGATTCAAGTGGTGACTCCCTCTGATGATGATCCACATACAATCCTTTGATCTTAGAGAATTCCCAATTGATTTGTGGCTGCTGGCAGGGTGGATTATTCTTTTTTTGTATCTCTAAATCACACTATGTTTTTTAGGCATGAAGTAGTTCTTCTTGGTCATCATAATTAGAAATGAGTAATTAGAGAGAGTGATTAAGAGAGATATAGAAGATTGGTGGGTGCTATGAATCACTATTCTCTCCATTATATTAAACCAAAACAATAGAAATTTATATATATTCATAGATCTAGGGATTATATTAAAATATTAAATAATTATGAACAATCCTTTTGATAATATACTAATAATTATTAAAACCCACTATAGATAGTAATATTATTATTTTTTTATTTTTATTTTTATTGCATTTGTGCTAACTTTTTCAATAAATAATTATTTTATCTACCTTTAAATTATTAGTTACCATCAAACACTACCTTTAATCATTTTAATTCTTTAACATCAACGTAACACATGAATACATATTTTTATTCATACATAAATATAGTATTCCATGTCTGGAAAATAAATCTTTATTAAAATATTAATTTATTCAAACCAATATAATTTTCACAATATAAGGAATAATTATTTAGTAATAATATTCTTGTGATAAATTATTTATTAATAAAAAATAATTATTTATTACTTTGAAAATATTATCATTCAATAATAGATGAATTTTATTATCCTTAAATCTTTAGAATAATATACATTCTCATGAGTAAATACAAATAAAATTTAATCTCAATCAAGAGAAACATTTAGTGTGTGCCCATCTAGGAATTATTCTCTTTGGAATTTGGTGGGATTTCAAAAATTACAAGATTACTACAAGAAAAGGATCAATATACCAAAGGGAAAGATATTAATATCTCAATGTTTAAAACAAAATAAATCATCACTTTTTAGTATAATTATTTTTTCACAATATCTCTTAATGAAGACTGCAAACCATGTGATCAAAAAAATTTCATGATACTTATTTATTTGAATATTTGATATAAAATTTTATTACACCATGGAAATGGAATTTATTGTGATGGTTCTATTCTAATAAATGGTTAGAGACATCAACATTCATATATATGGAAGGTAAAAATAATTCTTTGACTAATTCATTAATAAAACATCACTCATGACCCACCAAACCTATTCAACTGTTAAATGAACTATATCATCATGGTTTATGAATAAATATAAGTTCATGAGTTGTAACAAGCTTTAAAAATAATCACAATGTATAAGAGTCATTGTACATAATTATATACATAAACATCTAATGACACTAATACACGGGGAATCCCTTCTAGAGGATCTGTTTTCATGTTTATAATCATGGAGATTATCATGTGTGAACTAGATTATATTATGACTCATAACCTTATGAAGAGATTAGGGAGTTTGGAAATATCATGGATTCAACAAAGGGATATTTTAATACTTTTTAAACTAAGATAAAAAAGGTTAAGGCTTCAATATCTTAAAAGAGTAGTCAACTCAATTCTGTTCCTCGATCTGTTAGCAGGGAGAAGGGAGTCAGATCTAAACTAGAGAAAAATGTTGTTGCTCAAGAATAAAGGATTTTGGCTTTAGAAAAGATGAACCAGGATCATGAGATCTTGCTGAAGATGTTTTAAGAATATCATATGTCAAGAAGCTCAAATCACTGATAAAGAAAATATTGTCTGAGTAGAAGAAGAATGGATAATTTTTTTTATATTCCATTGTTTTTATGTAATATAAACCTTATTTATAAAATTTTATTAAGAAATTTCTTGCATATATTTATTTTCCATTCGAATGTATGCTTGCTTAACCTTATAGGGTCATCTTATACTTGTCCATTCCGTTTCCTATTTTTGAAAATCACAAAGGGGGAGAATTTATTTAAAAGATGAATTTAATCTCTGGGAAGGAGAATCTAGTAATGGGGAGTACGGAAAGAAAGGTTAATATCCAAGTAAGGGGGAGTTTTCTTTTTATGAAGAAATATTTATCTAAGGGGGAGATATTACCTTAAGAAAACCTATCTTTAAAGACCAAGAGTATGATCCTTTGGAAACATGACCTAATGGGGATTTAGTCGTATTCATCTATAATCTAATTCAAAGGGGGAGATAAGTGTTTATTACTTGTTTATCTATGATAATATATTCACCCTTAAAAGTTGTTTGTGCTTTCCAAAAAGGGGGAGAATGTTGAGTCAATAAGTTTATCTTATGACTTCTTCATTCCTTATGGTTTTATTTTTTGAAAATCACAAATGAATTTTCTTAAATTCCGTCATTATGATTTGAATTTTTCATTTCGGAATTATCATTCCATTATACTTATAGATATATCATTATGTTTTACCATTCTGTTATACATACAAATCTGTCATTACGATTTTTCATTCGGTTTTTATGATTCTGGTTCCGGTGTATATATGATGCCGATCTTCAATACTAATTCTGGTGTATATATGATGTCGATCATCAATACCAATTCCGGTGTATATAAGATTCCGATCTCCAAAACCGATTATGGTGTATATATGATGCTGATCTTCAATTCCAAATCCAGTTTATATATGATTTCGATCTTCAATACAGAATCCATTGTATATATGACGCTGATCTTCAATGCCAAATCCAGTGTGTATATAATTCTGATCTACATGATACCGAATCAGGTGTATATGTGATACCAATTTTATGGTTACGATTCTGGAACAAAAGCGATACCTGTATTTCAATCTGATTTATTTGTCCTTATGATTCCATGTTCTTAATAGTATTTTTCTTAAGAATATGTTTTCTTGATTTCTTAAGATTATATTATCTTGATAATGTTAGAGTTTCCTAGTGGATCATTCCAATGATATGGGATTCAAAGATTTCTTGTAATGCCCTGACCCTAGTTACCCAGAGTCTGTACATTATTATATAACATTGGCATGATCACAAAAGATCAAGTCTCGAAAGACCAATTATTTTAGTAGCCTTGGAAACACTAGATATATTCAGAAGTCTTACATTACATCATACATTGAAAAAACTACAACACATCTTGTCTTCATAGAACACACTCATATCCCCTCATTCTATCCCTACATCTCATTCATAAAATACTACTTCATATCTTGGGAAAAATAAAACATTGAAAGGGGTGAGCTCATATTCTTAGTAAGGATAACAATATAGCAGAAACATTCACAAATAAACATAAACATTTATTTCAATTTATAACTAAAACAAAAGCCTTTTAAACATGAAATTCAGTATAATAGGGAAAAAATAAAATGAAATAATTCCATTTACTTATTCAGATAGATATTCTACTAGTCGTATAATCACATTGAATATCAATAACCACTTTCATAATGATGGAATGCATAATTCTAGACTATCATAACCACATAGTCAAGGCCTTGTGCCAAGAATACAAATAAGATTTTGTCAAGGCCTTGTACCAAGAAACTATTTTGTCTCATGAGACCTACTGATGCATAGAGGAGCTATAGCGGGTTCCACCCGTCAATTATTAAGTCCAATGCATTCCTCATATGAACAGGTTTAAACATAACATAAACATTCGTGTTAAAACTAACATACGAAATGTCAATGCAGTCTCTATAAACCATGAATGGTAAAAAAATAACACATCCACAGTCAAACATATCACAAAACCTTCAATACAATATGGATGTTTTGTATCATAATAAATCAACATTAAATAAGCTTAAAATCCATCAAAGGATGTTGACATAGATGAAATCAAAAATATTTGAGAGAAATATCGCCTTTTTGAAATCATTTAAAACTCACATACTTATAAAAGAAAAAATTTACTTTGAATGTATTTTGATAATCCTGTAAGGGAAGCTTCAACAATTTTATAATGGCGGAAAATAGCCACACCAGTCGTATAAGTTAAAAAATACATTCTTACCTTAATTTAATCGAAAAGGTTAAAACAGAACTTGTTTGTAAAATGACACAATGATTCCATTAGAAACTTCTTATAAAAAGTCAAATAAGGGTATAAATGACTTTAAACCATAGTCTGTAAAATAGTATGAATGTTTTGAAATAAATTTTTACGAAACATGGATGTGGATGATAAAGAGGTTCTATCAGATAATTACATTTAAACAACCTCGGATAATGATGAGATTGTGAAATAAACCCTTACTTTGTACTTTTCCTTGGTTTAGGGTAGGTTTACCTCCTGTATAATGGTGAAATAATTGTTATTAAACTATACAAGGATCATATATATCAATATGATATCATATATGATCTTTTAACATTGATTTATTAATAATATATTAGTATTATCGTCATTTCAGGTGTTAAATTTCTCATTTTTATATGTTTTGTTACATAAGTCGTTTTTGTTATGGATATGTTGAGTATTATTCATATCCAGAATGATATCAAGTCCTTAAACATTACTTTTAATCATCAAATGATAATTAGTCTTGAATTGATACGATTGGAAATGAATCTCTTCGTGTTCGTGGAGACGATAGTCCGTACGTACGCACGAGCAACAATATCATTATAATAACATATAATTGGATGGTATATCATATATACAGAATCATTATCATGTTATATTTATTATTTACTTCAATTAAACATCATTATCATACTCATCCAAATAATAATGTTTTGAATAACAATTACACCATGATGTGGAAACGGTAATCCGTACGTACGCACGTATGATGACATGTCATTAAAAGGATGGATATAATACTTAATGTGGTTGTTCCATATTTATAATAAGATCAAAATATATAGAATACAGTGGAGTTATTATTTTTGAAAGGAAATAACAAAGAATGAAGAAGTTGAAGAAGAAAGGAACTTGAAAGGTTGTGGCGAAATCATTACCTCTTCTTCGGGTTCTTCCTTTTGATTTGATCAAAATTGCTCCATAGGTTGGGTTTATGATCAAAATAAGTCCTCTAGGATAAAGGTAATAAATTTTAGAGGGTATTTGGGTAGAGGTTAGCTGATCCAAATGTCTTTGAAGGTGTGATTATGGTGGTAGAGGTGGGGGCCTTTTATAATTGGAGAGGAGGGGAACTCTTGGAAAGTCATGAAATTTACTTTATTATGAAATGATTTTAGGATTTTAAAGGTCCCAAAATGATATATTTCTAATCTATGGTGATAAGGGTTCAAAATCCACACATCCAATATGTTTTTGACAAGTTTATGTCTTATATTTTACCTTCTCTTTTCATTTTATTTAAATCGTTCATTAATGAAGTAATCGCCGCATCATCATGGTGTTATAAATAAATTTATTTATTTAATGTATAAAAATTATACAAAAAATACCATGATGTAGGAAATTTTTTTACCTTTCCAATTACTATTTATAGTCTAAGATATCATTTATTTATACAAAATTAAATTTTTTTTATTTAGGTGTTAAATACTTTTGTTATATTTTCCTTTCTTTAAAAAATAAAATGATAAAATGTCACTATCACACAAAAGTGAATCCATGGGGTCCCTAAGTTGGTACACTGCATCCCAGGGTCAGAAATGACACAACCAATAGCATTAGGACACATTTAGGGGTAATTTTATATTATTATGATATTATTTGATTACCTATAACTACCCGATTACTAATTAATCATGATAATTTAAGATATTTGTCGCCGTTTCTATTCATAATGTCCAAAAACAAAAGAGTCTTAATTAAATAATTTGGACCTTCTGATTAAAAATATGGAATCCATTTTAAAAAATTCAAAACAATGAAAATACAGTAATTAATTTAATAATTATTCCTGTTGTCAAAACAAATAGCGTGTTTTTAAGAAACAATATCTATCAAAATATTGACAATTTGTTTATGTCCAATTTCAAAGTGAAATTAATTACAAAGACCAAAATTGTATTAAATGGTAAAAATATATTCTAAATATACTTTAAAACCACTCAAATTAAAAAAAATTTCACTATAAATTAACTCTATTAAAAAACGTTTTTTTAATCTAAATTTTGTAATTTGCACTATTAATTAAAGTATGAAATGTATCCTAAAAGTACCAAAATTTCACCCTAAGATAATTTTGACACCCTGAATCCAAAAATGAATTCCATTTTTAATGATAAAATGTATAAAATTTCAAAATGTGGGTATAACTATTCATAACGGCTACTTTGATTGGACACGGTGTGTTAGAATCATGAAGTTGCGTACAATGCAATCTCTTGCATTATTGAAAGGGAAACATACCATGGAAGCATGGGGTGTTTCATTATCCCCTCATTCAAATAATTTCGTCCTCGATATATCTTGAAAATTTTTGTTTAAAAACACTCAGGTGGTTGTTCATCATAAGTTCCTCGGGTTCCCACGTTGCCTCTTCAATCTTATGGTTCCTCCATAGAACTTTTACCAGACAAGTCCTCTGGTTTATCAGTACTTGTTCTATTGTATCAAGAACCTTGACAGGATCTTCTCAATAAGATAGATCAGGTTCCAACTCTAATTCCTCATAGGTGAGTACATGTTTTCAGTCAGGCATGTATTTTCTAAACAGTGATACGTGGAACACGTCATGAACTTTAGAGAGACTTGGAGGAATTTCCAAATGGTAAGCTATAACCCCAATTCATTCTATAATTTCTAATGGTCCGATGTACCTGGGACTTAATTTTCCCATCTTACCAAATCATATAACTACCTTCCACGGAGATACCTTCAAAAAATCATGATCTTCTACCTGAAATTCCAAATCCTTCCTTCGGTTATCGTCATAGATCTTCTTCCTACTTTGAGCTGCTTTGATGTGGTTTCCGATTACCTTAACTTTTTCCATAATTTTCTCCACATGTTCTGGGCCTACGAGTTTCTTTCACCAACATCATCCCAACAGGTTGGTGTGCGACATCTCTTTCCATATAACGCTTCATATGGTGCCATCTGAATACTTTAATGAAAGCTATTGTTATAAGTAAATTATACCAGAGGTAAATATTGATCCCACATATCTTTAAAGTCAAGTGAGCAAGAACTAAACATGTCTTATAAGGATTGAATAGTCCATTCTGATTGTCCATCAGTTTGAGGGTGGTATGTAGTGCTCAAATGATGTTCTGTATCCAGAGCTTTCTGAATACTTTACCAGAATCGTGATGTGAAATGGGGATCACGATCAGAAACAATCAATAGGGGTAAACAATAAAGTCTCACAACTTTATTAATATATAGTTTTCATAGACATTCAAGTGTTAAATCTTCCCTTATATAAAGAAAATGTGCTGACTTGGTAAGACGATCAACACTGACCCATATTGCATCATTCCTTCTAGAAGTCTTTGGTAGTCCCATCAAAATGTCCATCATGATATTATCCCATTTACACTCAGGTATGGGAAGAGGTTTCATAACTCCTCCAGGTTGTTTTCTCCCATCTTTCACTTGTTGAAAAACCATGCATCTTGACACAAAATCAGCAATCTCCCTCTTCATGTTGTCCCACCAAAATTTTTACATTAAATCTCTATACATATTATTGCTACCAAAGTGTATAGAGAAATTGGAACTATGAGAATCATCCAATAATTCCCTTTTTAGACTAGCTATATCGAGAACACAAAGACTCTTCCAAAATTTCAAAATTCCATCATCAAACACAAAGTCACTCAATCTCTCATCATTCACAACTTTAATCTTATTTTGAAACCCCTCATCATCAGCTTGATAACTTCTTTATCCTTTGTAATAAAGATGGTTTGGAAACCATTTGAAACATTATTGATGATCCACCTTCCATGGTTATTCCCATTTCCATATTTACTAGATCCACGAGAATAGGATCCCTTTCAACTCTCATCATGTTCAAAACTCCATGATCATTTCTTCTCAAAGCATTTGCCTCCTTATTTTCTTTCATCGAGTGGTAGTGTATAGTGAAATAATAATCCTTGAGTAGTTCAAGCCATATACTTTGCCTCGTGTTGAGTTCTTTTTGTGAGAAAATATACTTCAAACTCTTGTGATCAGTATAAATCTCACATTTTTCACCATAGATGTAGTGTCTCCATATCTTCAAAGCAATGATCACAGTTCCTAACTCGAGATCATGAGTAGGATAGTTTTTCTCAGGAATTTTCAACTGTCGTGATGCATAAGAAATATCCCAGTCATTCTGTATAAGGACACAACCAAGTCATTTCTTCGATGCATCACTATAAATAACTAACCCATCATTCCATGATGCAAGAGTCAATATAAGAGCATTGACTAATCTTCTGTTTAGTTCTTCAAAAAATTATTCAAACTCCTTTGTCCAAACAAATTTAACCCCTTTACGTGTGATCATTGTTAATGGGTTAGCCAACCGGGAAAAATTCTGAACGAAACATCGATAATAACCTACTAAACCAATAAAACTGCATACCTCAGTTATACTCATCGGTGATGGAAATTATTAGATCACCCTTTTCATAGAAGGATCAATAGAGATTCCATCCTTAGGAACTATATGGCCATGAAAATAAATCTCATGAAGCCAAAATTCACACTTGCTAGACTTCCCATATAATTCATATCTTCTTAGAGTCTTCAGAATAATGCGAAAGTGATTTTCATGATCTTCATAGATTTTGGGGTATACCAAGATATCATCAATAAATACCAAAACAAAGTCATCAAGATATTCCTTGAAAACACTATTCATTAGATCCATGAAGACAGAGGGAGAATTAGTCAATCTAAAAGGCATTATTGTAATCTCCTAATACCGTACCTAGTTCGAAATGCTGTCTTCGGAATGTCTTCCTTCATCACACGCAACTGATGGTATCCAAATCAAAGGTTAATATTTGAAAAGTATTGAGCTCCATGAAGTTGTTCAAATAAATCATCAATGTGAGGTATGAGATACTTGTTCTTTATTGTTATAGCATTGATCTCCCTGTAGTCAATGAACATCCTCATAGATCCATCTTTCTTCTTGACAAAAAGGACAAGGGATCCTCATGGAGAAACACTAGGGTGAATAAATCCCTCATTACTCAATTCCTCTAGTTGTTTCTTTAGTTAAACTAACTCCACAGTGGACATTCTATAAGGGGTCTTCGATATAGTCCTTGAACCAGGAATTAATTCAATGGAAAACTCAATTTCTTGTTCTGGAGGATGTCCAGGTAAATATTTCAGAAGCACATCTACGTATTCTTTCAGAATAGGTACATCCTCTATTTGAACATTCCTTTCCTCACCCATAGTTATTTTATTCTCTTCCTCCCATATAATTGAATTTATTTTATCTACTGGGGGTGGATCTTGATAAGAATCAAGTGGTGACGATTCTTCTCTAATGACAAGGTGTTCCTTATCATCATCATAAAAAATCATAACCTCCTCCTTCTTACAATAATCCTTTGCATCATGGTCCGATAGACAATCCATACCGAGGATTATATCAAACTCAGTCATTGGTATGATGATGAGATCAGCAGATTAAGAACATTTATATTCTCTAATGGGAACTGATTCCCAGAACTTTGTAGCCATTATTCTTACCAAAGAAGTTTGGACTTGAAACTACCTTGTTAAATCCAATTTTAAATATCTATTTTTTAGCAAACTAGATTTTTTTGAAATAATGCGATGATCCAGAATCAAATAATGAATTCCTAAACTTGAGGAAACCATTAAATTACCTACCACCATGTCTTTCGAAGCTTTTACCTCTACAGTAGTGATATCATAATCTTGTCCTTGATACCATGGCCTTTTCTGAGGAAAGTTTCTCTGATTCTTAGGAAATCCATTTTCATAATGTCCCATATCCCTGCAATTGATGCATTGAACATCGGTAACTTCTTTTATCCCCTTGTAATCACTAGCTTGGTGGGCTTTTTCACCACACTTGTAATAGACTCCCATTCCTTTCAAGCAAGTACTAGGGTGTTTCTTACCACATTTACTACAGGATAGATAATCAACATTTCTCTTATTCCACTTATTTCCATTTCCAGAGTGATCAACATATATCTTCTTCTCTTGCTTTTCTTTAAAGTTATAAGACCTAGGGAATTATTTTTTGTCTTGATAGCGCATGAGACAATGTCTTTGTATGAAGAGAAGGATTTTGAGACCAATGGTCTAAGGAGAAATGGTTTTAACCCATCAATGAAATGATAAATCTTAATTCTTGGGTTACGTATACAATCTGCATCATACCTCTCTAACCTTGTATAGTTATCCTCATACTTTGTGACATTCTCATCCTCTTTTTTCCTCAGACACAGAAATTGCATTTCAATATCTACTCGATGGTCATGAGGAAATTATTTTTATAAGAAAATCTCTTTGAACTCCCCCATTCCATATTTGATACTTCATCATATTCTTTCATTTTTTGAATCAATGTCATCCATTGATCAGCATCTCCAGTGAGGCAGTAAACTGCCATGACAACTTTTTCCCTTTCGCTACTCCCCAAGGCATGGAATATTTTATCGAAAGAATTTATTTGTTGCTCAGCTATTAAGGGATCTGTACTCCCATTGATCGTTTGTGGTTGTTGCCTCATGAAATGATCTAACATTGATCCTCCAAGGTGCGGATCAGGGTGCTATATACGGGTAAGGTTATTATCCATAACCTCAGTGAGTTGTCCCGGTATGGTGATTAGGTGATCAGAACCAGTTGCATCACCAGCCCCACCATAATTATCTTGGGAAGGAGGGAAATCTTTCAATGGATAGCGTGTATTGATACAATTTTCATTTCTTCCCCTAGGTCCATTTCTAAACAATGTCATAAACTAGATCAGTTTATAAATCAAAATACATATTTACATACCTGTAAAACACTTTACAGAAATTGAACTATTTATGGATATAATCCATAATCATAAAAAAATGTTTTCTATGAGGAAGTATATACTCGTATAACCTTCATAATGATTTGTAAAGAAAATGAGAGTTATCCTAAGAAAATCCCTCGGGTGTGTTGTAACCAAGCATACAGCAAGGCCCGTTCTCATGCACCAGTTCCCGTTCAAGTCTAGCTCAAAGCGGTGTTTTCAGGTTTCACCCCTATGTACATCTGTGCCAGAGCCATCTCTACCAGCTCGTATCAAGATAAGGATGTATTTCCCATAAAACTCACAAAATTTCTACAATACCAAAATTCTAGGAAGTTCATCTATACTAATCCTCAAATTATTTTAAATGGATATGTTCCCTAATCATAGTTTATCTAAATATAGCTTCCATGGATAGAACTAAACTTCCTCTGATACCAACTGTAACGCCCCAACCCCAGTTATCCAGAGTCGGTGCATTATTACATAACATTGGAATGATCACAAAAGATCAATCCGTGAAATACCGATTAGTTTAGTAGCCTTGGAAACACTAGATATATTGATAAGTCTTACATTAAATCATAAAGTGAAAAAACTACAACACATCTTGTCTTCATAGACCATACTCATATCCCCTCATACTATCCCTATAGGTCATTCATAAAATACTTCTTCAAATCCTGGGAAAAATAAAACATTGAAAGGGGTGAGCTCAGATGCTCAGTATGGATAACAATATAGAGGAAACATTCATAAATAAACATAAACATTTAAGGCAATGTATAACAAAAACAAAAGCCTTTTAAACTTGAAATTTAGTATACTAGGGACAAAATAAAATTAAATAATGCCATTTACTTATCCACAAGGTTATTCTACTAGTCTAATAATCACATGAAATATCAATAACCACTTTCATAATGATGGAATACATAATTCCAGACTACCATAACCACATAGTCAAGGCCTTGTGCTAAGACTACAAATATGATTTTGTCAAGGCCATGTGCCAAGATAATAGTTTTTCTCATTAGACCTACCGATGCATCGAGGAGCTATAGAGAGCTCCAACCGTCACTTATTAAGTCCAAAGCATTCCTCATATGAAGAGGTTTAAACATAACATAAACATTCTTGTTAAAACTAGCATACAAAATGTCAATACTCTCTCCATAAACAATGAATGGTATATAAAAAACACATCCATAGTAAAACATATCAAAAGTCCACTAATACAATATTGATGTTTTGTATTATAATAAATCAACTTTAATATGCTTAAAATCGATCAAAGGATGTTGACATAGATTAAATCAAAACTATTTGAGAGAAATATTTCTTTCTTGAAATCATTTAAAAGTTGCATAATGATAAAAGAAAACATTTAATTTGAAAATATTGTTATAGTCTTGTAAGGGAAGCTTAAACAATTTTATAATGGTGGAAAATAGCCGCACCCACCGTATAAGTTAAAAAAGGCATTCTTACATTAATTTTTTCAAAATGGTTAAAAAGGATCTTGTCTGGAAAACAACGAAAAGATTCCTTTATAAACTTCTTGTAAAAATTCAAACAGGGGTATAAATGACTTTAAACCATATTCTGTAAAATATTATGAATTTTTTAAAATACATTTTTAAGAAACATATATGTGGATGATAAAGAGGCCCCAGTAGATAATTATGTATAAACAACCCCGGATAATGAAGAGATTGTGAAATAAACCCTTACCTTGTACTTTTCCTTGGTTGAGGGTATGTTAAATTCATATATAATGGTGAAATAATTTTTATTAAACTATAAACGAATCATATATATTAATATGATATCATATATTAGCTTTTAATGTTTCTTCATTAATAATATCTTAGTATTATCGTCGTTTGGGGTGTTAACTTAAGCATTTTTTATATGTTTTATTACATAAGTCATGTTTTATATGGATAAGTTGTATATTATTCATATCCAGAATGATATAAAGTCCTTAATCATTACTTTTAATCATCAAATGAGAATTATTCATGAATGGCTACGATTGGGAATGAATCTCATCGCGTTTA
Organism: Viscum album; assembly: GCA_963277665.1. Classification (NCBI taxonomy): domain Eukaryota; kingdom Viridiplantae; phylum Streptophyta; class Magnoliopsida; order Santalales; family Viscaceae; genus Viscum; species Viscum album. The sequence continues at coordinate 1,727,900,126 of OY728140.1, forward strand.
TGGAGACGGTAGTCCATAAGTATGCACGATCGACAATATCAATAAAATAATATATAATTGGATGGTATATCATATATACAAAATCATTATCATGTTATATTTATTATTTACATCAATTACACATCATTATCATAACCATCCAAATAATAATGTTTTTAATAACAATTACACCACGACTTGGAGACGGTAACCCGTACGTACGCACGTTAGATGACATGTCATTCAAAGGATGGATAGAATAAGGAATATGGTTGTGAAATATTTATAAAAACATCACAGTATATAGAATATACTGAAGTTATTATTTTAGAAAGAAAATAAGAAATAAGCAATATGTTCAAGAAGAAAGGAACTTGAAAGGGAGTGGTGAAATCATTAATTCTTCTTAGGTTTCTTCCTTTTGATTTGATCAAAAGGGATCCATAAGTTGGATTTATGATAAATATAAGGAATCTAGGATAGAGGGAGGAATGCTAATAGGTTATTTGGGGAGTTTGGCCAAGCCAAATGGCTTTGAATGTGTGAATAAGGTGGCATTGGAGGGGGCCTTTTATAAGAGGAGAGGAGGGGGACTCTTGGAAAGTCATGAATGTATACTTTATTATAAAATGATTTTCAATTTTAAAGGTCCCAAAATTATATATTTAGAAGATAAGGTGATAAGTGTTAGAAATCCACCCATCCAATAGGTTTTTTAAAAGTGTAACTCTTATATTTTACCTTATCTTTTCATTTTATTTAAATCGTTTATTAATGATGTAATCGCTGTATCATCATGGTGTTATAAATAAATTTATTTATTTAATGTCTAAAAATTATAAAACAAATACCATAATGTTGGAAATATTTTTATCTTTCAAATGACTATTTATAGTCTAAGAGATAATTTATTTAGACAAAATTAAAATTATTTTACATAGGTCTCACATACTTTTGTTATATTTTCCTTTCATTAAAAAATAAAATGATAAAATGTCACTATCACACAAAAGTGATTCCATGCGGTCCCTAAGATGGAAAAAGGCTTCCCATGGTCGGCCATGACACAACCAATATAATTAAGACACACTTTGAGGTCATGTAATATTATTATGATATTATTTAATTACCCTTAACTACACGATTACTAATTAATCATGATAATTAAGGATAATTTTCGTCGTTACTATTCATAATGTCCAAAAAACAAAGATTATAAATTACATAATTAAGATCTTTTGATTCCAAATATGGAATCCATTTTACCAAATTCTAAACACAGAAATTGTATTAATTAATTTAAAAATTATTCCCGCTGTGAAAACAAGTACCACGTTTTAAAGAAACAATATCTATCAAAAGATTGACAATAGTTTATGTCCAATTTCAAAGTGAAATTAATTATAAAGACCAAAATTGTATTAAATGGTCAAAATATTTTCTAAATACACTTTAAAACCAATCAAATTAATAATTTATCACTATTAATTATTTTGATTACAAAAGTTTTTTTAATCAAAATTTAGTAATTTTGACTATTCATCAAAAAATGAAAGTTATCCGAAAAGTACCCAAATTTCACCCTACGATAATTTTGAAACTCCAAATCCAAACATTAATTCTATTTTGAATGATAAAATGTATTAAATTTCAAAAAGTGGGTACTACTATTCATAATGGCTACTTTGATTGGTCACGGTGTGTTAGAATAACAGAGTTTTGTACAATGCAAGATTTTGTATTATTCAAAGGGAAATATACCGTGGAAGCTTGGGGTGTTACATTTGGTATACCTAAAATATATATATTGTTCCTATTACTTGAAAAAATGTCGTACAATCTGTTACATACATACTGTCATATGTTTTCCACATCTCTAGGTACCTCCGAAATTTAAGGAAAATATGACCATTGGAGAGGATCCGACTGTTGAGAAGAATTGCCTATAAATACAGGATCATTTGAACGTGCAAAGAACTTTACACTGAACAATCTTATGACGTGATTGCCTAAGAGAGAGGCTCTTTCAACTCTTAGTGCTTCTTGCGGATGTTGTGAAAAACATGTTCAGGTGTGAAGAACTTGTTCAGAGTTTCTTAGTGCATACTCTGATCGTGATGATCGTGGGATTCTGGGTTTGCAAGAAGAAGATTCCAATTTCCTTCAAATTGACTGCATGCGGGGACATCAAGACAGATACCGATCTTTGGATTGAGGTCTTACCTAGGTTTGGGTATGACCGAATTTCTTGAAAGTATAAATCAAGGAACCTTTATCCAAGGTTGTTGGATACCGTTCACTTTGGGTTAAAAGAATCCCATTGTTACTTGATTCCTATTTCATGTTGTTTTAATTCGGCTATATTTGTAACTTTGTTAAAGATAGAAAGTATAAACTTCTTATACTTTTTAATTCTGTTACTCTGATTATATTAAAAATTCAATATGATTTACGGTAGAATATTTCTTTTAAAAAAATTGAAAAGTTTTCTTTTAGAAGGCTTGTGAATTCTTGTTTAACTTTGTTAAACTTAACTTTAAAGGATCCTATGTTATTTTTAAAGTATACAATTCACCCCCTCACCTCTTGTATATTGAGCATCTCACTTTTACATATTCTATCCTACAATGATGATTTGTATGTATAACATAATGGTAAAATGTAATTATATATCTGTAAGTATAATAGAATGATGATTCCGAAATGAAAAAATCGGAACTTAAAGACGGAACATAAGAAAAGGGGTTTGTGATTTTCAAAACATAAAACCATAAGGAATAGAGTAGTCATATGATAACCTTAATGACTCAACAATCTCCCCCTTTTTGGAAGGCAAAAGAAACTTTGCTAAGGACGAATATATTGACATAGATAAACAAGTAATAAAAACTTATATGCGGGGATACACATAGAAGGTTATTGAAACATATTCATACTGGTGTTTTGTCGCATTATATGATTTGAATAAAACTACTGGAATTGATTGAGTTCATGTTTTTATCAGTTCAGCACAAGGGATATAATTAAGAAAGAAACCCCATTTTAATAAATGTCTACCATGGGACTATTGTGTTGTTGAAATGGTGAACATTGAGTGGACCAAGAATATTGTTTTTTATAATTTTGTAGTCATATACATCGATCCAATGAAGGATAATGGTTGGGTTTTCTTATAAGAGTATGGGTGTTATCCTCTAGTTGAACAGTATTGGAGCTTTCAAGCTTTTTTAAGTTCTTAATTTTTAGACAAACAACATTTTGAATAAGAGAATATAAATATTATTGGAATATTAAATCAGATTAAAACTAGGGATTAAAGATTCATTATTGGATAAATGATTAGATTTTTTACCAAGTTAGGGTTGTTGGATGTGTTAATATTATAGAATCGGTTGCATAAAAATGTTTGAGATTTGGAAATGAGTTGTTGACTAAACCAAAACTAATACATTAACCATATAAATTTTATGTGGAGCTGATGAATAAACCCCTGATGCGGAATGTTCAACTAGAGATATAGTAAAAATCAGAAGAAATTAATGGGAGAAAGGTCGAAATGATGTTGAGAAAGACACATGGGGATTAGGCTTTGCAAATAAAAATTAGTTTTATTTTATTGTATAAATTTACATTATGTCAACTATTCAATAGATTTTCAATTTTTGGGATATGTGTTATTCATTTCTCTCTCTCCCTCTATCTTCGTCAACCATATTTAATTCTAGTTCCATGAAGTGTTACTGTCACTTCATGATATACTGTGTGAGGTAGACTAATTAATATATTGATACGTTAAATGAATTTTGTATCATATACATTATATCATAGAAAGAAATGATAAAACATAGAACCTAAGGTTTTAGATCCATTAGAGATCAACAACTTAAATGTCTTACTACACATTATTTTATCAACACCAATCAAAAATTTCTCCCCACATGTATTACTTCTAAATATAATCCCGCATATAATTCGATGGAGAAATAAGAAATATAAGGGGTGAATTAAAAAAAGTATGGGAAACCGTTATCCACATGTTATAAAGGGTCAGTTCATAATCAAGTGAGAAAACACATGAATGTGAGAAGTATTTGATAAAAAATCATGAGACCGTAATAGAAAATCATATATCAAGATAAAACAAAATCAACTAGGTAATTAGAACATAAAACCATAAAAATATCATCATGTATGGAAAACACCATGGCCTTGAATTGTGTGGCAATAATTATAAAATATTGATATAAAATAGTTACTTGGGACACAAACATGATCACATGAATCACCAAAAAATTCAGAGTTAAAAACTAAGACAATTATAACATTGAGAACATGAAATCATTACCTAAATCCTATAAAATAGTGGATTTGATATAAAAACATACATCCCACAGTGGATCTATAATTACATTATGCATCCCTTAATTATCTAATGAGATATCAAAATTTACACATTTCCTTTGAATGTTATATAAAACCCACCAAATAGATAATGATAATCCATATATATATATATATATATATATCCCCATCATGAATATTACCACACATTTAATCATTAAAAAACTAGAGAAAGAATATGGGTTATTTAATTAATTCAAATTGTGTCGCATTAAGTTACATTAAAATTAGATCACATGATTAAAAAAATTCAATAATCCATAAGAAGTATACCCTATGATAAATTATAGTGTCATTCATGAAATACAATCCCATAATATATAGTTCTTTTGAAGATATAAATTACTATGAATATGCTATTTATAAAGGGTTGATTATGAAGGGAGGTTATACCATTGAAAATTGTACCAGAAGGGAATTATTTGCGATGTAACATTTAATGTGTTATAAAAATTAATCATTTTCAATTGAAAATAAATTTTATTGCAAATAAATGTGATAGGAATGTGTGTCTCTCATTATGAAAATATTTAGTAACAAATAATAGTGATGAATTTAGAATCCATCACTAATAATCATTACATATGTGGTATTTGCAACGAAAAATAATGTCCAAAAAAGTAAATTTTCGATGAAAAACGTCCCATCACAAATAATATTATGTTAAATCCAACAACCTCCCTTATTCCTCTACCTCAATATTTTATCCTTCTATTGAGAGGTCCACATTGCACAATGGCAAAAATACCCCTCCTAAAAACTCTCTTTCTGCAACTTTTTATCGATTGAGATTTGAATCATCTTGATAAATTTCCCCTTATCTCCAATTTCATTATTTTTTCAATTTTTCATTTTGTGACATATTATTTAGTTTTGGTGATCCATAAGATTAAAATTTTATCATATTTTAATGGTTTATATTCTATTTAGGGTTTCTTCAAATTTCTTATGTACTATTTTCAAATTTATCAAATCTCTACGAGTTATATCATATTTTTAAGGTATTTTTATCATTGTTTAATTTTTATATTTAATAGACTTTTATGTTTGATATTTTTAGATAATTCCTGTATATTATTAATTTCTACTATTAGAAGAAATGTTATTATGAAAATTATTTTGGAATATCTGATATTAATGGATTTTATATAAATATATTTAAATTTGTAATATTATTTGATGTCTATGATGATATGTTTCTTAATGATTTATAATAATACTTTATTTATTCAAAATATATTAAATTATGATTGGTAGTTATTATGATATTGATTTTCATTTTTAAAAAATCACGTGAATATAGATTTGTAAACACATTGATATATGTGTATATGTATATATATTAATAAGACCTTATATATAATTATAATTTAAAAAAACATGACTGATTATATATATCTGTTTATGTATGTTTTTAGGATTGTATGAATTTATAGATTAAATATTTATATTTTTAAAAAAACTATGATAATAGATTTGATGTATTTATATTAAATAAGAATGTTGTAATATATAGATATATATATTAACTTTTGAATATACATATATAAATGTTTAAACAATTTTATGGTTTTTAATATACATATACATATATTAAAAACATGTAAGACTATATATATTTATATATAAGTGTATGTGTGTATGAATATATTGATTTGGTATGTTTCATTATTTAAAAAAATTGTAAAAATATATTTTATTTAGAAATCATGTAATATATATATATATATATTTACATGTAAATATGTAAATATATATATTTTTAGAAAATTATGTATGGTTTATTAAACACACACTCACACACATAGACACACATATATATATGTTTATATAGATTTAATGTGTATACAAGATTAAAAACGAATAAAAATATATTTTATGTTTTTATATTAATTTTGAAATCATGATATATGTATATAGTATGTATTATAAATATGACAATAATTTAAATAATTAGTAATATTCAATAAATAATTAATATTAATTAATAATTATTTATTTAAAAGTATCAATAAATTTTTAATATTAGGGATCATTAAAAAATTTTATTAATAATTTAAATTGTTGGGAAAATTAAAATAAATTAAAATAAAATTTCAAAGTCATATGAAATACTCGACATTGTCATAAATTATTAATATTAATTGATAAATAAATGTGTTTTATATTTTATGAAAACACCTCTATATGTTATGTGTGAACCATGACAACATCTTGAACCCTCAGACATTTCAATTTCAACCCAATTAACAAAAATTAGAAAGCACAAATTTTTTATTTCAAATTTCCAATTCTAGTAAATAGAATAACCATTCCACATTCCAATAATAAAACCATTTAGGACCCTAAGATTTATATCTCATAAATTGATTTCCTTGAATAGGGAATTCCTAAATTTTTGCCGATCGACTATCATCACTTCTGGTAGATTCCATTATCGGGAAAAACTAATACAACAACTAGAACAACATCGACCTCACCATTACCAAAATTTAGGAAAATAAACAGCCATTGATGAATGAGACTATGAAGCACTAAATATGTGATCTTGAGTCATGAAAAAACAAGAGTTTCTAAGTCACCACTATTATCATTAAACACTAAAATATCCATATCACCAAAATCATCTTCCAGGATGAAAAACTAAAAGTCATCATGGGTTGACCATCATGAATATCAAGGAAAAAATAATAAAAACTCGATGAATGCAAATTTTATATCATTCCTAAGGTAAAAAAAATTTCCCTCACCTAATAGTGGTATCATATTTATAATACAATACATCGTTATAGAGATAGTTCAATTTTTTTGTAAAAATTAATGTTAAAAACATTAGATGAATTTCTCATAATGAAATATAATAATAATAATAATTGTTTAGGTTTTGTAGATAAATATGACATCTAGAAGTATACACCACATTATATTATGTTATATTGATCGGATAAATCGTCATAAAAACCCCTACGAGCCTCATATACATCCTATCTTCTTTGAGGGTGTTGAGACATTTATAAAGAATTTTCTGTGAATTTTAAATGTTTTTTTGAAGAAAAAATTAAGGAACCGTGTTGGAAATTTGATAATAGGATATTGAAAACGTTGGAAAACATTGCACTTCATCTACTTGATTTTGGTTTTAGGGGAGATTATAATTTCTTTCAGAAACATGTTGATAAAATTTAGTATAAAATAACAATAACTAGTAAATGAGGTTTATAGTAAATCTATTAAAGAGAAAAATTATAATTATATTCCAAATCCTAAATTAGAACCTTATTAGTTTTATATTTTATAGAAATGTGTTGATGATACCATATATATGAGATGGATCATTATAAATCATGAAACAATCAAAAAATTTATGACCATTAAATCAATATTTTTATTTAAAATAGTTTTTGGGGTAAAATATTATTATTGGTTAAATTAGTTTTTCTAGGCATAAATTTGTTGCCTACACGTTTCTATCAATTTTAGTTGTTGGTCCATAATTTGGGTCATGGTTATCAAATGATTCATGTATGTTCAACTTACTGCATCTAATATTACAATGATTATGAATCATTATATTCTTATCAGATATGTGTAAAATAGAGGTATAAATATTCAAAATAAGGAATGAACATATTTCCCATGAAATAGATTATGTATTCTTAAATTAAACAACATTGAAAAAATTTATTTATGTCTCACAACACCGCCACATTCATAACATAGAAAAAATCATACATTTCCCCTAGTTAAATATTAAATCACTTACATGATTGTGATTTATAGAAGTAAAATGATTATATATAGAATTATTTTTATTTATAATCTTGTGATATATGGATGGGTATTTTCACTAATGGTTTTTTTTCATTTAAATCATACGACACTCAATATTCTTTTTGGACTATTGTCATTACTCTATGAAACATACATCATTAAATTCCAATGACTAAACCATTTGTATATGATTTATTATTAATTCCAGGTCATCAAATAGAATAATATTGATTTATCTTTTTTTCCTCTCATTGATGAGATAATTTCATTATAGAATAATGGTGTCACTATATACGATATATATGCAGAAAAGAATTTTACAATGATTTTTTCATTAATGTAGAAGATCAGTGACATAATGAGATATGGTATGTTATTTGGAAGGAGTATACATGGTCAAAATTCATATCCAGAATTCAAGGATAAGAAAAAAGATTTTATTCATGTCAATTGGATAAGTACTAGTAATATTAGATGTTATGAGAGATATTTTCTTAAGAATAACTGTTTTCTAAGAACAAGAAATAATTTTAAAAAATGTAGACATGAACGATTGGAAAATCCAACCCTACTACTAGGTATTCTGATAAAATAAATCAAATCTACATTACCTTATTTTAGTTTTGAAAAAACCATAAACAATATAAAAAAAATGGATTTTTGATATTCTAGAAATGGGTAATGTGAGGTATCTTTTCAGACTATCCATATTGGTTTGATATGTTTGTTAATCACAAGTTAGACGTATTGCATATCAAGAAGAATTTTTTTGATGACATATTTAATAAAATGTTAGACAAAGTTTTTATGACCAATGATAATATTTTAGAAACATTAGATAATTTCCAAATTTTCAGATATTTTTTACTTCAATTTTTTGAAGGTGAAAGAGAACCCAATTTTAAGAAGAAAAAATAATCTTACCAATCTTATAAAAATATTATTTTATTATTTTGTCAACTTATTATATATATGAGGTTTCCAGACTTTTATGATTCTAATTTTCTCGCTGAGTCAGAAATGGGCATATTTCTTATTTTAAAAGACATGACAACAATTTTATAAATTGAATGATTAGTACTTATTAGTCTTATAGAGAAATTGAATTATTTAATTCCAGGTGTTCTAAGAAAATCAATTTCAACCATGATATATTTCCAACAACATATAATAAGGATGCATTGTTTTTGTTGAAAATTAGAGTTTTTTCAAAACTTTGTAAACTTCTTAATGTAACCCAATCAAGATTCTTAAAATCAAGAGAACATTTAATACTTCATTTTATGGATGAATATAATTGTGGATGGTCAAAAAATTTAATATCGATGTACACATATGATCGGTTTATGAAACAATTATTGAATACAATATGTTAAAAAAATTAGTTGAAGTGTCAATTAAATAGGCATACTCATATGAAGAAATTTTAAATTTATTCCCTTATTATTTTCAACCAAAATATCGGTAAAAACCAAACTAGATGGGTTGAAATGAATAAAATTGATGATGTAACCAACAATTAATTTTCAGTTTATAATTGGCATGATCTTTGTTTTTGGGGTTATCATGAATGGTGTCTTTTAGATGACGAACTGTTGTAACACCCCATGTAAATCAATAATATGACATTTTTATATTTATCCATATTTGTGAATAAAATATTAATATTACTTTAAAGGGAACACTATTCTCGATGGCGTACCCAATACACGACAATGAGTTCCTTTGAAATCTTACGTTGCACTCTAATAATAAAATAATATTATTTTAAATGGTAGTTAACGCCTAGCCATTGTAATGTTGGGAAAGAATGGAACTAACTAAAAAATTATTTTATATGATTTTAAAATATTTTTACTTTTATCCAATAAATGTTAGAGACGTAAAATTCAAATGAATTCAATTTTAAGCATAAATCTTCTAATATTCTTCAAAAGGTCGATTAACCGCCTTTTCATGGAGAACCCTTTTTAAATATACTTTTTACAATTTTATATGTTTTATTTGGAAAAATAAAATCCTTCTTTAGAATATGGACATCAAAATTTACCTTGTCTAATTTTTTTTTATTTTTTCCGATAAAGATCATTTTTAGTGAAAATGTTGAATTTTAATTCAAAACCACCTTTTAATCTAATTTATTTATTTGGATAGATTATATATTTAATTGATATTAAAGTGTATTTAGAATATATTTTTACCATTTAACCCAATGGTTGTCATTGGAATTAATTTCACATTGAAATTGGACTTAAACTAGTGTTAATCTTTTAATAGATATTGTTTCTTCAAAACACGCTATTTGTTTTGACAGCAGGAATTAATTATTAAATTAATAAATGAAACTTATATGTTTTGAATTTTTTAAAATAGAAAACATTTTTGAATTCAGAATATCAAATATAGATTAGGGTGATTTTTTGGTATTTTTCTGTAAAACTTCAGTTTTTGATGAATAGTGAAACCACTAAGTTGTAGATTAAAAAAACTAATTTTTTGTTTAAATGAAACTTAACCACTTCTGTGATTTGAATTTCAAAAATATGACATACATGGTTGTCATTAGGATATAAAATTTGGTTCAATGGGATTAAAATAATTTTTTGGTGAATAGTAACTTTTAAGTTTTTAATCGCGATTATAGGGAATTAGTGTAATTTAAGGTAAAGATAAAGTTATAATAATATGAAATGACCTTGAAACATATCCTAACCTTATTTTACGAGTCAGGTCAACCAATAAAATCCATGGGTAAACTTGGGGACACAATGGAGCCACTGTGGTTGGAAAATGACATTAATAACTTATGATTGAAAGTTAAAATTAAAATGTCACAAAAATGAATTGTTTTACTAAAACAATTTTTACATGGTGTTATACAAGTCATATATTTTACTATAAATATTTATTAGAAAGATAAAATGATTTCCTACATCATGATATTTTTTTTATAATTTTTAGACATTAAATATATAATATTATTTTTGACACCATGATGATTCAGTGATTACCTCATTATTTAACGATTTAAATAAAATGAAAACATAATATAAAATCTAAGACCTACACTTGATAGAAACCTATTGGATGGGTGTATTTCAGACACTTATCACCTTATCCTAGAAAAATATAATTTTGGGACATTTAAAATCCGAAAATCATTTTATAATAAACTAAAAGTTTATAACTTTCCAAGAGTGCCCCTCCTCTCCTCTTACAAAAGGCCCCCACCTATAACACCTTACCAACACCTCTCAAGCCTTTGGCTCGGCCAAACCCGGACCAATGCATCTCTCCACATCCCTATCTTCATAATTGAAGCCTCACCTTTGGTCATAATCCTTTCCAAGGAAGCCTTTGTGCTCAAATCAAAAAGAGTTACATGATTTAAAGGTAATGTCATCCCTTGTGTTCTTTTGTTTTATTTTGCTTCTCCGACCCTCTAAACTATTTTTATTCATTTATTTTGTAACAACATCAGTATATTAAATATACTAGGATGGTTTTATGTGAAGTATTCGAGTTACACTTACACACACCTTCGTGTAATGGTTAAAGAACATACTGTTTCTGTGGATGCTGAAATTCTGCCTCACGAAATGATGATTGTTCAATATTCTCTTAACGCCTTTCATGGTGGCCATTACGATGTCACTATATTTTATATATGATATATATGGTATTTATGTTTTCTATATGCTTCTGAATTTTATATTTAATACATGCCTTTATGCTTTTCATGTTGTGCAAATGCCATAATTTCATACGAGGAAGTGTGGACTACCGCCCCCTAAAGTGATGTGACTCGTTCATGCAGTACATGGAATGTATAAAGAATGAAATTAATGAAAATATGTGATCTATATAACATATATATTATACTGGAATTATAATATATATATCTCTCAATTATTTTTAATTCCATTAATATGACAAAGAAATGAAAATAGCATTCATGCATATGCACAACCTACCGTCTCCATGAACGGTGCATTTCATTTCTTTTTATCTACAAATGTTATGGAGTAGTATAAAATGAATATTTACTGTATATATTTGATATTTAAATCATTAATACTATTGTGGATATTATTTACTTATAACTACGTGGACAATCATTTTCAAACAAGTTCATTTTTTACTCATGTACTAAACATCGACAAAAACGTCTGATATTAACTCACATTATTAACAAATTATTAAAACATTATAATATGTGATATTAACTGAATAATAATCTTTAAAAATGGTACTTATGCAATTATAAATTGAACAAATTTTGTTATTCAGGAATATAAATAAATGAACAAGACAAGTCAGACATGAGGTAAGGGATCCAACCTCTCTCGTTCTTTTTAAGTACACTCTTTTATGTCATTTTTATAAGCTCATCGTTATTATGTTTGGGGTTGTTATTTTATATTCATCATACTGTAATTTTTTTGTTCATATTATGAGAGACCCTATTTGATCTCATAAGTCCATTTTTGGAAGTTTTAAGGGGCGCTGTTAGGCTGCCGAATTTTCATAAGGGATTTTTTTCATCTCACTTTTATTCCCATGAAATTTATGATACATTTTACACCATTTACTTTGAGTAGTTTGTGTACTTCCCATTATTCTAATATTTGTGTAATATACTTTTGTTTATGAGTATTTACATCAATGTTTTATAGTCCTTCTTTCATGGGTTGTACGTTTCAAAAGTTACCCTAGTCGGTAAGAGAACCTTTCACCCACCCCTTTTTAAAAGACTTCTTTTGTTATGTCTTTTAATTTACATATTATTATGCAGGGATATGTTATTCTATATCCTTATTTATGTAAATTTTATTTCCAAGTGATGAGATACCATTCTCTCTCTCATCGACTAATTTTCTGAATTTTGATGTGACACCCTTAGGCTGTCGAATTTTTACAAGGGAACGTCTTAACCCAATTTCGTTTTCTTTGGGTTCAACCAGTACTTCTTGAATATGTCATCCAATGAATATGTGTGAATGACCTCTGATTGTTTCACACTTAATATACACTTATATTGGATGTATTTATATTCCTCACACATAATTATGTGGTAGATTTATCGTTAATGTAAGGATACCATCTTTATACTGGATTTCATCTCAATTTATATTTCCATTGAGACGTCATTGTTGTTATGCACCAATTCACTCTTATATGGTGTATATACTGTCCTTTAACACATTATATCATTAATCCTTTTATTCTCATGATATTATAAAGTTCTGATTAAATTTTATTCCGCAATTATTTGTATTCAAGAGTCACTCATTTTGTTAAAAACTCTTTAACAAAAATATCGTTTTAAATGTTTTAAAGATTAATTATTCTAAATATTTATCATTAATGTCCATTTTTTCAAAATGGTTTTCATTATTTAATTATATGGACATTAATTTTTTAGAATTATAATTCCATTAAAAGCTTCAAAATGATATGGTACACTTTGATTCAAAAACCACTTTTAAATGGTTTTTGAAAATGGATTGATTAATTCAATATCTTGGAATTACTTATTGTGATTGAAAATGAAATGTTGTTATTGAAATGTTTATATTTTCAATATTTTATGTGTAATGATGTTACTTGGACATTTTACGGGTGGTTACATGATAAATCATATGACGGGTGGTGCTGTGAATACCAGGACGGGTGGTTACGTTACAACCTCCAATGCATTGGGTATGGAAGTCGGTCGTATGGCTATTCCATTAAGTATGTGTGGAAGTCGACTTTATGGTTTTTCCAATTTAGTATGTTTATGTCCCATGTTACCTTTATATGTTATGTGTTCTTTATATGGATCTTATGGTAATCTTTTGGTTACAAAAGGGGAAGTAATGGTCTTTTATTCAGTGAAGTGTTTTTAGTACTTCATAAAGGTGAAAAGTATTACTTTGGTAAAGAACTCATGGTTTACTTGTTGTTTTGAAGAACTAACAGTTTTCCTTCATTGTGTATCCTTTACTGGGCTTTTAATGCTCATCCCATGTTTTTGAATTGTTTTCCACATGACTTAAAGATGAATAGGGTCAAGGATGGGATCAAGGAAAGACATTCTATCTAAAACAGGGAAGTAGACATGTTTCTTTTTAAGTGATTTTTTTATTTTATGGAAACATAGTAGAATTGGCTACTATGCGCTCTTTTGAGATGAAATAGTTATGACCTAATTCTATAAAACTCTAAACCTTATAAGATCCTCTATGTGAATTATTCATTCAATTCAGGATTAAGTAATGTTTAACGTCAGGGCCTTATAGTTGGTATAAAAGGTCGGTTTAGATAACTTTAGAGGTTACGTTATTCTATAAGAATAAGTGACATTACCATAATGGTTAGGATTTTAGAAAGAGTACTAGTTTTAGATAAAGTTAATGTTTAAGTATATCATAGTGTTTTCTTCCTCATTAGTACATGATGGTTTTGTTGATATACTCACACTGACCTGTTTGGTTTTAATAAATGGTTGGATTTAGCGGGCACCAATGTAACGGTGGATGTGAACTAAACTGTGATAGTTTTCTAAGTGAGCAACTGAATGATATGGTAGCTACAATGAGAACTCTTTTTTATATCCTCAACCAACTATCTGGAGTCATGATTGACCACCTAAACCTAGGTGATTTTTATAAGGCATCATATATGCGAGAAAAAAATCCATACGGAACTACATGTAATAATCGTAATGGTAAGTGTGTTCAAAAACCTCTCTATCAATGATGTGGAAAGAAACTCCTAGGAAAATTTTAAAATGGGACAGAAATATGATATAGTTGTGGAAATGAAGGTCATAAAGCAAGAACCACCCATGGGAAAACGAAGCATCCAGTTTACTCGAGGAAATGGGAAGAAGTTCATTCTATGTAATCAATTGAATGTTTTAAATGTGGTGTGCATGTTCATTATTCAAACACATGTCCTATGAAGAAGTTTAGGGAATGGGATCACCTATCATACAAATATTCATTTATCAATACCTAATGCCATTCTGATTGTGGATGAATAAAATACAATGACCAATCAAAGGTATGGATTATTTCTTAACATTTGTTTTCTTATTTTGGAATCTTAGGATATGATTCATGATTTTTTTGTAGGAATTAATTATTTCATAATATGTTAGAAAAGAATGGTTAATGGATCATGAAGAATGTTAAACGAGTAGGAAGTCAACATATAAGGGCTTCAAGAGTTATGGTGAAATTCTTAAGAGTATTAAGTCTCTTTTGATGATGGGGTTACATTAGAAGACTTTTTATATTAAGTGTAACCCTGATGTTTGATATATGAAAATTTTATTCAATTAATAGTTATCTATTCTTTTGTGGACATAGTTATAAAGAACCGTTTGGGTTTATATGATCCTTACTTTTGATGTAATTATGGGTTTCTATATGTTATGATGTAAAGTGAAAGGCATGAGATAAAATAGAGGTTAAATTATGTTATGGTTATTTTTGATGATTTTATCACTTTTTGGGGAATGTTTTGAGAATTATATAGTTTGGAAAAAGGACAACACGCAGACCGTGTGACAACATATCACGTCTGGAAAAACTATGGGAATCAAACCCACAACCAAAGTGCTACTGGGATTTATCACCTACCACTGGACTATGTGAAGTCCATGGTTAGTTTGACTAATTTTTTTTGTTAGATGATTTTATGATTTAAGAGTAAGTTGATTTTGGGTTATCTATAGAAGTTATTAACCTATCATGGAGGATATGTGATTAGGTTAATTAATTTTCAATACGAGACTTTAAGAGAAACTAATGTTGTTTCAAGATAAATATTACTATTTAACTTGGAAGAATATGTGATTAAATCCTTAAAATATTTGGGTTTAAATTTTAGTTTGATTTACTTTTGGTCTTCATTGAACTTTGGGTCTTGTTGGACAAATTTTGGAGATTAAGAATTGATTTCCTTTTTATAAAGGATTATACTTTTTGGGTATTATCTTATCACATACTAGCCTTTTTGGTTTTAGTTTTGGTTAAGGTCAAAAGACATTGTAAGTATACAGTCCCCTTTTGTAGATTAGGTGATTCTATAGAAGTTGATTATAGCTCTCTTAATGTAAAAAAGTCATCCTAAATACTCATCTTTTGGAGAAAATATGAGTTCGTGTAAGAAATATAGTAAACGTTTAAAGTCAACATGACAAGAAATATAGTAAAAGTTTAAAGTCAACATGACAATAAATGTTAGAGGCGTAAAATGAAAATGAATTCAATTTTAAGCATAAAGCTGCTAATATTCTTTAAAAGGTCGATTAACCTCCTTTTAATGGAGAAACCTTTTTAAATATACTTTTGACAATTTTATATGTTTTATTTGACAAAATAAAATCCTTCTTTAGAATCTGGACATCAAAATTTACCTTGGGTAAATTTTTGTTATTTTTTCGGATAAAGATCATTTTTAGTGAAAATGTAGAATTTTAAATGAAAACCTCCTTTTAATCTGATTTATTTATATGGATAGATTATATTTTTAATTGATATTTAAGTGTATTTAGAATATATTTTTACCATTTAATCCAATGGTGGTCATTGGAATTAATTTCACATTGAAATTGGACTTAAACTAGTGTTACTCTTTTTATAGATGTTGTTTCTTAATAACACGCTATTTGTTTTGACAGTGGGAATTAATTATTAAATTAATTGATGCTACTTATATGTTTTTAATTTGTTAAAATAGACATCATTTTTGAATTCGGAATATGAAATACAGCTTAGGGTGAATTTTTGGTATTTTTCTATTAAACTTCAATTTTTGATGAATAATGATACCACTATGTTGTAGATTCCAAAAACTAAATTTTCATTTAAATGAAACTTTACCACTTCTGTGATTTGAATTTCAAAAATACTACATACATGGTTATCATTAGGATGTAAAATGTGGTTCAATGGGATTAAAATATTTTTTGGTGAACAGTAACTTTTAAGTTTTTAATCGCAATTAGAGGTAATTAGTGTAATTTAAGGTAGAGATAAAGTTATAATAATATGAAATGACCTTAACACATCTACTACCCTTATTTTATGAGTCACGGACGACCAAGAAAATCCATGGTTCAACTTGGGGACCCCGTGGATCATCTTTGGTTGGAAAATGACATTAATAACTTTTTATTTAATGTTAAAATTAAAATGTCAGAAACATGTATTGTTTTACTAAATAAATTTTTACATGGGGTTATACAAGTCATATTTTTTACTATATATTTTCATTAGAAATATAATAATATTTCATACATAATGATATTTTTTTTATAATTTTTAGACATTAAATAAATTAAATTATTTTTGATACCATGATGATGCAGCAATTACCTCATTATTTAACGATTTAAATAAAATGAAAATATAATGTAACATCTAAGACCTAAACTTGTCAAAAACCTATTGGATGGGTGTATTTAGAACCCTTATCACGTTATCCTTGAAATATATAATTTTGGGACCTTTAAAATCTGAAAAACATTTTATAATATAGTAATGGTTTATAACTTTCCAAGAGTGCCCCTCCTCTCTTCTAATAAAAGGCCCCAAATGCTACCACCTTACCCACACCTCTCAAGTCTTTGGATCGAGCAAAACCTGACCATTTAATCTCTCCACATCCCTCTATTCATCAATGAAGCCTCAAAGTTGGGAAGAATCCTTTCCAAGGAAGCCTTTGAGCTCAAATAAAAAAGAGTTACTCAATTTAAAGGTAATGTCTTCCCTTGTGTTCTTTTGTTTTATTTATCTTCTGAAACCCTCTAAACTCTTTTTATTCCTTTCTATTATAACAAAAACATTATATTAAATATACTTGGATTTTTTTATGTCAAAGATTCTAGCTACACTCACACACACCTTCGTCTAATGGTTAAAGAACATAATGTTTCTGTGGATGGTGAAATTCTGCCTCACGATTCGATGATTATTCAATCTTCTCTTAACACCTTTCATGGTGGCCATTATTATGTAAATATATTTTATATATGATACATATGGTATTTATGATTTCTATATGCTTCTGAATTTTATATTTAAAACATGCCTTTATGCTTTTCATGTTGTGCAAATGCGATAATTTCATATGAGGAAATGTGGACTACCGCCCCCTCAAGTGATGTCACTCGTTCATGCAATACATGGAATGTATATAGAATGAAATTAATGAAAATATGGGACATATATAAAATATATATTATACATGAATTATAATATATATATCTCTCAATTATTTTTAATTCCATTAATATGAAAAAGAAATGAAAGTAGCGTTCACGCGTACGTGCGGCCTACCGTCTCCATGAATGATGAATTTCATTTCTTTTTATCTCCAAATGTTATAGAGTAGTATAAAATGAATATGTACTGGATATATATGATATTTAAATCATTAATACTATTCTGGAGATGATTTACTTATAACTACATGGAAGATCATTTTCAAACAAGTTCATTTTTGATTCATGTACCAAACATCGACAAAAATGTCTGAAATGAAAACACATTATTACAACAAGTAATACTTTTCACCTTTATGTCATTTATTATACGCTCATCATTATTATGTTTGGGGATGTTATTTAAATTTATCATACTGTGATTTTTTTGTTCATATTATGAGATACCTTATTTGATCTCATAAATCCATTTTTTGATGTTTTAAGTGGCGCTGTTAGGCTGTCGAGTTTTCGTAAGGGATTTTTTCATCTCACATTTATTCCCGTGAGATTTATGCTACATTTGACACCATTTCCTTTGAGTGGTGTATGTACTGCCCATTATTCTAATATTTGTGTAATATAATTTCGTTTATTATTATTTACATCAATGTTTTATAGTCCTTCTTTCATGGGTTGTACATTTCAAAAGTTACCCAAGTCGGTAAGGGAATCTTTCACCCTCCTCTTTTTAAAAGACTTCTTTTGTTATGTCTTTTAATTTATATATTATTATGATGGGATATGTTCTTCTATATCCATATTGATGTAAAGTTTATGTCTAAGTGATGATATACCATTCTCTTTCTCATCGAATAATTTTCTGAATTTTGAAGTGACGCCCTTAGGCTGTCGAATTTTTACAAGGGAACGTCTTAACCCAATTTTGATTTCTTTGGGTTCAACCAGTACTTCTTGAACATGTCATCCTATGAAGATGTGGGAATGACCTCTGATTGTTTAACACTTAATATCCACTTATATTGGGTGAATTTATATTTCTCACACATAATTATGTGATAGATTTATCCTTAATTTGAGGATACCATCATTATAATGGATTTCATCTCAATTTACATTTCCATTGAGAATTCATTGTTGTTATGCACCAATTAACTCTTATATGGTCTGTATGCTGTCCTTTGACATATTATATCATGAATCCATTTATTCTCATGATATCATAATGTTCTGATTAAATGTTATTCTGTAATTATTTTTATTCAAGAGTCTCTCATTTTATTAAAAACTCTTTAACAAAAATATCATTTTAAATGTTTTAAAGATTTATTATTCTAAATAATTATTTTTAATGTCCTTGTTATCAAAACGGTTTTCATTATTTATTTATATAGACATTAATGTTTTAAAATTATAATTTCATTAAAATATTCAATGTGGTTTGGGACACTGTGATTCAAAAATCTCTTTGAAATGGTTTTTGAAAATGGATTAATTAATTCAATATCATGGAATTACTTATTGTGATTTCAAATGAAATATTGTTATTGAAATGATTATATTTTCAATATTTTATGTGTAATGATGGTACTTGGACATTTTACGGGTGGTTATGTGATAACCCATATGATGGGTGGTGCCGTAAATTCCAGGACTGGTGGTTATGTTATAACTTCCAATGCATTGTGTATGGAAGTCGGCCATATGGCTATTCCATTAAGTATGTGTGGAAGTTGACCGTATGGGTATTTCATTTATGTATATTTATGTCCCATGTTAACTTTATATGTTATGTGTTCTTTAAATGGGTTTTATGGTAATCTTCTGGTTACAAAAGGGTATGTAATGGTCTTTTATTCAGTGAATAGTTTTTACTAATTCATAAAGGTGAAAAGTATTACTTTGGTAATGTACTCATGGTTTACTTGTTGTTTTCATAAACTAACAGTTTTCCTTATTTGTGTATCCTTTAATGGTATTTTTATGCTCATCCCAAGTTTTTGAAATGTTTTCCATAGGACTTAAAGATGAATTGGGTCAAGGATGGGATAAAGGAAAGACATTCTATCTAAAACAAGGAACTAGACATGTTTCTTTTTAATTGTTTTTTTATTTTATGGAAACATAGCAGAAGTGTCTACTATGTAATCTTTTGACATGTAATAGTTGTGACCTAATTATCTAAAACTCTAAACCTGAAACGATCCTCGATGTGAATTATTCATTTAATTCATGATTATGTAATGTTTATGGTTGGGGCCTTATAACTGCACAATGATTATAGATATATTATGATTAGTTTTGATGAAATGAAAGGATTTTTATAGTATATACTACTTTTTAATATATATTTTTTAATTTTTTATATTGATATCCTTTTTACATTTACACTTATATGGACTAACTGATGACCATATCGATCATAATTATAAAAATCACATCTACAACTATGAAAAATCGAGGAAAAAATGTCATATTGGTTTCCAAGATAGTTTAGTTATGTAAAATTTTATGGAATGATAAATCCATTTATTAGTGATATTTATTATTAATATTTTAATTAATTATAGGAAACAAATTATGAAAATAAAATTGATAGTTGATTAAGTGAAGTCAAACTCCCTCCATAAAAGTTTGTAAAATATTATAGTTGTTATTTGGTTAGTGGATTTCAATTCAGTACACATATATATAGAAACTAAAATAATTCAATAAATAATATGGTTTATTTGAAAGGATATAATATAAAAAGTGAATTTTAATTATATTGTATAGTATATGAAATAATTGAGTTATGTTATATGGGACTAAATAAGGCTACCATGTTTAAATATCAATGGTTTGATACTGATAAAGGGATGTAAGTTCATCCTTGAAAAGGTGTCATAGACATTAAATAAAATAGTTTTCTAGGATAAATTGAACCCTTTATATTAGCACATCAAGAAAATAATGTTTTTTATAGAAAGTATTTTTATTTTTAAAATATTTGAATGATTTTTGTATTTTAATAATAATAATAGCGAATTAAATATTTTATTGAAAATATAAATTGATCTGTGGAAGTTCATCATATAGAATTTTTTTAAGAACATTAATTATATATATATCCTACTCGATTTGATATAAATGATGACAATGAACCTCCTCCCCCCGTTAAGGTCTAATGATATTGACAATTTTGATGAAGTAATAGAGGATTATGAAAAAGAATTGTATGGTTATTGATGATGATAAAGGAGATAGTGATGACATTTTACTCGATAAAAATGTTGTAGAATATGATAGGTAACATATTAAATTATGGTTATTATTTGTTTTATTTGTATTTTATATTGGTATTAACAATATATTATAGGTAGAATTGTTTTTTAGATGGTTGTACCTGATGATTTATTATGTTCCTTTGATAATAATGGTAATTATTAGTTTTTTGTGTTTGATATCTGTAATAAAAATTATTGACATCCATGTATTTTACATTATACAAGATATTTATAACTATTTAATATATGATATATATATTAAAAAATAAAAGGTAATTTTGTTTGTATTTATTTTAAGATAATTATTATATTCTAGTATTTTTTATATATTTCTATTTTATATATGTAATAAAATTTTCATATAAGAAGGATCATTATATTATGGTATTAATTATTTTTTTATGATAGATATTTGTATTATAAATTTAGAGTATGTAAGAATAATTGACTCTTATTGTTGGAGATTCTTTTGACGATAATAATTATTCTCACACTATTGTTAGACTTCCTACAGATGAGCCTGATTCATTTTCACTACTGGATGATGTGCCTATGAGTAGGGAAGGTGGTATTTCTAGATGGATGATTCCCAAACATATTATAGTGATATTATTATCTCTTTATTTGGATCCTTGTTGTAGAGTCATGTTTCATTTGTTATGATATTTATTATATATTAATTTTTTGTATTAATAGTTGTTACAATATTCTTCTTATTAGTTTTTTTCATATTTTTTCTCAATTAGTTATCTCCCATACTAGAATTATTAGATGAAATTAATTTGTAAATCCATGGGTTTCATGGGACTATGTCCCCATGACCATTTGTTAACAACTTTTTGACCACTTGATATAACATTATTAAATAATATATAGATTTTTTAAAATTTACATAATTATCGACATATTAGTTTTTAATTGTCTTACAAAATTTATGGATTTAATAGTCGAATGCCTATTGGATCCTATCTCGGAGGCATACGAGATTTGTATACAAGCGTATTTTCATGATTTTTTACATGACCAAATAATGTGATATATATATAGAGCTTCTTCTACTATTCTAGACTAGTCATAAGTCTACCATTTCCATTACATTATCGCATATTAGAGATTAGAGGGTTTGTGACTCTACAGGATAAAATATATATTTAGGATAAATTAATAATTTTTACATTAAATTAATTTTTGGATGGAGGTTATTTATAGGGTTTGATGTTATAATATTTTCATACCTTGATGAAATATGGTGGGAGATATTATTTAATAATTTATAAATTCATCAAATTTCAAATTTATTTTTTATTATACAGTTTTTAATGATCCCTCAATTATAAAGTTTTGTGTTTAGAAGTTAGGTATATTAATACCCAACATGAGAACTTGTAGGCTACAAAATCTCCATATCATATTAAGTAATATTTTTAAAATACATCCAAAATTATAATTTTATTATTATCCTAATAATAATTTATATTTGAGGGATATGAATGAGGCTACAACTTCTCATTCAAAAGAGAGTGTAGCCACTAGGTATGAGAATTCAACAAGTGATTTGGGTCTTGATGAGGGGTCCTATATATAATACTATTTATAGTTCCTGGAAAGGCCTTGTGATCAATATCAGCTCTTAACTAACAACTTGGAGTTTTTATGGTACTTATATGATATCCTAGGTGTGATCGAAAGTTGTTCGTGGAGATTCATTTCCATTCCATCATTTTTACATTGTATGAGAAGATGTTTTATGATTATAATGAGATCAAACAATGGTTGTAGAGTGGGGCAGGGAAGGATCTTGAGTAGCAATGTTTAAGAGATGAGTTGATGATGGCGTATATGGAATAACTAACGTGTGGGAATGGTATAGAGTTTCCTCTCCCTGACCTATCAAGTGATCCTTCTCTACATTCTACCTGATGATGTTGTGTGAATTTATAAAAATGTTCTATATTTTTTATGGTAAACATATCATGTATAATATAATATATTACTGTTATATTAGTTTTTATTTTTTTTATTTTTTTTTGTAATTTATTTATTTGTAAACAAACTTATTAAATTTTAAAGGATACATTACATGTAGCAATTAGTGATTTGTGAAAAACCCATCACAATTAAATATTTTTAAAATTAATGAATTATGTGTGAATTATTTTTGAACTGTCACAAATATAAATTATTTTCAATGGGCCATCACAAAAATATAAATTGTGATTACCTTTTTTGTGATGCCTCCTTAGAGACAGACTACCACAAAAAGTCGACTTTTTTTGGTGGGATTCAATTAATCATAATATGTCATAAAAAAACAAATACATTGATGATGAAAAAAAATGAATTAAAAATCATAAAAGAATTTATATTTTTTTCAATATTTTTTAAAAAATTTGAATTTATAAGTAACTTTCAAAGTCATTTCTGAGAAGGCGAGAATAAAACCATTCAAAAAATTCTTTTAAAAAACCACTATATAATGGATCCTTTTAAATATATAACGTCTACATTAATAGATGTTTTTTTGGGAGATTCAAAACATATATAAGTGATAATAAATTCCATTTTATCTTTTTAGATAATTTTATCTTTCTAGACATATTTATGAAAACATGCATCAATGAAAGAGTTATGAAGTCTAATTTCGAAAAATATTGTGATAAATATTAAAAGTGAAATAGTTAATATACATTTGAATTTCAAAATTATGAAAGAAAAAAAAATTATGAAATAATATGGGCATGAATGAGAAAAGAAACTAATAAAGAGGATGACATTTATTAATAACATCATAATTTTAAGAAAAAATACATCTATCAGAAAAGAATATTTTTTCAAGAATGTATAATTTACATTGATACTAATATAAAATATAATAAATGAAATAGTGAAATCATATAATATAAAAATAATCGAATAACATATACAATAATAATATTTATTTCCAGTGAAATAAAAATTGGTTCAATAAAAACACTTTCATTTTTAATATCATTTTAAAAAATTATTTTTTATAAAAATTGATAATAAATATTAATTTATAAAACCATAAATGAATCCATTGATAGAATTATATTGAAAAATAAATTTGACGATCAAAAAAGTTTATCTTCTGGATTGTTTTTAAAAAATGATTATATCTCAATGAAATGAAATTTAGTTAACAAAATCCATTATAGAATTGGTAAATATTGTATCGAAAGAACATGAATGAGAGGTCATGAAATGGAATTATAAATCCCTTTTGAATACATATACAATAATAATCATAATAAATTAGTTTGTAGGTATTCCAAATAAATTAAAATTTTGTGTATAATAAGAATATAACTCAATAAAGGAAAATTGAGGTGAAAACCCATTATCTTCGATTGTTGGTTTTCCAAATAAACTATAATATCCAGGACAATCAAATTGTTAATTACTCATCTATATGGTTTCCTTATTTGTATGTATTTTATTTTATAAAATTTATTAATATATTATTATTACAGTTTTATTAATGGGTTTTTATTAAAATTAATATGTAGGTGTTAAATGTCGTGTTTATTCTATGATAAGATTAATTATGAACGTTGTGGTCCTTGGTACATGAATTTTTGTTTTTCACCTCTATAATGGTAATAGAGGCCCAATAGCTGTGTTTGATATATTTAAAATGTCCAATTTAAATATTAATAACATTATTTTGACAGTTTTTAAAGAGAGGTTAAAATCCCCTTTTGGAAATGTAATTAAATAAAAATAAATGATATTATTTATATATAAAAATAAATATATTAATATAAAATAATTATGAAAAAATATTTAATTCATTATTATTAAATTATATTTCAAAGACTTATTTTTTCTTAATCCTTAATGATCTGAACACTATAATATTTTTTATGTTGGTGTGGGAATAACTTAATAAGGACACGTTATAATGAATTAATGAATAAGAACATGTTGGTGTATGACTATATTTTATCATTTATATAAGAATAGCGGATTTAGAGTCACTTTATTAATCTTATATAGAACATTGGATGATAATTACATGGAAATTATATATAATTAATGATTTTGGAGGGATTAGTACTTTCGTTGATGACTTGGATTTTCTCTTAGAGATTATCTTGGAAATAATTAATTTGAGATCCCATCCAGTGACAAGAGGAAGTAAAAAATGAGAAAGGATTGTTAGGGAATAAATATGGGATGTGACTAAGGATGATATTAATTGAAATTCATGTTGTGAATTGTATATAATAGGGGGTCTTTATTAGTGAACTTGAGTAGTATTTTCGGAAATACCAATTACTTCATGGTTATGGAATATAATTTTGTATAGAATGTGGATTAAAAGAGGAAAAATAATGGAAATAGGATAATTTATGGTTTATAATACCCTTATCAACTCATCTATAGATAATGTTTCATGATATTTTTTTCATTTACTCCATAGTTAAAAAATATTTCCTTAATTTTCCTTCACGCTTATAACTCATTTTATTCTAAATAACGTATTTTTATGACAAAATGTTAAATTGAAATTACAAAATATTTATTAAATTATGATTATAAAAATGAAATTCATTTCATTATATTCTATTTATAAAATTAGAAAAATTTTATTTTAGTATAATAATGCAGAATATGAGAAAACAATTTTTAGAAAAAAAATATTTTTAAGAATAAAATGAGTTTATTATTATTTCATTCCCAGTAAAATCAATTAGATGTATGATAATTTTTTTTATTTTATGTACTTATTAATATTATTTAAAGTTATTATTTATAAACGATCAATTTAATTTATTAATTTGTAAATACATGACACAAATAGAATAAATCTTTGTAAAATATATTTTTTAAAATTAATGATTCAATTCTTAGTTTTTTAAAATAATTTATTTATTTACTAATAATTAGTTGACATTATTAAAAAAAATATTATTTATAATAACATTTAAATTTTATAATATTTATCCTTTAATGGTAAATTTTATAAAAAAGAAATTTGGATAAAAATATTCGCAATAATGAATATATATATATATATATATATATATCTTAATTTACTACATTTATAACTACATGTTTATATCATCTTAACATATACATAGACACCCCACAAGATATATTCAAAAAACATAACTTTATGATATGCAATATTGGTAGTCATTAGTTTTAATTCGTCTATCTTGGACTCTATTTTGATTTACATTAGTTTGAAATTCCTCCACGGATTTTTTTTTCAATCCATACATGATGAAATTCAACGTGCAATTGGTCGTGGAAAAACCCATGTGATGATAATCATTTTCTATTTTATAAAAGTTAGATTCATTCAAAATAATTCATCTACATTATTACACTTCTATATATTTTCAAAATATATTTCATAATATGGTTTCATCAATTTGTACCTACCATTTCAATGACTATGATATAATGATTATATTTTAATAAAATAATAATAATAATTTATCTCACTAATTATTTATATTCCTCATAATGGTTTCACTTGATATATATACATAAACACTGTATATAAAAATTCGTATTAAATTCTTATATATAACCACACATAAATCTTTAAAATAATTTTTTTATTCATTTAATTATTTCTAAAAATATATATTATATAACTAAAGTGTTTCATTATTTTTGTAGTGATAATTGGATGTCTGATCTTCAAATAAAAAATGAAGATGATGATATCATTATTTTGTGCTTTTTGTTTACTTGTGTATTTATTTCAAATGTAGATTTTTTAATAATGTTTCATATTGAATTATTATAATGTATTAATGTGGATCATCCATTATAATAATTTTTATTAATATATTTTATCATGTTTTATTTTAGATCATTATTGTATGATGTATATGATATCATATCTATATTGAAAAAATATAGGCGTATAACATTCAAGTGTTATATTCTACCTATATAATAATATTTCTACAATCAAATTTTAATAGTCAGATTAAAAATCAGGGTAAAGTTATCATGTTACATCTTTAGGTTCCCATTCATCTTCCTCAAAAAATTAAATTCACCACAGAACATTTTCTAGGTTGATGGTCATGTTTTACATCACATTATCTCTTAGATCCATGAAATATATTAGCTACTCTTCATAAGATAGATCAGGTTCTATGTTATATACATCAAAGTGTTGTACATATGATGAATCTAATAATTACTTCATCATAAGAGATATATAAAACACATAATTCACTAATGAAATGTATGGAGGGAGGTATAAGGGATACGTTACTACCCATACATGATAAAAAATCTTGAAGGTAACAATGTCAGCAGGGATCCACTATCCCTTCTTCTTGAATCACATAATTTTATTCAAATGTGTAATTCAAAAAGAATCCTTATCAACAACATCAGTCATAAAATCTCATCGATGATTATTATCATATGTATTTTATTATCATTGTTGTTCTTTGATATATTGTTGAATAATATTAAACTTGTTTGTCATTTCTTAACTAAGATCGAGTCCTATTAGATTTACGTATCTAATTATATCCCAACATTTCATAGTATTATATCGTTTCCCATATAGAGATTCATATTGTTTCATTTGGATGGTAGAGTGAAAAATGTTTTTTATATGGACTTGGCTAGAGGGGGGTGTTAATACAAATGTCAATTGTAATCTATAGTTCAATATCTTAACATAACTTTCAATGTATGAATTGTCCTTTAAAATTGAACCTTAGTATAAGGATAATATGTTTTATTAAAGAATATATTTGAATACACTGATTATTGATGAGTTCTATATATTTTTTATGTGAACAAAATGTCATGATTAGATGTAATTGAATTTTTTAAAACATTAAATGTTACTTATTCGATTATGTATTACTTAGAAATCCAATCAATTGAGAAGTCCATTAAAATAGAAATGATGTATTCTAAATAATAATGTCCATCCACCACTAACTGGATGAAAATTCATTTTTATAAGTCTTATTAATCCAAATGAAAATGTATATGGTGATGTTATCTAATTTCCATATTGTATGAGTGATTGTAGCATCATCCACTTAATCATTTGATGTCCATTCATTAGATACTGTATTACAAATCATTATGACATATACATTTTCTCTCTATTCATTTTTTACACCATATTTATTAATTAATATCATGATACATAATTTTTTATTCCTAGATGAGTTGAGAAGGATAATCTCTATGCCTCATACAAAATTACCTTCCTTTATTCTAGAATGAACGAGACACATAACAGAGTTCCGAATAATATTACTCAATCTATATCAAGGTTAAAAATTGGAATATTTCATATATACATTTGTTGCTCCATATCATCTTTATATAAGTACATTATGTTCACCTAGATGGATGATTGAGATATAATTAATGAAAATTATGATTTCATCCCATCCCTTAAGATTTACATATCCATTCCTTGAATATCTGGGATGATTGGGTCCATTTTAATCACACTCAATGGAAACATAGTACGAAACATTATGCGTTGAGCATAAACAACCATTTTTCCATCATAATATGGTAATTTATTGTGAAATAAAATCTCTTGATTAACTCTAAACATATATATTGGGACACATTCAACTCCTTTTTTGTGAATACATACTTTATGCTCTTGTGATCAGAATATATATCTAAACATCAACTATATTGATAATGCATCAAAATAATTAATGGAAAAATTAATATTTTATCTGAACATAATGAGATATTTGTTTTCTATCATGGGTTTATAATTGACATAGTTCACACGAAATAAGAAATCACCTTGTAATTTTGCATAAGTTAAACTCTCATGACCTTATTTTATGTTCACAGTATGTTGAAATCATTTATCTGTTATAGGGTTATATAAGTATATGTGTTGTGACCAATATATTATTATTCACATTAAATCCATCTTCCCATTCTTTTCTCTTGTGAATGTTCATTCCCTTTATAGTTAACATGGTTACTGGGATTGATAATCATGATTAATTTCTCAAAAATAATCTATACTGTCAAAGTGACTTATGAAAACTAAGGATATCTATCATAGCTGTTCATCATGTCCATTCATCAATAACTTTTTTCTTTAAGGTATCCATAGATGGACCCATTATTGGGTTTACAAAACCCAATATGCCTTCTTTTTTGTATTTAAAATCATAGATTTTTAAAATGCGATGTGATTTCACCTTTTGTATGGTCTTTACAAAAATACTCAAATTCTCTTCATGCACATCCTTTCTCTTTAAATATATATGAATATCCTAAATAATTATTACCATGTTTTTGTAAGGTAATTTATAATGACTCTAATAATCATATCAATAAATATTTCTAGTGAAATTGAACGTTCAAATGGCATCAATAGGAACTGATATATCCAATATCTTATAGGGAAGGCTATATTCCAATCATTTTTCCACTTTAGCATTAATTTATGGAATCTATATTAAATATATATATTAATTAACTATTTATCCCCACTATGTAGATAAAAAAATAATCAATATGGGGTAATGGAAACCTATTCTTAATTGTTATTTTTATGTTCAGGATAATAAATACAAAGCTAGATTGATCAATTTATCTTCATAACAATGCGAACTGGTGCACCCCATAGTGAATCAAATTTGAATATAAAATTTTAATTTATTATAATGAATTTTCTTAGTTAAATATTATAATTAAATATGGCCACTTATATAAGGACCATTTTATATAATAAAATAACAAGGCATGAGATTAATTGAAAACCCAAGCTCCTATTTCAGTGGAGGGCCAAAATAATCATTAGGAAATAAATCAAGACAATATTTTACTATTGGAATCTATTAAATGCTAATTTACTCTCTAATTATTTATTCCTTGTATCACATATTATTGGTTATCAACTCTCATATTAATGATTTTTTGGAAAAGGGAGTTCATTTTCAAAAATACATAGATATATGAAAATGTTATAATTTAGGATATGAAATATAATTTCCTTATGACAATAATTAACAAGAAATAAAGATTTAGGGAGTCAATCCATGTACGTTATCATGTAAATTTATTTAAATAGAATTAAAAATATATATTCTTGAAGTATCTTACTAAAAAAAAAAATCAATGAAGAGTTATATACCATGGATACAATAATCATACCATTTGGTTTTTTCTGATAATTCAATACTCAATGTTTCAGGTAGTGAATCAAGATTTTTTGAAAACATTCTTTCTATGAAAATATTCTAAGAAACCAAATAAAATATTAAATTAATTGTTCATGACTGTATAATATGTTTACCATTCCACCATTCACTATCATAATCTAGTTTATCAGTAGTAATTACAAAGAATCATACTTATTCCCTTTGTATAATAGATTGTTAATGCATATTATCAGGGTTAACCCTTAAATTATTGAATTTATTTTCATAATGATAAATATCAAGGAATTTGAATCATCTTATTATGGGTGGTGCATTAGTATGAATTTTATTCTTTTTCATTGTGTTCATTATGCTACTCATATTTCATTAAGAGTACCGTTATTAGTGGAATTATCTAATCCATGTAAATAATCTATTTATTCTATTCACAAAAATGTTATGGTGATTATTCCCACACTTATGGAACATATGTGGTTGGATTTTAATTACTTTAGTAAATTAGTCATTCCAGTTTCCATGAAAATCCATTTTGATTTTTATTTCTCAAATTTAGTGACAATAATTAGAGTCTACATATTTGATTTCAACCTCAAGATCACGTCAATCTATTTATTCATATATATTCAAGTAACCAACTGATAATTACTTTCAAATATTTTGATATAGGAGCATAAATAAATGATTTATCGTGATTTTAAGGTCAATAATAATTTTCGAGGTATAACTTGATAGTATTGTGATGTTTGATTCCATTATACCGATGGATTCACCAAATGATTTTTATCTGTATATATTTCTATCTGAATTTTAGTGTGAATAGTATGAGAGGGGATTTAGTGAAGAATATTTACTTAAACTCATTTCATTATACAGAAAAATATTATTACATTATTCATGAATTCCTAATGAGATTCCACCTTTGGTTAGCTTCACCTTCCATACTATAAATAGATAAATAAAACTATTCATGTTCCAAGCACTAAGGAATCAAAAATAAAGTTTATATATATGGATCGATTTTTTAGAAACTAGTGGAAAAATGTACCACTAAAGGGTGGATGAATCTTTCATTTGAGGGACTCATTGAATATTTGATCATTCTAATGAAAATGTGGGGCTGTTACACAAATCATGTTATTATTCATCACATGATAATATTGGTGGAGAATTTCCATTACATTTTGTTAACTAAATCCAATGCCATTTTTTTTTGATAATAATTGAATTATCCATATTACCCATTATTAAATCATTTTCTTTATGATACCACCATTTCTAAATACCAAATGGTTAATAAGACTAATAAATAATAATAGCATAAGATAACTAGTGTAAAGTTAAATATAAAATGTTAACCTTATTGGGTATTACTACACGAAACATTAATTTTAAACTATGATACTTTTAGATCATCATAGGTTACATTATTTTTGGATTTACAATTCATATTAACATAATCCATGAAAAAAACTAATCCACACCCTAATACCAACTGAGATGCACCTAGAATAATAGATATATTTTTCTACATCAATTCCACTATTAAAACATCATATATCTTAAATAAATGAAGGATTATAGTACCCTAAGGTATATTGTATTTAGATATTTACATCATAAATTATATTTTAATCATTATTTATTTAGCATCTCTCACAAAATTCCATCTATGTTACTTCCTTATATATATAATTAAATATAATGTTTCTTTGGAAAATGGAAAATATAAGGGGAGAGATAAAATATTTAACATGAGAAAAACATATCAATGACTTGAAATAGTTAGTTTAATAGCTTGTGATAAAGCATTATAATGGGTAAAATATATATCGAAAATATCATAAGATTATAATAGATAATATTAATACGGGATATGATTATATAGATGAAGTTGTGTTAATATAATACTATAAAAGGATCATCATTGAAGCATAAAACATATTCATTGGCATAGAATTCAGTGAAAAATATCATAAATAATGAATATATAATAAGGAATTATTTCATAAAAAATAGCATAGATATAATAATATATGTCAATGTTGAAAACTAATTCAATCATTACAAAATGCATTAAGATTCAATACCTCTATCCCAAAACAATGTGGTTCAGGTATCAATACCCTCATCCCATTGTGGATAGAGAATCCCAACTTGAATCACATAATTATCACCTCATAAATAAACATCATCCAATTTATTAGTGGGATATAATGCATTAGATAATAATATAATGATAATATATACATATGGTTTCATTAAATCCTATTATAAAACCCCTAAAAATGAAAATGGGTTATATAAAACACTCAATTGTTGTTAAGGAAAATTACATCAATATTTAGATTGGTTGATAAAAATACTTCAACCACCCAGAATAAGTATATAATAAAATCAATTAGATGGTGTTTTTTGAAAATAACCATATAGGAGATTGATCTGTTATCAAATATTTATATAATTTTTTCAAAATCAATGAAAAAGTCTAAAAGAGTATTAACAATATCACATAAAGAATATACTGTAATTCACATTCAAATATCATTTTTGATTAGGGAAATAAATTAATTTATATGATATAATCATAACAGAATCCAAAAGAATGAAACCATAAATGTATATATGGATTAATTAAATAAATATGTAATGTAAGATGCAAGATATACATATGTGATAAGAAATATTATTTTAATCATTTTATGTGGTTATAGAGAAATACCAAATTGATGGGAATGTTATAAAATTTCTTATTGAAAGAGATAAGAAGAAGTATGTAGATTAAAAAAGATAAAAATATTTTTATTTCCCAATAATAAAATAAGAATCGCATAGTAAAGAATTGTATCTACATGTTACTGAATGAGATAATAGTCAGGAAGTGAATTAATAATAACAACATCATATTTTTATGATGAAATAAATTTATAAGTGAAGAATATATTTTTAATGAATATATAACTTACATAACAGAATTATAAATTAAAATTTAAATATTGGAATTTAAGAATTTAAAAAATATAGAATTTGTTGGAAAAAATGATGATTTTGACAAAATTAATTGAAAACTGAGTAAATATAGATATATTTTTAAAAAATATAACTTTTAAAGGAAATAATTGTTAAAATAAAGACGAAATAATTTCTTGGTAAATGAATAAACAATTATATATAATGAAATTTAGAAAAAAAAATATTGAACTGAGGAAAAATTCAATCATGATGATAGAAATAAAAATTTATTATAACTCCGTAAAATGAAATTGATTTAATAAAAACCACATTTGAAATTTCATATTAAATTACCAAATGAATATGAAGAGTATATCATGAAATAGTCTTTTACATTCCCTGAAAAATATTTAATGATAATAATAGAATTAAAATAGGTAGTAAATATAATATATAAAATTGTTTTTTGGTGAATCAGATGAACATAAATCACTAAAAAGAAATTGGGGCGAAACCCCATTATATTGGATTCCAACTAGATGGAAACACTCTAACCTCTTTTATAATAACATATGGTTTAATATTATTGAAAATTAGAACAATATTTATAGTTATTTTATTTCATACCATTCATTCATAATATCTTATTACCCATTTTCAATTTTTTTTGATAAAATTAATATTTATGTACTGATTGTTATATTTTTTCTATGAAATATTCGATATGGATAATCTAGTCCCTCATCCTTGATTATGCGTTAATCACATATAAAATTGCAATGGACATTAAATTGGTGTTTTTTATGTAGTTCATTATTATAATGTATATTTTTTATATGTTATGGTGATGGTTTATAAAGAGCGGTTAAAATCATAATTTCTTTTTTGAAATTTGATTAAATAAAAAGAACATATTTTATTTATGAATACACTTATATATCCACATAATATAACTCGGTCAACATACTAAATTCCTAATTATTACATCATTTTAAAATTATATCATTTCATTTAATAATTCTTGATATTACCATTTTAACAACATTCATATAGGTGCAAGAACTGACCCGAATAGGAATGCAATATAATGAATAAACAAATAAAACTTGTTTTTCTATTTCCATATATTCAAATTTATAGAATAATATTTTTTTTAAATAATTCTATTAAGGTGATATAATATATTTTATAACACATGGATGAAAATCATAGAGAATAAATTATTATAGAGTTTGTAATAATAAAATTGAAGACCTCAATCTTCTCTTAGAGGGCCTCTTAGAAATGAAGAATTTTGGTCTTTTTCTTGTGAGAATTGGTTAGAAAATGATAGAAAATATTTTTACGGAGAGATCATGAAATCATATTTAAGATTAAATATATATATTTGATTGTTATGAAGTGGATATTGGTGGGGTCCTTTAATAGTGGTCTTGAATGACATCTTTATAAACGCACATTTCATAATGAATACTAAATGTAATTAATCATAAAAAGTGGATTAAAAGTCAAAAATGATTATTATAGGATAATATAAATACTATAATTCCATTATTCTATAAATTATTAGTATTTTCTAAGTATATTTTCATCATTTTTCCCTTAGTTAAACTAATTCACCTAATTTTTCCATCATTGTGGTAACTCAATTCCTTGATTTGGTAGGTTTGTTTTTACATAAAAATGAAACTGAACATCTTTAAATAATATTTATAATTAATTAAAAATTTTAAATTCATTTTATTATATTCAATTCCAAAATTTCCTAAATATTTATTTTTATATAAGAGAAAAAACGTATAACTTGTATTTAAAAAAATGTTTTTAAGCATAAAAGAATTTTATTATTATTATTTTTTGAGTAATAAAAAAATATTTATTATGAATAAATTTTATTAAATAATTTGATATTTTTGATTAATTTAGATAATGAAGAATAAAATGCAATAAATATATAAAAAAATAATGTTTATGAAATTACTGTTAACAGTAATGATTTCAATTATAGTTATTTCTGAAAATTTACATATTTAATGAATATAAGATTATTTTATTGATTCATTATAGTATAAATAATTCTAATTTAATTTTATTTATTTTGTAATTTTATATGTTTTGTAAATTTTGAATTCTATTAAATTATATATAATAATGTGAAAATAAATTTTTAAAACATCATTCGTTATATTAATTATTTCATTGTTATATCCTACTAAATTCTACATAAAAAACCATAAATACATATACATAGTACTTACAATTACTATATGAAATTGTGGTTGTCGTAGAATAGGATTCTATTGGAATGGATCTAATTGTGGATTTTATGAGTTTAAACATTACCATGTATGATTCCCCTCATGTCATACAGATTGAAGTTAATCATGAGAGTTGTCTATGGTAATCCCTAGTTAAGCTACCACATTTCCAAGATTGAACAAATGATCCTTTTTATGAAGAATTTTACGAATTGATTCCATCACATCCCCATTTTTCATAAATTTTATATTAATATTAATTCTATATCAACCTTAAAATTTAATTGGTATGATACTATAGTGACCCAGGCTATTCAAACAAAAATATTATATCATTTAATATGAATACTCAATTCATTCCATACATAAATTCATAATGAATATAATATTATAATGTATTCTGAGACTAGATAAACATTCTTCTTATACACAATCTATTTTAGATAAAAAATTGAGTCATGGAATAAAGCAAAGAAGTTCATAAGATAAGAATCATAATGGAATCCAAGAACATGGTCAAATAGGGAATAAACATATAATATATAATAGATTTGCGGAATACAAAAATTCAAAGATAATAATTTCTATATTAGTCATGATTCACTACTTTTAATATCGTAGTGGATTTTGATCACTCCCCATACCATCATAATAGTCATCATTCACTCCCAAGACTATCATAGTAGAAAAATTCTATTACATAAGTGGGATCATTCCCTGTTATTGTCTATTATATCCCGTGATATATCAATTATTACCCAATTCATTTGATGGATATAAAATTCCATGACCATGTATCCCTGATTATAATGTCACGACAATCAATGTTTTATAATGGAAACATCCATCCATGGGTATAAAATAACCACCACCCAACATTAGTTGTGTAAAAAACTGTCTTAAGTTATAATGTACCCACTATCATTAGTTTATAAGTAAAAGACCCATAAGAAAATGAAAAAAAGATATTTTTCCATTATATCATAGAACATTAATCTTGTCATAACATCATAAACCATCCAATGAAAATGTATTTCTTAAACATTTCATAAATTTACCAAAACATATAGTATGGAAGAAAATGGGTTTTGAAAACATATTTTCATCATCATCATAAAAATAAACATCACTGTGAGTTATTGACAATTGTATTATTGTATTATATCCCTAGTAAATCATAGTTAACATTAAAGGATGTTACCCTGGATAAATAAGTCATTTAAAAGATTATTAATGAGGGATTATCATTTTATATTTGAATCTAATTTTTTGAAATAGAATAGTTTCCCATATATTAATGCAAATTTATTATTTGAAATTACCATTCTAATCATATACTATAATCTTCATTCATTGAGCATCCATGATTGATGAAAACCCCACACATGTTGTATTCATTGAAAAAAATATTTTTTCAACAATTTTAGTCAAAATTAAAAACCAATTATTTCATTAAACAATTATAAGATTCATTATAAATGAATTTTTTTAAAATCTTTAACCTGGGTATAAATGAATTTAATATTTCATAGGATAATATTTAACTATTCATTAATTTTTTTATAAAATGTATTCCGAATAAAACTCTTTCTCGATTTAAGAGAGATATAATTTTGATTTTTCCTTAAAAATATATTAGTCTAATTTATTAATAAAGACAATAAAATGAATGTAACAAAATATATTCGACGAAATTTAATATATTATAAAACATTAAAATATTTTTTTTAATATTGATAATACAATCTCCTCTAAAAATTTTCAAGAATAAACAATCATGGTAAAAATATGATTGAGACTTAAAATCCTTGCTATTTTGGTGACATTAAAATTAAAATAAAATAAAAGGGGTAAAATTATATGGATAAATAAATCACTATAAATTTAATTATAATGATCCTAAAAGTAATGCATTCTTTTTATACACACTATGAAAAACAAAAATGTGTTGAATATGCCATCTCTATCATAGATATGAAAGTGAGACCAAAATTGCTTACCCCGAGTTATTATAATATAAGAAAATTAATAACCTCTTATGTAATCAATTTAAATTTATTATAATATTAAAATAGTTTAATATAAATTATCATAAAATCATTTATGATAAAATTTTTATGATTTTCAGTCATTTTATTAATAAATCCTTTTTAAAATCAACATTTTTGGGTGTTAATCGTCAATCATTTCATGAGAAATTTAGTTTTATTATTGTGGTTATTTTAATTTTAACATCATTTTGTAATATAAAATTTATAAATAATAATATTAATAATATTTAATTTCATTACATACACATTTAATATAAATTATTAGACATAGAGTTAGAAAATGGAATATGACTATTCATAGAGATAGTAGATTGTATACTTGCACGAACACTATTTCATTATGTTTCAATGGATGGAATGAAAAAAGATAAATAATAATTAATATTTAAATAATCATTATCATTTCGTATATATCACAAATATTCATTAGATTTATCCTTATTACATTCTTTGTAAAACATATTTAAACAAAGAATCACAATGCCCCGCGAGCTGGTATCCCATCTTACACATGAGCGACATTATCATATCCCCATAGAATCAAACTAAGAATTTATATGGGATATTTTGGCTATATAATTTTATAATTCTAATAATATTACAAATATATTATATATATGCTATATTATATTAATAATTTTGAAGAGGTGAAGGAAAATGAATTACATCGGTTCGAGATGCAGTAGTCCTCTATACACCTGATTGATTTTTTTGTTTTCCATTTTAAGGATGATGAGAGAGATATGTGTCATTAAAATAACATAATAAAATATTATTATATTCAATATAATGAAATTATTATATCATAATTGTTTAATAATATTTGATGTTGGTAGAAGAAGAAATAAAAAATATGCTCGGTTAGGAAAGATATTCCTTCTTCAAATAACTTCTTCTGCATAACACAAAAATTTTTAATATGTAGAATTTAATATTAAAAAATTGAACCATGATAATTAATAAGGAAACATGGTTGTTATTTAGAATGGTTCTCGATGAACCATAATTTTTTATAAGTGTGAAGATAAGAAAAGAGGTGGATCCCTTTTATAAGAGAGGAGAGGGGTCCTCTTAAAATTCCTTAATGTATTAAATTAAATTATATGAAATTTTATATTAAAATGGACATATATTGTTAAATAATAGATAATATGAAATATAAGTTTAATAAAAACCTCCACTTAATAAATGAAATTTCTTCAATATATTTTATTCATATTTCCTCTAAGGTTACTCACATTTACCATCTCAGTATTCAACACATAAAAAAAATTTTAAACTTGGTAATATATATTTTACGAATAAAATTAAAATTATACAATTTATATTATTTTTAATGACTTTATAAATATACGAAAAATAATTTTTCTAATAATAATCCTATGTATGTTTGAAATTAATGTTAATAGAGGTGCATCTAATGTGAAAATCCTTGTTTTATCCTTTTTTTGTGGTAACATTGATTTTACTCATTAGTGGTCAGTTTTATTAACAATAAAAGAATAATTTATCCAGGAATACAACATATTTTATATTTAAAAACATGTACCTATCAACTATAAGAATATATGGCCTTCTTAATTTATAATTCATTTAATAAAATATTATATATTTTTTATTAACAGTGATGTTAATTTTGACACTTTTAATTTAATTGAACATTAAAAACCCATGAAAAATATGGAATTATAATATATTATTTAAATAAAGTATAATATATTATATTTAATGAAAAAAATTATTTTGAAAAAAATAATTTTTATTTTAATTACTTTTAATATATTTAAATTCATTTACTTAATTTCCATGTTAATTATATATAATTACTATATTTTCCTTGTTTAGTATTTTATTGTAAATATATAATTTCTATAAATTAAAAATAAATTATCATCATGAATAAAATTTCATTATTCTCAAAATAACCATAAATATTTTCTCACCACTTTCTTTTTTCCCAACGAGTGCACAGAATTGAAATTTAAAAGTAACTAGGTGACATATTGAGGTTTTCGTTAAATAAATTATCATATAGTTCACTTTTATAAAAATTGGGTTTTCTAAAGAAGAATTGTTTTTAAGCATGAAAAGGTCCTATATCAAAATTTAACATGAAATTCGTTCCAATGAATTATATTGGATTAAATTTAATTTAATTGAAATAAATTTTAATTTTAAAACTCTTAGAAATAAAGTATATCTTTTTAAATGCGTTAAATGGAATGAAACCTTTTAATAAAAATCTGTAGATTACACTATTCATCGAAACATTTATATATATTTAAAAATATAAAAAATTAAATATAAGATAAATTTGATTAGTTTATTTCAAAAATTAATTTCATTTATCTAAAATATAAATTTAATACTATGTTAAAAAATCAATAGAAAAATATTTTTAGAATAATGCAATTTTAATTATAATATCGGATTTATTCTTATATCATTCCAAGAAAACATATTATATGAATGATATATTTTTTATTGAATATATAAAATATAAATTTCATTAAAATAATTTACCAAAAATGATTAAAATAATTTATTAATATACGAACACCTTACACTCATAAAAGTATTTTCTCCCGAATAAACATTCATTTTGCTTCAATTTGTTTTTATTTTCATTTAGATTTAATTGATAATAAAAATTTCATTTTCTATTCATTTATACCATAAAGGCTCATGATTTTATTAACACTATTCATAACCACCCTTCTAATGACAATGGTAAATCTATCAAATTAATAAATACTATTCATATAATAAATCTTGGTTATTTTAAACGTAGTGTTGTGTGGTATACATGCTTATAATGAAATTAAATTTATATGAAACAAATATTTTATAAAATTATTGAGTGTTACAAATTAACCCTCATCATAAATAAACTCTACCCTCTAAACTTTTATTGATAATCAATTACATTTTTATTTGAAAATATCTTCATAAAAACTATTTTCATTCAATTTAATAATAAATATTCGCATAAATATAGAAACTGACAAAAATAAAGATAATCTAAAAACTCATAATTAGGTTACCCGATAACGATAACATTGAAGGGAAATAAAAATATTCACATAGAAATTAAAATAATACCAAAGGACAAAATTAACATGTAATACATTATTTTCATGAGATATTTGTCCACTAAGACCCATATATCTATGGTGGGTTAAAGGAATATTGAATCCTTAGAAACAAAAAAAAATTATTTCAATGTATATTCAATAATTTTAATGTATTATTTTATATTCAATATAAATAATATGATAAAATGTATTGAATTTATTTATTTTTATTCCATAATCAAAATTTCATCATTTTGTTATTCTTACATTACTTCCCACATCATCTATTACTGTATGAAATAAATAGTAAATATTAACTTTTCATGGATGAAGAGATAAAATTTAATTTTATTATATTAAAATACCCAAAAATTATTTACAATAAATTATTTCTTTATTATATATTGTACGTAACCAATATGATTTATAAGGGTTATCGAATATATAAAAAATCATCCATTAATCTCAATAAAATATCCCAATGTTCAATATAAACAACTCCATAAATGAATAACCTTCAAACACTTCCAAAAATAACTCTATACAAAATCAAAATCATAATATTTTCAAATAAGGTCACTAAATCTCTAATATAAACATAAAATTAATTCCCCAAATAACAGAACTCATTTTTAGAATCAAATATCAAATATATTAGTACCTTGATCACATCCAATAACGAAACATGGTAGTAACATAAATTTTAATAACCACTTAATGAAAACATGCATGATTTAAGAAATTATATCTCTCCATGTTTTATAAATTAAACCGCATTTTATTGAATATATATATAAATACAAAATGGTTTAATAACTATCAAACATATTATTAACTACCATTTGATAAATTCCTCAATTACTTCCAAAGGAATCAATATTATCCAATTTTCAATTCATAATAAAAAATATTTTTATCTCATTAATATCTCAATATCAACTACTAATTAGGGGTTAAATTTCCCTTAATTATACGTTCACCAGAAATAACAACGAACCTCTAAATCACTTGTCTTTGTTATCTGTAGTATCCAACATATACTTTCAAATCATTAAATAAAAACTATATTATAATAATCATTAGATGGTTCATAACTCTAATAACATAATAACGTAGATAAAAATAATTTTTTTAATAATTCTCAAATCTTAAAAAATAGTCACTTAATTTATTCCAAATAAATTATTGGAATAATATATATACATATTTTTTATATTTTATATTACATCTAAATGGGAATTGACTTAGATAATTCCCATTTTACCCTCACTAAACACATTGACCTAAAATTTTTACCTTATAAATAAATTTATTTGCCCTATCAAAATATCCAATTCTCCTCTATAATTAATTTCAATATTTTCTTCTTCCTCACATTTAAAACATCTTTTCATTCTTTTGGCACATTCCCTTCAGTGATTCTTCCCATATTCTCAATGCATAAACTGAATCATCTTTCATGATTGGTCTCTACCACCTAACCTCTCAAAAAATATATACCTATCATATTTACTGAGTCCAAAAGTTATAAAATTAGTAGGATAATAATTATATATAAGGATAA
The DNA here is from genome assembly GCA_963277665.1 of Viscum album. Classification (NCBI taxonomy): domain Eukaryota; kingdom Viridiplantae; phylum Streptophyta; class Magnoliopsida; order Santalales; family Viscaceae; genus Viscum; species Viscum album. Next base: position 1,727,942,825 of record OY728140.1, read on the forward strand.
TTTATTTCTAATAATCAAAATGTCATTGACTCCATTAATTTTTCCATTTTCATACTCTTGAAAAAAATTTCTAATACATTCAATGTTATCCCAAATCATCTTTATTCCAGCTATTTACTAAAACCATAAAATAATAGTTTGGGAAACACTAATCACTGTCTGAATTCACATAATAATGAAAAATCAGATATTATAGTATATTATGACACATAATTTTGATTATATGACAAAATAGGTTTGTCCTAGCCCATCCACGATCATAATCTAGTGAAATAATTCGAAATGAATCAATAAGAAAATGTGGTTTCACAAAATAATATTTACTATGAGTTTCAAACTAGTTATGTAGAAAGGATATTATCAGGTATTAGATAATGATTGATCCAAATATGAATACACCCCTTTTTAGTTATTACTAATAGGTAAAGAATTTCTAGAGAGACATCCACTTATACTTCCGAACATGGATGTATTTCTAAGAAAATTTCATAACATATTTTTTAATAAATATATAGGATGTTTTTTATACATAAAATTATACATATGAAACTCAATAATGTTTACTAACCATAATATAATAAAGTTGACTTAACATTTACTCTGACAGCAACATCAGTCAATAGGGCATTTAACTCATTAATATATCATCTTTTTATATGAATATTCTATACATTTCATTAATAAAACCCAATGAAAGGAAATGGTTTAATGTGTCTGGATAATAGAAAAACAATATTATTATTCAATGAAATATCTTTAACATATCCTATAATGATCTTCCCACATTGTCACATCAAATACATAGTATACTTAAAACAATTTTTCATAACATAGGTTAAGGAAAATATTAGAAAAGGTTACCATAGATTCTCAGTAATAGTAGTGGTCAGAGATACCAACCTATGATCATATAAATCAAATGAGAATAATTGGGCTATTAATTCAAGAAAAAAAATTAAAAAGAGCATACCCAATATTTCATATATTGTATCATGATTAATGTCAAAAATCATTGATGTTCATAAGTTATGATTCATAAATGAATAAATGAATTTGGGATATTATATAATAACAATGTATGATTATATAGATTTGTGGCATATAGAAAAACATATATAATCATTTAAATTTTATTCAAGGAACACTTTATGAAATTTCATATTTTATGGGGTTCAGTCCCCTAACCATCGTATTAGTAAAGGTTCAATCCCCTGACTATAATACTGGACAAAGTCCTATAATGAACTGTGTTCACTCCCCATTTGAGTAATTTTAATCTCATGAGATTTCAATTAGTACAGAATTTATTTTTGGGATATATAATTTTGTGCCCACACACCCTTGGTTATAATAACACCAACATCCTTGGTTTAAAATGTAACCACCCATCCATGGTTATGAATTAACTACCAGCCTTTGTTTATAATGTAACCACCCATCCTTAGTGATACCAAAACCACCACACAAGTTTTATAATGAATCCATCCTCATAAAAAATCTATGGAATATAATAATAACATATAATAAAACATTCCCCATATCACCACATCATATCACATGAATATAATATATGATTCATAAACGTTTTATCATGTTATAATATTATATTTCATGAGAATAAATGGGTTTTCAACTAATATCATCATTATAATAATAAACCTCAACTAATCATAAAATTAAAAGGATGATATAATTGGATCATATCCCAAAAAATCCTAATCATAATAAAATGATGTAAACATAGATAAAACTTCATTTAAAATATCATTTGAAATATTTCATGAGTAAACTATATATTTATATTTCCATCCACTCATTTAAAAGGAAAAAAATATAAAATACTAAGTAAAAACTATTATTTGAATAGATCCTAGGAAAATTAAAGTAAAACCTCATATCTTTAGTCCCTCAAATGAATTGAAAGATCATACTTGATTTATACATTAAAACATAGATTCCATGCTCATTTTTAGTAAAAATTAAAAAAAAATCCCAAAATGAAAAGAATATTCCTTTTATATTATTTCTTATAGACTAAAAAATGGTTAAAAATGAATTTAATCTGTCATGTGACAATTCTAAAACAACTTTTTAAATATTTGTAGAAAACATGGGTATGAAAGATACCACATTCTCAACGGAAAAGATAAATGAATCATTTTTTTGATAAACACATTAATTTGGTGTCTTTAGTATAAAAATAGAAAAATGAAAGGAAAAAGTGTATTCACTGTAATTAACTATATGATAGTAAAATTAAATTGAATTATCAAGTTTGTGTATTATAATTCTCTCAATTTAAATTAATGCACAAATAATCGTAAATATTTGTATTGAAATACAAATCCATCACCACTTTGTTAACGTTAAAATAAAAACACCACGAATGAGATAATGTAAGATATATAGCTAAATCCCCTAAAATTTTATGATAATAATATTAACATTGTTTAATTTCCATTATATAAATCACATAATATAATCATGTGGTTAATATGGAATGTATCATATAGATATAAAAGTGAGATATAGATCCCTTAACTCAAGTTAAAATTGATTTAAAATTGAATTGGAATCTTATATAATAAATTAAATTATAATATAATTCTATAATAGATTCGTATACACACGTATAATATCATATATTACCCACTTATATTTAACACCCTTTTATTAATAATTTTTTTTAAATAATTATATCTCTGTTTTATCAATTTCTATTTTCTTGAGAATTTTGGTTTGATTTATCCACTCATTTTAATTGGTTCATCACACTATTATATCTATAATTTTAATCATGATATTAATAAATAATATTTTCCATTACATTCATATATAAAAAATATAAAAAAAATTATAGATAGAAATGTGAAATACACGATTCATAGAGATGGTAGGTCGTTTGAACCCATGAAAGCTATTTCCTTCTTTTTTGACATACGAAAAGAAAGAAAGATAAATATTAATTAAATATAAAATAATAATTATATTTTCATATATATCCCATAAATTACTTAAGATTTTCCATATTACATTAACTATAAATGATTTATAAAAAATGAATTACATCCCTTCAGGAGTTGGTAGTCCACTTTACACATGAGTGACCTTATTATATCCCAATTAGATAGAAACTTAGAAGTTTTATGTTATATTATTGTTAAATAATTATAATATTTTTTAAAATATTTATATATTTACATTAAATCCTTTATTATTTCAATATTACAGAAGTGGTAATAGAAAAAGAATTTCATTAGTTCACGAGGCTGTATTCCACCATACACATGATCGAATAGTTATATTCCCATTTGAGTTATTAACGGAATGATATAGGTCATTAAATTCAAATAATAATATATTCATATAATTATTCTATTTATTTTGTTATATCATGATGGTAATATGAGTATAACAATACGGATAAAGAAATAAAATAAAAACGATTAGTTAAAAAGTATACATTTTCAACGGACAACCTCTTCATATTAGAAGTAGAAGCCCTCCTACAAGATATTTACAATCAAAAAAGGGAATATATGTCAAGGAAAATTAATTATACAAGTAATTTATCTTGGTATTGGCCAAAAAAAATATTTATATGTGTAGAGAAAAGATAAGATGAGGTTTTCTATAATAAGAGAGGGGAGGGATAATATTAGAATTCAATAAAGTATTATATTATTATAAATAAATTATTATTTAAAAATAGATCCAAAATTTTATGTAATTAGTTTTAGGGAATATAATTTTGATATACACATACGACAAAATTAAACATGTTTAAACATGTTTTTTCATTTTCCTCTTTTGTAAATCACATTTCATATGTTAGATTTCGCCATTGTAACAACTCTTTATTACATTGTAAATATATCCTTAAAGCATGAAATTAAAACTATACTTACTATAAAATTTGTAATCACATTTTTAAAAATTGAATATAATGAGATCAAATAAAAATCATATGTTTGTGAAAAAATAATGTTAACACAATTGAATTTAATACCCAAACATATCTTTTAATCATAACCACAATAAAGATGTTATATTCTATAGTGTTCTGTATAGATACTATGAAATAAAATTTGGTTCATTTATGCTCTATATTACTGGTAGAATACATTATTTTTTGTATATATTAATAAATTTTGTATACTATTATTTAAAATAAAATATCATAAATGTCAATTTCGTCAATATTCATTTATTATGACTTCAATAACAACATGAAAAAGATGGAATTCAATATATTATTTTAAAACCAATATATATTGTTATTTTTATTTAAAAATTTCATATATAATAATCATTAATATAATTCATGTAACTTATTATGTTTGAAAATAATTTATTTTATTTTCTTATTAATTTAATAAGTACCACATTTTCATTGTATATGTTTTTTGGTTAATTATATAATAACTAAAAAATAGATATAAACTAACATAAAAAATCTATTTATACTAAAACTTACCATAAACATTCATTCACCACATCATTTTTTTATTTATTGAACTAAAAATTGGAATTTAAAAGAAAGAAGGTGAATGTTTGACTTCTACTTTACTTATGTTATTATAAAGGTCACAATCATGGACAAGTATGTCATAAAAAATTAAATTCGATCCTGTGGTGATTAGGGAGTATATATGGATTTAAAAAACAAATTTTACATCATTTTGGTTATTTTGAAACCTTATCTTTTTCTATGAACCTTATGGTAAACTTCTTATAACCCTAACCATGGTAATGATTAATTATGGTATTTACTATTTATTAGTACCAAATATTAATTTATAAATATTAGATAAAATTTATTATTATGATTCAAAAAATAAAATTCCATTTCTTAGATTCAACCCACCAATGTGAAATAATTTAATTTAATATAAAACCCTCAAGCGCTGTGAAACTGTGATTTTACAATGAAAAGGTTTCTTAAGTATAAAATGTTCCTAAATCAAAATTGAAAATAAAATAGATTCAAATTATATTAAATAGATTAATTATAATATAATTGAACTGTTTTTAATTTTGAAACCATTTTAAAAAAAATGTATGCAATGTAATTATTTCAAATTAATTAATATTTTTAATACATATCATTACTGTTTACTATTTGTAAGAAAATTTAACTTTTGAATAAAATTTTATAAATTAACAGCCAGATAATTTTTAAATTTTAATTTCAAAAAATAATTTCTTTATAAAATAAAATTTAAAAATAATTTATCAATTAATTTAAACAATATGTGCATTAAACAGGAGAATTGTTTTTATGTTAACAAATTTTTTAATAATAACATTGCTTTTTTTATTATATCATGCAATGAAAACTTAAATTATAAATAATTAATTTTTTAATTAATATATATTATATTTATCTCATTAATATAATTCACTAAGATTGATTAATTTTATTTATAAAGAGAGGAACATATTGCGCATAGACAAATAGTTTTTCTAGAAAAACACATTATTTCTTTTCAAATAGATATTATTTTCATTTATAATTAATTAATAAACAAATAAGAAAAATTTATATATGTGTAAACCATAAATTATTATAATTTAGATAATCACATCATCCATTCCAATGGCATGCTAAAATCAATCACACTACATAATAATATTTTTATATTATATAATTTTTTTTACTAAAATTGGTGTTGTTTGTAATAAATGCCATAAAAGAAATTAAAATTAATGGCATAAATATATTTTAAAATTTATGATGTAGTTATAGTAAAAAAGGTAAAATTTTAATATTATACTATATATAATTTAATTTCTTAATAATTCACATGCCTAATGGTTGTATCATTAGCTATCTAAATCCAATGTCTATATAAGCCCAAAATACATAAATATAACTATCATATTATATTCCTATATATAACCTTGCATACATATCTAGACTAAATAATTTAATTCATTTACATCATTCTAAATTTATATATTATATTCATATTGCCTTGACAATTTTTCGTAGTTATAATCACTGGTTTGAAATTAAAAGAAAACCATACAGATGAATTTTTCAGGTTTGTGGTATTTCATTTTTACTCATGGTTTTATTCCTCTTATAGGTAAGTTAATGATGATTCATATTACATCATAATAATGTAATAATTTTGATATTTCATTGTAATATTTTATTTTAACAAATAATATCATGGTTTCTTTCAATACAATATTTTGTGTAAGAAAATATATTACAACATTCATGGGGAAGTTTAGCACTATTGGTTCACGATGTTACATAATGTGATTCTAAAATATTCATGACAATGAAGTGATGAATTATCACACTTTTTCAAGAGATTTTATAATAACTATTTTTAGTTATGATTTCTTTTATCATATATATATATATATATATATTATTTCTTAATAACACCATAATAGTTAAATGGATTTGGTTAGTTGTATCCCTTCTTTTTTATATAAACTATTAACTTCTCATCCCATTTATTCTTTCTCCCTTAGTACATATATACAATCCCTTATATAATGAAGTAAAAATTTGTAACTGATATGTGTTGAGTTGATTTCTAAAAACAATTAAAATAATGTGTTTCATTCATGTGAGTATATTTCATTTAAAATTAATATTTAATAATTTATTATGATGAGTGATGAATTTTTAATTGAACATAAAAAATAATAAAAATAATATTTTTAGAAGAACGATGATGAATAAACTTCTACAGATTATTACAATTCTTCTAAAATCATTGTATTTTTCATTTGATTGAATCTATTGAATTTCATTCATCTAAATTCATATATATATATATATCTCTCTTTTCATATATGCCCACATTGTTTGGTGTTTATTTTAGAATATATATTTTTATATCAAAAATATCGTAAATAGAATAGTTTTTCATTTTAGTTTCCACCTAGATTAGATTTGCATTGATCACGTATTGTTATATTTTTTGAATAGGTAAATAAGAAATTAATTAAATTAGACTTAATGATAGTATATCATATCAATGAACCGTAGCTAAAATAGTACATGTCAACTCCACATTCTATATATATATATATGGTACAAATGAAAGAATTATCCACATTCATTTATCTTCCCAATAGGAGTAGAAATATCCATTAAATTTGACACATGATCATAAGAAATACTCAAAAAATATATATGTATATTAATAGAGTGAGAGGAACTTGTATAAAATAAGTCATCATATATGAATGATCTATTATGTAAAATATGTCAAACTATTATTTATCCCACATAAAATTCCATTGGAATTTTTTTATTTAATTCAGATTCATTTATTTATAGTAATTATGTAATGGACCCTATCGAGATAGCCAACCATATGAGACTCAAACCATCCCACTATGTACCCTAGGGGTATCCTCCATACCCATAGGTTGAAAACAAGAATCATTATAATAAAATTCCATTTATTGGGGATGATTTCTCCAAAAAATTATTGTACACGAAATAATATATTACTATAAAATATATTTCATCAATGATATTTATGTAGGACTTCCACGGTCAATAAAAATGTGTATATATAAACTATTTAACAATATTTAAAAATAGATGATAAATTTTTAAATAATTTTATAATAAAATTATGAAATAAATCATAGCATTCGTTCAACTCTCATAATACTCCCTTAAGAAAAATAGCCAGAACTAGTATCACAAGGCTCCAATGCACACAGTGTAATCAATAATAACCTTACATGAAAGCAGAAAATAAGTCATCTAATGGGCACCCATTTATAGAAATTATATTATAATGTTGTAAAACATCCTACCAAATCATTTAAAGGTCACACTTAGCCGATTTGATGAAAAAATATTTAATAACCCTCAACCCCACACTATTAAATTCTCTAAGATCATCCAAGATATGAACTAAAGACAGAAACTATTATTTAAAATAAGTGTGATAAAAAACATGCTATGCGGGCTTCCAACTGTCTTTAATATTATTAAATTTTAACTAAATATTCATTATTATCTAGTTATATGTGTTAATAAAAATAGGTTTAAATGATAATTATATTTATAATTAATAACACCACAAAAATAATCTTAAGAATAGTACTCTTCATTTTTCTTAATTGGAATCCATCACATGAAATATATTATATATAAATCGCACAAAACAATAATATTAACCATTTGTAAAAAAATTATTCCATAATTGTACAAAAACCACTACTAACAAAAAATAAATAAATGGAAAATTATGGGTAACCATGTAATCAATAAAATAAACAATTAATGGAAAATTGACCAGGGGGTCACAAATATTAAGAAAATATGAGGTATAAAAATAAAAATGTGTGTCATGTAAAATAAATCTACAACACATGGAATTGGTGTCAAGGGCTCTACCCTATGGTTACTAAGGCATGGTAACCTATAATAATACAACTAACTAGGATTGTTCAACTAGTTAGAAGAACATTTATAGTAACCCATCACTCGACATTGAAAAAAAATACATAAATAGAATGTGGAATGGGATAATATCCCGAATACGTTATCCTAACCTAGAACCTATGTTAATTAACCAAAATAAACTACGAGTGACCAAAACTATTTTTTGAGAAAAACTAATAATAAGACTATATAATATTCTCAACCTCTTCACTGACTCTTTCTCAATAAAATTTTCTAATCACACATCATTCGTATCATAAAATGTATAATTCATCCCCCATGGGCCACCAATCATATCAATAAAAACCATATAATGATCAATATGGCTACAGACACAAATTAAAATTTTATAAATTAGTCAAAATTTTGAAAATAAGCTTCCAAACACCACATGAAATGGTGAAATATTTTATAATAATTTAACCCATTTATAATTTTTTTATGAAACATTTAGTTGGAAATAACCATTAAGCATAGCTTATGATATCAAATCACGTTTTTATAAAACCACTATAAATGATTAAAACTCAATTCTATTATTTATCCAATTGATGAAATTGATTAAAACATTGTTACTTTTTAGAAAATAACCCTTAACATAAAAGAATATGAATTAAAATATATAATAACTAATAGTCTAGAACATCAAAGAATTGTAGAATAGAGCTTGATGAACTAATCAAACACCCTAGATTCACCAACTCAAAGAAATTCAAACTAGATCCTTAACTAAGGATTTAGAAAAGAGGCACAAAAAATGTGGTACCAACAAAACTGAAAAATATGGAGAATATGACTTCATTACTAGTGGATCTGAAATTGAATTTCACGGAAATCGAGTGACATTCCAAATGGATAAGAGGCCCATATTGATGTGGTCACATTCATTGGGGTTTATCCATGAAGGGGGTGTTTTACAATCCCTGCGATGCATATAGAATAGATTTATATATTTTAAAAAATGAGGGGAAAGCCTAATTTATTCATAATTTATAATATGGGAAACATTCACAGTTGGCCTTGTGATTGGTAAACTGTGGACTAAATGTGCATCTTCTACTGTTTAATAAAAAGAATCCCTTCTTACGATTTCTCCTTTGACCTATCAATGTTTTACATATCACACGATCTCCATGTAAATAGAATTTCCTAACAGATAGATCTGAATACCTGATTTCCACATTGTATACTGACTGTGAAGCCTAACCATTGTCCCTAGAAAACATTAAAAATGTAAAAATAATAACTCCACAAAATGAAAATACATAAAATATCATAAATTAATATAAAATAACATAAATAAAAATAATATACTATATTAACATTTTGGAATGAAATTTATCAAAATACTACCACTTTGTACCCCTAAATAGACATTGGTCTAAGAAGAAGTAATTTGATCAAGAAAAGTCACTCTACATCGATAAAAGTGGAGGTAGGTTTTGGGAAAACTAATCAGCGATCATCTCCACGCATAACACCAGCCAAACTATAAACCATATCCTATTGGTTGAGTCATAGAGAAAACAATGACCTAACATAGATCTCCCAATAATTGTGTAATTTTACTAAAATGCAATAAACAACCCAAGAGAAAATCATCATGTTGAAACAAAAACTAGAACCTCAATTCCATGGAAATCCCAAAAAATTATCAATCCTTCAAAAATAATAATATTCAAAAAGAAAATATACAATGTATCTAAAATGGAATTTTAATACATTAGAAATACACATAAAAAATTTAGTGTTTCTTAGAACTAGGTGACCATACTTCATCCATATTGACTAAGACCTCATCCATATGCATCATCTACTGAAAATCATCAAATGAAAAACTGGAACCCTTAGGTAATCACTAATGAAATACCCATCCAAGCTGCTTGAGAACTAATGCCTTGGTACCCACATTTTAAAACCACTAATAACTTATTCCTTGTAAATATATTCCATGAGTAAGGTTCACAATGAACACAAGACTCTACAAACATACCAAACCTAAATGAGACTAAACGACCATTCGAAACCACATACACATACTCATATAACACACAATAAAATCAATATCACCATAAGTTCTCATGATACACCACAAAAGTAAACAAAAATCCAATATCCACCTCATTATTTTAATTAAGAACATTTGTCATTATTTTTTTAATGAAAAAAATAAAATGAAAAAATTAATTTGAAATCAAACATATCGAGAAAATGAAATATATTCAAAAAAAAATTCCCAATTTTTTAAAATACACCACCAACCCAGTATAAATAAATGGAACAATTATGGGATTCAATATTATCATTAGTAACAAATAAAATAAATATTGTAAAATCACACAAGGTGCTAAACATATCAAGAAATCAGTGGATATCAATAGAAGGAAAAAGTTTCTAATAAATCACTATGATAACTAAGGAATTGTTATATTGGGATCTTCCCAATGGTTAATAATTATATGAAACATTGACTAATGTCACTAACTATTGTTGTTCCATTAGTAAGTAGACACCACATAGTATCTTTTCATAATTTAGTGAAAAAATATACATTATTAGTAAATCTCGTTGAAAGGGTTCTCATGATGATAAAGATAGCCTACCCAAGATCCAATGTTCCCATGAACAATATATTTCAAGGGATACTAAATAAGTAATTTTTACAAACACTAATATTGAATAATTAAAATCTCACACTCACCTCTAACTCCCTCTAAAAAAAATCACCGATCACACTTCAATAATGTCAAACAATGAAACAATTACGCCACATGGGACAAGATACTTGTCATTAAAAAATGTGTCTCGTGAGGGTTTTATAAACACACACATCTATATTATAAATCAGTCAAATTTTCCAATTGGGTCTCATGAAAAATCTTTATGATATTGATAAATTTTATCATAATTATAACAAATGGAAAACATCTTTTTAAAACGAGGTGTTAGGAATAATCCTTAAACTCACTTCTAGAAATCATATAAAAACTTTACAGAACCAATTTACGTATTAAACGTAATTATTTTATTTATCCCTTGAACCAAAAAGGGTTAAATTTATTTTATACTATTTATTTTATTCAAATAAAATAATTATATAATTTTTTGATACTTTTTAAACCATGTTGAATTTCAAATTATAAGAAACAATATTTGGAAAACACATTTTCAATACAAAATATTTTTTATAGTATTCCATATAATTCTTAATGAGATATTCATGAATCATAAAAAAAATTTATACACTCAAGATTAACATAAAATATAAAACATCATTTCCTTTATTAAAACTCATAACATTTTAGGAAATCCAATGTTAAATTAAAATATTATCTTTAACAATTAAAAATCCATAATTTATAATAACAATAAATAATTTAAAAATTTATATAATAGGATAGTATCTAAATTTTATAAATTTAAAATATTCAACATTTGGAAATTATACCTCGAATCAGTGGTGAATGTATTTGAACATAATATATAATACTAATAGAGCCCAAGAACCAATCAAATACCATAAATTCAACAATCAGAGCCAAATCAAAACAAAAAAACTACAACGGATTTCACAAAATAGGGGAACTGATTTGATAGTGGGATAAAAGAATTAAAGTGGGAATAGATAAGGATGAGAATGACATCCTTAGGTGAGTTGACCCTGATTAAAAAAGATTATATGAGAAATCAATAGAAATTATTGTGATCAGAGATGGGAGTCCATGTGAAAAGGGGATTTTCTATGATGGGGTGTGTCAAGTGAACCTTGAGAGGTTGTTGGAGGAAGAACATTATTTTTGGGTGTTAATAAATAAAAGATGGAAAACTATTTATTATTCATAAATTTATAACTAGGAATCACAAATGGGTTGTATGTATGTTTTAATAAATAATGAATATATCAAATCCATTCAATAAAATCCTCCAAAATGTTTCCCCTAGGGCCACACATGATTTTACTAGCAATGTGCTAAGAATTATAATTGATGTTCCCCAAATGAATATCAAACCAAACAATTACAACATGGTTTACGAACCATGCATGCTAACATCTCAACCCTATTGAATGTTTTAAAATATAATAATTAAAATTAAAAAAATTACAATGAAATAAAATGACTCAAATTAATTTAAAATGTTGTAACTCAAAATAAATATGATAATGTAGTCAAATGTGTGTTTGATAGATTTTGAGGAATTCCATTCACCCGAAGCTTAGTTCTTAGTTGGGTTTTCCCATACGATGAACCACCTCAAATAGATTGTCTTATAGGTTGTGAGACTCTTGACATTGAGGTATCAAATTTAATTATGGATCCATATACATATGATGATCCCATTCTACTCTATTTAATGTTTTCACATTACAAACCCATCATAAGTGTCCCATTTTCCCATAATGATGAATATTTGAGGAGTTTGTTGAAAGTATTTAAGAATCCTATGTTTTCCCATTGATGATATATAAGTAGCTTAATTACAATTAATATTATGTAATATGACTATGGTGATAAATTAACCCACAACTACTCTAATATATAATATTATATCACTTCCACTTCACTTTAAACAAAGAACCTTCACTCATTTATAGGATAATTGAACAATAAATCTCCATTAAAATTTCATCCTGATCCACCTATTCCATCAATAACCAATCTAAAAAAACAATATGTGTTGGGGTAATCAATAATAAAAAACTTATATCAGTATATTTTTAGAGGACTATTTAAAATAACTATGATTTCAGCATATCATTTTAGACCAATTTAGATGTGAAGTCTTTGAACTTAGTAAAATTGTTAGCATATTACATAACCATATGGTTTCTATAAAATAGGTAAAAAATATAACTATATTAACCTAGAACAATTAATTTATAGTAAAACGTTTGAATGTTGTTGAAATTTAAATCCTTCCACCCTGGGTTCTAAAAAATTCTAGATAGTGAGCTCACACCATTTCTATATGACTCCCACAACCTAAAAAGAAAATCATTTCCCCAGGAATAATATATGATTCACCAATAAATAAAAAATTCCCATGATATCATCAACCAATCTTCCACCTATTTAGGGTTTATACTATCCTAGAAGGGTAGAGGTTTATGAATAATGAACTATTGGGATTATTATTTGTCATGGGTAGGTCCATAACCTACATATTATTTTTGGGATGGACTGTGTAAAACTTATTAATATATATCCTAATCTTTTTACCACAAATAATTAATTAAATTTTCATCTAATAAATGATTAACTTGAAGAATATTATCCACAACTACCACTTTGTAATCCACTAGATCTCGTTGATAGGGCATGATACAAAAAGAAATAAAATATAGGATAATAACATAGTAAACTCATTAAAATATAAATAAAATCAAATAATCATCATCAATAAATAATAAATAATTTATGATAAATAATTTATATAATGTAATGGTGATTTAATAATGAAAAATAATTGAAAACCATATAGTTTCCACTTTATACAGTTATATAAATGGCCACTATAACCACATTCTACCCATCACAGACCAACTATATTGTAAAATACATGATGAATTGTTATATGTAATGACTTCCAAAACCTTGAATCTGCTATTTGAATAACAATAAAATAATTACAAATAGCATTTATGGTTTTTATACAGTCTGTTACCCATGCACTGTAACCATATGCCTTGGAGTCTTCCTATAATATTTCATCATTCTATCCAAAATAATATAAAAATAATCACAAATTTAAATTCAGTAGAAAAAAATAATTTATTGATACCCAATGAAACATAAGGCTCATTAAAATGATTTTATTTTAAATAATCATATAAAACTGAACCCTCATGTATTTAGAGTCAAATCTATTATTTACAAGGACTTCCCAAATAATAATAAAAATACTATGATCTTCAGTTAATACTGAACTAGCCTATGAACTCAAATCATAGTACCCATGCTAGCCTACCACAAGGCATTAGGTGTTTAATGCATCACCCTATGTTGGAATGTTGTTATAGAGCATCAATCTCCCACCAATGGGAACAATTTTCCAAAACATAATAATCATATTGTAGAAATAGGTCCATCTTTTGAAATCAATAATACCTCACCATATATTATAAAGTCACATGTATTGATAATATTTTGAATACAATCATATATCATAATATGTTAGAATATAATAAAAATTTCCTCAAAATCAACAATATTAATATGAAAATAAAAAAGTAATTCAAAATATTTAAACAATGTATACATATAACCCTGAATGTTCCATGAAATATTTCTGGAAGATATGACGAGAACACAATTGTTAAATATACATAAGAGAAGTATTACCCACAACAATAATAAATCAAATCATTTATCTCTACAAATCATTGGTGAAATTTTGGAAATATTCCTTAATAAACTCTCTTACAACCAATCAAATCAAGAATGAGTGACCACCACATCCAATTAGGACCTTTAGATTCCATGTGTTCATTTAAACATGGTATAAATACACCGAAATATTGTACGCAGTTTGTGAGCATAACTAGCCTAGTTAGAATAGAATAAGTACTCGATGTGTTTCCTATATAATTCAAACCATATCTTTCATGTTTCAACAACAACTATAAATGTAAATATTTTCTTTTAATCAATATAATATATCAGAATAAAATCATTTAAAAAAATAGACTTTAATAATTAAATAATATATAATAATAAATAATGGAATTAATAGAAAGTGTAAAATAATTTTAAAAAATACATTAATGATGTAGAAGCTAGAATATAGAAATGGTAAAGAATGTTAGGATCATCATATTAATATAGTGCCCATATTCTTAATCAATTACATGTTTAGTGGTAAACTAAAAAAATAATCATCATTCCATTAAGAGGTACATTATTTTGATGTATAAGTGATATCCACAAGATTTTCATACTTATTCAATAGAATTTTTCAATTACGGTATTAAAAAAATTTGTTTTGTTGAGATTACTAAGTAACTGATATATATGTATCCATGTTTTCCCATATATAACCATGAAATTCAATAAAGAATTTTTTTTATTTATAATAAATGTAGTTGGTAATGCATAATTAGCATGAACATTCATTATTAATAAATCAATATAAATAAATCATTATAAATAAATTTAATCAATAATGAAATTATAAATAATATTTTTCAAACATTAATCTCCTAAAAATTATTATCTTAATCATTCTTATCCTATTAATCCAATTAATTTTTAAAATATCGATTTTATTCTCATAATTAATTCATAATCACATTAGAAACCATTACCAAACATACTAATTCGGACCACTTAATCAGATCATAAAAAATAATAATTGTAATTTCAATAATAAAATTATTGACATCCAAATCCACAATAATTATGTAATTTTAAATAAAATCATTCAGAAAAACATTTAAATTTTAATAATGTAATGATATAATAAATAAATAAAAACTCATGTGACGTAAATATTATATAGTAAAATTTTAAACACATTTTCAACCATAATCATTAAATGTTCATTTAATCTTAGATTTAACAAATTAGCCTAGGTTGACCAAAGAAGGCACCATACTCAGCTCGCGCCTAGGTCGAAAGCGCATTCCATATCTCCAAGGGTTGGAATCTGGAGCTTGGGCATGAAATAATATTGAATTATGATCAACTTTATCTAAAAATTAAAATAAATATTCTAATAAATAATTAAATCCAAACATGTAATAACTATAATAAAAATCCTCTATTATGAATTTAATGATATATAATAGTTAATCAAACTAAATACAATAGAATCAATAGAAATAAATAAATATAATATGATGGAGTAGCTAATGGATGACTCCTATAAATACACCACTAACACACCTAAACCACAACAACAACTACCTATGGAACACAACCACCCACTACCTCATGAAATAAATTTCCAACGGAAAAATATACCTAATTAATTAGTATCCTAAAGAGCTATCTTGAAATAAAAAATTAGAAATATATAATCTTAATTATATATAGAGGGTGTAAGTAAAACAAACGTAGTCGTATCACACTATTGAGTTAATATTATACCTTGATTTTTTACATTATTGAAATCATAGTTTTATGTATATTTAGAGGATAAATTTTTTTATGAAGTGTAAAGCGGAAAAAATAACATTAATTTCCCCTTAAAGTAATTTCTTTAAAATAATTTAAAATATAAGATAATAATAAGAAATATATTTAAAAGGTAACTCTTAAAATCATAAATGATCGTAAACCTATAATTATTCAACAATATATCTACTTCCCAATCAATAACCAATTTTCCACATCATAAAAAATTATCAAAAGCCACTTCATAGTGAAACCAATTTGAAACCTAAATCCTAAAATAACAAAATATTATTTACAAGAAACTAACATCATATTACTTTTTAATGGTTAAAATTTTATTTGAAATAGAATGTATATGTTTTATAATCTTACATGAATGTGGACAGAAGAAACCAAAAATAAAAATAAACAAGACAACATAATAAAAAATGAAAAAATCATATAAAAAATTCACTATGACCTAAGTGAGTAAAATCATATCCATTAACAAATACATTAGACCAACATTTTACATAAGTCATGTGATATAAAAATACACAATATTCATGAATATCCCACACTAAAATCCTTATTGGAATCCCCATCTAGAAATATTTCATACTAGATGAGAAACTATCCCATTTGTTACATGATATAGAGTACCGAAACCCTATACGAATCTCTTAGACTATGGTACACATAAGGAAATTCAAGTGGTTTTGAGAAAAAAATTTCAAGTTGTATCACATGCATCAATAAGGCATAAACAATTAACTCACCCTTACTTCCAACTCCATTGTAAGAAACTGCCCCTTTTAATGTTTTACTTAATCATCTCACACAAGATCCACCTATAAAAAAATAATACTAGGGTAAAAACAAAGAGGGCATCAAAAATTAAAAATTGATATCCCTTTAGGAACATCAAAATAGGTCTATAAAACTACCTTAGGATTCCATTATTAAATTCCACATTTTGAAAACACAATTATAAATTATAATAATTCAAATTCCATTTAGAAATAATTTGAAAATAATCACATTACAAAACCAACTATAATAAAATATCACAATAAATCACGATCTTATTTACTAAAATATAGAATGTTGAAATAAAAAATATATTACTAAATTTAAAACACCCCACAATTAAAACCATGAATCAATTAAAACCAACACATTAAACCATCAAAACCATTTAGAAAATTCATTATGAATTTGAAAATATAAAATTCAATATTAAATTAAACATCATCCAAATTAAAACCATATGCACCAAAAAAATACATATATGCCATTTTTGGAATAATTTAAATCACATTAAACATCTCTCTAGGGTATCATAAGTAATTATATGTTGGTATAAAAAGATTTTAAGAAATCTAAATCATGATATGACTAGAAGATGAAGTGGTTCTCTAGATACTCACACTATATATTTAGTTTTAAATTCCACATATGATGGTGGATGCACAAAAAAATATTGACTTTGAAGCCTAATATCAATTTATGAATTTTCTTTTTAAAAAAATGATTCAATGCCAAAACCCCTATATATCTCCAAAACCCTTTGTAAATCCCATCAGGAAAATAATATGACACTTGTAACAATTAAAATGATCAACCAATTTAAACAAAAAAACGATAGAAATAAATTTATTATAAGTTATAAAAACTCTAAAAACTCTTTTTACACCCCTCAAAAACACCATAAATATTCATAACTATGTGAAAAAATATTTTATATTTGATCAATAATTAGTGGAATGGAAAATTTAAACATTTCATAGAATCGCTGTACATAAATATAGTAGAACATGTTGCATATGATAGTAGTACACTAAAAAATGATGAAGACAATACCCACTAGCCAAAGACATCAAGAAAACCAACTTTAGGTCGACCATAAAATAAAAAACTACAAACAAAGGCATCAATTGATTGAAATGAAAGATAATATAATATGAAAAAATAAGAAGTATGATGAATATTAATTATGGTTCATTCCTTGATGATTTAAGCATGAACCAAATTGGGAAAAACAAGGAATGTTTTTGAAATTGGGAGAAGGTAGAGGGGAGGTGTTACTATATATGAGTTGTGCGAAAGGAGAGAAAGAACCCCTAAATTGGATTATAATTATGTAGATGAAATTTGGCTATTTCATAAATTGAAAAAACTAGGGAACTGAATTTTTTGGAAAACCATAGACCCACTATGTTGATTGCACCAGATAGGACACATGAACATCCATGGTCTTCCACATAGTCTAGAAAAATATATTCTAACTTTGTGGAAGTAACATTAAAAAACTATATAGACTTTCTCCTGGTTATTTTATTGTTATAATTAATATATCATATTCATGCACCACCACCATCACACATTGAAGGACCTATATGATATCTCTTAGACATTACATATTTTGGATAAAACCATGGGATACTCATGTTGAAATAACCATTTATTGTGAAAATTAAATTGAAAAGAGTTTCTATAAGGAATAACTTTAGTTTTGCTAAAATTGATCATGAAATTTATTCAATGTGGTAAAAATTCTTGATTTTTATTAGTTTTAGTAGAAATCATCTCAATGTTCAAGGAATAGAATGAATTCTAATAAATAAAAAATATAACAAAGAAATTAAAAATCATGATGTGATATAAGAATCTATAACAATTCACATACAGTTATACCCTACATTTCAATTCCATGAATATGTCTAATTGACTGTCTTTCATATATTAAATAAATTAATAAATGATATATTTTAATAATTCCAAATATAATAATATATTATTAGCATTAGTAAAAATTATGAATAATAAATTAATCATCCTTATTAAATGTATAATTGGAATAATACCGTATTTAAATAAAAATAAAAATAATGTGGAATATTAATCACTATGGTTTTCCATAAAGAACATTCCACCAATTATTACTATATAATGGAGGAAAATGCATTCAGAATTCAACTCTATCTAAGATCCTTTCAAGGTAATTTTGGTTGCTTGGTTTCACCAGTACTGTCCCTCGGTCGATGTGTTTGACAGTTTCGTCTTCGAAGCTTGGAATATCTAATATCGTGTGATCATTAGTCTTCATGATCAATTGTATATCTTGATCCGATTTTTATCAATGGATGACCTCATCACTACATGGTCTAAATCCCCTAGAAGATGATTTGGATTGTACGTCTATCTTCTTCAGTGAGATTTAAAGTTTAATTTCTCAAGAGATAATTCTAGCACGGTGATTTGGGTATGTTTTACTGGTCTTCCACTACCCTTCTAGAACCCTTCTATTTTGGCTATCCTTATAAATATGGTCAGTAGTTTCCTATGTTCTGAAACCAAAACCGATGTTTTGTGCATTCTAATTTTCCCTCACATCTGGGTGAAGGATTATATTTCCAATCCTCTGGTTGATTGGGTGTGGACCACTGATAGGAAAGAGTTTCGGTGGAGGAATGCTGTGATGTTTGAGTCATGGAAATACTATGGTGGTTTGTGAAATCAGTTGGGTCATTGTGCATCGAATTATCGGAATGGGTCTCTAAGGATGATGAGTAAGCGGGGGAACGAAGCTTTCGTTGTTTGTGATGGATACGTTACGGAGCATCTGAAGCTGCAGGGTAATGGTCTGTCATATGATCTGCAACTGTGTTGCATGGTTCCTCATGGGCCACAGGTCAAGGATATTTTGGCCTGGTAGATGTCAGATTTTGGGGACGTCATTTCAATTAGTGTAAATGGACATCATGGTGATTTTTCTTCTTCTAGTATGGTTTCAGGGACACTAATGAACCTTAAGTTATTGAAGGATCCTCAATGTGGGAAAGCCCTCGAGGGGAAGTGGTGATTACTGAGATGGGTAATAAGTGTGAAAAACTTCAAATGTGTTTGGAGTCTAATGATTCTCGGACTTTAGAGAGGTATGATCTTATCGAACTAGCTTGTGTTGTGGTGGGAAAGGCTTCAATCATTGGTAGTCAAGCCAGGGGTGAAGTCTCTCTATGTTTGGATATTGTGGGTGAACCTACAGTTAAGGATGCGACTTCTGCTAGATAGGATAATGTTGAAGGTTAGCTTTGATTGGTTCGTGAGGATATAAAAATCCCTTCTCATTATAAGGGTTGTATATTTCTGTGGCTAAACAAGAAATTAATGGCCTCTGTGAAACAGGTTGTTGCTGGAAGCGGTGCGAGGGTGGAGTTTCTATCTGAGCTGCTACAACGGTTTGTGAAGCAGGCAGCTGACATTGAGCGTGGTAACTATTTTTTTAGGTTGGTGAATGATGTCTTAGATTTAGAGTGAGATGAAGTTATTCCATTGGGTGACAATGATTCCGAGGGGAAATTTTGGGCTGATCAAGTTATTTATGTTGTATTGTTGCAAGGATGGATAGATGGTAGTGGGGATATTTTTCTGTTGTTTCCACTGGTAAATGCTCACATGAACTGGGGAATGAGATGAACTATAATTTTGAGGAGGGTATTTCAATAAGTGAATATGGTTGTGTTTCTATAAAATTTGTTGATAGAGGATTGGTTGTGAAGAAGATGAAACATTCTGGTCAAGATATTGTGGATCATTCACAATGTCTGGCCATGTTTGACATTAATAGCCAATATTAGTAGAAACACAGAGTGGGGGAGGGTTACTGTGAAGTAAGAATATCTAGAAAATGGTGGGATTGTCTGGATAGTGACATGAAAATGATGGTGTCATGGTCCGAACTTCCTATAATGATGTTCTATAGGGTGGGAAAAAAGAAGGTGTTTGAGAATGATGAAGCGGCGACTTCCCCACCCTGAAGAAGGACGAGGAAGGTTTATTTTTATTATCCAATCCAATGTCCACCAGGTCTTTGGTTTGGATGGAAGAATGGGTAGTGAAATATTCTAAATAATTTCTTTCATGGAGAGGATGAATCTTATAAGGAAGTATGCAAATATTCTAAAGCATCATGATTGTTTAGAGTCAGAATCTACCACTGTAGAAGAAGAAATCTTTCATGGACATAGTGATAGGAAGGTCTATTATGATCTTTAATTTTTTTCTTCACTTTTTTTTACATTCTTATAGGAATTTTATTTTCTTTAATAAATATCCAGAGGGTTTCTTCTGACAGTGCTTCTCTGGTATAATGTATTTTATTTAAAATTAAATTCTTTTACATTTTTATTACGAAATTCAATGATATTTATTGCTTATATATATTTATAATTATATTTATAAATATGCACACATTGTAACAATTATTAATAAATTGTTATAAATATTCAAATAATAATAAGGTATAAATACATTATGTTTTAAATAAATATATTTTTTGTATGTTATGAATTTTTTTAGAAGCTAAATATATCTAGGATAAAAGATGATTTTAAGAAACATAATATTTTTGTGTATAGAAATTAATTTTAACACCCATTTTTTGAATATTAGTTTATATGAAATAATAATATGAACACATAGTGTTTAAAATTATATATCTCTATAAAAAATTAATCTTCTCCACATTATGTGTCCTCATAAAAAATATGAATTTTTTATATTCTGAATTTTAATTTTATTAATTGGAGTCTAAATTTGGAATAATAACATTTAATGTATGTATGAGGGGTCATATATTATTTTTGGTATAAAATAATTACAATGGTAAATAATTAAATCATATCAAATATGGTAAAAATTTATATAATGACAAAGACTTAAATTATCATAAATAATTTTATATTTATATATTATAGAATTTTGTTTCTTGTTCTGGGTGTAAAAATTATAATACTATCTAATATTTACTTAAATAAATCTCTTATCCCCCATGTGATTCCATGTTTTCTCAACACCCAAATCATGGTTTCAATTAAATGTCCCTCATTTTCTCATATAAAATGACCAATACTCTACCCACATATAATTATAAAATTATTTATGTTTTCTATATAATTTATACTCAAATCGTATCTCCTAAATACCACTATCTTATTGTATATCCTCTAATGTTATGAAAGAATTCAATATCCTTCATTATAAGGGAACATTTTTTATAAATTAGAAAAAATATCAATGTTTGTATAAATTAATTCTATATGTTTTTTAATTACCTTAACATATCTAATTCTTTAAAATATCATTCAATAAAAAAATGATTTATTTTTAACATCATCATGATTATATAAAAGTGATATTTTTTAATACAACTTCATACTTTTATTTTATTGATCAGTATATTGTGTTCCTATTTCTTTTTTGTTCAATCACCTAAAAACAAATGTTATACAATATTCATAATTTCCAACATAAATTTGTATAGAATCATAAATGTTGGTATTATATTATTTTTAAGATTAATTTACATTTTGATTGATTTTCTATATGTATGAGATAAAAATTAATTATAATTTTAAAGTAACTCATTATAATTTTTAAAATTACATTATATATGAATATCTAGAATTCCATTTTTACAAAAATACATACATTAAATAAAATGATCATTAAACTATACAAATTATTTAGATATTTTATTCCTCTTTAAACTAGAAATGATGAACCTCTCGTCAACAAATGTGGGTCGTTACCACCAAACCATAACTGTTACGACATACTGAAAAATATTAATATTAAATGAAATAAATATATATCAAAATTATAATATAAATGTATATAAATATAATTAGATAGTATAAAAAGTATTATAAATGAATAATGTTATAAAATAATACATTAATATGGTTATGTTTATTTATAAGTGGTTAATGTTCTTTCACGATATTCACGAGTAGAGGTAGGGTTTTTTCCAACATCCCTTTGAATTCATGATTATCTATATCTAAATTTAAAATAATTAAAATTAATTTTTATGTATATCTAAAGCCTCTAATATTTTATTCTCATATAGATATTTTGTAATAATTTTCTTAGTATATCCCTTCTCATTCACTCACAATTCATTTCAAAACTATTCTTATAAGTGGAATTGTATTTATCATTTGTTTTCAGTTGTGAACATTTATCACACCTTTACAATATTATCTATATTATTTTATAGGTATCGTTATTCTTTCTTATTTTATTTAATATGTTCTGTTTAATTTTTTTCCTATTTTAAAATGGTGGGAAATGATTCTTTTGACCCCCTCCTTATGTTATCTTCTTTGTATCTTTCTAACGCCATTTTCATGAATTTCTATTATAAGGATTCTTTTCCATGTTTTCATGTTTAATTATTTATTTTTAATTTTCATTTTGATTTCTTTTTATAAAAATATATAATCTATAAAATACTTTCTTATAAAAAACATTATAATAATTAAAGGGATATTTATTTTTTGTTCTAAAAAATTTATAATAATCTTAGAATTATAATTCAATAACATTTAATGTTTATTTTTTTCATTGGAAATATAATATAATGAAATGAACTAATTTACAACACTAAATGGTTTTTTATAATATTTGATGATTGTTATAAAACTAAATTTAATAACATTTGATAATTATGATATGATGGATTAAAAATTATTACATGTTCATGAGAAACATATATGTATGGTTTAACATTATGTGATGGGAGGGAACATGATTATATATTGCTCCAATACAATGGGTAAATATTTATATGATATTTTCTTTATTGGATATTGGATGTCCTACTAATCCACTATGTTATGGAACCTATTGATGTACCATGTGATAATGGTTTTGGTGGTGATCTTTGACATAAAAATAATTTCATATTCCTATGTTTATTATATATTCATGTTATAGGTTTCAATGGATTGTTATTATTATTTTCACTTGTTTCCACATTTCAATGATGTATTACTTGGATCATGATTAATGCCTCATCTTTATATTTTCATTTGGGACATTCCAAAGATAAACCAAAATCATTATTCTATAATTATTATTAGGAATCACCTTTCATTTGGTATGATTTATTGATCCTATATTCACAAAACATCATTATGTTATTATACACATATATTATATTTTTTAACTTATGATCTTTATTATGGAATATCTTTTTGACGTGATCGTTATATCTATTTTCTACCCATACAGAGCATCAAATCTCACCATTTCTTATACATTCAATACTATGATTATGAAAAATATTAGGAAATATATTATTTTTATAAGGTGGTAATTTGTCGTTAATTGTTATTAGATATTTTGAAGGATTTTGGAGAAATAGTTTTTTAGGTACATAATAAAAGAAAATTGAACATACTCATTTTGGATGAATTATATATTTTGAGGTATTGTGAATAATTAACTATAATGAAGTAATATTTTTTTATGTTATGCTTAGTTCATTTTAGTTTCTATTAAATCAAGGATTAGTCAATTATAGGTGTTGGTTTTTTTGATAATAAAACATTAATCAAACTAGGATTTACTAAATGTAATACATGATTAAGCTGATGTTCCATAACATGGAAAAAACAGTTTTTTAGTATATGATAAAATTGGATTTGTTTTCATTATTACAGAATTTATTACCTTGGTCATTAATATTTAAAGAACGTTCCAAAACTTTTTGTTCTAGTAAACAATTAGAATAAAGATAAACTGTAGATATTTATTCTTATTATACATTAATGAACATCAAATGTTTTATATGATCACTACTGTAAACAGTCATTCATATCATAAAATACAAAAAAAATTAATTCAAAACCCTTTTAATTAGAAGTTGAATTACTTGTTAAAATAGTTATTAGTATGATGATTACACCCCGCATCTAAAACACATTTATGACCGAGGATTAATGGAATATTATTCCTGAAAATATTATTATCAACCATTTAGACTAATTGGAAGTCATTTTAGGCATAGATTGGATGAATCAATAAATAACCCTTACAAATTTATTATATAGATATATTGTATAACATATCCTGAATCAACCAATGTTCATGTAACATACCAGGTAAATATAGAATATGAATTTTTCATATTTATTAATTTTTTTGAATAAAAAAATAATTTTACTTTAAAAGGGTTTCAATGTTCGATAGAGTACCCGATACACAACAACGAGTTTCATTGAAATCCTACGTTGCACACTAATAAGATATTATTATTTTAAACGGTAGATAAATCCTAGCCACTATATTGGTAGAAATGAACTAAACTAACTAAAACATTATTATATATGTTTGTTAAATGTATTTACATTTATTCAATAAAGGTTAGAGGCTTAAAATGTGAATGGATCTAATTTTAAGCATTATTTACATTAAAAGGCCAATTTACCGCCATTTAATGGCAAACCTTTTTTAAATATAGTTTTAGAAAAAGTAATACATTATATATGACCAAATAAAATTCTTCTTTAGAATGTGGAAATCAAAATTTACTTGGTGTAAATTTTTGTAATTTTTTCGATAAAGTTCATTTTTAATGAATAGTGAAAAATATCGTATTTTAATTCAAAAGTGCCTTTTAATATAATTTATATATATGGTTAGATTATATTTTTAATTGGTTTTAAAGTGAAATTAAAATATATTTTTACCATTTAATCCAATGTTTGTCATTGGAATTAATTTCACTTCGAAATTGGACATAAACAAGTATCATTCTTTTGATAGTTATTGTTTCTTAAAAACACGCTATTTGTTTTGACAAGGGGAATTAATTTTAAAATGAATTAATTCCATTTATGTATTTTGAATTTGGAAAAATAGACATCATTTTTGAATTCAGAATACAAAATATAGATTAGGTTGAATTTTTGGTATTTTTCTGAAAAACTTCAATTTTTGATGAATAGTGAAACCACTTAGTGGTTGTTAAAAACCGACCTTTTTCATTTAAATGAAATATTACCACTTTTGTGAAGTGAATTCTTAAAATAATAAAACATGGTTGTTATAAAGAAATAAAATGTGGTTCAATATGATAAAAAAAATTAGTGAATATTGACTTTTTACTTTTTTTAATCGCGGTCAAAGGTAAATAAGGTAATTCAAGGTAAAAAGAATATTATAATAATTCAAAACATCATTACAACTTGTACAAAACTTATTTGTTTATTCATTTACGACCATGGGCATCTTTGGGTCTATTTGGGGACCCAATTGAGCCACTTGGGTGTGATAATGACAATTTAGATTAATTAACATAAAGTAAAGGCAAAAATGACAAAAGCAAATATCATTTAGTAAATTAATTTTTATATGGTGTTATATAAGTAATATTTTCGACTATAAATATTCTTTAGAAATCTAAAAATATTTCCTACATTATAGTATTTTGTATATTATTTTTAGACATCAAATAATTTAAATTATTTTTGACACAATAATGAAGCAGTATTTACCTCATTAATAAATTATTTTAATAAATAAAATTGTAATGATTAAAATATCATCCAAAACCTATCCAATTTCTATTGAATGATTTTATTTCTACCTTTATCCATCTTATCTTTTACTATAATGATTTATGGACCATTATAAACCGAATATCAATATATAATAAAATAATGTTTTCACAATTTCCTAAAGAGCCCCTCTTCTCCCTTATAAAAGAAGACCACTTCTAACCAATTACACACACCTATAAAGCCATTTGGATCATCAAAACTCTGCCCAATTAATCTCCCTACATCCCTCTTCTCCTTCTAGATGCCTTACTTTAGGCAGAAGGTACTTCAAGATGTTATTTGGTTCAACCAAAGGAAGTTACCAAAATTAAAGGTAACAGTTTCTCTTAATTTTTTATCATTTATTTTACCTCTCCATCCAATAAACTCTTTTATTCCATTATTTTGTAACAACACCAATATCCTAAATCTACTAGGATGTTGTTATTATATGGATCATAACTACACTTACACACACCTCCTTCTAATGGATGAAGAACATAATGTTTCTGTGGATGGAAAACTAACGCCTGACGAAACGATGATTGTTCAAATATATCCAACCACCTCTCATGGTGGCCATTATGATGGTAATGTATTTATATATGAAATATATTATGTTTATGTTTTATTTAGTTTTCTGTATTTTCCATTTATATCACGTCTTTATGGTTTCCATAGTGGGTAAATACGATAATCTCATTTGAGGAAGTGCGGACTACCGCCCCCTCAAAGTGGTGTGACTCGTTAATGCCTTATGTGGGATGTATAAAGGATAGAGTTAATGATATTATATATGATATTATAATGGAATTATAATATACCTATTTATCATTATGTTTTAATTCTATTTAAAAAATAAATCGAAATGAAAGTAGTGTTCATGCGTACGTACGGCTTACCGTCTCCATGAACGGTGCATTGCATTTCTTACCTCTAAATGTTATATACTATTATAAATACATGTATATACTGGATATATAGATATATATGATATCTAACTCATGAATATAATTCTGGGTATAATTAACCTTTGAACACATGAACAACATGTAATTATAAGAAGTCCATTTTTGACTCAAGTACCACATATCGACAAAACAAACCTTATTAACTTAAATGATTACATAATGTTTATAAAATGGTAATAAGTGATATAAAAAGAATAATAAACTTGAAAAAGGTTCTTAAGAATTTATATATTAACTTCAGTTTATTATTCTGGATATTAAAGAAGGATCGAGTCAAGTCAAACATGAGGTAAGGAGATTTCTTATCTCACTTTTAATTTCGTGAGATTTCCATTGTTTGCCACTTATTTATTTCATGTGGTGTAGTGTGTACTGAAATTTATATATATTATGATTATTATATTTATATTCATGGTATTATGTGATTCATTTTTTGGTCATTAAATTTTGGACATATGACTCGATTTGATTACAATGAAGTAATAGTTGTTCATCTCACTTTTTATTCCCGAGAGATTCATGATATATTTGACACTATTTTCTTTTGTGTGGTGTATGTACTTCCCATGATTGTACTATTTATTTAATATAATTTTATTTATTAGTAATTACATATTTATTTTATGATCCTTCTTTCATGAGGCTTATGTTTTGAAAATTACCAAATTTGTAAGGGAACCATTCCCCCTCATGTTTATAAAAGACTTATTTTTGTTTGGTCTTTTTAATTTACATCTTATTATGTTGGGATATGTAATTATATATCCTTAATTATGTAAAAATTATATCCAAGTGATGTGATTACCTTTTTTATCTCATCAACTCATTTCCTTAATTTTAATGTGACGGGGTTAGGCTGTCAATTTTTTTCAAGGGAGCCTCTTAACCCAATATCAATTCACTGGGTTCAACTTGTACCTCTTGAACATGTCATCCTATGAATACGTGTGAATGAACTCTGATTGTTTTACACATATTATACACTTATATTGGGTGTATTTATATTTCTCACACATAATTATGTGATTGATTTATCCTTAATTTAAGGATATCATCTTTATAAGAGATTTCATCCTAATTAACATTTCCAATGAGACTTCATTGTTTCTATGAACCAATTCACTCTTATATGGTGTATATATTGTCCCTTGAAATATTATACCAAGAATCCCTTTATTCTCATGATATTATAATGTTCTGATTAAAAGTTATTCTTTAATTATTTGTATTAAAGAATCTATCTTTTTTTCAAAAACTCGTTCACTAAAATATTATTTTAAATGTTTTAAAGATTTATTCTTAAAAATAATTCTCATTCTTGTCCGTGTTTTCAAAATGGGTTTTAGGATTTATTTATATGGACATTAATTTTTTCAAATGATATATCATTTAAAATCTTCAAAGTTGTATGGGACACTTTGATTCAAAAAAATATTTTTAAATGGTTTGGAAAATGATTTGAAATAACATAGTCTTGATTTGATATATTAGAATGTGGAAATATTATCTTTCTTTTATACATGTGTTATATTTTATGATTATGTTATAGTTATTGGGAATTGTTTATGTATACGGGTGGTTCTGTGATAAACCTATGGGGGTGAGCCCGAGATAGCTCTACAATGCATTGGGTAACATGACGGAGGTAAACGTGATGTTTCTCCTAAGAGATTTAAGGAATATACTGTGATGGGTATCCGAAGTGTAACTCCCTATATAGCTGTGATAGCTACAATTTAAGTTTGATATGGATTCCAGAAGTAACCATTATGATTTATTATTTTTGTGTGTCATTCATAAATCTTATGATTTCGTAATGTACATTATGATTGAAATATATAGTTTCATTGATTTGTATTTATTGATGGGCTAATGTTTTCCTTCCTTATTTTATAACCCTTACATAGCTTTTTATTCTCATCCCACGTATTTGAAATGTTTTCCACCAGGCTTAATGATGAATAGGGTCGAGGATGGGATCAAGGAAAAGTCATGCTGTCTAAAATATAGAACTATACATGTTTCTTTTTTAGAATGTTTATTTTATGAAAAAAATCGATACTGAGTAGTAGTGTCTACTTGTAATATTCAAGTTGTTATGTAATAGTTATGACCTAATTCTCTAAAACTCTATCGCTGAAAATATACTCAGTGTGAATTATTCATTTAATTCAATATTATGTATGGTTTAAGGTCTGGTCCTTATAGTTGTTATTAGAGGTCAGTTTAGATAACTTTAGATGTTAGGGAATTCATTATTCATAAGTGACATTACCCTAATGGTTAAGATTTTAGAAAGACTCATAGTTTTTTTAGATAATGTGAATGAGTTTAAAATAACATGAATAAGTATATCTTAGTGTTCACATCATCATAAGATATTATATGATGATTTTACGGATATACTCACACTGACCTTTTTGGTTTTATTAAATGGCTAGATCTAGCAGGAACCAAAGTTACCGTGGATGTTAAGAAAACTGTGATGGTTTTCTAAACGAGCTACTGAATGATATGGGAGCTGCAATGAGAACACTTGTGGTTATTCTCAACCAACTATCTCGAGTCATGATTGACCACATGAACCATAGTGATCTTTATAAGGCATCATATATCTGAGAAACAAATCCCTACAGAAGTTCGGGTAATAATCATAAAGGTAAGTGTGGTCATAAACCTAAGTGTCCAATATGTGGAAAGAAACACCAATGTAATTGTTTCAAAGGGGAAAAAAGATGCTATAGATATGAAAATGAAGGTCATAAATAATGAACCTTCCATGGAAAAAGGAATCATCCAGTTGACTCTAAGAAAGGGAATGAATTCCTTTCCGAGGGATCAATTTAACGTTTTAAATGTCGTGTGCATGGTCTTTATGCAAAAACATTTCCTACGAAGAAGTTTTGGGAATGGTATCACCATGATAATACAAATATTCGTTTACCAATACCTAATGACATTCTGATTGAGGATGAAGAAACTAACAATGACCAATCAAAGGTATGAATTATTTCATAACATTTGTTTTCCTATTATTGAAATCTTAGGATATGATTCATGATTTTGTTTGTAGAAAAGAATTATTTCTAAACAAGTTGGAAAGGAATGGTTAATGGATCATGAATAATGTTGAATGAGTATGAAGTCAACATATAAGGGATTAAAGAAATATCATTGAATTTAAGATGGTGTAATTCTTAAAATTATTAAGGCTCTTTTGATGATGGGATTACATTAGAAGATATTTTATTGTATGTATAACCCTGATGTTTGATATATGAAAATTTTATTCAAGGAATAATTACATTCTCTTTTGTGGATATAGTTATAAAGAACCATTTGGGTTTATATGATCCATGAATTTGAGGCAATTACCAGTTAATACATTTTGGGATGCAAAACGAATGTTATTAGAAAACCTTTGTGGTTAAAATATGTTATGGTTATTTATGAGGAATTTATCTCTTTTTTGGAATGTTATATTATTATGTAGTTTTTGAAAAGGGACAACATGAAAACCATGTTACAACCTGTCATGTCGGACGAAGCTATGAGAATTGAACCCACAACCAAAGTGGGACTAGTATTAATCGCCTACCACTAGAATGCGCGAAGTCCCTGGTTAGTTTGACTAATTCTTTTTAGTTAGATGTTTTTATGAATTAATAAATGTTTATCTGGGGTTATCTATGGAAATGATTAACCTATCAGGGTGGATATGTGATTAGATTAATTAATTTTCAATATGAGACATTAAGAGTACCTGATGCTATTTGGAGATAAATGTTAAGATTTATCTTGGAAGACTATGTGATTAAATCCATTGGAGATTTGGGTTTAAATATTATTTTGGATTACATTTAATAATTTTATGGATAGGTGTTTATTGAATGGTCTTTAATGAACATTGTGTTTTGTTGGACAAATTTTGGAGATTAAGAGTAGTTGTTATTTTTGTAAAAGATTATCTTTTTTGGGGGATTATCTGATCTCACACAAACCATTTTGGTCTTGGTTAAGGTCTAAAGACATTGTAAATATATAGCTCATCTTTTTTGGATTATGTGATTCTCTCGAAGTTGATTATAGCACTCTTATTGTAAAAAAATTATCCTGAATACTCATCGTTTGGAAAAAATATGAGTTTGTGTTAGAAATCTAGTAAAAGATGAATGTCTACATGACAAGTAAGTATATTTCCTTCTATTTTTATTCTATGTATAAGATTAATTCCTCTATATACTGAAAAGGAACATAAATCAAAAATTTTGTTGGTTTAAATTTCCTACTGCGTAGTGAATGACCGTTTACACACATCATAAGTTTGTGATTTTCATGTGGTTAACTTTATCCTAATCATGTTTCGTAACACTCTCCATCAGAACATGAATTTTTTTTTCTCCACCATATCCATGCTTTCATGGAATCATAGTATGGTTTAACTCAGGTGACCATTGTACTTCTCATTCATTCTTTGAAAGTGATAGTTTTACTGACCCTTTTTCCCGATATAGGACTTTAAATAATGATTCCGAGCCCAAATTTTAAAATTGCGAGGACGTAATTCTTAAAAGGGGGGAAGATGTAACATCCCAGGTAAATAAAGAAAATGAAATTTTCATATTTATTAATTTTTTTGAATTAAATATTAATTTTACTTTAAAATGGTTTGTATGTTCGATAGCGTACCCGATACGCAACAACGAGTTTCTTTGAAATCTTACATTGAACACTAATAATATATTACTATTTTAAATGGGAGTTAACTCCTAGCCATTGTATTGGCAGTAATGAAAAAAACAAACTACAATATGATTATACACGTTCGTTAAATGTATTTACAGTTATCCAATAAAGGTTAGAGGCTTAAAATGTGAATTGATCTAATTTAAAGAACAATTTACATTAAAAGGGCGATTTATCGCCTTTTAATGGAGAACCCTTTTTAAATTTATTTTTGGTCTCTTTAATACATTATATATGACCAAATAAAATCCTTTTTTAGAATGGAAACATCAAAATTTACTTTTTGTAAATATTTGGAGTTTTTTCGATAAAGTTCATTTTTTAATGAATAGTGAAAAATATCGTATTTTAATTCAAAAGTGCCATTTAATATAATTTATTTATATTTTTATATTATCACCTTAATTGGTTTTAAAGTGAAATTAACATATATTTTTTCCATTAAATCCAATTTTGGTTATTGTAATTAATTTCACTTTGAAAGTGGATATAAACAAGTATTAATCATTTGATAGTTATGGTTTCTTAAAAACACGCTATTTGTTTTGATAACGGTAATTAATTTTAAAATTAAATAATTCCACTTATATGATTTGAATTTGGATAAATAGGAATCATTTTTGAATTCGGAATATCAAATATTTCTTAGGCAGATTTTTCGGTATTTTTCTGAAAAACTTTAATTTTTGATGAATAGAAAAACCACTTAGTGGTAGTTAAAAAAACTGACCTTTTCATTTAAATGAAAATTTTCCACTTCTGTGAATTAAATTTCAAAAATATGACATAATTTCTTATTATCAAGAATTAAAATGTGGTTCAATAAGATGAAAATAATTTTTGGTGAATAGTAACTTTTGACTTTTATTTACCGCGGTTAATGGTAAATATGGTAATTCAAGTTAACAATAATATTATAATAATTAAAAATTACCTTAACACTTGTCCTAAAATTGTTGGATGAGTCATTTAGGACCATGGTCATCTTTGGGTAAATTTTGGGACCCCATTGAGCCACTTGGGACTGATAATGACAATTTAGAATATTTAACATAAAGTAAAGGAGAAAATGACAAAAGAAAATATCTTTTAGTGAATTAAATTTTATATGGTGTTATATAGGTAATATTTTAGGCTATAAATATTCATTAATAATATAAAAATATTTCATAAATGATCTTATGTTTTTATAATATGTAGACATCAAATAATTTAGATTATTTATGACACAATAATGATGCAGTGTTTACCTTAGTAATAAATCATTTAAATAAACAAGATTATAATGATTAAAATTTTATCAAAAAACTGTATAATTCCTATTGGATGATTATATTTAGACCTTTATCCATATTTTCTTTTACTATAATGATTTTTGGACCATTATAAACTGAATATCAATACATAATAAATTTTTTTTCACACTTTCCTAAAGAGGCCCTCCTCTCCCTTATAAAAGAAGGAAAATTATAACCAATTACACACACCTATCAAGCCTTTTTTATCATCCAAAATCTACCAAATTAATCTTCCTACATCCATATTCTCTTCATTGTATCCTTACCTTAGGCTGAAGGCACTTCATGAAATCCTTCGGTTCAAACCAAAGGGAGTTACCCAAATTAAAGGTAACAGTTTCTCTTAATTTATTTTTTTATTTTACTTCTCTAACCCCTAAACTAATTTGTTCCTTTATTTAGTTAAATCCCCAGTATACTCAATATTATAGGATGTTGTTATGATAAGGATTATAACTACACTTATAGACAGCTCCATCTAATGGATGAAGAACATAATGTTTTTGTGGATGGAAAACTAACACCTCACGAAATGAGGATTGTTCAAATATATCCAACCGCCTCTCATGGGGGCCATTATGATGAAATTTTATTTATATACGATATATATTATGTTTATATTTTCTTAATTCTTTTTTATTTTGCATTTATATAATTCCTTTATGGTTTCCATAGTTGGTAAATACGATAATAACATTTGAGGAAGCGCGGACTACCGCCCCTTCAAAGTGGTGTGACACGTTAATACCTTCTGTGGGATGTATAAAGGATAGTGTTAATGATATTATATATAATATTATATAGGAATAATAACATACCTTTGTATAATTATGTTTTTATTCCATTAAAATAAGAAATAGAAATGAAAGTAGCGTTTATGCGTACATACGGCTTACCGTCACCATGAATGGTGCTTTTCATTTATTACCTATAAATTTTATGTACTATTATAAATACACCAGTATAATGTATATATATGATATATATGATATATAAATCATGAATATCATTCTGGATATAATTAAACTTTGACAGCATGAACAACATGTAATTATAAGAAGTCCATTTTTGACTCAAGTACGAAATATCGACAAAACGAGCATTATTTACATAAATGATTACATAATGTTTATAACATGGTAATAAGTGATATAAAAGTAATAAAAAATTTAAAAAGGTTATTAAGAAATAAGATATTAACATTAGTTTATTATTTAGTATATTAATGAAATATTGAGTCATGTCGGACATGAGGTAATGAGATTTCTTATCTCACTTTCAATTTCGTGAGATTTCCATTGTTTTCCACTTATTTATTGCATGTGGTTTAATTTGTACTACCATATATACATATTATTATTATTAACTTTATATTCATGTTATTATGTGAAGCATTTTGTGGTCATTAACTTTTGGTCATACGAATCGATTTGTTTACACTGAAGTAATAGTTTTTCATCTAACTTTTTATTCCCGTTAGATTCATGCTATATTTGCCACTATTTACTTTTGTGTTTTTTATATACTGCCCATGATTATAATATTTATGTAATATACTTTTATTTATGAGTATTTATACCTTCATTTTATGATACTTCTTCTATGTGGCATATGTATTGTAAATAACCAAATCGGTACGGGAACCATTCACCCACCACTTTATAAAAGATTTATTTTTGTTTTGTCTTTTATTTTACATCTTATTATGTTGGGATATGTAATTCTATATTCTCATTGATGTAAAAATTATATCAATGTGATGATATTACCTTTTTTATCTCATCAACTCATTTCCTTAATTATAATGTGACTTTGTTATGCTGTTGAGTTTTTACAAGGGAACCTCTTAACCCA
The DNA here is from genome assembly GCA_963277665.1 of Viscum album. NCBI lineage: Eukaryota > Viridiplantae > Streptophyta > Magnoliopsida > Santalales > Viscaceae > Viscum > Viscum album. Next base: position 1,727,978,612 of record OY728140.1, read on the forward strand.
ATTTAAATTCTTTGGTTTCAACGTGTACTTCTGGAACATGCCATCCTATGAATATGTGTGAATGACCTCTATAACACCCCGAGATTTTATGGAAAATATTATTTTTAATTTCATTAATGTCTTGTGTTATACGCTACACCAAAAGGAGCTTTCACAACACACATCTCTGACCTGGCTTGAATTACACGCAATCGCGACCTTCCACGATAGCGTGTGTTGTACGCAACACCAAGTTTCGCTAAACAACGATATGCTATTAAGATATTATTAAAACTAGTTATTATGAATAGTAATAACCACTTTTTGAAATTTTGTAAATTTTATTTTTCAAAATGGACTTCATTTATGGCTTCGGAGTATCGAATTTTTCCTAAGGTGAAATTTTGGTACTTTTCAGATAACTTTCATATTCTGATGAATAGTGAAAATTACTAAATTTTAATTAAAAACAAATTTTTTAATCAAAATAATTAATAGTGATAAATTATTAATTTGAGTGGTTTTAAAGTATATTTAGAATATATTTTTACAATTTAATACAATGTTGGTTATTGGATTTATTTCACATTTAAACCAGACATAAACAAGTGCCAATCTTTTGATAGATATTGTTTCTTAAAAACACGCTATTTGTTTTAACAGCGGGATTTAATTATAAAATTAATTAATGAAACTTCTATGTTATGAATTTGGTAAAATAGACTTCATTTTTGAATTCGGAATATGAAATTTAACTTAGGATGAAATTTTGGCATTGTTCTGAAAAACATCATTTTTTGATTAATTGTGAAACTACTAGGTGATAGTTAAAAAAGTGAATTTTTCATAAAGCCTAATTTTACCACTTCTGTGAATGGAATTTCAAAAATCCGAGAGACACGGTTGATGTCAATAAGTAAAATGTGGTTCAATGAGATGAAAATAATTTTTGGTGAATAGTAACTTTTTACTTTTATTTACCACGGTTAAAAGTAAATATGGTAATTAAGGGTAAGAATGATATTAATATTACCCTAAAACATGTCCTAATTCTATTGGACAAGTTTATCTCGACCAAAAACAACCTTAAGTGTAAAATATTATCATTTAGGCCCACTTGGATTAGATTAGGACATTTATTATTATTTAATTCAAAGAAGAGTTAAAAGAGTTAAAATCAAAGTATATTTACTAAAACATTTTTAATATAGGGTTATACATAAGATAAATTAGATTGTAAATATTCATTAGAAATATAAAAAGATTACCTACATAATGGTATTTTATTTGTAATTTTTAGACATCATATAATTTAATATATTTATGACACAAAGATGATGCAGTAATTATCTTATTAATGAAATATTGACATAATTGATGTTATAAATACCCAAATAGATCTAATTTGAGACTTTATATGAATTCCACTAATTTTCTAGGTTACTATGATATATTAGTGTTGATTTAATCAACTTGGTTCGAACTTATAATTCTGTTATGACTTTCACAAAAATCATATATCAAATAGTGTCAAAATTGACACAAAATAGTTTTTAAATCAAATATTATATTATTAATTGTTATTTTATTCCAAAAAATCTAAGGTTCGGCCAAATGACTTAGATAAAGATATTTATATTAATTATAAACAATTAGGGGTTCGTTTGGCATGTTATAGTAAGTTTATTAACCATATAGTATAAGAAAACAAAAAGACGCATTAAAAGTTAAATTATTTAACTTATGATTATATCTAATTGATAAGGTTAAAAAAATAACCTAAACTTGTCTAAATCCTATTTCTTGATAGTATTTCGACCCATCCCCACTTTAGCTTCGAAATAAGACCCTTTGGAACCATTATAAACCGATTTTGACTTTAATATAAAATAATATTTTGAGATATTCCTAAGGTGCCCCTCTCCTCCCTTATAAAAGGGAACCTCCTCCCTCTCTTCCTCACACAACTTTGAGCCTTCAATCTCGGCCAACCCCTGCCAAAATCCCTTATCCACTTCCCTAGTATCATCCTAGAGGTCCTAGTCTTCTCTAAAGACCATACTTAGTTTTTTATGTGGAGGCTCAGAAAAGGCGCGTCAAAAAGAGGTAATATCCATTACCGATCTTTTTCAATTTCTTTCTTCTTCAACTTCTTCTTCTTTAGTTATTTAATGATAATGTAATAACATCAGTATTTCTTATATACTGATATGTTATTATAAATATTAAACAACTCTAATTAACCTTCTATCCATCCTACGGAAAAAGGAAATCACCGCGCGTGCGTACGTACGGAATACCGTCTCCACGCCGTGGTGTAATCTATTTTCCGCCACCACCATAATTGGATGGGTATAAAGGTGTAATGAGTAAAAATATATGATTATAATAAAGTGATATTGATACTGAAATAGTATACAAACACTTCAACACAATTCCATGACCATGGGAACGATATCATCGCTAATGCGTACGTACGGACTACCGTCTCCACGACACGATGAGATTCATTCTCAATGATTAACCATTAATGAATTATTATAAAGTACATATAATAAGTACTAATGAAATATATGACCTAATAATGATACTGGAATTATTTATATTTATATGTGTGTCATCTACATAATCCAGTCAATTCAATAAGGAAACAAAACAGCGTTCATGCGTACGTACGGACTACCGTCTCCATGAACGGTGTATTTCTTTCCATTTACTGATTTATTATATTCTGAATATATATAAATCATGTTTTATATTCTGGAATTAAGTAATAATGATCTAAGTAATCATATGAATAATTACAAGTTAAAAACATGAATGACAAATGAGACGATTTTACCCAAAACGCTACTTTAACATTAATTTACAAAAGAACGGGTAATATAAAGTCATAAGTGGACCCTATATGATATAATAACAATTAATATAATTTTGGAATAAGTCAATAACATGATTTAAATCATTATACAGGAGGTTCGGACACTTACAAAGCAAGTTGGACCTAAGGTAAGGGAAATATCACAATCTCATTTTTATCCGAGATTATTTATTCGTAAGTATTTACTGGGGTGTATTTTATCATCCACATCCATGTTTCATAAATATTTAATATTATTTCCATCCACCTACAATTATTTAAATCCATTTTTACCCTTCTGTGAGTTTTTAGTAATAAGTATGAAAGGAATCTTTTGTCGTTTTTCGTACAAGGTACTTTTTGACTTTTCCGACAAAAGTACGAAGAATGTTTTTTTAAATTATACGGCAAGAATGGATTTTTAAAACATTGTTTCCAAGAATCTTCCTTTATAAGTTTTCAAGTTTATTTTTAATCAACTTTGTTTAGTTTATAATTGTATGACATGTTAAGAAAAGAAAAGTGTTTGTGAAGTAGAAAGGATATTTTTCTCAAGAATGGAGTTCAAATGTTTTATCAAAATAATTTTCCATATAAGATAATATAGGGTTGTGATTTTATACCTATTATTACATTGATTTTATTATGTTTTGAGAGAATTATTTTTATGAAGTCATTTACCTTATATGATTTTTTTTATGATGTCATGATGTTTCAAGAATCCCATTTTTGTTACATGTGTTATGCGATGATGTATGATTTATGATTATGTGGCACACATAAGAAAGGATTAATTATAAGATGGGTGGGACCTATATCTCCCTCCAATGCATTGGGTAAAGATTTCATATCTCAAGAGATAGAAATGGTTGGAATGGTAGGTTATACCGGTTCAGTGAAACAGGACTGAAACGAGGGTGAATCGATTCAGAAAGGGACTTTGTCCACTAAGATAGTATTGGAAATGAGTCATGAATAATAAGAAATGATTCTCTATGATTATGTGTGTATTACACAAAGTTTCATGTTTTATTTTATGCTTATTGGGATTTCATTTCACTACTATGATTTATCCCATGTTATGAAATTATGCTCTCTTTTGCGGGTTAAGATTGCCAAAAGTTATGTTCTTATGAATATGATGTGATTGATTTTTCTTTTGTTTACCCTTACTGAGCATTTGAGATCACCCTTTTATGTTTTCTTTTCCCCAGTATATAAATAAAGGTTTTAGATATTAAAAAAAGGGAAGATCTTTATGGGAGATATTGAAGATCTTTCACCACGATTAGAAGATTACGTTCCGAGTTTCCAAAGACACTAAACTATTACGATCCTTGTGTGTGTGTTTTTGTTATGTACTAAGTATTCCGCAAAAGTAATGTAATGTCAATGTACTTCAGGCTTAGGGTCTCTACAGTTGGTATCAGAGGAAAGGTTTAGTCAACCTTTGGAAACTAGGATGCGAAAATGTTAGTGATATCCCTAGATATATTTCTAAGGTATGTCAAGGGATGTCCCTAAGGTAAAGTATACGTATAGGTTATAGTACTAGAAATACGCTAACGATCATGGAATTAAACCTAAGATGTTAGATATTGAAGGTACTCCCCCTTTATTATGTTGTTTTCCCCTAGCATGATTTTTGCCTCTCACACTATTCTTTTTGGGTTTTAGAAAATGGCTAGAAACAAGATGATTCACGATAATGGAGGATATGATGGACAATAGAATGATATTCTTCATAAGCAATCAAATGAAATGGGATTTGGAAGTCCAAACATCCTTATTATGCCGAATCAAAAATCTCATAATATGATCAATAAAGTAAAATTTGGTAAGTTTCCTGACTCGGCTAATAAGAGAAATATGGAGTTTCATGATGATCATAGAGGAAAGAAAGTTCAATTTACCCTATGTAAATCATGTGGGAAGAGGAATCAAGGAGAATGTTTCAAAGGAACTGGAAGATGCTTTGGGTGTGGAAAAGAAGGACACAAAGCAAGTAAGTGCAAAGGAAAAGGTTCAGTTAAGACCATGGATGAGGATAATGGTATTGCTATGACATCAACAATGGTTAAATGTTTTAAATGTGGAATGTACGGGCATTATGAAAACCAATGCCCTAAGGGAAAGTCTCATGAAGAGAATCAGTATGGTCGTATGGGAAGTATTTATGTTGATGATGATGAAGAGACTACAAATGATATGTGAGATGAAAGAATTGTTGAAGCTCGGTCAATGGTTTAAGAAGGTAGTGTAATGATTACATGTTTATCAAGTGTAATGTTTTACTATAGAATAAAAAGACATCTAAGGATTGTTACACTGTTGTCTTTCCTTATGTTTTGAAAGTTTATGATCAATGGTATGAGTAACAATGAAAGGTTATTCAGATATTTTCTGGAAAGTGGATGATATGCGCATAATGAAGTGATAAAGAGAAAATGAAATGTTTGACAATATTCATGAGCTCATGATTGATATAAGGACTAAGTGATATCATGGTTTGATTATAAAGAATTTTGAGGATTTTGGTTTGTGGAAAGTGTTAACTTTTAACTGCATTCATGTTTTCACTAAGGTTCAATGGAATACATGATTAAGGACTTTGAATGTTTGGAATGTGACCAACAAAACATTTCTTATGATATATGGGGATCGACGATGGTGTTAAATCGCTGGTAATCGTTTTCACTATGTTATGAGAGTGGACTACAGTATTATGGATATGCTTAAAGATTGGAATGGATTATGTTGGACATAAGTTAGTATTGTTTAAGGATAGAAGTTTTTTTCTATGGGATGTTATAGTAATATAGTTTTAGAAAAAAGGAAAACCTGCAGAACGGGCGACAACCCATCGCGTCGGACAAGGCCGTGGGAATCGAACCCACAACCGAAGTGCGACTGGCTTTTATCGCCCACCACTGGCCTACAGGAAGTCCCTATTTAGTAGAAACTAGTTTTTATTATATGAAGCAGTATGATATATGAAGTATAAGTTCATTTTAGGAACCATATATCATTAATCTCACTATATATGGACTTATGTATTTTTTGATAACTTTTTTAACCTTTTGAGACAGATGGAATGACCCATCATTCTATCACAGGATATGCTAACACATCACGAATGACAAATTCAACTTCATTTCTTTAAGATATGAAGTATAAATTGTCCAAAGAACGACAAACAGTGAGACTATACCAAAATCAAGAATGTATTTCTTCTAATTCCAATTTCATCAACTTTAGGGGAATGATCTTGAAAACCAAAAATGTTGTCCTAGTGCTCTTATATCTGATTAATCATATGGTACCTTAGATCGTCACAAATTTATGTATTTGTGATTGCTAGCTTTTCCATAGCCATGTTCTCTACCACTCTCCATCAGAACATGATGGTTAGATTTCTCTTCCATATCCATATTTTCACCTATGTGGAAACCCAATGATTAGTTTATTTGGGTAACCGTTTCGTTTCATACTTTTGTTTTTAAAGATTGGTTTTGGTATTCCTTTTTACTATGTGGGTTTCTATTAAAGAAACTTTCAAATAGTAAACCATTTATAACCCCGACGAATTTCGAGGGCAAAATTCATTTAAAGGGGGATAGAATGTAACACCCCGAGATTTTATGAAAAATATTCATTTTAATTTCATTAATGTCTTGTGTTATACGCTACGCCAAAAGGATCTTTCACAACACACATCTCTGACCTGGCTTGAATTACACGCAATCGCGACCTTCCACGATAGCGTGTGTTGTACGCAACAACAAGTTTCGCTCAACAACGCTATTCTATTATGATATTATTAAAACTAGTTATTATGAATAGTAATAACCAATTTTTGAAATTTTGTAAATTTTATTTTTCAAAATGGACTTCATTTATGGATTCGGAGCATCGAATTTAACCTAAGGTGAAATTTTGGTACTTTTCGGATAACTTTCATATTCTGATGAATAGTGAAAATTACTAAATTTTAATTTAAAACAACTTTTTTAATGAAAATAATTAATAGTGATAAATTATTAATTTTAGTGGATTTAAAGTATATTTTGAATATATTTTTAAAATTTAATACAATGTTGGTCATTGGATGTAATTTCATATTTAAACCAGATATAAACAAGTGTCAATCTTTTGATAGATATTGTTTCTTAAAAACACGCAATTTGTTTTAACAGCGGGATTTAATTATAAAATTAATTAATGAAACATCTATGTTATGAATTTGGTAAAATAGACTTCATTTTTGAATTCGGAATATGAAATATAACTTAGGATGAAATTTTGGCATTGTTCTGAAAAACATCAATTTTTGATGAATAGTGAAACTACTAAGTGATAGTTAAAAAAGTGAATTTTTCATAAAACATAATTTTACCGCTTCTGTGAATGGAATTTCAAAAATACGAGAGACACGGTTGATGTCAGTACGTAAAATGTGGTTCAATGAGATGAAAATAATTTTTGGTGAATAGTAACTTTTTACTTTTATTTACCACGGTTAAAAGTAAATAGGGTAATTAAGGGTAAGAATGATATTAATATTACCCTAAAACATGTCCTAATTCTATTGGACAAGTGTATCTAGACCATAAAAAACCTTAAGTGTAAAATATTATCATTTAGGCTCACTTGGATTAGATTAGAACATTTATTATTATTTAATTCAAAGAAGAGTTAAAAGAGTTAAAATCAAAGTATATTTAGTGAAACATTTGTAATATAGGGTTATACATAAGATAAATTCGATTTTAAATATTAATTAGAAAGATAAAAAGATTTCCTACATAATGGTATTTTATTTTTAATTTTTAGACATCAAATAATTTAATTTTTTTATGACACAAAGATGATACAGTAATTATCTTATTAATGAAATATTGACATAATTGATTTTATAAATACCCAAATAGATCTAATTTGATACTTTATATGAATTAAACTAATTTTATAGGTTACTATGATATATTATTGTTGATTTAATCAACTTGGTTCGATCATATAATTCTATTATAACTTTCACAAAAATCATATATCAAATAGTGTCAAAATTGACACAAAATAGTTTTTAAATCAAATATTATATTATTAATTGTTATTTTATTCCTAAAAATATAAGGTTATGCCAAATGACTTAGATAAGGATATATATATTAATATTAAAAAATTTGGGGTTCCTTTGGCATGTTATAGTAAGTGTATTAACCATATACTGTAAGAAAATAAAAAAGACACAGTAAAAGTAAAATTATTTAACTTAAAGTTAAATCTAATTGATAAGGTTAAAATAATATCCTAAACTTGTCTAAATCCTATTGGTTGATAGTATTTAGACCCATACCCATTTTAGCTTCGAAATAAGACCATTTGGAACCATTATAAACCGATTTTGACTTTAATATAAAATAATATTTTGAGATATTCCTAAGGTGCCCCTCTCCTACCTTATAAAAGGGCACATCCTCCCTCTCTTCCTCACACAACTTTGAGCCTTCAAGCTCGGCCAACCCCTGCCAAAATCCCTTATACACTTCTCTAGTATCATCATAGAGGTCCTGGTCTTCTTTAAATACCATCCTTAGTTTTTTATGTGGAGGCTAAGAAAAGGCGCGTCAAAAAGAGGTAATATCCATTACCGATCTTTTTCAATTTCTTTCTTCTTCAACTTCTTTTTCTTTAGTTGTTTCATGATAAAGTAATAACATCATTATTTCTTATATACTGATATGTTATTATAAATATGAAACAACTGTAATTAACCTTCTATCCATCCTACGGAAAAAGGAAATCACCGCGCGTGCGTACGTACGGAATACCGTCTCCACGCCGTGGTGTAATCTATTTTCCACCACCACCTTAATTGGATGGGTATAAATGTGTAATGAGTTACTATATATGATTATTATAAAGTGATATTGATACTGAAATAGTATACATACACTTCAACACAATTCCACGACCATGGGAACGATATCATCGCTCGTGCGTACGTACGGACTACCGTCTCCACAACGCGATGAGATTCATTCTCAATGATTAACCATTCATGAATGATTATAAAGTATATATAATAATTACTAATGAAATATATGACCTAATAATTATTCTGGAATTATTTATATTTATATGTATGCCATCTACTTAATTCCATTCAATTCAATAAGGAAACGAAAATAGCGTTCATGCGTACATACGGACTACCGTCTCCATGAACGGTGTATTTCTTTCCATTTACTGATTTATTATATTCTGAATATATATATATAAATCATGTTTTATATTCTGGAATTAAGTAATCATGATCAAAGTAATCATATGAAAAATTACAAGTTAAAAACACGAACGACAAATGAGACGATTTTACCCAAAACGCTACTTTAACATTAATTTACAAAAGAACGGGTAATATAAAGTCATAAGTGGACTATATATGATATAATAACAATGAATATGATTTTTTAATAAGTCAATACCATGATTTAAATCATTATACAGGAGGTTCGGACACTTACAAAGCAAGTCATACCTAAGGTAAGGGAAATATCACAATCTCATTTTTATCCAAGATTGTTTATTCGTAAGTATTTACTGGGGTGTATTTTATTATCCACATCAATGTTTCATCAATATGTAATATTATTTCCATCCACCTACAATTGTTTAAATCCATTTTTACCCTTCGGTGAGTTTTTAGTGATAAGTATGAAAAGAATCTTTTGTCGTTTTTTGTATGAGGTACTTTTTGACTTTTCCGACAAAAGTACAAAGAATGATTTTTTAACTTATACGACAAGAATGGATTTTTAAAACATTGTTTCCAAGAATCTTCCTTTTTATGTTTTCAAGTTAATTTTTAATCAACTTTGTTTAGTTTATAATTGTATGACATGTTAAGAAAAGAAAAGTGTTTTTGAAGTAGAAAGGATATTTTCTGCAAGAATGGAGTTCAAATGTTTTATCAAAATTATATTCCATCTAAGATAATATAGGGTTGTGATTTTATCCCTATTATTACATTGATTTTATTATGTTTTGAGGGAATTATTTTTATGAAGTCATTTACCTTATATGATTTGTTTTATGATGTCATGATGTTTCAAGAATCCCATTTTTGTTACATGTGTTATGCGATGATATATGATTTATGATTATGTGGCACACATAAGAAAGGATTTATTATAAGATGGGTGAGACCTATATCTCCCTCCAATGCATTGGGTAAAGATTTCATATCTCATGAGATAGACATGGCTGGAATGGTAGGTTATACCGGTTCAGTGAAACAGGACTGAAACGAGGGTGACTCGATTCAGAAAGGGACTTTCTCCACTAAGATAGTCTTGGCAATGAGTCATGACTAACAAGAAATGATTCTCTATGATTATGTGTGTATGCCACAAAGTTTCATGTTTTAATTTATGCTTATTGGGATTTCATTTCACTACTATGATTTATCCCATGTTATGAAATTATGCTCTCTTTTGCAGGATAAGATTGCCAAAAGTTATGTTCTTATGAATATGATGTGATTGATTTTTCTTTTGTTTACCCTTACTGAGAATTTTAGCTCACCCTTTTATGTTTTCTTTTCCCCAGGATATAAATAAAGGTTTTAGGTATTTAAAAAAGGGAAGATCTTTATGGGAGATATTGAAGATCTTTCACCACGATTCGAAGATTACGTTCCGAGTTTCCAAAGACACTAAACTATTACGATCCTTGTGTGTGTGTTTTTGTTATGTACTATGTATTCCGCAAAAGTAATGTAATGTCAATGTACGTCAGTCTTAGGGTCTCTATAACATCTGATTGTTTTACACATAATATACACTTATATTTGGTGTAATTATATTTCTCACACATAATTATGTGATTGATTTATCCTTAATTTAATGATACCATCTTTATAATAGATTTCATGCCAATTTACATTTCCACTGAGACATCATTATTTCTATGCACCAATTCACTCATATATGGTGTATATATTGTACTTTGAAATATTATATCAGGAATCCCTTTATTATCATGATATTATAATGTTCTGATTAAAAGTTATTCTTCAATTATTTGTATTCAGATGTCTCTCTTTTTGTTAAAAACTCGTTAACTAAATTATTATTTTTAATGTTTTAAATATTTATTCTTAAAAATATTTCTCATTAAGGTCCATGTTTTCAAAATGGTTTTTAGGATTTATTTATAAAGAAATTTATGTTTTCAAATGATAATTCATTTAAAAACTTCAAATTGGTATGGGACACGTTGATTCAAAAATAACGTATTAAATGGCTTTGAAAATGATTTGATAAAACATTGTCTTCATTTGATATATTGGAATGTGGAAATGTTATCTTTCATTAAGACATGTGTTATATTTTATGATTATGTTATGGTTATTGGGCATTGTTTACGTATAAGGGTGGTTCCGTGATAACCCTAGGGTGGGTGTGCTCGAGATAGCTCTCCAATGCATTGGGTAACGTGACGGAGGTAAACATGATGTTTCTCATAAGATATTTAGGGAATATACTGTGATGGGTATCCCAAATGTAACTCCTTACATAGTTGTGATAGCTAAAATGAAAGTTTGATATGGATTCCATAAGTAACCTTTATGATTTATGATTTTGGTGTGCTATTCATAAATCTTATGATTTTGTAAGGTACATTATGATTGAAAAATATAGTTTCATTGATTTGTATTTATTGATGGTCTAATGTCTTCATTCCTTATTTTATAACCCTTACTGAGCTTTTTATGCTCATACCAAGTGTTTGAAATGTTTTACACAGAACATAACGATGAATAGGGTCAAAGATGGGATCAAGGAAAAGTCATGTTGTCTAAAATATAGATGTATAAATGTTACTTTTTCAGATTTTCTATTTTATGAAAAATATGGATACTGATTAGTAGTGTCTACTTGTAATATTCAGGTTGTTATGTAATAGTTATAGCTTAATTCTATACAAATCTAAACATGAAAAGATCCTCAATGTGAATTATTCATTTAATTCAATATTATGTATGTTTTAAGGCCGAGTACTTATATTTTGTATTAGAGGTCAGTTTAGATAACTTTAGAGGTTAGGGAAATCATTAAGCATAAGTGACATTACCATAATGGGTTGGATTTCAGAAAGGGTCATAGTTTTTTTTAGATAAAGTTAATGAGTTTAAGATAACATTAATAAGTATATCTCAGTTTTTACACTCATAAGATATTATATAATGATTTTACTGATATACTCATATTGACCTTTTTGGTTTTAGTAAATGGCAGGATCCAGTAGGCACCAAAGTAACAGTGGATGTGAGGAAAACTGTGACTGTTTTCTGAACGAGCAAATGGATGATATTGGAGCTGCAATGATAACACTTGTGGTTATTCTCAACTTGCTATCTGGATTCATGATTGACCACATTAACCTTAGTGATCTTTATAAGGAATCATATATGTGAGAAACAAATCCCTACAGAAGTTCAGCTAATAGTCATAAAGGTAAGTGTGTTCAAAACCCTATTTTTCAAATATGTGGAAAGAAACACCTAGGAAATTGATTCAAAGGAATAGAAAGATGTTATAGATGTGGAAATGAAGTTCATAAAGCGTGAACCTTCAATGGAAAAAGAATAATCTAGTTGACTTTAGGAATGGGAAATAAGTCCTTTTCGAGGGATCAATTGAATGTTTTAAATGTGGTGTGCATGGTCATTATGCAAACACATGTCCTAAAAAGAAGTTTTGGGAATGGTATCACCAAGATCATACAAATATTTTTTTACCAATACGTAATTCCATTCCGATTGAGGATGAAGAAACTTACAATGACAAATGCAAGGTATGAATTATTTTTTAACATATGTTTTCCTATTATTGAAATCATAGGATATGATTCGTGATTTTGTTAGTAGGAAAGAAGTATTTCAAAATCAGTTGGAAATGAGTAGTTTATGGATCATGAAGATTTTTGAATGAGTAAGAAGTCAACATATAAGGGATTCAAGTGTTATCGTAGAATTTAGGATTGATAAATGCTTAAAAGTATTAAGGCTCTTTTGATGATGGGATTACATTAGATGAAATTTTATATTATATGTATCCCTGATGTTTAATATATGAATAATTTATTCAAGGAATAATTATCTTCTCTTTTGTGGATATAGTTATAAAGAAACATTTGGGTTTATATGATCATTGAATTTGCGGCAATTACCTGTTAATACATTTTGGGATGCAAAAAAGAAATTTATTAGATAACCATTGTGGTTAAAATATGTTATGGTTATTTTTGAGAAATTTATCTCTTTTGGGAATGTTATAAAATTTCTTAGTTTTTGAAAAGGGACAACACACAAACCATGTGACAACCCGTCGTGTCGGAAAATGTTATGGGAATCGAACCTACAACCAAAGTGCGACTGCTATTTATTGCCAACCACTGGACTATGTGAAGTCCCTGGTTAGTTTGACTAATTATTTTTAGTTCTATGATTTTATGAATTTAGAAAATCTGACCTTGGGTTATATATGGAAATGATTAACCTATTAGGGAGGATATGTGATTAGGTTAATTACTTTTCAATATGAGACTTTAAGAGTACTTGATGTTATTTGGAGATAAATGTTACAATTTATCTTGGATGACTATGTGATTAAATGCTTCAGATGTTTTTGCTTAAATATTATTTTGGATTAATTTGAAGAATTTTATGGATAGGTGGTTATTGAATTGTCTTTGATGAACATTGGTTTTAGTTGGACAAATTTTGGAGAATAAGAGAAGTTTTTATTTTTATAATAGATTCTCATTTTTGGGGATTATCTGATCTCGCACAAACCATTTTGGTTTTGAATAAGGTCTAAAGACATGTGAAATATATAGTTCATCTTTTGTGGATTATGTGACTCTCTAAAAGTCGATTATAGCGCTCTTAATGGGAAATAAAGTCATCCTGAATACTCATCGTTTGGAAAAAATATGAGTTTGTGTTAGAAATCTAGTAAAAGATGAATGTCTACATGAAAAGTAAGTATATTTCCTTATGTTTTTATTCTATTTAGATGATTAATTCATTAAAATTTTGAAAATTAACATAAAAAAAATAATTGTTGGTTTACGTTTCCTACTGCGTAGTCAAATACCATTTACACACATCATATGTTTGTGATTTTCTTGTGGTTAACTTTATCTTAATCATGTTTCCTATCAATCTCCATTTGAAAATGAACCATTTTTTCTTCTCCATATCTATTTTTTCATGGAATATTATTATGGGTTAACTCAGGTGACCATTTTACTTCTCTTTATTTCTTTTAAAGAGATAGTTTTACTGACTATTTTTTCTGATATGGGACTTTCAATAATGTTTCCGAGCCCAAATTTTAAAATTGCAAGGACCCAATTCATAAAAGGGGGGAACATGAACCATCCCATGTAAATAAAGAATATAAAATTTTCATATTTATTATTATTTTTGAATTATATATTCATTTTACTTTAAAAGGGTTTCTATTTTCGATAGCGTACCTGATACGCAACAACGGGTTTCTTTGAAATCTTACGTTGAAAACTAATAATATATTATTATTTTAAACGGTAGTTAACTCCTAACTATTGTATTGGATAGAATGAATGAAACTAACTAAAATATGATTATACATGTTTTTTAAATGTATTTACATTTATCCAATAAAGGTTAGAGGCATAAAATGTGAATGGATCTAATTTTAAGAATATTTTACATTAAAAGGCCGATTTATCGCCTTTTAATGACGAACCCTTTTTAAATATATATTTTTGTCATGTTAATACATTATATTTGACCAAATATAAATCTTTTTTACAAGGGGACATCAAAATTTACTTTTTGTAATTTTTTGTAATTTTTCCTATAATGTTCATTTTTAAAGAATAGTGAAAAATATCGTATTTTAATTCAACAATTACTTCTAATATAATTTATTTATATGTTTAGATTATCTTTTTTATTGGTTTTAAAGTGAAATAAAAATATATTTTTACCATTTTATCCAATTTTGGTCATTGGAATAAATTTCAATTTTGAAATTAGACATAAACAAGTATCAATCTTTTGATAGTTATTGTTTCTTAAAAACATGCTATTAGTTTTAGTAACGGGAATTAATTTTAACATTAATTAAGGCCACTTATATGTTCTGAATTTGGATAAATAGACATCATTTTTGAATTCGGAATATTAAATATAGCTTAGGAAGAAGTTTTTGTATTTTTATGAAAAACATCAATTTTTGATGAATAGCGAAACCACTTAGTGGTAGTTCAAAAACTGACTTTTTCATTTAAATGAAATTTTAACACTACTGTGAATTGAATTTTTAAAATCTGACATACATGGTTGTCATCATGAAAAATAATTTGCTTCAATAAGTTGAAAATAATTTTTGGTAAATAGTTACTTTTGAATTTTATTTACCGCGGTTAAAGATCAATAAGGTAATTCAAGGTAAAAACAATATTATAATAATTTAAAATTACCTTAACACTTTTCCAAACTTCATTGGTTGAGTCATTTACGACCATGGGCATCTTGCGGTTGATTTTGGGACCCCATTGAGCCACTTGGGAGAGATAATGACAATTTAGATTAATTAACTAAGAGTAAAGGCAAAAATTACAAAATCAAATATATTTTATGAAATTAATTTTTATATGGTGTTATAAAAGTCAAATTCTAGACTAAAAATATTATTTAAAAATATAAAAATATTTCCTACATGATATTATTTTTTATAATTTTTAGACCAAAAATAATTTAGATTATTTATGACACAATAATTATACAGTGTTTACCTCATTAAAAGATCATTTAAATAAATAAGATTATAATGATTAAAATATTATCCAAAACCTGTCCAATTCTGATCGGATGATTATATTTCGACCATGAGCCATCTTATATTCTACTGTAGTTATTTCTAGACCATTAGAAACCAAATATAAATATATAAAAAAACAATGTTTTCACACTTTCTAAAAGAGCCCCTCCTCTCCCTTTTAAAAGAAGACCAATTCTAACGAATTCCACACACTTATAAAGCCTTTTTTCTCGTCCAAAATCTGCCTGATTAATCTCTATACATCCCTCTTCCCCTCTTATAAGCTATACCTTAGGCAGAAATCACTTTAAGAAGTCCTTTAGTTCAAACCAAATGGAGGTACCCAAATTAAAGGTAACAATTTCTATTAATTTGTTTTTTATTTTACTTCTCCAACCCCTAAACACTTTTTTTCCTTTCTTTTGTAACAGCACAAGTATCCTAAATAAACTAGGATGTTGTTATCAGACTGAAAGAACCCGGTTTTTTCTGTGATAGACTTTGGAATATTCTTGATGATATTCCAGAGTAGCGACATCAGACGGCGTGTGATTCCGATCCCCAGAGTGGCCGGAATTAAATTTTCAGTACGTTCACCCTGGAAACGCAAAATAAATCGGATAACTCTTAAATGGAGTTCCGGATCAGAGAACCAAGTGTACTGATGGGTCCGGAATGGGGTGTTTACCCTAGGAACGACATAAAACTTGTCAGCGTGGGATGTTTGGAACCCTAGCATTCTTTCAGAAGGTAAAACTGATAAATTAATTTATTTATTTATTCGTTTAATATTGAAACTCTAGTATCTTCTAAACGGTGGGTCGGATGGGAAAACCTAGGGCACTGTTGAGTTAGTAATGTACCCTTTACTCTAGGGGGGGTGTAATTTTTGCGGGCGCGAGCCGTTTGTGAAAAAATGGGCCCAGGGGATTTTTCGTAATTTAGTGGCTTCAGAAGTTAAATTTTATAACTTTTGAATGGGGTCTCGGATTAAAATTCTGAGACCACCATTGTGCCCAGGAGGTTGTTTTTACCCCAGGGGAACCCTCTTTTTTGTCTGCATCATCAACGTAGTCAGGAGCGTGCTGGGCGGGGGGTTTAAGTGTTTTCTACTTAAACACACCCCCACCCTCTTCTTCTTATTCTTCTTCTTCTTGTTATTCTTCTTCTTGTTCTTCTAACTCAAACCCTCCCCTCTCCTCTAGCTCCGGCGAGGCACCTCCGGCGAGGCAATTCCGGCAAGGCAGCGGAGCGGCGGCAGACTCCCCATGAAGCTCCTGGCATCACCCAAGAGGTAGGGGTTTATCGTTTTCGTTTTTAATTTCCCGCAATATTTGAGCCCCTCTTATAGCATAGAACTCTTATCTAATCGTCAATCGACACCCATGATCGCATCGTACATTATCCAATATTTCCAAATCTTGTTTCAGAATCAAAATCCGACCTCCAAAGCCTCCGCAGCGGCCCGGCGAAGATCGGTGGGTTTTTGGGGTTTTCTGGCCGGCACGGTGGTCCGGCGGGTTTCCAGCGGTGGCATCGCGGCGGTCCGGCGATCTACAAGTGGCGGTGCGGCCGCGGTTTTCGGCAAGGGGAGCCGGTCAGTAGGGCAGCCCTGCAAACGGTCCGCTGGGAGTGCCAGCCGCGGGCGCCGGTGAGAGGGGACGGCCGGGGTCGCGCTGTGCGACCCCGCGGCTGGACAGAGACCCACGCAACGCGGGTCTTCGCGTGGAAGGCCGACCAGCCGTGTCGGCCGATCGGTGGAAGAGTTTCCCATGCGGCACATGCGGGGTGACTCTCGGGAGGCATCTGGGCTGCAATCCCAGCGGGCCGGCCAGAGCGGTTCGGCTCGAGCGGGGCGGACAGGCCAGACTGGGCCGGTCCGCCCCAAGAGGGTCCCCTTTTCTTTCAAAATCTTCGGAAGCCCGTATTTCGGGCTAGGGGCATCCGTTTTGCACTCCGTCAGCGGCAACGCGGGCCTTGAGTTGACTAGAAAGCTTTTAGATGGTTTCGGGAATTTTTAATTCCTGAAACGTGGGGCCTCGGTGGTGTGACACGTACGTCGAGGGGTTTGTCGTTTTTCCAGGAATCCTGTTTTGAGCGGCGCAGACGCATCTTAAGTCCGATTTAAGAACTGTCAGCAGAATTGGATCCCTGGAGTTGAGGCGAACATTTCAAGGGCTGTTCCGGGAAATGATGCCGGAGTTAATGTGTGGGCCCCATGGCCCGTCTTTCGAGCTCCGTGCAGTGTTTCACGCCTTTCTCACTGGGCGTTCGTTTGGGGCGTGTGAGCATTCGTTTCTAGATGTTTTTCCGAGGGGATTACAGTGGTGCAATCCGCCCAGCCTAATTCAACACGACGGTGCAGGGCCCATGAGGGCCATTTTGGGCGTCGATGTTGATTTTATATCTTTATCACCGGGAGACCGTTTTGGACAAGTGAGTAGTCCATCATGTGTGCTTTTTTGAGAGGATCGCAACGGTGTGATCTGTTCGTTGAGTTTTGTGACTGGGATTCAGGTCCCACGTGGCACCGCTCATGTGCGGTGCGCCCGAATGCATCTTTTTCTCTGGATATCTGTTGCACTAAAGTGAGTAGTTCTTTTGACATGATTTCCTGAGGGGATTGCATTGGTACGATGCGCCCGACTATTTTGGGGTTGGGGCTCGGGATCATGGGACGTCGTTTGGGCGTGAAGCAGTGTTGGTCACTTTTCCATCCGATATCCATTTGAGGTGAGTGAGTTGTCTATCTCACGTGTTTTTCTGTGAGGATTAAAACGGTGCGATCCACTTGGTTGTGCGGAGACTGTTGCATGATCTTGTGAAAATGTGATGGTGCTCTGGGGGCGGATCATCTACTTTGTTTATAGCGGACCCTTAGCATGTGATCACGCACTCTTGGGAGAGTGATATAAATGATTCATGAGATGTGGTTGGTCATGCCTGGGCCTTTGAGGTGGAGTTGTTACGTCATGCCTTCGTGTTGATGCTGGGTGCCGTGGGCACGATATCCTTTGGTCTAGAACAAGGTATGCTCTGGGAGTATATGGGAGCGCTTGGAGGTACATGTGGTTTGTACCTGAGAACGTTTGTGCGCTTAGTTGGGGTTGACGTGGGGCCACACGTAATGTGGAACCCATGTGCGTGTCGTGTTCGGATTTGCGTACTATGACCTATCGAAACATAGAGTGTCCCTGTGTGTTTTTGTTTGACCAGATGGGTGGAGTTTTTCCCCTGGCTCTATGCTTGTTTTTGACCAGCAGGGTTAAGTGGTCTCCCCCTGGTTTCATTCTCGATGGATCGGCCCGTAGCGGTGCTAGTGGCACCCCGTGATGGAACAGGCGCTGAACCACTTTTGGGAGAGTTGTTCTGGAGTTGGGTGGTTGTGCGATACCCACTCCGAGTTCGGTTGGCCAGTGTTGTACCCTCCAGTAGAGATGGCCAGAGCAGTTCTGAGTTTTTCGCTCCAGCGGGGCTGGGTAGTGGGTTACTGATTGACTTCTTCGGGTTTACCCTCCAGCAGGGCTGGGAAGGGGGTTGCTCGCTGACTTGTATGGTTTACCCTCCAGTAGAGACTAGGCAGTAGGTCACCCAATGCACTTAGGGTCTACCCTCCAATAGAGGCTGGGCAGTGGGTCGCCCGACGCACGTAGGGTCTACAGTCCAGTAGAGATTGGGCAGTGGTTCACTCGATGACCTCTTAGGGTCTACCCTCCAGCAGGGCTAGGCAGTGGGCTTCCTGTCATCTAGATCCAGGTCTACCCTCCAACACGGCTGGGCAGTGGGTCACCTGTCGACCTATACCAGGTCTACCCTCCAGCGGGGCTGGGCAGTGGGTTGCCTATCAACTTATTCCAGGTCTAGCCTCCAACGGGGCTGGAAAATGGGTCGCCTGATGATATATTAAGGTCTACCCTCCAGCAGGGATGGGCAGTGGGTCACCGGATGATGTATTATGGTTTACCCTCCAGCACGGCTGGGTAGTGGGTCACCCAGTATCTTATTATGAATTACCCTCTAGCAGGGCTAGGCAGTGGGACACCGTATAGCATTCCAGACTCAGAACTTACTACTAGGCTAGTCTGTGGCTTTCCTCCGTGACCACCGGAGCGAGACCATTGGTTGTACAGGTCGGTGATGGAATGAATTTGACATTGAGAAGACCTCTCGACTACAGGGCAGTGATGTGGGGTGGTTTGACGTTTCCCTTGACACTCTCAAGTACGAGGGGCTTTTCCCCCACTGAGATACGTCCTTGTGACGTGACCTAAAACCATGCAGACGAGTCAGTGCCGCCAAAAGTGGATAGTTTCGAGGTGTGGTGGTTTGAGCCCCTTGGCTTGCGGTTCGGGGCAGACGTGTGGGATACTGGGCATCGATGGAGTTTACTTCTGGGACTGTAGGCGACTCACATTGCTTGGGCATAGCTACGGGATGGAGACCCCCTTACGACGTTGTTCGGGCTTCTTGATTGAGTGTAAGGATATGTATATACCTTGTTCTAGTACCCACATCTTGGTTTTGGTTACTCTACTTCAAGGAGAGGCGAAGACGTGCGGGGTATGCCACGTTCATTCCATGTCTAGCTTCTCGTGGTTGGATGAGTCTACTCTCCTATTATAGGTAGCGAAGACTCGACAGAATGTTCATCTTCTCACCATTTCCAGCTCCTTGTGCCAGGACGAATCTACATCCTTCCTCTTGTTGGGTTGAGCTGGACTCTTTACTGCACTCTCTGTTGTACTCCATTTTCTTTCCCCTGTTCGGTCTAGTAATCACCCTTCGTTACATCCTTTTGTTGCTCCCTCGAGCCTTCGGGGTATCCTACTTACTATTTTTATACTCACCCCTGCATGGGCTTTGCCTGCACTTGGTGTGCCATTATAGACAACAGACAAGTGGAGCGTAACTTTCGTGGAGCGTAGGAGCTTGGGAGC
The DNA here is from genome assembly GCA_963277665.1 of Viscum album. NCBI lineage: Eukaryota > Viridiplantae > Streptophyta > Magnoliopsida > Santalales > Viscaceae > Viscum > Viscum album. The sequence goes on from OY728140.1 coordinate 1,727,999,272, forward strand.
TTGGACGGCGTGTAGTGGTCATGGCTGTGTTCTAGGTGGGAGACCTGTCAGTTGTTTCCTTTTAGTTTACCTGTTGCCGGGTTGTGGCACCTTTTCTGGTTGGGTGCGTGTTTTGCCCCATTTTTCCCTTTTTCAGCACTGTACATTGTACTGGTAGAGGTCGATGCACATTTTGGTTTATATATAGCAGATTCCCTTTACTTTCCTTGTCTTTAATTTTACTCTGCACTATTGCATTGAGTTTGCTGTGTGTTTGTGTACAGGTACTTAGGCAATGGCCTCCCCGAGTTATTGTGCCTTCGGTGCTGGTCACCAGCCCCTGACCTATGGAGGCGGGATTGGGGTAGTTGCGGCTCAAGACAGGGTAGGGTTGGGTTATAACAATGTGGTATCAGAGGTGGTTCGTTCCATGGGACATTGTGCAGATGTCCCTAAAAGAGGAATTGGTTGGGATATAGGGCAACAATGTTAACGTGTCTCGAGAGTGGATCTCAGGCCAGGGAGTCCAGTGATGGTGTGGAGGCCGACATATCCATTCACCATGACCTTGATAACCCGCTTGTCGACTCGGTATTCTGAGACACTTGTTGAAGGGAAAATTGGTTTGTGAATCACATAGGATCGAGTCTTTGACTGTCCTTCTTGTGTCATCTCCCCATCGTTGTTATTGGTATATACATATATGCTAATCTGAACATGACACTCCTTGATATTATTCAGGATGTCTCCGCGATGAAAACCAGCCAGGATACCAGCTTAGGTTCGTGAAGTCGACCATGTGAGCTATGAGGCCATAGTCCAAGACCCATCATGCGAGCCCCTTTCTCCGGGGGGGGGGGGGCGTAGCACCCCCACCTGTTGAGAAGCAGGCAGTTTCAGCATAGCAGGCTGAGCTTGAGCGCAGGTTTAGAGCGCTCCGTGAGTTCCAGCGGCAGAGACCGCTGAGTTTCAGTGGTGATCCAGACCCTCAGGAAGCAGAGGTTTAGCTAGAGAGAGTGGGTTTCCTTTTAAGGCTTGTGCAGACATTGACAGATTAGATAGTGGCTTTGGTAGTCACCCTTTATCATGGAGCAGCTTGGCGTTGGTCGAGTCTAGTGACCCAGCTTCTTGACGAGTCGTCGCTTTCGTGGGGCGACTTCCAGTTGTTGTTTCGTGTGGATTTTTTCCTCTCATGCTTGTGCTCCATTCGGATTTAGGAGCTCCTGCAGTTTTAGCAGGGAGGGATGACGATGGCTGAGTATGTGACTAGTTTTGCAAACCGTGCATGCTTTTAACCGGACTTGGTCTATGACGACAACCTCAAAGCAAGGAAGTTCGAGCAGAGTCTCCACTGAGAGATTCGTGTTGTCATAGCACCCTTCGGCATTTCCACATATGCTGGGGGGCCAGATCAGGCATTGGTGATAGAGAGATTCCTGTCATTTTTTTGCGGTTGGTAGTGGCAGTGGGCCTGACAGAGCCAGGATGACTCCCATAGCTAGCAGGCGCTAGATGGTAGGACCTCGACATAGGTGGCCTTTCCATTGTCGGTTTCAGAGACGTGGTCGTATACCACTGTGGCAGAAAAGTGTAGGGCCTCAGCCGAGGGTTCCCTTCTGTGAGTTGCCTCCGGGATGTGGTCGTACATCACAGTGGCACCGGAGGGCACCAGGGCAGCCCAGAGAGCACTGGTGGTATTCTTGTGATGGGCAAGATCACGTGGCATGAGACTACCCGACCCGAGTTGCTGAGAGCTTCGGGCAGGCAGCAGGCGCACCACCACGGAAGAGGCTGTGCCGTGATCGGATTCGTGCCCACAGAGGTGGTGCTAGAAGAGGAGCGGGAGGAGATGGTGTTGGGGGACAACTTTACAAGGTCTTCCCATCACCACTGGGTGGTCCACGTCATGCTCCGGGAGCCGACAATTGGGACAGCGGATAATAGCGAGCTTTAGATATCTACGATCCTGAGGATCATGAGGTTATGAGAGGTATGCTCTACAGCTCTTCTACTTCTTGCTGTAGAATTTATAGACTCTGTGTGTGGGATGCTTTCCTCCCTGTTCATTGCTTGATGTGTTACAAGGGTGGCACGAGGCGTCGGTGTAACCCTATGTTGGTAAGGTAAATGGAGTGGGACCCTTTTTCTAGTCGATGGTGTCGACTCCTTCAACATTCGAGCGTGTAAGAGAGCCTCAGTTGTGGAAACTTGTGTTACCAGATATCCTTGGGTGTTTCACCATATGGATATTCTGAAGGAGGGAATCATCGGGCCTTGTTCCAGGTGAGAGCAGTGATTCAAGTCGCGGCGTGCGACGTAGAGGTTTGACCATGGAGGTGAACTACCCCTGAGGTCCATCAGACCCTTTGAGACCGTGCGAAGGGATGGAGAGGTTACCTACCACCTTTCCCAAACCCAAAAGTCTGGAGTGGGTGCACGACATCGGCATGGGCCGACCTCGTGTGAACCGATCAATCCTTTGGTCTGTGTGTAGTGACGCAGAGCTGTGCCTGGGTTCTTCTAGGTATGGGAAGGCCAGGTGTGAGCTTAGTACCTTGTTTTCCTCCCTAGTTTTGATTTTCGGGGATGAAATTTCTTGATGGATGGAATGATGTAAGAACCCGGTTTTTGCTGGGAAAGACTTTGGAATATTCATGATGATATTCCAGAGCAGCGCCTTCAGACGACGTGCGATTCCGAGCCCCAGAGTGGCTAGAATTAAATTTTCAGTGTGTTCACACTGGAAACACCAAATAAATAGGATAACTCTTAAATGGAGTTCCGAATCAGATATATGAGTGTATGGATGGGTCCGTAATGGGGTGTTTACCCTAGGAACGACATAAAACATGTTGGCCCGAGATGTTTGGACCCCTCGCTCGCTTTCGGAAGGTTAAACGGATAAATTAATTTATTTATTTATTCGTTTAATGTTGAAACTCTAGTATCTTCTAAACGGTGGCTCATATGGGAAATATGAGGGCACCGTTGAGTTTGGAATGTAACTTTTACCCTAGGAGGGGAGTAAGTTTTGTGGGCGTGGGCCGTCTGTGAAAAAATGGCCCCATGGGCATTTTCGTAATTTAGCTGCTCGGGACGTTAAATTTTATAACTTTTGAACGGGGTCTCTGATTAAAATTCTGAGACTGTCGTTGTGCTTGGGAGGTCGTTTTCACCCCATGGGCACCCTCTTTTTTGTCTGCATCAGCAACGTAGTCGGGGGCGTGCCGGGCGGGGCGTTTAAGTGTTTTCTACTTAAATGCACCCCACCCTCTTCTTCTTCTTCTTCTTCTTTTTCTTCTTATTCTTCTTCTAACTCAAACCCTCCCCTTTCCTCCAGCTCTGGCGAGGTACCTCTGGAGAGGCAATTCAGGCAAGGCAGCGGAGCGGTGGCGGACTCCCCGTGAAGCTCCGGGCATCGCCCAAGAGGTAGGGGTTTATCGTTTTCATTTTTAATTTCCTGCAATCTTTGAGCCCCACTTATAGAATCTAAATATTATCCAATCATCAATTGACGCCCATGATCGCGTAGTACGTTATCTGATCTTTCCAAAGATTGTTTTGGATTTGAAATCTGACCTCCGAAGCCTCCGCAGCGGCCCGGTGAAGATCCGCGGGTTTTTGGGGTTTTCTGGCCGGCACGGTGGTCTGGAGGTTTTCCAGCGGGGGAGGCGCGGCGGTCCGGTGATCTCCATGCGGCGGCACGGCCGCAATTTCCGAAGAGGGGAGCCGGTCAGCGGGGCGGCCTGGCGAACGGTCGGCTGGGAGCGCCGGCCACGGGCGCCGGCGAGAGGGGACTGCCGGGGTCGCGCTGTGCGACCCCGCAGCTGGACAGAGACCCGCACGACGCGGGCCGCCGCGTGGAAGGCCGACCGGCCGTGCCGGCCGGTCGGCGGAAGTGCCGCCCGCGCGGCGTGGGTGTGGTTACCTGCGGGAGGTGGCCGGGCCGCAGTCCCAGCGGGCCGGCTGGAGCGGGGCGGACCGGCCGGACCGGGCCGGTCCGGCCCAAGAGGGTCCCCTTTTCATTAAAATTCTTCGGACACCCATATTTCATGATATGAGCGTCCGTTTTGCGCACCGTCGGCGGCAGCACGGACCATGCATCAAGGGTAACTCTTTGAGATGATTTCGGGAATTTTTAATTCCCGAAACTAGGGGCCTCGGTGGTGCGACACGTACGTCGAGGGGTTTGTCATTTTTTGGGGAATCTTTTTTTGAGCGGTGCAGACGCATCCGACGTCCAATTTAAGCTCCGTCAGTGGCATTGGAACCCTGGCGTCGAGGCGAAGGTTTCCAAGGTGGTTCCGGGAATTGAAGCCGGAGTTGAGATGTGGGCCCCACAACCCGTCTTTCGAGCTACTTGCAGCGTTTCACGCCTTTCTCACCGGGCGTTCGTTTGGGGCGTGCAAGCAGTCGTTTCTGGATGTTTTTCCGAGGGGATTGCAGTGGTGCAATCTGCCCGCCCTAATTCAACACGATGGTGCGGGGCCAATGAGGGTCGTTTTGGGTGTTGATGGTGACTTTCTATCATTATCACCGGGCGACCGTTTTGGACAAGTGAGTAGTCCATCTTGTGTGCTTTTTCGAGAGGATCGCAATTGTCCGATATGTTCTTTGGGTTTTGGGACCGGGATACGGGTCCCATGTGGCACCACTCGTGTACGGTGCACCCGAATGTATATTTTTCTCCAGATATCCATTGCACTGAAGTGATTAGTACTCTGACGTGTTTTCCCGAGGGGATCGCATTGGTGCGATGCGCCCGACTGTTTTCGGGGCTGGGGATCAGGATCACGGGACGTCGTTCGGGCGTGAAGCGGTGTTGGTGACTTTTCCGTAGGATATCCTTTTGAGGTGAGTGAGTAGTCTATCTCGCGTGTTTTTTTGTGAGTATTACAACTGTGTGATCCATTTGATTGTGTAGAGCCTCTTGCACGATCTTGTGGAAATGTGAAGGTGCGCATGGGGTGGATCTTCTACTGTGTTTGTAGCGGACCCTTGGCGTGTGATCGTGCACTCTTGGGAGACTGATATAAATGATTCGCGGGATGTGGTTAGCTGTGCCTTGGCCTTTTAGGTGGAGTTGTTACGTCACGCCTTCGCGTTGACGTTGGGTGACATGTGCACGATAGCCTTTGGGGTAGAACGAGGTATGCTCTAGGAGTATACAAGAGCACTTGGAGGTATGTGTGGTTTGTACCTGAGAACGTTTGTGCGCTCAGTTGGGGTTGACGTGGGGCCACACGTCATGTGGGTCCCATGTGAATGTCGTGTTCTGCTTTGCATACTATGACCTCTTGCGACGTAGAGGGTCCCTCTGTGTGTTTGTTTGACCAGTAATGTGGAGTTTTTCCCCTGGCTCTATGCTCATTTGTTGACCAGCATGGTTGAGTGGTCTCCCCTGGTTTCGTTCTCGATGGATTGGCCAGTAGCGGTTCTAGTGGCACCCCGTGATGGAACAGGCACTGAACCTCTTTTGGGAGAGTTGTTCTAGAGTTGGGTGGTTGCGCGATACCCACTCTGTGTTCGGTTTACCAGTGTTGTACCCTCCAGTAGAGATGGATAGAGCAGTTCTGAGTTTTACCCTCCAGTGGGGATGGGTAGTGGGTTACTCATCGACTTCTTCGGGTTTACCATCCAGAAGGGCTGGGCAGGGGGTTACTCGCTGACTTCTAGGGTTTACCCTCCAGCAGAGACTGGGTAGTGGGTCACCCGACACACTTAGGGTCTACCCTCCATCATAGAATGGGCAGTGGGTCGCCCGACACACTTAGGGTCTACCCTCTAGCAGAGACTGGTCAGTGGGTCACCCGATGACCTCTTAGGGTCTACCCTCCAGCCAGGCAGGGCAGTGGGTCGCCCGTCATCGAGATCTTGGTCTACCTTCCAACACGGCTGGGAAGTGGGTATCCTGTCAACCTATACCAGGTCTACCTTCCAGTGGGGCTGGGCAGTGGGTCGCCTGATGATTTATTATGGTCTACCCTCCAGTGGGGCTAGGCAGTGGGTCGCCGGATGATGTATTATGGTTTACCCTCCAGTAGGGCTGGGTAGCAGGTCACCCAATATCTTATTATGAATTACCCTCCAGCAGAGCTGGGTAGTGGGACACGAGATGGCATTCCAGACTCAGTCCTTACTAATAGGCTAGTCTATGGCTTTCCTTCGTGACCACCGGAGTGGGAGCCTTGGTTGTACAGGTCGGTGATAGACCAACTTTGACTTTGAGAAGACCTCTCGACTACAGGGCAGTGATGTGGTGTGGTTTGGCGTTCCCCTAGAACTCTAAAGTATGAGGAGCTTCTCCCCCATTGAGACACGTCCTTATGATGTGACCTAAAACCGTGCGTGCGAGTCAGTGCCGCCCAAAGGGCATAGTGTCGAGGTGTGGTGGTTTGAGACCCTTTTCTTGCAGTTCGTGGCAGACGTGCAGGATGCTGGGCATCGATGGAGTTTACTTCTTGGAATGTAGGTGACTCACTTTGCTTGGGCTGAGATACGAGATGGAGATTCCCTTACAGTGTTGTTTGGGCTTCTTGATTGAGCATACGGATATGTATATAACTTGTTCTATTACCTGCTTATTGGGTTTGGTTACTCTCCTTCCTGGAGAGGTGAAGACGCGCGAGGTATGCCACGTTCTTTCCGTGTCTAGATTCTCATGGTTGGACGAGTCTACTCTCCGGCTATAGGTAGCGAAGACTAGACGGGAAGTTCATCTTCTCACCATTTCCAGCTCCTTGTGCCTGGATGAGTCTACTTCCTTCCTCTTGTTGGGTTGAGCTGGACTCTTTACTGCACTCTCTATTGTACTCCCTTTGCTTCCCCATATTCGCTCTACTGCTCACCCTTCAGTACCTCCTTTTGTTGCTCCCTCGAGCCTTCGAGGTATCCTACTGAGTATTTTTATACTCACCCCTGCTTGGGCTTTTCCCACACATGGTATGCCCTAGCAGAAGACGGATAGGTGGAGTGTGACTTCAGTGGAGCGTAGGAGCTTGGGAGCTTGGACCGCGTACGGTGGTCATGACCGGGATTGAGGTGGGAGACCCGTCAACTGTTTCCTTTTTGTTTACCTGTTGTCGGGTTGTTTCACCTTTTCTGATTGGGCGTGTGTTTTTCCCCTTTTTTCCTTTTCAACACTGTACTTTATACTGTTAGAGGTCGATGCACATTGTAGTTTATATAAAGCAGTTTCCCTTTAATTTCCTTGTCTTTACTTTTACTCTACACTATTGCATTGAGTTTTCTGTGTGTGTGTGTACATGTACTTAGGAAAAGGCCTCCCCGAGTTATTGTGCCTTCGACACTGGTCGCCAGCCCCTGGCCTATGGAGGCGGGCTTGGGGTTGTTGCGGCTCGATCCTAGGTAGGGTTGGGTCGTGACAGAGACGGATTCTAACTACACGTACATAGACCTCTATCTAATGGATGAAGAACATAATGTTTCTGTGGACGGAAAACTAACGCCTCGTGAATCTATAATTGTTCAAATATATCCAACTGCCTCTCATGGAGTCCATGATGATGGAACTATATTTATATATGATATATAGTATGTTTATTTTTTCTTTATACTTCTGTATTTTCCATTTATAGCATGCTTTTATGTTTTCTATAGTGGGTAAATACGATAATCCGATTTGAGGAAGCGTGAACTACCACCCCCTCAATGTGGTGTCACTCATTAATGCCTTACGTGAGATGTATACAGGATAGAGTTAATGATATTATATATAATATAATACTGGAATTATAATATACCTATGTATCATTTTGTTTTAATTCAATTAAAATAAGAAATAGAAATGAAATTTGCGTTCATGCGTACGTATGACTTACTGTCTCCATGAATGGTGAATTTCATTTCATACCTATAAATGTTATGTACTTTTATAAATACATGAATATACAAGAAATATATAGTATATATGATATCTAAATCATTAATATCATTCTGGATAAAATTATCCTTTGACCACATGAACAATATGTAATTATAAGAAGTCCATTTTTGACTCAAATACCAAATATCGACAAAATGAACATTATTAACTTAAATGATTACATAAAGTTTATAACATTGTAATAAGTGATGTAAATGGAATAATAAACCTTAAAAAGGTTCTTAATAAAGTAGAAATTAACTTTAGTTTTTTATTCAGGATATTAAAGAACGATCGAGTCAAGTTGGACACGAGGTAAGGATATTTCTTATCTCACTTTTAATTCCATTTTATTTCCATTGTTTTCCACTTATTTATTGCATGTGTTGTAATGTGTACTACCATTTATATATATTATGACTATTATATTTATATTCATTCTATTATGTGATTCATTTTTTGGTCATTAACATTTTTTCGTACGACTCGATTTGATTACAATGAAGTAAGAGTTCTTCATCTAACTTTTTATTCCCGTGAGATTCATGCTATATTTTCCACTATTTCATTTTTTTGGTGTATTTACTGACCATGATTGTATTATTTATTTAATATACTTTTATTTATGAGTATTTACATCTTCATTTTATGATCCTTCTTTCATGTGGAGTATGTTTTTTATATTACCAAATCAGTAAGGGAACCATTCCCCCTCCACTTTATAAAAGAGTTCTTTTTTGTTTTGAGTTTTAATTTACATATTATTGTGTTGGGATATGTTATTCTATATCCTCATTAATGTAAAATTTATATCCAAGTGATGTCATTCCCTTTTTTATCTCATCAACTCATTTCATTAATTGTAAAGTGATGTCGTTAGGCTGTCGAATTTTTACAAGGGAACCTCTTAACCCAATTTCTATTCTTTGGGTTCAACTTGTACTTCTTGAACATGTCATCCTATGAATATGTGTGAATGAAATCTGATTTTTTTCACTTAATATACACATATATTGGTTGTAATTATATTTATCACACATAATTTTGTGATTGATTTATCCTAAATATAAGGATACCATCATTATAAGAGATTTTATACCAATTTACATTTCCACAGAGAGTTCATTGTTTCTATGCACCAATTCACTTTTATATGCGGTATATACTATCATTTGAAATATTATATTAGGAATCCGTTTATTCTCATGATATTATAATTTTCTGATAAAAAGTTATTCTTTAATTATTTGAATTCAAGCATCTCTCTTTTTGTTAAAAACTCGTTAACTAAAATATTGTTTTAAATGTTTTAAAGAATTATTATTAAAAATATTTCTCATTAATGTCCATGTTCTCAAAATGGGGTTTAGGATTTATTTATATGGACATTAATGGTTTCAACTGAAAATTCGTTTAAAAGCTTCAAAGTGGTATGGGACACTTTGATTCAAAAATAACTTTTTAAATGGTTTTGAAAATGATTTGATAAAACATTGTCTTGATTTTATATATTGGAATGTTGAAAGGTTATATTTCATTTATACATGTGTTATATTTTATGATTATTGTATGGTTATTGGGCATTGTTTACATATACGTGTAGTTATATGATAAACCTAGTGCGGGTGAGCCCGAGATATCTCTCCAATGCATTGGGTAACGTGACGGATGTAAACATGATGTTTCTTCTAATAGATTTAGGGAATATACTGTGATGGGTATCACAAGTGTAACTCTTTATGTGGCTGTGATAGCTACAATGTAAGTTTGATATGGATGATATAATTAACCTTAATGATTTATGATTTGTGTGTGATATTCATAAATATTATGATTTCATAAGGTACGTTACAATTGAAAAATATAGTTTCATTGATTTGTATTTGTTGATGGGATAATGTTTTCCTTCCTTATTTGATAACCCTTACTGAGATTTTTATTCTCATCCCATGTTTTTGAAATATTTTCCATTGGACATAAAGAGGAATTGGGTCAAGGATGGGATCAAGGAAAAGTCATGCTGTCTAAAATATAGAACTAGACATGTTTCATTTCTGTAGTTTTTATTTTATGAAAAAAATTAATAGTGAGTAGAAGTGTCTACCTGTAATATTCAAGTTGTTATGTAATAGTTATACCCTAATTCTCTAAAACTGTAAACTCAAAAATATCCTTAATGTGAATTATTCATTGAATTCAATATTATGTAAGGTTTAAGGCCGAGTCCTTATTGTTCATCTATCAATTCATGGTATACTGTGAAATCCATATAGAAATTAACTATATTTTATACGTCTTAATACCAAAAAATATGGGTTCTTATCATAAAATGTTGTAAAAAATATCATTATTTCAGGTATGGATATTATGATTGAACATTCTGATATATTTCCAATGGATTTTTATGGTGCTAACCATGATTACAAAGTTTAGTATTATATTTAATCCATACATACAGTTATATATCTATCAATATATTATTATGAAACAACCAAAGTTAATTAGTGTTAGAGAAGAAGTAACACTAATAGAATCTGAATAAGATTTTTATATGCCCAATTACTTCACAATGGGGTTTACGAGTCAAATTTATTATGATGATCGATTGATCATGGAATAAATTAAATTAATATCCTGAACGTAATAAAATAATGATCAATAAAAACTATCCACCTCATCGTATTTATTATATAAAACGTGGATCATCAATAAATATTTCATAAACTAAGGGTAATGAGGGTTTATAAACTCAAACATCCTTACACACTAGATATAGAATGTATGAATTCATAATGATGACTTTTAGACATATTAATTCCAACATTGTATCCAGGGATTTATTGAATATAGTCTTTAGTGATTACCTATATCATTTAATATTTTTTTTACAAATTATATTAGAATTTATTCTTTGATCATGGAAAAACAAGAATAGAAATTGAGTATTGTTCTAAAAACCTAAAGGATTGAAAAAATATATTCAATAATTATAATTTTTGAATTATAGATTTTGAAAGTATCATTCTTGGATCATGTAATAACAATAGAGGGTATATATATAGATTCTTCAAATATATAGGTGATTATGTAATGAAATTGACCAACTACTATGACATAGATTCATATTAATCTTTGATTATCATGATGCTATAAATGCTTTGTGAGAAATTCGCTTCAATTAAAAAACCACCAACCACGTTAACTTAGAAGGGGGTTATGTTTGTCAAGATAGATGAATGGGAATTTAGTTTCAATAAACAATTGATAATATTAGTAACTACACCTATACTCACAAAACCCAATTATTGATAACAGTTTTTGACATAAATGGATGCATAAAATAAGGTAATGTGGAGAATCCTTATAAAAAATAATATTATGATATCTTTTACCTTTCCATATTTAATTATATATGAGAAAAAGTACCCACCATATGATATCAAGTTGGAAGTACTAATATTTGAATAAAATATTTAGTTGAATCATCAATATGGATTTTATTTAGATATAAATATATATAACTAGATCATAATTTATATATTCCCATTGATAAAGTCTAATGTTCACCAAAGGACATTGTTTGATCAGATCAGGTACAGTGAAAACCTGACAGAATACCATTATAGGAATGAATACAGCATTTTTGATACTCTTAGCATGAAATATTTTCTTACATTATCCATGGTGACAAATTTAATTGACCTAATACTCATGGATTTTTATTGGATATAAATAAAATTCACAAGGGAAGGGTCAAAATCATATTATTCAAAATAAAATTCCCCACCACCAATCTATGTGAAAACCAATAATGTGTGAAAGAAAGTATTATACCTAAAAAGGTAGGAAATATTACAATGTTTTTTACACCCACCTGCAACTATCATTTTTTATTTTATGTACATTTATCATAATGTGTTGTAATTTAATGTTTCATAGAGATTGTTTTTAATTTTTAATTCATGAAATTTTCCTCCAATTCAATTTTTCACATTTAGTTTAGGGGAAACCATGTAGTCACACTTAATTAGAACTACCTTTAGATAAATTATTTCCTTTCATGGTTTTTATAACTATGTATCACATTGCTAGGTCTAATCCATTGGATGCCCATTTTAAATCATGCAGGATCATTGGTGTATATGGTTGACAGTGCATGACTAGTTCACAATTAGTAGAAACCGTACAAACATCATGAAATGGTAGTATATAGTTTAATTGATATATTTACATATTTGGTGCATGGTTATTGAATAGTGCATCCAAATTTTGTTACCAACCCATGTATGAAACCTTTTTATCATTAAATGATGATTTAAAAAAATTTCCTATGACATATTTTATGTGTTTTAGAATAAACTCATCCTCTATTTCTCTTGGCCTAACATGGGATTTATTAAGGTAATTCCCAACCATCTTATCTTTTTATGTAAAACTGCCTCTCACATGGTTTCATGTGGTTTTCAATAGTTAATCCCTTCTTTCCCTCCATGCCTCTTCAAAGATTCTCCCCTTTCCCTTTTGCCTAAATTTTCACTCTTTTAGAAACTGTGACAATTTCTTGGGTTATGTTTAGGGTCCCAAATGGTTTCAATGAAGGAGAGTTTTGTATTTATGGGTTTTTTAGGGATTCATCTTTCACAGTTATGTGGTATCCAACAAATATGACATGTTTAATTTGAATATTTTATTTATGAGGTATCAGTTTCTGTGAAAATAACCTTATAATTAATTTCTAACATTTCTAGGTTGTTTTAAATAATTTACTGTGAAAAATTATATGTATATTGTCCGCCCATGATGTGTTGGAAATTTTTTTTCATAGTGTTTTCATTCCTGGATGGTTAGGAAGTTTAATAAAATTCTCCAATATTTATTTAAAGGCTTTCAAAACATTCTATGTGACTTTAGAAATTACCAAGGGGATTCATTAAATTGGATGAATGGGGATTATAAAGATTCGTGCCACTATTTTATTATCAATTAAGGGGTTTTATGATAAAAATTTGGATTTCTGAAAATTATTTTATTGTAATGGTTTTAAAAGATCGATTTAATTATTTGATTTCCCATTAATATTTGAAATTAGATTTTATATGGTGTAAATAGATTTATATCCCAGTATTCCTTTAAATCATGTTTGAAGCATTTAATGAATTGGGTTTATTAAACATTAAATAAAATAAATTTAGGCCGTATGATTGTTATGACCATTTTGTCCTTTGAACCAATTTGAGGTGTTATATATTGATATAATGTTATTTTAATCTTATGAATGTTTTGAAAGTGGGATGTTTCATGAAGGGGTGTAAGTAGGGGATGATGATTATCATTAATTCATATGAATTGATTCATGTGATGGTTGTTTTTTTCTAACCTATATTTCATATGTCATCGAGAAAAGAATGTGGAGATCATGATAAGTGAAACACTTAAAGTGAATTATACTATAGTGAGGGAGGTGGCGACAGTCATTACATATGGATATTGACTAATAATGCAATTTATTACATTCCCATAATATCATGATAAATCATATGATGGTTTTATATATTGGCTAGTGAAACATGACTATCAAGATATTTTCATTCTTTAATGCAAACCTAAAGATTGTTTCAACTATTCAAATAATTTTACTTGATTTGTAAGATATTTTCCATGATTCTTAGGTCCCTTTAAATTTTTTATTTGACCACATATTAAACTTTTTTTATATCCCCTATTTTTTGGTTTTATTGAACCAATGAATGGTATGATTTATATTTTTATATGTTTTTGTACCATGGTTATAATTTCTGATTGTATATCACCTTGAATTTTTTTGTTTTAGTTTCACATAAAATTTAAAAATGTTTTAAAAAATGTAGATTTAATTAAATTTCATGGGTATTTATGAAAATTACAATTTTAATAAATATTTATAAAAATGAAAATAGACTAATCTTGGATTCTATTAAACTATTTCAAAATACCTATTTCCTTGATTTTAAAATTATTAAAATATGTATGTTATAAAAATTACTAATTTTAATTTCTATTTAATTTTATTAACATGAAGGATTTTATGTTTTTTATTTTATAAATGGCTGGGAAAAAACCTAATTTAAACATCATGTTCAAATAACATTTTGTTTGACATATCTTATGAAGGTAATTTCATTGACTATTTGGGTAAATAAGACTATGAATTTTTATCATGAACATTACTTATACATTGATTTTATCTATCAGATGCAACACTTATGTGTTTATTTAGGCTCCTAGTTCAATTTCTATTCATTTAGGATAATGTTGGTTAATTGATATACAGTTAGATGTGGTGAGTGGTGGAGGGTCACTAGTGGTGGCATGGGGGTTATTTGGGATCTATTGTACTATTGTTTTTGGGTGACGTATCATCCATCACAACTAAATATATTTAATTTTCTAGAATTATTCTATCATCTACCATTGTGTTTATTTTAGTTGTGTATTTGTTTATTAGTATTTATTTTTTTATTTATTATTGGTTACATTACCATTTCCATTACACTTTTATAGTATACGTGGTTTTCCACCATATAGATAGTTCATTCTTGATTTATTTATTTATTTTTTACTTTTTTACTTCTTTTTTCTAAAAGTTTGAAATCATTCCCATACACACATTCTTGATTCCCATGAACTAGTTTTGATCACCTGGGGATCAAGAATGCTATTTGATCATAGTTGAGAATCATATTGAGGCTTTGTATTGGGTTAGCCTATGATGGTTCGTTAAATATAGTATCAAAATACATGATTATTTATAAGGCCCTAGTTTATAGAATCAATATGTCATTATTTGGGAATGTCATTAATAGATGGATTTTGAATTAACTTCATAAATATAGATGTTATTTAGGAATGGGTTCTTTATCACCACATTTGATGATGATGCATGAGGTACCACTAGTAGTGGGATTTGAATTTTGTGTTTGGGATTTCAATTTTCTTTTGAATAAAATATAAGATTGTAAATTATACAATCCATTATTTAAAATGTCATAAAGAACACTCTTCATGTTCGTCCATAGCTATCTATGTATTTGTTTTTATATAAACATTTACAAATTAGATGATTTTTTATCATTAAAAATGTAAATATTGTAAGAGCCTACTTATTTTAGTGATCAAAAATCATTTTTTAAATATTTCAATCATGATCAATGTTTTATGATAGTAATTTATTTTAAAAGTAAATTTATGAGTAAATATGGTTATGTTTTCATCTACTAATAGATCAAATGATAATCAACAAGTTCATTAATATTTAAAAATGATGTATCTACCATTATCAAATATATCACTGACATATATACTAACAGTAGATCTACATCAATTAGATATATTGCTAGAAGATCTATCACAGATAGATCAAACATTCCAAAATACTACCACTAGGATTAGCTACATCAAGAACTCATCCATCTCTAGTGTATATTTACAATGAAATTATGATAATGTTTGCATATATGTCCACTATAATGATATGAAAATATAACTCATCCAGTGAAATATTCCTTTTACTATAAGAATTGATACACAATTGAATGATCACCCAATAGAATAATATCATTTCATTCAATACTATTATTTGAATTTCATTATCCCGTGACTAGTTTACGTAATTAATTACAATTGACCACAAGAGTATTTATGTATCAATATTTTTAATCCAATCTGTAAATGTATTAATGAAACAGTCTTACCTTTCCTGATTTAGTTCTTGATATAAGGAATTAGAATTTATTATCATTATACTACAATGGATAATTAGACATAGAGAATATAAAATCAGAATAACTACCTATTCCACTTTTTATCAAGTCTTAATGTTACATTCCCTAGAATCCATACATTGAATGAAGTGAAAAAAATATAATTATTTGTTGAAGGATTACATGAATCAAAATAATAAATAAAAACTAAAATTCTAGACCTTAAAAACACTATATTTTCATCAATATTTTGAAAAACCTATTTAATCTCCATTCGATGATTTATTAGAAGACCTTTAAAAATATAAATTTATTCCAATTTATCAATATCATTATTTCCTATAACTTCTAATTTTATAATTCTTTTTATGATTTATATTTTAGTTTTATTTAGTGAATATATGATTACCTAAGAAATAAAATATTATATAATAAATTGGAGAATTAATGATACTATATCTGAAACATATTCATTTTTATAACAATAGAAACTTTGGAAGAGGTCGTCTGTGACCTGTACCTCTTTTATCTTATGTAGAAATGATGAAGTTACTTTTTTCCTAGACAACGTTCTGTTTTGTTTTCTCTAAAACCAATTCTAGTTTATAAATAAATTTTATGATTTAATAAACTTCATTGAATCTTCTTATTATCACATGGATTGGATAACATATTTCATAGAGACTGAATTCCTTGTTTTAAATAAATATTGTGTTTTATTATTTTTTTCTGTACATTAATTTTCAAATCTATATCTATTTTAAAATATTTTTCAAAAAAAATATTTTTTTTTGTTAATACTAATTTCTATTTTAGGTATTTTTTAGCAGTAAATACCATATAATTATTTAATGGGATTTAAAATATTTTTTTAATGGATAATTAATCAATATTAGAGATGTTATTTTAGAAATAAAGTTTATACATATCAACTATTTTGAATGACTAGGTGTTTTTTAAATAGGTGGATTTATGTTTGTAAATTGTGTTAATCATACATTTTATTAGGAATTAAATTCACACCCACAAGAGTTACTCACATAATAAATCATTTATTCCTAGATGAATTTTTAAAATATTCTTTCTCTGTGTTCTAGTGCCAAGTTAATGATATTAATTTTTTGTTTATTGAAATATTAATTATTTATAGACAACAATAGACAATAGGTAAATACCAATAACCATCATCCTTATTTTATTAGTGCTAATAATTTTCAATGGGAGATTTAAATAAAAATGCATTTTAAAATTTGGGGGTTTGAAATAGTTATTCTCATTAAAGATAAATCTAAACTACACAAAACAATAACAGTTGAATGGATTAATAATACTAATGTTTCATTGAAAAATAATTATAAATATATGAATGATATATACGGTGGTTTAGGAGGTGAAGGGTTCTATAGAATATTTTCCAGTACCACTACATTAGAAATTTATGATACCTAGGTAGTTTTTCATGAAGGGACATCAAATGTTATTGCAATGAATTTGAATGACTGTAATATTAGATATTATATCATTACAATGAAACTCGAATAACCATATTCTAATATATATATATATATCAAGGAGATTGTTAACATGATTAATTAACTCATGATACAAGTTAATTATAATGATAAAGTCATATGCATGGGGTGATGATTACAATATATTAAGTGGGGGTAGAAGGAGTTATAAAATAGAATTAACCACATAATTTTATGATTGGAAAAAGAAATGTTTTGGGGTGAAATATTTTTTTTGGAAGATTGTAATGATCAAAAAAATTACAAATAAATTTCCATTTATGGGTAAATTTAGTATCTTATTATGTAATGTGTTTAAAGAAAATGTATTCAAATTTTTGGAATTATTATATCTTATTAGATATAAAAATACATTAAGAATCATTAATGTTGATAATATAGATAGTCAATAGTTATTACATGATTATTAAAAATAAATGGTTTTACCAAATCCAATTAAATCATTCAAATGAAGTGATGGAATCAACTAATAAGATAATTCCATATAAATCCAATTTATCTAAGATTATGAGGGAAGTTGAATCAGAAGGATTATCCCTAGACCAATCTATTGCATATATCTAACAAAATAACCATGAGTGAAACTATTTATGAGATAAGTTCACGCCGTTCGAGATCAAGGCTGAAACCATGTTTACTAAACCACACCATTAATGTCACACTATCGGGTGCCTTACCATTACAATGTTTTCTGTTGTATTTAAAAGATATATATCAAAACCACAATACTATCAATAAATCTATTATTTTAAATATAATAATTTCAATATTTACTTCAACATTATAAATGTTTTTTATTTTTATACAATAAAGCACAAATTGAAATTTTATTATTCCAATTCAATTAAGACGACTGTTTTAAGGAATTAATTGTTTTTAGAAATAGATAATATTTTATAAAACTATTTTCATTTAATATTTTTATTATATTTAATGACCATATTTTTTTATGTGGTCAAATGTAATTTTTATGATTGTTAAAAAATATTGTAGATAAAAAACCCATCATTTGTCAATAAATATTGATTATTAGTTTAAAAGTGAAAATAAAAATTACTAGAATATTTGTTCATAAAATAAATATTATATTTTGAATGAAAATATCAACATTATCCTATGGTTAATT
Organism: Viscum album; assembly: GCA_963277665.1. NCBI lineage: Eukaryota > Viridiplantae > Streptophyta > Magnoliopsida > Santalales > Viscaceae > Viscum > Viscum album. Next base: position 1,728,017,533 of record OY728140.1, read on the forward strand.
TTTCAAAATATTATGATACATTCGAAATTTTGGGTAAATATTAGATATGGTATGATGATACATTGTGTATTATGACATCGCAATGACCCAAAAATGTGTACTATATATTATAAAGTGTATCCATGACCAAAAAAACATTTTAAAATGAAAATAAATTTGTTTTAATCTAATTTTTTTATATTCATAAAAAGCATTATAACACCTCTAAACCAATCAATATATAGTAAGGTTTTATAATAATTTTATTAAGAGTGTGACTCAATTCCACATCATAAAGGGTATTATTTTATTACGTTCAGCCCATGTATTTACAAAATAATGATATAAATTATTATATTGACGTTAACATGGGAAAACCCATTGTTAGGTTTTTGGTTTTGGATATTTTTTTTATAAAGTGTCCAAAACTCAGGTTTGGGAAATAATAATGAACTCCCATCTATTTTACAATATAAACCCACCAAAGTTCCTATTAAACTTCACTCCAAATACCTGGATAACTTCCTTACTCATCCATACCCACAATAGATTTCTCCTAATTTTTTACAAATATCTCAAGAAGCTCCTCACATTGATTTTGAGTCACACACTAAAGGTTATGGTTATTTTTTCCACTTTCTTCAAGTATCATCACCATATTAGGCCTTCTATTTACAATTCCTATGATTTTTGTATATGTATTTTATGTCCCTATTACTTTCCATTTTATGAGAAAATTATAATATACATATTTATATCTTATCAAACGAATTTTATATATTTTTTTAATGTTGTTATGCTATATATATTTAACTGAAATATTTCACGCCGAAAAATTATGTAGTGAATATATGTACCAATTTACTATCAAGGGTGTTCACCATTATGAATTTAAACATGTATAATGGGGATTTTTAAGTATGTATTACATATTCCATTATCATGGATTTAAATATAATTTATAATGAATCCATGTTTAACAATCTATGTGGCACACATATGCATGAGAATGAAATGAATGATGCTGGTGGGACTAGAATTATATAGTTCTCAAAATGCATTGAGTAATATTTTATTCTCATGATACATAATTAAAGGGATTGTAGTGTGAACCTAATCCCTTAAAATACATTTTCATTCAAGATTTATTGGATTTCATATTTATCATATTATTATGATGTAGTGTTTGAAGTTGTATTCACATTTCCCATATTGCCTTTATGATTACCATGTTATATTATGTCTCATTTTTCATTTTTATGATTTTAAATTATTTTATAGAAAGATAATAATATTATTATCTAACATGAATTAATTTCGTTCATGTGATTTCATGGTTATTCTCATATAGGTCTTTATAGTTCTCCCCATTCTTATGTATGTCCCTAGATTATCCGATAATGCTTTTAGTATGAAAGAATGTTTTGAACATGTTAAGGTGGTTTTAAATAAATATGATATATTCCTTGTTTTATGTTTTTAAGTAGTGTATTTAATTCCCAAATACATAATACTTATCATAATTTTAGGTTGTGTTATTTGAAATAATATGTAATAAATAATGAATAAATTTGTAATAATTTTTATGTTTATCATTGGACCTTTCCAAAAATTATTATTTATTTGGGATATTTCATAGGGTATACAAGAGCTGATGGATGGGAAATTCCCCCTAATACAAAAATACAAAAGGGGGTGCAGATAAGAGATTAAATTTAGCAAGTAAAAGATCCCATGGAGGATTGAGAGTCATTCCATATTTGGTATAGTTGTTTCATTCCTTAACTACGAAGGGTTATTTAAAATCACAGTATCTCCTAATTATAATATCCCATTGGTTATAACCCATGACATTAGTTTCTATTTCATAGTCTTTTAGAGGATTTAACATTGTTTTTTGATCGTATCACACAATTATTTGGTTATTCATTGGCATCAATGTTCTTGTTGTTTATGTATCCATATTTTGTGACATCACATACAAGTGTGTGATTGTGTACCTTTTAATTATTTATTTGTGTTTTACATTTAAAATGTTACAAATGGTGTTTTTCAAATGTTTTAATGAAAGGAATGTGAAATTTTTATTTTAATATTCTCGCAAAAACATTTATTTATTATTTTTTATGCATTTTTATTTTAATTAATAAAGATGTTTTAAAAATATATTATAGATTATTAGAAAATAGAAAAGTGTATCAGGTCTGTTCTTGATACGCTAAAGTGTTTTCATTTTAATTTTTTTACATTATCATTAATATTTTTAATTTAGGATTTTAATAAATTTTAATCTCAATAATTTGTTTGGAAATGAGAGACATCATTGGTATTGTGAAATATTTATTTTATAAAGGATGTATTTTATGAGATGTTTTTAAAGTGGGACATTAAAATAGCTCTTTTACAATTTTATTTAGTGGGGTATTAATTTCATCAAAGTGATTTATATAATTTTTTAAAAAAACTAGACAAATATTTGTTATACAGTTTTGATGTTTGGATGTTTATGTTTGTAAATCATGACAGAAAATGTTTATTTTTATACTCAATTCCAAAATATCATTTTCAGGTTATTATATATGTGTGATTTTATAGATTAGGTTTTTAAAAACCTAATAGGCTATTTATCTCATTCATTTATTTTATAGTTCTAGGATTGCTTTGTATTTATTCATATTTCCAGATATTCAGGGAATATGTGTTCTTGGGTTGTTAGTCAATGTTTTTTGTCGCTACTCTAGGAATATTCTTCCATCCTCAGGTTGTGTATTGGTCTTTTTGTCCAATTTTATTGCATTCTATTACAGAATTTTTAGTATATTTTTCTATCATATATATCTCAATCATCTATTCTTCTTATATTGGATTATTATTATTTTAATTTATTATTTATTTGGATTTCAAAATTAAATTTACACATCATATGTATGATTTTACAAGATGCTAATTTAAATCTGAATGCATATTCTATGGTTCCATAAAATATGTTTCCGAACTTTGGGGATCACAAACACCCATAATGCATTGTTGATGATCAGGTTTAGACTTGGGATAGATGAAATACTATCTTGTTATCTACAAAATGAAATTAAATTATTATGTTCTTTCTAGTATCCTAGTGATGTCACGCAATATTATTATTTGGTGTGTTTGTTTTTTATTGATGATGTTGTCAAGTCTCATGAGGTATGTGTTGGGATTGTTTTGTGAAATCTTTCTCACACTGTTCCAAGAGTTACTATGGAGAGTTATGATTATTTCATATGTTTTGATTTTAATTCTTATGAAATAATTTGATAATAGTTTCACACAATTGGATGTGGCGTTCATATCCTCAATAGAATGGCTTGTGTTACATTGTGGGATCATGTTTGGTTCATGGGAAGGACATGTAAAAGGGGTTCAATGTTTGATCTCGAATTATAGTATATGAACAACATATAGAATAAAACATATTGATTCCACATATGTTGTATAGACAAAAATATGATTGTAATGTTTCTATCAAACATGTGACAAATCATGAATTATTCTACATGATTGTTGATTTATTTGAACCCTTGAGGCATGTAATTCTAATTATGATAAAATATGTCCTTTGAGATCTTTTAATATTATCTCATAGGTTTTAATATTTTTATTTTTTAAATTGTTTCATTTATTTTTTAAAAGGAAAACTATTTTAATGTGATCAATTTTTTAATAAAATGAAATTAATTATATAAATATATCACATTTATTTTACAGGGAACTAGTGATTTCCATAACAAGATTATGGGGTTTTTGGGGTTTACCCCTTGTTTTCATGTTTACAAATTGATGAAGAGTTTGAAATAATTACAAATAGAAATATTTTTTCCTTGAAATATAGAAGGTATTCATTTTAAAATATGTTTCTATTTATTATGAAATATGTTTTTGAAAATTATTTTATCTAACCACATAGAGAGAGGGATTTGATTTTGAATTTATAAAATTATTTTTTATTTTTTGTGAATTAATTAAAAATTTTAATGGTACCATCATAGATAAAATATTTTATAGGACCACTAAATTTGGAATTGTGGATTGTAAATTGGTATTTTGTTTGAAAAATATTTTATTCTTTTAATAATTTGTGTTATTTGATTTTCCCATCAAATAGATTTGTGAAAACATTTAATGCTTTGGGAGGCATGTAAGGATTTAGTAGATGTCATACTTTATTCAAGGAAGTCTCCAATAAAGGTTTTGTATAACCATATAGTAATTTTTTATGCGTATTTCCATCATCATGTTGAAATGTTTAATTGGATTTTGATTGAATAAACATATTATTTCACCACTCAGTGGAACACATTGGAGTTATTTATATGTGTTCTAGTTTGGATAGCTTCATTTGAAATCATGTTAGTTATGTGGTTTAAAAATGAGATCCTTGATTTTATATATTTAGAAGTGAAGATTTATTTTCATAGAGATGCTTATGTTTCTATAGATTATTCATCATAAGATATTTTCCTTAAGGTCATTGCATTTATCCATTTCTTATAATATGATCAAAGTGTAATGTCTATTTTTGGGATGCGGGTTCGATTAAGCATGATTATTTTGATGTCAATCGAGTTTCTATCTTTTTGTGTACACATCGTTTGTTTGGTTATTTCTCTTTAAAAATCCATTGTTGGATTTATAATACATTATTTTGGAGTAGTTTTGGATTAATGAATTTTTGGACCACTATTTTCTTATGTTATTCTATTGTGGCTCTATATGAGTGGTCGTTTATTGGGGGAATGTTTTCCACTATTTACTTGATGATTTTTATTATTTTCTTATAATGGTGTAGAACTTGGGAGTTATCTGTTAGTTTGTACGTGGGAACAACATGAGGTTAGAACAGAGATACATAAGGGTGTATGTTATGTTCCTATCATACTATGGGTGTCATCAGTATTTGTTTTGTATTAGAATCACCACAGGAAGGAATTCCATGAATTTGGATCCAAACACCCTTATATGTCATATGCAACCGTTAGTTAGAGTTTTGTAATTTATTAATGAGTTATATTAAATGTTGGAGTGCTCTCTAGTTGTGTGATACCATGGTTTTGGTAATTAGGATTTTGAATTCCATTGGGTTGTTCCACGTTTTAGTGCATTACTAAGTCAGTTTTAGATCCATTGATTTTTTTTTGTCACTGGCTAGTGGAGTTCTATAATTATACTTTTAGATTTCATTAATGTGGTTGTTTTCTAAAATCCTCATATTTAATAGAAAATTGATCATCATTTGATCCACCATTGTAGATTTATTCTCAATGGTGTGTAGTGTAATTCCTTGTCTGCATCTCTATAGTTATTTTATTTGATCTATTTTGGATTATTGTAATATTAGAGCATTTGGTTATGATTGATGAGACTCTTGGTTGTTTATGGATTAATATTTTTTGATATGATATTTTGTTTGAATCATTTTTTCATTGATATTATCATATGCTTGAAAAGTTTTGCGGGAAAAAAGTTTCAGGATATGGTGAATTGTAACACCCATTCTATTAATTTAATGTTCATTTTATATTATATTAATTTTTTGGTGATTATTTTAATTTTATGGGATTTACATATCAAATCATGGAAATATCATTTATTTTTTCTGTTGTAATGTTGAGGCACAAAATATGGGGTAAACCATGAAAAGACAATTATATAGGACTTGAAAACCCTTATGAGAAGTTTATTTTGAATGTACATAGTATGGGTATCATGGTTTGTTCCTATTTGAGTCCAAATACTATAATAATCATGAGACACTCTAAAGGAACTCAGTTAAGTCTGGGGGGAGTGCACAACATGAACATGTTTTGGTAAACAATGAAAAAATGGTTAAATAAACTCTATAAATTGGAAGTTCCATTTTTCATGGTTGGATCATGGTATTTACCAACATGAGGGGTACTTGGTAAACTATGCAAGTGAGTGATGTTTTTGGAAGTGTCTTGTGCATTGTTTTTGTATGGTATGGAAAACTATGTAATAAAAAATGCATCATTCAATGGTTTCCTAAAAAAATGGAATTTTAGTTTTTTGACTGCTACAATTAAATCCTCCACCATTAATTTTCTCTTATCTCTCATTAAAATGTCCCAAGAACATTATAGTGAATTTCTTACTCATTATCCTCTTTATTTTGATGGATTTCCACTTTGTATTCAAGTGATTTCTTCTATGGTAAGTCCATCTCAACCCATTAATTCTCTTTTAATCTCTATTTCCGTATAATTTTAGATCATAACATGAACCCAAATATTTATTTTTTAGGAATTTAGTGTTGGTTTTAGTTTAAATCACTCGTATTTCCATGTGTAGAGGTTACAAAGGGTGGTTATTGCCTTTTGGGAGTATTCCCCATCATAATTAATGACTTTGAGATAATTATCAGTTGAATAGAGGTAGCTATTTTTTTCTTCTATGTATTACATTTTCGTAGAATTCCTGTTGTTTTAATGTGATTATTTATTATATTTATGGATTTGGGTGTGTTATTTAACGGGGAAATGATATTTTAAAATTATTTAAATAATTATTATAGACAAAATTCCAAGACATGTGTTTCTAAAAATGCATAAATATATTTTAAATGTTCATTTTAAATTTAAAAGTGGTGTCTTCTATCCGATTGAGGTTTTTAGAGGTGCAACTTTCATTAATCAATTTTCAAACCAAGTGTTTGAGTGTTTCCAAGTGTTTATAAATATTATTTGGTTTTTTGATTTTAAATGGTCTGGTTGACCCTTGTATGTGACGTTTGAAACACTTTTATTAATGTGGTTCATTTCAAAAGGTCAGTTAAAGGATGTGTGAATTACAATTTTTGATTAATTTTTTTTTATTGAAATATAATCATAATAGTTGACACGGATATGACTATAATGAGTGTTTTGGATTGGAATTCAGTGCTGTATTTCGTTACATAAAAAATCATAATAATACATGGATATAACAACATTATGGAAAAAATTGTTAAAATGCTTCTAGAATATAATTTCTCCTTAACATCATGGGTTAACATGGGAACATAGACAAGAAAGGGGTGAGCTGTAAAAACTTTTAATGTGTTAAACAAAGAATGAAATAATTATTAATAAATACATGATATACAATAGTCTTATACTTTTGAAAATAAAAGTTTGATAATATTCATATTGAACAATAAGGCATGTTATAACATTATTGAATAAATACAACAAGGAAATTTTGTGACAACATTAAACATGAAATAAAAACCGTAAGTAAAGGATAACTGAAAATAAATCATATAAATATATAAAAAGTCCCATAATGGGTGCATAATACCCCCAAATTCCATAAATTACATATCCATGTACTAAAAAATTGCGTAATGCATTAAAGCAGTATCTGGGCACACCCATCAATTTCCTACCATGTACATTTATATGAGTGTCACATTGATCATACAACAAAAACATTTCGTTATTCCATTATAATCCAAAAATAAAGGAGTGTGTGTTTAATATATAGATGAACTAAATAAATGATTGATATGTACATCTATGTGAATCCCATTTAGTTGAAATGGGAATGTGTAATCAATTAAAAATGATTTCCATGGAAAATCACAAGGTAATTTCTATTGCATGACTAGGGTACATAGAGGTTATTGGGAGAGATTATTTAGTGTATAAATGGTCTATAACCACATTTAAATTATAAAGGATGTAATATGGTTGTGTTAAAACATTCCTCAACATGAAAAAATGGAAATGACCATGAATAATGTAATGGTAGTGTTTGGATTAAGAGGAGAAGGGTGATCCCTTACCTTGAAATCGTTTTTCCAATTGCATTAGAGGAGATTCTTGAGAAATTGTGGGGACATTGTTATGGATTTTAGAGAGGGAAGGTTAGAATATATAAATGGTAAAAATTTCTACATTTAATAATAATGAGATCGTAGGTGGTTTTATATTGGAAAAGAGGGGGTACATATTTATTATTTCGGAAACATTGTATTTTCTACTCTATACTATAAAATATTGAAAAACAAAAACAATACAATGTTATTTCACTTGGTTTCTTTTACTGTGAAGTGGTTTTCATTTTTTTACAATTCTAAGAAACATAATAATCAAAATAACAACCATGGTGATGTGGAATTGGGTCATGTTAAAAATAATCAATTTTAAAAACATAAAATACATTAATGAATTTGGATAATTAATTAAAGATTTAAAAATTTAATAAAATATCTCAAAAGAAGATATTTTAAATAAAAACTTTTATTATTTAATTTATATGATTTATATCATTTAATAGAACACTTTTAGTCTTTTATGATTCCTTAATAATAATAACATATTTTTACCGTATCTAATTTTGACCCAAATATTCGAATGTCTACGAAAATTATGAAAAACTCACCATTCGATAATTTCAATGTGATAATTTAAAAAATAATTTTAATTTAATAATTTTAATTTTATTAATATGAGTGTATGTAATTTTAAATCAATAACGCGTTATTATTGAAATATTTTTTTAATAATCATTTTCTAACCATTATAACAATTATATTTGAAATAATAAAACTATATTATAAATTGTATTCAGTAAATTTATTCAATAAAAAAATTCAATAAAAACTAATTTATTTAAAATATTATTGAATTTATAATAATATTCTCCCACTCGAAAATATATATCTTCCAAAATAACATTTTTTGGTTTTTATCATATGAAATTCCTATTTCCTAAAAATTTTATTTAATCAATATAAATTTACATTAGAAATATATATATAATTATTAATTTATAATGATCAATATAAACATAGATTATATTTGCCTTTAGATACATATCCCTTTATACATCAGTAATTTCCATAAGAGTAAGGTGTGTGATGGTGACGTTTTCATGGGATGGTTAAGTGTACATGGTTTGAGCTGTAATCTCGATGAGATTGGAATTGTTTGATCAATGGTTTCACTCATGATTAAGTTTCTGGAACATGGGTGGTGCTTGGTGAAGGTTATTTCCATGTTATTTTATATCCCTCAGTAGTTCCAAAAATATTCCTCATAGGATATGATCCAATATTTTGATGCCATAAATTCTATTGTATTTTTCAATTGTAATTAATCCAAACCCTTAATATGTGAATATTAATGGTCCCTATAACATTTCTATATCCAAAAAATTTATGATTTTGTTGATATTTTAAAAAAAAATATATTATTCCATAATATCATAATTAGTTCATGCTTATTATATAACTAAATTACATAAAAAAATTATTCAAAAAATGGAATTTCATTTACATAATTCTAGGTCCTTACATTCTTCTACCCTTCAGAATGCACATCCTTCAAAATTTAATTTTTTTATTCTAAAATGCCTTAGGGTTAATATGCTTCATCACCTCTTCTGGTTCTCTCGTTTCATCATCAATATTTTGGTTCCACAAGAATACTATGACCATGCTAGTTGACATGATTCATAGAAAATTTTCTACACAATATAATATTTTCACCATATTCTTCTTGTATAAAATTGTATTATCCAATAGAACCACCTCTGGATTTAGTACATGTTTGGGGAATGTTATTTACATCTATGACAGGGATACATGATCCAATCATGTACTTGATATAGGTCAGTTATAAGATCTATTAGAATGAACACCATTATAATGTGTTCAAGGATATAATAGGGGCCAATCTATAAAGGACTAATCATTCCCTCCTTCTGAATCCTCATGAAATTCTTACATGCTAATATATAAAGGAATAATTTTTCTCCAACCATAAAACCTGCATCACATTGATGATTGTTTTTATAGATTTTTTTACATATTTATATATTTCAAATGAATTTGAATGGTTTGAACATTTTATATAATATCATGGTCAATATGAGGTCCCATAAGATTCATATATCTAGAATTATCCTAGTATTTCAAAGTATGATACCTCTTCCTATATAGATCTTCATAAGGATCCCTATGAATTATTGAATGGAAAAAAAATTTATATAAGAACTCAAAAAAGTAAATGTGTATATACCAAAATATATATAAATCAAATGAACAATATTTATATATATCGTATAGAATTAGAATGTACTTTTAAGACTAGCCATCAATCTAAGGGTGATTAGACGTATTAAAGCTCAACCCTATATTTAATTTCTATTGATGGTTTTTTAGAACCATGATGTAAACCATAGATCTCTACCAGAAACAATATAGTGGAACTCCAAGAAATATTCCTGAACACCTAATTTATGTTTTGGTGATTTGGTTTAGAGAGACATATTCATTAATTGTAATGAAATTTGTAGACTTTATAAAGTGATCAAATACATCATTGATGGTGCAATTACCTTTATGTTTCATGGGATGTCCTATGAAAAAAATACATGGTAAGGTTTTCCTATTTACATATAAGCATGTAAAATATATATATCATACCCTTATACATTTAAATTTAATCCTTGAATTGTTGGTACACTATCATCGACATACAAAATTCATAATCTACTTCTTTCTGTTATCCCACTAGAGGTTTCCCTTCATATCAATTTATGTCATTGTCTTTCCTGTATGAATAGAGAATTATAAGATATTTTCCTCATCTATATGATTTATCTTCAGTTTTGGTTTATATGGGACACATATATGGGTTATAACCCTTATAACTACATTTTCCTTATATTTGAACATAAAAATATTTGATACATTTATTTTTAGTAGTCCATCATGTTTTTGAGCTCCATGATTTTTTAATGAATCATTATTTGAGGATAATTTGGGAAAGAAAATATGGGGTTACTTTTATTATTCCCATGTCTATACTTCTCATATCCAATAATATTATATTCATTTCAATCATCTTCATAGATTGGGTATAATTATCATTTCTTCTAAGACAATATGCCACTTTTTCACTTTCCCAATATGGTTATTTAATTGAAAATCATAATCCTTGACTAAATATAACTACCTTTATTGGCCGATATTTATCTATTATTGTCTTAATATATATTTTTTATGATATATATATATATGACAATATTGTCCCGGTAGAGAAAATATCCCTGAATCTCAAACATGATGATCTAAAAATCAAATTGAAGATAATGGTTTGGTTTTTTTATCATGGACCAATATCTAGAAAGAGGCATAGTCCTCCAATTATTTATCATACATGATTAAAAACCTCATTAACATTTTATATTCTTCATTGTAGATTATAAATTCCTTCACACTTGTGGGGAGTATTATCATCGGTGTAACAATAAGCCTATAATTTAGCTCATTAAAACATTAATTAGTCCAACCAAACTCACTTATATTGAATACTTGTTAGTGGGTTCAAAAACATGATATTTTCTCGAATATTGATTTTAGTATCCATATAATATATGGAAACTATGGATTTCCATCATTGATGATGGTTCTATACATATTTCAACTAGCCTTCTTTTTAATGGATCCTAAAATATCCATATTGATTATACTATTCCCTAAGAATGAAACATTACTCAAAAAAAGTAAAATTTACTATACCCTTAACATATATTTTCATTCCAAAATGTCTTTAGTATTGTATTCGAATGCTCCTTATTTTCCACATTTCTTTTGGAGTAGATATAAATATCAGCTATATGTTCTACCAAAAAAATTATTTGTAATCCATAAAAACAATATATATAAATTTGTGATGATTTTTGGACTTTTAGTGAGTTCAAATGTCATTACTATAAACAAATAGGGATTTTATATTATATGAAAAAATGTATTAGGAATATCCTCACACACCTTTACTTGGTAACAACTCAGCCGGATAACTACCTTAGAGAAGTATTCAGCTTTATGTATCTAATAGAATAAGTCATAAATCCATTATATAAAAGGACTACTATTTATAATGACCTTATTGAGATCAATATAAATAATATAAGGGTTCATTGGCCCATCCTTTGTATAGAAGAAGAGGACCAGTACACCCCATGGAGATGCACTTGGGAATATAAACCATTTTTCTATATTATATTGTAGTTTCTCCATTAAATAATAATGTTCACCAATATACACTCAATATGGGGTACTAGATATAGGTAAAGATCATGGGATATGATCAGTTGATAACTATATATAATTGCTTCGAGGAAGAAAAAACAATTGTTCAAGAAACACATAATTGAGTACCCTCAAAATAGGCATGTGATCATGGTTTCTCTTTAATTGAGCCTCAATGATTTCAGGTAGATAATCAATCACGAAAAGAAAATAATATCCATTATCGTGATACTGGCAGTAAACAATATTCATTATCACCCTAGTACATTCATAGTATTAGAGTATGATTCATTGTATAGATTTTTATTTCCTTCTCATGGGAATATTAGTTGGATATATATAAGGAAAGGAAATCCATTCCTAAAATTGCATTAAATTACACTAAGGGGAGTGACACAAGGTGCTTAGGTTGAATTCCATACAAATATATATATGAGAGGAGTTACATAATCATTATTCAATGATTTTTAAATTCACAATTTTTATAGATATCTATACTTCCATGTGTTACTATGGTGCTTAAATAGTTCTATGAAATATTGGAGACACCAATTGACATATAGAACCAAAATATGAATGTTCATTTTATATTCATGATTGACTAACTAGTGTACCTATCAAAACATCATTGTTTGTAACTGATTCAAAAATTTTGATGGAATAATGTCGTTCTTATTTTCATGGAGGATGTTTGCATTTATTGTCTCTGATTATCCTCAGAATTTTGAATTATACTACGCAGTGATTGTGTTTCATTAAATTGAAAAACTATACTTTTTGATGAGGTTTTACTTATGAATCACTTTTATACATCAAATTGGTGGGTTTAGCCTATCAAAAATCACTAGCCATATTTACTTCATTCCCACACATAATGAATTCATCTTCCCCTTTAGAATATTTATAGTATTATTTTTCCCATAATTATGAAAAGTGGGATGTTGGGATTTCACTCCAACATTATATTTATCGATCATAACACGATAAAGAATCATTGTTTTCAAATTATTATCCCATTGAAAAACATAATACTTTTTATCCCAATTTCATCTTTTTTGGAACATCTAATAATTTCCATTTATATATGAATTTCTTAAATAAAAATAGATTTTCATTGACTGATCATCATTCCACCAAATTAGTGGCCAAATTTTCTTTTCGAAGAAATTAAATTACTAGACATGTATTATGTGTATCTTTTCAATCCTTTCTCATATGATTTTATGGATTTTTCAACATTTTGTTTTCGACATAGGATGTAACTCTATATTTTAGGTCAAAGAGTGCAACGAAAATATTTTATAAAACCATTTTTTTATATATTTCCACACTATAGTTTCAATATTCTCGTTGGGATTCATATTATTGACTAATGTCTTCCACTAGTCATATACCCATCCTATATTATAAACAAAAATTATAAAATTAACTTTTCTCAAATCATTGAAGGATAGATAAGAACTTATCATTATAGTATATATATTGTTGTAATATTTAGGATTTCTAAGATCTATTTAATGTTAGTGGTATTTGTAAGATAATGGTCTCAATTACAACATGTTCTTAAATTTGGGGATTTGGGAATTATTCTTGTATTTGATTTCTGTTCAATACATGTGTCAAATGGGAAAACAAACATAATGAAGTCTACAATTATTACTACCATCAGGTTGGGAACATCATTTTGGAAGTCATCAAAATTAACTATTACATTGTTTGTAGACACAATTTCTGTTATTTTACTCCATTCACAAAAAAATAATTTTATGCAAATAATTCTTTAAACTATTAAATACATTAACATAAAACCAAGATTATTATAGGAGATAACTTGTAATATATATAATTTATTTAACATATGAATTTCAAGGATTCAATATAGGTTATATATGATCTATTTCATAATATAGAAGATTATTTTCTTTTTGGATCGACAGTAATGTTTCAGAATTAGATTTTGAATTTACCATATAATATCCAATGGGTTTGTCTATGTACGTGTACTGAATGTCCAATTTCTAGTCACCATTTTTATTTCAAGACATGCTCAATTTCGTGTTTTTGGGGTTTTTAAATTTATGTACGTATATTCTACATACATGTGCACTTATATTATCCTCACATTGTTTATCTAATGTTTAGAAAAATTTTATGATTTTTTATTTTGTTTATTATTATCCCTTTGGGATTATTTAGCTTTTCTAATCATAATCCCAAATATAAAAATACATTCATATGATAACAACAAGTAAATCTCATATGTTTAGAACAAATTAATTTATCTTTTAGAGGATAAATTTATACAAAAAAATAACAAGGATATCATGATGGTTGGTGTATTTGAGAAATTAGATAAACTTCATATCATATTGAGAAATTTACACAATAATATTATTTAAAACATAATTAACATGATTTTAAAATTAACTTTCTTTTAAAAAAATATGTGTAACTTGGGGATATACATAAGAAAGGGGTGAGTCATTATCCATATTAAGGGAATAAAAATAGAAAATAATGATAACTATGAATTATATCAGATTTAGTTTCAATATTAAGATAACATAATAGGAGTGAAAATAATAATCATTAACAAAATGCATAATATAATTTTATTTCATATTTTCCACATGTAAATTTGGAAGAAATGTTAAACACTTCATCATAATCATAAGTAAATGTTAAATACCAAAAAATCATCACATGGTGGAAAAATTCCATAATGGATTAATATTACTCTCTATTCACATACATGATGTCTCATGACAGAAAAACACTACCGAATGCATTAGAGTTTTATTTGGGAACTCCTGTAATTTTATTATCATGTACATGCATAAGTACACAAAACATGTTATAGAAAATATACTTACATTCTCTAATTTTTATACACAAATAAATTATTATATGTTAAATACACGAAATTCCAAAATAAATGTAGCATATTTTCATCTAATTGAATATCATTTAGTGGAAATGGGAATGGGAATTTACTAACCAACGTTTCCCATGTAAAATTACATTGTAATCTTAACAGTATAACAAGGGTACGTAGGAATTCATGTTAGGGATTAATGAGAGTGTAATTAATATCTCATCACTTTTAAATGATATATCAATTCATAGGGATTTGTTAAAACATAATCCAAAATGAAAAATGTTAAAAAAGAGGCATAATAAAAAAATATGTGTTTGAATAAAGAGGAGAATGAGAGGATCAGACACCTATACAAGGTGATTCAAAATGATTTGAAGGAGTTTATTGAAATATTTGTGGAACCATTGGAGGGATATAGAGAGTAAATAGTAGATTATGTCATGTTTTAAATATTTTTATTGAATAGTAAAGGGATATTTGATGTTTTTATATAACATGAAAAGGGAGTTCTTTATTATTTCTCAAACATAGGTTTTGGACACTACATAATAAAATATCCAGATAAATAATTCATCCCATGGTTTTGGGCCATTTTTTCACCCAATGTGAATTGGATTTAATTATAATTAAATAAAATTAACATAACTCATTAATATAATACCCATGGTGATGTAGAAGTGCGTGATATTTATAAACAAATGATTTTAAAACCATATAATATAATAAATAATTTCGTTGATTAATTAAGGCATTATAAAATTAATCTAATAACATCCTAATGATTTTTTTAAGGGGAATCATATATTTGGTAATGGATATCCTTTATATAATTTATTACATCAATTTTTTTCTCATATGATGTTATAATTCACACTGTTTATTTACACTGTGTTTTTATACCCCATCTTTTTTCCCCAAAAGATCAACTATCTCAATGAATTATTAAAACTCCAAAATTGAATAATTTATATTTAATGATTAAAAAAATAATATTTATTTTATCAAATTAATTCTCTATAAATATATATTTAAATTTTAACATTTAAATAAAAAATTACAATTTATTAAAAAATGAGATGATTTTGGACATAAATATTTTTATGATCCTTATCAAAGTTTTATTTGACAATTTATAATTAAATAAAAATTTATATTAAATAAAAATAATTTAATAAAAGTAGTTTTCAATAAATTATATATTTGAAAAAAATATTAAATTTATAAAAATAGTTTCTTGGTCTAAAGTATATATATCCCAAAATACAATTTTTTCCAACATATAAAAATTTGTTTTTATAAAACATATTCTTTAATAAAAATGATGTAATTTAAAATGATTATTATAATGAATAATTTATATAAATTAATAATAAAATTCATACTATTAGGGATGAGATACATATCCTTTGTTACACCAATGGACACCGTAAGAGTTTGGTACATGATAGTGTAGTTTTCATGGGGAGGTTAGACATATACGATTTGGGTTGCAATCTCTATGATGTTGAAAGTATCCCATATAATGGTTATCTCCATATTTATTTTTATAATATTTTATTTGGATTGTTCTAGGTCAAATTCAAGTAATGATATCTCCCCCAAGTGTTCTAATAAATGGGTTTCACAGGATATGATCCTATTGTCCAATACAATCGCTTCCCATGTCTATGTCCAAAACTGTTTATAATATCCACTAATATACTAATTTTCATGGTCTTTTTAAAGTGGATATATAATCAATTACTATGATTTATAATGTTTTTATTATAACGATAGGTTATAACTATTCAAAAAAACCCATGTAGTGCATATATTTTCTGTAACTACATCATATAAAAAACAAATTATTCAAAAAAGATAATTTAATATCTCAAAGTTAGAGTAATTAATTTGGGTAGATTATGTGGTTTATGAAAAGACCTTGGTTTAATTCTACTATGGGTCATTATTCCAAGGTCATGAGAGCCCCTTGAGTGGACATTTCCCCTAAAACCAAAATAACTCAATGGAGGTGGGGTTCGAGAGCGCCTCTGGAGGATTAAGAGAGATTAGAAATTTGGTATGAATTATTTGTTCCTGTAGGAATAAGACTATTATATGTCCTTGTGGGTCTCATTTTTTAGATCCTGGTGGTAAGATACTATGGAACTATGATTCATTTTTGAATCATTTATGGGATTTATACATTGATTCAATTGTATAGCCTAATTATTGTATTATTTATTATCACATATATTATTTTTGGTTTAAATATTTGTTTTTAGATTTGAAATAGGGCTTCCTAATTGATTTATTTTTTAAATTATTACATGTGATGTAATTTTTTAATTATTTGAAAATAGATTGTAAATTGTTTAATGCATGGAAGGAGATTGTGTGTTTTAAAGTGATTTCAATCTATTTTATTTATGTGTTTGAAAGGTGTTGTCCTATAAAAATGAATAAATGTTTTCGGATTATATTTGGGAGAAATTTAAAAGGTAAAACTAAATTTTCTATATTTTTGATACTCCAATGTTTTTGGGTAATGAAAAAGGGTTTTTATATGACATTACTAATTTTAATTGGAAATCAGATTTAGTGATGTATTTTAAAAACCATATAGAAATTAGAATACAATTTGGACATTGGGAAAAGAAATATAAAAATATGGATTATTAAATATATATTATTATATTGGGAAATTAAAATAATATTTTAAATGGGTATTATATAGTTAATAACATTATGAAAGATATTGCTATCATCTAATGAAAATATAGGAACAAGAGTTTTAACACACTCTTGATGTATTGTAAGTTTATTTGTTAAACATTATATAAAATGTTTATTTTTATATTTTATTTTTATATTCCATTATAAATATGTAATATAAAATATGTTTCATAGATTCTATGGGTGTGGATATATTGATCTATTTAGTTCATGATGATAATTTACTAGTCCAGGTTCATTCTAGTTGGAATCACCTTTCACAATATATGGTTGAGCTTTGTTCTTAGATAGTTATCATGGGTCAATTGGAGGCTCTTTGAAGATGTTTTGGGAATTTTTATACATCTATGGTTTGCATATTTGTCATTTTAGGCCTATTATATTTATGGATTTAGCATTATTCGTATCGTTATTATCTTCTGATTTTCATTGTACTAGTATTTTCGATTCATATTGGATGTGTATTTTTTTTATTTTTTAGTTACATTGACAAATTAATTTCATATAAATATTTATTCTTTTTATGGGGGTGAAATCCATATCAAAGGGTTCTCAATGATTCCTTTGAATTGATTCCCATCTCACGGGCATTGGAAATACTTATTAGGACTTATGGTAGACTCGGGAATGAGATGGGATAAAGGAACCCCACAATAGTTCACTAAATTACAAATAGAAAATGAGATTATATATTTATTATATTTGGAACAAAGTAAGGAATAATAAGAGAGCTTTCAAAATTCTACTATTGGATATTTTAAATTTTGGAAGAAGAAAAATAAATAAGATCAAAATAAATAGTAACTTGTTTTTTTATGTATTTGGATTTGAGATTTTCAAAATTTGACATGTGATTGAGACATCCAGTTGATTGTATTCCATAATTGTAATGTGAATCTAATATTTTATAATCGAATGAGCTGAAAATAATTATTCATTACCTTGTCACATTAAAGACACTACCATGTGAAGAAAAAGATCTTTCATTTAGATATATATGATTCCTACAAAAAAAATTCATTGACATCCATGATGAACAATAAGGTAGTCCATTGATATATGTGTTTTAACTCTTTGGAACATGTGAGAATTAACAAATTAAAGTATAGTACAATGTCAATTCTTTAGTATAGTAAGATGTTTTTTGAATAAATCACATCAGATGAAAAAATTTGTACGTCTAGTGAGGCTCTAGAAATGTTGGTGTAGAAAGAATCACCCAATAAAATTACATATATTATGTTAAAGAATTTGTGAAGGGGGTGCATAACTAGTCATGCTATGGAGTAGATTTTAGTAACAAACCATCAAAATAATTATGTTGAGCCTTTACTTACTCCACTATTTGGGTGAGGTTGTGATTAGAACATTGTTAGTTGATTAATTTCTAACAATATTGTGAGGTTAAATTTAAAATTATATAATATTTAAAAGAAACAATGGATTCACCCATCCCAAATTAGTGATCCCTTTATCCTATGGTCATTTATGTAAGATTTTATTTTTTCAATATCCATTAGAAAAATTAATCACCTTTTTCTAAATCTACCATGATGTAAATTGGATGTTATTTCCCTTGATACCACCATATGTCTGTTCATTCCCTCTTTATCTAATGTTCACATGTCTTCTTTCCAATTCCCAGATCACTGATTCATAATTTAGGTAAAATGATTATTTTATCGTTATTTACCTATATTTTTTTTTCCTTTGAAAATATATCTCTCATTGTAGATATTTTATAGTGTTTTATGGCTGTTCTTATATATAATTCTATGATTTCATAAGGTATCATTATAAAGGTGTTAAATTATTTTAATTAGAATTAAATGGAATTTTTTTCTCTAACCAATTATGTTTTTCACTTGATCTATTTATCCCACCATTTTATTTTAGTTTCAATTTAATTCCATCTTTAATTGTTTTAATTTTGTTAAATATAATTTTTATTTTCAGTCTTCATCACATTATAATGACATTGAGGATTAATTATATAAATTCAATAAGGGTTCTCAAAATAAAACAGTTTTTCTTCTTATTTTATAAAAATTTTATCAAATAGTCAAAAACTGGTAGGAAAATAATCATTAATTTGTCACTAACATGTATAAAAAGGATAATTTCATTGTGATATATGGGCTAATTAGAATAATCGAAAATAAATTTATCAATTTTTAATGTTAAATATATTAAAAATGAACATAATACACACTAAATTGAGAATAACTGTTGTTATTATTTTGAAATAATATAAAAATATTATTTAATTAAATTATTACATGATTGTAATATCCACACATCATTTTGACATGTGATATTTCTGGTATTACTGGACATGTATGACTTCAATATAATAGTTATATTTTTGCTCAGACTAAACATCACATATTTAAAACTATGAAAATTTACTCTGGATTTTATGAATTTCAAAATGTATGATTATTAATCCACATTTGACACCAAGGAATAAACTACATGTAATTATAAACTCTGATGTAGATAATAGGATTGAATATTTGTGTTTTCAATTAAAAAATGAAATTTATGTTCAATTATGTGTACTATTTTTCATAATTCTCATGCATAAATTTAATATATATTTTATATAAATTTTATATAATACACTATTAATTATATAGAATACATTAAAAAGAAAACATAGGTGACTAAAAGAATTTACCATACATTTCATAAAATGGAAATCACAACTTGCATTAATTTCTTATTATATTATTATGAAAATTAGAATTATTTTTATTATATGATCATTTTTTTATTATGAAGTATTAGGCTAATCCCAGATAATGGTGTAAAATATGTTAGATTTTTTTATTTTTGATTATAGTTTTTACTAATAAGTGAATTATATATCAATGTAATTATACTATAACAAAATTATTAGATGTAAATCTAAATTTTTTATAAATCCTGAAATGAAAATAATTTTTAAATTAAAATTTTGAATTTCTGTAATATATATTGAATTATCTGAACTGCATCCACTATTGTTGTTTTCTTTTTATGACATAAAAATAATATCAACTGAAATATCCATTATCCATAATATAATTTTCAATGATTAATTCAATATTTCATCAATACAAATTCTTCTTCTAAAAAAGTACATTTCAGTTGTTATAAATTTAGTGCTGATAAATTTGTCATTTTCATGTGATTAATAATAGAAGGATAAAATATAAATATTATTTGTGCTTAATCCAAAACTCTTTAAATTTTTATATCAGTATGATTTTAGTACCATTATAGGTTATCATTATTTATCAAAACTGATTTTAAGGGTTCTTGAAAAGATCTGATAAATGACTTATTTTGTACTATTAACTGGTTTATTCATATATTTTTATAATCCTTAAAACTATATGAATATTTTATCCCTATAAAACAGAAATCATCAAAAAACTATACCATGTTCTTATTTCTTTATTTAATAAAAAATTATTTATCATTGTTAGTAGATTTATTATAACCCCAATAACATCAAAACGAATTTATACAGAGGGAAAACCCTTAAAATATACATAGATATATCCTCAAACATTCATTAGATAATCCTAAAGGTATATAGATCCCCCCAAATATTATTTTTAGATTTTAACTTCCATCACATGATGGATCGTGAAAAAACTTCAACCACTTCATTTTATCCAACCCCAAAAAAATTATTTCATAAAATCATAATACATATTTGATACACATAAATGTTTCATTAAATATGAATTATGAAAATGAAGATAATAATCTCCTTTCAAACAAATTTTTTTTGGTCAGAGTGGATACTGAAAAGGGGGGGATAGAGTTCCTATTAAAAATTTCTATTTAAAAGATTTGTATTAAAATCCCCCAATTCATAAAACAAGGGAAACTGTGGTGAATTTATAAAGATTATAAATGATCAATAAGTTTCTCAAAGATTTATTACGTCTTAGTTAAAATAATCTTATGATTAAGTTATCTTTTGAAACTAACTTACTGGTTCACAATAATTAAAAACACTTTCTAGTTCTACTATCAGGGTTACTTTAAAACCGATTTATATTTAAAGAAATTAGCAGCGGAATATTCAAAATAGTTTTAACTAAAATAAACATGCACAACAGTTTTAACCAAGAGGTTCAGTCTCAATCTGAGACTTAGTCCTCTCAACAATTTATATAAAACATTGATCAACACCCTGGATTGGGGTATAAAACAGTACCTAGACTATCCATGTTCTCATACCTCTACCACGTTCTACATGGGAAAGAAATATTAAGAACAGATCACAGGCTTTCCAGGTCCTCAGACATCTACCACTATCCACAGTGGGAAACAATAGTGTATGGAAAAGATTGAGTGAGGATTTAGAAATCCTCTAGTTCAGCTTAGGAGTTAGTGTGTGTTCAACCAGTGAGAATCACACACTGCTCTTAATGTAGAGAAAAGATTGATCAAAATCGATGAAGAATATATATGTATGAGATTAGAATGCTCTTGTGTGGTGAAAATGTAGTTCTGGAGCCCTTTGGGTTGAAGAAGATGAAGCTTTGTGTCCTTCTCAGGATGATTTTTTGGAAAATAGAGTTTCTCTATTCTACTTGTGTTCTCCATGACGTTCAGTTGAGTGAATAAGTCTTTTAGGCTTCAAATATTCTTTGTATGTTCAGTCGTGTCGAGTTACATGCAGTGTGCCTTTGTTTGCAAAAACTTACTCTCAGAATCTTATTCTATCTTGTGCTCACAACATAATATTTTTGTTTCTGTATCATGCGTCCTGATTCTTTGTCACACTTCGCATTTAACATGGAATGCACGTGTTAGAGCCTACAGTTTTCATGTGATCAGCACCTCATACCACGTACTGTCTAATGAAATGTCTACAATGAAACAGTAATTGTTTCACAGCATTAAAGTCATCAAATATTACAATAAGAAATTAAATTGAAAAACAACAATGTAGGTTATGAAATGGTGTCACAGTGATTCATGGAAACGGTGTCTCCTTCACATGGTTTCCAGGTTGATCACAGTGTTTGAGTGTCATGGTGTGTCGCTGTCACGGTGTCTTGTTCCCGGTGTCTCATGGTCATGGTGTCTTTCTTCACTGTGTCAGGATTCACTGTGTCTAGATTCATGGTCTCTGGCTTCACGGTGTCCGGATTCATGGTGTCTAGATTCACGGTGTCTGGATTCACTGTGTCTTGTGGTCACTGTGTCTTGTTCATGCAGTATGGCTTCACAATGCTAGAAATACATAACCAGTGGCAAACTCACTGTGTCTTATACTTTTCAAAGTAACTGTGTTCGAAAATTAATAATGATGATAATAGAAAGGATTAGACTTATGTATTTTTCAATGAAGGTATTTTAAAATTAGATTAAAGATATTATAACATATGTAAAATGAATATAATTTAAGTAAACATTTGATATAAATACACATGATTTATATTTAATAAGATTTAGAATCATTAATACATGATTAAATAATATTTTTGATCATTAAAACATGATTAAAACATGAGAAGTCCAACAGTATACCCATTTTGTATGATCAAAAATCATATACTATTATTGTTCATATTATATTCATCTATACAGATAATTTGATAAAATAATATATAGAAACTTCTACCCCTTTTGGGATTATCAAAAAGATAATCTAAGAGCCGTCAAAAAAATTTATGGTCCATTAACAGCAAATAAGTGAATGTACAACAAAAAATCCATACATAACCAATATAATCCCTATCAAAAAGAGTAAAAATTGTTCTTCATCAAGGTCTGGTGCTCTCTTTTCCTTTTGCAGTAGCAGAAGAGGAGGCCATAGGGGCAGTGGTTGTGGTAGAAGAAGGAAGATATCTAGTAGATAAAGAGGGTAAAGGAAGACCTTCAAAGACTAAGGGAGCCAAGGTAGGAGCATTAGAAGATCTAGGTAGTTGCTGATCAAGAATCATAGACCTTATCTGACTGAGTGCTTAGATGACAGACATGGTGGTTGAGGCTAAGGAAGAGGTGAAGGTAGGGAGCCCAGGTCTGGGAGGTGTAGCCACTAGATCAACAATGAGTGTACTCTGAACAAGAAGATAAGGCCGGAGGGGTTTGATGAAATATGTAATGATCTATCCAACATGCTTCATGGATTTCTCAAAATCTTCCTTGTTCTCCATAAACTTGTCCATCAAACAAGTAAACTCTGTGAGTTTCTTAACATGGTTCTTGAAAGCATGAGTCACAGAGGGAATCCACAGATTTTCTACATGGTACATGAAATGATTTTACAAATCGGTCTTGGAGAAAATTCAATTAAATTAGAAATCCACATTATTGGAAATATCTTCCTTAGCATCATTAGCAATTTTGGAGTGGATTTGTACTAAGTCAATAAATATATAATTGTTTTTTTCTATTTCAGATAATGAAGCCGCAATAAAGCCACTAAATTCATTCTAAAGCTCTTCTTTAACTATATATCTGAGCATATCACTATCCATGGAAGGTTTAGTGGATATACTAGATGCTTTGATAGCTATGGTAAGTGGTTTTAGTTGATTCAACACCTTTTGAAGACATCTAGTGTAATCATCTGTGAGTTTATTGAGGTTGGCAACAAGATCTTTCATTTCCATGACAATTTTATTGTTTTTTCTACAATATTTTCATCTAAGGATGCAAGATAAGGATGAATATGAGACACAAAAAAGTGTGGAATTTGAGGAGTAGGATCTAAAGGAGGAGCACCCGATTCAAATCTCGAATGCAGCTCCCTATTCATGTCTTCAACCATACTTCTTAGGGACATAACTTCATTACTGAGTAGCTTATTTTCCACTGTTATCTCTTGAATTTTATAGAGCATATTATTTTTTATTTTCCAAATAATCTTCTCCAACAAATGTGAGGAAACTATCTCACATAAATTTTTCATAGGACAAGATTGGGTATTCATGAGTTTCTTAACTCTATATAAGATAGTATCTCCAAATTCTTTCAGATCAAACTCACCCACAAAGGATGGCTGTTTAGATAATGGTTCAAGAGTAAGACTAGTACTGGTTCAGGTTGTTTCTCAGGTGCAAAATTTGAGACTCATTTCAACTGAAATTGGGATGAAATATCATGTCTGGTTGCTATAACCAACTGAGACTCATTCAAATCATAGAAACTGGGAAATTTTTACTAAATATCTACAAGACTTGACTCATTTAGATATAAGGCTTCAATAGACTCAAGATTTAGGGTTTTCTCCCCCTCAACAGGTGCCTCCTTCTCAGGATATAGAGGCTTAAGAGAATGGTCTAAATCCACAGACTAGGCTCTAAGTTCCTCACTCATTTCTTGTCTAGCTAGATGAAAATATAGCTCCATCTGTTCTACAATATAAGGTATGATATCAGGAAAATATTGTTCCATAGGGAGTTCCTCACGATTTACCTCCTGCAGAATAGGTAGCTCTTCCACTAGAGGCTATTCTATTGTAGGCTCTTACAAGGCAGGCTTTACTGAATCTTTGGAAACTGATTCTATTATAGCCTTGGAAGGAGTTTCCAAACTAACAGTTTCTTTAGGAGCATGGAATTATTCTTCAAGAACATCATGAGAAACAATAGTTCTATCTTCCTCAACAAAAACAGCCTCCATAGGTGGCACACCAGCCTCTTCTTCCTCTTCTATAGGATACTCAACAAGATCATCTGGTTCCAAATGAGGACCAGAAATGTCTTTCATTCTTGAGGGATAATCCACACGATTTAATTTCTCATAAACCTTATCATTTTCTTCCAACCATTATTTTGTCCAAGGATTTCAGTTTATCTTCATTCTCTTGATAGTAGCTTTTGAGAGGCAGTACTCACAGTCCATAATCACATCAACATTAGGTCCAACCACACCTTTTGTAAGAAGCACGACTGATATAAGATGAGAGTGTAATAGAGAAGTGGACTTGGATGTGACATTGATCAACTCACACATGTGGTATATGATATACTTGAAAATGTTTATCTTATGACAATATTTCATGAGGTGAATCAAGAACAAATATTGATATTTTAACACAGCAAAATCAACTTTTCTTGGAATAACCAAAATTTTGTACAAATTTAAATAGAAGCCTTGTTTCTTCATCGAATTTAGCAGTAATGGCTCCTATCTGGGTGTCATTTACAGTAAGGGATTTCAGTGCATATTCTAGATCAATGAAACCGGTTGAAGGTGGGCATCCTCTCTGATAACCCTCACATACACCTTCATGAGGTATCTTAAGGCATGCAACCCATACCCTCGATGAGAATAAGCATCTTTGGCCATGACCCATCTTCTAACAACATAACACTCCCTAGAATAAAATGAGAACTGTACGTACTGGTAAACCTAAGACATTAATATAGGGTAGATGGGTCTATCCTCCTTCGAGAACCATTCTAACCAACATTGTTGTTTTAACAAATTCAGTACAAGTGACTTACTAGACAGAAGCCACATGGGGAAAATTTCTTTCTCAGGTACACCAATGGGGTTTACCATATATGGATTTAAAGGTCCTTTGGCTATCAGCTTAGTTGTAATATTCTACTTCATTGAGCTGCGCTTCTCATGTGTCGATGAAGATGGATGCTTCATCCTTGGCATTCCCAAACGGTTCGAGCGAGAGAAAGGTTGTATGGATGAAGAAGGGTTAGAAAATAATAGGTTGAAGAAACCAAGAGTGATTAATTGAGTGATATATACATTATTTCATCATTTAGTAATTCCAAACACCCTAAACATAAAAACACGTGAAAAATAAAAGAGTAGAAATAATAATTTCTAAGATAAGAAAAAGAAAAAAAATAAAAAAGGAATTTTAGGGTTAGACCATGAATGTTCATGATGGTTAGACAATGAGTGATCATTATGGTGGGATGGTGAGTGGGTTTCATGGAGGGATAATGATTGAGTTTGATGGTTAGATCATGAGTTTTTCAGTGCACATTACGATGAGATAGTAAACATCAGATCGTAAGTATAAAATGCCAATGGTGAGTCTGTAAACATAAAAATTTACGGTGAGATAGTTATCTTCAGAGGTAGTAACTGAGAAACTGTAATCATAAAACAGTAATGTATAATACAGTAAGATATCGCATAGTAAGACCTGAAAAAGTAACATGTAAGGTCTCTATTTTAGATTTTTCATTCCTAGTTCATGTATGATGTAGTCTATTCTCTAATATTTTAATGGTTTAGTGAATATATCAGCATGTTGATATTCATTACCAATGAATTCCGAATTGATATCATCTTTTCGATAATGATCTTGAAAATAGTTATGCATTATGTCAATATGCTTTGTCCTAGAATGTGAAACTGGATTCGTTGAGATGTTAATAGCCATTGTGTTGTCACATTTTATAGTACATGTCTGAATTGATATCCATAATCTAGTAATGTGTGTTTCATCCAAAAAAATGTGTACAACAACTGCCAGCAGCTATATATTGTGCTTCTGCAGTAGATAATGCAACCGAATTTTTTTTTCATACCACACCATGATACTAGTGACTTTCATAAAAGGTGACATGTTCCAGAGGTCCTTTTTCTATCTAACTTACAACCACTGAAGACAACATCAAAATAACTAACTAACTCAAATTCTTTTCCTTTAGGATAAAATAGTCCTAGATTGGTTGTATGCTTGAGGTATTTGATAATTCTCTTTACAACATTTAGATTATATTCCTTATGTTTTTCTTGAAAATGAGATCACATACTCACACTAAACATAATTTCAGGATGACTAACAGTTAAGTAAAGTAATCTTCCTATCATTCCTCTATAAGTGGTTTGATCAAGAGATTTTCCATCTTCAACAAGATCTAACATACATGTGGTTATCATGGGATTGTCACTACTTTTTGTGATATCCAAGCCAAAAAAATAGAATATCTTTTTTATATTTACATTGATTTAAAATAATACCATTTTCAGTTTTAAAAACATGAAATCCAAGAAAATATTTGAGTTCTCCCATTTAACTCATTCCAAATTCGTTTTGAATCATTTTAGAAAAATCAACACATAAATAAATCTTCAAAGATCCCAAAATAATGTCATCTACATCGATTTGAACAACTAAATCATCATTATAAATTCGTTTTATAAAAAGGGAAGGATTGACTATTCCTTTTGTAAAACCTTTGGAAATAAGAAAAGTACTCAATCTATCATCCCAAGCTCTTGGAGATTGCATTAAACCATATAAATATTTTGACAGATTAAAAATATTATTTGGAAAGTGAGGGTTTGTAAATACAGGGGGTTGTTCCACAAAAACATCCTCATCTATATACCCATTTAAGAATTCACTCTTAACATCCATTTGATATAGTTTGAAATTCAGATGCGTAGCATAGGAAAGAAGCATTCTGATTGTTTCTTGTCTTGATAATGGTGAAAATGTCTCTTCATAGTCAATTCCTTCTTCTTGAATATAGCCTTGTGCAACTATTCTAGCCTTATTTCTAACTATCTTACCAGATTAATCAACTTTATTCATAAAAACCCATTTAGTGCTTATGGTGAATGTGTCCTTAGGTCTGTAAACTAATTCCCAGACATTATTTCTTTCAAATTGATTTAATTCTTCTTGAATATCCATCACCCAAAATTCATCATTGATAGCATCGTTGATATTTTTAGGTTCAACCAGTGAAAGAAAAGATTGATGCTCAACCTGATTTCATAGAGAAGCACTAGTTTGTATCCATCTATCTAAACTCCTTCTACATAATCTAGAGGATGTTTTTTAAGGGTCCTAGTTGGTTTAGAAAAGATAAGGATAGAGATTTTAGGTTCATTTACAGGTTCGGGTTCAACAAATAAAGATTGTGGAACATTTCATATGACAACCGGGTCCCGGTGACAGCACAGCCACCCCGCCTTAACATGGTCGTTGGGTCCTGGCCCACCAGGTACCACCAGTTTCCCCGCAGACATGTGGGGCCCACCTCAGGGTCCACCCACATGCCTGAACGGTCATCTGACTAATTGACAATCCCCACAGGCCAACACATGCCCTTTCCAGTGTGCTTTGTCCTCACTCACACACATCCTGAGAAACTTCCCAGAAGGTCACCCATCCTGATCACTACTCCAGGCCAAGCACGCTTAACTGTGAAGTTCTAATCAGACATGCTCTCGAAAAGGAAGGTGTACCTTGTTGACATGAGTCATATCATTTAGTCATTTAACCCTTTATCATTTGGGGATGTTACAATCACACCCCCTTTATAGCACAACGCCCTCGTTGTTGGCCATACATCTCAACCCAGGCATTGCACCACACATAAGGCTGGGTTCCTCCTCTGATACCAAATGTGACAACCGGGTCCCAGTGACAGCACGACCACCCCTCCTTAACATGGTCGTCGGGTCCTGGCCCACCAGGTACCACCAGTTGCCCCACAGACATGTGGGGCCCACCCCAGGGTCCACCCACATGCCTGAACGGGTCATCTGACTAATTGACAATCCCCACAGGTCAACACATGCCCTTTCCAGTGTGCTTTGTCCTCACTCACACCCATCCTGAGAAACTTCCCAGAAGGTCACCCATCCTGATCACTACTCCAGGCCAAGCACGGTTAACTGTGAAGTTCTAATCAGACAGGCTCCCGAAAAGGAAGGTGCACCTTGTTGACATGAGTCATATCATTTAGTCATTTAACCCTTAATCATTTGGGGATGTTACATTTCAAGTATTGGTTGTCTTAAAAAAAGGTTCACTGTTTTTTCCATTAGGGTCTAGAATGGACATATCTTCTTCATGATTTTCAAGAGGGTTCTTAGGTTCATGTGGATCAGTTTCATCAAATTTGATGTGTACAAATTCTTCAACTTATTTGGTTCTCTTATTGAATACTTTATAGGCTTTACTTGATATTGAGTAACCAATGAAAATTCATTCATCACACTTGGTTGAAAATTTGTCAGGACTTCCCTTAGTAATAAGGATAAAGACTTTGCAACCTAAAACTCTCATGTACTTAACCTTAGGTTTCATATTGTTCCAAATCTCAAAAGGGGTCTTTTTATGAATTGGTATAATCAAGACTCTATTGATAATGTGACATGTTTTAGTAATAGCTTCATCCCAAAAGTAAATATCTAAATCATATTCATTAAGCATTGTCCTAGAAATCACTTTAAGAGTCCTATTCCTTCATTCTACTACACAATTATGTTGAGGTGTCCTAGGAGAAAGAGAAGTTGTGACTATAGCCATTGTGTGAGAAATAAGATTCAAATTCTTTATTTTCAAACTAATGACCTTGATCAATTCTCATGGTCTTGATCTTAAGTCCACTATGGTTTTTTAAAAACATGGAATATTTAATAAAGATGGATAAAGCTTCAATTTTTTGAGCTATAAAAAATACCCATGTATATCTAGAAAATTCATCTACAAGGACATAAACAGAATGCTTCCCTTTTAAGCTAGAAACTCTAGATGGTCAAAAATAATCCATGTGAACCATCTAGAGAGGTTGAGAAGTATAAAATTCTTTCTTTGATTTGAAGGAAACATTATGTATCTTTCCCATTGGATAGGGATTACAAACATTGTCATCTGGGAATTCATGTTTAGGTAGGTCTCTAACTACGTTTGTCCTAGTCATTTTTCTGAGTGAGTGTATATTGTAGTGTACAAATATTCAATGACAAAGACAATATTCTTTAATAAAGGAATTTAACATGTAATATTTTGTTTAGCTAAAGAATTCAAATCTACAGCATATCATTTTCATTTCTCAGTATAGTAAATACTAGAGCACATTTAGAATCAAACACATTGCAAGAATCATTTTCAAATTTAACATTGAAACCATCATCACACAATTGAGAAATGTTTAACAGATTATACTTTATTTCATCAACAAATAAAACATTAGAGATTAAGATTGAATCAGTGTTACCAATCTGGCCTAAGCTGATGATCTTTCCTTTTCAGTTATCCCCAAAGGTGACATGTCCTCCATCAACATTGATTAAGCTTTTAAAACATGAAAATTCTGTTGTCATATGAATTGAACATCCACTATCCAAGTACCATGTCTTCCTAGAGGAACATTTTAAGCAGGTTTCCTACAACACAATTTTAAATAGAAAATGATTTTGGTACCTAGATTTTCTTGGGTCCAGACAGGTTAGCAAGTGGATCTTTTTGTACCCAAATTTGTCTAATAGGTTTCATAAAATCAGGAGTTTTAAAATACATTGAAAGATAAAAAATTGTTTGTTCTATAACTATGTGAGTAGCTGGTTGAGACATAAGAATTTATAGAACTAGAACTACAAGCATACAGTCTAGATTTAGGAACAAATCGATTCTTTGTAATCTCCCTTTTTCCAGGATGATAGCCGAAACCAGTAGTATATTTTGGTGCTACTTGTATTTCTAGAATTCATGTAAGAGTGTCCTTTCCATTAGTAAATTTTTCTATATCGTTTATGAGTTTCTCATTAGATAATTTCAGTTCAGTATTCTCTTTGAGTAGTTGAGTAATCTATTCCATTTCTACTTCTAGTATACATTTGAAAATGCTAGTTAAATAATGTTGTTTCTTTTAGGCTTTAGATTTGTCTTTTATCTCATTGCAAGTATCTTCTAGCATATTATAGTATTCATATAATTATTTATTAGACATGTTTTCAGCATCAGAATTAGAATCATCTCCAAAATAATAAGAGTTTAAAGAAGGAGTATCCAATGATACCTCATATGTGTTTGTCCTGTAACACATATTACATTTTTGAGTTTTTTCATCCTGAGTGGAATTAGAAAAACATGAAATGTATTCTGAAGCACTCCAGGTTGATTACATAGCTTTCATGTATTTGTTTTCCTTGTACTCATATGTTTTCTTGTACATTAACTTCATACAATCATATTTCACATGTCCTTTCCTCTTTTATTCATAGCAGACTATGTCATCACTTTTATCAGTCCTTTTCTAGTCCTTATTCCACTGACATTTATTGTCATACATTTCCTCGTAATGGGATTTTCTGAAAAACTTATTTTTCCTATAAAACATATTAAATTTTGTGGATATCTGAGACATTTCATCATCACTGTCAAATACACTCTCTTCATTATTAAATCTATCACTTACAGCTTGAATTTTTGTGTTTGTCATTAACTTTTGAAGCAGAGGTCTTGAAAGATACTTATTTATTTCTTGGTTCATCATATTATTCTTTTTTTACATTAAATTATTCTTCATACATCATCAAAGTACCAATTTTCTCCATGACAGGTAGCATGACAATGTCACACGATTCTCATATTGAGACTGATGTGCCTCTCCATCTTTCTGGAAGACATCTAAGTATTCTCAGGAATTGATTTTTTGCTGGATCAATTTATCCCAGTGAGATCATTGTATTAACTATCTCATTAAACCTGAGATACATATCAAAAATAGATTCATCATATTTCATTTTAAAATTATCATATTTAATATTCTATGTATTTAGTCTCATTTCACTGACATTGGTTGTCCCCTCATGAGAAATAGAGAAAGTATCCCATATTTCATAAACAGTCTTAAAAGTAGATATTCGATTAAATTATTCATCACCTAAATTACAATAAAGGGTATTCATTTCATTACAATTATTATTGTAAAAAGCTTTAGTAGGTTCATCCCAAGTAATTCTAACAGTTTCTAGAATCTTATACTGGGTCTCTATAGTAGTCCAAATGTCAAATCCCATACTTTATAAATGAAGTTTTATTTTGATTTTCCATTAGGCCTAATTTAAACCATTAAAGAAGGGTGTCATGTTGGTAGCTACACAATCTAGTATATTATCCATAATAAGATTTTAGGAAATATATTTAAAGAGATAAAATTTAGAAATAACATATATTTTGCGATATTTAAGATACAACTAAAATCACAGTTGAAAACTATTCACAAACAGAGAGTTTTGAAAACTTTTTAACAAACTTCTTATACCAAATGTTGGTCGGAGTGGATACTCAAGATGGGGGGGAATTGAGTTCCAACTAAAAATTTCGTTTTTAAAGATTTGTATAAAAATAGCCCAATTCATAAAACAAGTTAATATGTATTGAATTTATAAATATTGTAAATGTTGAATCATTTTCTCAAAGATTGATTAGTTCTATGTTAACTTAATCTAAAGATTAAGTTACCTTTTGAAAAAAACATTGTAGTTCACTATAATTCTAAACACTTTCTAGTTCAACTATCAGAGTTACTTTAAAACTGATTTATATTTTAAGTACTTAGTAGGTGAATATTAAAAATAGTTTTAACTAAATAAACACACACATCAGTTTTAATGAAGAGGTTCAGTCTCAAGATGAGACTTAGTCATCTCAAACATTATATATAAAACATTGATCCACACCCTGGATCAGGGTTTACAATATTACTCAGATTGTCCAAGTTCTTAGACTTCTACCACAGTTCTACGTGGGAAAGTAATAATAACAATAGCCCACCGGCTATCTAGGTTCTCAGACCTCTACCACTATCCACAGTGGGATACAAGATTGTAAGGAAAATATTAAGTGAGGATTTATAAATCTTCTAGTTCAGCTAAGGAGTCAGTATGTGTTCAAACAAAGAGAAGCACACACTGCTTGTAATGTAAAGAAATGTATGATCTCTACCGAGCAAGAATATAGATATGAGTTTATAATTCTCTTCTGTGATGTCAATGAAGTTCTGTACTCCTTTGGATTGAATCAGATGAAACTTTGATTCATTCAATGGTAGTTATGTGGAAAAAAGATCATTGTGATTCTGCTTGTGTTATCAATGAGGTTCAGTCGAGTGAAGATGTTCTTTAGGCTTCCAATATGCTTTGTATGTTCAGCCGTGTCGATTTACATGTTGTTTTCCATTATTTTGAAAAACATCCTCTCAATATCTTCTTGTATCTTGTTCTCACTGCCTTATATTTTTTTTTCTATATCGCACGTCCTGATTCTTGTTCACACATCAATTTTAACATGGAATGCACGTGTTGAGGCCGATAGGTTCCATGTGTTCTGCACCTCGTACTTCATACTATCTGATGATATTTCTACAATAAAACATTAATTATTTTAGTGCATTAATGTCATCAAATATGACCATTAGAAATTATATTGAAAAACGAAAAAGTAGTTTATGAAATGGTGTCACAGTGAGTCATGGAAATTATGTCTCCTTCACACGATGTCTAGGTTGATCACGGTGTCTGTGTGTGTGTGTCACAATGTCTCGCTATCACGGTGTCTTGTTCAAGATGTCTCATAGTCACGGTGTATTGCTTCACAGTGTCTAGATTCACGGTGTCTGGATTCACGGTGTCTGGCTTCACGGTGTCTGGCTTCACAATGTCTGGATTCATGGTGTCTGGCTTCATGGTGTCTTGTTGTCATGGTGTCTTGTTCACTGTGTCTAGCTTCACGGTGCCAGAAATACATAACCAGTGGCAGACTCTTGATGTTTATAATTTTCAATGTAACTACGTTCAGACATAAATAATAATGATAAAAGTAAATAATTAGACTTAAATATTTGTCAAAGAAGGTATTTTAAGAGTAGATTAAAGATAGTATAAAGTATGTAAACTGAATATAATGTAAGTAAAATTTAGATACAAAGACACATGATCTAGATTGAATAAGATGTAGAATCATTAATACACAATTAAATAATATTTTTTATAATTAAAACATGATTAAAAAATGAGGAGTCTAACAAAAATGTCTTGTGGAATAATACCAGATGTTCTTCATTGTTAGTTTAACATTACGAAGAATCAAAATTGATAATTTCATGTCTATTTAATTTTACATTATAGACCAACTATAACGTCCCACCATGTCGTCACTATATTTTAAAAGAGACTGAATTTTATATACCCTTACCAGACATCCCTAAGGAGATAAATACAAACAATAAATACTGAAGGGTTTCATTACATGTTATATAAGATTTTTCATTTTGGAATAAAAAAATAACCAGCAATAAAATACAAAACACAACACTATGTGATTCATTATAACAATGAAATAAATCATAATATTTCATTTATGTAAAAAAAATTAAACCCGTGTTCCACAAAGTATGTCTAAAATATCAACATACATAATGTATGAAAAAATATCCAAACTCAAATACAACCATATAAAACTACAACTCCCATGATAAAAAATGCTCCATGTTTCAAGTCCAATTTTTTTCCAAGTACCATGATATAGAGATAATGATGTGTGATTATATACCATTTCCCATGTACAGATAAACAATATCTACAATGCACTAATGTGCCAAAGAAGGTGTGAGTAATGAAATTCAATCAATCTTCCCCAATGATATCCCTACTCATTCCACTAGAATAGAACACTTTAGAAACATTTCCACAAAGATATTTGCATAAAAATATTCCTAAATTAGTTTATAAATAAATGATAACTTGTTACAAGGAAAGTTTTTTATCAAAACTATATTTTAAATCTAAAAATACTAAAAAAACATAAAACTAGTTCACATGTTCCTTTTTGGCATAAACTTTTCATTCCACATATCCACACCACCAACCATGTGTGATTCATTATGATAGTTTAATACTCTTGAGAGATTTATCATCACTCTACCAAGCCATGCCAACGTAATTATATCCCATAATCAATTACACCTTGGGAATTGAGCATTAGGTCGTATTTCAACCAAGAAGAAAAGAGTAAAATATGAATTCACATACTATGTTTTCCCAAAAACCATGATAATATTAAAATTCCAAAAATTTAAATTAAAACACCATTTTAATAAAATAACTATTTCAATGAAACCATTATTATATTAGTCTAAACATTTACCATTTAAAAAAAACACTTCTAAAATCATTTATCAAATAAATTTCTATAAAAATCATATAATTTCAAAGAAATTCCCAAACTATCAATAAGAAAGGTTTCAAGAATTGTTTCCAAGAAAAATTTACAATTACATTCAACCACTTTTACCAATTATAATCTAATCTAATTTGTTTTAATAATATTTTTTGGGGGATAATCCACCTATATAGAGAGTTTGGGAGAAAATGGATAACCACATTAAATATCACAAAACTGGGTTGAATCTCTAAGAACCCACCTTATATATCTTTCCCAATAAAAAAATCCGAACCATAACACATTTTTCATCCAAAACTATAAATCTAACCACAAATGGTTTATATCTAGGAAGCTGAGTGAGAGTGAAAAGTAGATTTAATAAAACATTAATAATGATCACATACCATGAGGAATCGACTTCTAATCACCTATGAGAGACATAATATAACCAATGGATTAATTAAATAATCTTTATTTAAATTTGAGATTGAGAAATACCGAGTTATTGGTATTTGGGGGAAAACAAAGAATTAAAAACATTAAAATAATGTAGATACAGTTTATTGGATAGAGTTCCCTTTTCATGAATGGTTTACTTGCAATGTTATGAAAATAATACACTAACGATGTGAAAGACACTACCTCAAGGAAAAACCATGCATGGTAAACTCAGACGGTCTCCAAAGAATGTTTAATTGGTCCAAAGCCATTATCTCAAAAATTCCAAGTACAAAATCCAAAGCACACATTTTCTCTTAAGTGGACACACAATTTGACCAAATAGTGCACCACCCATGAACCTTACTTCTTCTTCAATCTCATTTTTCACAGTTTCATTTAAGTGTTTCAGGGTTTCACCATACTGTTAACCAACTAATCTGCTATTAAAAATCTCCAAAACACTAAATGTTCTCCAAAATCTCCCAAAAATCACATATAATATTTATATAAATAAAAAACATAATTATTGGATTACTTACTAGAAAAGGGGTTGCTACATTATCCCCACCATCGGTCATTCCATCTATGGATAGTAAAATAAAATCATTCATTTAATGTGTTCAGACCATTCCCATTCATTTACATAAAACGTTCACAAGTATCTTCCTATATCTGACCATGTTTCCAAAATACTGTCACTATTACAATTCTTTATACATGAAATAATTCATCCCAAATATCCACAATCAACACCAGGATATATACCAACAAAGAATCCAACTCTAGGTCAATGTAATCTCATCTAATCACATGGTCAGGGTCTGGATTATATATCTTCAACTGAGATACATAGAACACATTATGTATCATATTGAACTGTGGGGGAAATTTCAAATAATATTTCACATCCTAAACCCATTCTTGTATCTCAAAATGGCATATGTATCGAGGAAATAACTTTCCCTACTTCCCAAAATGACGATGTATACGAATTTGAGAAATCATTAATAACCCGTGATCACTCACAATGATTGAGAATGGTCTTCAATAAATATTCTCATATTATTTTTGAGGACTCTAAACAGTATCCATATATTTTCTAATAAAAATAATATTCTCCATTTCTTGATGTAAAATTCATCAACTAACTCTTTATGACGAAACTGTTTCCACCCAACTATGTGGAAAATGATAAGGACACACATATACAGCTTAAAAATTATCCATTTTTACTAATTCTAGATAGATAATTTTATTTAAGAGACATAGAAATGATGCATAATTTTCTCATGAGCCACCAAATTCCATTAAATAATACCATAACATATATTCCAATGTTATTATCGTACACTTAGATTAGTCAACCGTATGAGGATGACACGACATATTCATAGTCACTATGTCCCATTTTATTTCAGTTAGGATCAGGGGAATTGAGATGTGAACCTCAGAACCCTATATGTTATGATCAAATCTAGTATTCCATTTCACTTTACCACTTCTCAGATATATACATTGGAAAAAACTCCACCGTATGAGTGTCACGAATATAAATGAAATATGCTGACATGGTATATTGATCAAATATCACCCATATGCAATCATGTGTCAAAACTTTTATTTGGAGACCTATAAAAAATACATATCTATCTGATCTCATGTGCTGACTATAATGGGTAATGAATGTAAAATACTTTCTCAACAATGATTCTCTACCTTAACTTGTAGAAAAGATAAGAATCGGGAATAAATCTCAACCACATTTCTTTTCATGTATCCCCATACAATCATTGCTTTCAATGCCTTATCCATATTATATATTCAAAGATGAAAAAATCATCTCAAATGGTGGTGTGATTGAATAATTTTTTCCTAATAATCTCTCGGTGTGAACATATGATTTCTAAACCAAAATATAGTACTCTCATTCGACATCTCTCCAACAATGGTCTCACCAACATTGAGTTATAAACTCATCGTAACAATTTAAAAATCAGAAATCTTTTCCTCTATAACTATCATTACTAGGTTTAGAGACAATGATATAGGAAATAAAACTACAATATCTCATCTATCTTCACATTCCAAAAACTTTTCAGCTAGTACTGACATCAACTTCCACTCATTTGAGACCTATTTTTTTTCAAATAATCAAATGAATTTCAACATAATGAATCTACCACCATATTCCCATTACTTGTTGTATATATTATTTCAAATTAAAATATATGTTGGTACTCCACAAATATCCACTATCTCAGATTCAAATACCTATGATAATAATTATGATTTAACTTTTTAGGATCCTTGAACACAATAAAACTCTCACCAAATAGATAATGATGCCAAATCATTAAATCGTAGTCGTCTAAAGAAAAATCAAAATCATGAGTTGATTATTTCTTTTAATATACCAAAAACTTCCTATATCTATAAGAAAAAACATTATCCCCTAGAATAATAAAACACCCAAACTTATATCTTAATGCATCACAACACACCATGTACACTTGTCTTGATTCTAAAAAATTCATGATCGGTGAATATTTAATGGAAATATTTCTCTCTTAAAAATATTGTTGACATTCATCAATACATTATAATGGAAAATTAAACATTTTAGAAGCTTTAAGAGATGAATATATTTTTTCTAATATATGAAAAAAGTGCATGTAATTACCAGATACACTAAGAAAAGTTTCTATTTAAAAGACAATCTTCGGTGATTACTAAGATATAATAGCTTCTATCATCTTTAGATATATTTAAACACCTAAGTATAAAATTTCATGTCCAAAAAAAATTTCATCTTGTATAAAAAAATATCACTTTGATAATTTCTAATACAACATATGTTCCCTCATGATTCCCCAATCTATTTCCAAATATTAATCATGCTCAACCCTTTTCCTTGAAACAACAGTAAGTGGTCAACAGACACCGCCATGAAAAAATCAAGATATCTACAGAATATATGATTAATCAATTCCATTTAGACCTCTAGTTCATTAATAATTCCACATTTAATTACATCATATTCATGGTAGACATATTTTCTTTTCAATGATTTATTTAGAATATCCACCTTTAAGACTCTCACTTCGTGATATTTTAATTGTTTTCCAATTCGAAAGAACTACTGAGATCAGCTCAATTGATCAAATATTTCATCAATGATTGGATATTTATATCTATTCATTATCAAAACATGGTTAGTTTTGTTATAATACATGCACATCCTTCGATTTCAATCTCCTTTATTCATGTATAAGACTTGTGCTACCCCCATAGATGTGCTCTGCCAAATGAAACAATTGTTGTCCAGATCATCCAACTGCACATTTAAATCCATTAATTATACTAGTTAAATCCTATAATAATTATGTAAGATTGAATAGGACCCCCAGTGGATGGTAATAATAATCCTCACTTCCCTTACTATTTGAAATCTTGAGATATTTTTGTGTAAAAACATTTGAAAACTGATCCACCACAATTTGGAAACAAATATTTTTAATCCATTTCATCATTTCCAAATTCAATGATTCAAAATTAAATGTGATAGTTTAAAATTATATTTCTAACATGACTATCACACTCACTTCACATTAATTTCTATTTTAAATATATGCTCATTTTCGTCATCGTTCTTAAAACTAATCATTCTACTATAACATTAGATGTGAGCCCTACACATTTTCCACCAATCCATACGCAGAATTATATTATATATATACATATATAGAATAAATAAACACCATTTCATCTCATCTCCATAATTGGTATATACTATTATCTACTAAAAAATTCTTGACATTTTATTTGAAAAAGAGGGGTTAGAATTTTTGTCCGAGATTTATTCATCTATTGTTAAAACTCATAAAATTAGCAGTGCAAGAATCATTAGTGGAATATGATGTACGACTATAAAATAATTCATTTATATGGGTGGAATTAAAAATAATCATAAGTCACACATTTGATGATCCATTCCGGTCATCCACTATCATTGTCTCTTCATTATAAAATTTATTTATCGACATATTATGTTCCTTGTTTCCTTATGAAATTTACTTCATGAGGAGTCATAGTATTCATGGAATCTCCCTGTATTTCTATATTATACAAAATTGATTATTTTTTATTCCCACTCCCCATCAAATCATACATCACCTGAGACATAGTAGGAGTGTCGTGATCACATGTACTTGGAGCACTGTGAAAATAGTGTTGAAGATGCCCCATATTATTATAATTGTGGAAGGGTTTCAATTTTATATTACACATTCTCTTCAAGCGACTCAGTGAAACTTAATGAAAACAACCTGGGTTGGTCATGGGTTATGGAGGAAGGCGACATTATCATATTTTAAGATTACAATGAGTTCCACCAAACTGGGAATAATTGTCCATCTTCATCATGCTCTTATTGTTAAAATTCTCACCTATTATCATCAAGACAACCAGAAATACTCCACTTTGATTCCCAATAGTGAATTATATTTTGAAAAGAGTACCTATTTGAATTCATGAATCAATAGTTTTAAATGAATGAGAAACTATTTAGACCAAATGTTGGTTCACCTATTGCTTGGGTGAAACCACATTCTCAATAGAATTTTTTGATTATTTCATGTGATGCCCAATTGGTCCATTTTTAAGAAAAAAACAATTGTAATATCTCTTACTATCTATGACTTGAGGGACTAAAATTTCACATTATAAAACATTAACAGTTGTATCTTCTCATTCTAAATTAACCTTTTCACATTCATCAATTACTTTAAAAATCATTATCTTGTTTTGATTGTAGAACTATTTTTAATATATCACAATCAGACTAATATTCATAATAATTCTTTGAAAAAATCAACACCTTTCAAAATTTTTTAGATAGGAAAAAAAGACAAATCATTATTAAAAATTAAATTTTCACTCTTAGTGGAAAGTAATTCTTCTAATGGATATTTAACTCGTCTCATTAAATAAATGAAAGATAATGACATTATAATTCCTATGAGTCTCTAAAACACTTATGTTCTCAACTACCTAGTAACATGATGTTCAGCATAAAAATGTTAACTTCATCCTATTATGCTTTTCATTATATGTCTTGTTGATCGTATTCCATTCTACAAACCCAACAAAAGGAATATAGAAGAATGAATTGAAACTCCATTTCCATGAAAACTAATGAACAAATATTCTATAATGGAAGGACGAATTTGATACCACTTTTCTAAAACATTCATTCTACTGGAAAAAACTAATACCACATGTAACATCCATCTTTCTCATTAAGTTATTGATATAGAAAATCAATGTTATATGGCCTCGAGAGACATCCCCAAGGAGCCAATCTCTGGGAATATGTGTCAAAGGGATTCCTTACCATTGGGTGTTGATTTCAATTTAGGAATAAAACAACCAAAAAACAATCCATAACCAATATGCCACCATATGATTCATGATAATCATGAATTAAATTTTTTCATTTAATTTATCAAAAAAAATTTAACCCAAGTGACACAACGAAAGTATACAATATCAATGTGAAATGTAGATGAAAAACTATCCAAACTCAATCATGACCAATGGAAACTACAACTCTAATGCTCCAACAAGCTCCAGGACC
The DNA here is from genome assembly GCA_963277665.1 of Viscum album. Classification (NCBI taxonomy): domain Eukaryota; kingdom Viridiplantae; phylum Streptophyta; class Magnoliopsida; order Santalales; family Viscaceae; genus Viscum; species Viscum album. The sequence continues at coordinate 1,728,059,162 of OY728140.1, forward strand.
ATTGTCTACTAAATGGTAAATATTTCAATAATTAGTGCTAAATATGTGTGATACATTACATATTTTGATGTCCTGGAAAGAAACATCATAAAACAAACCAACATTCTAAGATAAATGTGAGTAATGAAACCCAGTACAATAAATTCTCTACTCACAAAATTAATATTGAGAACATTATAAACATTTATATAAACGTGTTTATACAAAATAATTTATAATAAAGCTAATAAATAGAAATAATCAAATTCAAAGGTAACTATTTTCTCAAAAAAACTGCAAAGGAAAATAAATAATAATAATTTAAACCATTTCACCTACCCCGATTTGGAATAACCATTCTATTTGACATATCCACTAAAAAAACCATGATTTTTTTATTATGATGTTTTTTTACTCATGACGAGTTTCTCTTTGATCTATCATGTCATCACGTAGTAATTATAACCCATGTGGAATTACTCCTTTGGCATAGAGAACAAGGTCATATTTCAACCATGCCTTGTAATTGAAAATATGAACGTACACTAGGTATTCCGACTAGTCACGTTGATGCTAACATAAAAAAAATTCAATACAAACACCATTTGAACGAAATTAACATGTTATTGAAATCCCTTCTCGAAAATTTGAATCAAGATTCAACATTAAAATTAATTATCAAATAACTTTCCAATGAAATTAAATAATTTCAAAAAATATCAAATTCCATCACTAATGATGGGATAAAACATTATTTCTACTGATGTTTCACATAGAATTTCGGGTAATTATATCAATTTCAAAATAATCCAATGAGTTCTATAATGTAGAGTCGATAGTGAATCCACCCACCTCATGGGTTTTGTAAAAAATGATTATTAATATGAAAAACTTCAAAATACCATGATGAATCTCCAAATACACACCTTAGATCTCTTCCCCTATCATCAATAAAGAAAAATCAACAAACATTTGGCATCCACAAAATAGATCTACCCACAAAAGGTGTGAACTAATGACCCAAGAGAGTGTAAGAATTATATCTATGAAAATATCATTAACTATCAAGAACGAACAAATACTGCTAGGAATCAGCTTTTTATCAATAAGGAAAGACTGTAGATCACCTTTGGATCACCTATGGATCAATGTGAGAAAATTACTTAACCTTTGAGAGTGCAAATCATGTGTTAGTTCCAGTTTGGGTGAAAATGAGGCATTAAAAAATTAAACTAACATAGTTACATTTTTTAGGATCTAGTTTACTTTTCATGAACAATTTGGTCAGGTGGTTAATCCAACTGGGTGATAATATAGGTAAACACACTACATCAATGAAAAATCTCATATAATCAACTATTATTGTGTCCAAACCCTACTCCCATTGTTTTAGTGCCACTACCTCAAAAAATTTAAAATCCTACTTACATATAACATAGTTTCATTTAAGTGGATGGATAGTTTGGTCAATCTGTGTACCACCCTTGCACCTTCATTGTTGTCCTATGTCATTGTTCATGCTTTCCGGTAGGTGTTTCATGACTTTCATAAACAATGCACCAACAGTAAACATATAGAAAAGCCCAAAAATACTCTAAAAGTTCTCCAAACTCTATTAACCATCACCCATATAATATATGTACTTACGATTATTAAATAAATTTTTAATTTCTAGAAACCAAGGGTTCAAAAATACCTTTATAAAAACATTTACCTATGAATCCAATAAAGAAATAATCTTCTACATATATTGACTTGGTCCCTCACTGATGACCTATTATCAAATATCTAAATATTTAACACCACTAATTTTTTTTATTCTTCACTCACTAAATATAACACATTATCATAATACTAATGAATCATAGTTTAATCCACTACAGTATTCATTCCAGATGTATATTTTTTCTCAAATCCATAATATTAAAGACATTATACCAAATTATCTAGTGTAAATAGAAGTAATTTTTAGAAAATTTATATGTGAAAATATAATGACTGGTTATATAATTTATCATTATTCTAATAAAAAATTATGTCTAATATTATTAGTTAATACCACGCTTACATGATATATTTCATCACTCTCATAGTTTCATTCATGAAGACAAAATTTCTAGTCCCTTGAGAAATAAACACCCACCCATGTATTTATAGTAACTCAAATTTGGAATGATATAAATCACAATATACCTCATAAAAATACCTAAAGTTGGTAATAGAATAATTAGAGTACTCATCAACCTATATTTTGAAATTTTAAATTACGATTTATGTTATTCTGCCTGAGAAAAGGCATTTACATTCTCAGTAAAAGATGGTGATGTTATCATAATCCATGGAATCTGAGGAATCGACCTCATATTTTAAAAAACCACGCCATAAAAACCCACTTACAATAAAAATAACCATTGGTTGATTCCATTAAGTATAGCCTCAGTCTGTGCTATGTATACTATTTTACATTTCTATGAAATAAAATTACATTTAAAATTAACCTCACATATCAATAATTTATACTTTTAAATCTTAGTATAAAACTAATACTCCCTAAGAATCTCAAGCACCAAACATCAATTATATTCATGATGTTACTATATCATTGAGTGAACCAAAATATCAAAAAATTACAACAATAAAATTACGATAATGGTATAGAATAAAAAAGTTATTTATAAGTTATGTGAACAAAACTATTGCATATATAACCCCAAATGATTTTAGTAAAAAATTTAAATTCATATACCAACCCTAAATTCTATCATAGTTATGTTTTATCCTTAACCATAAACTATATATATCTATATCATAAATAAATATTATAAAACATACTCACCCATTTAAAATAACTTGAAAAATCATCTATTAATGGAAGAGGATAATTATGCATCAATATCACTTGATTCAACCACATGTTAACTATAAATTCCATCAATCTTTCATTTTAAATCATTGAAAATAAATCATCCTTTACTAATACAGATAAACAATACCAAAGTAGTCCTCAATATGATGACACACTAATAATAGTCCTTAATTTATGATTCTTTATTTTCATCACATGATATATATATACATAGAAAAATTGGAGACACTAATATTCAATGAAGTCATAAAATCAATCACTTTCCTTGGTGGATTATTCATAACCTTTTCTAAAAACACATATGTATAATCACTAAGAATACAATGAATTTCTATTATATCAACATAAGACACCGAAATTATCGATATCACTATAAAAAAATTAATATTATGTAGTTCATTACACCTATACAACAAAAAGATACATATTTCTCTAATAAAAAACAATATATGTGCACTCATTTTAGTTGAAATTACCCAATAATAACAACAATCAGAGCATGTTTTTTCAAAACATAACTATTAAATTATATGGAAAATGTTTAATAGTTACATCTATAACTAAAATGTATTGTAAGATAACTAATATCACAACAAATGATTTCATAACCACATACATCAAACAACATTTTCCATCATCCAACGGTTATAGTAAACATTAGAGACTTATAAATATTCAATGGGAAATGCTCTAACAAATATATTAGGTATTATGTGAAAAATGAATGTGAGGAACCTATATAATTCGTAACATTTGGAAGAATATTTTAATTTATAACTACAAAATTAAACACCTCTTCTCCCTATTGTCAATAAATGTATTTTTCTCAGTGATTCCATATTCCAAATCCTCATCCCCTCTATCCCTTTTATCTCCCTATACATCCAGTCTAGTTAGCTATGACCCTTGATTTACTGATGGTGTGTTATCTAAAACATTACCAATATCACATTAAAATAACATATTGAAAACATCCAAAACTATTAATTGTTTTTAAATCAAATATATCTATCAAATTGGTATGTCCTTATATTAGCATAAATCATAAAATCTGGAAATGGAACACTACCAAAATAAATCTCACTCAAAAATCTCAAGTAGATAAACTCCTCAATTATATAACCAAAAAATTGTTATCTTAATCATTTATAAGAGTATATAAAAATATTTGTAATCTAAAAAACTCCCAAAACTGATTCCATTTAATCATAGACCCATCACAATCTCATAAACATATAATCTACCACTGCTGTGTTGAGACTCACAATAAACTCATCATTATGGGAAAACATTTTTCATATCCCATTGTGATAGACTAAAATTAAATTTAAACCACTTCCCATTAATTATTTTTATCGATGTTATTGATAAATCGATTATAGAATGGTAACATTCACTTTTGTAACCCATTTTAAATTATTTTCCTTGCATGTCTTTGCTACATATTTATCCACTAACACACATCCTCATGTGCTTACTATTTCTAAACAATTATAATCCCTTGATGAAATCACATAGCAGTAAACTAACCTCAACCTATGGATATATGAGGAATATCTAGCCATAATACCATTTCATTTTACCCTAGATGTAATATAACCTCTATCACAGTAAAAATAATAATTTTGACAAATAACTATATAAATCATGAATCCACATATATATGGATACCATGTTGATAGTATTATATTACAAAAGTATTTATTCATGGTTTATATTATCAATTATTTTATCACATATTCCATTATATGTCATGTTTGTTTGTTTTGTATACTTTACATTCAATCCTCACCACATCCTACTCAAAATCCTTATTAAAAACACATGATATAATACCATTCTACCTTGACACACCCCCATAAGACTCCACTTATGATGAAAATGAGTATTAGTGAGACCCCCAAATCTCACTATTAATAGACCATGGGTTGTAAAATAGTTACAAGGGAACAATAACAAACACATATTATAGGTATTACCCTTTATAGATGAAAACTACAAATCACAACAAATAGTATAATGATTTTCAGAACTATAATACAAGAATAATGTATATCAATACATGTCATGTCATATAAATTTAAGACCCATGTTGGAATATAAAAACAAAATATATCATCACATCTATAATATAATTAATGTGTAATGCAATGATCACAAAAAAACGTCTCCACAAATAAATCTCACATGCCTAGACCAAAAAAAAAACCTACCACCACCACTAAATCTATAAAATACTCTAATGAATATTTTAAAAAAATTTGGGGCATGAATTAAAAATAAATAATAGGCTTCTCCATGTAAATAACTTATATCCCTATGAATAGATAATACTGAATCATATCTAAAATAATAATCATTTAGAATATATATTAAGACACTGGTAATAGAAACCCCTTTCCCTACCATGTTAAATTTCAAAATATATAGATGAAAACACATTCCCCATAGTATTAAATTTCATAATAACCAATATAATTGCAATCACCAAAATCCATATCTGGAAGAAATAAAATTTCTACATAAATTTAACAAAACAAAATATCTCTAAGAAATTATCCTCCCTAATGACCCTATAACAATATCCATATGTACCTATACACAAACTAAAACCTTTCTATAACTTACTCATGAAGAAAATGAAACCAATGGAATTTTCAATATATCATGCAACTCTCATTATCAATAACTGTAACACCCAATTAATATCTTAAAACATGAAGTTTTTCACCAACAATGATATGAGTAAAATATTATCGAGTGGTTTTGACCTATAAAGACCATATTAATATATTGTTGAGTAGTTATCCATCCACATGGACTCTCTAAAAAATACATCCATTGATTGGGTAATTATTTATCCTCAATACCCTCACTGGTTCTCTAGATATCCATCACTAGGGACACTCTAAACCACAACTAACATCATTTGGTTAATTATCCATCTTCATAGACTAAATATTAATTTTGAGTCATCAACCCTTACAGATTATACAATCCTCAACCTGAAAAATCATTACTAAACATCAAATAGTGTCATGAATACCCATATAGTACACTCATTCGACATAATTGGCATCATATATTGATAATGTATTCAATATCCACCCCCCACAGAATCCATTTATACTTCCACCTAGTTTTCCAATAATATAAGATCACTATGTATGAATCTTTCATATATTAATATAACACACCCACATGTAGGAAAAAAATAATAAATCCAATATATTAATACACTATATCACTAAAATTCTTTATGTATCAAGAATAATTATAACCGCATCAATGTCACTCTAAAACACATTTCAAAAAGCAATTTCAATACTAACTCAACATATAGAATGCCTATGATGTCCTGATCAAGATTCCTTTACACTAGTGCTCTATGATAGTTAACCGCAAGACATCATGTATGCCTCCTCATACTCTTGAGGATCCCAACTAATAGTAGAGTTGTAGATAGAATTATGAAAATACTATACCCCCATAATAGAGAACACATTCTAATGTAAAGAATAAAGCACTATAAATATCACAGAAACAGTAAGAATAAGTACTATAAAAATAATACATGTTATAATAAATTGAAACACATAAAAGAAAAAAACCATATCAAACATAAAAAACAATCTCTCAGTGGTCTTATCACATATACAAAAATGAATAACAGAAAAATAAATACATGAGAACCTACTACCAACCTCATGGAATATCACATACCTATTGTCCAATACTCTATAATGTTTATCTATCCAGGCCAATCTACTCAATATGAGCATCCCACTGAACCAGAAAATCATAGACTACAAACTACTTTATTATACATCCTAGCTCAAGATGATAGAATATATAAGGTTTCATGTACACCGAGGTGCCCATATATTCGGTGATAAATAAATCTCATGAAATCCACGACAATAGTGAACCTATAAACATTTTTATAAGTTAATTCTCATGAAAATTGATTTTCCTAGATAATACCTAATTGAAATTTTTTAAAAAAATAAATCATTGAAACATATATATAAGACCTTGATTGAATAGTCATGTTTCAACTAATGTGGCTATGTATTTGAGTACATATCAATAATCGTGCATCCCCAAATTATCTAGAGATTGTATATCCATGATATCCAAAAAAAATTGACCAAATTGCTGACCCATCCTAGGATAGTGATATCATGTTGGAAACTAACATATGTCATCCCATAACATTACATCATGACCAAAAAGTATCTCATACTTGGATGCTTGACTCTTATATCCCAAATACCGCACACATGTAATACCAAGATTAGTATATCAGTATGAAATCTATATCAATTATCATAATGAATAATTCATGGAAAATTATTCCAAAAACAATACCATAAATCCCTTTTATAAGTGTTTATTATGAACATTATACACTAAATACAATCAGAACACATAAATGTTGGTCCTATAACCACCATCCAACACCCATATATAAAAAACATTAATGGTGAAAATAACATCATTCTAGACCAAACATAGGACATGTAAGATAAATGAATCATTATATTCCACTTGTAATTCCATCATCTCCCAAAACATTAGCCATCCGTTCTAACACTGAAGTATAATGTTAGTGTCTGATGCCCTTATCTGACACTAAATCAGTAGAATGCCTCCTATTCCCATAACATCAGTCCAACATGAAAATACTTACACGTGACATCACATAAACTATACTATACAGTGTAAATCATTGTTCCCATAACCTCATTCCAGAAGTCAAACCATGGATGCAAATAATTGGTCCACCATCTAACAACTTGGTGTAAATAAAATTCCCATAGATATAGTCATGAACATTAAAAATAACATATAATCTGTTCCTAGGATTTGGTATGACACGTAAACCATATATTATACTAACCATTCCTAGAGCCTCATTTCTAATAGTAGAAAATTGGGATATCTAAAACCAATTGAGTGGATCATCTATCTATATATCTCAACCATTGTACTCCATACTAATAAAAAACATCCAAAATGTGAAAACCCAACCATATAAAAAATTCCTTGTTGGAATAATCCAAATCTCAACCTCAACAAACAAAACCATATCTTGGGATAGAAATAATTCCATCCCATCAATCAATATCTCATCCCCATTAGATCATGCTTCACCTCAGGTCCCATGAGAACAATCATTACCAAACTACATTAGAACAAAAACACACACACAATCTGGGTTGTCCTGTATATTGGATCTGCTCGTGTCCATATGAATCCAAACATAAACAGAGGCATCCTACAATGGATCTTCAGAATAAAGACAAAGTTGTAGGTATCCCCTCCAATTCCTCAAAAAAATTAATCTCACATGCGAACACCTATCATAAGAAACATATTTATGTTTCTATTAGTTCCCTCCAATCGATCGTCAATCTATAGAATTCTGACAAGGAATAAAAAATAAACCACATGCCACACGATCATTCTCAATAAGAAATAATTTCTTCCAATGATCAATTAACCAAAAACCATACCACTAGGGGCTTCTTTAAGATTTTATTAGACTCAAATAATCACCAAAAAACACCCTTATATTACATTTATACTACAAAGTAAACCAATCACAATGGATCTGACCACCCTGATCCTCATATATTGGATCAAAACATCAACTAGTCTAACCTCAGGAAACATTACCTGATATGTCCAGACAAACCATGATTACCCTTGAGACATAACTCAAATTACTCCTCATAGGATCCATCCAAGTGACATAAATCACCTCTCTCTAGAAAATTTACACCATACTAAAAATGGAGCTCACAATACTCACCCAACATCATTGCTCACAACATAACCCACTAGTGAATTTTGAATCCAAACCTCAAGGAAATAGTCCCAATAAACTTTCATGGTCCAAATCACCCTCCTAATGACATGTATACTCCATAATGATCTCACCATCACTATATATGATGAAAAAAACTCATAATGCACTACTAGAAAGTCTATTTATATTTCTAAAACACAAAACACAAAAAAAACCTTAAAGGGTAACCAAGGATCATCATATGATATGTATGCCCGAGCACATGGCATGTGCTCCCATATCCCAACAAGGGGATGTAATCTAGATAAAACAAGAAGGTATAACCAAAGTAAATGGAATGTATTTCAGGTACATAACATTAACCCAACATGGGTTACATACCATTGTACCTCACATGTTCTCTTTATATGACACTATTTGAATATATACTCACACATCATGTGCTACCCACCGTGGGTCTAGCAGTCTACCCTACATGGCCATGTCCCTCTTACATGGGGCATATGGACAAGTAATAGGCCACAAATAATGTGAAAACACATGAAATGTACAATGTACTCCACAACATATATTCTTCATCTTCTCTTCTTCCCGTATCGGGAAGAACACATATTGTTTTTTTCATAAAACTACACACCATGTAGTCTAGTTTCTGAACTAAAAAACCCTTTAAACCTCTCGAAATCCATATTTTTTAACATATAATAAAATATTGACCCTAATTGGTTCATTTATAATGAATCACCTTATACAAATATGGATATTAAATTTTTTTTTTAGGAATACATAAAAACATCCCAAAATACCATATTAGTTTATTTCCTTTGCAGTGTTGCACAAAAAATTAATAGTCTATTAAAAAATCGTCAATGTTTCACACAAATATCTTAACCGTTTTAAACAATCCTAAAATAATTATTTATAACGATGTAAAAAGAAAATAGAATAATGGTTGTGCTCAGACGCTTAGAAAGAGTAAACAATGGTTATTTGTAAACATAAATGTTAGCATAAAGGGTATGAGAATGTTATCATAACATTAGAAGATCATGCTCAATATTTTAATGGTATACTAAAATCATAAGAAAATAAAATAAACTGATAATTAAGATCACAATATTGAGATAATATATTAAATTATATCATACACATAGTATTATAACTTTTAAAACGTGTATAAATAGTAACATGTTCACTTATAAAATTAAAGACATGAAATCAGACCCTTATATAAACATATGGACATGGAAACAGGGTTCACACAAAAAAATTTCGAACATGAAAAAAGTTCACACATAACATATATACCTCTGAAGTTATCCATATTTACAAAATAAATTATATGGAGATATATGTCCCAACCATCTCATTGTGAAATCATTTAAATGTGTGTGACAACATCATAAAGAATCAAACGATAACCCAAGAAAAAAATATGGTTTCAAAAGAACATACCACGTGAAAGAGAAAATAGTTTCATAAACATCATTGCATAGAAAAAATTAAATGAATTAATATGAATTGATAAATAGGATTATTTTCCCAAAATTACATGAGTACCAGAAATATATTTCATCTTAGATGGTAAATAATTTTGAGATATCACATGAAAAAAATGGTTGAGTAAAATATCCTTTCATCATTTAAAATATTTTATTTTCATAAAATGGGGATTAAAATTTAGGGAAACGTATTACCCTAAAAGTAATCTTGAAATATTGTAAGTGAAAATTAATATAAATATGGCCATATGAAATCATAAAAAAAATCATGTAGTATTAGGTAAAAGAAAACATTTTTCCTATACCTTTGTTAGATTTTACAAAGTGTACCTTGAATCAAAAATAAAAATAGAATCCTTCCATACCCATTATTATAAATTCATCAATTGTAAAAATTGTAATTTTTATCAAAAAAATAGAAATAATATTGTATATTACATAATTAGTAAACATGGGCATGGATGATAAAAATTCCCTAATAAATACTTATATATAATCTATCTTCGATAAAAATGAGACTGAGAATGTGTCCCTTACTGTAGGTCTGTATTCCTTCATATGTATCTTTATCTCTTATATTGTGAATTAAATTATTTTATAATCATATTTGAGAAGAATATTTTTATTTATGATATCCTTTATGATCATATTATCACCCTTTTAATAATATATAATTATAAATTTTATTTTGACTTTAAAAACTTTATTTTACTCATGAATGTTTTTCTATATAAGTCACAATTCAAGTAAATATTATATAGTTTTTTAATTTACAGAATTATATTAATGTAATTTATATTATATTTATTCATTATATACATTTATGTAACCATCCATGAATGGTGGAGATACAAATAAATCATATCGCCTCAATGTTATGGTAGAATATACTTATACACGACTGATGTTATGATTTCATTAGAAGTAAAATGTATTGATATAGGTGGTATAATTGTTTTCATTGAATAAATATTAAGTAACAATAACTAAATATGTATATTAATTTCATCATTATACATATCAATATTAATTTTTGAATAAAAAATATAATACCACGACATGGAGACGATATGTCATATGTAAGAAGGTGTGGTGATTTCATTTGATATAGGATGGATATAATTTGAAATATCATTATTCCATAATCATAATATCATTTCAAAATAAAATTAATAGTATATTTATTACTTTCTAATGGAAAAATTATAATCCATATGATTTAGACTAATTAATATGTTTGAATGAATCAGTAGTTGATATTACCTATTCTTTGACAAGCTCCCCCAAGATCCCCTCATAAAAGCACTAGTATTGGTAGTTTGATAAGAACAAAACCTATAGTATTTAACTAGGGAATATTAAAATGGATATGGGTAAAGGTATCTTAGATTTAGGGATCATATTTATTTGATATAGTGAGGGAGGAGGACCCATTTTATAATTTAGGTGAGGGGAACTTTTGGAATCTCCATAAATATTAATTTATAATAAAATCAAATACCATAAAAAACATCAAAAAAGTCTTATTTTCAATGAATAGATCATATAATGTTTTAATATAGTCAACCAATAAATTTTAAACATGTTATTATGTCAATCAATATCGTTTCATTTTAATTATTTCATTGTTATTGTATTTTAATTTAAATTAATGTGACACATATTTCAATATTACAAGGGGTAATATGTAATAATTTTTTTTCAATTACACCATTAATGAAAAATTTAGGATATTTTATACCATATAATAAAGATTTTATATTTTAAAAATATTTTGTAATATTTAAATAATTTGATAAGACATTATTTTGACAAAATGTTAATAGTGTAAATAAGAACACTATTCATTTCATGGATTTTCGTTACTATCATGATAAAATTTTAACCTATAAAAATATTTAATTATATATCTAGGAGTTCTAGGACATCCAAAAGATACGTTACATATATTAATTATCCATAATTATATTTATTTTAAAATTTTCAATAACATTAATTGGATATTTCTGTTAATAAAATTATTATATTATCAGTTAATTTTTATTATATAATAAACATATTTGTTGAATATAAATTACAAATAAGATACTATAAAAGAGATAAATCCTATGGATTTCAGAGGAATACATATAGTCAAATATATCTTCAGTAATTTCCTATATTAAAAATGATTTATTTATTAAAACATGAATTTGACAACATTCACTTCAAATTAAATAAAATATTATAGGTGTCATAATCATTCCCTTGTGGCTAAAAATTGTCAATAATTCATCCCATGGAGGATTATGGTCTATATATACTCAGAAAATAATATTTTTTCTAGTGTGTTCATAGTTTAATGAAAATTTATAGTTTTATAAAACATATTTTAATTATATTTTATAAATTCAATAATTTATGAATCATCATTTTATATTCAATTAATGTTACTGTTTAATTTTTGAAAATTACAAATAAATTACTATGGTAATGAAAAGAATTTTATCTTTTAAATGATAATTTCTAGTCTAATTTGTCTTTTGTATAACTTTATATTAAAAATAATAATGTTATTAAAATTCGAATAATATATACTTATCTTTTATTTTAATAAAATATATTAAATGTCTTAATCTCATCAATATGGCTTCCAAAGAATAAAATTTCAACCTAAGGATGATTTAGGTGGAAAATGACTCAACAAATAATATTTGGAAAAGTGTTAGGGTAATTTTATAACATTATTTTTTCCATTAATTTACATATTTACCTTTTATCGTATTAATAAAAACCTAATATTGTTACTAATAATAATTCCCAAAAACAAGAGGAACCTTCTTAAATAATTAAAACCAATGGATTTGAAATATGGAATCCATTTTTCAGAATATAAAACATAGATGTTCCAATAATTAATTCACTACAAAATATTTGACTTTTTCCCATAGAAAATTAAAGACAGCTAATATATTTTATGGTAAAAACGAATAATTCTAACAGATATTATGTTTTATTGATATTAATTCCAACTACCAACACTTAGTTTTACTCACAGATATATCTATTGATATTGATGGTTCAATACCAACGAATCCTTTACCAATAGTTATATCTATTGCTTTATCATACTAATTACAACATTTATTTACCAAAATATAAATCTATTATTATTAATAACTATTACCAAAAAATCTATTATCGTCAATAAAAATTGTCACAACAACCAATTAAATAAAAAAAGTTATTTTATCAATAACTAATTAAGAGAAAACAATTTTTTTATGCAAATTTTTATTTTTATGAACAAAATCAATATCCATTTACTCAGTTTATATTAAAAATATCTCAATAATTGATCTCAATTTTAAATTTTATCCAAATATTAATAGTGTTAATATTTTTCAATGTCGTTCAATTAATAAGAATTTAGATATACATTATAAAAAAAATTTAAATCATTATGATATTTTATGTATTTAAATATATCCTTAATAACCTCTATACACATGATAATTTAATTTTTATATTTATATTTAGTAAAAATAATTTAATATGATTGAAATAAATTAAAAAAAACATTTATTAAAATTTAATAAATAAAAACTTATTAATAAATTAAGTAATATCATTCTATTAATAATTTAATTTTACAGATTGAAATTATTCATACACATACATAGTAGTTTTCTAATTTAAAATATTAAATGATACTTTTTATATGATATTTTAGTCATTTGAATTTAATTTTAAAAAATTTATCCCTACTGTTCTTCGATCGAGACCCCAATGCTTCATCGATCAGTCCTACCCACACCTTCTAGGGGTAACAGATCCACCTCTAATAAATTCATATGCCCTCTTAAACTTCACATGATCTAAAGTATTTACCAAGGACATTCATGTGACAAAAATCCTATCCATTTTAGTGCCTTACAAGATACCGTGGAATCTATAAATGTTATACTTTCTGTTACTCGGTTGTCACTTCCCATTAAGTTGTTCTTCATGGGAAAAAATATTTTTTCCTTTTGTTCATATTATATCATCTTCATTATTTCAATAAATCTTCCTTTACTACATCCTTCTCTCGGTCAATCTTCTACTTCACTATAGGTAATATTTAAACGATCTATGAATTTCATCTGTAGCTCGAAAAAAATGATTAAACAAATGAAAAATTAATATTCAATTTTAGTTTGTTTTATATTATTATATAAAGTTTTTATTTTTAGTTTCTATGTTAGTTAATTTTATAATCAATATTAAATTGTAATAATATTAAGTAATACCACTGGTTAAGTCATTTAAGATAAATCCTAACATTAATTTTAGTGAAATCCTATGGCAATGGGTTCTTTTTTATTTACCCCTTATTTGAAGATTGGACACTTGTTTTTTCATTTCTTAAAAAGTCCTATTAGCATGGTTGTGGTTCTTTGTTGATTTCTAGGTTGGTTTCTAATTTTCTCTTGGTTAGCGTTGAAGTTTCATGTTTTGAATGATGATTTCATTGAACTGGAACCAAATGTTTAAAATGTTTGGAATCTGTGTTCTTTTGTTAGAGGGATTTCTTCTCTAATTACAGCACTAATGTTTTTAAATGCTTTATGGAGTGTAATGGCACAACCTATATGTCTTTTATAGGTTATTTCACAATATAAAAATGACAGTCTGAAAAAGAAACATGACTCTTCTTCTCATAAGCACCCGGTTGAGATTTTTAATACTCTACCTGATGGTATCAAAGGTAAAAGGTGTTGCTTTGGTTGATGATAATTGTATACTTATCATGTTGTATTTACTAGAAATATTGGCTCTCATATTCTCAATTGAGGACCAGCTGGAGTGCAATGACATTTTTATGAATCTGGAAAGGAATCATCATTTGGAGAGTTGGAGTTCACCTAATACGTTAGCAGATTCAGGTTTCACTACTATAGGAGGTCTGATCTATACTTGGGGATAGCCGGAGTAGAGACTTGAATTGTCAAATTGTCCTGGTATCTCCTCTAATGTGTTTTTCATGTCTGGTTGTTTATTATCTCATTTATTTCCTTGATGGTGTAAGCTCATTAAACCTTATGTTTTCACTATATACTACACTTTCTTTAATACATTTTTAAGGGGAATGGGTTGGGAAACCAACTCATGTCTCCTTTCATAGTTAAAGAAACATTGACATGCTTACAATAAGATTTTTTAATGCTCGAATAATTTTGTATTTTTTGAGAAGGAAAAACTTTTCCTGGATAATTTCCCAAATTCTAGTGCTTTTAGGTGGAAATGTTTGAATTATGGTAGCATTATGAAATTTTCATACGGTAAAAAATTACAATTAAATGTTTTCCATCACTTGAACTTAAAACCTAAGCTCATCCCTATACATTGACCGGCTCATCCTACCATACCTAATACAGATCTTGGAGGCGGTTAAATGGACTCATCCTCACCTTCTGGGCACCAATGTAAGGTATCTGATCCCTTGGGTTAAAAAATGGGTTTTCCCATATTTCTTCATTTTTTAAGTTCTGTTATGTTTTCTTGGGATTGTTTATAGTGGTTATTTGTGGTGGATCAGTAGTGATAATGACATATTATTCATTGTAGAGGGTTTTTATTTGGTTGGTCTGAAATAGATAGGTGGAATAGGGCCCCATGATGTTGATGCTGCTAGAGCATCGATGCAGCTGAAGATTGGATGGTTGTTCCTAAGAATAACTGGAAATGTTACAGGCATTTCCAGTAGTAACTTAAGTTACACTTAGTAGGATTTTTATATTATGTATTATATTCACTTCAAAGGTATGACCACGACTTCCAGCATCTTGTGACTTAAATAGTCATGTTGTTTCTAGATTAATGTTTTTAGTTCTGTGATGCCCTCATAACTTATTATAATATTTGAGAACTGTATTTTTAATATCATAGTACTTTGATCCACTTTAATGGTCATGCTGAATGAGACAACTCCTTATTATCTATGTAGACTATTCTGCATTAATATCACAGTAAAATATTCGAAATTTTTAATATCATCACATTCTACTCTAAAGAGTCTTGGGAGGGAGTAATTAAATCCCAATGCGACCCATGTACACATAACAAGTCATGATTAATTAGTCTTCTTATTCATTACTTAGTCATTCATTCCGTAATCCATTGAATGAGATATGGAATTTCATCTTCATCATCATCCATCACATCATTAGAATCCACCGATGCTCTCAAACAACAGCTCTTGGACATGGTCCTCTCCCACAGAGCAATGGATTGGTGGATCATCAGTTTGGATAGATTAAAACATTAAAGATGATAGCCAATTCCCTTTTCAGGGTTGAACTAATTCTCATCATCTGCATAGATGTTCATGTTCCCCTTTGAGAACGACCTAAATGTTGGATCCACTAGTTCTGGATTTTCATGAAATGGATGACTACTGCATCAATCTTATGAAGCACATCTTTCATTGGTGCTTATCACATGACAGTTCTGTTGACCTTCATCAATATATTGAAAAAAAGTCGGATGAATGGTTTATTTTGTGATTAAATGGTCTCAAACATGAATTCCATAATTTTCATGGTGGTTTTGACACAATCCTTCAGCTAGAGAGAATTATTGTCTTAATTTAAAATCCCAAGGTGTGATCCACTAGATGTTGAACATCATTTGATTTTTATATATTCTTTTTAGGGAATGACACATGAATACCAATGACTCTACAAAAACATAAACAAATTTCAATCAACTGTTTATTTGTTTTAGATTCTCTTACCATAAAACATCCTTTTATGGTCCAAATATCTATCATATTTTAGATGTTGACATGAAACAATTATTTAATTACTTTATGCAGGGTAGACTGTTCTGTATTTTTAATATCATTGTAGAATGTTCTGCATTAAAATAATATTAATACTATTTGACATTAATAGTCAGGTATTTTTTGTGTATATTCTCAATAGATTTTAATTGTATCTATATGTGTTTTATGTGGCGTAGTAATCCAAGCGAAATTCTTTAAGTAGTATAAATTAGACTCTATAAGTCATCATATTCTGATATTTTTAGGGTTTCACCACAAAGAACATTGAAAGTAATTTTTAAGTTATATAATGGATATCTTTTCTTTTTTTCCTCTGTCCATGGACATAATTTATTTTCAAAGGTTAATTTCATTACAAACTCTCTGTTACTGGCCCATAAAATCATCTGTTGTATGTGATTTTTCATTGAAACTACTGAAATAGATTTCAAATGAGACTTGTGAAACAAGATGTGTGACACGCAGGAGGTTTTGCACTGTCATCTCACTGGTTAGAAACTCATGATGAAGGTTAATAGGTTTGAAGATCATTAGTCCAGGTTTGGTCTTTTGGTTCTTTATTCACATTACCATCCCAACTTAATTTCACATACATTACTCGCCAAATCCCATTCACATCAGCAAGAATTTTATGGATAATAACATAATTTTAGAATCCAGGGGTCCCTTATATGATGCCTCCTGAGATGGTTCCAATTATGGGTCGTAATCTATATGTTTTGGTAGGGACTAATGGGTTACTGGATGACCAACAACTATTTTAAATAATATGATCAAATTAACATCAACACAGTGTGTAAACTGGGCATGAAGGTGTAGGTATAATGACATGTTGGGAGGACCATGATAAAGTTTCTATATAATAAAGTAGAGGGGAACCTTGTTTGGGCTATGAGATGGTTATTTTAGTTAATTTGAAATATCGGTAGAACTTTATTTCTAGTTATGTTGTTGTTCATTTGGTTAATTGCCTAATGAAATCATGATCCAAATCAGCTAATGTGAGATGGTTATTTGAGTTAAAATGAACTCTTGGTAGAACTTTATTTCTAGTTATGTTGTGGTTCTTTTGGTTAATCGCCTTATGAAATAAATATCAAAATCAGTTGATGTTTCTATCCACCAGCATGTTAAAGTATTTCAAATAAGAAACTCCAAACACCTCATAATGTTTTCATGTTTATTATGTGTTTCACCTTCAATTCATTTTATATACTTTCCTTTCATTATATTTTGGTTTCAATTCATGCATATAATTTGAATGGATTTGTCAGTATGTTCTTTGGTTATGTGTGTTGTAAATCATGGAGATGAATGGAAACCTCCAGTATCTTCCCATGAAACATCTTCAATAAGTTGATTAATGGGGACAAATGTATGGTGTGCTTCTGAGTATGCATGGGCTGACCAGTTGACTTCCAAATCAGATGTGTACCGATTTGGTGTCATATTCTTGGAGATGACTTCTGGAAGGTGGGCTACATATATTGTTAGGTCCAATAACTATAAATGTTTGACATCAGGGGTACATTTCAAGTTATTATTTCCAACCTAATTCCAAGTATATATATTTTTTAAATAAAAGGCTATCTTTGAATGTTTATTTCCTTGTTGTGCAGACACTGCCTTTGTTGAAAGTCAAAATTAAGTTAAACACAAATTCTCGAAGATCATCACAAATCATTATTCCTTGTTGTGAAGGTACTACCTTTATCCCTATTGTGTATGCATATTTTTGTCACTTGCCTATGTAACTTTTTCAATTCTATATGAGATATTTTCTTATCTGTTTTTTCATAGACTGGAGCTGGCATGAATGGGGCACATACTAGAGCTGACATGGATGGGGCATAGACTGGAGCTGGTATGGATGAGCTGGTGCAGGAGCTGGCATGGACTAGAGCTAGCATGGATGGGGCTAAAGCTGGATGAGTTGCCATAGACTGGACGTGTCATGGATGGGGCTGGAGTTGGCCTGGATGGGCTGGGGCTGGAGTTGACATGGATGGGCCAGATCTACCAGTGCTAGAGTCTCTGACGATGATGGGTTGGAGTTTCTGCGATGATTGATCCTATTTGGGGGGAATCTAGTAGGGGGCAGAGTTTTCAATAATTGTGGAACAAAATTGTGGAATAATCCTAGTGGGGATCCAAGAGGTTATGTTTGTAATAAATTTCTGTATTAAAATAATTAATTCTTATCTAATTCTAAACATGTGTTGAAATAGTGTTTGGTTTAATAATTAAAACATGTGTATTATATATAATAAATTAATAAATATAATATGAAATTTTACTGGCAATAAAAATATTAATTTTTTTATTTAAATTTATTTTATAAAAAAATATTATATATTGTTATTAATATTACCAACAGATAAAGTTTTCCCCAAAACCTATTTCTAAGAACTTTAACCAATATATATATTATCTGTTGGTATTATTATATTTACAACAGAACTATTTTATCTATTGCAAAAACATTTAGCGACAAAATTTTTACTGACAGTTTAGTGACAGGGATATATATGTTGGTAAAACGTTTTACCCACATAAAATGCACTTTTACCAATAGATATGTCTCCTTTGGAAAATGTGAAATATTTTGTACTAATTATAAAGTAATCCTGTAGTTGGATGGGGAAATTGGGATTTAAAAGATAAAACATGGAAATGATTGAAATGTATTAACATATATAACAAACATATAATTTATTCCAAATACATAAATTATATTAAATGATAAACATATAATCTATTTATACTTTAAAACAATTCAAAAACATAATTTTACAATATAAATAATAGTTAAAAAATTTCTATGAAAATTCACAATTTTTTTACAATTCATCAATAAATAAACATTAAAGAAAAATACGAAAAATTAAAAAAAATTACTTTTTCATACCCAACTTCCAAAAAAATTATTTTTTATATACTATAAAATTAATTGTCAAAATCTTGATTTAATGTTGATGCACCATCAAAAGATGGAAAAAAATGCATTTTTATAAAATACTTATTTTATCGGAACAATTAAATTTTTTCATATATCAGGTTAAAAAATATAATATGAATTTTGAAACATTATATTTAATTTATTACATATATAATTCATGAATAAAACCCATCAAGAGTGATTTTATTAGATTATAAACTCACTTATTTTCATTTAAATAGCTTTTTAGAAAATCATTTTATTTTATTTTAAAAGGGGTTTTTTTAATTTATAAATAATTTATTACAAATTAGCTATATATATATATGAGGAAATTATATTTATATAATCCAGTTAATACTGTTAATATATTACTTCAAAATGGTTAGGATATAAGGTATAAAAAAAAATTCAGTTTCTTTGTTATACCCACTCTTGCGAGAAATGAATTCTATCAATAGAACCTAAAATTATGTCTAACAAAAGAATGAAATAGTGTTTCATATACCACAAGATAATATTACATTGTGTGTATCACAAGCAAATATTGATGTATCCTATAACATAGGATATCAATGAAATTGAAATAATGAACTAATAAAAACCTAAGGAGGCTACATCCTTAGTAGTAAAAAATTTATAAAAAACATGAATCAATTAATGTATAGAGGTATAAGAATAAAACAAAAAAAATAAGCCTACCTCAAGGAATAAAATCTGAATCATTGGGTATAAATCCACTCCTGTCTGATGTTTCACCTTGATCCGTTCTATATCTACATTATGGATGTAGTCCGACGATATCTCATCATCCGCCTCCTCTCAACAATAGGTTTTTTTGTGAGGGAGAACCCTTTATACATTACCTTCCATGCGTGGCATCCAAAAGTTATTGGGGGATTCATTTAATTAATTTAATTAATTAATTATCCTGATAATACATGTCATGAGTTCTCAAAATCGAATGGATTTTATACATCTCTTAGGAAAACCCCCCATTTCGAACTCAACCACAGAGTCAAATTCTTATTATGATGATGTGTATGAAAGATATCATCACTTGGAAAAATGTTAATAATTTAATATATATGTGATTAAATATAAAATATCCCTCCAAAACAAGAACATCTCAAAATTCCAAAAAATTCATTTCCTATTATGAGCGCTCTATTCCAGGACCAACATAGTGTCCAGATAAATTATCCAAGATCATATACTAAAGAAGAAATGATGGGTTTACCCCTCATTATCACCAAAAAAATTAATTAAAATTTATTCTCAAATTCAAAAACAATGAAATATTCAACTCTCCAAAACAACCCACCATAAACCATATTTTCCCTGATAATATCCATTAGACCACGACCCACACAACAAGACCCACAATGATCATTAACTCAATCTCCACTACTTGTGTAATACTAGGAGATTCCATTCAAGTTTCTCTATAAAACACTTTAAATATGGTATACTACTAATCAGTTCCTATGAGACTACATTCCACAATCAACAGTCCTCTATGAAAGAGACAACCCAAAACCATACTTCATGTGATGACTAAAAATAATTTTAATCTAATCATTAATCTCTTGGTGATCCCCGCCAGATAAGATTACTAAGTATCATATCATAACCGAAACACATTCTCCATAGAACATTCCCCTATCAAATCCATAGCATTGATTTGGATATTTCCACATCGCTCTCCCCTATGTGTTAAAATGAAACATATAATATAACCTATTACTATCAACTAAGAACAACATCATTGGTATCATTTAATATTTGATCCTCCATAGGGACCACATTCACAAAAAATAGATTGTACACACCCAACCATGTGACCACAAACACACAGCTTCGTGATCCCAATCTCCAAGGAGTCCCCTAATAAAACTAAAAAAACATTTATATAGCATGGAATATACCAGTTTACCTCTTAACAAACATTAGATGATGTCAATATATTAGGCCTGATTATATCAATAAATAATTTATACTATGATTTTTCTGACGAATACCACCCAATACTCATCTATTCCAAAACATCATAGTTCTATCTGATGGTCTTGGTAAACAATGCAGAAAATCCAATTATTAAAACCACAATGGGTTTCAACAGGGTCATGGCTACATGTAAAAAATTAGAACCTCATACGTACACTCTTATAATGTTTTCTCCAAAACCCAAATGACAAAATTTGTCATCAATTCTTTATTTTCCATGATTCCTCTATCAAAAAACTATTTCACACCCTTGTGTAACCTAACCACGAAACATGTTCTTACTCTTATGAGTCACCTTTAATAGAAAAAAATTCAACAGGCCTAAGCACAAAACATGTTATCATTTTTTTCTCCTAATCCAACACAAATATATAATGATCAACTCATCAATTCAAAAATTTCATAAGATACAATCCGGAATGAATAAGTCCCTATCAGGACCAACCACAAGAAAGAATCACTTGTACAAAAACACCCCATCTAAAAAAAATCCAACCAGAATAAATCTCAATCCCAACCGCACCCTTTCATGCATAATTTTTAAGAGTCTAATGAATTCATATGTACCTCTAGTTCCCAAATGTACTGATAACACAGTTGAACCCTCCCCCCATTCATTCTCAAAAGTGAAATGGCTCTCAGTCACATCTTCAGGATCACAAGAAATAATCCACCAGCCTATCCCATATAGTTTTAGCAACCACATCTAACATCACATCACTATGTAAAACCACCAAGGTATACACTTACTCAAAAGGCCAAAAGTCATGGGGTGTCAACATGAACCTATTTCATTTTCATATGACACCAATAAGACAAAACACCCCTCTAGGTTATCTTTGCAAGAATCCATCATATACCAAGAAACTGCCAACAACATGGCTATCCTCCGTCTATGAGAATATGCATCTCTGACTACTTATTAGAAGACATAGACATGATACCAATCCCAAAAAAGACATCCAAAAGGTGTCCAACCACCCTATAGTTATTTCATATTGACCCACTAGGGTCTTTGAAACAACCACACGCAAGAAACACATCAACGTCATTATCTTAAGGCATATATAATATAACTTAAAACCCTAGAATAAGATGGGAATTCATAAGATCACACACTAGAAGGAGTATAACATGGGCAACCAATGTGCCTCAAAGGATTCATGTGACCCATTTCTCCCCTATATTCTAATATTCAAAATTCAACTCACATGACTCTTGGAAATGGACCATGAGCCCGACGTCCATCCTAAACCATCAAATAAAAACTATCGGTGCATCAATTGAAGAAAAAAACATATAAATCCATAACATAAAAAATCCAGATCATCAACCCACCACATGGTAACCTACATTTCCAACCAATTCATCTATTTTTTATTCAGCAACCTAATATCCATCATAATCATGGACACATTAATATATCTCTTTTCTACCAAACCCCATATTATAAAAAACATGAATGTAACCCCTCTGATACCACATCATTACGTCCCAAACTAGATGTCACTAAAACTAGTTTTATGACAAAATTTTCCATAAGACATCAAGGGTATATCATTATGTTCTATAGTATTCCAAATAACATTGGGGGTGTAAGGTGGAATTGTGAGAAGAACCTAATAGTAAGTTAGAGTCCACAATGAGAAGTAAATAACCAAACACCACAAAAATCAGAGAATGATAAAGAATATAAAAAAATCTAAAATATTGTGTAATAAAAAATACAATAAATTGATAAACAATTATTTCATATATTCAGCAATAATAACAAAATCAACTTATCAAATAAAAAATTGATTGTAAAATAAATATAATATGCCCTATTACTAACACTTAGTCGTATCACATATCCAATATCTGGTACACTATCTTGCTACTCCATCTAGACCGATCAACTCCAGTATCCCATCACACTCATCAATGTATCATTAGGCCTCAACCAACTCAATCATGAATATCTAATCAACCTAAATGTACATTTAGTGTATGCATGTACACATAGGTCTACACAAAGGGGTAAGAAAAAATTAATAGTATGTAACCCCCAAAAGTGATCATATAAACTTATAATATATGTTTATTCCCTTGAAATATGCAAAATATAGTCAGTATATAACCAAAAAAAAGAAAAATATAATCATTGATCCTTAGGAAAAAAAACCACGACACTCTGCACCATATTTGAAAATTGTCGGGGTTTCTATGAGCATGTTTCCAAGATAAAAAATCCACAAATAACAACCGGGCTCCGTTTTCATTGCAGCTGCAACCAAACTAGGCCAAAATGGGGTCCCATACTACAATAGTCCTATCATTTGGGAATCTAATATAAGTTATCTCATACAAAGAATGTCATGAATGAGAAACTCTATCACACGTGGAACATAGAAAGCGATTCCCAAAGTATCATAAAAAAAAAAATTAATCATTCCTTGACATTCATTATGAAAACTATATAATTTATCATAAAAAATAATGCCTAGATAATCATTACAAAACCAATGACATAATACAATCCAACGGTGACGATAATGAACATTATCCTTTCAAACCTATCCCAAAAAATAAATGTAGTCCCCAAAACCTTAGTCAAGAAACGATATACAGATATCAATTGTGGTGCATATAGCATCATTAAAACCCATCCAAAAGAGAAGGGGCATCAGTAAAATATCATAATATATATAGAATTATATCATCACCCATAGCATCAATATGGAAATCTATCCATGATGTATACTATCTGTTTTCAGATACTTATTCTGAAAGCATATCCACAGTCTACTGATTTTTCCTATAACAGTAGTCTTTCACCAAAACATATACACGTGATGTCCCATACACTATAATAAAAATTATAAATTGAATGACTCATAACATCTATTAATTAATAAATTAATTGATGTGTGGAAGCATTACACCATACATCAAGCTGGTGTACCACCAATTCCAAGAACATTAGTTTGGAATATAACCAAGAAAGTATATTTGTTACGTCTTCATCATCGGTCAGATTCAAAATCCGTATAGTACTCTAATCATTCCTGAGCCCCATGTCCAAAAATACCAATTTTAGATATCTAGACCAATATTTGTCTATTTTCAATCTATTTATCTCATCCATCAAAAAATTTACTCATAAAATATTTTCCAAAACATGGAAACACAACCATATCACAACCACCCCTTTGACACAATCTAATTATCAACCTCAAAAATAAAAACATGACATGTGATGGAAAAACTAATATCACACACATCAATATATATTCCCCGTGGGATCATAGATCACCTTATGTTACATGTGAATACCAATAAGAAAACTAGTAAAACACATGCACCCATTGATGGTCATCTTATCAACTGAGCCAAAACATGATCCAATATAACAACATATTAACAGAGGTATCCCACCATTGATCCTCAAAAATATCACTCAAGTGGAGGGATCATCCAATAATACCTGGTAATAACCAAACCCTTGAGGAAATCCCTATCCAAATAGTCATCCTCAAGCAGCCCCTAGTGGCCTCAAACCCACCCTCAATCTATTATATAATTACGAGGAATCAGAAATAGAATTCATGCGACATTGACATTATCAACATCCATCCATGGCATCTAAATATAACATAAAAACCCCATCCCACTATGGGAGTCCTAAAGAGTCCCTCTTAATCAAATCAAAACAATAATAGAACATTTCCATAACCACCATCCAACAATGTGAACCAAGGCTAATGACTGTAACCAACCTGATCCTCAAACATAGGATCCAAATCTCAACTACTCTCAGTTCAAGAATCTGGTCACAATACAAAGGGAAAAAAATATTTTCCTAGTGATACGGATAAAACCCCACATCCCAAGAACCATCCAAGAAACCTCAATAATAACTCCCGAGTAAACTCAAGACATGTGAATTACTTATCTGACAATCCCCACATAGCATTATAGCTCAATAACAGACCCACTATATAATTCTAAATCCAATCATTCAATAAATCCACCGTCTAAAATAGAATTTTCCAAAACACCATATAGATGAAATGTATATAATTAATAGATACCTCTAACATGATATTCACTAAAAAGTTATCAGAATGAATTACATATAAATATAGTTACATTTCCACAAAAGAAACCCAAAAAACCCTTCAAGGGTAAACAATGATAATCATAGGGAATATATACATGGGATCATAGTTTGTTCTCCCATATCCCCAGGTGGTAATGTCCTCCGGAAAAACATGGAAGGTATAAACAAAGTACATGAAATGTATGTGTGGTACAAAACATGTCCCTATATGGGAAAACTACCCATGTGCCACACATGGTATGGAAATGATCCCATGTATAGATATATACTCACATGTGGTGTTTGTCCCACATGGGGTATGGCTGTATACCCCACACGACCATCTAACCTTTTACAATTTCACATTCCCATGTACTCAACCACATTCCAAGTGACACTTCATAATGCATCCTCCGAACGACATGTCATGTTATCATATTTTTCTCTTCTTCCATGAACATGAATAACAAAATTTGTGTCTTCATAAAACCACTGATAGTGTAGTTAGATTCTTCATATGGTAATCTCTACGACCCTTTAAAAACCCTATTTTTCCAAAATATGAACAAATAGATATGTGTGGGGTCAGAAATAGTAATAAATAATACAAAAAACTATAAAACAATTCAGGGCGTGAGAGAATAAAATTCAAAAATCATCCTATCTTTTCATGTAAAATCATATTATTAGGGTCGAAATTTTATCCTAGATGAATCCACACATACATATGGTCTTACTATATATCATTGATGTATTCCAAAATAAATCCTCACCCTCTCTGTCAAGGCGTTGCATTATGGAGTACACTCTCCCCATTCCCTACTATGAGTGGGAGACTAAATTTGAAGCGGACAACTATAATTAATCTAATCTAATAATTAAACAACTAATACTAATGCAAATTCCACGAACCCGCATATAATTTATACATCACCTTTGAAAAAACCCCATTCTAGACACAACCACAAGGTCAGAATCTCAATATGACACTCCATTTAAAATATATCACTACTTGAACCCATGTAGAAAATTTAGTATAAGATTAAGTAAATATTAAATATTATTCAAAAACAGTAAATGATCGAAATTACACATGACTCTTGTCATAGTATTAATGCCCTATTCCCTGAACAATAGTGTGGTTAGAGAAAATATCCAAGAACATCTTCATGGAAAAAAATGACCATTATACACCTCATGAGAACCTAAGAGAAAAAATCATATTTATGTTCAAATTATGAAACCCAAAAAACTCAGGTCTCTGCAATGACATTCCATATTCACACATATATATATTCATGAATGAGTGGATTATCAAAAGTTATATAAGAGTTTTATCACTATTACCACCAATAACACATCCAACATATTCTATTATACACATGAATCAATGTATTATGATTCATTACCCATGATAAAAATGGCATGGCCATTTGCTATGGTGGAATTGAAAATATGGATTTCAAACCCCCTCTATGTAATAATTTACCAAAAATTCCCACAATTATTGAATGTGTCACAACAATATTCATAATATAGTTACCCAAAATTTTCTTACATAAACACTTTATCCTATAAAGACAATATTCATTACAAATTAATATGATCGGTATTAGAACTGTAATGTTTTAGTGCGCATATATTACTTCATAAATAATGAAAGGGTGCAAAAAAGTTCGACATCATTTCAAAAAAATTATTCACAACATTAAACACCATGATATTTTTTGATATATATTTTTATATTAATAAATTACATTTCATTAGTTAATTTATTCACACAAAACAAAAACAACAATAAAGATACATTATACCACTAAAATATCAGTATTTAATGTGATAGTTATCACCTAATAATTGAATTGGTGGGTAAGAATATGATTAATCTCAGTGTGAAAATTATATAATGTTTTTACAAAATAAAATGAATTAATTAAGTAATAATAAATAAGAACTCAACTTTTAATAATTTTATTTACCCCAACGTTAATTTTTTATTTTCAAAAAATTTTGGGGGAGAAGTGAGAACCCTCAATTCTCACCAGTTTCAACACCAAATGATATGATAGATTTGTTGAAAAATAGTTTGAGTTGGTAAGAATCAATATCCCTATGAAATATCCAGTTAATAGAATGTACCTAGGTGTTAGGGTAGTCCTTTAATGTTTCTTCATATAGATGTCTCATGTTTTCCAATGATTTTCTGTATTCCTCATTGTTGATCTTCCACATGTTGAGTCCTCTATGTAAAATATGGAGCTTTATATCTATCCAATTGCATCGATATTTGGTAGTGGTCGCCTGAAGCAGTCTCATCTTCATTAACACCTTAATATCCATATCATCCTCTATAGTTTCATCTAAATGCTTGAGATGATCCATGTGTTTCATCACCGATGACACCTGTCGCTGATGGTATTCATTGGAGCTTGGCTCATGCTTCTTCCCCAGATTATGAAGCCCCTTATCGGCCATGGGAATGTCATGAACTACATTCTTGTATCATGCATCCACCATGTACGTCGATGTGTCATCCACCTCATGCTTGTCAGACCCTTTGTGTTCGTTAGAAGAGGTGATGACTACAATTGTAGGAGACTTTGGTGGAAACATACACTTGTATGAGGATATAGTAACTGGATGACTAGGTAGATTGGTGCAGTCCTTACATTGTACCCTTCGATTGTTCATAATAAATTAGAATGAATCTATAATTTTGTTCTTTCCCTTACGTTAGGAGGATCTAATGTAGTCCTCCACTATGACTCGTTCCATGGAAACATCGAAATCTAAGGCCATGTCCATTTCTTCTTGAGATGCTTCTACATCCTCTAGGGGATTCCCTCCATTATCCATCCCTCCTAATTTCTCATTAACATGGGAATCCTCTATCCCTACAACTGAAAACTAGTTTTGATATGAGAAAGTAGAACACCTAGATTTAAGATTTTCTGCATAGAAAATTCTAACACATGTGACCTTCATTGATTTTTCTAAATCTTATGTATGTTCTAATCCTCGACCCATGAGTTGAAATGCTGATGTGTTTTCGTCCAGTGATAGACACTGGGAAGCCTCACCTTGGTCTTGATCTTCGAAGATAGGCTCAGCCAACGCAGCTCCATTGCTGGTGTTTGAAGGGACCATTTTCAATGCTATTGAAGCATCCAAATGGACTTCCCTATCATTCTGACCAGACCTTCTAGCAGTAGTGACTTATGGTCATGTGACATAAAGATCGAATCTCAGCTATTAAAAAATGTTGTAGACTCTTGTGTTATCCAGAGTTACCAAAGACTACTCTCGAGGATTATGAGAGGCGGTATGAACATCCCCGAACCGCTGGCCAACTTCATCATACTTATGCATCCCGGCCTCCTTCCCAGGGGTTTCAGCCCTGTTTTTTGAACTAATGTACCTTCAATGTTGTTCCCTATTGGAACAGAGGAGCAAGTCACATGGATGTCTTTTTTCAGATGTCCAAAATGATAGTAGGGCTGGCAATAATCAAAATAATTTTTCATTAACCATGGATTTAGGATAACACGGTTCATTACATACCTCAACCTAGACAACTTCTACTAGAGGCTTCTAAATTTAAACCTCCACACATATTCAGGGAGTAATGAGATGGAAAATGGATCTCAAACGTTCATCAATGTCTAGGAATCTTCCAACAAGATTACCTAACATCCAAAGAATATTTTATTTTTAATAATAAAATTATATTTATCTTAATCTACTTAGTTGATGAATTTGGTATTAAAAATTTAATAACTGGAGAGGAATTTGTTAAAAAAAATATTCATTTCATTTTTCATTCTTTAGAAAAATTATATTCATAAAATAATAGAAATTTAATATTTAAAAATAAATTCCTTGTCTCTAATTTGTGTGTAATTTTTTTAAATTATTATATTTTATTTTTGGTCATTATTAATAGTAATAATAATTACTTATTACCATAGAAAAGTTAATAAATGCTAATTATATTTAAAGGACATCCTAACTATAAAAATTCCTTGAAAAATTTCATTTAGTTCATTATATGAGTATATGATTTCTATAATTATCCAATCATGAAAAATATGACCATTTTACATTTAGCATTTACTTTGAACTTTATAATATTTAAATAAAATATATTACTAAAATATCACCTTTTTTATTATAATATATATAATATTTAATAATTGGGAAATAAAAAAATAATGTTATGTTATAATTTTTTCTATGAAATAATAACAATAATTTTATCATGATAATTTATTTTTAGTATTTAGTGATTAAATGAATACCTTAAATTCATATGGGACACCACGATATTACTAGTAAAAGTAGTAGAAGATCCATCTTAATGATTTTAAAATCACTAAATGTGAATTTTATATGGTAAAAATTTAATCCATTGTCCATTTATGAGTCAAAAGATACATTATGATAGCATTATCAACCAATTAATAGTTGAAAACAGTAATAATATGGTAATTGTCATAAAGTTCAATGATGGGTTAAAACAATTAGATAATGGTAATCATATAACAGTTTTTTTCCAAATATTATTGTATAAGATTAATTATAATTATGAACATATTATATTCTAATTATATAAATTTTTACACATATATTCATGGAATAAATTTTATTAATTTAATATTTTACATAATTCTAATAGTTCCCCTCTACTTGAATATAAATGGGAACCAACTCCCCTTCATTATTAACAATTTTGAAAACCTTATATCAATGAACATATATTCAATAATATAATAATATTTTCTTTCAACACATCCTAGATCCTTTTTAGTTTCGAAAAGACCATCCTTTCTTGTATTATGTGTAATCAAATTAGGGTTTCTCGATGAAGAGGTATATCAACTAATCGTGGATTTGAATTAATGTCTTAATATACATTCTATAAATCTATGTTATATATTATAAAATATATATCTATGTATATTAAGTATTCTTAATTTTTATTTTGATTATAGAACAAAAATTATCAATCCTATTTGCAACTATTGGAAAATGATAACATTGCTCAACATTACGTGAGGAAAACCACCTCTATGAATCGATGTGATTTATTTTTTGATTCCAACATGTCGTGATGGTAATAAGGAAAAATTTAATAGAAATATCGGATATAAATTTAATATATAATTTTTTTGGAAATGAAAATTAATTTTAACTTTACTTATTTCTATTCGTAGTAAAATAGAAACAACACTCATCCATACAGACTTAAATCTTCATGTAGTAACATAATTCATTTTCATCACCACTTTAAATGAATAGTTATAATAGTATATATAATTATTATCGATGATATTAATGGAATTAATAAAATTTATTTGAGAATGGAACCATGCTCAATGTATAATAATTTGGACTATCGAAGAAAAACATCCATGAAAAGTAAAGCAGTTACCACCTAAAAGATCTATTTTAATAACAAGTCATTAATAAATGGATTATAAAATGTTAAAAGTAAAACAGTTATTAAATGAAATATATAAATATATTTATATAATATATATAACATTCGAATTTTCGCCATAATAATTAATTCATATTCTGTTAAATTATTTAGTGAAAAAACATAAATTATCAGTGAAAAATATTAATTTTTTTGTTAAACACGTCGCAAAAGGGTAAAAATCATAGTTTAAACTATGGAATATTCAATTGAATCTTTTTAAAGTTTATTTCATGTTTATTTCATCTACAATTTCTCAGTGATGATATAAAAAATAAAAAATATCTTATATTAAAGACATGAAGTTTATTCAAAAAAAGTTAATAAACCTAAAATCGTTTGTCGTGTGGGTAATATGAGACCAAGATTCGGTCTATAAAGGTATTCTTACCCTAGGAAGACTATGAAATTCAAATGAAGATGGAATTTGGATGCCCATGTCAATAATTAATAATTTTAAATAATGTTTTTAAATATTAAATTATTGGACATAATTTTATATCTCACCAATGGAACATTTCTCGGAAACTCTGACACCTCCATTGTCTCTAAAATGGGTGGTTTACCATAAAAATACTTTGAAATTGATACAAAATTGGTATATGGATAGATTTCCGAAAAAAAACTAATTTTTTTTATATTTGAATAAAACTATATAATTTTTTACTTTCAAAAAAGGAATCCAATGTTCATCTACCTCTTTCCTATGGAAGGATTCCAACAACTCATGGGGATAGTTTTTAAACCTTTATTATTCACATGGTTTGACTTGAAATTTATGGTAATTTTTTCCTTTAGAAAAACTCATGACACAATGTGAATTTATTTGTTTAAAAACAAATTGTATATCTAGTAGTAAATACCCTAAATGAGGATTGAGTTTTTCAAATCCTATAAATACCAGCTGTTCTATACTCTTTATAATCACACCAATCAACAACCAAAATAATATTTGATGATGAGTGAAGGGTTTTCTAGAATTAATTGAAAATATGAGAGGTTTTTCATTTAAAGTGTAATCACCTCCTCTATTACAGGTTCTTTTCACAGTTCCCCCATTAGTGATTTATCATAGTTTCTTATTTTATTTCATTTATTTACTAAAATCTACTTTTTCACATTCCATTACTTTTAGAAAAAATTGTAATTTCATGATGTTGTGTGATAAAAATGTTTCTTTCCTTTATTAAAAGAAAATAACACATATATATCTAAGGAAATTTTTATAATAAATTATTAAAATGTTATAACATACAATTATCAAGGCCTAATACATAATCATAAAAAGTAAAATTATTGAAATTTTCAAATGATTTTTTATAGAGATTATCAAAATATATTTATGTAGTTTTATCAAAGTATAATTATGAAAATTGGTCAATGAGGATTTCTTATGAAATTATCATACAAAAGTTACATTTATTATTAAAGAGTAATTTCAATAACTATAAAATGATAAATGCAAGACTATCATAGATACTTATTGAATGATAATTACAAGAGAATGCATTTTAACTATTTATATTATTATAATTATTTAGGAAAGATAAATATTTATCACTTTTGATAATTTAAAATATAATTTGGTAGATATCATAAAACTGTAATTATCACCCCTCTTGATAATTTGTATGGTAATTTTAATACTATTGTGTAGGAATAACATTTTTTCTCATATAATATTCTATTTCTTTTTTAAAATAAATGGATCTATTGGTTTTTGGGGACCGCTAATATACTCCAATAATCAACCATTCAAAGACCCAAGACTTCTTACATGTCTTCATTGATGATAATAATATCATGAAGACGTCTTCAAGACTTCTGAGGTAGGAAGTCCCCTACCTAATTGGGATCATGTATATAATTGTTTCTTTGATAATTATAATAGTGGTTTTTAAATTGATTGTACTTGATAGTCATCCGAGGTGGGTGTATGTAGCCCATAGAAACTATTGTGACTCCATGAATGATATAAGTGTCTCTATTATACATATTTATCTATGATAACATGTTTTCATGTATGACGTTATATACTCATAATAATATATTATTCATACTTTTGGGGTTGTCATGTATATATATATTACTAGGTATTGTTTGTTGTAAGTTGTGATTGGGATTGGTGTACTGTCAGGAATTAATTCTTCTCTAGTAGGGCTAAGTGCTTCTCTGCATCCATAGTTATGAGGGACCTGAGTACAGAGTCAAATTATAAAACTACCATGTAATTTTGTCGAGGGTATTTTTGATGATTCCTTGATAATAAGTTTTATTCTCCCAGATATGGCCTAGTTTATGTGAGTACAGAAGTTAATCTCGGCTAGAAGATATCTGCAACATATTACACTTCATGGAATCATGAAACCAAGTATCATCGCTATGGCACCATGATTACGCCATACATGGGATGGTTTCTTTCCACTAACTCATTAAGTTATCTTCTGGTATGAAGCTGAAGCAGGTACGATCGGGGGTTGTTGAGGCATGGTTAGTGCACAAACTCTCGGTTTTGATTGTATGTTTATGTGTTTTTCTATACTTATTAATATTATGGAATATAGTTTTATACATCACAAAATCAGGTTAATGGATTCAATGGTGGTATCATATTGAGTCTTGTATCAAACCCTATATCTGTGTTTCAATGCGGTCATAGATTTCATGAGATACTTAAAGAAGGGAAGGGGACCTACAGTGAATGGTTGAGCAGGTAGAGAATGAAACTAAAGAATATAGAAGAGTAGGGTAGACACTGGAAGACCATATAGTTATATATTTATCATTTACATCTCATTAATCTAGTCACCATTCCATTTTGGAAGCTCAAATTTATTAACCATGTATGTCACTTCATTTTTTGCTATTTACTCTATTAATTTAATTCATTCTCCTGTTATTGAATTTGTTACCCTTCTCGTTGCTATTACACTGAGGGTATAGTCTTCAAATTATTTCACATAGACCCTTTCTTCTAGTCAGTATCCTCTTCTGTACGAGAAGGCATGCATGAGGTCATGTGATATTCCATCTTTGGACCCGGTTGTTTAGGTTGGGATGTTACATTTTGTATCAGAGGTCGTACCGAGACTTAAGTGTAGTGCACTGCCTCATTTGAGATGCATGACCCACAATGAGGATGTCATTATACAAAGATGGCGTGAATCTAACAGCCCGAAATGATAATGTGTTAAATGAATAAATTATACGACTCAAGTCAACAAAGTTAACCTTCCTTTTTAGAAGCCTACATTATTAGAACTATGTAGTTTTCGTGCTTGGTCTAAAGTAGTGATTTAGATGGGTACGCTTTTTGGATATTTCTCAGGGTGCGTATGAGTGAGGAAAATTCACACTTGAAAGGACATGTTTTTTCTTATGGGAACATTCATTAGTCATATGACCCGGTTGGGCACATGGCAGGGTCCGAGGGTGGGGACCACAAGTTTGTATGGAGCTGGTGGTACATGGTTGGACAGCACCTAAATACCATGTTAAGGAGAGGTGTTTATGCTATATGTGGACCCATTTGTTACAAAATAGAATCATAGTGGTGACCTTGTGTCTATAAGATCACTAGTGGTACCTGATGGGCCCACACCCGATGACTGTGTTATGGCATGCTGTATGTGATATCGATGGGGCCCATTTGTTTCAAAATTTAATTAGAGGTAGGTTTTTGACCCACTAACATTTTTTTATCTTATGTTTTGTTGATACATGTTAGAAAGTAGATAAGAAATTTGGAATTAGGTAGGGGAACTATGATACTGTCTGGCCAACACAGAATAATGGACCTCTGAGTTTCCATAATGTTGAATATCTATGTTCTATTACATCCATTAATTCCCCTTGGGTGAAATACCTGATTTTATATGTTATCTATGAGTTTTGAATTATATTTTGGAATCATGGATATGCACATAGTTTCACATGCTATATACGTTCCTATTTTTTGAAACATTGTTGTTAAATAATTAACAACCTTGATTTGTGGTATCTGGTCGGGATAGTTTATTTAGTGTGATATATCTTAATTGGTATTGATTAGTTTATCAAAGAATGATTCTATGTGATTGTATATATAATTAATGTGTCTAATGTGTAGGGGGAAGGACAAGGGTTAGTGTTATAATGGTATACCTTGTGATAAGTGTAGACTCCTAGGAGAATTTGTTTTTGATTCTATAGTATAGTTTAGAGAAAAACCATGTTTTATCAAATAATGGTTTTAGGAAATTCCATGTAAAATATCATATATCTATTGTAAAATACTCTTCCTCACAGATGTTTGGTGGGACCTATAGGTGTGTAGGAATCCCTTGAGCATGTTCTTACACTTTCTCCAGTTGTGCAAGAAGCTATACCTTATCAGCTGCCACTAGGGTATATGGTTCAAAAAATTAGGGATATCTTCTTCCAAAATCCTCCAATATTATTGGGAATAAGTGGAACACGAGATATTGAGGATTTGTTGGATATCATAGAGGGTATCTTGGACCTTGTAGAGAAAACATCTGATAGGAATGTGAAGCTCACACCCTTCATGTTAGAGGGACAATATTGGCCTTGGTGGGATGTTTTGGGATAGGCTGGTCGATGAGAGGGTCTCACTTGGGAGGCTTTCGAGATGATGTTATCAGTGAGTTTTCCATAAAATTCCGAAGACTAACTGAGCATAGGAGTTTATGGATCCCCATCAGGGTCCCATGATAGTAACAACTTACTCTGAATGTTTTACTATGATCCCTTATTTCTAACGTCTTTTTGTTGGTAATTAGGCACAAGAGTCTAGGATGTTTTAAATTAGTATTCAAACCAACCATAGATAGAAGGTCCATATTTTTGGCCTAGATACATTCCTAGAGGTCAAATGGAATCCCTAACCAACGAGACAATTCATATGTATGGATGGATATCATGATTTTTTAGCCTCTCATGAGTCATACAAGTGGATCATTCACTATTGTTTTGATCCCCTCTTCTGATGGAAGATAGAGGAAGTCCAAGAACAAGAGGCGGATTTGTGGCATGAAAGTGCAGAAGAGATGTTTCACTTCAGTCCCTTCAGGAGGGGACCCACAATTTATTTAAAAATGAATGATTAGACACTATAGTCCAATGTGAACGACACCCCAGATCTGGTATAGACAATGTGAAAATATTGGACACCTCAAGTAGTTTTGTTCCAAACTATCATCTTTAAGATGGAATCTAACATGGTTTGGGGTCCTTAGGTCATGTGGATAACCCCAACAGAGGACACATACTACCTAAATGACTTAGATTATGCAAATTGATGGATATTATCAATGTCCCAAGGTATGAAATGCCTATGCAATGAATCTAGCACTAACTGGTGGTGATAATGAACTTGTTACAACCCAAGGTACGGTCATGTACATTTGATCATCTTCATTGTTTGATACTTATGTTTTCCTTGTACATGTGAGAAGTTTCTAGACATGACATGCCTATAGAGATTTGTTTCCCTAACACACCTTACATTAATAAGTTATTAAATGATGACATGAAACATTAGTATAGGAAATAGAGGAAGTCAGAACTTCTTTTAGAGAGAAACTCACTAGGGATTGACTGTATGGATAGGAGTAGTGGTGTATCATCTGAACAGAACTTCACACTACCATGTAATACATAATGTGTTCCACTTTCTCTCAGTTTCTTAGGTACATGCTCTATCCTTGATATATTTTTATATTTCATGTATTGTGACTTGCAACCTATTTAATCTTTTGATGACTTTCAAGTATTTATTATAATCTGTAGTGATAACGGACATAAAAAATGGATACCACTAGTCCTATTTCAATAACATAATGGATGGATACATGAAGATATGTGAGAACATGATTATGAAAATCAATCTCAGCATCCTGATCGTTGTGAGAAATATATATAGGTTTACTTATAGAGGACGAGAAGTCGAATTTGTGGGATAATAATAACATCCTAATTTTTATCATAATCATAAATCCCTCTTATGATAAATTTTTAGCGGAATAAAATGAATTATCAGTTAAAATAATGATTATTTTGTTAAACACATTGACAAAGGGTTAAATCCTAGTTAACACTTTGGAATATTAAATTGAATATTTTTATTGTTTAGTGAATGTTTCTGTAGTCTGTAGAGTCTCAGTGAAGAAAGGAAAAAATATTAAATATATTATTTTATGAAAAAGAAGTTTATTCAAAATAATTGAATAATTCTAAAATAGTTCATCGTGTGGAGAATCGAGTACCATAGTTAGGTCTGCAAAAGAGAGTTTACATTAGGAAAATTATAACATTTGATGAAA
Source organism: Viscum album (assembly GCA_963277665.1). NCBI lineage: Eukaryota > Viridiplantae > Streptophyta > Magnoliopsida > Santalales > Viscaceae > Viscum > Viscum album. The sequence continues at coordinate 1,728,096,960 of OY728140.1, forward strand.
GTGGACATTTGTATTACCCGATGGATAATTATAGGTTTTAAATTATGTGTTTAAAATATTAAATTATTGGAAATAATTTTATATCTAACAAATGGCCTATCACACTTAAATTATGTCACATCAATTATGTCTAAAAGGATTCCTTTATCCTAGAAATGGTATAACATTCATACACAACAGGAAAATTGTTTTGTTTCTCAAGAAAAATTCACTATAAATTAATTAAATAATATAATTTGTAGATTAAAAAACCCAGAATTCACTGTTCATACACCTCTTTCATATCAAAGGCATCCATTAAGTCATCGAGAAGGTTTTTGAACCGTTATTCCTCACACGAATTGACCTCAAATTAATGGAAATGTTTCTTATCAATACACTAATGATTCTAAGTGATTTTATTTATTGAAAACAGATTGAAAATTGGGTAGTAAATTTCCTAAATGAAGAATGCATTTTTTAAACCCTATATACACCGGGTGTCCTATACTCTTTATAATAACACCAATCAACAACCTAAAAAATATTTGGTGGTGATTGAAATGTTTTATTGAAGTCATTAAAAATCTGAGATGTTTTTGTCCCTTTTTGTTGTCTCTTCCTCCCTTACAGGTTCCTTGCACATCCCCCCCCTGAATGAGTGATTTCTCATCATTTATTTTATTTATTATAATTAAACTCTCATTTATCTCAATCAATGAATTTTATAAAAAATGGTGTAATTTCCTAATGATCTTTGAGAGAAATTTTTTCAACATTTGTCCAAATAAAATCACATCTGTTTCCATGTGTCATATTTTATTATAAATTATTAAAATTATAAAAAAATATAATTATCAAGTATTTTTACATTTTAATCAAAAGATAATTTGTAAAAATTAACAAATGTTTTTTAATAGATATTAGAAAAATATAATTATGATGTTTTATCAAAGGATAATTACTAAAAATTATCAAAGAGTAATTTTTTTATAAAATTATCATAGAGAAATTAAGTTTGTTGTCAAATAATAATTATTATAATTATAAAATGATATTTGAGAGATTATCATGTACAATTATTGAATTATTATTGAAAGTGTAGGGATTTTACCAATAATAATATGTAAATTATATTGGAGAGATAAATTGTTATCACATGTGATAATTTAAATGATAATTTGAATATTGTCCTAGAATGATAATTAACAATGCATGTGATAATTTATATAATAAATTGAAAATTATATATGATATAAAACTTGTTTTCGAATATAATTTTTTATTTATTTATGAAAAAATCTCATTGTTTTGGTTTCAGGAAAACTTCTATATACTCTTATAATCAATGCTTAAACAACTCAACACTTCTAACTTATCTCCTTTCATGATAATAAAATCATGAAGTAGTATTCATGAACATAGAGGTATGAAGTTCTTTACCATCCATGGATTATGATTACAATTGTCTCTTTGAAAAATATAATTTTTTCTATTAAATTTATATTTCTTGATTATGACAGCATGTGGGTGTGTGTATCCCAAATAAAATATTGTGAATCCATGAGTGATATAAATGTTACTTTTATACATATTTTATTATGCTCACATATTGTTGTGTATGATGTTATATACTCATCAAGATATATTATGCATACATGTGTGTTTGCCCTGTATATTTATTACTATACCTTGTCAATTGGTATTGGTATTTGGGATAAGTGGACCATCATGACTTATTTTTCCTCTAGAAGGGGTGAATTCCTGTTTGTGGCCATAATAATTAGGGAACTGTGTAGAGGGTGGAGGAATGAAGATTTCATGGAATCATGTATTGGGTGTGATTGAGGACACCTTGATGCCTTGCGTCATTCAATATGAGATTGACTAGTCGATGTGAGTACACAAGTTGATATCGTCTAGAGGATCTGAATGACATGGTCCACTGGATGTATAGATGATGTCGAGTATCATCAGCAGGACACCATGAGGATGATATACAAGTTTTGGTTTTCCTTTCGACTCATTTAGTTATCTTACAATATAGAGACAATGAATGTACGGCTCGAGGGTGTGACATATTTGTTAGCACACTACCTCTCGGTTTCGATTGTGTGTTTATGTGTTTTCCGACATTTATTAATATTAAGGTATACACTTGTATACTTGATAATATCGGTTCAAGGATGCATTGGTGGTGTCCAACTGAGTCTTGTACTAACACCCTATAATGAAATTTCAATGTAGTTTTTGATTTCACAAGAGACTTAGAGAATTGAAATGGCCTTATGGTGAATGGATGGGATGTTGGAGCGTAGTACTATGGATGATGGCAGACCAGGGATGACACTGAAAGACCCTGATGTTTTTTTATTCATTCTATATATTTCATTAATCTAATCAACTTTCTACTTTGGGAGTTGGTATATATTAACCTTTTATGTCCTCTCATGTTTCCCCATTTATTTTATGTATTTAATTCTTATTCTTGCGTACGGGGAGGCGTGAATGAGGTCAAGTGACATTTAAGCTCGGACAAGGCGGTTCCTCTTAGGATGTTAGATAATATTTATAATAAATATATATTAATAATATATGGATTTTGAATTTGTATGAATAAATATTAGACTTTATTTAAGGTATTTCATTTTAATTTCATTTAACTCCCGATTGATTATGGTTGATTTTCCGTTGAGAAATTTATATGATTGTTATATGATAAATCCCATGAATTTTTATCATCTTATATTTATTTCAATATTATTCTATATTACGTTTCATTTTCAACATTTTATATACATAAGAGATGAAATGAATGTATTTAAGTAAAACCGACTATGATTTACTATTTAGATGAGGATATTTTTCTTCTATGCCTATATTGTCCATAAAATATTTCAAGAATGTTTTTATTATTCTACAATGAGTTTTAATTTTTTCTAATTAATAAATTTTATAAATATGATTAAATGTAATTATATGACTATTTTCGGAATGATGTAAAATTAACATCATGCAGACAATATAAATGTAATCATTTTTTTAATGTATATTCAATGAATTAAATTTCTGCCCTTCATAACCACTCAATGTATCTATGAATTAAATACATGTTTCCATTGTTCCTATCAATGGAAAAAATTTACTTAATAAAATATATTTTATTTATTTTAAATGAAGGAATTTAGAATAAAAACGGTAATTCTGTGAGAAATATTATAGGGGCCTTTTAGTGGATTTATTTTCTAAGATAATATATTTTGATGATAATTATGTTTTAAATTGGATATTATTTAATGATACCATCCTTGTTAATTTTATAAATAGTTTATAATTATGATTATGAGATGATTATGAAACACATTTTTCTCATTTTTTACGATATAATGATGTCATGAAATGTTTATAAACCCCATTTTTGTTAAAATGTTATTGTATGATGATAAGATAAATAAATTAGGATATTATGACACACATATTAATAGTTTTAAATATTTTTTTGGTTTTCATAGAATTTTATATCTCACTAATGAATTAGGTAATGTTTTATTTCTCATGGAATAATTATGGGATGTGAGTGGATATACTAAATCGATTAATGAAATAGATAAGGGTGCATAATCCAAAATGAGTAACATGAGGTTATACTTGATAAATTATTGGAAATCAGTGGTTATAGATTATCCAATACTTTATGATGTTGATTATTCATGATCCGTTATGATATGGAAAATATGTTCTGATTCCTGATCAAATATGATTTCCGAATCGTGGTAGTTAACCTTAACATATGAAATAGTTAATGTACATATTTTGGTGCCCTAAAATTATAATATGATTATAACATTGAGTTGTGGTTAATGGTATATTTATTATTTTTTTTATCATATGATTATCTGGTTTCAAAATGATATTGTTTTATACAATGAATCATGATTTTTTTGAATGATTAATTTTTTAGAACATTGTACATTATGATCATGAAATCGTACTCTTATTGTTATATTATTATCTTTTATTATCATCCATTTATACCTCTCATACTTACCCTTAATGAGTATCTGAGTTCACTTCCTCTTAGGATAACTTTAACCAGGTTAAGAAAGAATGTGTTATGAGGGGTATGTTAAGATGAGTACAATGTGAGAATAACACTATGAGAGATATTGTAAAATATATATAAATGAGATATTCATGTATCTAGTCTTCAACGAAACTATGATTTTATGGTTATGATAAGGATTATAAGGTTCTATATTTAATATTAAACAAACACAATGTAATATTTTTGTTTAAAATTTTTGGGGCACAATAGATTGTATCAATGTTGGGTATAATCAATATTTAGAGATTTGGATTACGAAACATTGGAGAAATATATGGGTATAAGTACATGTATAAGATAAATATTTTAATTTTAGTAATGAATATAGATATCATTGATTGACCTTATAGATCCATAGGTTTTGAGGAAGGTTTCATAATTTAGAAATCATATGAATGACATTTCATTATTATAAGTCATTTCACTATGAATGTTATTGATTCATGCATACACATTAATTTTTGGTTTTAGTAAAATGATTAAATCAAATGAAATAATTCTAACAATGAATTTGGTGGAAAAGTCATTGATTATTCACTTAATAATCCAAATTATATAAGAGAAGGAATGTATAATCCTGTTTTAATACACATGAAAACATATCAATCAATTAATTGGGATAATCTTACAAATGATCAAAAGAGGAAACCACATATTGATGAATAATACAAGATAATAAATATACATTTTTTTAGTGGTTCTACTGATCCACTAGTGGTTTAGTGAAGGATTACTACCACTAAGATATTTTTTTTTGTTTTTATGTGATTTAAACATGAAAAATTGGTCCTAGACATTAATTGGTTTGAAGGTTAATAAGATAAAGGGTGGAATCTAATTAAGAATAAAAGGAATGATGATGAAATTAGATCTATGGAATGATATGAGTTTAAGAGAACATTTTTCTATAAGTTTAACACAGATATTATTTATAAAAAATTGATATATAATTCCATGATGTTATGAATAATGATAATGTATCTTGTGATACTTATAAGAAAAATTTATAGGGCATGCAATGTATGATTCATGTTTAATCATTATACCGTAAGAAATATTGATCGAATATTTTGTGGCCAGATATTATGTATAAAAATGATGTTATATAAAAGAGACATTAGTAGAAATGATGAAATGATTCTATGTGAATTCAATATTGAAATGAAAATTTGATATTCCCACTGTTACCATTGTTTTAATAAGAAAATATTGATATAATATCATGAAACCTGAACAAATCATTTGGTTGAAACCAATTATATCCTTCTCCTAGACAGAATCGTGGGACAAATCATCATGGGAATTACTTGAATAGAAATAGGAGAAAATGTTTATGTGTAATGGCATTTCATAAATCCCATAAATTTCCATGGGTGATAAAGATTATAGTTGATACAATGGAGGAAAGGAAGATGCCTAGTAATTCCACAAACAACTGCTTATGAAAAACATTCAAGGATTATGTGAGTTATTCAAACCAGTGCACAAATATAATGGTATTTATGATGATCGACATAAATACATCTTAATCCAAAATATAAATGTATATCTCATATGTTCTTGGATACTGATATGTGTTATGAGTGTTACATGGATAATGGTATACTTATTATGCTCTATATAATTGCTAATGCCTTATTTTATTCTAGAGATACCCCCAATATTAAATAAAAGGATTTTCATATGGCATTGAATACCCAACTAAATGATTAGATTTTGTGTTAGTGTTGAAAAAACATAACTATTTGACGGTCGCATATCAATTCTATAGTTCATCTATGATAGATGTTTTCTCAAATGTGCTTCGATCAAAACATTTTATTCTCCATTTACTTGAATTTGATCTGATTATAGGAATGGATTGTATTTCTATATATGGATCCCCTATGAATTACTAAGGAAGGGAATTCCCATTTGATATTAGAATTAATTATATAATTGTTTATCATTTTGAGGATGAATCTAAATATGAAATGGAAATTACATCTATCTATTCTGTGATTAATCCATTCGATAAGGTGTATATATCATAGATGGTTGGGGTGGAACTAAAAATTTAGGACAATCAAATTTTATATGAGTTTTTAGATGTATTTAGAAAATAATTTCCTACTCTCCCTCTAAATTGTGATGTTTATTTTCTAAAATATATTATACAAGGTGCAACACATATTTCAAGTACTCCTTATTGAATCGCCCAAATTGAGTAGTCTGAATTAAGGAATAAAATGTCAGAGAAGCATTATAAGAGATTAATTTATCCTTTTGAATCACCTTTTGTTGAATTTATTCATTTTTTTATGATGAAATATGGATCAATCAGTCTATTCAATGTGTCTATGATCATTAAAAAGACCACTATCATGGAAAAATATCATCTACTATGTATCTTCAATTATTTTGATCAATTACAAGAAGATTAATAAATTTCCAAGATTAATCATCATTACTAATATAATAAATTGAGAGTTTACAAGGAGGATATAAATAAATATATCATTCTCTATGAAATAAGAACATTATTAATTTATAGTGATTTCTTTTAGACTTAATAATTCCGATGATATCCCCATATATATAATAAGTAGAGTCTTTTTAGGTTACCTAGGTAGGATTGTTATAGTCTTTATAGATGATGTTATTATATATTCTAAGTGTAAGGAAGAACATTATGATCACTTTAGAATTGTATATATGAGACAAAATAATGATAAGTTGTATGAATAAATTACCATGTTTGAATTTTGGATTATGAATGTCTCATTCACGGGTAATATAATCTCATGTGCAGTTATTTTGGTTGATCCTTTAAAGACAAAATTTATGGATAAATTGATTTTACCAACCCCAATCACTAAAATCAATATTTTTCTTAGTTTGTATGGATATGAATGATTATTTTGGGGATATTTATCTTAACTATCTAATATATATTCCATGTTAACTCTTATGGGGGTTATGTTCTTGTGGATGAATATATATAAACATAATATCAAGGAACTAATGTTAATATTGTTTAATGATATTTTTCACACTCTTCCATATTTTAGGAGAGGGTTTATGATCTATAATGATACATCAAATAATGTATTAGAATGGTTTTTCAGGAAGAATAACATGGAAATATCATATGCATAACACCAATTGAAAAAACATGATGAAAATAAATTGACTCATGATTTATATATATATTTTTTATTTTCATTAATGTTACAGTTGAGTTATATTTATAGTGAAACAATGAAATATATTAAGATTAAAAATGATTTAAGTATATATTCACACATAAATAGTTGAACATTGACATGAGAATATGTTTAGATATTAATAATGATTTATGAGATATTTATAACGATTATCAATGGAACTCACCATGTTATCACATAAGGGGGTTACATTATTGTGGAAGAACAAATATGAATATTCTTTCAAGTAACTGAAGATAATGTTGGTTAGTGAAATTGTGATCAACATACCCTATAGTGGAAAATGATTTTTTGATCAATAGTGATGCATTAAATAGGGTATTGTAATCCTTCATCATTTATAATGATAAGGTGACAATATATGTTTCATGTTAGTTTACCTTACATGAGAAAAACTAATAGGCTAATGATTCTAGCAGGATGTATTTATTTTCTCACTAACGAAATATTGGTTTTATAATTATTATGAAAGGTGTTACATATAGATAGATCATAAAATATTTAAGTATTTATTCACATAGAAATATTTTAATACGAACCTTATAATATGGTCAAAATTTATTAGTCAATTGAACTTGTCAACACATTACCTTCATGGGATGGAGAACATGGTAGACAATTCTTTGAGTCAGAAGGATCATGCTAGTTTTATCACGAAGGGGTTTGAATAATATATAATACATATGAAATTAAAAATTATGGAAAATGAAATCTACTGGAATGTAGGAAAATACAATCGTTCAAATATATATTATCATCGAACCAATAAGTTGATGATTATAGTGGTAAAAAGTAAATATTTATAAAAATATGGGAATTTATGGAGTGTTCTTGAGTTCAACCATGAATGTGATATAAGGATAAGGATCATGAATAGATTTCATGACCATTAAAAATTATATTTTAATATGGGTGTATTAGATAAATCATGTAGTTTTTCATTCTCTAACTATCATAGAATTAAAAATATTTATATAGATCAAGAGTAATATTTCTGGTGAGGAAACATAAGATGGGTTATTTCAGAGTATGTATATTGTTGCATCATATTTCAGAAAGATTAGATTGAGGGAAATAATTCAATGTGGATGTTACATCAACTACAAACACCATAATGGATGTTGGAAATCAATACCATATATTTCTTTACCAAACTCCCTAAATCATAAAAATGGTACAATAATATTTGGGTCATATTCAAACGACATATAATTTAAACACACTTCATCACCATCAGAGAATAATTTCCTCTTGAAAAACATTACCTATTATAAATTAATGTAGTTGTGATATTTCATGGATGATAAATTTATATTGTATCATATCAGGATCTGGGGTTTACCTCCACATTCTTGCGAAGACTTCATCATGATTTAGATTCAGTGTTTTTTGTTCATCCCCATTTATCATCCTCAAATTTAGAGACAATCTGATAGGACCATCAAAACCTAGTGTATATTTTGATTCATTTTTACATGAATTTCAATGGTGGTTTGTATAAAAACCTTCTTCTAGTAATGTTTTTTATAATAATATCTATCACACAAGAATTTATACAGATCTTTGTACATCTATCTATGGAAATATCCATAGTACTCAAACTTGGTCGGATAATGATAATGAATGAAACATGTTGGGAACTGAGTAAAATAAATAAATTGAATAGAAATACATATCCTATAAAAATTATATAAAATCAGCTTATATTTGATGAAATAGTTACATTGGAAATCATCATTTAGATCCAGAGATTGAATTCTGTGAAAATGTATTGTTTTGAATTTCTCTTTGGAAGAAGGTTTTGAGATTACGAAATAATGGAAATAAAAAGACTAGGTAAACTAGACCATTTGAAATTCATGATTATATTGGGATGGTATCAAAACATTTTACCCTACCACAAAATCTTTCTCGTGTTCACAAATTATTCAATTTACTTATTTTAAGGATGTATATAGATGATCTATTAGATGTAATAAATTAAGAGGTTACACTAGTGGATAAATATGACTATATAAGGAATAAATGGGAGGATTCTAGATCATATAGAAAATTATATATCAATTAATATGACCCAGATGTTCAATGATTTTTTTCTAAAACCATAAATAAGAGGAAGCTACATTTGAACATAATGAGGCGATGCACATTTATAACTTCAATTATTTACATTCGAGTGATCTAATTTTGAGGGATGAATTTATTTTAATGGAGTATAGTGCAACACAGTAAGATTTAATGATATTTCTCTCAATAAATAAATTTTATTTCTTTAATATCTTTCTTTACACATATCACTGAGTGTAATCAAATCACATTAACTAATTGAAGTAATATAATTTAATGGAAATATTATTGCCACATAATTAAATTGGTGGGGACAAATTTGACTAAAAACATTATGATATATATTTATAATCTTCATAATCAATAAATTAATAAATTAATTATTAACTAATAAGTGATCTATTTAATCGTATTATTATTTTATTCATCGGAAATACCTTTTCAATAAATTATTTTTTATTACATTTTTCGATTGAATATTAGAATTTATTTCCGAAAAATTAATAAATTTATTTTCATAATGGATATCAAGTCATTAAATCAACATATAAATATTATCATTGGGTTATAGTTTTGACTTTTCTAAAAATATTAATTAATTTGTAAATAGTAAAAAATACTGATTTTTATTATAAACATTATTTTTTCATCATTTATAAAGCTAGATTTTATTTAAGAATTACCTCTATGTATATTTAGATATCCTATAATATTATTTTTAGAATTAATTTTATTTTAATTAAGTTTATTGGTCAATTTAGAATAAAAACATTTTTGTACAAAAAAATACTTTTTTTCTGAAAAAACACATTTTCATTTTATTATTCATTATTATCATAATTTAATTTCATATAAATAATGAAATATAATAATGAAATGTTAATTTTATATTTTCTATCATGATGTATTTTTTTTTAAAATGGTACCCTTTTATTTATTAGCCTACATGAATACATACAATAAAAGATTTTTGTCACAATGTTAAATGTTATATGGGCCAATTTAGGTTAAAAATAATGTGTTTGGCCATAAAATTAATTCAAAAACATTAATTTATTTCTAAATAATTTCTTTTGTTATTCATAATCATTCAAACCTTAAAATTTTGATTTTTTCTCTTTTTAACTATGATTTTCACCATGATAATTTTTCAGTTAAAAATATACTGAAAATTGTAACATTATTAATTTTTATATTAATATTATTTTTTATAGGGATAAAAAACTAATTGTCATGAAGCAGCCCATATAACCTAGTATCATAATAACTTAGCCTACCCTTATATATCTCGAAGGAAATTCTTGATGCCCATGGGTTGAGAACTATCACCTAAAATCATACAAAATCAAAGTGGGAATTCTTTTTTACACTATCAATGTAGATGTAAAAGAGAAAAGAAAGTATAAATATCAAAAGATAATCCACTAGAAGTAATGTATTAGAAGTCAAATAGGTGTAAACTAGTGAATTTACTTCAACAAGGTTTATAAAAATCAACAAAACTACAAGATAATCTTCCAATGTCCCAAGGGACATATCTCACAAAGTCCACGGTTCAACTGATGGTTCATCCTCAAAGATATCCTTTTCCCTTTTCTCAAACCTAGAAGGAGATAATATAAAAACAACAAAAGGCACAAGTAGGGTGTGAGCCAAATCCTAGTATTATATCACCCACATATTCTATAATAAGATTCCAATATCAAATTAACTATATAAATCCATCAAATTTATAAAGCAAAAAGTTTTGGAATTTTAATATATATTTAAATAATTAGTTAATTATATTTAAAATGATGAAAATAAATTTAAAATGATGGAATTACATTTAAAAAATGGAAATTTATAAAAAAAGGAAATTTTCACAAATTAATTATATAAAAACTTTTATATAAAACATATTATATAAATTTACAAGGCATGTAAAACAATTTATAATAATGGAATATATAAAATTGAGATACAAAACAAGCGAGAAACATGGTCATGTCCCAAATTTATACGACAGTTAGATTCAATAAGAACATGACACTGTGAAACTAAAAATATGTATATATTCATCTTTTGGGTAATTTGAAAGGGGACTTATGACCATTTCCTAATAAATGAGATGTGCTGATATGAGGTTTTAATACATTTAAAATCATAAAATTTAGCCAAAAATAACTGAAATATTACCCAACTATGGAATATTATCTACTAAAAAACAATAATGGGAAATTTGTTTTAATACTTCTAAAAATTTAATTATAACCCATACTCCATTTTAAATTTTCAAATTTTACATTTTAAAACCTATAACAAGTTTATAAAAATAGTTCATTTTGATACTGATTAATCCCAATGGATTCCATCAAAAAAATTTAAGACATTGTTCACAAATAATGATTCTAAACCATTTAATAAAATTTCACTATCGTATTTCACAAATTAAATTCCAAAATTAAAATTTTCCACAAATTCTATCAATTTTATAAAAAATCACATAATTAATTGAATTGGGGTTTTTCCAATTTTCTATCCAAAAAATGTTCCCAATGAAAATCAAACAATATAAACGAATCAATGTCAATGAAAATAAAAATTTATTTTAGACAACATAAATTTTAGAAAATCTGATAAACACACCCCATTTCAATGTAACTGGGGGTTTTTCCAATTTCCACCAAAAACCCATTTATACTAAAACCCCAATTCAATGGAATTGGTTTAAAAAATATCAGAAGAAAAATAATAAAAAAATCCATTAAACTAAATTTAAAAAATTGAAACTAATTCCATAAATTTATGGTTAATGTAAATTGGGTGTCATGATAGAACCAAATACCTTTTTCATATTATCTCATGTCCCACAATGGAACCAACCAATGACAAAAAATGAACATGAGATATATGAAGTCATCCTTGAAATAAGATCTACTAACATGTAGAATAAATTGATCGATAACAAGAATATATATCGAAATCCTTAGAGGAAGAGAGAATTATATGGAGAGAAAAATAGAATGACTACCCATATGGTCACACCTTTATTACAACAACAGTAAATCACCAAATGAAAATACCCAAAGGGGTTGAGTCACCCAAAATTCCTTAGGGAGGGCTGCTAGGTTGAGTGCATGAAATTCTAGAGAGAATGAATTAATATTTCTATACAAGAATTCAATTTAATAACATCATATGTGTTTTTACACTTTGTGTAACCCAATTACACGCCGTGAAAGGGAAAATAATCATTATTAATAAAAACTAGTCGCCTCATTCTAAAATTAAATTATTATCATTTTTATGAATTACTTATTGTTTAACCATATGACATGGTTTGTAAATCTCCATCATATTGATGAAACTACTAGGTTTCGGTTGACATTCCAACAAATCTATAATGTCACCATTGTAGGTATCATTCTAATTCCTTGACAATCCTACCTAGATAAGTAAAAATGGATACCACATCATGGTTAGAAGCATACCTATATAAAGAGTTCTATAATGTTACAACCTCCCCACCATATGAACTTTCTTTCTCCATTAAATCACTTAACAATTTCTATATAAATAAGGTGATTCCACAACTATATCATCAGTGACTCGTGTTCCCATGTCTCATGAGAATCAGAACTGTGATTTCATATAACAAGTACCAATGTTATTTCCCTCCCATAAAGAACCATACTTTGAAAATAAACTATCTAGTATAGTCATTAAATAATGGATATATCTGGAGAAACCTCAATATATCATTAGCTCAGATCATGAGATCGATTTTATAGATACATTTGGTGTTTTGATATATGGAACGCATTATGTATCGACATTATCTATGGTGGTTTTTTTAACGAGCTTTAAAATAGTATCCTAAATCTTGTTCCTTAATTTAACACATTGGTACTATGAGAATCTGTTCTCATCCCAAAATATTAAATAAGTAATAAATGGTTGAAACAAGCTTATATACATGAAAATTAAAATACAACTTAGAATTAAATAAAACTTAACAACTCCTTTGGAAATATCCATAACTCCAAAATTATCACTACATGTAATTCATAATATAAATCATTGTATCTGAGGAAAAATAAATAATATAAAACAGGTGATATCAGATGCTCACTAAGGGTAATCAATATAACAGAAGATATCAAAAACATAAACAATAAGGAATTGTGAATAACAAAATATCATTCTAAAAGAAGAATCCATACAATAATATTTGAGGAGTAATATAGAAATAAACAATTCCATATAAATAATCATATGAATCATAACCATAGACATCATAATATTTGAACAATCACATGACTTATTAATTATTAATTTTATAATGTGGTAATTCATATGAAAAAAATTATAAAGATACAATCGAGTCATCAGAAACATAACCAAAAAATAAATGGTTATGGTATTTTACAAAATCCATTTCTGTTTGTTTAATGAGACCTACTCCTTCATCATGATGCTATAGAAGGTCCCACAAATTACAATCCAAGTAAAATGCATTCCTCATATATATAATAAAAAATATCATTATATCAATGTGTCCCATTACACAATAGAATATTTGAATCATAATCATAGATGATAACAGTCTCATAAAATAATTGATAAATTCGGGAGTTAAACAATTTTTAAACATTCCAAAATGTCCCACACCACATTAAATCATTAAGATCAATATTCATAGGAAGGAAAAAAATTAAATGGAATGTATAATATCATATGAATAATAAAGATCATGATATGATATATCAATTGGAAGAACATACAGTACATACATGGAATTATTTTTGATGAGGACATATATATTACTGAAGTATAAGGGAAGAAAAATACCCTTTTTGACTTTGTAAAGAAGATTTATTTTTGAAAAACGTTTTTATATATCATAAAATTGTTTTATAAACTTGAATATCTAGGAAATGAAAAGCTAAATACAATGAAATTAAATATTAGATATAAATTATATCCAACTAAGGATAAAAAATTTCAAAAATGTGCTTAGGAATATCTATAAACAAGACTTTTTAATGAGGTTAATAAAAAATATTAAAGAATCAATACAAGGGAAAAATGAATAATAAATTTTAGATATTATAATATAATAAATGATAATTTTTCATGATTAATTTTATTATTTTATCAAAAAAAATATCATAGAATATATTATGGGAGTTACTTGAATGTGGGTACAAAATTGGAAGGTTCGATTAAATTGGTCTTGTTTATCGGTTGATATTGAAAAGAAAACCTTAAAAACATGTATTATCTAATAAATAAAATTTAAATTATACTGATATATATTTTTAGATAATATACATATAATTTAGAATATATATATATATGAATAAGAATTACATTGGCATAAATGGATAGAATATTTAACAATAATGGAAAATGGTGGGTTTGGGAAAAAATCATTACATTGCATCTGAAAGTGTTCTGCACTTTCCATTAATATACTTTATAATAAAATTAAATCCATTAATTATTTAATTTATATTTTTTAATACTTTTATTTGATTTATTACAATTTGAGGAATTCCATTTATGGGTTTTTGATGTGTTATAGGATATACTTTTATCATTTGGGAGGATTTTTTTCCTTGACTTTTATGATTTTTTTACAAGTAAAATTGTATGTAAGTTCTTCTAAAATGGGAATAGATATATAGAAATTATGTTATATGTTATTTATGAACATATTTAAGGTATGATTTTTGTTAAATTGATTGTCAATTTTTATGATTTTGAATCATTAGACAAGATGTTAGTGATAGTCATTTTGATTATTTTGTCTGTTTTTCGATCATCACAAACTAGTTTTGTTTTACTAATAATCATCATGTTTATATAATAGTTCTAGAAAATTATAGAGAGTATAATAATTATAATATAAATTTTTAACATAAAAATGGTTTTATGACCTTCTTGAAATCATTGATGGAAAATGAAAATGTGTTGTCCCTAATATTGGTAAATTGACAGATCAAAGGAGATGTTTTCATTTATAGAACAAAAGATATAGATAAAGGAGTTTAATGATTGATATTTAATTAAAATGATATAATTAAACTATATAGAATATTCTATATTTATTATGTCTTGTTTATCATGGGATGTTGGTGAAGGAAACATAATAAGGGATGTTGAAAAAGAAAAGAAAAGAAAATAAAGTGGATTTTTACCTCTTGAATTATCCTCTTTGAGAACCTACTTAAAGTGATTGGTATATGTCATTTGATGTGAACAAAGGATACTATAAATGATTGAGGGTATTGGGACAATTATTGGCTAGAAATTGGACAAGCCTCAAATATTGGTTGGTGTGAGAAGAAGAGGTGGGGAGGGGTGGTGTTTATAGTAGAGGAGAGTGGTGTTTTCAAAATACTATATTAATTAGTTTATAATTATGGATGAAAACAATTAATAATTAATGAATTGCCACAAAAATATATTAAAATAATACATATCTCTCACGACCTTCCCCCAGGGCCCATACCATTACTACCCCAAGCCAGCCTTCCATAAGCTGTGGGCTAGAAACTAGCACCGAAAAGGCGTATCCATATAACGGGATGGAATTTCCTTTAAACATATAAAAACACACAATACAAGAACACAACATGTAGAAACCATAGAGTAAACTGCTATTTTAAAACATGTACTGGATGTAAATGGGCCTTAATACAAGCCCAAATGGATAGTACAAGTATAACTAAAACAGAAAACAGCTCCAGGGACATCCACCGAGGATCTTACCAAATGAGTAGGTATAGCTCAAGATCAGTAGTCACTAAGTCACGTCACATAAAATATCCCACCTCTGAACTCCGTCCAGTCCTACCTCTCTCAACATTGACCAATGTTTTTCATCATCTGCACAAGACACAATAATGTGCAGGCATAACTCATGAAGGGGTGAGTATAAAAATACTCCATAAGGACCCTAAGTCCCCCGAAGGTCTCCCAGAGTTCCATAAAGGAAAAACTACAATGAATGACCTCAATCACAAATCATGAAGTATTAGTCATCAACTATACATAGGAATATGAAAATAAATGTACCAATGTTATCAAAATATACTCATCTCATAAATGAGAAAACATAAGGCTCCATCCATTGACCAGTTTTCGAAACTGATCCATGAGGGAAGAGTTCAACAATGGTAACACAACGAATTTAACACCATGAAGGTAAAAGTACAAAAAACGTAACACCACAAAGGTAACCCCACAAAGGTAAAAGTACAACAAAATTTACACCATGAAGGTAACACCCAGAAGGTAAAAGTAAAAAAATGAAACACCATGAAGGTAACACCATTAATGTAAAATACTTAGATCACACTCGGTATATAACATAAGTAAAGAAGTACATATGATTTATTGTAAAACTAGATCATCTTATTTTATCGAGAGGCTCTACTACTGACCCACACAGGATCGATTGATGCTAACCCACACATGATCACTAGGCGCTGACACACATTGGATTGATATATGCTGACCCACACCAGATCGCTATGCACTGACCCACATAATATCAATAGATTTTGACCCACATATGATCGATATTCTTTATACCCTTTACGTCCATCATCTAGATTCCTGCTCATTGCTCTCTTGGTTATGGGAGAACTGATCCTCAATCAATCGGATGTATTTAAATAGGTACAATGTACAAAAAAAGATTATATAAGGGTGCACCCCATCATAGTGGTCCCAACGTGATATAAGACATGTCAATCGGATGCCAGGTCTGTGAGATATGTGCACTTTTGTAAAAAGGACCTGGTTGCATTCTAGTCTGATCCAACCCATGTCGCACCTAAAACTCCATTGAAACTCACTTAGAGGATCTCCAAAGTACCTCCTTGTCACATGTGTCCCTATGACACATATGGCACGTCGATTGGATGCATGATCTGTTAGTTACACCCTTTTCTGTGAAATGAGTGTGATCGCACCTCAGTCCGGCCCGGATCGATTAGGCCAGCGTAATATGCCAAATGGACTGCATCCCAAAACAATCTCCCAGTTCCACTGAGCCGAGTTGATTGGACATTCAGTTCTTCAGTTACGGGGGTTTCTTTATTCAGGTTTAGGTTCAGTCCTGGCTCAGACCGACTTGGCCAGACTGGCATGATGCAACGGGTCTCTGGGACTACCTAAACCCACTCGGGTTTGGCCCACTGGGAGACAGTGTGGTTCACTAGGTCCGCCCATCGGGGTCAGCCCGACTTGCTGGCAGGCCGGTGCCACTATTGGCCTGACCCGTTGGGTGGAGCTCGGCCCACTCTCGGTGGCTCATTGGGTCGCAGGTCTGCTGGATCGTTCCATCCGTAGGTGGACCATTGAGTCCTGCTGGCCCTGCTGTTGCAGGGTAGTTTGGAATAGGCGGTGGTGCGCTGACCCACCACAATTCAATGGTCTGTCATTCAGCCGAACAACTTCTTCCAACGCGGTTCGGCGTGGGGCCGGGCCGCCCCTTCCTACCGCAACCTGCTTGACATGGATGCTCTTCACCGCACCCCTTCTGTCGTAGTTGTTGCCGCTGGTGGTGCATAGGGGAGATGCCCTTTCTGTCCCATGCGGCCAGCTCAGGTCGTCCACCTTCGGTCGACACGGTGCACCTTCATGTGCTGCCTTCCACTGGTCTTGGCATGATTCTACGAGTCTCCTTGGTCCACCGTTGGTCGCCGCCGACAAAGGCGCACCAACAATTTCTTCCATGGGCCATTGCACGTGCTTTAGAGGTATGTTGTTGGTTTAGTATGCGCCTACGTCTCTCCAAGGGTTCCGACATTAAAATGTGACCCACTAATTCGAGTTGTCGTCAACTTGAGGAATCCGTACCTAAAGAATGAAACATGAGAGATGTCGTGAAGGGTCTGGGCCTTGTTGTTTTACACATGCCCTCCGTATTAATATGATAATAGGAGGGAGAAATGAAATCAGCATAGATGAACATATAATCAAACCCCCCACCAGGATAAGAAGTTTTTTGACAATGATCGATAGAATATCTTTAATAGTTGTCATCATTTCACCATTCGGTGGTGCTTATCACCGATCGCTAAAACTTGACACGTCCTCCTGGTGGTTAGCGTCGCGGTACTTTTCCAGAGCATTGTTTCTTGGTGAAGCCATCCAACACCCCTCCAGAGCTCCATTTAACTAAGATTGGAGAATGAGTGTGTCCCAGGTGAAAAATGAATGATGCTCATTTAATATGTGAACCTTCCAAATTTAAAACTATGTATTTAGAAACAATGGAGAGTCAATACATTAATGGCACAACATGTTGTCTGTCATTCCACCACCTCTTGTCCATTGGAGTAAAGAAAAAGAAATAATATAACTTAACATGTTATTTTATTAATTTTTCAAAAGTCATCCAAATTTACTTTTTCACCCAACATACTATGGTTAATGTGAATCCTCCCTTAAGTGAATTCTGGTACTGTGAATTAAACGATTCCCCTAGATTATTAATAAGAACACATATTTAAATGATAGAAAACACCTCCTGTATGTTTACTGAATGTACCTTAAAAAAGTTCAATAAATTATTAACATTCACCCTCGACCCCCGCCGGTCGAGGTTAGTCTGTACCTAAAGAGAACACAACCTAAAAAACTGAACGGTACTCTATGATTTTCAATCCGAGTTACCCTTTAGAAGTAAATTATTTTAAAAATTAAATAATTGTTATATAATTATTTTATTTACATCCAAATACTAACTTCCACTGTTGGCCCGCATTGACCAATGTTATGGTCTACCTAAGGAAATAATACCTTCACGAGTTTAGTGGTGGTCTCAAATTTTTAATATCATACACTGTTCATGACTTATAAGAATTTGACAACTGAAATATCATTATTTTATTATTTTATATGCAATTATTACATTTTCGGGTTTTCGTACCAGAGGCATGTTCCGACTAAACATAATACACACCTAGGTTAAAACCATTATCCTGAATGTGATGGTGCCCTCAAATTTCTGATCTGGGAAACAATTTTGGAGTTATTTCACTTTTTTTTGGACAAACACTCATGCACACTCTTTTAAACACAACAATTTTTGATGGATCATTCAAGCAACTCTGGGCCTCAGAATCATGAACAGTATAATTTCACTATCTCGAAATTATACCATATAATTATAATAAACATACGAAAATTTGGGGACATTACATTCTCCCCACCATAGGGATTTGCATTCCCCAAAGCTAAAACAAAAGTAAACCCAAAAAATGAGAGTACATAGCTTAAATCTGAGACTCCCTCTCCATTGTGCTCTCATGGAGGTTCCCTTACTACCACCAAACTCGCAATAGAGGGATCAACCATCTATGAGGGACTTATTCTTGTCGATCCTATATCTCCACTATAAACTATGTAAAATTTTCCCCATATTCAATTTCCAACTCGTCCTAGTCGATAACGTGTGATGGATCATGCATTTATCTCCCTAGCTGCGACGCATGGAAATCAATATGCACCTGATTCATCTGTGGGGAAATATATAGATGGTACGCCACCTCGACCACTCTTCTGAGAATTTAGAACGGTATGAAAAAACTCAGAGTGAGCATGTGGTCCTATAAAAACCTCAGCAATACTCATCTATGTGAGACCCAAAGAAAGGCATGGTATCCCTCCTCGGACACCTAGGGTATCCATATCATGTTGTCATAAGACTTTCATCACCTATTCACAGTCTGCGCTTGTTAAGAAGTGATGAATCATGCTACAATCACTAAAACAACTTTTTTAATCCCTAGACACCGGAACAGACGTTGGAGGTCCTATTACATCTTCCCCACTCTAGGATGTACTATTAAAGGGGATGCAGGGAACTACCACACCAACTCCTCCTAAAGCATCATCGGTACCATGGTGTGTATTATGAAGAGAACTACGTCCTCCCCACCTTCAGAAAATCATTCAGGATACGATCCTGATGATATCTGAGCATGTAGGGCTTCATAGTCAACATCTCAAAGACGTGTCTCCTGAAATCTCAAATGAATTGGTGGAGTGACAGTCATATACTAGAGGTAACCTACTCAATTTTTATCCATGATGGATATCCATAGCACGACTAACTACTCTAACGCCTCGTCCAACAGCTATATACCAATCCACATGCTGAGTGCGTGTGCTACCATGTTCCCCTTCCCAAGAGAATCGATTATCTAAAATTCATATTCCTAGAGAATCTCTAGCCAAAATTGATGTCTCAGGTTTCGGTCCTTATGTAGGGAATATATACCTTAGACTCTTGTGATCATTGTAATTAGTAAACCGTTCACCCCTAAAGTAGTGCCGCCACATATTCAGTTCAAAATCCACCACTTATAACTCCAAGCCATGGGTAGCATTGTTCTGGACGTGTTGTCTCAAATTTTGTGACTCTTATGTGATCACTTCCTGCTCTTGTATCAGGAAACAACCTATTCTGGTCCCTGATGCATCGCAGTTGACTACATACCCAACACCCTCTCCAGTAGCCTCAATATGGGGGTACTCGTCACCCATTGTCTCAGCTCCTAAAATCATTGATAACACTTCTCCGTCAAAAGGAATGGATCCCCTTTTTTCTTCAAAGCTGACAAGGGTTCCGCTTTCCTAGAAAATTCATGTACAAATATCTAATAGTACCCATCCAAAGCAGAATTCCCTCCCCCTTAAGGTAGGTAATCTTAGAAACATCTTTTGAAAAGATGTCCCCATAGTTTTCCACTACTATTGGGAACTGGAATCATTAAACTCCTACTAACATTAGGGTAAGGATGGCCGACTCAAGTGTGGTTGGTTTCACCCTTATATTCATGGGTTTATTCTAGGCTGCCTAGGTATCCTTTTTTCTCGACCAAGGAAAACCACATTCCAACACTGTAGATATACTAAATCCATTTTTCCTGAAACATTAAATCTATGTATGAACTATGGATGTCCAACCCATCCCCAAACTAACGCCATAAGGCCCCAACGCTATCACCAATAGGTTTCAACCGAAACACTTGCCTCAATGGTCTGATCACATTTTTGACATATGTGTGATTATCTAGTATTTTCTCAAAGGTATATCTAGAAATAAGTGTCATGTAATCAGTTTAACCAGAAGCTCTAGGTCTTGTAAATGATTCGTGACAAGAAGGAATGATTGGTACCTGTGTATATTAATACAAAAACTAGTGGTAGGCACAAACTGTACCTCAAATCATTCCTTGAGCCCTTGGTCACACTCTTGGACCACATGCAGCTACTCCCTCACCCAATACTCCATCTCCCTGAGCCTGCTAAGGAATACATATGGTTGGTGGTTGTATCATTTCAAAATAGATACCACCTAATTCTTCTCCCTTAGCTCAACATCCATGTATTCTATCCTGTAGATTCTTCTATCTCTATCATATCCTCGTCCCAAAAACATTTTACACACCCAAGTCTCTGAGAGTGGTGTCAGTTCCCTGCTTCACCACTACTAACATTCGCGGATTGTTTCTGTTCCACTAAATAACATTCAACAAAAATTGTAACCTCTATCACCCTAACATAATTAGGAATGAATATATGAATAGTGCTAGCTCAAATGTCCCTAAACATACCTCTCTCAGTGGTCAGAGCCCTAATGCACTGACCATTTTGTATTCATCGAGTACCTGGGATGGTTAGTAAAAACTCACCAATTTGATTTTTATGGAAGGAGACCCAATTTTCTAAAGAAGGTTCTCATGCTTTCCCACTAAAAGTCACATCTTTGCAAGATCAGGTTAATATAAACCATGTCATCTTCCTGTTGAGCCATGTAAAAGGCTCACTATAAGGACTACCATCTGAATGACTGGTGCCCTAGCTAAATGGAAACTCAACCACCTCCTCAAGCCAGTCCTTCGCCAACTGTGATTCAGGCTCACCTCAGAACCTGAGGGGTATCTAATTCTGAAACACATTTAAGGCAGTAAGCCAATATGTGTCCACTACCAGTACCACCATTTGTAAATGTTGACCAATGAGTAGTGATATAGCGGGAACACTACCTAATGGTACCATCTCGGGCAATAATCCATGTACCAAAGCCTCATAACCAAGTGTACCATCCTATTCATCACACAATGATAATGACTATCAGCTAGGATCAATATCTAATCAGGTGGTGTTCCAACTATGTAGAAAACTCCAACCGTAGACTCCAGACAGTCCTCATCTGCCTTGGGATCTGTCTCACGTCAAAACCTCTGAGGCCTCAGCCATTAGAACTCGTGTAACACACTGTGTATGTGGGTATGGTCCACTGGTATCATCTGTTGCTTATATACACAGTATCACCCAGTGCTGATCCAAATATGATTTCTCGGTTCAGATCTACACAAGGTTGCTCGGTGGGCCTTCATAGTGTACTCAATCAGGAATCCAATATGGTTGTCTATGTGGCGACATCCTAATAAGGAATAAGTGTGCCACAATCATTATGTTATACCTAGTGAGATGAATCCAAGGAAACCAAGGAAAAAATTTCCGAAACACACGCAATCAGTGTTTATGGATATGTTGGCTATCACACTAACACTTGACCCCCCAAACTAAAAACCAAACTCAAAACACTTAATATTCTTACTACATTGAAAATATCATAGTCCAATCGTTGGTGGAATTGAATCCTCTAATACCACTTTGTCACAACCCGTCCCATGGGGCCTTGGTGGTGAGTACCCCATGTCCGCCTTCCATGGGCCAGGGGCTAGAGACTAGCATCAAAAAGGCATATCCCTATAAATTGAAGGCATTTCCTTTATTCCTGTATAAACATACAATACATGAAAAAAAATGAAACCCCAAAGTAAAATGCATTAGTAAAAAGTGTACTTGATGTAAAGGGGCTAGAATTCAGGCCCAACTGGAAAGTACAAGTAAAATTGAAAGAGAAAATAGTTCCTAGTATATCCACCGATGATCATAACTGAAGGGTAGTTATAGATCGTGATCTGTAATAACTATATCACATCACGTCAAATGGTCCACCTCTGTGAACCGTCCAGTCCTAGCTCCCTCAGCATCGATCAACGTTGTGTGTCATTTTCACAAGACACTGCAAAGTACAGGCACAACCTGTTCATGGGTGAGTATAAAAATACATAGTTGGTAACCTGATACCCCTGGAGGTCTACCAGAGTTCTACAAAGGAGAAATCATAATGCAAGACCTCAACCACCAATCACGAAGTAGTATTTATCAAATATACTTAGGAATGTGCCAATACATATACCAATGTTTTCATAATATTCTCATCTCATGCATGAGGAAGCACAAGGTTCCTACCATTTATCCATTTGCAAAACTGATCCATGGGGGAAGAATAACACAAAGGAAACACTATGAATGTAACACCACGAAGGTAAAAGTACCAAAAAAATTAACACCAGGAAGGTAACACCACGAAGGTAAGAGTAGTAAAATGGTAAACCCATGAAGGATACACCACGAAGGTAAAATTACCACAAAGGTAACAAAATTTATGTAAAACCACGATGGTAAATGACGCATCTCACACTAGGGATATAACATAAATAAAGAAGTACATATGATTAGTCATAAAACTAGATAATCACATACTGTCGAGAGGATCTACTGCTGACCCACACAAGATCGATAGATTCTAACCCACATAGGTTTTCTAGGTGCTGACCCACACACGATCGAGAGGTACTGACCCACACAGGATCACTATGCACTGACCCACACATGATTGATAGGTGATGACCCCCATAAGATCGATGTTCTTTATTCACGTTACATCCATCCAGTACATTCCCACTCACTGCCCGCCTGGTTTTGGGGGATCATATCATCATTCCATTACGCATATTTCGACCTATAAGATTTCCTAGAAAAATAATACATGAGGGACCAACCCGTCATAGGGGTTATAATGTGATAGACGATGCATTGATCAGACGCCCGGTCGGTGAGATATGAGAATTTTGTTGAAACGGCCTTAGTTGGATTCATTACTAATCCAAAACAGGTATCATGTCAGTGCCTCAAACACACTCAGATTATCTCCAAATGACAACTAAGTCACAGTGGTCCTTATTCCATAGAAGGTGTGTCGATCGGACGCCTTGTCTATTATTTAGAACCCTTTTCGTGACATAGGGGTGATCATACATTGGTCCTGCCCGGCTTAGTCGGGCCCATCAGAATATGGAATAGGGACACATCTCAAAAGTGGTCCCAATGCCATTGATAGAGTGTCGATTGGACGCCTGGATCATCAGTTACGTGCATTTCATTATTTGGGAACCGGTTGGGTCTGGGCCCAGTCCGACTCAGTTAGACTGGCCCGACGCTATGGGTCTCATGGTCTACCTAAAACTGTTAGGATCTGGACCACTAGGGGTCATCGGGGTTCACTAGGTACGACCCTTCTGGGTCAGCCTGTATTGCTAGTGGGCCCATTCCACGGTTGGGCTGGCATGTTTGGTGGGTCTTGGCCCACCCGACTTAGCCCATTGGGTTGCATGTCTGGCTTAGTCTGCGGGGCCATGGGTCCAGCCCATTACGTGGGTCCGTCCAGCTCGGTCGGCCTACATCCAGCTCAGTCCACCCGAAGGAAGAACATTTAGTTCCACTGGCCCATCGGTTGGGGGGCCATTTCGACCAGCCAGTTGGTCGCTTCCCCACCGTGGATGCTCCGCACCGCCCTCCTACGGTCTCCAGTCCCTGAAGGTGCCTCCCTTTTGGTCCTGTGCCGTTGACTCGACATGGCCCCTTTCCTCCCTCATGGTGCACCTCTATCCACTGCCTCACGACCGAATGTCGTGGCTATCCTCCAACCACCACCAACATGGACCACTGACAGTTTCTTCCATGGGCCACTAGACGTGCTTCGATGGTCCGTTCATAGTGTCTTCTACACCAAAGACTCTCCCAGGGTGACGTCATCCAAACGTTACACGCTAATTCATGTTTCCATTACCTTGAGGGAACCATCCCTGAAGAAAACTACATGAGAAAAGAAGCTGAGTTTCTAGGACTTGTTTGTTTGTACTGTTCCCTCCGCGTTAATATGATTACAAGTAAGTGGAATTAAATCATCATTGAAAATCATAAAAACAAACCCTCTAACGGGATAAGTTATTCGCTGATGACAACAGATGGGAACCTCCTTCGTCTTTGTTATCGGTTCGTGATTCAATGGAACTCGTCACTCCTCGCTGAATTTGGTGTCGTCCTCTAGGTGGTTAGTGTCACATTAATTTTCCAGATCTTTGTCGCTTGGGGAAGCCTCCCAACCCCTCTCCCAAAGCTCCATATAAATAAGAGTGGAGAAAGAGTGTGTCCCTCATGAAGAATTAATGAGGTTCATTTAAATAATGATCCTCCAAAATTCTCAATGAAGCAGTTATAATCAAGGTTCAGTCAAGTCATTGATGACTTGACATGTATTTGGTCCCTCCACAACAGCTCGTCTGTTGGAGAAAAGAAAATGAAATGAAATGAAATAACATTTTATTTTATTAATCTTTCAAAATTATTAAAAATTAACTTTTTCACTCGACCTAATGCGGTCGAAGTGATGCCTCCCATAAGAAAATCCCAGTGCTATGACTTCAACGGTGCCCTCATATATTAAATCCGAGCACATGTTCAAAATACAGAAAATGTTGCCTGCACGTTTACTGAATATACCTTAAAAAGTTTAATAAATTGTTAACATTCACCCTCAAACCGCGGTGGTTGAGGATAGGCTTCGCATAAGTGGTAACACGCCGCAAACAACTCAACTGTACTATTAGATTTTAAATCTGAGTTACCATTTAGATGTTATGGGGTTTAATAATAATATAATTTTTACTTAATTATTCTATTTCCTGCCAAAAAACCTCCAATATTGATTCGCGCTGACCAATGATGGGGTCTGCCTAAGGAAATAATATCCTCACGAGTTAAGTAGTGGTCTCTAATTTGTAATTCAAGACACCGTTCAAGAGTTATAAGCATTTGAAAAATAAAATAACTTTATTTAATTATTTTATTTACAGTTATTCCATTTTCTAGTTTTCTCAATAGAGGCCTAAGCTGATTAAACTTATGTCACGACTAGGGTAATCCCACAATCCTGAATGAAACAATGCCTTCATATTTCTGACCTGTCACCCAATTAAGAGTTATTTTGTTTTTACAAGAACACCACTCATGCACACTATTTTAAACATAACATTTTTTGACTGATCATTTCAGGAACACTGGCCCTCAGAATCACGCGCTGTCAGATTTCACAATCTCAAAATAATTCCATATAATTAAAAAAATGATACCTAATTTTTGGGACATTACAATATCAATATGAGAATTTTGTGCTGACATCTACGATGAATTTAGGAATAGTTTATTTACTATAAAATTTTTATATAATAGAAGTTGTCGTATTTCACTACTCAAAAAAATCTGAACTATTTTAGAAAAATAAAAAAATTATACTTTTCCATTTTTCATTATTTTGAATTGAAAAATGATCTATTTTTTATAAAATTTGTCTATATATGAAAAATTTTACTTTTAAATAAAAAAATAATTTATTCGAAAATACCGATTTAAAAATTATAACTGATTTTATATCACATTAAATGATTAATTAAGGTGTCATAAAAATATATTATAATTATATTAAAATCAAATATTTTAGTATGAGTCAATTTTATGGAAAATATTTTCTATTAAATCATTATATTAAATTTATAATTTTAAATAATTACTTAGGACTAAAAAAGATACCAATACATATATTATAATTTTTCAATTATTTATTTACTACATCCATAATATAAATATACAACATTTTAATTTGTAATATACCTAAATTCTAGTTATACTTCAATAGGATAGTTTATTGTGGTAATAGCTCCATTAATATTCATAACAGTTTAATTAATATTTTTATTTTCACATTATTATTCATCAATAATGAATCTTCTTTGAAAAATTCCAAATAATTTACCCAATTTCAATATTGAAATTTCACTTTAGTTTTTTTTATTTTTATCAATTATAATTTTTAAAAGTGTCCAAATATATATTTAAAACATGTTCAAAATTAAAAGGAGGTAAAGATGCATTTAGATAAATATAGCCCTTTTGAGTAATTTTTTATTTATTCTTACCTTATACCTCTAAAAATATTATCAATGAATATAAAAATATTTGATTGAATATATAATATATAAATTTAACTTATATATTTCACTAATAGTAAATAATTTTATCAATTAATATAATTTATTTTAGGGCAGAAAATATTTTTTTATAAAAATACATCTTTTCTATTCAATGTTTTTAATTGATAATTATGTGGTAACTAAGAAATTAATTATAAAACATGTCTAATATATATTTTCATAATATAATTAATTTCCATCATTCTCTATATTCCAAACATCTAAAAAAACTATAATAATTAAATAATGAAATATAATGATTTTTTGAGATCTTATGCATTCATAGAAGTTAAATTAAAAAAATTCATTCAATATTGTGGTGATACATTCTCCCAAACTATAATAATTATTGTCCATGAAATTTTAAATTATACAATTAAAGTCAAAATATGATACTTCAAAATTCTTTTTTGGAAAAACTACATTAGAAATAGTGTTAATAAAATTTCCTCTTAATAATAGGGAAATGGAAATGAAATAGTCACCCCAAAACTAGGATTCCAAGTAGGAAAACAATACTATGATGGGAAAAAATTTCATGGTAAAATAACATAACTAGAAAGTTATCATGTAAAGTGATAGATATCATGGTCGTTATAATGTTAACAATAAAAAATTTATAATATTGTCGTCGGTTAAAAGATAATTAATTTCACAAAAATACTAAACAATAACTGTTTTGTTATAAAATATTTTTCCTAGAGTTGAGGTATTATTCCAATATTCATATAATAACATGAAAAAATTAATTTACTTGATTACATTTCATGTAATAAGATTAACATAATTCATTGGATTTTATTATTTATATTTTCACATTATCCCTTACACCTAGAAATGTATTACCATGAAAAAGTTTCCATGCCTGAAGCACTTTTAAGGAATCATATGGTCCTTAAGAGAGTCCATCAGCCTTTAAATATTTATTAAAACAAAAAATGATACCTCATGTTATCTATTGTGATATATCATGCATTAATATCAATCAACAATATCTTTTATCCATTCCATATCCAGTTAAACTTAAGAATAATAAAAATATGTCTCTCTAAATACAAAGACCAAAAATTTAGAAGCAAGGTCACCAAATTTCCATAATAAACATAACATTAAATTTAGAAAATAATGTAGCTCTTAAGGTTTCATAACAATTATATGAATACATTAATATCCTTTTGAAAATATTGAAACACATATGACTCTATTTGTAATGTCCTTAAATCCAAACATCTAACAATTCCAGCATTACATAAACCAACAATCACTAACCACCTTCACGATCACCACTTCAATGACATGAAAATTTATTTTTTATTATCTAAAAATATCATGCATAGAGTGTTATATTTCTCATGTAATGGTATTTCATGACGAATAACATACAAAAAAATGACTATTATTAATTACCGGTGCTAATCATTACATGATTACTATTTCAAAATATAGAAGTACTGAATGACAAACCCTTTATATTTCCTGATTCAGTTAAACAAAACATTATTTAAAAAATATAAAAAAACAAAATTTACGAGTTAAGAAAATCATAATAAGCATTAATCTTCATCTATGATAGTATCATGATATTTTCCATTATCCATTATCCACTTTTTGGATATAATACATTGATTCTCTATACATTGATTGGAAAAGTTTCCCCTCTCCATGTAGTTGAATATTTTCACATGGGAATGTGTTTCCATATATCTGAAATTCCCAGGATGGTGACCATTAACTCCAAAATTGTATTGAAATCCTCTTCATTTTAAGAAAGTACTAGGGTGTTTCATAAAACAATTATCAGATGGAGGTAATTGCTTATTTCTCTCCACTCCATTATCCATCATTTTCAATGTGTTACTTTATTAATCCTTCATCATTTTGATGTCATAAATGTTAGAGAATTATTTTTATGTCTTGATATGACATGATAATGTATCCTTTTATGATTATAATGTTTGGGAGAATTATTCCCATTGAAATATTGACCTAATACCCTAACTGATCTGATTATTATTACACTTCAGAATGCATTCATTAGAGAGGTTCTCATTCCTTCAATGAGGCTCCATTTTTTAAAAAATGATCAAACTAAATTAGGTTATGAATAATAATAAATAATCATGAACTAGAAAACTGTTCACATAAATTGTTAATTTATTTATACCAAATCTCATAACCATAAATTTGTTATCTTTGTGAAAATCATACTTTTAAATACATCAAAATATATTATAATGAAAATGTTAATTATCTAAAGAATAGGCCCTAGGAGTATCAAACTAGGTGAGTATTATGGAATGTTGTCATGTCCCATGTTACCCCGAGTAATTACCCAAACTCTTTGTTGGCGTTGTTAACCCTAGGTACATCTAATCCAAAGACACGTCCACCTTTAGTATCCAGATTGTGATTTATTTCTATCAGGACCCACATAATATCTACCTTACCAAAATTGTAGGACATTATTCTATTATTGTAGTCAGTGTCCATCTTAGGGTTATTTTTCATAATATTTGTTTTATATAATTTATTACTATGGTTTCTTGAATATTTCTCTAATACCAACTACAATGGCCTAGACACCAGAAGAAAAGATTTGGTGCCTTAATATTATACATTTGTACTATAAACTAGTTTTTTTCATCCTAATTAATGAATGGATAGTATTTTTGGAAGCTATATTACATACTTGTGAAATAAATTACTACATGAAATGAAATAAAAAATAGAAACTCCATTAGAAATATCCATACATCCAAGATTCTCCTTGGAAGTCATTCAAAATATATATCTTTGCATTATTGGGATTAATAAAACATAAGAAAGGGGTGATTTAAGATGAATATAAATGTTAAGTAATACAACAGTATCTATCATAATCATTAAAAATAAGGAAGTGTGAATAAATATTAACACGATAAGAAGACATAATCAAGAGCATAAAATGGATGGAATAAAAGATGAATAAATAAAACCATATAAATAATCAGATGAAACAAAATGATAAACATTCTACTAGATAAAATTTCATATTATTTATAACTTAATAATATCATAATGAGGTAATTAATATGCCAAAAATAAAAAAAAACCTTCGAGGCCTCAATCTAGACACATAAAAGTAAATGGAAAGACCTTTGCCCAAATTTATCTTTCATTTGTCTCGAGAGTCTTATCAATGCATCAAGGGGCTATATAAGGACACACCCATTACAAACAATGTTGAACTCATTCTTAACATTTATAATAAATATATATTTAAATCTATTTTTTTCATTCCCCATTGAAATATTTTAATCATAATCATAGATGATAATACTTTAATATAATTTTTATAAATTCTTTTGGAAAATAATCTTTAAACATTCCAAAATATCCAACACATATGTGAAACATCTAAATAATAATTAATATGAAATAATAAAATTAAATTAAACATAGAATATCATAATTATAATAATACTGATGATATGTTATATCAAAGGGAAGTACATACATGACATATAAAAAATATGTGGTGTATAAGTAATATCTCTCATAGTATTAAAAGTGAGATGAGAAACTCACTTTATTACATTGGAATGAAGATTTATTTTGTAAAATAAATTTTATTTGTCTTCAGATTATATTATATTCTTGTATATTAAACAAAATAAATTTAATTGACAATGAAAATACATTTTACGAATAAATGAAGTCTAAATAATGTTAAAACATGAAAAAAAAGGTTTTACGAAACATTAGAAATGATCATATTTAATAAATTTTAATTAAAATTTTAAAGACTCATTAAAATGGATAAATGAATAATTGATTGTAGAAAAATATAAATGAATGAAGATGTTATTTAATGATAAAATTTGTGATTTTCTAAAAATATCATTTTTCTAAAATAGATTATGGGTGGTACATGAAATTGAGAAAAAAAATCTAATGGTACCCTTAAACTGGGTGTGCTTATTTGGAGGTATAGAAAATTAAGCCATAGTAAACATGTATTATACCATAAAGAAATATGTAATGATCTATATATATGAGTTTGAATCATATAAATATAATTTATTTGATTTATATAAAATAAATGAATAATAGTAGTTGGGTAAAGAGAGATAATGTGTAAACTGATTGGACATGGATGTTTTGGATGAAACTCTTACCTTATGTCCAAAACATTTCTTCACATTACATTAATTTCCTAGATAATAAAATTAGATAAATTAAATAATTTAATTATAATTTCTTATACATTTATTGGATTTTCTATAAATTTATTAATTCCATTTATGTTTTTTTGCATGTGTTTTAAGATAGAATTGTATCGTTCAGCAGTGTTCATTCCATTAATATTAATTATTGGTTAACTTGTACATTAGTATGGAGGGTCATCTGACCTAGCTTCCCTGACCTCCAATGCTTTTAGTGACTCATCTAAGGTGAAACATTTAAAATCCCCTATTCAACTGCTGAAAAGTTAAATGGTATATAAATATGATCAAAATAAGAATACTACTGGATAGGTGCTATCAATATTCATTGATGAATCAACTGAATCGTTTGTGTCGTCTCTTAGACCAATCTCTGTACAAATTATGATCATTCACAAATCTATTACTACCTCAATAGTGATTTATATTTCTTGCAATAAAAGGTCTCCAAAAGAGCTATATTAACCATGAAAAAATATTATAAAAAACTAATCAATCTCTTAATGATTAACCTAATCCCCACCAAGGTTGACAACACAAGCCTAGATCATATCCTCAGGAATCTATATATATTTTTCATAATGTCCATCCAACTGATGATGGTTTTCAATTCTAAAATCGATGTGAGATCCTAGTTACTCTAGAAGGCCTCTCCAAAAGAAGAAGGTGAACTGAGGATCCCTATCAAATACTATAGAAAAAGTAATTATGCCCCATTGAACAATATCTTTCACATATTGTTTTCCTTGCTAATCAACATTGGTTGTTTCATGAATGTGTATAAAGTGTGCCAATTTTTTCAGCCTCTCATTCATAACCAATATCACTTTATTATTTCTTATGTTATGTGACAAACCAACCACAATGTCCATAGATATCTCTTCCTAATTACATGTATGTACTGGTAGTGGGTGAAGAAAACATAATGGTTTGTGTTGCTCAGTGTTAACCTATTGGAATGTATAGTTGGGAGAGAGAAATTAACCAATGACCCATCACATACATGGATTCTAGAACATCCTATACATGTTATATAAAATCATTATGGTTCCTGGGTAGGATAACCATTGGAATTATGGAAACACCTCATCACATTGTTCCTTACTGAAGAAGGTACCACGAAAGGATTATAATACAATAAAATTTCCTATTTCGAGAACAACCACTAGTTAACTTACCCCTACTAATAAAAATATTGTGTCATGATTAAATACTCATCATCAAGCTAATATTTGAGAATGAATTTTAGAAGAGACGATGAAAACTGAATGGTGGATAGGGAAACATCAGCCTTTGATTCCCGAACACAAATATAAAAATATGAAAATTGAGAAATCAAGTTCCACTATTTTGATTATTATATTTCTCCCTGGGATGGTTGATTTATTCTCAAAGTATCTGTAGTGAAATTCCCTTTCCCCAGGGAATAGTTGACGTTGAACCCAAAATAATGAAAGTATTTCACCAAATTCCTCTAGTGGAGATTCAATTTTTTTATGAATGATATAACTCATGATTTTGTGTAATTACACCACCTCTTAAGTGTGTGTATCATAACTGAAATTTCATAGTCATGCGATAGGTAATTATACTCATATGGACAAAGATAACTATATCCCAAAGAAACAACTTGGTCACCTTTCATAATAATGCTTCCAAAACATGAACTTTATGAATCATATAAGATATCATATCCCTATATGAATCTATAAGAGTAAACATAGTTGTATAAGTCATAAGATGTTTCATCTCAACAAACTAATTAAGAAATTTATCATTTCAATAAAACAACACTCCCTTACAAGATATAAGAATCAATAGAGAATCAAACTTTGATAATTCAATAAAAATTTCAGATATATTTTATAACTAATACCAAGAATCTCCAAAAATAAAAGACACTTTTTCGTTTCTAATAAGATAGAACAACCACCAACTTCTCAAGAATGACTGATATTCCTTGTTCTGATAGCATATTCTTCATGATAATTACATCCTAAAACCGAAAATATCATTTCAAAATAATAGCATAAAGTCACAGATTTCCTAGCAATCATAGAACTATTACTTGTTATTTCACATGATCCCCCAAGACATTCAATAAACTAAAATTTCATCCATAATAACCCCCACGTATTTATTAAGATTCTAATAGAAATTTCTTTTTATCAACTACATAAATACTAAATATTTTCTGTTTGAAGAAAAGGGAATAAGATGGTTATCCTCATGAAAAAATCCTACTCTAAATGGTGGTTTTTTAATGTCAGATTATATCATCCACAAATTATTGTATCCAGAGTGAAAATAAATGTTTGTGAACAACTTTTCTCTAATCAACTAATCAAATAGAACCACAATCCATAGAAAGATATATTTTTTATTTACCATCACTTGATTGTAATTTTAGTATTCATTATATTAGTATATTAAACCATCATATATATTTGAGAAGAGAACTCTTGCCACCCAAGGTGACACACTCGGGTGTATAGATCTATTCTCAAGAAGAGCATTCAAAATGGAATTGAACTCTTTTATTTTATCTACTGACATGCACTAAGGGTGGTCATTTCTAGTTGAGTATGAAGAATTAGGTAAATGGAAAAAATCTATGTCCCTTATATGTGTAAAACAATATTAGTCATAAGGAATCATGCCAATAAACTCAACTGTAATTGGAGGGAGATCCCACTCAAAAATTCTCTAATAGGTCAAATGAAAACATAGATAATCAGTTATCCAAATAAAAATAAGATGGTGTATCTCTTATTGGACATAGGTATCCTTATCCATTAAAAACACAAGATACACCACAATTTATTGTAATGATAACCCATTGAAGATAATAATAAATTTGGAATTTTATAGCCACAATCATATCCATCCCAAAAATGACATCAAGAGGATTCATGTGGAGAAAAAAAAAAGATATACGAAATCTTGAAATCTGATAGAGAGTAGACACAAGTGGGACTATGGAGCCCTAATATCTCTCAATACCATTGGATGTAGTAATAAATATTTCATGAAATTGAATCTCTGTATGAAGATTAAGAAGATTAACAATACTGGTTGAAATAAAAAAATGAGATGCACCATTATCAAATCGATCCGTCACAAATGATGAATCTCCAGTAATGGTACCTCTCATGGTCATTGGACATATATGATCTTTCTCTAGAGACTATTCCATTGTGTGATGTATCATAATTATAGAGTTCTATAGATGGAACCCATTTTGAAATGAAGCATCTCATTTCCATGAATTCTCAGTAGGATCTAATGATCCTATTTAACTATGATGAGGTGAATAAGCATGGGAGAATCCATGAATGTGAACTGAATGTCTGCAAGATCCATAATTATTTTTTACCTCTGTGAAAATCCATAATGAGAGTCCATACATGGAGTGGTGGAGGAAAATTAATGGACCTTTTCCAAGAAATGCTGGATGCCTATAATGAACTAGTTATTGATAGCTTCCATGAGAATCCTCACACTTATTTTTTATCTTGTAGGAACACAGGATTCCACTGGGGTAGAGAGAAACTCCTAATAACCATGAATTTCTAGCTAGGTCTATTTAAACAATATTAATTTTATCTATAAAATCATCATAAGAATGAATCATCAGAATGAAAACCCAAGAGAGAATATCCTGATGAATTCCCAAATCTAACCATATAAAATTAGAATAAGAAGGAATCTTCTAAAATAAAACTAGAGAATGGGTATCCTGATGATGTACTAACTCAATAATTTTATGGTTCGTCTTTTCATTCAACATCATATCATGTGCAAAATGCTATAGCTAAACATATAATTTTCCATAAACAATTTCAGTCCTGTCAGCCTACTCATTATTAAAAAACTCAATAGACTTGGGACACAAAATCAACACTATATAGAACTAGAAAATAAAACAAAAAACCTTGAACCCATTCCAACATAAAATCTCATGATTCTTCACTGTCAAAGTATTGTCACAATATCTCTTTCTTAGACTATACTCATGATGGTGGAACACAACTCTTTTATCTCGTGTGGAATGTCCATGAACACAAATAAACATTCAATCATGCTCAACCATATGTATTCTCATTGAGTATCATTTTTCCATTGAATGGGGAAAGATTTTGGAGATTTATCTCATGAGGACAAATCATGATAACTTCTATCAGATTTTCCAAAGTTCAGGCTGGAACGAGAACTAATGGTGGTGCATATCCAAGAGATTGGATTGTGAACACAATCACATCAACGAGTTTCATATATACAATGTGATTCACCCTATAAGTTTTAATATTATCTTCCTAATGTATATTATTATAATTAATTCATATAGGGAAATTGATATAAAACATTAGCAGAAAACAAGTAAGACATCATTTTACACAAAAATAGATCAACAGGGGAACGTAATCCCATTAGACATAACAAAAAAGTTTGATATTTCAGACAAAAAAATTAAAAATAGTTAAATGAATGGAACCAAAAATAAAACAAATCTTTTCCCTAACCACTCTAGAAACATAAGGTTTATTATGGAGATAGACTGCAGGGAAATCAACTACATGTTCCTCTAATTTAAAAATAATATTTCATAGTTGCATACTGACATCAAGGCTTGATGAAAAGTTGACACCATTGATACCACTTCACCATGAGTGATCTTGGGTACCCTTGGAACCCAATAAATAACTTGAAACTTACATATACTTAAGGGTGTTCCTCATCCCCATAGGTTGGACACTCGAACATGCAATCATATAATATACTAGTGGATATGATTTTTCTGTAATCATTGGAGAAGTTAAAGAGAAAATCAAATATGAAAATCAAAAGAAACATGTATAAGTGTAATGTACCTGATGTCAAAAACGCACAAACAAAACCATTTATAATAATTAAGTAACAAAAAAACTTAAAATTTTGATTCAAAACTACCCAAATCCAAAGGGATACATCTTAGAATGTCCAATGCTCAATAGCTAGATCCACCTCCAAGAGGTCAATTTTCTCTGATTGAACCTGGAATGAGAAAATATTTAAACCACCTACGGCACTAGATTAGTGTGAACCAAAACCCGATAAGATTTCATCCAATGAATATATAATAATAGGACAAAATAAAATTAACCAAGTAAATGTATACCATTTTTAATGAAATTGGTTCGTAATTTAAAATAATATTTCACTCAAATAATTCTCTACATTTAAAATGGTGGAATTATCTATAAATAAAGGCTGCCTTACACAAATAGACCTTTTTATGAAGAGAATAAATAAAAACTTTTATATAATATTTATTTCAATAATTTACTAGGCATATAAAATATTTTAATAGAATGGAATATATACATTTGAAATAAGAACAAGCAGGAAACATGGTCATATTTCAAATAGTTATGATAGTTCGTGGCTATAAGGACCCCACACTATGAAACTGAAAATATATTCATATTCTCTAATGGGACCCAGTCAAAGGGGACTTATTACCATCTCCTATGAAATTTTATTTTCTAATACGAGGTTTTAGAATGTTGTAAATTGTAATGTACTACATAAAATAACTAACTGTCTACATAAGTATTTCATGTGATCTAGTACAAAACAACGATGAGAAATTTATTTTATGACCCCATAAAATAAAAATAAATCCCATTCCCAATTTCCAATATGCTAATTTTCCCATTTAAAAACCATATATGGTTTTTAATAAAGAATATTTTTGTTACACTTATGAAACACTAAGGTGTCCACAAATATATTTTAAGACATTTTTAGAAAATAATTATTTGAAACCAATTCAATAAAATTTCAAAATATAACTTCACAAATTATTTTCAAATATTTAATTTTATAAACAAACCCTTCGATTTATTAAAAATCCCACAATTCAATTGAATTGGGGTTTTAACAATTTTCCTTAAAATATATATTTCAAAATTAAATACAAAAATTTAATTGAAAAAGTTTCAAAAATAAAAACAGTTTAAATTATACAATTAAATTTTTTATAATTCCCATTAACACAACCCAATTCAATAGAATTGTGAATTTTCCAATATCCTGCCAAAAAGATAAATTTCATAAAAACTCAAATTCAATGGTATTTGGTTTTTACATAATAAACAAGTGATATGAACTTAATAAAATATATGAAAATCAATATTATTCAACAAATTGAAGTTAGAAGAAGAAATTTATGGTTAATGTAAATTGGGAATATTAACAGAACAACATACCATAATCATGGAAACACAAGAACCATAACAATACCAGCCAAGTATAATGAAGGTGAAAGAGATCTATGATCTCAACCAAGAAACATGGTGTACCAACATAGAGTTTACATTTAACAGTGCCAATGTGATCAATCAAACTCAAAGGGTGAATATATAAAGATATGAAGATACAATGGGAGCGCTTAACGGAAAGGCCATACAACGATCACAACAACAACCGATCACTAATAAAGAATCCCTCAAGTGGTTGAGGGCCCCAAAATCGGATGGTAAAGGATATTGGGTCTAGAGAAAAAAATTATACAGAAGGAAATAAAATTTTCAGCCACGCTTCCTATTTAAAAACAATGCTCGGCGTTTTACACATCTTATACCTAAAAAACATCATAATATGCAACGAACACATTGAAAATAGATAAAAATGTATTATAAAATTTTTTAAATCATAAATGATGTGAAAACATATTACATGTAATGTAAATCACCATAAATTTTCATATATGATTGAGTTTTTTGTAGAGAAACCAAATAATATCTAACTTCACCATTATTGACATCCTCCAAAATCTGTCTTGACCCTACCCAGAAAAGTAAAAAGGGATCCACAATATGGTTATAAATGTAACATTATGAATTGAAAACGAATTTCATAATAATATTTAGTTATAAATGGTAATTTTAAATATAAATTATTTTTTTTCAAACAAATTAATTTAATTTTTTTAGTTCTAAAATATGTACATTAGATTCTTAGGCAACACCTATATAGTTCTTCTAAAAGAAGTAAAAAAATTTATAAATTATTTTAAAAACTATAAAAATAATTTTATTAATTATTCAGAGTAT
The DNA here is from genome assembly GCA_963277665.1 of Viscum album. Lineage (NCBI taxonomy): Eukaryota > Viridiplantae > Streptophyta > Magnoliopsida > Santalales > Viscaceae > Viscum > Viscum album. The sequence goes on from OY728140.1 coordinate 1,728,135,852, forward strand.
TCCGTGAATTATATTGATAAATTAAAAAATATTTGTTTAAATGATTGGTTAATATCCTAATTTTTTTCTTTCATGTTTTCATCCAAGAAAAATTAAATGAGGAATTAAAATGGAATAATTTTAAAAGATTCACTGGATGATAGTATTGATACAAATTTTACTGTTGTAATCAAATTATATAAATTTCGATCTTTTTTATGTAAATTAATTTAAATTACTGTAATATATTATGTAATTCCAATATTTTCCATCCACCCACTATTTAAATGGACCCTCCAATCATTCATTATTTAGAACGTCTGAGACATCTATATCATCCAAGATCAGGCCTAATATCATCAAATCTTTTTCCAACATTTCCTATATATTTGATTATATCCATAAGACCCACTTTCATGATTTAATGATTAAGACAAAGATGGTTTCCCAAGGAAGAGTTATAACTCTTAACTGATCTGTTTCAATTTTATTTATTAATATAAGTCATGTAAAAATGGTATCCATTATAAAATAATGATTTTAGTATCATATAAATATTTATGTTTTTATGTTGATGGGAATACCGTTGTCCACCGTCTTCACATCCATTAGAAAATGATAACATCACTCATACATATGTGTACACTACCACCTGCATAAAGCTATGTGAATTGTTATTATATTACACTATATATTGATGTTAATAAGGAATAACTATTTGAATATATATGATATATAATTTATAATAATTATAAAATAAATTTTAAATATTATTTACATTTCTTTTTTTGAGTACTTTAAAAAATATAAACATCAATCATGAGTACATACGAACTACCATCTCCATTAAGTGTTTAATTCGATTTTCAACACCAATATATATAAATAGTCTTAAAATTCTATATATTGATTAAATATGAAAACAATGGAATGTAAAAAATTATAGTGATAATGTAAAAACGATCAATATATAATTTTTCTGATGGTATAACTAAATCATGCATAAAAATGATGTAGTAATTACCTGAAACAATGATTTTAATAACTAAGATTAATAAAGTAATGATAAGATGTAATAAGTTTATAATAAATTTATTGATAGATATTAAAATGGTTATTTAATAAATTTATAATAAATATATATATATTAAACATGACCTTTTAATTTGTATAATGAAAGATAGGTCTTGAGGCATGGGATTTACATCTCAATTCGATTTTATTCCAGATTGTTTTGGTTTCAATATCCATTGAGGAAATTATATAATACTTATATGATAAAACCATTTAAATTTTATAATTCAGTATATATATTTAATAACTGTTTTCAATTAAACTTCATAACATTATTTAATCAATATGATGAGAGAATGTTTTTTAATGAAAACTTTTAATATTTTAAAATTTGATCGACATTCTTTTTCCTCCATGAACATGTTCTCTTAAAATCATTTTCAAAAATATTTTTATTATTCTGAAATTATTTTAAAAAAATTTAACAAATATTCTGCCTCTATATAAATGTTTCAATGAAATATTCCAATCAATTTCAGAATAATGTACTTTTGAATTATTGCTATAAATATGAATGGAAACATTGTTTTAATGAATACAACATAACATAATTCCATAAATTCATGAAAAAATAATTTTTTTCATATTCCTATAAATTTTCCCATTTTTAATATTTTGAAAGTTTTTTTGTCGTATTTTCTAAATAATCATATTTTTAATAACTGATTTTGAAATGAAATGTGAATTTTTCTAAACAAATATTTAGTGGATATTTTAGATGAATTATAATATAGTATGAGTTCATTTTATTATAATTATGATAATTTGGTTATATGATCTAATGATACCGTCCATATGTTTTCTCTCTATTTTTTATGATTATTATTTTGAGATGTTTATGAAAACCAAGTATTTTCCATTGGATATGATATTATGAATTTAATAAATTATTTTGAAACACATTTTCATTGCATGGGTTATGATATAATGATAATATGAATTATTTATGATCTTCTAGAACACATATGTATATCTTTAATCATGTGATTAGTGGTATAGGAATTATATATCCCTTAAATTCATTAAGTAATGCATTATATCACAAGAGATAATTATAGGATATGATATGTTGTCTTCTTTCCACTATGGGAAACAATTTCGGTTTCAAGATCGACTATAATAAATATGTTAGGATGCTTGATATACTATGTTAAATATGTGTTGATGAATAATCCATTATAAGAACCATGTGATAATTCCTCATGTGTTATGATATGGAAAATTAGTGTTAATTCATCATCAAATTTAATTTGATAGTCTACCTAAGAATCCTTGACAAGTGAAATGGATTCTATGGAAATGATGGTGCCACAATATAATTTCATTATTATGATATTAAATTATGGTTAAAGACATAATTATGATATTTTTTCCACACATATGATTCATTTATTTGAAAATGAAAATGTTTTTTACAATGACCCGTGATTTTTATCCCTGAATGATTGGTTATGAACATTGTGGTTATGATCCTGAAGACACAACCTTTTCTTATCTAATAGTTATTATGATCATTGATTGATATCATCAATATTTAGCATTATAATGAAAATTATCATAAAATTCCTTATGTTTACTTTCACAATGTTATGATAAAAGGATTTATGTACTGTGTGTATAGAATGGTAAATAGTGATAATTAAAATATGAGAGATCTTGAATAATTCACCTAAAGATGTTTTACATGAATTTAATGACCAAAAAAACAATACCATAATGTATAGAGAAGGGATCATAATGTTACATATTTAATATTCATCTAAAATGATATAATATTTATTTATAAAATACATGGGTCCGTAATTAAAATATCAATTTTTTGACATTTCATTCTTGAAACAAATATTCATAATCTATGGAATGGAACAATAATAAAGGGTCATCTTAGATGATCAATAAGTTTAAATATAATATATTCAAATAAACGATAAAAAATTATCATAATAAATGTATAAGAGTATAAGAAAATGATCCAAACACAGAATAATCACACCCAACTATTAAATATTCTTTAATAATGAATCATTGCATACGGTTTTTTCAATCAAAAGATATAAGGAATAATAGTGAAAATAAAAAATAACCAATTATGATTTCTATGAACATTAATTAAGAATTAGATATAATATTTTGGAACTCACATAATAATATAAAATCACATTCTTGTATAAGGTTAACTCCCAACATTATAATTTTCTGCAACATCCATTAATAGAAATTTTTACCTAGTCATTTCAAACATTATATTTGGAGGAGCTTCCCTCAATTTACCTTCATTGTCTCTTAAAATCTTATTAAAATTATCTTATCCTAGTAGATTCTCACATGTGTTACTCTTAACAATTTCATTGGACATATATATGGGATATGTACATATTTTATTTATATAGAAACAACTCATCCTTGGTTAAAGACAAACCACACATCATATATTTGTAATCAATTCATATGATTTCTTCAAGATCATGGGAAAATTTATGATTACATCAATAAATTACAAGTTGGATGAAAATAGGTTACATAAAAAGTATATCAACATAAACATAAACCATATATAGAAATAATAAATATGGTAACATATGATCATATCCCATGTAGATCAAGATAAATATGAATGTATTTTGGTATATATGAAAATTATATTTAAAAGAACAGTAAAAAATTAATTGGTAAAATGCACAATTTATTTTTGAAATCGTTTATAAAAACTAAAAAAAATTAAAAAATAACAGTGAAAAAAATTTATTCAAAAAATTATTGTAAACAAATAAATAAATCTTAATGAAAAATAATATTCATAATTGTGTAGAAATGTGTTCTTATGATGTACATTGAAAAAAAATTTGTTTTACATTTTCTTTAAAAAGTCAACAACGCCTCATTTGGAAAATGACATTATGATAACGTTATATCATTTATAAAAATTTTAACATTGATAAAATTTAATTAAATAAAACACTAGATAATATTAAAACATTATTGAAAATATTTTAAGGAAAATATAAACATTTAGAAAATAATGTCGACAACAAAGAGTAAGGATGTTGGTTTTCCTTAAAAAATACTTTTAAACACTTGAGTAATTAAAGAGGGAAAGTTGAAATGAAGAAATTAAATTTATAAAATCAACTATATTATTAGAAAACTCATAATACTTGGGGAGATATATCAAATAATTTCATTATCTATTAATTTAATCATAAAAAATCCTGGTGAAAATTATATCGTAACCTAAAACACTTACCTATTTTGTAAATTTTAATTCATAAATCCCGGGAATGAAATAGATTCAAATAAATATTTGAAAACCATTATCATTATATACTAATTAACATATATATAAACTGAGTATATAATACACCTCATATAGATAAATAGGTGCATTAAATTAAACATGTCTAAATGAAACAAAATTGAAGAAATGATCACATTTGAATTTATAGGATTTTTTAATTGAATGTAATTGGATTCCAGATAATCATGTGGTTACATAAATAAATTTAATAAAATCTTAAATTATTCTAAAATAAATTATTGGTTAGTTTGTTAACAATATAATTAATAACTTGGATGAATTACTTAAAAATGTCCAACTAAAGTGAAATTGTGACAAAACCCATAATACATTGGTATATTTAGAATCAAAACCAATTAAAATAATCAACATGATATATCTATTAAGTCCTCATTGATTTATTTAAAATAAAAAAAATTGTATGAATTAATGACGCCAAATAAAATAAATTATTGTGTAAAATATTAAACAGTTTTCTTGAATTTGAAAATTAGGCAACGAACCAGTTTCTTTGTGATCAAATTGATTCCTATGTTATTTGACCTCTTGTATAATAAAATTAGATTTATTATAATTCGTTAAAAGTATAATATTCATATAAATAATTTAATACATTATCTTCTTATAATAATTCATAAACCCATTTATTAATAATTCTTTTTTATATTCACCGCATCATGTGTAAGCTATATCATTTTGAAAGTGGGTTTATGTTTGTATTATTTGGATCATAAAATACGATATAGTTTACTAAATATAATTTTTTTAAATAATTTTATATATAATATATAATCAATCTATGAATATTTATTACTATTCATATTATGTGGTTATAAAAAATGAATTGCATCCCTTCATGGGGATGGTAATATCTACGTACAAATGAGTGATGTTTCCATAATTTGATGTATATAATGAAATAAAGTAAAATGATAATTAACCATATAAAAAATTATTATATAATAAATATTTATTATTTTCAAAAAATATTTACTTTTTTATTTTTATATTTATATGTTGTTAAGAATCATATTTTGAAATATAAAACAAGTAATCTTTTGAAAATGGAAATGAAGAAAGTGTATAAAAACCAAGGAAAAATGTCATGAAACAAAATAGAACAAAGGTAAAATTTGAACCAATAGTGTATAATGGAAAGAATAAGTCCATTTTAAAAATTGAAAAATTATACATGAATGATATATGATATAAAAACCACATCGCTTCATGGAGGTGGAAGCTCATATGAAGACACAAATGATGTTATCGTTTTCTAAGGGATCTGATTGTAAGAAGGTAAATAAGATATTATAATTTTTGAATAATAAATTTGATAAAAATATTACATATAAAAATTATATCCATTATTATGGAAACTAATAGATTATGTTTTGGGAGAACAAATCATATCGGTGCATGGAGGTTGTAGTCCACACTTTTGCACAAGCGACACATTTATCTCCCCCTTGATGGAGAAAAGTTTGAAAAAGCTTGTTCTATAAAAATAAAATCAATGTAATTTTTTATTACTATATATTTCAATTTTTTATGGATATAACAAGTTTATATAATGTTGGAGAAAAAATAAAAAGGGCTTTGTTAATATTTATGAAACTTATCTATGTGACCTCCTTTGGTTTAATCATTAATCCTTGATAGATGCATCATAGATGATGACCAGACTCTATAAGATGCAGGTAAGAAATAATTTAATTATTTTTATAATAAATAAAATAATATATAAGACTAAAATGGCGTGAATAAGGTGGTTTTAGGGTAAAACTTTTATAAGTGATCGGCGGGATAGATGTGAATTTTTAATAGATTTCAATGACATAAGGTACATTCATGGGAATGTGGCTCCAAATGGATAGGTATTTGAATGTTGGATAAAAAATTTAGAAATATCTACAACCAATAAAAAAATTTGTCATTTCGGGAGGAAAATACTACTACTAACTCTTATATTACACTCATCTCTCTCCCCTTGGTAAAACTATTTTAACCATTACTATGTTAATGTAATTTTAATTTTTTTAAACTCACTATGAACACAAAATGATTTGAAACTATAATATTATATCAATTATTTTGATAACAGAAATGGAATAATATTTATCATAATAATTATAAGTAAGTTCAATTACATAATTAATATAAACATGAAAACTATAAATAAAACATGTTTTCGTAATAAAAACTTATTTTTTAGAATAAAATAAAATTTTCAAATATTTCATTCCTTATAAAAATTTTAAAATGAATATTAAAATATATAATTGTATATATAGTCTATTGATATCATAATACTTATTAATATATTGATATTAATTTAATTTAATGAGAAATATATACCTTTTGTTCATAGAATATTTATTTATAATAACGTGTTTTTATGCCTCAAAATTTACTTATACATAAATAATGTTCAATGATAATTCATATATAATTACTAAGAAAATTTATATTTAATGGTTTATTAAGTAACCTTAAGAACATGTTCATAAAATAATTGTACTTTTACATGAAAATAAATTATTGTTTTTAAATAAATCATTTTTTTCCAATATTTAAAGAATAAAAAGTATTTTTAGACAAAACCTAACAATTCAACTGATTCCAATATTAAAATTATTATTTTAAAAAATATATTTATTTAACAAAAGAATCCTTTTAATGATATGATAAATTAATTATAATTTCTTTGAAAGTAAAATTAAATAAATTTCATTAATTAAAATATGTAATTATAGCATAAAATGAATGTACTTAAAATCGAGTACTTATTTAATTTGAATTAATAAATAAATCTAAATTATGAAGAACAATTATACACATTTTTTATAATGAGGTTTTTACTATTAATATATTCTAATTTAATGTATGTTTTTAATAATTTTACTATATAATGGTTGATATAGACACGAGGTTTCATGTATGGAAAGCTATTGAACACTTATATAATTTTTAATGAAAAAATATTTATATTCCAAAATTTTGGGGTGTTAAATAGCCCCATTAAAAGAAATTCAATCCATATATGTTTAATCCGTATAATGAATGTTTCAATATTTTAAAGAATCATTATAAAAAGCCCAAATTTTTTCTAGATGTAATAAAACAAGCCTTGATATGATGATGTGGTAAATGTAATGGTTTCCTAGAATAACACAAATTTTGGTCCTCAAATATGAAGGACATTCGTGGGATGAAAGCGACCAATAACTTATTGAAAATAGAAGTATAAAAGTAAAATATCATATTGAAGTTATTTTTTCCTATATTTTATGATTTAATTAACCATTTAATATGATAAAATATAATTAAATTACTTACTTCTAATTCATAAGTTCCATGAAAATTAAATACAAAGATCATTCCATGGCTACATAAAGCCTACATCCAATAGAACAAGGCTGTTTGACTAGAACAATGTATGAATATATCAAACACGGGAGACCTTAGTTTAAAGATCCTATACACATGCACACATCTACAAGAACATACAATTCTGAAATGTAATAAAACTAATAATCATTTATTCACATATCTAAATTACACCATAAGATCTTGAAAATAATTTCATAAGATCAAAAAACAACATAATACAAGCATACGACAAATAATTTGAAAACTAAGTACAAAATATAAACATTTTTAGGACTACAATAAAAAAAAATCATTAAAACACCTCGTTCTACATGGTAAAATATGTTTCACCTGGTATAGTTCCCCTTAGGATATCAAAAATGTTTTATCATCTATATAATACATGACACATTCCATAAAATAAAATGTAGTGTAGACTCTGACAATACTTAGTTGGACAACCCAAAATCACTATGTATTTTTCATCAAGATTTATATTCAACTCATAATATGTATATTGCAATAGAACACATAAAAAGAATATATAGATATACAAAAAAATGACACATAGTCCCAATTTAAAGTCACAAAAATAATGGTAGTCTATGATTTATACTTGAACATTCATCATAGAACTCCTCATTGGTAAAACACTCCATGAGTTAAAGAACATTAATGAAAACTATGAAATTGGTTGTCAAAATCAAGTCATAAAATATGAATAAAAATATAAATGGTTTGATGGATGGTTACACAAACGACGATCACACCCAATTTCATTGGTTATACCAGCAACTAAATGTGAATTAACATGCTATGTATAAGATGGATTGCCATATATTGATAGTCATGAAGATACCAAGAACACCACCAACAGAAAAGTGGTTGTTATTAGATCACACTTTGGTAATCATAGAAAGATTTCAACAACATTATCCAATAATAAAGTATACATGAGAGATTGACTATCCTATGTATAATATGTGTTTCTATACTAAACCCTCAACGAATGTATCATGGTAACAAGAACTAATGAATATATTCTAGTATGAAGAGGAAATGAGATCCTATCAATCTGGGAGCCAACACATTGTGTGTACTAGTAGTACAAGGCATGTACCATCAACATTGGGAACTTACCTGGAATCACGGATCATTCCCATGTTTGTGTCTTTATAAGATAAAATGATGTTTCCATGCCCATGTACTCTTGGAGGTTCCCATGATTGGCAGGATATGTTCATGTTTAGTTAACCATGTCCATGTCTTTTTGAATCCTTAGGTACATGAAAATCCATAGGGTAACGGGTCACCCACAATGTGACTGGGGTCAAACAGCGTGTTATATATAACTTATTGTATATCCCGAGTGCCATAACTGTGTACCCATATATGACCATTGTTCATTCGGTACACATAATTTAGTGTAGAATTTCCGGAAACCCATAGATATTCCATATGCATCATTCACCACTCCTCCATTCTCGGATATTGTCAAAAATTTCATGAACCATCCTCGGGGCCCGTGTCATGACTACCCCAATCCCGCCTTCCATAGGCCAGGGGCTAGCGACTAGCACCAAAGGCATAACTCCCGATAAAAAGGGAAGGCATTGACTTTACGAAACGAAAACACACACAACCAGTGTAAAACCAGAAGCAACTCTAAGTAAAGCATTATAACAAGTGTGCTGAATGTACAAAGGGGCCAGAATACAAGCCCAATAGTAAAGTAAAAGGAAAATAAAAAATAAAAGGAAGGTGTTGAGATTCTCCTGGATCATCCTCCGGAGTTCCAACCTAAACGGTAGGTACAGATGGCCACCTCAGCTCTCCACGTCTGTTTCTCACCTCCGGGTAGCATATCTTCCTGAATTCCACCTCCGGGTACCATCTCGTCGTGAAGTCCACCACTGGTACATTCTCGTCATGAAGTCCACCTCCAAGTACCGTCCACTCTACAAGCCTTAACCACGATCAGTGTTGTCCGTCATCTTCATCCAACACAATGAGGTGTGGGAATAGCCTGTACTGGGGTGAGTATAATGATACTCAGTTGGGATCCCGAGACCCTCAAGGTCTCACTAAATCCAGCAAGGATAAACCAAAAAGAAAGATCCCAAATGATAAACTTTACTTAGGTATATGCCCATACATATACCTAAGTTATCAAGTAACTCATCTCAGTCAGGAGGTAAACACAAAGGTCATTGAATCAGCTCAAACCAGGATTTTCATTAAAGATATCAAAACCAAAACTGCTGAAGTGCTCCACCTCTGTCGAGTACAGTGATCATGTCACAACTCTGAGGCACTACTCACTAACCTTAGACTGCTGAGGTACTCCTCTGTCGAGTACTACAGGTCTACCACCCAAACATAGTAGTTCTCCCCGCCATGGGTATGCCACCACAACACAGTAGTGCTCCCCCCTAATAGCCTATAGAGGTACTCCTTATTTGGAGTACCGTGGGTCTACATCCCAAACACAGTATTGCTCCCCACCATGGGTCTGCCACCCAAACACAATAGTGCTCCCCACTAGGCTACTCAAGTCACTCCGACTCGAATCGGACAAGCAGTCATCAGGTCTCAGCCAGCTACATGGTCTTCATACTCTATACGCTTGTCTCCAGGAGGATCCGCTCCATAATCTACTGGTCGATACTCCATGTATCACAAATTCCAATGAATAAGTATCTTGAAGGACTGCCTCGTCAAAGGGGTCTCAACGTAATAGACAGATCGTCTATTGGATGCCCGGTCTGTGAGTTATTAGAATTACCGTTCCAGGGGCCCGATTGAATTTCAGGTACAATCCAACCCGGATATACTCCAATTGCATCCAAACCTCATGTGAATTATCCCAAAATAACTGTCTCATCAAGATTAATCCAACAAAGTCGACGACTCGTCAATTGGACGTCCGGATCTCATGTTATAAGTGTTTCTGCTCTGAGGGCCCGATTGGTTTCGGGTTCGAACCAACCCGGCCATACACAAAGGTCGTTGAAACATTGATTGTAATATATATAAATGATCATCTCAATCCAAGGAATCCTATATAATAGACGATGCGTCGATCAGAGGTCCACAACTCATGTTATGGGCGATTAACTGATGAAGGTCCGAAAATAGGGGGTCTGGGCCTGGTCCGACTCGGCCCAACACCCCCTCGGTCGGTCCAAACCAGGTCGACCCGACTCGCATCCGAGTCCGACTCGGTTGGGCGTGGCGTGGCCTGGCCGGCGCGGTCTGGCCCGACCAGCGCGGCCTGGTCCGCAGGCCCCCCCGGCCCGGGCGGGGGAGGATGGCTCAACCAGTCGGCTGAGCCTGTCACGCCGAGCGGGGGGCGCGGACCCCCGTTGATTGAACCAAAGGCACCCTCTAGTGCCACCCCGCCTCCCTGATCCCATGAAACCTTGAGATCCATCGCACTGCCGCTGCAGCGGGATCCCTCATGATGCAGGCGCCACTGTGCCGCTGTGGCGCGCCAGCCGCGGCTTCCACGGACCACTGAACGTGCTCTGGTGGTCCGATTTGCCCACCGCTTGAACCTATGGCTCTCCCGGGAACCGTTCTTCACTGCAACGGATTTCAAACACCATTGTGGTCTTGTTTCATCATCTCTTGTCAATCCATACATAGAAAAAAAATTTGCGGAGGGTCGTCGGGCCATGTTTGTTCGGCCCGCGCCCTCCGCGTTAGTCGATAGAAATAGGTCAGACAACAATTATGTTCAACAACAAACATGGTACAAGTTTAATCAATTAAAATTGAAAATAATTCCCAACAATTCCCCCGTAAACAATTAATCCCAACCTGCAAATAAAATCATTCATGTATCAACTTGATAATGAGTTGATCCGCATTCCTTATTTTAGATGGGAAGAATTATGGGAATATAAACATACTCAAATTAAACCCCTACCTCAATAATTGATGTCGTATGTCAGGCGCCGTGGAAGAAGGCGTCGCTGGGAAAGGTTTCATAGATGATGTTGGTGTGTGCCATCAATCATTGTATAAGTGGTGTTCTTCATTGAAGAGGCGTCGTTCTTCATCGGAGGGAAGTTCTCTTCTTCTTCTCACGAGAGTTCTCTCAAATGAATTCAAGAACTTCACCAAAGCTCAAACTCTAAATGATATCTCATTATATTATTTTTATTCACATCCCAATGATTTTAAAATTCAAAATAAAACCACATAATTAATTAAATAAAGTGAATCATATCATTTATTAGGGAATGTTGGAAATAATTTAAGAGGGAGAGTGGAGGAGTTAACAAGTTAATTAAAAAATGGTCTTATGGGAGATATTTGGGGAGTTTAAAGAGGGGTTTGAAAATTGTTATGGAAGGTGGAAGGTTGGGGCTCGTGTGGGCTCCACCCCCCAAATATCCACACAAGGGTAGTTAGTGGGTTTTGGGTCCCACACTTAACTCCCCTTTGTACGATTTAACCACCGTAAATATATATAAAATTGTACACACCAATTTTATTTATTTTTAACCTAATTCCCCAAAAATTTATTTTGAACCTTCATAAAACGCACCTACGCTAAATGTACCCTCAAGAAAAAACTGGTGTTGTGAGTTCATCAGTGCCCTCAGATTACAATTTCGAGCACTGGTACAAAAGATAAATAAACTCGCTCCTTCGTTCCCTAAACGTACCAGAGAAAAACATCAGAAATTTATTCCGGGCACACCGGACCTCAGAATCAAGTTCTGTCAGAAGACACAGGCTCATACAATTCCAAAGAAATTAAGAAAAAAAATTTCTTGAAAATTTCATGGTCTTTAAATTACTCCCATCTAAGGGATTTACGTCCCCATAAAGCTTCAACACACACTAGGGAAAACAAAAGTGGAAATGAGCACACATCTATGCGTTCTGCTCCCATGTTCTCTCCTAAAGGTTCTCATGCTTCCAACGAAGGCGCACAAAATAATCGACCTTCCTCGTAGGACTAGCTTCTATCGATCCTCAGTCTCAACAGGAAACTACTTGAAAGTCACCCCATCATTGATATCTAGCTCCCAGTGGTTGATGATGTGTGATGGGTCATGCACGTCTCTTATCAGCTGAGATATGTGGAAGTCATCGTGCACCTAGTGCAACTGTGGTAGAATGGTCCAGCAGTAAGCCACCTAGCCTACCCTGCGGAGGACCTATAAGGGTCCGTTGAACTTCAGAGTTAACATTCCGCCTATGCCTCATCTCTGTAGTCCCTATTGAGGTGATACCTGTAAGAAAATGTGCTCGCAATCATTGAACTCCAGTGGTCTCGTCTCCTATCCACATAGGATTTCTTCTTGCTCTGTGTAGTCTTCATCCACTCCAGGATGATCTGCACCTTCTCCGTCGTAGCCAGTACCATCTCTGGTCCAACAAGATCTGCTAAAATTTCTACTTTGACAAAAATATAAATCTGGTCTCATCCCTTGGATGAACCACATTGTTTTTTTCCTCATACAGTCAATCCTAACATGAATAGTACAATTCATATCTTGTATGACTTCGTAAGGCCTCAACTCCACTACCAAGATATTCAAAAATCAAACTCATCTCCAAGGGTTGAGTCACACTTTCAGAAATAGTGTGTGGTCACTAGGTCTCCTCCAGTAGGAATCTCAAATGTGAGGGTCAAGTCAACAATTTTAACCGGAAGCTCTCAGTATCGACCATACCGAAAAGACAGGGAAGTAAACGTCACAAGATAAGTGTCTTTTATTACTACAGCTCGTATTACAAGACACATAACAACAATAGACAACATCAACATGGAAACAAGAATCACCAAGAACAAAGGCCTTCATACCTGGAACTAGTTCTTCTCCTATCCACATTGGATATGAGCAACGCGGCCAGCTGCTCCATCGCCTCTCATATCAGCTGAATTCCAGTCCTCCTGCTGAGATCATCTTCAACAACGTTACCCTTACCAAGAGTATAGACTATATCAAAGTCATAGTCCTGGAGGAACTCAATACTCAAAACTCACGCTGCTACGAGGGTATGGTTGGTCGACTCAAATGTTATTGGTTGCACCCTACTATGCATGAGTTTGACCTGTGCTGCCTGACATTCCCTTTTCGTCGACCAAGGGAAAACACATTCCAACGTTGTAGGTAAACCAAAACCTTTTTCCTATTACAGTCAATATATGTATCAAATGTGTATCCAATCCATACTCATACCAATGTCGTAATGCCTCGATGCTGCACCAAGAGGTTACAATCGAAACTCTCACCTCAAGGGTCAGATTACACTGTCGGCGTAAGTGTGATTATCGAGTCTCCTCCAAAAGGTATCTCCAGACGTGAGGGTCGAGTCAATGGTTTTAATTGGAAACTCTAGGTCTGGGATAAGATTTGTGGAAGGAAGGATTTATTCGTATCAATTTATATTGATACGGTAGCTTGTTTTAGACACAGATCATTCCTTGAATCATCCCAAGAGCCTTTTGGTCGCACTACTTGACTGCATGAAGCTACTCTCTTCCCTTGCCCTCCATCTCCCTGAGCCTAGTGGGGACTACAATGGTGGGAGGACGTAACATGTAGAAATGTTCACCACCTCATGCTGCTCTCCTAGATCTGCTTCCACATCTGCTGCTCTGCAGATTTATCTGTCCTTAACACATCTTCTTCTTGAAAAATTTTACACGCCCAAGTCTCTGAGACTGGTTCCAGTTTCATGTTTCTTACTACTTACATTCATTAGATGTATTCATTCATCCAAAAAACATTCAACCAAAAAGGTTCCCTCTGGACCCTAGAATAAGTAGGAATGAATAGAGGAAGAAGTTCTAGCTCAGATGTCCTTTAAACACATCTCACTCAGAAGTCCGAGCCCTGAAGCACTGATTGCATCGTATTCATCGAGTACCAAGAATTGTTTGTGCGCCCCGATGAATACTCATCTACTAACATGTCATCCTAATAATGCTTTATAAGCTCTAGAAAACTCTCAGCCACCTCCTCAAGACAGTCCTTAGCTTCTTGTGAGTCGGGATTTCCTCGGAACCTGAGGGGCATCTGATGCTGAAACACTTGTAAAGCACTAAGCCCACATGTGTCATCCACTGATACAGCCGGTTGTAACTGCTGACCAACAGGTACTGATATAGTTGGCACACTACCTGAAGGTACTATCTCAGGCATCATTCCATGTACCAAAGCCTCATCACTAAGCGGACCAACCTCATGGTCACTCACTGGGAAACACTAGTATCTGAGATCACCATCTGCTCTACTAGTGTCTAAACTATGTTTAGAACTCTATCAATCGCCTCCAGCTAGTCCACTGCTGCCTGGGAATCTGTCTTTCCTCATAACCACACAGGCCTCTGCTGCTAGAACTCGTGTGACGTGCTCTGTCAGCATGCACCGTTAGATAGTATGGCTGGTGGCATCTCCTGCCCAATGGGTGGTGGTGTTGTTGGTACACCACCCAAGGGTGCCGACACAGAATGAGGGCCCTAAACCGGAGTCCCATAGCTCGGTGGGCCGTCATCGAGAACTCTCTCGGAACTCCAACTGACTATCTGCATGGAGACATCCTTAACAGATGTGACACAGTAAAATGATTTAAACCTGGTGAGCTAACCTGGTTATTTCTGACTTAAAGAATACTTTTCCAAACAAACACGCAATCATCATTTTCGTGCACTGGGTCGAAAATAAGTAGTCAGGGTCATGGTGTATGGATATTTCGGCCGATGCACCAACACTGGACTCCCTGAACTAATATCCACACTCGGTATGCTTAACACTATTGTTTCACAGAAAGAGAAATAACAGAATAATAAGTTCTGCGGTAGAACCGTCGTCCTCTAATACCAATTCGTCACGACCTATCCTCAGGTCATGTGTTGTGACTACCCCAAGCTCCCCTTCCACAGGTCAGGGTCTGGATACTAGAACCAAAGGCGTAAATACTGATATAAAGGGAAGGAATTGCCTTTACTAAACAAAAACACACACAACTAGAGTACAAGAGGATGCAACACTAAGTAAAGCAGTATAACAAGTGTGCTAAAAGTAAAAAGGGGTCGGAATACAAGACCAATAGTAAATTAAAAGGAAATTAAAAAATAGAAAGAAGGTGTCGAGCTGCTCCTGGATCATCCTCCAGAGTTCCAACATGAATGGTAGGTACAAATGGCCACCTCATCTCTTCACGTCCGTCTGTCACCTCTAGGTACCGTCTCATCGTGAAGTCCTCCTCTGGGTACCGTCTTGTCGTGAAGTCCACCTCTAGGTACCGTCCATCTCTACAAGCCTCAACCTCGATCATTGTTGTCTATCATCTGCATCCATAACAATGAGGTATGGGCATAGCCCGTGTATGGGTGATTTTAATGATAATCAGTAGGGACTCCGAGACCATCAAGGTGACACTAAATCAATCAAGGATAAACCACAAAGAATGATCTCAACATATAAACATTACTTAGATATATTCCGATACATATACCTATGTTATCATGTAACCCATCTCAATCATGAGTTAAACACAAAGGTTATTGACTCAACTCAAACCAGGATTTTCATTAATGATATCGAAACCACAACTATTAAAGTGTTCCTCCTCTGCCGAGTACAGTGATCCTGTCACAACTCCGAGGCATTGCTCACTATCCTTAGACTTCTGAGGTACTCCTCCGGTCGAGTACAATGGGTTTTCCACCAAAACATAGTAGTGCTCCCTGCTATGGGTATGTCACCCCAACATAGTAGTGCTCCCCCTAATAGCCAACAGAGGTATTCCTTCTGTCAAGTACCACAGGCCTGCCACCCAAACACAGTAGTGCTCACCACTATGGGTCTTCCACCCAAAAACAATAGTGCTCCCCAGTGGGCTAGTCAAGTCACTCCGACTCGAATTAGACAAGCAGTCATCAGGTCTCAGCCAATTACAAGGTCTCTGTACTCCGTACACTCTTCTCTGGGAGGATTCTCTCCACGAGCTACTAGTTGATACTCAAAATATCACAAAGTCCAATGAAGAATTTTCTCAAATGACCGCCTTTTAAAAGGGGTCTCAAAGTAATAGACGGCGCGTCTATCAGACGCACGGTTAGTGAGTTATTAGCACTGTCGTTCCATGGGCCAGGTTAGATTTCGGGTACAGTCCAACCCGTCCATACTAAAAATGTGTCCAAACCTTAGGTGAAATATTCCAAAAGAACCATCTCATCAAGAGGAATCCAAAAAAGTCGACGGCACATCAATCGGACGTACGAAGCTCATGTTATAAGCGTTTCTGCTCCGAGGGCCCAGTTGGATTCGGGTTCGAACAAACCATTTCCATACCCAAACATCGCCAGATCCATGACTGTAATATACCGAAACGACCTTCGTGATCCGAGGAATCATATACAACTGACGATGCATCAATATGAGGTCCACAACTCATGTTATAATCATTTTACTGAAGCAGGTCTGAAAATAGGGGGTTTGCGCCCTGTCCGACTTGGCCCAATGCCCCATGGGTCGGTCCAAACTGGGTCGAACCCGACTTGGGTCTAGGTACGTCCTAGAGGGGCGTGGCCTGGCCAGCGTGGCATGGCGCGGTCGGTGCGGTCCGGCCCGACCGGCGCGACCCGGTCTGCATGGCCCGCCCCGGCCGTTGGAGGTTGGCTCTGCCAGTCGGTCGAGCGTGTTGCACCGAGCGGAGGGCGCGTTCCCACGTTGATTGAACCAGTATCGCCCGCTAGTGCCGCCCCACCACCCGGATCCCCCGCGGCTGTGGGATCTATCGCACCGCCACCGCCGATGTTGCCGCGGAGGGTTCCCTACGGTGGCGCGCCACCGCCGTTGGACGTTGGCACCACCGTGCCGGTGTGGCGCACCGGCGACGGCTTTCACGGTCCACCGGATGCGCTCCAGTGGTCTGATTTGCCCACCTCTTGCGCCTATGTCTCTCTCAGGACCCGTTCATCACTATGACAGCTTCCAAAAACCGTTGTGGTTCCATTTCATCATCGCCCGTCAATCCGCACATAGAAAAAGAATCTATGGAGGGTCGTCGGGCAGTGATTTTTCACCCCGCATCCTCCGCGTTAGTCGATTGCAATAGGTCAGACAACAATTATGTTCAACAAAAAACTATTCACAATTCTAATCAACTAAAATTGAACTTAATTCCCAACAATTCTCTAGCAAACAATTAATCTCAACCTGAAAATAAAATCATTCATGGATCAAATTGATATTGAGTTGATCCACGATCATTATTTTATGGGAAGAATCATGGGAATATAATCATACTCAAATTAAACACCTACCTCAATAATTGACGCCATACGTCAGGCATCACAGAAGATGACATCACGGGGTGAGGTTTCTTAGATTACATCGGTGTGTGTCGTCATTCTTCATAGAAGTGGAATCCTTCGTTGAAGAGGTGTCGTTCTTCGTCGGAGAGAAGTTCTCTTCTTCTTCACACAAGAGTTATCTCAAACGAATTCAAGAAAATCAACAAAGCTCCAACTCAAAATAATATCTCATGATATTCTTTTTATTCACATCCCAAAGATTTTAAAATTCATAATCAAACCACTTAATTACTTAGATGATGTGACTCATCTCATTAATTAGGATATGTTGGCAAGAATTTAAGATGGAGAGAGGAGGACCTATCAAGTTAATTAAAAAAAGGTTTACGGGAGATATTTGGGGAGTTTAATGAGGGGTTTGAAAAGTGTTATTGAAGGTGGAAGTTTGGGGCTCGTGTGGGCCCCACCTCCCAAATATCCCAAAAAGGGTAGTGAGGTGGTTCTAGGTCCCACCCTTAACTCCCCTTTGTAGGATATAACCATCGTTGATATAAACAAAATTGTAAAAACCAATTTAATTTATTTTTAAACTAATTCCCCAAAAATTAATTCTCAACCCGCTTAAAACGCAACTGCGCTACATGTCCTCTTAAGAAAAAAATGGCTCTGCGAGTTCATCGTTGCCCTTGGATTTCAATTCCGAGCACTGGTTCAAAAGATAGAAAAACTCGCTCGTTCTTTAACTGAACGTACCCGAGCTAAACTTCAAAAATCGATTCCAGGCGCACCAGACCTCGAAATCAGGTGCCGACAGAAGACACATGCTCGTAACGTTCCAAAAAAAATAAGAAAAAATTTTTCTTGATATTTCCAGGTCTTTAAATAACTCCCACCTCAGGACTTTACATCCCTGTAATGCTTCAACACACACTGCGGAAAAAAAGTGGTACTGAGCACGCATTTGAGCCTTCCACTCCCATGTGGTCTTCTAGAGGTTCTCGTGCTGCCATTGAATGCACACAAGAGGAATCGATTTTCCTCATAGGACCCACTCATTTCGATCCTCAACCTCTACTGGAACATCCTTGAACGTCACCCCGTCATTGATATCAATCTACTAGTGGTCGATGATGTGTGAAGGGTCGTGCACGTATCTCCTCAGCTGAGATATGTGGAAGACGTCATGCACATAGTCCGACTGTGGTGGAAAGGTAAAGGGGTAAGCCACCTCGCCTACCCTGCTGAGGACCTAGAAGGGTCCGTTGAACCTCTGAGTTAATTTATCGCCTTGGAAACATCTTTATAGACCCCATCGAGGTGAGACCCGTAAGAAAATGTGGTCTCCATCCTTGAACTCCAGTGGTCATGTCTCCTGTCAACATAGGATTTTTGCCTTCTCTGTGCAGTCTTCATCCGCTCCTGGATGATCAACTCCTTCTCCATTGTAGCCAGTACCATCTCTAGTGCTACAACATCTACTAAAATGTTTTCTTTGCTGAAAAGAGAAATCTGGTCTCATCCCCTGGATGAACCACGTTCTTTGCCTAATACAGTCAATCCTGACATGAATAGTACAATTCATGTCTTGGATGACGTCGTAAGGCCTCAACGCCACTACCAAGAGATTCAACCCTCACTCTTGCCTCCATGGGTTGAGTCCCATTGTCGACATCATTGGGTGGTCATTGGGTCCCCTCCAGTAGAAATCTCAAAAGTAGGGGTCAAGTCAACAGTTTTAACCAGAACATCTCAGTATCGACCATACAAAAAGGCCATGGATGTAAATGTCATAAGATAAGTGTCATTAATTATTGCATCTTGTAGTAAAAGAAACATAATAACAATAGAAAACAACTACATGGAATCAAGAAGCACCGAGAAAAAAGGTCTCAATGCCTGGAACTAGTTCTGCTCGTATCCACATAGGATATCAGCAATGTGGCCAGTAGCTCTATCGCCTCTCCTAGCAACTGAATTCTAGTCCTCCTGTTGAGCGCATTCACAACAACGTTCCCCTTCACATGATTATAGACTATCTCGAAGTCATTGTCCTAGAGGAACTGAATACTCAAAACTCCCGCTGCCATGAGTGTAAGGTTGGCTGACTCAAAAGTGATCAGTCACACCCTACTATGCATGAGTTTGTCCTGTGCTTCCTGGGTTTCCCTTTTCACCGACCAAGGGATAACCCAAACCAACTTTGTAGGTAAACCACAACATTTTTGCCTCATACAGTCAATCTCTGTATGAACCGTGGATCCAATCCATACCGAGACCAACGTTGTAAGGACACGATGCTGCCACCAAGAGGTTACAACTGAAACACTCGCCACAAGGGTCAGATCACACTGTCGGCGTATGTGTGATTATCGAGTCTCCTCCAAAAGGTGTCTCCAGACATGAGGGTCGAGTCAATGGTTTTAACCTGAAAATCTAGGTCTGGGACTTGATTCGTGGAAGGAAGGATTGATTCGTATCAATGTCTATTGATAAGGAAGCTAGTAGTATGAATAGATCATTCCTTGAATCATCCCTAGAGCCTTTAAGTCACACTCCTTGACTGCATGCAGCAACACTCTTCCCCTACCCTCCATCTCACTGAACCTCGCACGGACTACAATGGAAGGTGGTTGTAACATGTCGAAATGTTCACCACCTCATGCTGCCCTCTTAGCTCTGATTCCACATCTGCTGCTCTGTAGATTAATCTGCCCTTAACAATTCTTCATCTTGAAAAATTTTACAGGCCCAAGTCTTTGAGACTGGAGCGAGTTTTTTATTTCTTACTACTTATATTCACTAGTTGTATTTGTTCAGCTAATGAACTTTCAACCACAAAGGATCCCTCTAGCACCCTAGCATAAGTAGGAATGCATACCAGAAGAAGTGTTGTCTCAGATATCCTTTAAACACAACTCGCTCAGAAGACCTAGCCCTGAAGCACTGATCGCATCATATTCATTGAGTACTAGGAATGGTTGGTGCACCCTGATGAATACTCAAAAACCAACATGTCATCCTGCCGAAGCTATATAAGCTCTATAAAACTCTCATCCACCTCCTTAAGCTAGTCCTCAGCCGCCTGTGAGTTAGGCTTGCCTCAGAACCTAAGGTGTATCTGATGCTGAAACACGTGTAAGGCACTAAGCCTACATGTTTCATCTACTGGTACTACCAGATGTAAATACTGACCCACATGTAGTGATATAGCTTGCACACTACCCGAAGGTACTATCTCAGGCATCTGTCCATGTACCAAAGCCTCAAGACTATGCGGACCAACCTCATGGTCACTCTATGGGAAACACTACTAGATAGGATCACCATATGCTCTTCTAGTATCTAAACAAGGTGTAGAACTCTAGAAATCGCCTCCATCCAGTCCACTGCTGCTTGGGAATCTTCCTCGCCTCGTAACTTGAGAGGCCTCTGTTGCTGGAACTCGTGCGACGTTCTTTGTCGGCTTGCACCATTCTCAAGTGTGGCTGGTGGCATCTGCTGCCCAACGGGTGGTGGTGCTGTTGGTATACCACCCGAGGGTGCCAACACCGAATGAGGTCCCTACACCGTGTCTCATCACTCGGGGGGCCGTCATCGAGTACTATCTCGGAACTCCAACTATCAGTCTGCGTGGAGACATCCTGAACAGATGTTACATGGTCAAACGATTTAAACTTGGTGAGCTAACCTGGTTTGATGTGATATAAAGAGAACATTTGAAAAAACACACGGAATCAGTGTTTTCGTGCACAGGGTAGGAAATCAGTAGTCAGGGTCCTGGTGTATGGATATATCGGCCTCCGCACCAACACTGGACTCCCTGAACTGAAAACCACACCTGGTATTCTTAACACTATTGCTTCACAGAAAGAAAAATATCAGAGTCATATGTTCTGTGGAAGAACTGATGTCCTTTGATACCAATTTTTCATGACCCGTCCTCAGGGCCCGTGCTCCGATTACCCCAAGCCCGCCTTCCATAGGCCAGGGGATGGCGACTAGAACCAAAGGCATAAATCCTGATAAAAATGGAATACATTGCCTTTACGAAATGAAAACACACCCAACCAGGGTACAAGAAGACATAACACTAAATAAAGCAGTAAAACAAGTCTGTTGAATGTACAAAGGGGCCAGAATACAATCCCAATTGTAAAGTACAATGAAAAGAAAAAATAGCAGGAAGGTTTCAAGATGCTCCTGGATCATCCTCTGAAGATCCTACCTGAAGGGTAGGCACCAATGGCCACCTCAGGTATCCACGTTTTAATGACACCTCTGGGTATCGTCTCATCGTGAAGTCCACCTCCAGTACCATCTCCTCGTGAGGTCCACCTCCGGGTACTATCTCATCCTGAATTCTACCTCCGGTAACAGTCATACTCTACAAGCCTCAACCACGATCGGTGTTGTCCATCATCTGCATCCAACGCAATGAGGTGCGGGCATAGCCCGTGCAGGGGTGAGTATAACAATACTCAGTAGGGACCCCGAGACCCTAAAGGTCTCACTAAATCCAACAAGGATAAACCCCCCAAAAAAGATCTCAACAGATAACCTTTAATTAGGTATATTCCCATACATATACATATGTTATAATGAAACCCATCTCAATCATGAGGTAAACTCAATGGTCATTGAATAAGCTCAAACCAGGATTTTAATTAATGACATTGATAACACAACTACTAAAATGATCCTCCTCTGTCGAGTAGAGTTATCCTATTACAACCTAGAGGTGATGCTCAATAACCTTAGACTATTGAGGTACTCCTCTTGTCGAGTACCGCGGGTCTTCCACCCAAGCACAATAGTGCTCCCCACCATGGGTCTGCCACCCCAACACAGTAGCAATCCCCCTAATAGCCTACAGAGGTACTCCATCTGTTGAGTACCATGGGTCTTCCACCCAAATACAGTAGTGCTCCCCACTATGTGTTTTCCACCCAAACACAATAGTGCTCCCCACTAGGCCAGTCAAGTCACTCCGACTCGAATAGGACAAGCAGTCATCAGTTCTCAGCCAGCTACAAGGTCATCGTAATCCATATGGTCGTCTCTGGTAGGATCCCCGTCACGAGTTACTGGTTGATACTCCACGATTCACAAAGTCCCACGAAGAATTATATCAATGGGCCTCCTCGTCAAATGGGTCTCAACGCAACAGACGGTGTGTCTATCTGACGCTCGGTCTGTGAGTTATTAGCATTACCGTTCTAGGGGCCTGGTTGGATTTGAGGTACAATTCAACCTGGCCATACTCCAACTACGTCCAAACCTCAGGTGAAGTATGCCAAATAAACTGTGTCATCAAGAAGAATCTAACAATTTCTACAGCATGTCAATCAGACGTTCGGAGCTCATGTTATAAGCGTTTTCGTTCCGAGGGCCCGGTTGGTTTTGTGTTCAAACCAACCCGGCCATAACCAAACATCGCTAAAACCTTGAGTGTAATATACTGAATTGACTGACTCGATCCGAGGAATCCTACGCAATAGACAGTGCATCGATCGGAGGTCCACAACTCATGTTATGGGAGTTTAACATAAAAAGGTCTGAAAATAGGGGGTCTGGGCCCGGTCCGACCTGGCACAACACCCCTTGGGTCGGTCCAAACTGGGTCAACCCGAATTGGATCCGGGTCCGGCTCAGTTGGGTGCGGCCCAGTATGCATGGCCTGACTCGGCCCGACCGGGGGAGGCTGGCTCGGCCAGTCGGCCAATAGTGTTGTGCCGAGCAGGGGGCACATCCCCCTCGTTGATTGAACCGGTGGTGCATGCCGGTGCCGCCCCACCTCCTGTATCCAGCGCGGCCGCGGGATTCATCATACCACCACTGCGGCTGTTGCCGCGGTGGGTTCCCTCTGGCGTCGGCTTCAACGGACCATCGGACGCGCTCCGGTGTTCCGATTTGCCCGCTGCTTGCGCCTATTACTCTCCTGGGACCCGTTATTCACTGCGATGGCTTCCAAACACCATTGCGGACCCTTTTCATCGTCGTCCGTCAATCCGTACATAGACAAAAAATCATTGGAGGGTTTTCGACCCGTGTTTGTTTGGCCCGCTCCCTCCACATTAGTCGATAGCAATAGGCCAGAAAACAATGATGTTCAACGAAAAAAGAAGTACAATTTTAATCAATTAAAATTCAAATTATTTCCCAATAATTCCCCCAAAAACAATTAATCCCAACCCGAAAATAAAATCATTCACGGATTATCATTATAATGAGTTGATATGCGTTCTTTGTTTTAGAAGGGAAGAATCATGGTAAAATAAACATACTCAAATTAAACCCATACATCAATAATTGACGTCGTACATCGGGCAGTGTGGAAGATGGCGTCACGGGGTGGGATTTCGTAGAAGACGTCAGTGTGCGTCGTCGTTCTTTGTAGAAGCGACGTTCTTCGTTGAAGAGGCGTCGTTCTTCGTCGGAGGTAAGTTCTCTTCTTCTTCACACAAGATTTCTCTCAAAATAATTCAATAACTTCACCAAAGCTCCAACTCAATATAATTATCTCATGATATTATTTTTATTCACAACCCAAAGACTTTAAAATTCAAAATCAAACCACTTAATTAATTAAATGAAGTGACTCATTTAATTAATTAAGGCATGTTGGAAAAAATTTAAGAGGGAAAGGGGAGGAGTTAACATGTTAATTTAAAAAAGGTTTAAGGGAGATATTTGGGGAGTTTAAAGAGGGTTTGAAAAGCGTGATGGGAGGTGGAAGGTTGTGGCTCATTTGGGCCCCACCTCCCAAATATCCACACATGGGTAGTTAGGTGGTTTTGGATCCCACCGTTAACTCCCCTTTGTAGGATTTAACTACCATAGAAATAAATAAAATCAAGAACCACCAATTTTATTTATTTTTAAACTAATTCCCCAAAAATTAATTCTCAACCTGCTTAACACACAACTGCACTAATGGTCCCCTTAAGCAAACACCGGCGCTACGAGTTCATGAGTGCCCACAAAATTTCAATTACGAGCACTAGTTCAAAAGATAGAAAACCCCCACATTCATTCACAGAACGTACCAGCACTAATATTTGCAAATTGATTCTGGGCACACCGGACCTTAGAATCAAGTCTCGTTAGAAGCCACAGGCTCGTAAAATTCCAAATAAATTAAGAAAAAAATTTCCTTGAAATTACTAGGTCATTAAATTACTCCCACTTCTAGGATTTATGTCCCTGTAAATTTTAAAAACACACTAGGGAAAAAAGTGGTACTGATCATGAATCGGAGCCTTCCGCTCCCATGTTCTCTCCTAGATGTTCTCGTGCTTCCAGAAAAGGTGCACAAGGGGAATCGACCGTCCTCGTAAGACCCACTCCTGTCGATCCTAAATATCTACTGGAACCTCCTTTAATGTCGCCATGTATTTGATATCTAGATGATAGTGGTCGATGGTGTGTGAAGGGCCATACACGTATCTTCTGAGATGAGATATGTGAAAGACGTCATGCACCTAGTGCAACTGTGGTGGAATGGTCAAGAGGTAAGCCACATCGCCTACCCTATTGAGTACCTAGAAGGTTCTATTGAACCTCGGTGATAACTTGCCGCCTCAGACACATTTCCATATACCCCATTGAGGTGAGACCCATTAGAAAACGTTGTCCCCATCCTTGAACTCCACTGGTCCCCTCTCTTATCAAAATAGGAATTCTGCATGCACTGTGCAGTCTTCATCCACTCCTAGATTTTCTGTACCTTCTCCGTCATAGCTAGTACTATCTCTTGTCCTACAAGAGCTGATAAAATTTATACTTTTCCGAAAAGAGAAATCTGGTCTCATCCCCTGGATGAACCACGTTCTTTGCCTAATATAGTCAATCCTTACATGAATAGTACAATTCATGTCTTGGATGACATCGTACGGCCTCAATTCCACTACGAAAATATTCAACTGTTACTCTTGCCTCCAAGGGCTGAATCACACTATCGACATCAGGGTGTGGTCATCGGGTCTCCTCCAGTAGGAATCTCAAAAGTGAGGGTCAAGTCAACAGTTTTAACTGGAACCTCTCAGTATCGACCATACAAAAAGGACAGGGAAGTAAACATCACAAGATAAGTGTATTTTATTTCTGCAGCTCATAGTACAAGACACATAACAACCATAGACAACAAAAACATGGAAACAAGAAGCACCAAGAACAAAGGTCTCCATTCCTAGAACTTGTTCTTCTTGTGTCCTCATAGGATATCAGCAATGCGACCAGCTGCTTCATCACCTCTCCTAGAAGATGAATTAAAGTCCTCCTGGTGAGCGCATCCGCAACATTGTTCCCCTTCCCAGGAGTATAGACTATCTCGAAGTCATAGTCCTGGAGGAACTGAATACTCAATACTCCCACTACCACAAGGGTATGGTTGGTTGACTCAAAAGTGATCGGCCGCACGCTACTATACATGAGTTTATCCTGTGCTTCCTGGGATTCCCTTTTCACCGACCAAGGGAAAACCCATACCAACATTGTAGGAAATACACAACCATTTTTCCTAATAAAGTAAATATGTGTATGAAATATGGATCCAATCCATACCCAGACCAACGTTGTAAGGCCTCGACGCTGCCACTAAGAGGTTCCAACTGAAACTCTCACCTCAAGGGTCAGATCACACTGTTGGCGTAAGTGCAATTTTCGAGTCTCCTCCCAAAGGTTTCTCCAGATGTGAGGGTCAAGTCAATGGTTTTGACCAAAAAGTATAGGTCTGAGAGAAGATTTGTGGATGGAAGGATTGATTTGTATCAATGTATGTGGATACAGAAGCTAGTAGTAGACACAGATCATTCCTCGAATCATACGTAGAGCCTTTCGGCCTCACTCCTCGACGGCATGCAACTACTCTTTTCCCCTGCCCTCCAGCTCCCTGATCCTAGAGGGGACTACAAAGGTGGGTGTATGTAACATGTCGAAATGTTCACCACCGCATGATGCTATCCTTACTCTGCTTCTATGTCTGATACTCTATAGATTCATCGGTCCTTAACACTTCTTCTTCTTCAAACATTTTACACGCCCAAGTCACTGAGACTGGCACCCGTTTTCTGTTTCTAACTGCTTACATTCACTAGCTATATTCATTCAGCAAAAGAACATTCAACCACAATGTTTCCCTCTAGCACACAAGCATAATTAGGAATACATAGAGGATGAAGTTCTAGATCAGATGTCCTTTAAACACACCTCACTCAGAATTCATAGCCTTGATGCACTGATCGCATCATATTCATCAATTAACAGGAATGGTTCGGGCTCCTCAATGAATACTCAGCTACCAACATGTCATCCTTTGCATCATGTTGAGTTATTTTTTTGAGAAAATATACTTCAAACTCTTGTGATCAGTATAAATCTCACTTTTTTCACCATAGAGGTCATGCCTCCATATCTTCAAAGAAAATATCACAGCTGGTAACTTGAGATCATGAGTAGGATAGTTTTGTTCATGAATTTTCAGCTATCTTGATGCATAGGAAATAACCCTATCATTCTGCATAAGAACACATCCAAGTCCTTTGTTCGATGCATCACTATATATAACGAGCCCATCACTCCCCGATTGTAGAGTAAATATAAGAGCATTGGCTAATATTCTCTTAAGTTCTTAAAAGCATTCTTCACACTCTTTTTTCCAAACAAATTTAACCCCTTTATGTGTGAGATTCTTTAATGGGTTTTCCAATCAAGAAAAATTATGGAAAAAACATCGATAATAACTTTCCAAACCAATAAAACTGCATACCTCAGTTATACTCATAGGTGCTGGCCATTCTCGGATTGCCTTGGTCATAGAAGGATCAAAAGATATTCCATTTTTAGAGACTATATGGCCAAGAAAAGAAATCCCTTGAAGCCATAATTCACACTTGCTAAACTTCCCATATAATTCATGTCTTCCCAGAGTCTTCAGGATAATGCACATGTGATTTTCATGATCTTCGTAGCTTTTGGAGTATACCAAGATATCATCAATAAATACCACCACAAATTAATCGAGATATTCCTTGAACAATCTAATCATCAGTTCCATGAATACAGTGGGTGCATTAGTCAATCCAAAAGGCATTACTGTAAAATCTTAATGCTCATACCTAGTGCGAAATGTTGTTTTCAGAATGTCTTCCTTCTTCATACACAACTGATGGTGTCCAGATCCAAGATCAATCTTTGAAAAGTATTGAGCTCCATGAAGTTGGTCAAACAAATCATCAATGCAAGGTAGGGGATACTTATTCTTTATTGTTATAGAATTGATCTCCCTATAGTCGATACATAACCTCAAAGACCCATCAGTCTTTTTAACAAAATGAACAGGGGATCCCCATGGAGAAACACTAGGGAGAATAAACCCTTTATCACTCAATTCCTCTAGTTTTTTCTTTAGTTCAACTAATTCTACAGTGGCCATTTTATAAGGGGTCTTTGATATAGTCCTTGATCTAGGAATTAAATCAATGGAAAACTCAACTTCTCACTCTGGAGGATGTCCACGTAAATCATTCGGAAACACATCTACATATTCTTTCACAACAGGTACATCCTCTATTTGAAAATAAATTTCCTCACCCACAGTAATTTCATCATCTTCCTCCCCAGTAATTGAATTTAGTTGAGCTACTGGGGGTGTATCTATATAAGAATTAGGTGGTGATGATTCTGCTCTAAAGATAAGGTTTTCCTTATCATCATCATCATCATCAAAAATCGTATCCTCCTTCTTCTCACAATAAATATTCGCATCATAGTCTGAATGCCAGTCCATAAGGATGTTTATATCAAACTCAATCAAAGGTATGACGATGAGATCAACGGATAAAGAACATTTATGTGCTCTAATGGGTACTGATTCACAAAACATTGTTTCAATGATACTTCCCTTAGGTGTTTTAACTAAAAAATCCCTTGTTAAATCAAATTGGAAATATCTAATTTTCTTAGCAAACTGGGAAGATATGAAACAATGTGATGATCCAGAATCAAATAATGAATTTTCTTAACTTGAGGAAACCATTAATTTACCTACCACCACTTCTTTTGGAGATTCTACCTTAGTAGTAGTGATATCATAAGCTTAGCCTTGATCCCATGGCATTTTCTGAGGTATGTTCCTGACTCTTAGGAAATTCATTTGCATAATGTCCCATCTCCTTGCAATTGTAGCACTGAACATCAGTAGCTTCCTTCTTCCCTTTGCAATCACGATCATGGTGGCCTTTTTCACCACACTTGTAACAGACTCACGTTCCCTTCAAGCAAGTACCGAGGTGTTAATTCCCACATTTACCATAGGATGGATATTCAGACTTTTCCTTCTTCCCCTTATTTACATTCCCAGATTGATCAGCAGATCTCTTCTTCTCTTTCTTTGCTTTAAACTCATAAGACATAGAGAATTATTTCTCTGTCTTGATAGAAAATGAGACAATGTCTTCATATGACGAGAAGGATTGTGAGAATAATGATCGAAAAAGATATGGTTTTAACCCATCAAAGAAATGATCAATCTTACTTCATGGGTTACATATATAATCTCCAACATACCTTGTTAACCATGTAAATTTAGCCTCATACTTTCCGACATTCTCATCCTCCTTTTGTCTCAGACTTATAAATTGTCTTTCCATGTCTGCTCGCTGGTCACAAGGAAAGTATTTTTCTAAAAATAAATCTTCAAACTCCCTCCATTTCATATTTGATACTTCATCATCTTCTTTCGTGTTTTTAATCAATGACCACCATTGATCAGCATATCCAGTGAGGCGGTAAACTACCATGATAACTTTTTCACTTTCACTACTCCCCAAAGCCTGAAATATGTTTTCTAGGGAATTTATCCATTGCTCAGCTACTAAGGGATTTGTACTCCCAGTGAAAGTTTGTTGTTTTAGCCTCATAAAGCGATCTAACATTGATCCTGCACGCTGCTGATCAGGTTTCTCCATACTGGTATGGTTATTATTCATAATCTGAGTGAGTTGTCCCAATATGGTGATTGGCTGATCGGCACCAGTTGCATCACCAGCTACACTATAATTATCTTGTGCAGGAGGGTAATCCATACATGGAATGCATGCATTGATACGGTTTCCATTTCTTCCACTAGGAGACATTTCTAAAAAATGGCCTAAACTATATTACTTTATGAATCAAAATACATAATTCCAGACTTATAAAACACTTAACATAAATTGAAATATTTATGGATATAATCCTTAATCACAAAAAATTTTTCTGTGGGGATGTATATACTCATAAACCCTTCATAATGATTTATAATGAAAATTAGAGTTATCCTAAGAATATCCCCCAGGAGTGTCATAACCAAGAGTGCAGCAAGGCCCATTGTTGTTCCCTAGTTCTCGTTCGAGTCTATATTAAAGCAGTGTTTTCGGGTTTTACCCCTAGGTACATCTTTGCCAGATCCGCCTCTACCTGCTCGTATCCAGACATGGATTTATTGCTCGGAAAACTCACAAAATCTCTACAATACCAAAATTATTGGAAGTTCTTCTATAATAATCCTCAATGTTCATCATAGGTCTACGTTCTCTAATCAGAGTTTATCTAAATCTAGTTTCCATGGTTTGTACTAAACATCCTCTTATACCAACTGTAACGCCCAGACCCCAGTTACCCAGAGTCGGTGCATTATTACATAACATTGTCACGATCAAAAGAAAGATCAAATCTCAAAAGGCCGATTAGTTTAGTATCCTTGGAAACACAAGATATATTCATAATGTTTTTACATTACATAATAAAAATGAAAACTACATCAACATAGTCTCCATAGTCTACACTCTTATCCCCTCAAACTATCCCTGCAGGTCATTTATAATTTACTTCTTCACATCCTGGGAAAAATAAAACATAGAAAAGGGGTGAGCTCAAATTCCCAGTAAGGATAACAATATAGCAGAATCTTTCATAAATAAGAACAAACATTTGAGGCAATGTATAACTAAAATAAACGCCTTTTAAACATGAACTTCAACATAGTATGGAAAGAAAATGAAATAGTTCCCTTAACTTATTATCATGGATATTATAATAATAGAATAATCACATGCAATATCAATAACCACTTTCATAATGATGGAATGCATAATGCCAGACTATCATAACAACATATCCAAGGACTTGTGCCAAGGCTACAAATAAGATTCTTTCAAGGCCTTATGCCAAGACACTAGTTTCGCTCATGAGACCTACCGATGCATCGAGAAGCTATAGCGGGTTCTACCAATCACATATTAAGTCCAATGCATTCCCATATGAAAAGGTATAAACATAACATAAACACTCGTTTTAAAACTAGCATACTAAATGTAAATACTTCATTCATAAACCATGAATGGTATAAAAATAACACATCCATAGTCAAACATATCACAAAACCTTCAATACAATATAGATGTTTTGTATCATATTAAATCAACATCAAATAAGAGTAAAATCCATCAAAGGATGTTGACATAGATGAAATCAAAAATAATTTTTGAGAAATATCTCTTTTTATTTTGAAATCATTTACGAGTCATATATTTATAAAATAAAACATTTTCTTAGAAAATAATCTTATAAGCTTTTAAGGTATGCTTTGACGATTTTATAATGGAAGAAAAAAGCCGCACCCACCGTATAATTTAAAAAACATTCTTACCTTAATTCTGTAGAAAAGGTTAAAAAAAACCTAGTTTGGAAAATGGTAGAAAGATTCCTTTGTAAACCTATTATAAAAAGTAATACAAGGGTATAAATGAATTTAACCCATATTCTTCTAAATAGTAAAAAAAATTTGAAATACATTTTTAAGAAACATGTATGTGGATGATAAAGAGATCCCAGTAGATTATTACGTATAAACAACCTTGGATAATGAAGAGATTGCGAAATAAACACTTACCTTGTACTTTAACTTGGATGAGGGTAGGTTAACCTCCTTTATAATGGTGAAATAATTTTTAATAAATTATAATAGAATCATATACATTAATATGATATCATATGTGATCTTTTAACATTGATTTGTTAATAATATCTTACTATTATCGTTGTTTCGGGTGTTAACTTACTCGATTTCTTTTATATGTTTTGTTACGTAAACAGTTTTTGTCATGGATAGGTTGTATCTTAATAATATCCAGAATGATATCAAGTCCTTAGAAACTATTATTAATCATAAAATGAAAATTATACTTGAATGGATATGATGGAGAATGAATCTCATCGCGTTCGTGGAGACGGTACTCCGTACGTACACACGAGCGACAATATCATTTTTTATATTAAAATAATATATAATTGGATGTTATATCATATATACAGAATATTTATCATGTTATATCTATTATTTATATGAATTAAACATCATTATTATAACCATCCAAATAATAATTTATTGAATAACAATTACACCACGAAGTGGAGACGGTAAGCCGTACGTACGCACGTATGGTGACATGTTATTCAAAGGATGGATAGAATACTGAATATGGTTCTATCATATTTATAATAAAATAACAGTATATATATGATACTAGATTTATTATTTTATAATGATAATAACAAATAAAGAAGAAGTGGATGAAGAAAGGAACTTGAAAAAGGTTGGTGAAATCATTACCTCCTCTTTGGGTTCTTCCTTTTGATTTGATCAAAAGGGATCTATAGGTTGGCTTTCTGACTAAAGGAAGGCCTCTAGGATGACGTGAGGGAAGTTGAGATAATATTTGGGAAAATTTTGGCCGAGCCAAATGGCTTTAAATGTTTTAATTAATGAGAAGGGGGTGTTCCCTTTTATAAGAGGGGTGAGGGGCACCTTTGGAATAGCTAGAAATATTATTTTATAATAAATTCATATTGGGTTTATAATGGCTCCAAAGTGGATTATTTAAATTTTAGGGTGGGTATAGGTCGAACACCACTCATCCAATAGGATTTAGACAGGTTTGGGTTACAATAGTAAACTTATATTTAAGTATTAACTCTTAGTAAATTAGTTTGACACTTACAATGTCACATTGTATTTTTATATTATATAGTTAATAAATTTACTATATACCTCCAAGAGACCCCCAAGTGGTCCATTAATGTTACACCTATCATTATGTATGTATATTGGATGAACTATAGATTTTTAGGAATTTAATATCAATTAATAATATAATATTTGTTGTAAAAACTCTTTTATGTCGATTTTGACACTATTTGGAAAATTGATTTTTTTGAAAATCATAAAAGAATGATTGATTAGAAAAAAGTTAATTATATCATTACTAACATGTCATATTAACCTAAAAAATTAGTGTAATTCATAAAAAATCTCAAATTATATTTATTTGGGTATTTATAATATCAATTATTTTAATTTTTCACTATTATGGTAATTACTGCATTATCATTGGGTCATAAATAAATTAAATTATTTAATGTCTAAAAATTATAAATAAAATACCATTATGTAAGAAATTTTGTTATATTTATAATTAATATTTACAATCGAATTTATCTTATGTATAACAATATATTAAAAATGATTTAGGAAAGAAACATTGATTTTAACTCTTTTAACTCTTCTTTGAATTAAATAATAATAAATGTCCTAATCTAATCCATGTGGACCTAAATGATAATATTTTATTCCTAAGGTTGTTTTTGGTCGAATTAAGCTTATCCAATAGAATTAGGACATGTGTTAGAGTAATATTAATATCATTTTTAACCTTAATTACCCTATTTACTTTTAACCGTGGTAAATAAAAGTAAATAGTTTCTATTCACTAAAAATTATTTTCATCTCAATGAACCAGATTTTAGTCCTTGATATTAACAGTGTCTCTCAGATTTTTGAAATTCCTCTCACATAAGCGGTAAAATTAGGTTTTATGAAAAATTCTTTTTTTAACTACCACTTAGTGGTTTCACTAATTATCAAAAAATGATGTTTTTCAGAAAAATAAAAAAAATCACCCTAGGATAATTTCGATATTCCGAATTAAAAAATGAAGTCCATTTTGAAAAATAAAATATTTAAATTTCAAATAGTGGGTATTACTATTCATAACAGCTATTATGATTGGTTGTGGTGTGTTAGAACTCGATGTTGCATACAACACACGATATTGCATTATTCAAAGAGAAGCGTACCGTAGAAGCTTGGGGTGTTACACTTTTTATGATATGGGTTTTCAAAAAATGTTTTTTATAAA
The DNA here is from genome assembly GCA_963277665.1 of Viscum album. Lineage (NCBI taxonomy): Eukaryota > Viridiplantae > Streptophyta > Magnoliopsida > Santalales > Viscaceae > Viscum > Viscum album. Next base: position 1,728,170,092 of record OY728140.1, read on the forward strand.
ATTGATACCCTAGTTATCAACCCCAAATTAAAATTGTGAGGATTCAATTTATTATATGGGGGAGGATTTTACATGCCTTGTTTTAAAAAATAAACACTATGTTCAATAGCATATATGATACACTACATCAATCTTAAACAAACAACTAAATATTATTATTTAAATGTAACAGTTATAATCATTCCATTAGAATTGAGTGAATGAATAGTATTAAGTATAATATGGAAATATGATATACAAATGTTTATATAATGAATCATTGGTTACAAAATTTTTTAGAAATGAAAATAAAAATAAATTAAATATAATGGTTGTGTTTTATGAAAACCTATTTAAATAATAATAATTGTGTTTATAAATACATGTAACTACTTTTTGGAGAATATTAATGAAATATAAAACTAATTTGATGTTTAAAATTCATAATATATGATTTCTAGGCATTATATATGAATAAATTAAATTTTAAACATACACGAGCTATTTTTTAAAAATGCATTTTAACCACCTTTTGATGGTGATACATTTTAAGATATAGTTTTTGATAATTAAATATGTTCTACTTGACAATATGAACTTATTATATGGAACTGGGATATAAAAAATTTAATGTTGATGAAATTTTGATAATTTTCTGAGAAAAATCATATTTTAATGACTAGTTAAAAATAGTGCTTTGAAATTCAAATCATCATTTTTATATAATAGATTTCAATATTTATCTTATATTTTTAATTGGTTTTAATGTATAATTATATTATTTATTATTATTAAATCCTATGATTCTGTAGAAGGTGATTTTATATTGAAATTATTTATAAATGAAATTCAATATTTTGATTGTTTTTACATCAAAAAAACATTATTTTCTCATTTTGAAAATGGGGATTATTGTTAAACTAATTACCGCAACAACTGTTTTTTGAAATTAAAAATATGGATTCTATATTTTTATCATGTGGGTATAAATTATGTTAATATGTCAATTTTATTTTTTTCGGATAGTATTAATACTAACTTCAGTAATATTCATATAACGAGGTTAATGGTAAAATCAGGTAAATTATGGTAAGAAGTTAAATGATAAGGAAAAAAATTACCTTTACACCTAAAAAAGTCTTATTGGATGAATGAATGTCGACCCATATTACATAAGTTATTTAATTGATTCATTTAATGGTTTTTTCCATTATTGTTAGATATTTTTTATTAAAACAAAAGAATGTGACAACATATCAATATTTTATTCCATATATGTACATTAATTTTTATATAGTTATAGGTAAGATGTAAATTCTATAATTAATATCTTCTAGAAAGGTAATTAAATTATCTACATGGTTTGAATTTATTTAGATTTTCTAGATAATAAATAATTGCCAATAATATTGACACAACTGTAATATAGTAATTATTTTATTAATAGAAATATTAAATAAATTAAATCATTAATATTAAAATAAATAATATATTACATAATACATTCCATTAAAAAATTATGGATACTTGATACATGTTTTTGATGATTTAATGGATTTTTTTAAAACATATCTTCGTGTCATGATATTTATAAAAAGGAAACCTGTGAATAGTGTCAAATTGACACTATTGGTATTTTAAAATTTAAAATATTTTATAAAATGATATTAAATTCCTAAAAATATTATATTCATCAAAATTCTTATTATAAGTCTAAATATTCCATAAATACCATGTTATTGGGTCTTTTCAAATGTTATGTTTTTAACGTTATCCCACAAATTGTAAATAACATAATATCACCATAAGATTAAAAAGTGTAAAATAAGGGGTAAAAAAATGATAATGACTATAAATTTTAATAAACACATATAATTTTAATTGGAATATTGGAAATCATCCAAAAAATATCTTATATTTTAAATAAATTGGTTCGGTTCAATTTAGAATAGTAATTGAATTGTTAATAAAATAATATTTTAAGAGCTTTCATGGGTACCTCTCCAATATCCTATAAAAAGGTACCCAATCTTTTTATAATACTCATAAATCAAAATAATATTTTATTCCATTATCCTACCAATACTCTTTCTAGAATCATTTCCCACAATATAGAGGATGTTTTCGGCAAAACTCCCTTCTTGGAGGTGTTAAGGTGTTTTTCAAAGGTAATTAGGCGCCAAAAGATGTATTGTTTCTTAAGTGTTTTTGTTTTATTACATCGTCCACATTCATTAAATATTAATCTTATAAGATTTAATAATAACTACAATGTCCTAAAAATATTTTGATATTATTATGCTAATATAGTCACCAAAATCCATCTTTAATTTCAGTAAATGGGAAATGCACATTTTTTTATGTGTACGACAGACTTCTACTTTAAAAACCAATATAGTTTCCTTATCATTATTTTCTGTCAATATTAGTTATAAATATATAATATATTGTTATATATGATATTATAGACATATTTATCCATTTAAATGAATAATATTTCTGTTACGTTCTTACTTTCCCTGGACATAAAAATGACAACATCATTCTTGTGTATGTGTGAACTATCACCTCCACTAAGAGATGTGAATCATTTTTATTCACCACGTCAATTGTATCATATATGTAAGAATATTTAAATGATTATTGTGATTTTAATAATATTATGATCATTTTTTAATGTAAATTTATAATTCCCTTATTTTCCGAATGATTAATGAAAAGTGAAAGTGTTTATTATGCATATGTACGCCATACCATCCCCGTGATTATAACATTGTTCATTTTTATAACATAAATGAATGTATTGATTTAAAAATTATAATATATATATAAAAGTGACAATTATATCAGGAATATTATTTTTCAGATGATTTACTAATGACCATGTGGACAATTGAAATCAAAATCATGTTCATTTTCGACGCATGTACAACTTATCGACAAAACATCCTATAATAAACTAAATAATTATGTAGTTGTTTTAAAATGATAATCAGTTATATAAAAGTAATAATAAACATTAAAATATTTATAAATAAAGTATAAATAAACATATGTTGATTATATTGGAAGAATAAGGAACATACATGATGAGTCAAACTCAAGGAAATGGACATCATCTCAATCTTCATTAATTGAAACTTATTATGATGTTCTTGACCTATATAATCCAATAACGTGTATAAAACGCTTTTGACATTTAATTTTCTAAAATATACATTCTTGTGATATTTATGTATTTTTAATGATATTAATTAATTATTTTTATTCAATTGTTTCTCAAGTGGCAAGAGAATCATTAACTAAAACATCATTTTTAATGTTTTGAATATTTATTCTACTAAAACCGTCTAATTTATCTCCCTATTATTACTATCAGTTTTATGAATTTATTTATAAATACATTAATGTTTTAAAAGGTTAATTTCTTTCAAAAGTTTCAATGTGGTGTGGGTGTATTTACGTTATGTGTCTCTTTATTATATTTTTTAAATGGTTTTGGAAATGGATTGAATATTTCAATATCACGAAAAGAAATTTTGTGATTGAAAATGATATTTTATGAAATAAGTGATGGTAATTTCAATAGATTATATGTTATGATAATATAATGGTAATTGGATATTTTATGGGTTGTTACACTATAAACCGATGATGAGTGGTTACATGATAAACCAATTATGGGTGGTTTTGTGATAAACCATGGATGGGTGGTTACATTCTAACCACAAATGTGTTTGGTATGAAATTTAGTTGTATGGATATTCCATTTAATGTTATGTGTGGAAGTCGAGTGTATGGTTATTCCATTCATGTATGATTATGTCCCATGTTACCATTATATGTTATATGTTATTTCAATGGGTTTTTTTGTAATATTATGATTAATAAAATGGTAATTAATGAGTTTATTTTTTTGTGATGAGTATTTACTAATTAATAAAGTTTAAAAGTATTCCATTATGATAAACTATTCTTAGTTTACTTGTCTCCATAATAGTAATAGATTTCCTTCTTTAAGAATCCCTTACTAAACTTTTAATGCTCATCGCAAAATTTGAAATGATTTTCACAGGACATAAGGAAGAATATTATAATGGATTAGATCATGAAAAATTTATTTTTCATAATAAATAAATGAAACCATGTTTATTTTTAAAAATTTTATGATGGAAATAATGAATAGTGAGTAGAAGTATCTACTTGTATTATTTGCATTATTTTTTATGAGTTATAACATAATTCTCTAAATCATTAAACATAAAAAGAATAATGATGTGAACTAATGTAAATTAATTGACTTATCATAAGATTGTGTAATTTTTTTGTCGAGGACATATAAACATGTTCAATAATATTTGTTGATTTCGTTAATTTTTATGAAAAAATGATCAAACTATATCATTATTTTAAAAATATCTACATTCTATGGATTCTATTTTAAACATTTATTATTTTTAAAATCATTTATATAAAATTTCTATAATTCCGTAATAAAGATAAATTCATAAAATGTTAAATAAAAATCATCATTAGTATTACAATCATTGAATAGATAGATTCAATATAATCCCATATAAATGTAAATATGTTAAATTTTCTCGTAGCACTTATAATATAAGAAATATAATCATATTGATTATTAATATTATCATTATATTTATTTATCATATGTTTGAATATATAGACCCATTTAAAAACCACACATGACCATGGTTCTATAAAATCTATTTTATGAACATTCTATTTTACATGGGTTACAATATCTATTTATCTCCCCATGAAAAAGGATCGGGAGACATCCATATGTTTATGTGATATAAAAAATTATTTTCATTACAGAGGTAATTTATTTGGGTCCACAATATTTTATAAATACATTATAAACCCATATTTTTGATAAATAAGATTAATATTTTTTCTTTTATTATTTTAAAAACATATCATTCAGTAAAACAATAAGAAAATTATTATATTAAACAAGTATAAATTTTTTGAAAAACTAAATAAACTCCCATCCTTCAACATAGATTAACCACTTAATAGGGAATCATGCATACTATACTATTTCAAACAACTTTCTATAAATAATCATTAATAGGTATATTTCTCTTGAATATCGCATATGTAATCCCAATTTGAAAGATAATATTTTTTATGAAATGGGAAATACAATACCTCAATATAATGAGGGTAATGAAAGTTAGGGTCCCCCACTATTGTTTAGATAGACAAACAAGATAATAAGTATCCATTGATATCAGTGTTCATTGATAGTTAAATTTTATAGATCTAGAAATGGAATATTATATACCAATTAAATAATATAAACTAAAATTTATAAATTAAATCCATTTAGCAGAAAATCAGGAAATTTTTAAATAAAAATTTAAAGTTATGATATAAAAATATTTTACTAATACATTTCATTATAAAATAATTCCATAATATATTTTCTAAAACTCCCATAGACTATAATACTTGTACATGAATTCCTTCCATATGATGTTTAGAATATTATTTTACCATTCATTAAAATATCTTCCAGTATATATAAATAAATAAATATATATATATTTTATATGAAATAGAATGGATATTTTTTCTCTTTCATGAAGATTAAATTAAAGTATGAAAATAATATTAGAATCTATAAATAAAAAAATTAGACTTGTTAAGAAACATAATTCAACATTTTAATGTTACATAAACCTTAAAAAAATAATTGTATGTAGCTATATACCATGTGTTTCTAAAATTGATACAAATAAATTTTTAATGAAATGAAATAAATATTTAGGTGCCCAAACCTACTTGGGTCTTTAATTATTAACGAGAAAAACAATAAGAACCCATATCTATCCATGTATTCTAATGTGAATAGTTATAATTTCTCAATAAATAAATTAAAAATAAGTAATAACTGATTGAAAATAATTCTAGTGACATCTATTCTTATCTTGATATAACCATTAAATTTCAATTAAAAATGTTTAACCATTCTTAATAGTATAGTTTTATTTAATACTTGGCTTTGTAAATGATGATTTTCATACACTGATTAATGTTTCAAAATGTTTCCTGAGTCTAGACGTTTTTTTTGAATTTCTCCCTTATAAAAGTAAAATATGAATGAAACTTATAAATATATTGAATTAAAGTTTATTAATTACATCATCTTTATTATTAATATGTAATGAAATGGGAATAGATTTATCATTAAAATCATATATTATTCTGAAAAACTCTAATTGACTTTATCAATTTCTAGTTCAACTATATAATATTCATTTAAAATCATCCCAAATTTCATCTCCCTTTTATCATATATTCTTATAAATCATAAAATGATGTATAATAGTATTAATTATCGAAAAATGGGGATAAAAAATATAAATAAAAAATTGTATGTGAAACATGTTTCTCAATTTTTATAAAAATGATTCATTGTATACAACTTTTGAATAAAATACAACAATCCTCCAAATATCATCATTTTCAGAATCACTATTTGAAATTTTATCTTCATTTAGATTTCATGAAACAATATATGTTAGAAAATTATTTTTTTTATAAAAATTGGATATTCTAGAATCATTATTTTCCTATTTAAATAACGTAAAACATAGTTTTTAAGTTTCATGGAATATAAAACTCATAGAAAGTAACATCACTAGAATCAATCTTATCATCCCACCATCTAAAAATGTCAAAAATATTTCTCATTTTCTTCTGATTTTTATTTTATTATTTCATATTAAATATTCTTCCCATGCTATTCAGAAAACTCTACCAGAAAGTCCACATTATTTTCATTAGAATTATTCCTATAAGTATGAGTTTTTGTTGATGGTTTATATGAATTATATTTGAATTTCACCGTAGAAAAAACAATTACATCATTCAGTTTCCATTATTCTATATCTCAATTCAATATATTATAATACAATAACATTGTTCATATGTGATCATCTTGACATAATATCAAAAGAAGATTAATTTCAGCAATTACATTTCTTTTAGATTAACATTATTTCAAAAGAATAACATTAATAATTCTAAAAAACTGATCATCTATAATCTCCATGTCACCAAGAAAATATAAACGAATAAAAAATCAAAATCCATTAAAGAATTTGAGAAACTAATTCTCTTAGAAGAAAATAAAATGCAAGTTTGTATGCACACAACATACAACTTTTACAATATAATAATTGTTACCATCCAAAATTTATAATCACTTTATTTTTCAGAATTTCAATATTATTATCACAAGAATATATAAAACTATATATTAATTTAGTCATAGAAAAAAAATCCTAAAATTTTCATTACCAAAATATTCAACCATCACATCTGTTTTAAATTCCAAATATTCATTCATTTGAATCTTATAATTTCCAACTATCGTCTAGTAATTCCCTATAATAGTATAATAGAATATGTAATCATTATCACTCAAAAATACTCATAATCCATTATATTAGAAAATAGATTCATACACTGAAATATTTTTTTCAATATATTTACAGTTAATTCAGCTTCCCTAGAAAAAAACATATTTTGTTACATACATTGGTATAAGGAATAATAAGATTTAATTGATTTAAAATATTTTCCTAGCATGGAATCATTACGAGGTTGGTGGTGTGAATTGATGTTTTTATATACATAAAAATATCCCTCACTAACAATTTTAAATTTGGTAGATAAATATTCTAAACAATCAGAGTAACAACAAAACATAAGACAACATAACGAAAAATTTCATAAGTTACAAACTATATAAATTAATCCAAATAAATGGAGTAATTTGAATATGATTACTTAATAAGAAGACTAAAAAATATGGAGTATCTAGAAAATATTTTTTATTCCCCTAAAAAATATTATTAATTAATATCACTGTATTCTTATCAACTGAACACATTCAATATAATCAAATTTGATGTAAGGATTAATACATAGATATCAGTGAACCATGTTATACAATATAAATTATTAGATAAAAATATTAGAAGCACAATTTCCAACCACAAAACATCAATGATAACTTCAGAAACAATAATATAAAGGATGAGTGGGATATGGGGGGTACTTAGTCATTAATTTCACCCATATCATTGATGCTGAGGGGCCACCCAATAAATTGTGTGTTTAGTAGTTATACATCTTGAATTAGATGGAGTTGTTAATGAAAACAAATTTACAATGAACTTGTAATAAAACACATGTCCTATACATAGATCCATATCTTATCTAAACTACCTTAATAATGGCCTCTCATCACAGACGATCATCACCACATATCCTTTGTCACCCCCTCTAAACACATAACAAAACAATATATCCACAACACAATAATACAATTTTATAATATAATAATTACAATTCATATTTAATCATTAATTATTATACCATTCTATAATATATTTTATAATTTACTATGTAATGTTTATTTTATTTATCACATTCATTAATATATCATTTCATACATCATTTACCACATATAATAAAGTCACCACATTAATACATTAATTTATAACTTATTTTACTTATAAAATAACCAACATTATCCTATCTATATTCCTATTATTACATGTCTTTTTCTAAGTCATTACATTTCTATATCCTTGGAACATAATACACATTAACCAATAAATTCTCACTATACCACAATGTTAAAAAATCATCAAAATCGCTTCTAATTGTGTATTTAAATACATATAACCAATATGAATCCACATAGTTCATGGAACACCGATTTACCACCATAGAATAAAAAACAAACTAATATAAATTGAATACATATAATATTTTATACACTACAATTACATAATCATATGCTTCAAAAAATACAATTCTATTTATAAAAATTAAGATAATCAGAATAGTCTAACTAATAAATTAAAATCTTTTAAAACAACATTATAAAAAAAAATTAAAATATTATTTTGAATAACCTACTTTAAATCTTATCTTGAATCAATAAGGCACAATAGAAAGATCCTTGGTGTCCTAAACATTTATTTTATCATAATAAGTTTAATAATAGAAAATATTCCACTATCCTAATCTAAATCTTCTATCTTTATAGAACATTCACCATTATCATAAAAAAATCAAGATAGGAGAACACGAGAGAAATAGATAAAAAGGGGAGAAATGGTACCTTTGATAATGATGGATTGATCATATGATGTATGTATCTCAGAAATCTCCCAACATCAAATAAAAAAAGTAAATCTCTATACTATATTTGTGTTACAAGTGGTAACAATAAAATTGACTAAATGGAAATGGGGTTTTATATTTATAAATAAATTTAGAAATTATGAACAATAAAATAGTTCCCTATAAAAGTTGTGGCTTACATTAGTCAATGATGAATTGAAAAAATTATTATGTACACCTTAATTCTGTTAAATCACTTTGGAAATTATATTGCTGTTACAATCGATATGATAAACACAAAAACATTGTATATGAACAAAAATGATTTTTATCCCACCAACCACTGGATACAAAATTTTGGTAATCTTATATTGAATGTAGATCCTTAGTATGAGGTTAAGATTGAGTTACCAGCTTAAACATTTGTGTTATTTATGTTTTGGGTGAACATTTTAATGTGCACAATAATCACATAGTTAGTTCAAAACATGTGGCCTGGCTTGGGAAATCATATGGTAGTTCTTGGAGTTGGACATAATCTACCACACAGTTTGAGCACAGTGTGTCAAACTATGTAGGTTGGTCATCTGGTCATTCTCCTCATGGATATTATCTACGTCATGATTGGTGCATGTTTTTAGACATCTGTATCCAAATTGTGTGAGATTTAATGAAAATTTAAATATTAAAAACCCTATTTCTCTCTCACAACTTTTTATCCCTTATACGGGAATCCACCACTTGGGTCTTTATTGACACACAAGAGGGTTCCCAAACACATCTTCCCTGGGATCCTTATCCTCAATGGTTCCATATTAATCATTCTATGTTATGTTATTAGGGAAATTTTCCATATTTCTATTCCTTATAACTTCACCCCTCGACATCATAGCTATCTATTAAAGGGATTGTGATTGGCCAAACCCAAATGGATAGTTTTTGTGTCTGGGTGTCTTCTACGAATTTTAGGTTAATGGATGGTTTGTGTGACATAGATCTTTCTTCTATAATGGTTTCATCGCAGCCAAACACCATTGAGGTAGCTATTTCCATTACATTCATTTCTGACTCATTCGGTTGATACTTGTGTATTTTTAAACAATGTGAATATTTGTTAGGAATTCTCCTAGGATTTCATACTTACTGGGTATGATGTTTTTATGATGGAAAAAATTAGATGACATTTTTTTTAAAAAATGGTTATTCAATTTTAAAACATGGTATACACACTCAGATCTTGTTAAAAGGATAAATGTTACTTTCAAATGAAAGTGTTTATTTTTAATTGTTTTAACCCTTTAATATAAATTTTCCATATTGTTCGATTTTGTTCCTATCCTTGAATGTGTGAGTTGTTGATTGTATATCGATAGACTCGTATATGTTGGGTTTTGGTTGAAAATATATTGTATTCATATAAAATATAATTAGAGGTTCCATGTATTTTTATGGTGTTCTATTAGTTGTTTGTAAGTATATGTGTTCATGGAGTGGAGACTTGAATTTTCATTAATATGAAGATGGGACATTAAAATATTTTTATGACCTTTCTTTAAATGGAACCATGATTTTTAAATGGTACATTTGTACACTATGAGGAATGAAATTGGTTTCGAATTTGTTATTAAATCACGGATCATTTGGTATCATAGAACATGGTCAGTTTCAAAATGGAAGGAAATACCTTCTAGAATCATTGGTTATTTCTCATGTGTTTTCATCATGAATTGAAATGAATATTGATCTGAAATTGTATTTGGAACCTAATTCAAAATTATCATTTCAATAAAATGTTGTTATTAAATGACGTTTGGTAAATGGTTTGGAAATTTTTCATGAATGTATTTATAATGGAAATGATATAAGGAAAAATTTTTATTTTATAGTGCTTTTAGAATGACTGTGGTTTTGGAAATAGAAATACTTGGTTGGGAATTATTTTTTGTATCGGACATTTTTTAAAGAATAAACGATGTGATGTCCCAGTTTGAACTTATGAATGAATATTTATAACAGTAACCCTCATAGAGGTATTTCCCAATACATATAGTTGATGTCGATATTTGAGGTAGGAAAGTTTGTTGATGATAGGTAATGTGAGTCACATGTGTGAGTGCCTCCTAATTAAATAATATATTATTTCAACAGGTTTTATGGTTGTATTTCTAAGTTTGAGTGAAATTTATTTATCAAGCATGATTAGACGGGTAGGAACCCCTTGGACGGATATAAATACCATGTGTTTAGTTCTATTGGATTGGCTATTTGATTGCAGCTAGTTTGTAATAGACCATAGTGTTCCACCAAACGACATCATGTGGTCTCAATCTGAGTACATATAGGGATCGCTCTTGGGATATTACGAAAATTACAATAGATTACAATATGGATTATTGTTTTTACATTATGGTTCAAATAGTTTTATATTTATACCTCTTATTTATTTTTATAATATACTTTTATTATTATTTTTTTATTTTTGATTTGGATGGGTTAAAAAATGTTAACCATTTAAAAATCTAAGATTTGTTCTCTGAGTTTTTTTATAAAAGGAATTTTTTTATAAAAATAATAAATACATATTTTAATATATTTATTTTCTAACAAGTATCAATGGACTAATTTTTTAGAAAAAAAATGTATGGATGGTTTATTGATTTCCTATTGGGATGTGAAGATCACACCCTTCTTGTACCATTCAGTGTTGGTAGACTAGATATGTTATATAGATTCATTTATTTTTTTTAGTTTTTGTAATATCAAGTTTTAGGGTTGACGGTTGCAACCATTAGGTCTTATAGATATCACATTAGTATCATTTTGGTTTAGTTTTCCTTGCACTTTAGTTTTTTTCCAATTGTAATGGAACCCATATTTAGTTTGTATATTTATTTATATAAGTTATTATTTGTTATTTAGTTCATGTAGAATTTTTTTATCCTTTTTCAATGAAAAAAATCATTCCCATGATGATTTAATTGATTCTCAGCACTAGTTTCTAACCCATATAGATCTGGAACTCACTTTGGGCTATGTAGTTGACCAAGTTGAATAGAATCATATTTTTATCATGAAAAAATATTATCAGAGAAGTTTCATTTTTATTTGGTGTGTTATATAGATTGGATAACGGGATTATTGGGTCATTAGAGGTAGGATATGGGATGATGGATAATCACCACCACTCATGTTGATACATGATTCACTAGTGGTGGTTCATGAATTGTTTCCTTGTCCTTTTATGGATTGTTTTGGATTAAGGAATGGCTATAGAGGTGAACCAATGTTATTTTGTTAAAACACATGGAGTAGTGACCTGTGTGGAGTCCTAGTGAACTCTTTGAGGTCATATTAGTTCTTATGATTACTTGAGGAATGGAGCACTACCATGTCTCCAATTTATCCACAAGAACTAGTTCTTCATTCCAATGGTTTGGTGAGACTTATGTGTTGTTTCAATCATGGTTAATGTGATTATGGTTTTAAAATGAAGATATTTTTTTTTAAAATTAAATTGATATTTGTAAAATGTGTTTGAATTAGTAAAATGTGTTTTTACGGAAAATATTTTCTAATAAGAAATTTGATTAATATTTTGGATTTTTATTGAAATAGTATGTGTTTCCTGTGGTACAGTTTTTGTGTGTTTTCATATATGTTCGTATTTTTGGAATGCTCATTTTGGAACCTGTGGATGGAATCAAATGAACAAATATGTTATTTTATAATGGAATACATGGGTGTGTATTTTAAATCAATGACTTGACCTTTTTCATCTAATGTTACCATCAAAAAGGAAAATGATTTTCGAAATTGGGTTTCATTATATAATTTGTATTTTCTTAATAGATATTGGATTTTTTGTTTGGAATGCAGCCATGAAATATGGATGTTTTGAAAATTAAATGAAATTTTGATTTTTGAAAAGACTAATCTCATCTGTGATTATATATGTTTAGATAGAAAGGATGATTTTTTGGTTCAAGGTTTTCTTTTTTAGTGTTCCTTTGTATGTCATTGGTTTCTATTTCATGTTTCATGTTTTATTTAGAATATTCCTCCATTAATTATTCCCAATGTTTCTAGTGATTCATGGCCTTTTTTATCCTTTTTTGGTTTCCTATATTTCATGGTGATTGAGGGTCACTAGAGATAGTGGAGTGGCATTAAAAGGTCGATCATGTCATTGTATTATTGAGAATTCATGAAGATGATATTGATAGAGTTTTTCTAGGTTTTTTTTTGAATGTCTATCTTTAGTTGAATGTGAGGTGTTTTCCCCACCATAAATGAAATTTGGGATGACGTGGGATGTGTTTAGGCCTTTCTTCATCTGATGGTTTATAGTTGAGAAGATAAAAAAATGATTTAATGAACATTAAGAAAGTCCATGTGAATGTGATGACCTATGATGAAAAAATTGAAGATATTATATCCTTTTATTCAGTGGCGGTGTCATAGGATTTGAAAAAGAATTCTCTTTACAATGGGGGTCTTTGTTCTTTGATAAAAGATACATGACTCTTCTATAAGGATATTTATTTCAAGTAGTATTTGGGGGAATCATTTTTAGATGATTTTGTTTCAAGAATGCATGTGTTAGGAAAACATAGTGTCTCTTAATTTTCATAAGGGTCCCCTATTAGGTATTATTGTGCTTGGGGAACCTAATATATTGAAGTCTCACTTGATGGATCAGGATACTTTTTCTCTATACCAATCACTCATGTGTTTCCAATGTGTATGGTTTTGGAATTCAAATCCATCCTATAATAATCATCTTAAAAAAATTTATTATTGTGTCCATTTGGGTCATCTATAAAATTATTTTCGTAGAATTTCAAAAATAAGTGCCTTTATTGTTGGACATGATTTCCTAACTTTAAGGATTGATATTATTCAGTCACTAGGGATCTATCCACATGCCTCCGAGTAAATATTATGCACATTTTTTAGTCATAAGGGGCATGTGAAACATCCCCCACATAATTGTTCACCTTGTTGGGGTTGAAATGATTAATGTCATTCTATTGCAGTTTTTATGGTATTCGGAGTTCACAATTCCATTGTAAAAGATTGTTGAACATTTTCTTTCATAATGAGAGTAGTGATATTATCTAAATGTTGAACTTTAAATTTTTTTCCTCTTCATTGAATGTTTTTATTTCTTATGTGGGATGGGATTGGTTTTAATTGTCCTTGTTTGGAGGATCTTAATAAATGTGCAATTTATGGGTTGTGGTTTCAGTTCATTATTTGGATCTTCATTATTTTTGGGGTTTCCCCAGGTTTTTGTGTCAGGTATTCATGGAGAAATTTTTAGTTATTGGGGTGGTGTTTCCTCGACCATACAATAGGGGGTTTAGATAGTTGTGTTGGGATTTCTCAAAAAACATTTGCTTGTAGTTTGTTTCCCATTTAATTATTTGTTATTTTTTGGTTTGAAAGATAATATTCTATTTTTTTAACTGTGATAGGGATACCCCCTTTATGTTATCTCATTTTATTATGGGTTATGTTTCCTTGGATTTTTGGGTCAGTGGATGGTTTATATAGCTCATATCACTCTTCTTTGAAGGTTTTGTTGCATATGAAATATGCTAAGGTAGGTGTTTCTTTTATTTTCTATTTTGACTCATTCCATTGATTCTTTTGGATATTTAAACAATGTTAATATTTGTTTCACATGCCTTTTATATTTTTTCATTTTTTTGGTATGATGTTTTTCTGTTGGAATAAATTAGTGGAGGTGGCGTTTAAAAGGGTTCTCTAGTCATAGTACATGATATCCACGCTTGGGTATTAAAAAAATGAATATTGTTTCATTAAAATGAAATTGTTCATTTAAATGTTTTTAATCCTTGATTTTATTATGGTAGAATTATGAGATTTTTTTCTTATCACAACATGTATGAGTTGCTGATTGAATATGTCTTCACTCATATAAGTGGTTTATTGGGTTGGTTAAAAAATAGTGGTGTTCTATAAAAATAGTTTTGGTGCTTCCATGGATTTTTATAGTGGTCCACTGGATGTCAGAACATCCTAGTGTTGAAATTTACCACAGTTACATGGAAATTAAAAATTATATGGTACTTCAAGATAATTGTTTTCATGAAACGTGGTTTCTTAAATGGTCCCATCATTTCTAAATGGTGTGTTGGTACATTATGAGGCATGAAATTCATTTCAAATTTTTTATTTAATCTTTTCCAATTACGTATTTTTTTTAACGTTTGGGGCTGAAGCCTCAATTTATTATTAAAGGAAATGACTCTTTAAACTAGTTAGAGGGTGACCCATTACATATCCCGAAGGTCCAAGGCCAAGTGGTCTGCATACAGGGCTAGAAAGCCCTTTTTTCCCAAAGGACCCCTCGGTGAACAGTACTGCTACAGTACCCAAGCAGCTACAGTACCCTGCTCTAGACAGTCACCGCTACAGTGCTGCCACTGCTATAGTACTGCTACAATACTGCTACAGTGACTTGATAATTCTCCCCTGCCAGGATTTGATCCTGGGTATTTTGGATGCCAAGCAGGAGCCAGAACCACTACTGTACAGGCTCCTTGGAATTTCCTATTTCTTATTTGATAACATTGTTAGTTAAAAATGGAGGGAAATCCTATTTGGCATCACTGATTAGTTTTTGTTCATTTTCATCTTGGTTTAAATTATGACAGAAAGGGAAATTTTATTTGGAACCTATGGCACCATTTGGGATTCAGAATGAAGTTGGTTTTTTAAAACTAATTTTATAAAATAATTAAAAAATGTTTCGAATATGTATTTGAAATGGAAATGAGTTATATCCTAGTTTACTTTTTATTGTGTTTGTAAAATGACTATCATTTTGGATATATAAATTCCTAGTTGGTAACATCTGGTTATTTGAAAATTTTTGGGAAAATTTAATGTTGTGAGGTCCCATTTGATACATATGAATTACTGTTACAAATGGTAACCCCTGAAAATTATTTCCCCATACGGGTAATCATAAAAGAGGTGACATTATTTGGGGTAGTCAAGTGTGGTGACAACATGTAAGATGAGCACCCATGCAAGGGCCTCGTACATACACAACATACTATTTACATGGATTAACTGGTTACATTAGAGGATTGAGTGATGGTTTTTTATCAACCCTGATTAATCATGATATCACCCCTTAGATATATTTAAAGACAATGTGGGTAGTTCCACTAGATTGGCTAGTTTAGGGAGGCTAGTATATCATAGGCCTTGGTGTTTCATCATACACTGATAGGTTGTTCTGAACCAAGTATTCTAAGGGATTTCTCTGTGGTTTTTTAAGAAATTATAATGGTTTTCCATTGGTATTTCTTTTTTTTACATTCTGCTGCAAATTTTTTTAAATTTATAATACTTTTTCATTTTTAGAATATATTGATATTTCTTTTTTTGAATATTAGTTTGGGATTGGGTTTTAAAAAGTTAACATTTTTAATAACTAGTATGTGCTTTTTAAGATGTTTTAATAATGATAAATGTGACTTTTTATCAAATTGAGAAAACCCACTTTTTATATATGTATTTTTAAAATACTATCAATGTAATGTTTTTGGGAATGTAGATGTATTGATTCATCGGTGATTTCCTACTGAGTTGTGAATATCACACCTTACTTGTACTATTTAATGTTTATTGACCTAAACTATTTTATTGGATAATGTTTTTTTGTTCGAGTTTCCTTTCTATCTTGTTGGTTGGTGGATGGTGGTGACCATGTGGTATCTTGGGGATCACATTGGTAACATTTTTGGTTTCCTTTGTTTGACCTTTTTTTATCATCAATTTTAATTGTATCTGGTTTAAGTTTCAGTATTTATTGATTCTAGTAATCCTTGATTCATTACATGATTTAGTTTGTTTTTTTATTTCTAGTATATAAAGGGAAAAACATTTCCACAATGATTTTTTTGATTCTCTGTAACACCACAATATTCCATAGTATGTTATTTCTTCAATGTAATGCAATAACTTGCACTACATGCAACACTGAGTTCAAGCGCATCACGACTTACCAATCTAGCCGTTCAAAATCGGTTATGAAGAGTATCAACTGAATTTTGAACATTATATAATCCTTATAATTTTAGAATCCATATCATGAGTTTCATAGACATTATTTAATAACAAATTCATTTTTTTAGATAAAAGAATTATTTTTCAAATAATGCAATTTTACCACCTTTTAATTGAGAACCTTTTTTAAATCCAATATTTGAAACTTTTATATATTCAAGGTGACAAAATAAACTGATTCTTTAGAATCGGGACATAATAATTTAGTTTCAATAAATTTTTGGTATTTTTCTGATAACTTTCATATTTGGGTGAATAGTGAAAAATAATATATTTTATCTGAAAACTATCTTTTTAATCAAAATAAATTATAGTGTTGAATTATACATTTTAATGTGTTGAAGTATAATTAGATTATATTTTTACCCTTTAATAAAATTTTGGTCTTTGTAATTATTTTCACATTGAAATTATACATAAATGAGTGTCAATCTTTTGATAGTTATTGTTTCATAAAAACACTCTATTTGTTTTGACAACAAGAATAAATTTTAAATTAATTAATGCAACTTATATATATTTAATTTGGTAAAATAGAAATAATTTTTTGATTCAGAATATCAAAAATAGCTTGTGGTGAATTTTTGGAATTTTTCTGAAAACATTCAATTTTTGCTGAATAGTGAAAAACACTGAGTTATTGGTTAAAACCAACATTTTATTTATTTAATTAATTATTTTAATTAAATTTATTTTAGATCAAATTAGATACATAATACCTATATAAGTTCAATGTAATTCATTGGAGTGAGTTTATAATAATTTTAGATCTATAAAATGTTTATTGAACTTTTCACTGTCTTTTACCCATCTCCAAGGAAAATTTGCAAATTCACATAAAAAATAATTTTACCGCTTCTGTGAGTGGAATTTAGAAAATCCTATAAACATGATTTATATCAAGGAGTAAAATGCGGTTCAATAAGATAAAAATAATATTTTGTGAATAGTACCTTTTTACTTTTATTTACCTTGGTTAAAAGTAAATAGGGTAATTAAGGGGAAACATGATATTAATATTACCCTAACATATGTATTAATTCCATTGGACACGTTTATCTCAACAAAAAACAACCGTAGGAAATAAATTATTATCATTTTGGTCTACATGGGTTATATTAGGACATTTATTAATATTTAATTAAAAGAAGAGTTAAAAGAGTTAAAATCAAATTTTAATAAGTAAAACATTTTTAATATAGGGATATAAATATGATAAATTCAATTTTAAATATTTATTATAATGATACAAAGAGTTACTAAATAATAGTATTTAATTTATAATTTTTAGACATTAAATAATTTAATATATTTATGACACAATGATGATGCAGTGATTACCGTATTAATGAAATATTAAGATAATTGATATTATAAATACCCAAATAAATATAATTTGAGACTTTTTATAAATTAAAATAATTTTCATGGTTAATATGACATATTATGATTTATTATATGAAATGTTTTCGAAGTAATAATGATGTAATGAATTTATCAAAAACCAAATACCCAATAGTGTCAAAATTGACATAAAATAGATTTTAAAACAAATATTATATTATTAATTGATATTCTATTCATAAAAATATAAGGTTCCAAAAAAGGACATATATCATGATAGTTTTATCATTAATATACCACTTGGGGGTCTCTTGGGATTATATTGTAATTTTATTAACAATATATTATAAAAATACAAAGTGAAATTGTAAATGTCAAACTAATTAACTAAGAGTGAAAACTAAATGATGAAGTTAATATAGTGACCCATCCCTGTCTAAATTATATTTGTTGAAAGGATTTAGACACATCCTCACCTTAAATTTTAAATAATACACTTTAGAGCCTTTATAAACCTAATATGAATTTATTATAAAATAATATTTCTAGCTTTTCCTATGGTGCCCCTCACCCCTCTTATTAAAATTTACTCACACTTCTCACTAATTTACACACTCAAAGCCTTTTGACTCAGCCAAACTCTACCCAAATACCCTCTCAGCTATCCTACCTTAAATCTAGAGGCCTTATTTTGATCTAAAAGCCAAACTAAGTTTCCCTTTTGATCAAATCAAAAGGAAGAACCTGAAAAATATGTAATGATTTCACCACCCTCTTTCAAGTTCCTTTCTTCTTCCACTTCATTTTACATTGTTGTTTACACTATAAAATAATAACTACAATATATTCTATATAATGTGATGTTACTATAATTATTTTACAACCAAATTCATTATTCTATCCACCCTTTGAATGACATCTCACCATACGCGCATACGTATGGCTTACCGTCTCCACGTCGTGGTGAAATTGTTATTCAATACATTATTATTTGGATGGGTATAATAATGATGTGTATATGATGTAAATAATAAATATAACATGATAAGTAATATGTATATATAATATATCATCCAATTATATATTATTTAAATATCAATAGAATGATATTTTCGCTCATGCGTATGTACAAATTATCGTCTCCACGACATGATGAGATTCATTTCCAAGTTTGCCATTCATCGACGATTATAAAAATATATATTACTAATAATTATATAATATATGACATAATAATTATACCTTATATATATTTATATATTTATATATGTAATTATTTATGTACGTACATGTATCTTATTTAATTATTTCCGTTCCATAGTAAATGAAAACAGAAACAGCCTTCATGCGTATGTAGACTACCGTCTCCATAAACGGTGTTTTCCATTTCATGTGTACGTCTATTATACATATTTATAATCTAAATATATATGATATATAAATAATGTTTTATAATCTAGAAGTATTTAAATCATGATCTAACTAATACAATCAAGAGTAAAAAGTTAAAATACATACAATAAAGAAAGATATTATTACCCGAAATATTAATATAACATGGAATTTGTTATTAAATCGATAGTATAAAGTCATAAATGAATAATGTATGATATAATAAATATTAATATGGTTACGGTATAATTTAATAACTTACTATATTCTTTATACAGAAGGATAAACGTACCCTGGACTAAAGGAAAGAGCAAGGTAAGGGGCTTTCATCTCACTCCTTATTCCCATGAGATTTGTACCATATTGCCACTATTACCTTTTATGTGGTGTACGTACTACCCATAATTGTATTATTTGTGTAATACACTTTAATTTATGTGTATTTACATATTCATTCTATGATACCTCTTTCATGGGGTGTATGTTTTGTAAGTTACCAAATTGGTAAGGGTTAATTTCACGATCTCTTAATTATCCGAGGTTGTTTTTACGTATGTATCTATTGGTACGTATTTATTATCCATGTACATGATTCATAAAAGAGTTTTCAAAGGGATTATTTTAAAGGTACATTTTACTAAAACATCATTTTAAATGTTTTAAATATCTATTCTTCTAATTCATTCTCATTAATGTCCATGTTTTCAAAATGGTTTTTAAGGATTTATTTATATGGACATGAAGGTTTTTAAAATGTTAATTCATTTCAAATGTTTAAAAGTGGTATAGAACACTTTGATTCCAATTTTTTTTAATGTCTTCCTTTATAAATTGTGTGACTTTTAAATGATTTCATAAAAAAAGGTATTTGTCTCAAAGTGTTTTACAAATCATTTTCATTTATGTCAAAATCAATTAATAGATTTTAAAATTGTTTTGAATTTGATTTATCATTATACAAATCATCCATAGTGTATTGTAGGTTTTGTGATATGTTTAACTATAGATTTGTAATTTTTATACCATTAATGGTTTATGGGTAATGTATTGACATTTCATATTCTAGTTTTAATACAAATGTTTATGTTATGTTTAAACCTTTTCATATGATGAAGGCATTGGATGTAGTAAGTGATGGGTGGAGCCCGCTATAGCTCCTCAATACATCGGTAAGTCTAGTGAGACAAACTAGTGTCTTCACACAAGGTCTTGAAAAAAAATTACTTTTAGTCTTGGCACACGACCTTGACTATTTAGTTATGATAGTCTGGCATTATGAATTCCATCATTATGAAAGTGCTTAGTGATATTTCATGTGATTATTCAACTAGTAGAATATCCATGTGAATTATTAAATGGCATTATTTCATTTTATTTTTTACATATTATGCTGAAGTTCAAAGATTAAAAGGCTTTTGTTTTAGTTATACAATTCCTTAAATGATTATGCTTATTTATGAAAGTTTCCACTGTATTGGTTACCCATAATGAGCTTTTGAGATCACCCCTTTCTATGTTTTATTTTTCCCAGGATGTGAAGAAGTATTTTATGAATGAACTGCACACTTAATACAAGGAAATAATGGCATTAATAAAGGATTATTTATGTTGTTTTTTATGTCTTAAAGTGTAATGTAACATTCATGTATGTAATATAATTTCCAAGACTGCTAAAATGATCGGTCCTTCGGGACTTGATTCCTTGTAATCATGAAAATGTATTAAAATAATGCACTGAACCTAGGTAACTTGGGTCGGGGCATTATAGTAGGTATCAGAGGGAGGTTTAGAAATATCCTTGGAAACTAGATTTAGATAAACTCTGATTAGAGAAAATTACCCTAAGATAACTTTGAGGATTAGTATAGATGGACTTCCTAAATTTTAGTAATGTTGAGATTTTGTGAGTTTTCCAACAAAATACATCTCTGTCTGGATAAGAGCAGGTCGTGTCGGCTCTGGCACATATGTACATAGGGGTAAAATCTAGAAAACACCAATTTGAGCTAGACTCGAATGGGAACTAGTGCATGACAATGGGCCTTGCTGCACTCTTGGTTATGACACTCCCGGGGGATATCCGTAGGATAATTCTCATCTTCTTTGAAATCATTATGAAGGATCTACTATTTTATAACTTCTCAAAGAAAATATTTTTATGGTTTATATCCATAAACTGTTCAATTTATGTTAGGTATTTTACAAGTTTAGAATTATTCATTGCAATCCATAAACTGGCCAAGTGTATGCCATTGTATAGAAATGGCACCCAGTAGAAGGAATGCGAACTCTGGTAATATGTATGATCCAAAGAGTAAGAAGGGTCATATCATTCATGGTATTTAGCCAAAATATAGAAAGAAAATAGTCTCCCATGTATTATCATCATATGAATAAATACTATCCTTAGATGAGTAAATAATTCTCTGAATCCTATGGCTTTGAAGGGAATAAAGGGAAGAAAAGGATGATATAAAGAACGAAGGATAAAGGGGATAAGGGAAATAAGGATTTTCTAATATGTGATATATGTGGAA
Source organism: Viscum album (assembly GCA_963277665.1). Lineage (NCBI taxonomy): Eukaryota > Viridiplantae > Streptophyta > Magnoliopsida > Santalales > Viscaceae > Viscum > Viscum album. Next base: position 1,728,192,624 of record OY728140.1, read on the forward strand.
TGAATCACCTTGGTAAATGTTTGAATGGAATGAGAGTTGTTATAAGTGTAGAGATAAAGGACACCAAGTACATGATTGCAAGGGTATGAAAAAGTTTTCAAATTTAAAATGCTTCATCTTCAAGGCGTTGAGACACTACGCGAATCACTATCCCATTCATAAGAGTATACCACAAATGCTGTTATTGGATAATAATCATGTTATGGTACTACTTGAGATGAAGAAGAAAGACTGGTTTTCTTATGTGGTTATTATACAATTATTTTATTTGAGTGTTGTATCAATAGTATACTGGTAACATGAATTATGGAGATAAATAAGAATTGTAATGTAGTACTATTTTATTGCGGATTTGAGAAAATATAGTTCTAAGAAAAGTGACTTAATAGTAAGATACACTTTTTTGTAAAATACATTGTTCAAGGAAAAGTAATCCTTAATAGGGTTATGATAATGAGGTAGTGTTTTGGAATAAGGGATGGCTGATTTTGGTAATTCAGGGTGTTGTGATGTTGTAAAAAAATATATGATGAAGGCGTTCACATGTTATTTCCAGGAAAAAAATATCCTCATTATCATTAACTTCCTTATAAATTTTTGACTGAGAGTTTGGATATAATTTTTTTGGATAATTATAAAGGCTGGAATGGATTAAGTTTGAAATTGGATACTATTGTTAAGGTTATTTATGGATTGCCAAAAAAAGGACAACCCAAAGGTCGGGAAACAACCCATCGCGTTTGGAAAAGTAACAATACTTAAACCCACAATCGAAGAGCAAAAAAGGTGAATCACCTATGACTGAACTACATGATGTACTGGTTTGTATAATTTAGTTTTATTAAAATAGTATGAAAAATTAATTATAAATTCATTTTTGTTGAAACTTATATGATTTAGGTAAATAGAATTTTTTTTGAAATCATTTGGAGTAAAAGATGAGTTTGTGGTAGGAATTTGTTGAAGAATGAAACTCTACTTTTCAAGTATATATATATATATTCTTTTCGTATTCTATGAAGAAATAATTTCATGAATATTATGTAATGAATTTTAAAACCAACAATGTGTTATCCTAATACCTTACGATGGTATTTTAAATCATCATATATTTGTGGATTTGAGACCCATAATTCTAAATTTTTTTATGATTAATGACCCTAATCACTCCCAATAAATATTTAAGTTTTTCATCTAATTATGTGTCTATAATTGCCACCAATGTTCTCTTATCCGAAACCCTAATTGGGTGGTGACCTTATCATTCCACTTTTTTTTATTAATATTAAATTTTATTATCCCAATTTATGATGTGGGTTTTCCCATACAAGAATTTTCTATTTTCAACCTTTTATTTTCGAAGAACAATTTAAAATTGTGAGGACGCAATTTATTGAAGGAGGGGAGAATGTAACACCCCAATATTTCATAGTACGTTATTTCTTCAATGTAATGCTATAACTTGAACTACATGCAGCACTGAGTTCAAGGGCATCACGGCTTACCAATCTAGTCGTTCAAAAGCAGTTATGAATAGTATTAACTAAATTTTGAACATTAAAAATTCCTTATAATTTTAGAATCCATATTATGAGTTTCTTAAACATAATCTAAGAACGAATTCATTTTTATCAGATAAATGAATTAGTTTTCAAATAATGTAATTTTACCACCTTTTAATGGAGAACCTTTTTTAAATCAAATATTTAAATCTTTTATATAATCATTTTGACCAAATAAACTTATTCTTTAGAATCGGGGCATAAGGATTCAGTTTCCATATATTTTTGGTACTTTTCTGATAACTTTCAGATTTGGGTGAATAGTGAAAAATACTATATTTTAACTGAAAACAACTTTTTAAATCAAAACAATTTATAGTTTTGAATTATACATTTTAATGTTTTGGAAGTATAATTAGATTATATTTTTACCCTTTAATCCAATTTTGGTAATTGGAATTATGTTCACATTGAAATTATACATAAACAAGTGTCAGACTTTTGATAGTTATTTTTTCTTAAAACACACTATTTTTTTAACAACAAGAATTAATTTTAAATTAATTAATGAAACTTCTATGTTTTGAATTTGTTAAAATAGACATAATTTTTGGATTCAGAATATCAAAATTAACTTAGGGTGAATTTTTGATATTTTTTGGAAAACATTCAATTTTTGATGAATAGTGAAAACACTGAGTTATTGGTTAAAACTGATTTTTTATTTAATTAAATAATTATTTTATTTAAATTTAGTTTAGGTAAAAATAGATACATAATACCTATATAAGTTAAAATTAATTCATTGGAGTTAGTTTATAATAATTTTAGATATATAAAATGTTCATTGAACTTTTCACTGTCTTTTACCCGCCTCCTAGGAGAATTTGCAAATTCACATAAAACATAATTTTACCGCTTCTGTGAGTGGAATTTAAAAAATCCAAGAGATATGGTTAATATCAAGGGGTAAAATGTTGTTCAATAAGTCAAAAATAATTTTTGGTGAATAATAATTTTTCACTTTTATTTACCATGTTTAAAATTAAATTGGGAAATTAAGGGTAAAAATGAAATTATTATTACCCTAACACATGTCCTAATTCTGTTGGAAAAATTAATCTCGACCAAAAACAACTTTAGGAAATAAAATATTATCATTTAGGTCCACTTGGATTAGATTAGGACATTTATTATTATTTAATTCATAGAAGAATTAAAAGAGTTAAAATCAAATTTAAAAAACTAAAACATTTTTAATATAGGATTATACATAAGATAATTTCGATTATAAATATTCATTATAAACTTATAAAGATTTAATACATAATGGTATTTTATTTATAATTTGTAGACAATAAATTATTTAATATATTTATGACACAATGATGATGTAGTAATCACCATATTAATGAAAGATTAAGATAATTGATATTATAAATACCCAAATAAATGTAATTTGAAACTTTATATGAATTGAAATAATTTTAATAGTTAATATGACCTAATGGGATTGGTTATATGAAATTGGTTCATTGTAATAATGCTGTTGTGAATTTATCAAAAACAAAATACCCAATACTGTCAAAATCGACATAAAAGTGTTTTTTTAGAAAATATTATATAATTAATTGATATTCTATTCCTAAAACTTAATGTTAGGCCAAAGTACTTATATAATGATATTTTTATCATTAATTGACCCATTTGGGGTCTCTTGGATGTATATAGTAATTTTATTAACTATATAATATAAAAATACACAGTGACATGGTAAATGTCAAACTAATTAACTAAGAGTTAAAACTAAACGATAAGGATATTATAGACACACAAAACTATCAAAAATCTTTTTGTTGAAAGGATTTAGACCCAACCCCACTTTAACCTTTCAATTATATAATTTCGAGCCATTAGAAACCGAATATGAATTTATTATAAAATATTATTTCTAGCTTTTCCTAAGGTGCCCCTCACCCCTCTTATAAAAGGGCACTCCAACATCTCACTAATTCACACACATAAAGCCTTTTGGCTCAGCCAACCTCTGCCCAAATACCCTCTCAACTATCCAAAATTAAACCTATAGGCCTTATTTTGATCATAAAGACAAACTAAAGATCCCTTTTGATCAAATCAAAAAGAAAAACCCGAAAAAGAGGTAATGATTTCACCACCCTCTTTCATGTTCCTTTCTTCTTCCACTTCCTTTTTCTTTGTTGTTTACATTATAAAATAATAACTCCAATATATTCTGTATACTATGATGTAATTATAATTATGTTACAACAAAATTCATTATTCTATCCACCCTTTGATTGACATGTCACCATACGGGCATACGCACGGCTTACCGTCTCCACTTCGTGGTGTAATTGGTAATCAAAATTTTTTTATTTGGATGGGTATAATAATGATGTGTATATGATGTAAATAATAAATATAACATGATAAGGATTCTATATATATGATATAACATCAAATAATATATTATTTTAATATAAAAAATGATATTTTTGACCGTGCTTACGAACGGATTACCGTCTCCACGACGCGATGAGATTAATTTCCAAGTTCACCATTCATTGATGATTATTAAAATATATATTACTAATAAGTATGAAATATATGACATAATAATTATACTTTAGATATATATAATTATATATATAATTATTTATGTACTTACATATATCTTATTCACTTACATCCGTTCAATACTATATAAAAACGAAAACAACGTTCATGCGTAGGTACGGACTACCATCTCCATAAATGGTGTTTTCCATTTCCTATATACATATATTATACATATTTATATTCTAAATATATATTATATATAAATCAGGTTTTATATTATGTATGTATGTAAACCATGATCTAACTGATGCAATCTAGAGTAAAAAGGTAAAACATGTACGATAAAGAAAGCGATTATTACCCGAAATATTAATATAACATGGAAATTATTGTTAAATGGATAGTTTAATGTCATAACTGAATAATTTATGATATCATAAATATAAATATGATTCTTCTATAATTTAAGAACATACTATAGTATTCATACAGGAGGCTAAACATACCCTTGACTAAAGGAAAGTGCAAGGTAAGGGGTTTTTATATCACTCCTTATTCCCGGGATATTCGTTTCATATTGCCACTATTACATTTTGTGTGTTGTAAGTACTGACCATAATTGTATTCATTTTCTAATACACATTAATTTATGTGTATTTACATATCCATTGTATGATACCTCTTTCATGGGGTGTATGTTTCATATGTTACCAAATTGGTAATGGTTAATTTCACAATCTCTTTATTATTCAAGGTTTTTTACGTAAGTATCTAATGGGACATATTTATTATCAAAGTACATGATTAATAAAAGAGTTTTCAAAGGGATTATTTTTAAGGTACTTTTTACTAAAATATCATTTTAAATGTTTTAAATATTTATTCATCTAAATCATTCTCATTAATGTCCATGTTTTTAAAATGGTTTTCAAGGATTTATTTATATGGAAATGAATGTTTTTAAAATGTTAATTCCTTTAAAAAGTTTCAAAGGGTTATGGGAAACTATGATTCAAAAATGTTTTTAAATGTCTTTATTTCTAAATTGTGTGACTTTTGAAAGTTTTCATGAAAAAAGGGTATTTCTCTCAATGAGTTTTACAAATCATTTTCATCAATGTCAAAATCCTTTAATGGATTTTAAACTGGTTTAGAAGTTGATATATCATGATACAAATCTTCCTTATTATATTGATGGTTTTGTGATATGCTTAACTATGGAATTATTATTTTTATACCATTAATGGTTTATGGGTAAAGTATTGAAATTTCGTATGCTAGTTTTAATACAAATTTTTATGTTATTTTTAAAACATTTCATATGAGGAATGCATTAGAATTAGTAAGTGATGGGTGGAGCCTACTATAGCTCATTGATGCATTAGTAGGTATCATGAGATAAACTAGTGTCTTGTCAAAAGACCTTGACAAAATCGTATTTGTAGTCTTGGAACAAGGCCTTGACTATGTGGTTATGATAGTCTGACATTATGCATTCCATCATTATGAAAGTGGTTAGTGATATTGCATGTGATTATTCGACTAATAGAATATCCATGTGAATAATTAAATGTCATTATTTCATTTTATTTTTTCCATATTATTCTGAAGTTCCATATTAAAAGGCTTTTGTTTAGTTATACAGTGCCTTAAATGTTTATTCTTATCTATGAAAGTTTCCGCCATATTTCTTACCCTTACTGGGTGTTTGAGCTCACCCCTTTCTATGTATAATTTTCCCAGGATGTGAATAAGTATTTTATGAATGACCTGTAGGGTTAAGCCAAGGAAATAATGGCATTCATAAAGGATTATTTATGTTGTTTTCTATGACATAAAGTGTAATGTAACAATAATGTATGTAATCTATTTTCAAAGACTGCTAAACTGATAGGTCCTTTTAGGCTTGATTCTATGTAACCCTACCAATGTATTAAAATAATGAACCAAATCTAGGAAACTGTGGTCGGGGTGTAACATTCTCGAAACTAGTTTCCCACCCATGGGGATATGGAACGCCCTTTGGGCGGTGTCTTAGATCAGGTTATATGTTGTGATGGATGGAATCTCATATTGGGTCATGATAGTTATGCTCAGTATACCATCAACTACATAATTTAACTATGATAGAATTATTTCAAAACTACACGAAAAACATATTTTATTTTTATATCTTCATAAAAGATAGAGCCTCTACGAAAATATTCATAAAAGAAATTCCAAAAAAATGATTATTTTTGTAAAACAATATCATTTTTATTATACCTTGACATAATATACTATTTATAGCAACCAATGAAATTCCCAAATTCTAGAGATGTAAAATCTAATTCATTATAATGAAAATTAATTCTATAAAAATCAGATTTTATAATAATTTCAGAACTATATTATAGAATATTGTCATATAATCTATGAAATAAATACAATATAAAATCATTTCATAAAGTAGAATTACAAATGAATATTTAATAAATTAAATGAGATCAATACAAGTATAATTAAATAATATAAAATAATAAAAAATAATTATAGTTTAGAAATATAATTGAACATTCCTAATTATAAATACAACATCCACATATAATGATATGAAAAGAAAAAAATCACTAGAAATTCGATAGTCATTTAGAGAACAATGATAAAAATTATCTCAACTAGTAATAATAGAAATGAGGGGTATATATAATTTTAATGTATATATGATATATATATGTGAGAGAAGAATTTATTTCAAAATATTCATTGGAATAGTAAATTTGGTAATAGTAATTGTAATGTGACCATTAAAATAGTACCATGACCATTAAAAATGTCAGATAAAACAAATGCCTAATTATTAGGTGAATATATTAGATAATTTTACCCATTAAATAATTTTTATGATATATGTATTAAAATATCAAAAATAATATACACAATTTATGTATTTCAACATCTTTGTATATATATATTTTTAGGTAAATAATATTTATATTTTTAAGAAAAATCCAAATTTTATGCTAAATTAAAATATTATATTACATAATTTAGTAACACATTTTGGTAAATTGAATTTCATTTTCAAATGAACACGTACTAATTGGGTAGGGAGGATGTAATTTTAATTTCTATAGATTAAAATGAGGATATAAATAGTACAAACAAAAATGATATCATATTTTATTATATGTTAAATACATGTTTAATAAAATCCTAGATTATGTAACAATTCCATGGTTCATAATCACATTTATAAATTAGTAAATTTATTCATAAGATTCAATATTATTACAAACATTTAGAAATATAATAATTTCATCCATATTTTTAAAAAATGCCTAGATTCACCTATAATTGTAACCATCCTTTTGTAATTTCTGATCACATCTAAAACATTTAATATTGTCAAATATTTTTCTAACATTCTCCCATAGTAATACTTTACATGTTGGGGAAACCCTATTCAAACAAAAATTCACATTCTTGAAATATTAATTTGATTTCAAATGGAGTCATCTCCAAGTGTAAATTATTTTTTCAATCACAGTTTTCCAAACAATTGTCCTCTGATTTATATAATATTACCCGTTTAAATTTTATAAAATCATAAGTTATTATAAAATAAATTATAAAATAATTTTAATATAAATTATATTATTTTAAAATAAAATAAATAATTATTTTAGTTTCTTATAATATTTTTCTGGAAATATACTATTAAAAATGCCTATACGGATGATGTTATGACTAAACTATCATTTCCATACATGACTGATTTTAAAAATGTGTTGCATGGATAAGTATATTTTTTATTAAATATTTATTATTTTTTAATTATTAAATAAAATAATACTATTTATATTTAGAAATTCAAAACGGTATCTGTAATGACCTAATACAATCCTACAGAGAAATAATATAAAATTTAAAAGTATTTTGGAATTTTTATGAAACTATAAAACTATTGAAATTATTAATAAATGTATCCCAATACCCTAAAAATTATAGATATTATATAAACATTACATAAAGTCCATAGACCATTACAATTATGTTGATGTAGTTTTGGAACTGTGGATAGAACAACCTTATATAGTCACCAAGAACAAAAAAATATTATTAATGAACAACTTATTATAATAAATGGATGATAGGAAAGGAAATAAAAAATAATAGGTTCTATAACATGTAACTAATATAATTAATATTTTTATTAATAATTATATTGTTATTATGAAATGTTTCAAGACTCTAGGAAATTCTATTCTTTTATCATCTTTATTTCATTCATTTTTTCTTATAATAAATTTCTCTCTCTCTTTTATCAAAGGTTTTTATAAATATTATCTGCAAAAAAGTATTAATGTATATTATTTCATAATTTTTGTTTCTATGTGGGAAATGATCTTATTTTTAAACTCCACATATAAACTTATTTTAATAGAAACCATATAAGTTCCCCATATAGTTTTGGTTTTGTAATTCATTTTTTCACTTTTGATGACATTTTATCCATTTTATAAAATTTTGGTAAAGTAAAATTTTAAAAACATATTGTTATCCCTTTATTAGGTTTATATTTCACATTCATTGATAAAATTTTAACTTGTGATATTTAGTAATTTATAAATGTCTATTATTACAAAATCATTTTTCCTCTTGAAATCCTATTTTATATCTCATTGGTTTATTAATTTCTAACATTTTTAGGTAACCCACATGATTCTCAACATTGTTTCTTGTTTATTATTGTTGTGTAATTTATGTTTTGTTGTGGTCTGTATATTTTTGAATATTAGGATGATATGTTTGGTTCATGATATATATTTAATCCCCATAAATTATTAATACTTATACACCATGAGATATTTTTTATTGTGCATGGGCAATTGACCATGAACATTATGAAGTTATATATATTCATTGAGACATAATTTCTATTTCTGAAGACCTGTGTTATATTTGATATATGGTATTATGATTCACATGATTAATATCAGTGTAGGTTATTATTTATATTATTTTTGGCTAGTATTTCATTATTTATTCTCCTCTTATTTTTTGAATCCCACAAATAAATTTTGACTAATTTAATATAACTTATCATCTTTTTTATTCTAGCATACTGGGTTTTTAGCTCCCCCTTTATATTATTTATTTAACCAAGGTATCCATTTAAATGATAAGACAATAATAATATATATTAGAGATATCAAAGACATAGATAAAAAATTAAGAAGTTTTATTTTTGAATAAAGTAATATATTGATAAACTCTAAAATATATCATATTGTTATATTTTAGAGTGTTTTATGTTATTATTTTTTGTTCATTTTTTTAATAATATTATTAAGGTATTTGGGTTATTAGTGATGGTAATCGATAAATTTATAGTTATTTAGGGGGGGGGTAAGATTTTTTAATATTATATGATACACTAGATAAATAATATTAATTGAAACATAATAATTCATAAGAGAGTATATAGTAGTGGTATAAAATTAAAAATTAATAGTTACTATTTTTACTTTTATATAATTATTAATTAGATTGTTCTCATTAATATTTTTTTATTACGTTTATTGAGACTTGAGGAATTATGTCAATGCGAGGGAAACTATAATGATTTTTTTTAATTTGATTTCTAAATTTATGGTCAGTGGTTGAAAATTTTATAGTAAGATATTCTAAATTGAACATGTTATGAATATTAATATAATACATTTTAATTAAAAAAATCACCAAATAATTAAAAATATTTAGTTGAGCTTTTTTCTATCAATGGACAAAATATTTTGGTGGATCTCCTTTTCTATTGTTCAAATCATATTGGATAAATAATAATTATAAAAAAATTGTACACATATATTTTGATCGTGGGAAAATAATATTATCTTTCAATATTGACTAGAATATGATTTGCTGTGGAAAAACATCAAGAATACCAAACCCAAGAAATATATCTACACTATTTAATATAAAAAAATCGTTGTTTTTGTTAAATAATACATTCCTGTAATTTTATATACTAAAACAAAGCCAATATTTTGTAGATATAAGAAAATTGATATAAAATAAATTTGGATTCACAATGTAAATTTTACAATGTTTATAATGAATAAATTTGTATGTTTCATTAATTATTAAAGAATGTTTCATCTATTATTTATTAACATAATGATGGGTCTTCTAAAATCATTAGTAATTAGTGAATTAAAAATCAATGGTAAAATATATTGATATGTTGTTAAGGTTGAAAATGATAATGTTGAATCACAATATCATTATGGATATAGTGGAAAGAAAATATGAACGGTGTTTCATAGAGGAAAAACATATAAATATCTAAAGGGGAAGATTATTTAACTACCCACATGGTAAAATTGTTGGAAAAAACAACCTGATAATTTTATCAATTGAATTGGGAAATGGTTAAATTTTTAAAATGAGAAATTTGGAAAAGTATTACTCAAGGGACATGAAGAAAAAAATTAATAAAATAGAAGTGAATAAGATTTCCCTTAGTACTAAACCCATGATCTGGTGGTTTAAATTATAGGAAAATAAATGATATAAAAGCTAATACCCCAAGAAATGGTTCTTTTAAAATAATTTACAGGCATAAGAAAATCCTTACAAGGGTTAAATAAAGGCCACATATTAATATTACTATAGAGTTGGATAATAAATAGGATGTTATGATATGTATGTTTTTTATTAATTCAGAAATAGTGAATTTTCTATTTTATTCCAGGTCAGTGAATTCTATCATATATTTTAATTTTTATAGAAAATTTTAAATGACATCAAAATATATAGAGGTTTTTTATTACTAAAAATAATATGTGGTGTAATTTTTACATATTTAATATATAAATACTCTCTAATATACAATTTTTATATTATATTCCATTGAAATTTATATATTTTTTATTTGGTATAATTTAAATTATATTGTGGAGAGGTTATTTTTTATTATATTGAGACAATTTAATTATGTGGGAGAGTAAAATAACTTTACTAATTTTAAAATAACCATGAAATATTTTAGAATTCTAACTGAATTATTCATCACGTCTAGAAACATTTTTTCATGTATAGATATTACTAATTTTATGAGGATGAATATCATGTTAGATGGTTAATTCAACGAAAATTCTCATACATTAAGAAGTTACCATTATGTTGGAATATGATGATTTATTTCTAGAATAGTTTTTTATTCTTCCTCATAACCATGACGATGTGTTGAAAATATAATTTTTTTTTAATTCTATACAAATATAATTGATTCGTCCTAAAATAATCCAAGATATACTAGAAAAGTTTTAAAAAAAGAAATTGAGTATTATGGTGATGGTAATACACAACCTAGTGATCCACTAAGGGGTTTAATATTCTTACTTATTAATAATATGGATGATCTATTTCATATTATACTTAATTATCATAATATTATCTAAATAATGATAAATAGAAAGTAAGCTCAATCAAATATTAAATTATTATTTTTCTATATCAATGGGTTTTATTACATATCCTTGTTTGTGGTTGAATTAGGATATCATCAATTGATGGTCAGAATAGGGTTATATTGAAAATACAACCTTTTTAATAAATAAACTATATGAGATCATAGTGGTTCTATTCAGAATGAAAATTGATTTTGAAATAATCAAGATCTTGATGAATAGAGTCTTTTGAGGTTACCCTGAAATTGTTTTATAGTATTTATAAATAATATTCTGATAAAATAAAACTATAAGTTATTAAATCATGTGAATTTGATTACAGTGTAAAATATAGAGACTATAATTTATATCCAATGTATAAAAAAAATTATATCTTGATGGATAAATTTATATTATTGGGGTACATAAATCTTTTAAATGGATGTATATGAATCCATTTATGATAATGGTGATTTCAAATGCTCCAAACTAAAATTGGGGATTGAGATCCATAACAACCCATTAATTATCTTATTACTATCGATAGTTTATGATTAATCATTCATATTTGGAAAACCCACTCAACATGTTAAAATATAAAGTATTTATGTTTATATGGACTAAATTATATGAATTGAAATTCAATTATTTTATGAATAATCTAGTAACTACACGGTTATATACATTAATATGATTTGGGGTTGTTTTTATGATATACATTGACCCTAAATATTTTGTCTCGGTTTATCAAATAAAGAAAAAGGATATAGTAGTAGTATATTCCTTATCCTAATTATGTGTAGCATAAAAAATACTTGATTCACGATCTTGAGTTTCAGAGGTAGTATTTACCTCCATGATTTTAAGTAATTATCTCTATAGTGAGATGTGTGACATATATATTGATCATATAAAATAATGTATGTATTTCTATATATAGTGGTCATGTTTCTAATGATATATAGTTATTGATGATTAAAAACAATAATTAATTATTGTTTGACAATCATGTGATGTTGAAAAATGACATAGAATATCTGAGTAGAAAAAATAAAACATTATTATCTATGATGATGATTGAAAAGAATCCAATATTAATAGATATTTAATGGATATTTATTGGAATAATTATGGAATGTAAATTCCATTATAAAATCCGTACTCAACCATTATTCATGGGAAATGATAAGGTGGCATAAAGGTTGATGCAGAGATAAAAAAGAAGTTGGATACAATAAATAAGTTGATAATAACAAAGTTCAACATTGAAAAATATGATTATAAAATCTTATGGAAATGATTATTAATATCATAAATTCTAGAAATAATGGATCTATTACATTATGATAATTTATCAACTTTCTCTATCCACCAAAGTGCAAAGATGTAAAAATATATCAAGGAGAACATCTAGTGGGATAATCTCAATAAATATATTTATATATATTAAATATTTATCATGGAATACTATAATATTATTAAAAAATTTAACACATTTGAGGGGATGATATTACCATAACCTATATAAACATTTAAATAGGAGAACATCACCATGTATTTTGTTTCACTAAAATTCCAATGAAATAAAAATAAAATTGTACCATATGTATTGTTGTGTATTAAATGATAAATACTACTAACATTATTTCCATTTAAGAATACATTCCACTAGATCGATTGAACATTATATATATCAGATTGTTTATAGGGTTATATGGATCAAAACTATCAATTATTTATAATCAATATTGTATATTTACTACAAAATTATGAAGGGGACTTCAGAAAAAATAGAATACATTAGAAATTAAATATACTACATCTTTTTCAGAAATGTGGTAAATATAAATTGTAATTTAAAACACTATAATATGTTAATATAATATAATATATAGAGTTTAATGGTGGATTATATCAAAAAAATTCACTCATAGATTTCCCATACAAAATTATATTACATTCAAGCATTCATATTTCCCTATGTAAATCCCTCAATGGGAAGAAATATATACATAAAAAATTCTAAGATGATATACTATAAATAATTAAAATTTGGATTGATATCATTTAATAAATGATAGATAATGTCTAAAATTCTCAGAGAGACATCATCATATCCTAGAATGAGTAGAAGTTTTATATTGAAAATAATCATTTAGGCATGGATTTTGATCTATGTTAAATCATTTTTTAATAACTATATGCAATTGGGTAATAATGATATTGAATAAGTGAATATTAATATTTAGTCACATTAGTCCCATTATTATTCATAATATCAATTTAGTTATAACTTATCGACATGGCATATACCAAACGTATTTTTTGTACATAATAAATTCCACATACCCTGTTGAAGTCATTCATAGAGCATGAATCTCATGTTTTTAATAAAATTTGTATTTGTTGGAGAATTATTCATATTATAATGATAAAATTATAAGAATATTATATCAGACTGAAAATTACAAAGAACGTTGAGTAATAAAATTATAAAAGGGATTTTGTGAAACCATTAGTACAAATAAAAAAACATAAAAGTACAAGTGTATTGGAATTAAAGTACCAAACAATGTTTTATTCTTTGATATTGAATTTAAATTTTGAGAATGAAATTTATGGATGATATAATAATATATTGCCCCACGTTTATACAAAAATTCATTCTTTGAAACTCGTATTAATAAATTTCATTGCATAACATATTAAATTATATTATCCTATTAACTATGTAAAGAATAATATATCATATTTTCAATAATATTAGATTATAAAAGATTTAAATGAATGGGTTATAGTGTCCTAGAAATACCATAGTCAATAACAATACTATTAAAAGAAAACATACTATTATAAATATGGTACCCACTTTAGGAATCATGAGACAAATAAGTTAATGAAAATGAGGGAATTATGTGGTATATATTTTTATTTAAAGGGATATATGATTTTTTAATTTAGTTAAACTATTCATTAGAAATAAATTCATTGAAATATTATATTGGATCTTTTAATAGTAACATAGCTATTAGAATATGAATAAAAATATTAAAACCATATAATAAAACGATAAGGAAAATTATGATTTTACTATAATAATAATTTTTTATATGATGTTAATTTGAAACTATATGTATCATAATACCATAAAATAATCAATTAATCCATGTATGAAAATATGTATAAGTATAAATTTTTATTCAAACATGTTTTAAATTATTTTATAATAAACCATATTGCTTTTCTACATTTAAATTTTATAATTTCCTTATATATATATCACCAAAATGAATTTCAGTTTTCAAATCCTCATATTGAATTTTTGTCAGGTGATGCTTTTAAATTTTCATATATTGTAAAATAAAGAGGTAAATAGTTATATATTGTAAAAAAATGATATTATGTATTATAAGATAAATAAATTAATATTTAAATCCAATATTATCTAAAAAAGGTTTGGATAAGTAAAAAATGTTTACTTACTATAATTACAAACATGAATCATCACAACTCATGATATTTATTACAAAAAATAATTTAATCACTATTTTATTTAAGAGTCTTCTTCCCCTTCACCTATAAATATCATCATAATTTACTCCTTTCTATACACAATTAAATATTCTACCAGTTAAAATTATTTTTTAAATTTTTTCTTCAAACCCCATTAAAAACATATAGGAAGACATTGTCTAACCAAAATAAAAATATGAGATGTGTTAATGTTACTTCTTAATGTGTCACCTAAAATATGAAATCTAATTTTACATTAAAATCTATAGAAATTATATTCTTATAATTTATTTCACAAACACATATTAAATTTCACAAAAAAAAATTGTACAATAAATTATATAGCGGAAATTTAATATGTGTTTTATGATTAAATAATCTATTAAATCATTTATATTATGTTTTATAATAATCTTAATTATTGTAGCCGGTTTAAACCAAAAATATATATTATGTATGAATAAAATGTTATTTCATTAAATTGATGCCTTTATGAGGTTATTAGATACATAATAATAAATTTGTTATAATATTAATGATTATAGGATGAAAAAAATTAATAATATTAATGAATTTAAAAATAAACCACCATTGTATGATTAACTGACTAAAAAAACCTAAAACGAATTGTTTTATGATTATTATATATTTTAGATCATCATATAGGCTATATGAATATTAAAACTATATAATAAAATTAAAAACACCTCAAATATGAATATCATATTTAATAGTTTAAAATTTTATATCTAATTTTACCGTTAAAATGAATTGGCGATGGAACTCTGGATTGAACATCATGAAACAATTAATATGAATAAAAATTCTCTAAATAATAAACATTTTATGATAATAATTGTATTCTATATAATTAAATAATTATTACTACAGTTATAGAATATGATTTTAATATATTTAATATGGTTATTCATGAGTTCAATGACATATAATGTGTGTCTAGACCTAAGGTAAGGGTATACATTCACCCACTTTTACTTTTTCATTTTTCATTATGCTTCCACGTTTTCTCACTTATATCAATACTTATATTGTATTTTTTTAGAATAGTTTCCTAATGTATTTTTCTTATGTATTCATTTTCTATTTGGGGGATATACACTTCATTATATTACCCACTTTTTAGTTTATTTAAATGCAACCCATATGAGTTTCATATGGGAATATCTTCTATATTACCGTTATTATCATGTATTAATCAAATTTTGGAAACAAAAATTCAAATATTTTATACACAATTAAATAATAATGTAATATAATTTTCCCTCCATAATTTTAAATTTCTTATAATTCATTTTTCACTTCTAATAATATATTTTCCATTTCAATATATTTTAGTATAATTGATTTTTTCTAAAACAAATTATCCTATAATTATAATTTTAGTATTTCACATTGAGTCAAACTTTTTCAAACTATGTTATTTTATTATTTTATGAGTGTATAATATGAATTTATCACTATTTGACTTGGTAACCAATACGATATATCATTGGAATATTATTTTGAAAATTATTGTGTAACATAATATCTTCCTGTGGGTTTCCATTACATATATAGTAGATATATGATTTATGATTCTATATGAAATACATATATATATATATATATATATTAAATATTAAAATATGATTAAGGGAACCAAATTTATAATAGTTGGATCAATATAACCAATTAAGTTTTTTACGTTGGATTACCAAGATATATTTTTTGTTTTATTATTGTAATTATTCATCTATGAAAAAAAAAATTAGTAGTGTATATAGATAATTTATTGTAAGAATGGGTTATAATAGTTTCCCAATATAATGATAAGGATGAAATGTTATGATTATATTATTATATATTAGGTCATAAAGTACAGATACAACAATTTTAAGGGATAATGATGATGCTTGAAAATCATGTGTTCGATGATCATAATCATAGCGACTTCTTCTCATAAGGATTTAACTTAGTAAACCCCAAGAAGAAACATCATGTTGAATAAATTTACATTAAAATTTTCACAAGTTTTATACATCACTAGATATTATTATCAATATGTGTGTGAATTGGTTATTTCATAGTATATCCCTACTAATTTCAATCTTGAAACATATACTTCTATGATTGGATGAAAACCACGAAGATATATGATCTTAGAAAGATATAATGAGATCTTGAATGTATTATGTGATGATGAATTATTTGAATGGTCAAAAAAGAACCCCTCCCTTTTTAATGAATGGAATAATAAATCATTGTCCCTTGTATTGAGATAAAAGTGCACAGAAATAATCCTTGGAAGTGTCAATTTTCAGAAAATTTCATTTCAAATGTAAACTGAATGATAGGTCAAATGTATAGGAATATAACATTTTAATGAATCCTAGTTGATGATATATCAATTGACCAAAATATTACATTACATAGTGGCATTAAATTAAATTTTATTAGTTTTTCAACACTATCATATTTCTTTATTGTCACCATGATGTGTTGATAGACAAAAATAATAGACTTTATTAGTGTTTTAGTTATTTATATTATGATAGAGGAAAAAGGGGAAACCACTATGTTTATCTATAAAGTCTGTAAATCCTTTTGGATTTAATGTCAAGAAACAATTATTCCATGTTTATTGAATATTATTTTTTCATGTTAAATTAATCTTTACAATTCGATCATGAGGAATCTAAGTTTAGAATATGTCCATTAAATTAAATATATTATTTATATATTATTATTTCAATGAATAAAATATTTTTGTGTTATCTATTGTAGAGAATATTAAAAATCATATTTTTTATTTAGGTTGTGCGAATATATTTAAATAAAGTTTTATTCATATTTTAGGGGAATGTAATATTTATTTTATTTACCAAACAAATATTTGGTTCTTCAATGATTGATGAAATTTTAATATAATATATATATATATTTAATGATCTAACAAATATATTTTAATATCATTTATATAAATTATTATTTATTTATGTTACGATATTAGATCATTATTGGTCTCCAAAAATAATAAAGTTTATTATTTAATTATGATGAATTCTATAATGTAAATTAATACTATTTAACAAATATTCTTTTCATTAGGAAATTATATTTAAATAAGGCATATCATCTTAGGATAATAATATTAATTTTTTTGTTATTTAATTGATAGGTGACATGGGATTTATATTTAATATCGACTAAAAAATAATATTCATTATTACTATTTTAAGTAATAATGAAATATAATATTTATTAAAATTTAATTAGAAGAAAATATCTTTTTCTACTTTTAATTCGATCCAAAATTATAAATCTATTAAGTTTCATAGATATTAATTGATTTTCCTGGTAAATTCAATTCTTAGTTCTTATAAATAAAATTAAAGATAGTCCCTCTTTTTCTATATTATTTTTGGTATTGAAAATTAGATATATCATACTATGATCTACAATGAACAATGTAAATAACATATTTGTTTAGTAGTCACACATATGATATAAATAAAACCTTTTAATGTTTCATATATTTTTTAAGATTTATCATGAGGGATACTCGATTAGTTTCTCCAACGCAAAAACAATATAATAGGGAATTTATAACTACTAATTGATCTATAAAAATTACCACTGTTGATGATAAAATATTTAAATTAATGATAAGATATATGTGTATGACCATATATATATATGAAATTAAAAGGGGGATTATTCATGTAATTCATATTTTATTTGAATATTTTGATGAAAAAAATAAAATTTGGCTTCTAAGTAATTATACCTTTATTCCTTCAAAAAATTTATTTATATAAAAACAACATGTTATTATATATTTGTATTGATCCTTGATTTGTGGTTATGATTTCATGTCTTCTGATTGTGACTAATGGTAGAGAACAAAACTCTCTCCCAAAAATGAAACCCTTTCTTGTTCTGTCCCATTTTTTATCTCCCTCTACATGGACAAGGTATCATGCATTTCTTTTCTTATAGGAAAATCACAAATGTACCGAGACTTATCAGTAGTTTACAATATCTCTCTCAGGTATCCATGCTTATCCATTATTGATGGCTATTAATATGATAAATATTATATTAGATTTATATCATTCTACTCATGTCATAATCACGATTATCCATTATTTCTTAGATCACAGTCAAGATGCTAAAATCACCTTCTATAATCATGCTCATTACTCAAATCATTTTTGATCTCTCTATATCACGATTGACCCTCTATGATAACAATAAAGTTTTTTAGTCATTGTACATATCATTAGTGAGTTTCCAAAATCATCCTATAATTTTGAGACTATAAATCAGATATCTTATCACCCAATTTTTTTGGGTTAAAAATTAAAATTTCATATCACCTGACCTTTTCAGTCACTATGATAGGCACCGGTTTAGATAGCTTTTTAGGACCAAATACCGTTACATTTCACCCATTTGATTGGGTCTACAATTAAAATTTTATTTTATCAATATATATTTGGATGGTAATAATAAATCAAGTAACCTAACCAATTAGTTCTATAAATATGTCACCTTTTTACATTCTTCTATGTATATTCAAATTGGGAATCATTTTACATGAACATTTATTGATTTCTCGTTGGTCCCCATTTCATCATGTATATTCAGGAACTATTCATCCTTAATATAAGGGTGTTAGTTATTATACAATAACAATAATTTGTTCTAATTTATCACCTTAATATCTATCATGAATGAGAGTGACATCATAGGAGTGAATAATTACTTTCTCTTATATTTGTTTTTTAAAATATCATTTGATATGTATATATTTATGGGAGTAATAAGGGTCTATTTTCATTATTTGTCATTATTTTTCAATTAATATATATCAATGATGGGTAAACAAATCATTATAGGCAGTGTCAAAGTATTTATAACATTTAGATATTTTTTTAGTTATTTTATTTGATTAATGCTTTTATAGAATCAATAATCAATAATCAATAATCTGACTTCTATTAATGATCCATATTTTTTACTTGATTTTCATCATCTATAAATAATATCAATGAAGGCATTCTTACAGGAATGAAATTAGGTCATTCCCATTTTACATTACTTATTTATTATTCCATGATATATATTTTTAAATATATGATTTACTAATCACAAAATTTAGTTCAATTATTCATTTAATTTGTTTTCTAGATAACCTCTTTATTCATTTATTTTCACTAGGTATTACATGAAATGACATGAATATGATGAGGTATTAGAGATATGTTGAAGATGAATGTAATATATTATGTACATTAGTTTCAAATTTTATTATAATCTAAATAATATGAATTATAAATTAGTATTTTAGACTATGGTTAGATTTTATTATATGGTTTAGGTGAAAAAATTTGTTACAACATGTTTATGAGAATTTGTATATTTTACATCCTACAAAACCATGACCTTAATGTTAATGTTGGTTCCCTAGAACTGACTACCTTAAAATTTGAATTAACTATATTTTCATGGTATTTAATGTTATAAAAATGTCTTATTGAATAATGATTCTTCATCTGTGCAATTTTAATGTTATAATATACCATGAATATTTTTCAAATTGAATGGTCAAAGTAGTTTCATACCATGTAGATTAACATGAAGAGAAATGAAATTATTCTTAAATATATCTTATATACCCAAATTCAATCTATCTTACCTAAGACATATGATTAATGGTATCACAAGTTGAGGGATCATTATTTATTAGGACATATTACCATCCTGTTTTCACATTGTAATATCCTAGAGTAGAGGTTATGATAACAAACACTACTGTAGGAATTTCACATGTATTATGTGTCATGGGGTAATCCCATATGTGGATATAGGTATCAGTCCTTAGTCATGAGATATTAATAATCCATATCATGAGTCCCATATTTAGTTGTTTTAATAAATAAAATATAAATATATGCTGACGTTGATGAAGGATTCCTTGGGTGTGTCAAAATTGATATGACATCAATTAATATGTAAAGAAAGGATTTATCACTTCTTATTTGATGCGATAATATATTTTATTCCCTTTTATTTGAGTTTAATTTCTTGATTAATCAAACAACCATGGAGGTTTTATTAAAAATTTAATTTCATGAAAATAAAAAAAATAAGTATGATTCATATATTGAGATATAATTTTCAAAGTTAATGTTTTTATATCATATCAAAACAAAAATATTAAGTTAAAATGTTAGTGTTTGTATCATGTTATTTTTATTATGAAATTAATTCCTTTATTTATTGAATCTCTAATGTGATTTCAGATAATAATCTTGTAATTTAGTATAGTAAGCTCAATACCACTGGTAATAGGGACTTGAGGATCCTAAATTAATGTGTCAATATCCTTAATAAAACTATATATGAGATTATCATTCAAATAAATATTATTATCATGTTTTGAGGAATAATTATTTTTCAAATTAGGTTGATCTCTTATAACCAGTCACTGGTAATTGTAAAATAATATGTGATAAAAATCTAAATAAATATTAATTATCTAATATATTATATATATTATATATTTATTTATTAAATAAATTAATGAAATGCTGGTATGAAAATATTGTTCTACCGATTTGATAACAACAAAAAAAATTATATTAAAATTTAGTTATTAATTATCTGAAATACATATAGATTATAAATGAAAGATTACATGATGGCAATTCATTCTATTCTTATGATTTGTATGAGGATATATAATAGGCCCATTATTAACCATGGGTCTTATCATTCATACATTTTCCATTGAAAATTTATGTGGTATTAGTGAAGTCAATTTTAAATAAATAAATATTTATATACATATATATTATTTCTAGGTCAAATCATGATTTTGTGGATATTTTTTCATTTCATGTTTTTTCATTATTATAAAATTTAAGATAATGTAATTGGGGTTTGTTATTTATCTAATAATATGATAATAATATATCTATGAATTTTAAATGTATCGTCCAAAGGTGTGGTATATTCTGGTTTGATAACATAGGTTACGTGATGTTTATCTTAAATGTAAAAATCGTGTTCTCAAGTTCACCACATAATAACAAGTTAGGATATTCATGAAATTTATTATGGGAGAACATCGTGTTCATTCAATATATGATGTGTATGGACCCACCACATGTCACATGTTTATAGGGGTCACATGGTGTGTAACTCAGGTACAATCCATGAAACAAAACATATATAGTTCCAAGGGAATTATAAAATTCATGTGGTCAATGTATGTGACATGTATTAATTAGACACCAAATATTGAATATCATTAGAGAAATAAATATCCAATTATGACTACACAAATATTAAATCCATACATGTAATGTAACATATTAATTAATATTTGTATTTATAATGACCATAATTTTTTACATGTCTAAATCCATACTATTAGATGCATTATTTTTGGATCCTTGTGTTGAGATGTTGTGAGACTCATATTCCCAATGAGTCAAAAGATGATATTATGAAAATATTAAATACATTAATACCACAAGGACATGATTTTAATAAAAAGTTATAGTAACTTCCAAATAGATTCATTGATCAAATATATAAGTCCTCCATTGAGTTCAAGAATATAGGCTTTACACTAGGCATGACTTAACATTGGATAGAGTCAAATTCTTGGGTTGGGTGCAATAATGGGAGAAATTGTATATTATTTTATTAAATTAGTTATATTTATCAATATTAAATGACCTATGATTTCCTATAAATATTTAATAATGATTAAAATCTCAATGTCAGCCTCATAACATCGAATATCAAAAGGATTCATTTGATGAGAGCTTGTAAAATTCAACGGATCCTGATCGATAACATATAATCGTCTTCAGGGACATAGTTTATGGATCACAACGATGACTATGATTTACATTCTATTCATCATCAGTGATCAAAACAATCATTATTTTAGATTTTATATTTATATGAATTCACCTCGTATGTTTACCAATTGATGATGTTGGTTCAATTCCATGGATAATAATCGATTCTCACATTGACTGTTGATTACTATTATCATTTATATTGTTTACGTTTTTTAATATTATTCATTGTTTTTTATTATATGAAAATATATTGAGGCTGAAATGGTTAAATTCCAAGGTTATTTCTCCTTGTTTATGTTTTAGAGGTTTCTCCCATGTTTCTTCACACATTATTCTGGGAAAATTTCGGTGGCCCGTTGATAGATGAATACCTAGTGTTTAATCCCTGCATAAAACTTATAAAACACAATAGATCAACCATATAAGTGGGTATTGTGATCAAGGATTTAATCAACGTGCATGATGATCATGTAATAATGGATTTATCTTTGGAGGTTTCCAGTTGTGGTTCCCAATGTTATAGAGAGTGGATGTGATAATGGGTGAAATCGCGATTAGATTTGTTGTATGGATTCTATGTGATGATAATAGTGGAGCACGATCAAGGAACAGTGTGAGGATCTCATGCATGATCAATAGTAGGAGAAAAATATTTAGCGGTGGTGGGAGGGAACATGTTATGGAACTCTGGAATCTTGAAAATTAACTTTTCTTGGCATGTTATTTGTAGACATATGTTGTGTGGGAGCCCCTATATGTGGCTATTTGGTTTATTGGAATATAAGGATCTCATGTAGTGTGACCATCAGATGATTTATTAATGTGTATCTCCATATATCATGGGTAGTTACAAAGATAATCCCTTGGGATGGAACAAAAAATCACCAAGGTACACAAACATTTGTTGGTGACATGGGGAAGGGGTCGAACTTATCCAAATATCATGAGAAAAGACAAGTAATCCCCATTACACACCATATACTTCTTAAAAGATATATTGGAGCCCATAATTTTTCTTTTTTGGATCATTATCAGTTTAGTTTATTCCCATACCCCATATCATTAAGTGTATAATGTGGAATTACATCCTTATTTTTGGATTGTGATCTCCTCTATAGGATGAGTCTCAGATATAGTATATAGTGTCTCTTCATGAGACTATGGTGTGATCCTCTATCATTCATCTGGATACCATTAATAGGGAGTGATTATTAAATAATGACTCTATGGGTGACTATTTGATTCCCCATCTAGTAGGAAATTTAATTTGGGTTCACAAAATCCTTGGGGATACGATCCCTTACACTATGTGTTGATCCATATTTTGTTTGTGGTGTCCCCCCATAGTCCTTAGTGAGATCCCTATTAGGAGTGTTTAAATATTTGAACATCCAATGAGCATTAATGGGTCAAAACTAACTATCATGGACAATTGGATTTGTTTCACTAGTGAAATCATTGATTGTTAGTAGGTTCTATATGAAGTAGTATAACCTTTATGTATCAGACAAATACTAATGGATAGATGTATGATTGAGACTACATATATTCATTGTGTCCATCCTCAGTATATCTAGGTCTTTTTTTATAGTATCACTACTATGAGTTGAATAATCTTATATATTTATGTTTAGTGATTTTGGGGTGTCTAATTGAGTATTGTTATACTCACCCATGTATGGGATCTTCATTCACATGTCATGTCTTATAAAGATGAAAACACTTTTGATTGTGTCCTAGGAGATTAGGAAGAAGGCATAACATAGTTGATTTAGATAGAATAAGGTTTTTTGGGAGGATTAATTTGTGATTGGCCCACTTCTTATGAGAATATTTGACAAACTATAGTATTTGGTTGGGATTTTATTTTTCCTATTTATCTATTAGAGTACCTTTTATTAAACTATAATTATGTGATTATAGATGCGTTCATTAAATGGTTTTAGTGGTTTTACATTTCATCAGTGTATGTTCTTTGAGATGTTTCAATTTGAATAGGTACATTATGTTAATGAATCCCATGTGTGGGATATTCCGACAAAGCATTAGTCCCCCAAGCCTAGCCTACTAAAGGTGTAATTGTGGTTGTCCATACTCAGGAACTAACTGGTCATGTCATGGTGAAGATATATCATATGAGTCAATTAAAACTTAGGAAAATATTTGTGAGATTGGTTTGGGATATATGGATATTTTGTAAAAGTATTTTGAGTTTGACACCCAGGACATGGTGTCCAATGTCATTGTGAAGGCCAACATATCAATTCAATATGACCTTGATAACGTACTTGTTGACTAGATACATACAGTCACCAATTATAGGGAATCTATTTTTAAATATATCATATACGAATGGGATGTAGTTTCCAAGTACATCTACAATCATTTCCATAGATATATTCTTTAACTATGGTAAATAATTTTAATTTTAGGCTTCCATATTGAATATATTTACCAATATTCATCTATTTAATCATGAGGTTGATCCACCATGTTTCGAGCCTTCAATACAAGTACATGTACATGAGGTATTACTTATTAGGGGTTTTCCATATATACCACCATCCATTTGATATAAGTCAGTTTTGGAATTACTAGATGTGGATGCAGACACGATGAGTGATTTTGATGAGTTTTATAGTTATTGACCTCCTAGGTTTTAGGGGGAGATATACCATCCCCTAGGTGGGTAATATCTAGAGGAAATAACTCCTGTTTTCAAACTTGTGGGGAAGCCTATATATCATATGGAATTCCACAAAATTAGTCTTCTTCAATCCTCTTTGGTTGATGGTGTAGTCAAGTGACACATTTGAATTTTGATACAACCCTATCATAGAAAAATATGTCGCGTATCTTTAAGAATAATTTATATCTATCAATGTTTTATTCCATGCACATCTAGAAGTTTATGAATCTACCGAAGTCTAGTTTGTCTGTGAAACAATATTTGATGAAGTTCATTGATATCTCACGATAATCTACATATATATTGTGAGGACAATTTTATAGGGAAAATATCTTGGAAGAGTGCTTATTCTAGGATATCACGGATTCAGGGATATGTATTTTCATTACCACCGCTGATAGAGTGTTTTAGTGAGTCTTTGTGTTAGATAGATTCTTGATGGAGTAGATGTTGATAGTGGGAGTTGGTAGAGGGAACCCTGGTAATGATACCTAAACAATAGGTAGCTGATTACTATCGCAAGGACATTAAAATAAATTACACTTAAAAATATGATCCCTAGATAGAGGCTCTGTGTTTTAGGGATCATAAGATATATTGAATTATCCAAGGGAAGGAAGTTTTTATCCTACCATGATCATGGGAATCATTCATGTGATTTTATAACCCTTCATATATATGATCCATAGATAGTCGATTGACATCCCATGATGAGATAAATACTGGATCAAGGATGACTATAGGGTTGAAATGTCAAACATTGTAATGAATATTAGTATGAACTTTGGACTATTACCTCAACCCCTAGATGGTCCATGCCAGGATAAGGTAGATTATTTTTTGGGATGAGGAAAAATAAATTCTATTGATGTTTTTGACCTTATTTATACTAAGATTATTTGATTTTTGATATTTTTATTTTCAACATTAGCAGTCTTACCAATAGACATAGGTTTTAGGCAATAATTTCATTCCACTTATATGGATTTAAACACAAAGATTTTTGTTGTTCCCTTGGGGTGACCCTTACTATTAAAGAATTTAATAGAGACAGATTAGTGATACATAACATCTACTAAAATTATGACATGAATTTTAGTGGTGAGATAATCTTATGATATATCATTTTATAAGTGATGTGGACATACAACATTATCTAAGGTATGTATTAAAAAACCACAATTTATATGAAAATAACTTTTTTAGGAAGATAATTTGGTGTATCCATGGAGATTGATTTAGATTTTCATTCATGGGGTAGAAGGAAAACTAGGTATTGTAGGATAGTCTAATGCATGATAGATTTTAGAATATTACTCACTAGTTTTCAAGTATATATCGGGAATAATTTGGTGCTTTGGGATACCAGTTTCCTATAGTGGTTATAGGGTATGAGGACATTTTTCCTAGGGATGTTCTAGACTTACATCCACTATGATAGATATAAATATTTAATGACTTCATCCCAGGGATGAACTCAACATCAATGCTAACATTTTCAAGGGATCATACAGTTCATTGAGTGATGAAGGTGAACCTGGGGGGACATGCATAGAAAGGGATTGGAGAGATCTAGATTGTCTGATTGGGAATCCATGGTGTTGTTTTCTAATAAGGATGACATGATCCTATGTTTCTTTATTAACGATTCCTAATTCATCTGATCATATAGAATATGTATCCACTAATATGTATTGAAATCATCTTAAATCATAACAGAGCAGTGAGATTGTCCTAAAATATTTACATCACGCTAGGTTATCACTAGATTCAAGTAAAAAAATGGACATAATGAAGTCAATAGAGCGATTTATCTATTGTCACTATGAGTAATTGGGGATTTCTAAAAAATGAAATATTCTTAGAATTGTTCATCGGACATATGGACTGGATCTGTCAACTATTACAACATAGGTTCATGGTGGTCTTCATTAAATGTATCCTAGTGTACTCGACATTTGAGATGTAGAATGTAAGACACTTGAGGATGGTTCTATAGATACTCTGGGAGAACCAGTTACATGGTAATAATTTGAAGTGTTATTTCCAAAAAAAAAATTTCGAGTTTATTAGATAATCCATCTCAATGGTAGGAAAAATAGTGGATCTAGTGAAGGTGGAGGTAGTGGTAGCTTTAGATCTTCCCTTTAGTGTTGTCAAGGTACATAGTTTACAAGGTATGTTAGTGTACTATAATAGGTTTATAACCAATGTTTTCTGAGTATTATCACCATTGAATGATTTTGCAAGTAATGAGAAGTATTTTTTATCGATGGAAAGGTTCCAAAAACCCGTAAAGAGTTGAGAAAGATGTTGATGATCCCTTATATCCCGAGGAAATATGCTATGATTTTTCCAGATGCAATGATAGGTAGTGATTTCCTATTAGTCTATGATAGTGATACCTGATGAGAAGAATAATGAGACACCTAGCCTAGAGTTGTAAGTGAAAGCCTTCAACCTAAGGATGTGGTGAAAATACATTATGGTTGAGAGGTTTATAATCTAATCTAATGAATAAAGTATGAAGTATATCCTCTATCATAAAGATCATAACTAGCGATATAGGTGATAGCTTTATTTCCACCATGATTATGATATCAACAATGTCTATACTAATGGGATGAAGAATGTTATGGACGATGAACTCATTAAGAGATTTTTTTTGTTTATGTTCATGGTTTCATAGAATTTATCCACTTTATAATTGCCCTTTGTGGGTGAGGATAATGAATCTTGACTGTAGATGATGGTTATTAACTCTATGATTCATTAATGACCATTGGAGGCATAACATGGAGGTACCAATTGTGAGACACTATATGCATAGATATATTCTAGAAAAGGTCATGATGGATGTTTTTACGAATGGGTTAATGTTTTTCTATTTAGAGGATGAAAAATTTCACTAGTTATTCTATGTGAGGAGGCATTGAGGTAGTTTTTAACTCTTCCCTTAGTGTTAGATCTAGATGAAGAAGTAATGTACTAGGACCTTCAGTGGTAGTTAAAGTGGCCAGGGATGAAGAGACATGTTGTGTAATTTTTGTCTCTATGAATTTTTATCATGTGAATTCTGGGCACCGGGTTTTGGCATGATTACCTAAAACACTTGGGGTTATAGAGTGTCAGTCGGATGAGATTTATTTTGAATTCATGATGGGGATTCCATGATCATATAGAGAAATTGATTCCACATGGATGACCATATAACATCTCATGATTATATTCCCCATCTTATCCATACAATAGTAGTTCTCAGTAGAATTAGTGGGACACATTTACATTCCATATATAGTATGATTTCAAATTTTCCACACTAATGATAATTTCATTCCGTGATTATTGTTTTATGTATCAATAATATAGAGGGTTATTGTAAAAAAATTAAGACCCATCTTTGTTTGAGTGTCGTATTTCACCCCCATACTGATGGACTTACTAAGAAGACCATTTAGGTCTTAGAAGACATACAACGAGTTTTGATAATGTCCATTTACTATAGTTTTTATGATAACCTTATCTTGGTGGAGTTTTTTACCGAAATAGCTACCATTCCTCCATCATTATAGAAAAATTCGATGCTTTTAATTGGTTACCTTGTAGGTTACCACTATATTGGACTGATCCATGTAACTCAACACTCATGGTAATAAAGTATGTGTTCTCTATTATAAATATTTTAGATCATCCAATAGTAGATGAGTACTACACAGACCCCTCATAAGTCCTATGTTGACTTATGATAATTGCCATCTGAGTTTGTTGGTGGTAGACCATTTGTACCTTAAGGTCTCTCCTTGATGAGGTTTTCATATATGTGGTCAGGATGGAATGTATTTAATAAGGTTCATCGACCCATTCTAGTTTCTTTATATAGTTGGCATGTTGACTACCATCAAATATAAATTGTGTATAAAAAATATTTATTGGTTATAACTGACATGTTATGGGAATTACTGATTGTACGTTATTCATTGGAAGAAATCATAATATCAAGGATGGTTTTACCTTTGTAAAGTCCATAAGAGAGATAGTGGACTGGTAAGGTAGGTCAGTTCATGGGTGAGTGATTCCATGAGTGTGTGTTTAGTGGTTTCATGAATGTTATCATGATGGATAACGGGAGAGGGAGACCTAGGTGCAACGTATGTATCATTATCTATATGACATGTTTTTCCACTCTATGTAATGAAAATCACTAAGGTGACGAGAATGTACCAACTCTTATTTTTTCATTTATATCTTCATAATATAATATGGAATATTGTCGGATCCAGTTGATAACATGGAATAATATTTCATGGACCCGTGATCCATGAATTGATATGAAAAAATATAAAAAATATTAATATCCCTTGCACATAGTTCTCTTGAAAAGGTGTAATAACACCTAAATGGGGTCTCTTATCTAACATATTTGGTCACCATTGAGGTCAAAACATGAGTTTTACACTAATAATTACCAAACCATGAAGGGTGTTAGCCACATGGGTTCAGTGCAGTTGTGGGTGAAATTTTAATGAAATAAATAATTTATTTTATTTTTTTATTGACCTAGGGTTGACTATAAATATGAATTAATGGGGAAAATATGATTATGATCCTTATTATCATGGAAATCTAAATGACACATTATAGGAGAGATTTGGGAACCTGATGGATCCCAATCGATAATCGACAATTATCTTCACTAACACAGCTTGTGGATCAAACAAATAATAGTATAATAAAATTCATTATTCAACAAGAACTGATCCCTAATATAGGTGTGATGTTTTATTTAAGTGGATTCATCCCATAAGTTTATCTCATTTCAAACACTGACCAATTAAATAAAAAAATTGATTGAATGATTGATGATTGATTTAATTTATGATTGATTTATTTGTACATTGTTGATTATTAATCATGGTCTATATATTATATAAAAATTTATCAAGAATGAAACTTCAAAATAATGTTTTCATTCCAAATTTTAATGGATTATGGATTTCTAGCCCATTTTTTTCACATTAATCATGAGTAGTTTCTTTGTACTATGGTTCTATAAACACAATGTATTTTTATCATTCTGTGACCATTCAATGATGCAGCAAATCAATATCATAGGTGAGGTTCACTATAGAAAATGATATCATTGTTCATTAATGATATTGGATTATATAATTTAGGTTTTTGTTTTAAGAATTCCATATTGTTAGTGCGATGACCAACATACTCTCAGTCGAATTTTGTGGTCAGATTCTGAGTAGCGGTTATGGTGAAACTCAGTTGAGAACTAATGCAAGGTTCGCTGGCGTGATCAACCATAGAAGTGTAATATCTAATATAATATTGAGTATAAACATTATGGAACAACATAATCTATAAAATTCCACATTACATTGTGTGTAATCAAGAATCACATATCGTTTCGAATTCCCTAGTGAATCATTTGGGTTTCTATAGATGATAAGAATCGTAAGACATATCCCATGTGTCATATTCTATGTGACCTATGGCCATAATCATGGAATGGTACCTCAGGATTCATAGGAAGATCCATGGCTAGGAACCCTTGATGGAACACATGCGCGAATAGGTACATGGGTATGATTTGGTGAAATGGGGATAGAATTTTTCTTATCTAACACTCATGAGACACAAATGTAAACCCTAGTAAACCTCATGTACTTCCTCATTGATGGATTAGATAACATCATTTGTTTAGTTTGGACTTGAATTTTTATGTGAGTTCCCTTGGTCCCTCCACTAGATGCTATAGTTTAGAATTATATTTCCGAATCTAGATTTTTATATCCTTTCGTGGATGACTCTCAGATATAGTTTGTGGTGTACCATAACTATATCATGGTGTAATCCACTATCATTTCAGATTATACCCAAGACCAGTTTCAAATAACCGATGTTTCCTCCATGTGTGAAGCAATAATACCCCCATTTAGCTTATTGTTTAAATAGTGCTAATAGAATTTTTCATATGATCCCCAACATAGTGTGGTTATCCGGATAGGAATTTCTATGTCCCATAGAGGTCATGGTTGTGATCCACTTTATACTTTTTGTGATCTTCATAGATCCAGTGTCCATTAATTTGTGGGCCCCAACAATCATACCATCTTGAATGATTGTCTGCATTGATATCATATCTCATGGAGTTGGTTCTACCAGAATAAAAATTACCATGAGGCCTTAGATTGTACCTTTGGGGTGTTAGTATAGTTGAGACCTCATAGATGAACATTGTTCTTATTCAATATAACTGTTTTGTATTACTGTTTCACTATTATTAGTTTACTACTCACGATACATTTTTTTTATTTTTATGTTTCACTATGGGTTTTGTTTTACACTCACTTTCATGGAAAATTTCCACTTGTTTATGGTCTTATGAATATAACATCTCTTTTGAAAGTGTACTTGGTTGAAAGTTAGTTTGTGGAGATTAGTTAAAAGTATATAGAAATTGGTTTTTTATAATGTTTCATTTTATAGTGGTCCCAACCTCTTAATTAGGTTGTTCAATTTGTAGTTTTTGGTGGGCCTTGTATTTGGACAATTTATAATGTTTAGTTCAATTTTTCATACAATAATTATGGGATTGTAGATATATACGTTCATTGGTTTTATCTGTTTTATATTTCATCATATTATACCCTTGAATATGTTTTTGTGTTTGTATAGATACATTGGAGTTATGATTCCCGTGTATGGGATATTGCTACTTGTTTCTAGTCTCAAACCTCTAGAATTCTAAAGGTGGGCATGGGGTTTCCATGGTTTGGTACATGGTGTTTCATGTAATGATAGGATTACATGATAATTATTTATAATTTTTTTAGATGGATATTGAATATAACATTGTGTTCAGCTTCATTATTTACACACAATATATCTCATACACATTATCATGAATTACATTTAGAGATAGGAAGTAATTTTTATTAATTATATTCATTTAATATGTACTTTTCATAACATTAAACCAAATAGAATGTTGTCTAAATGAGTGAATTCCATTTTATAGGGTATAAAAACTATTTAATGCTTAATTAATTATATAAATTTTATTTAGTAACTACGTGACATGTATGGATAATATTCACATTGTGCACTTCATTGTAATTTCTTGTGGTATACATTGTGTAATCCAATGGCATACCATGTATTCATTAATTTCATGTAGACTATACAACTTGACTCATGAAACTTCTCATCCTGTAGTTTATTGACACACAGTTTTTGTTACATGTCATGTAACTATATAATACATAACAAGGAATATACTTATAATGGTCACAAAATATAAGAGGGAATGTCTTCACTCTATAGATTGGGATGAATCATATTTCCTCCAGTACATGGATTTTTAAATATTCGAAATAATTTATAATGGACTAGAAGGGTACATTCCATGACCCTTGTCATAACATGTCATATACATATTAATATTATATAAAAGTATTTTATTTAATTTATTTAAAAATACTCATGATTGAAATTTCTATAAATTTATAGATGTATGATTAAGTTTAGGAATAAATGAATTAATATGACAAATAATTAACTTGATTGAGAATTAGAAATAATTAATTGAAACGAATGCAAGTCAGATTTAATTGCATAGTAGTTACATGTGTGGATGATAATGATATTGACTAACATATGTAAGTTATGGATTTTTTTAATTTAAATATAATTGGATTGTTCGTATGTGATAATAATTATTTTTAAGTTAGAATAACGTTTTCATGTTCATCCCCTCTTGTTTTTTATGTAGGAGTATCTATGACTACATTGCGGTTAAAGTATCCACATTACCCATGATTACATAACTTGTATGTTAGTAAATATATATAATGGAATGGGTTTTTATTTGATTGGAGGTGGTTCAACGAAGAGCCAAGGTGAATCCAACAATGGATATACATAGGTGAACTAGTGGAATATTAAAATTATGACCATGCATGATTATAAGAGATATTATCCTATGGTCAAGTCTAAATTAATCATTCACTCGATAAAATTACCATTATAATTTCTTATGACCATTCTATATATATTTATTTAATGTTTTATCAAGAATAAGGATAATGATTTTTGTATAAGATTCATGATTATTTAAAATTACAATATATAAAGGAACTGAACCAAATATAATATTGAATTAAATAAATTGATCACATATAAATTATTTTATTATGACATGATTACTCACTTATTAAAAATCCACATAATATTAACTTGTTTATAAAAAATAAAAAATAAAAAATATTTATATATAAAGATAAAAGTCCTTAAACAAAAATATTAAGTAGGTATATGCTTACAATACCTAAAATAGGATGAAACTATAGATCGATGAGTTGGTCAAGACCTCTATACGACACATCCATTTATCAATGAGTTATAATTAATATTTTAGGATGACTTAACAATATTAGCATCACAAGTACATTTCCTCGAATGGCTTCATGAAATATCAAGGCAAGTGTTGAGGACATTTGATTATATGAATTTAGGTTTTGGGTCTACTTAATTGATCAGTGAACTACACGGTAATGTAGTTGAAAAAGTAGTCCAACCTGAATAAATCAAATTAATTTTATCAGGCCCAATTCTGTGTAGTTGGAAGGGGAATATAGATCATTTACTGTACAATATTCACAAGGTAGGATATTGAAAATCCATTGTTAATTGATAATTATATTTGACTAAATTGTGGCAGACTAGTGAAAAAAATTATGACACAACAAATTTTTATCTATGATAATTTAGAAAACCCATATATAACTTTTCTTATAGAAAATAATAAAAAAAATTACTTTGAAATTATAAATACAATCCATATTGGAGATACAAAAGGACTAAACTAATTATAACATAAAAAAATCGTATGGAAACATATTCAGAGTACATCACCATGATATAATGTCATAAATTCTATATTTACCAATTCAATATGAACCTATTAAGGTGGTGAGTATTGTAGTATTCACACTTAAACTAACATACATATATTATTCCCTATATTTCAAGAGTTTGATATTTTCATCCCTGAACATTATCCTCTAAAACCTATATGGAAAAATTGTTGTACCAAACATGTTGTTTCACATTTATAATATTGATATAGATAAATATAGAGTATGGTAGGTTTAGGTCTACATTATTTTTTCAAATACAATATTGTATAAGGTGCACTTGTTAGTCCACATGAAACTGATTTGATTGGTTTCAATGAGAATTTGAAAATATTAATTTTCAGGTGACATAAGGAGTTGACTATGGAACACAAACTTATTTCACTCCCTCTAATAATAATTAGTTGGGTAGTTAATTTTAATATGAACATAATTTATAACATGCTAATAGGCCTCCTTAATCTATTTTGATAGGTGGATGATGACATGATTCATGAAAAACCGATAGTCCTTATAAGGAACAGGGGGAGGGGAATGAATAATGGGCCCAATACTAGTACTATGTATAAGGATTATATACACCATCCATCCAAGAGATGTAGGATCCAATTGTTGGACAAGGAAAAAAGATGAATCCTCTTTTCCATGAGGTATGAATGTCCACTAAAAGTAGAACTACACATAAATGTGGAAGATAGAGGAAACTATATGAGAGGTTTTTATCAAATGTAACATTACCAAATATACTATTATGTTTTGAGAGACAAATTATTTTATAAACATATTTATCTAAATATAGAATCCAAGTAGATTCTAGAAGGTTTCAATAAGTGACATTTAACTTTGAGCGATATATTCTGTAGGACTCAGTAACATGAATATAATATACTACCACCTTACATTATAGATGAGAATGATTCTAATTTTAATAAAAATATTACATGAATATGGATATCGAAAACAATATTTAAATATCCCATTAAAGACATAGAATTATTTAAATTCATGATTATTAATAACACATATTTCTTTTATAAAGATAACTTTTTTAGGTATGAAACACCTTAATAATCGTATTTGAGTACTAGAATGTAAACAACATGTATATGAAGTGGATATTGAATCTAGTTAACATGATTCATTTCACATCCAATTTTGGAATACCTATGTTTTCATGTAAATTGGAAGCACTGGAAAAAGTTATTTCAAAAATTGTATTAAAATTATTTTGAACTAAAAACATTTGGTAATAGTCAAGCATATTTAAAATTCAATATATCAAAATCACCATTTGGTTGAAAGGGTTAATGGGAGAAAATTATTCTCTAATTTGTTTATGCATTTGTGTGTGAGGCTTTTCCTTTTGATTCTAGAGGTGGTTACTCATGCATCATTACTTTTATCCATTTCTTGATTTGATATAGATATGACTATTTTGTGAGGTATAATTCTGAATCCTTTGTAAAAACATAATTATTTCAAGAATGATATAGATAATAATCTTGGTAATTAGATAAATAATATTGTATTAGATCATGGGGCAGAATATCATAAACAAAATTTCATAGATAATCGTAGGTCACTCCTTTTAATACACAATAATGAAATGGTATTAATGATAGGAGGAACCACACCTTATTGAAAATTGTGATGTTACCAAGGATCCATAAGTATCTCATATTATTTTTTCGGTATTTGTTAAAAAATATATCATATAAAATAAACTAGGTGCCAACTACTGTGGAAAATATAATTCTACATGTACAAATGTATGAGAGGAATTATGTGTTTTGAAAATTACATGTGTGGGGACATAATGTGTTTGCTAAGAATAGTTTAGGAATTAATCATGAACCTTGATGGGGATAATATATCTAAAATAGATGAAATTTTAATTGTTTCTAGATATTAATTATTCATTAAGAGCTATAAAACCACTAAAAAATATATTTTGAGTAATACATAGTTAAATAATGATGATGGTAACGATATACTTGAGTTAGAAAATTAACAACTTACACTGGTCTCCAAGGAGCACATTTTTTAGAGACACAAATACAATGTAGTATAAAAGAGAGGTTAGAGAACCATAGTGATATGGGTCTCTAGTTACCAATGATGGTGAATCATTATTTTTTGATAATAATGAATGCATTTCCTAATAGAAAGAAATATGAGGCCAAAAATATACTATGTTATAAGAACCTATGATCTACAGAATAGATTCCATATATGATAACAATGTTTTTGTATTAACTGATCTAGCAATATATGTATGTATCATTTTTTACAATTGGGGATTATGTAATAAACTATATTTATAAGGTAAATTTAGTATCTATAAGGAAGTGCTATTCGCATAGGAGTGTAAGAAACATCAATGTGTATACCATGATGAAATTTTTTAACATGTTTCTATATTGAAATATATCATAATTCTACTTTCCATAGAAACTGACCATGATAATAAGATTTTTTAGATTGATGTCAACACCAAATATAATAATTGAATAATCTTGGAAGATATTTATATGGAACACTAGATTGTGAAGAGAAGAGATCTTAAAAAATGTTTTCCATTAATTATGTAAAACATGTTTAATGGCTTAACCTACCCACAACATCGAACTAAAATAAAACAATGAAATGTTAATACAATATAAACTTTTCCATTTAATATATAAATATGATCATTAGTAAATAAAATTTCAAATATATATTCATATATTAATAATGATTATTTTTTACGAATTTATGTGATTAAATATATTTTTTAATAATATATATTCTTATGCATTTTAAATTTTATTAACGAAGACTAATTAAATAATTTTTAAATGATAAAAAAAATAAAATATAATTTTTACATATTAATGAAACTTTTATTTGTGTTTTATATAAATTTTGAATAATAATAACTAGTATAATAAAAATTTATTTTCGTATAATTTTTTTTTCTTTTTATTTTATAATTTTATTTATAATTTAATATAAAAATTTATATAAAATGATGATATATAAATAATCATATTTTTTCGTTTATCATTTCTATAAAAATTAAAGAAATCAATTTTTTTCTAAAAAATATTGATTTTTGGAGAATATATCAAAATCTATTTTTATATTCTAATTAATCATTATGAAATTATTAGTATATAACAATGAATCGTAAATTCATGAAAGCTATTTGTTGTAAAATATATTTACTTATATTTGAATCCATTATCTTAAAGAAGTTAGTAAAATTTTATACATTAATATTTGACATTTTAGAATTGAATAAATATTTAAAAAATTAATACATAATATATTTAGTAATTTAATATAAATTTTAATCACATAGATAACTTGACCATGATTAAATATCTAACATTTTTTATTCATCATGTGAAAATGGTCTTTGGGTTATTTTGTAATTTTATAAAATAATTTAATTTTAGATGACTAGTGAAAATATTAATTTTACCAATACATTAATTTTTATGAAATTATTATAAAATAATTACACTAACGTTTTTCAAAAAAAATTAAAATTAATTTTTAAATTCCTAATTTACTTTTTCTCAAATACTATTGTTACATATATAACACACATTTGACATCCTAGAAAATTTGATTAGTTTTTTTACAAAACTATTTTCATCTTATATTATAAAATATTAAAATAGTGTTATAATTTTTTTAAAACAAATTAGTTAATTAGACATTACATGATTAATATTAAAAATTATAATGTATAAAGAATCAGTTTAACTGATATTTTAATCCAAAACATAAATAATATGATTAAAGTACCAATTTTATAAGAATATTTTTTATGTATTATGAGTGATATTGCTAATATTAATTTTTATTACTATTATTAAAGTTATTTTAAAAATTGATTTATAGAGTTGTAAAATTAATAAATAATTTTTATTTTTATTTTATCCTTTAAAATTTGTTACTAAAGGTGAAAGTTGAGTTATGGTGATAATTTTAATTTAGAGTAGTGTGGTATAATCATTATAAAAGTAACTAAACATGTGAAAGACATCTATATTTTTAGATAGTGTATGGAAGATCTTAATTATGCATTTCCCTAAACAATTAATGTTTATTTTTATTTTCATTATCCTAGAATAGTGCAGTGGTATTATTGATAAATAACTTGATTCTAAAAAGGTTACATTTTCCTCACTAATTAATGGAGGAAACATCCTCCACCATTTCCCAACTCGTTATAGATACATGGATAAAAAACATAAATTCAACTCCTTCAAACACCATACCCATGCCTTTTAATTCGGGATCTGACTAAATGATCATGTTGAGGAGCCTTAATGAGTTATCTACGGGTGAACATTCAAATAAGAGGTAATACTCTCAACATGACTCCTCAAGAAATTTTAAACTTATAAAACTATAAAATATCATATATTCATGAATTTATAATAACACCAAAATTTTCACAATGCTTTAAAAATATTAAAATAATGTAATATTCCTTTTATACATTCCTCTAATGTAATTAAGAAAAAGGAAAACACCGTCCTATGTGTGTGTGTGTAGTGATACCACCATGGACTATGTGTTCAATTTTATATCACGAACTTATTTTTTAAGTTTTAAATAATAATTTTGTAAAATAATATGATATTTTTTACTCAATTAATATTAGAAAATTTTAATATGTGTTTCTTTATATGTTTGATTAACATGAAATAACTAGAGTTACTTTTACAACCTTAAATTAACTTATCATGGTACCATTATAAATTTTGATATATTTTTGGATAATAATTAAAAATACATAATTTTGTTCCAGAAAATTAATAATAGAAATCAAACTCCACAATTACTAAGATCATATTGTTTTTTCAATACAAAAATTACCAAGGTAAACAAACTGAAAGTGGTAAGAAAAAATTAATCGAACAACCTCGAGTAACCGATATTTTTGAAACTATATTAATATTATGTTACAAAAGATAATATATGGAACTTATAAAATAAAATAATGATGATTAATAATATTGGATATATTTCTAATGAACATAATATTATTATTTAGTAAATAATGTCAAAGTGACGAGGTCTTTTGGACACCAGGCAAGAGTTTCTTCTAAAAATTATCTTATTTGTGATACATTTTCTTTAATGCATCTATATTTTTTTTCCTAATTTGGGGTATACTACAAATTATAAAATTAATATAATGTACAATATTTTTTTGGTATTTAAACATAAATTTTAATAAATATCTCTCTTTAATTGGTTTCTTATTAGAATTTTTATTAAGCAATATGTGTTCCATCTCAATAACCATTTATTGTGGCATGATTTGATATCATTAATCAATATTAATTTTCATGGTTTTAATTATTTCCATTGATTTATAATATTAGAAAATATTTTTTATTAACGAAAATTATCATCGATTTTTTACTTTCCTAGTTTGTGGATGTGATTGATGTTTTCATAAAAATATAATGGCCCCTCAAAAGTCAATCTGATTTCTTCCGTAATAATTTTTATACGTGTGTTTAGTATTTTATACCATATGATTTAAATTATTTTTCACTTTTTATAAATCCATTGATTCAATTATTATTAATTATAAACATATATATTATTTTGAAAATAAAAAATTGTTAAAAATAATTCCACGAAATTTAAATGATGGTTTCCCATCATTACTAATAATTTATCTTACTAACCATGTTCTTCTTTTTCATTGAAAACCTAATTGATTTTAATCTAATAATAAAATTATATTAACATTTTCATATTATCAAATTAATAGTTATCAATCTTATTTTTTTATTTTTTATTACAAAAAAGGTGTAAAAAATCATAAGAATATGCCTTTAAGGCCTCCTTCATGACGTTCAGGTTATGCATTCTATTTTTTATCCCGTTTATAAAATATTATTCTGATGAACTCTTATTTTTTTTGAATTAATTACATTTCAATATATACCTAGTTAAATACCACTTTTACAGTTGTAGTTATATATATTGGTACTTCCATTTGAAATTCCACCATTTCATTAAATGTGATTTAAGGGATCTTTCCAATTTCTTATATAATATCATGAATCAAAAATAAAATTTTGTTAAAAATTAATATATTTTAAAAAAACTCATTATTTTATTGATAAATATCTTGTATAATTTATGGTTCTATAAAAATAATATTATGTTTATTTCATTAAAATTATCATTTACATATTTCATAATTCTTTGACCATGTGATATGGTTTTGTTCCTTCTTGTCCAAGATCCTTTTAAGGTATTTTATATATTAGAATTCTAGGATGAAGACCTATATCCCTTTTTTAATTATGAATATGTAAAATAATTTAATTCCTTACTCTCTAGGTAATTATTATTGTTTAGTCATTTTTAATGATGTAAATCAATATTATTAAAAATAATTCATTCTAATGGGTTTGATCATTCTTATAAGTGGTTTATTTTTTCTTAAAGAAAACATATGAGTGTGCATATTATTATTTGATTGGTGTGTTTATTATATCACAATAATGAATTAGGTAATGTTAATATATCATGTGATTCCATTTATAATTCACGAGAGACTATCCTAAGAACACAATGTATGGTGTTTTGGTGACTAGCCTTAGAACACTATGTTACGGTGCTGGTTATCCTATAAATAAGATGATTATGAAGAAAAATAGTCTATTTAATGTTGTCTCAATGGTATGATATGATGTATTCTT
Source organism: Viscum album (assembly GCA_963277665.1). Taxonomy (NCBI): domain Eukaryota; kingdom Viridiplantae; phylum Streptophyta; class Magnoliopsida; order Santalales; family Viscaceae; genus Viscum; species Viscum album. The sequence continues at coordinate 1,728,233,876 of OY728140.1, forward strand.
ATGATTTAATAAGTTAGGATTTTATCGCATTATTATTATTCCATTATCTTATTATTTCAGTTCATTATACCATGCTCTCATATTTTTGATCATTATAATTATGGTATCCTATTATATCTCTTCACACAAATGATTTGATTTATTTCCTTGTTTATTACCCTTATGGGATTTCAATACCACCCCTTTCCCTGATGTATTTTACCCACCATTATATATATAATATTATAGTATCTATGGGAGTTAGGAGAACTATGTTGAGGATTTGAGAAAGAAGTGGTTTTATAATTTCTATTTTCATATTTATATATATAATATACCAAATAATTTATATCCATATATGCTTGTACTATATTGTTTGGAATGTTTGATATTATTGTTGAAATAAGGTATTTTTAAATATCATGACACTATACATTGTATTTTTTTAACATGAGATTATCCAATATGGTATTCAAATTAATGCGATACATTTATGGAATGATGTGATCATCAATATGTGAGAACATTCACTTTTTTGAACCTATAAAGAAAAAAGGTTTCATAACCAAAAACTGTGGGTAATATCTATAAAATATATTTATTAAGAGGAAATTATTTTATTAGTAGTATATATAAATGATATAATAAATATTGAAAATAGTAAAAATATACTACACTTAGTTATGATTTTGTTGAACATAATTTCCACAATAATATAATCAGAATAAGAATCAAATACTTATATGATATAGAATAATTGTTATTAAATCAAGATGTTTCCTAGACTATGTCAAGGTTTATACATTGACTATACACATAATAGATTACAAATTAAACAATATATTATGGAACTATTTCCACTTTTACATGGAATAAATATCCAAAGAAAAATGTGTCCTCATAAACATGAGGATTGTTAGGGGATGAACATGATTCCAAATGTTTCTATGAAATAATAAATAATGTATGTCATACTATGTCCTAGGATTGATGGTGTTAACACCTTGATCATGGTTGGTAGGTGTCACATTAGTTTAGGAGACCTCCATTGGATGTTTGTAAAGGATAACCTAAAGTATCTAATGAATATTAAGTATAAATTATCAGATTTTGGACTACATAAGGAACTATTCAATGAGGTATGTATGGGGTATCTTTTTTAGATATATCAAGGTGATTTAAAATAATTCTCAGGATATCTATTTAAGATTAATGGAGGAGTTGTGAGCTAGAAGTTCTCAAAAAATCTAGTTGTCACTAACTATATAGAATAATCCATGTATATAGAGGATCCTGATACAATTAATGATTCATTTTGGACACATAACAACTTCTAATAGTGTGATTTGTTCCAATTAGTAAATAACTTATCATGTTATATTATGGTAATAAAATATGATTGGATCATGCTATGGGTACAAAGTTACATCAATGAACAGAATATATACATTCGAATTATAACTTCTTAGTGTATTTTTTTCTGTAGGTTGAGTTTAGAGTAAATAATTTTTCAATGGTGAAGAACATGGTGTACACATTGATTAAAGCCTTATCTCCAAGAAATTATGAATATCATATGAGATAAATAATAATCAAAATCATTAGTATTTTGATATTGTGGAGCATAGTGTCTCTTGTACTTTCTAAACAAAAACCAACTACTTTGTTCCATAAATTACTAATATATTCTTGTTCATGAATATTAAAAAATATATCCCCACATTATTATAATTCTAATATGTATCCATAATATGATAATGTTTTTATCATTTTCGTAACATTAAAAGGTCTTAGATATTCTTTGTTAGGATGAGAACCTTGAAGTTGTATAATAGTATTCTGAAATATATATTCCATGAACATATGGAATCAATATGATGGGATATATATAATAAAGGCTACTAGGTTTTTTGGGCCCATAGTATAATGAGACCTCTTCTTATATTGTTCGAAATTGGTCATCCTCAAGAGTGTCAATTATGATAATAGACCAGGCCAAATGAATTCCATATGATTTATGATTCAAAATGTAGCGACTTGGGTTTTGGCCATGTCAGACTCTGGAATATTCCTATGAATAATTCCAGAGCTACGTGTGAAAACAACCTGCGATTCCAAATCCCTGTGTTCCCAGAATTAATTTTATAAAAATATTAAGAATTTTTATACTATGCACGTGGCCGAGGTGTGTTATCTTCTAAACGGTAGCTCAGAACGGGAATTTGAAGGCACAGTTGTGTCTGGAGCATGTCCTTTACCCTAGGAGGGGTATAAACATTACGGGCATGGGCCCGCAATGAGAAAAGCCACCAGATAAATTTTTGTAAATAAGTGATAGGTTTATTTATGAGTGTCGGCTTGAATAACTTCTGAACAGAGTCTCAGATCATAAATATGATTCCTTTGTTGCGTTCAGAACACCGTGTTTACCCTAGGCGCGACATAATTTTAGTTGGCACTGGGTGCCAGGATGGAGGCTTGTTGGTGGGGAGTTTAAATGATGTTTATAATTTTAAAAAAGGTAAAATCAATCAAACCTCCACCCCAAACTATCCTCTGAGTAGGCAAAAAAACCTTCCCCCTCTTCCAACGTTCTTCGTTAATTCGAGTCGCAGACGTCCATTTTTATCACTGATTATCAGCGGATCGAGCTTCAGTGTGTCGCGGGCGTCGTTCTACACTGGAAGCTTCGATGATCAGCCAACAGGTAGTCGGTTTGAGTTATAAAATCCCAGATCTCAATTTGTTTGGTTATACTATTTTTTGAGCCTGCAGATGCTTAGATCCGTAATGGGGGGGGTCGCAGATACCTTCGGATGTGCGTTTGGACCCCTGGGGTGCCCCCAACGGCCCTCAGAAGGATCACTGGCAGGCGGCGGCTAGCTATGGTAATCAACTGGGACCACCCAACTGTGTGGGTCCAAACGCAATCTGAGGCAACCCCGAAGATGGGGGTCGGCCGCGTGCGGGCCGGCCCAGGCCATTCCATCCCTCCCTTGGTATACGGGGGTTTTAAAACACCTGTATCTTATTCCCTGGAAACCCGATTCGCATTCCTAGTATAGAGATGTGACCATGGCAATGATGCGAACCCCTCGATGTGGGTTCGAGTGTTTCAATGTTTGGGATTATGGACTGGGTGCTAGAAATGTCGAATAAAATATTGATATTTTATTTTTATTCGACTTCGGGCCATTGTATCTTCTACCAGGAGCGTCTGATTGATGTTCCATCAGTGGGGTTGAGACCATGATGGTATGACAAACTTTTCTTGATGGTTTCAGGGTGTTCTGACTGAGAACAAGGTGTGGGCCCCATGAGGCCGGGTTCCGATGTTTACCGAGAAACATGCCATTTGCGCCAGGTGTCTGTTTTGGACGACCGTGTAGTCGATCCCTTGTGTTTTTCCAATGGGATTGCAATGGTGTGATCCTCTTTCCATGTTTCAAGATCGTGGTGTTGGCCCCACCCGAGCTAGCTTCTGTGAATAGTACCATTTTCACCGGGTGTCTGTTTGGGACGATCGAGTAGTCGATCCCGCGTTTTGTTCCTGAGGGGATCACAGTGTTATGATTAGCCTGATGAGTTTTGGGATTATAGTGTGGGACCCACACGGGCTAGCTATGGTGAATAGTTACTTTTTAACCGGTTGTCCTTTTCGGGCAAGTAAATAGACTATCCTATGTGTTTTTCTGCGTGGAACTCGATGGTGGCATCGGTATTCGCCATGGAGGTGCGCAATGTGGTTTTGTGGCGGGTCACTCGAGTTAGCGATGTTTGAACTAGCAGTGGTTCAGGGAACTTCCTTGGATCATTCTTACGAGGGTTCTCCCGGAATCACAACCTTAGTATAGGTTTTCGATCCTCTTGATGGGTTGTTTAATCTCTTAGAGTTTTGGCATCCCTCCGGTGGGCCCAGCATGGGTCCTCTTGCATTGTTTCACTATATCGAGTTATTGGTATCGCTTTGACCGCTTACCAATAGGTGGTGATCCCCTATAAAGCTAGTTAACTTCATAGGGTTTGTGGAATCATCTGGAATACGATCCCATACACGGCGGGATGGGCTCAATAGATTTGTGGCATCATTAGGTATATGATCCCCTGCTCAACATGAGGATTATAGTAGTGTTGTGGTATCGTTGGATATATGATCCCCTACTCAGCGCGTGCTTTATGTAGGGTTGTGGTATCATTAGTTTTTTTTCCAAAGAAGGAAAGAAAACATTAATGATGAAGTTCAGAAGCCATACATAAGCAGGGCCACAGTGGGACATTGTCCATCCATAGATGGTTGACATCGAAGGGGCTTAAGGCCGCCAGCTAATGGGACACATTATTTCCTTCCATTTTGGTAAAGGAGAAGGTGCGGTAAGAGATGCCTTGGTGAATGGAGTGAATTCTCTTGATGATGAATCCAAAAGGCTGGTGTCTGGAGTCACTGTGGTTAATATCATTGATTATGTTAAGTCAATCAGACCCAATGATGATTTCAGCCCATCCACATTCCACATCGAGCATCATACCTACAAGGATGGCAGAGGCCTCAGCAACTACAGGTTCCCAGAAGGCATGATATGATTCATATTTTGCTGCAATGATCTGCCCCAGATGATTTCAGGCTAAGAGACCTAGAGCAACATGCCCATCCATGGGGAGATATGCGTCCATGTTAAGCTTAAGACTCCCTTCCGTTGGGGGGTTCAAATGAGGGGGAGAAGAGGGAGTAACACCAGGCATAAAGTGTCATTTGTGGTCCTTCCAGCCCTCGATCCTTGAAATGGCTTGTTCAATCCAGAATTCAGGATGTTTATGAATGTGGTGGAAAATAGAATCGTTATGTCAAACTCAAATGATCTAGGCCAGGGTGCAAATAGAACCTACATTAGATGATGAAAGAGAGGAACACCAATGCATCAGAAGATTGGGGACGTAAGAGGCAATGTCCGGTGAAGAATCCAAAGTTGGGCCCCATTTATTCAAAATTTCCTTAGCCCTCAGGAGGTGAATGATGGAGTACCAAATAATTTCTAGAATATTTGGTCAGAAAGGGCAGGACTCATGACTGGCCATATATCTGTAAATGAGAAGGCTCATGGTAGGGAGGGTTCTCGTGCACACCTGCCACCAAAATTTGGAGTATTTTCTTGGGGAAGTTGAGCATCCAAAGTGCTTTCCATGGTCCCTCATCATGGAATAGAGAGTGGATTCCAAGAGATTGACTGTACCCAGATCTCACCATGTAATTTCCTGAAATATCATTGGTCCAGAAAAGATGGTCGGGGCCAACATTAGGGACCCATGGGATTCTCAGGATAATTCTTTGGTCTCTTTCATTGAACCATTCTTGGGTCATTTCCAAACAACACCCCAGACCCTGGTCTGAAAAGAGGCAGTTGAGAGTGGTGTCTTCAAGTCCTGGTTGGGCGGTGGATGTGGCCCGCATACCATCTTTATCACCAAGCCAGGGATCGGTCCACATGTTGACAGATGGTCCATTTTTAATCCTCTAGCCCATCACTTATTCTGGGAGATTTAAGGCCCCCCCAAATACTTCTCCAGAGGAAGCTAGGTTGGGGGCCAAGAGAGGAAACATGGGAGTCCATGTGGGGAATGTACATCGCATGGAGTACCCACACACATAGATATGATGGATAGTTAACAAGGTGTTATCCTTGCTTGGCCAACAATGTGTCATTGAATAGAAGAATATTCTGGAATCCCATCCCTCCCTCCGATTTGTGTTTGGAGAGTTTCTCCTGGGCCAACCAGTGGGTTTTGTTCCTTCCATCATCTTTCCCCCACCAGAAGATGGCATATAGTGTTTTCGGTATTGTCTTGACTGTCGAGATACGAGTGATGATCCTCTATCTGAGTGACCTGTTTCTGTTGAGCACCATATCGGGTAGTGGTATCCCCTAGCGAATCCTGGGAGTGATCCCCTATCCATGAGAACATCATATACTAGTTTGGGCTCTAGTATCCCCTAGATAACCCTTGGATAAATCCCTTATCTGAGGAGTTTGGTGTTTATGTAGTTTCAGAGAGGTTTCCTCAGTGACGATATCCGACGAGCATGATCTCTTGGGTCAGCATCTGGGTTGTTTCTGTGGGACTCGATGGAGTGTATCTCACGGATGAGTGTCATCTGGGTTGATAGTGATCGTGTATTTTTCTCTCATGGTTTTGAACCGTTACTAGTGATGAGGTTGGTATTTCATGTGGCTTGGTGCCTGAGTTGAGTATATATGAATTACTCATGGTGTATGTATGTCCATACACCTGAGTTGTGATTACTAGTTGTGGTTAGTTGAGGAAGGCCATGATATGGAGTTTCTCTCTCATATGTGTTCCTTCTGGATGGGATGAGTGGACAGTTTCCTTTTAGTTTAGAACATTTTTTTGTTTTGGGGGTCCATACTGAGTATTTTTATACTCACCCCGGCACAGGCTTTTCCCGCACGTGTTTTTGTCTTGTTTAGACCACACGCCTTTCGACGGAGTCCCAGGAGGACTCAGAGCAGGAGGAGATGAGTTAGAAGGTCTGACCGTGGAGTCTTACTGGAGTTGTGTCGACGAGCTTACCGGCTGGTCCTTTTGATAGCGATTCTCTCCTCCTAAGAAGGATGGATGCTTTTATAGTTTTATTTTTGTGGGCCATGTTTTTCCCTTTTTTAATTTTGATGTACTCTGGTTGTGGGATAGATGTACGCATTCTTTACTTTTCCATTTTATATATCTCTGAACTGTTTCATGGAGGTGTATGTGGGTGCGTGTGTACAGGTACTTAAGGCTAATGCCTCCCTTTTGTGTGGTAGCCTACTCGATGCTAGTCTCCAACCCTGAAATATTTTAGGCGGGCTTGGGAAGTCACGGTTCGAGCCCTGTTCGGTTGGATCGTGAAAGAGTGGTATTAGAGCAGGTTCCACCATTGGGATCTCTGAGTGTAGGTGGTCTAGCTGTGAGTTTGGTTTGGGTTTCATAGAGGTAGTGTTATGATGTTTAGAATTCGTCTTTCAGGCTATGGACTCCAGTGTTGGTGTGGCGGCCGACATATCTATTCACGAGGACTATGATAACCTTCCGTTCGACTCGGGACATTTGGAAACTAGTTGCAAGTATATAACATTGCATGAATCATATAAGAATGGGTTTTTGGGTTTCCGTTTTTCTTCTTGAGTCTTCTCTCCAGATATTATTGGGAAAAATTCTCTCAAGGCATCATTAAAGCATTTTTGAGGTGATTGTGTTTGTTGAGAAAGTGGACATCTAAGTGGTGATTGGTGACAAAGAAAAATAATGACATACAAATTTTTTGACAATGAGGATTTCATGGTGGAATGTCGAGTTCAAGATCTGAGGTCAACGATCCATGTTTGATTCAAGAACATCGACAAAAGGAATGGATGATCTGGAGGCGGTACAAAAGAACAGATATAAGGTTGTGCGGATTTCCAGTGTTTGCAAAATTTTTGGGCCTGAAAATTGAAAAATAAAGAAAAGTGGTTTTTGGAAAATGGACTTGCACGCCGTGTACATTAAGGCTTGGAAACTTGCACGACATATGTTTTTCAAGATCAGATCATCAAAATATGGCAAAGGGATAAGGTTCGCACAAGTTTTGGTGAGGTCGCGTAGGTGACTTGCGCGCCGTGAATGATACTTACACGCTGATGCCTTGGAAGCTTTAGAACATGCATGCATATGGTTTTTCAAGATTAGAAGTTCAAAATATGACAAATGAAAGAGGTTCTCCCTTGTTTGGAAGTGGGTCGTGCAAATGACTTAGAGGGGTAGAGAGCTACGCGCTGAGACTTGCACGCCGAAGGTAGAGTTGTGCGCCGTTGCGGACGAGTGAAAAAATGCCTATAAATACTGGACCACCCCTCTTCATTAATAACATGAGTTCAACACTTTGAGAAATCAGATCTCCTGTCATGCAGGTCTGGTGGTCGCGCAAGTGGTGTGTGGGTCGCGCAAGTGAAGTTGTGCACCAGTGTGAGAAGTTGCGGGCTGGTTGGCAGTTGCACACCAATATTGGTTTGGGTGTAAAAGGAAGAGAGTCACACAAGTTTGGAGTTGGGGAAGCTTGTGTCGCGCAAGTGTTTGAGGTGGAATTGTGCACCTGTTGTGACTTGTGCGCCGATACTTGCGCGTCGAGTTAGACTTGCACGCCAAGTAAGGATTATTTCCAGCAGTGATTTTCAGGCTGTGTGGAAGCTGAAAGTTTTCCCAATACCTTCAGTGAAAAGAGATATTCATCTATGGGTGAAAGTTGTACTTCAACAGAGCATCTACACACAGAGGAAGATGCATTCATTCATTCAAATGAAGAGACCTACAGGTCTATAAACTGTGAGTGGATCCTTTCCATAGTAGTGAGAGAAGGAAGAGGAAGAAGGTGATCCTCTCCACCAACAGTGAGCCAGAGAGAGAGAAACAGGGAGTGACCCTTGGGAAAGTTGTGATCTGACCCTAAACATTGTAAAGGTAGTGAGCCTGGGCATAGAAGTGATGTAGACCGAATTTTATATCCACATCTAGTGAAGATTAGTGGAAATTGGTACGACCGGAAACTTGTCGGCGTATGCTCCTTGGACGTAGCCCAGTGAGGGTGAACCAAGTAAAAATCTCTGTGTCTTCCTCTTTTCTTCTCTAAACTACATTAAAAGCTTCATCATTAGATAAAGTTAAAAAAAAGTGATCATAATAAACACACAAGTGCAAACAAAGTGACCCTTGTAATAAATATTTCATGATCCAGTGGGGTAGAGAGAATTATGAAAAAGAATATCCATAACCTAATTCACCCCCCCTATCAGGGTATATAAGCCCCTGTTGGTCCTAAAAATTGGTATTAGAGGGAAGGTTGTTTTTATCTGATTTTTTTTCTCCGACATGGTATAGTCGATCTGTGTTGTCAAAGAATCAGTCTTCTCTTATCACAGTGTGCCATGTCGATGTGAAAAAAATCAAAGAATAATCAGAATTTAGGTGGTATCCCTCAGTGTGGAAGTGTTTATGGGAAAAGTGTGATTCAACAAAAAGAATCAAACAACTTATTGAAGGAAGGCCTAGATGAATCAGATAGGGAGAAGATTGATTCACTCATTCAAGATGTTGTAATGAGTGAAGGACATGATCATCAGAGTGATGCCAGAACAACCGATGATGATTAAGTTTCAAGAAGGAGTCCACCAGTAGATGTTGTCAAAATGACAATGTAAGTGGACCAGAAGTTGGATGGAGAAGTCAAATCAAAAGATATCCGGATCAAAGTATTGGAAGTTGAGGTAAACAAGGTAAAAAGATTAAATAAAAGGATTATTGATATATTTACTGACCCAATAGAGAAGAATGATTCACATGTTGAAGAGCTACAGAAGATGGATAAAATGAATGTTATACAAATGGCTGATGATTATGAAGAGGATCAAAATTCAGATGATGTTCAGAATCTGAAAGCTAGAAATGATGATCTAGAAACATAGTTGTCTGAAGAAGTTCAAAAGAATCGAATTCTACAACAAGATAATGAACCTTTCACTGAATTTGTTTCTGAGGAAAATGTAAATTAATGGAGCAGAGTGACATGGTGGATATGCTGACACATGAATTGGACGATAAGATGAGTAGAGGGAAGCTTCTCATGGGAGAACATGATTTCCAAATAGAATCAAGGGATATGAAGATTCAAAAGTTGGAGAAGAGCTATAATCATTCAAGAAAGAAATGGAGATGTCTAAATCCACAGATAAACCTAAGTTGAAGGATGCACTACAGTTACTATTCAATTGACCTTCAGAAGGTGATGAAAAAATGAAAAAGAAGTATGAGATTTTTTTGGAGAAACAAAAAAATATTTTCTCAGATCAAAGACCATATAGTTTGGGAAAATCTGGCATTGGATTTGATGAATCCCCTCCTGTGCATGATAGAATAACATTTGTGAAATGTTCCAGAAGTAGAGGAAATCTTGTAGGTGCTAGAGATAGGCCTAAGAGGACAGTTTCAAGAAGTAGTGAAGACCTGTTCCATTTCTGTGGGATTCATGGACACCCATCAAGATTCTGTTTAGAGGCACAAGAATACATCCTAGTCTGTGAAAATAGATACATTACTAGATCTGAGAAGAAGAAGATGTGTCATGAGAAATCAGAAAGAAGAATCTCTCATAGGAAAGCATCTGTTATATGCTATTACTGTGGAAGAATGGGACACACCATGAGTATGTGTCAGTAATCTCAAGAGCCGCGTGTCATAAGAAGAACTCAAGGTGTATCAACATCTCATCATAGAAATGACGAAATGAGGTATGTCTTTAATGGAAGATGTTTTATATGTTTTGATCATGGGCGTTGGGCCAGACAGTGCAGCAAAAAGAAAGCACGGAATGAAAAGGAACCCAGAAAGAGAATTTCAACTTCAGTGACTCAAAACGAGAAATTATACAGTGGAACACAAAGTGTTAAGGTGAAAAATAGGCTTAGAGCATCAATGGAATCACATGGTGCTGAACGAAAGGTGTATCTGTCACCTTCTCTATCACACTCACAACCATTATCAAGGAGAGAATGTGAACAAACCTGGAAGATTAAGGGGAGATCTACTCCAACTGTGATAAAGAGGAATAAATATTCAATGGAGGACTCACCACCAGTGAAAAAGAGTGTGGTGACCTAGACATCTGATAAAAGAAAGATGAACAATGAATGTAATGAAAAATTCGCAGGTCGTGTTCCACAGCAAAAACTGGAAGAAGATGCAACATCCATGCTATGGTGGAAGAAGCATGGGAAGATGGAAAGAAAATATATTCCCACTCAGAGTAGGAATCAAGGGAAATGGAATTTTAGTGGAACATCAAAGACGGAAATGTTTACTAGTGGGTTTAAACCCCAAATGGTGAGAAAGTCCAGGCCTATAGGATCTTTATATCAGAAAAAGACTCTTCATGCAGTTAATGAATGCTTAGTCATATGGCCAGAGCTGTTGAAGTTGGCCAAGTAGCTGGAGGAAGCAAGAAGGGAATGTGATGCACTCCAAGAAGGAATCAAAGGGTTGACCAATCATGATCAACCACTATCCTCTTCTTGAGGATTTAAGAAAAACACCCCTCTCCCTATGTATATAAATGTAATTAACTTATGATTCATGTGTTTCAGGTTTTAGGGAGATACGATCCAAGGGGAAGTGGCATCTAAATATGCAAAGTGGAGATTTGATATGCTTCAGTGTTTTGATTGAATCAAATCAGTTATCAATGTTGATGATGGAAGGGAGCAACATAGCACAACAAGATGTGATTGTGTTATTGACTTTGTCTCTTGTTTGCTGCACCGAGTGCCAACTCAGTAGGCTTAGAGATTTTGTTAATGTCTCAATTCCGATTTGAATATGATAATAAATGATGGATGAGGGAAATAATGGTTATGGGTGTATACAGTTGGGCCTAAAATATGGAAGAGTTTCATAACATAGGGGGATGACTCAATAACAAAATCAGATGCAAGATCCATCAAAGCAATAATCGGATGAATCATCTCAAGAGTTTTTCAATCGGGGAAATAATTATTGTCAGAAAAGCACCAATAATGAAACATCTCATGCTTATCTATTTTGCTCTAACAATATGGTATCAACTGACTGCTTTCAGGATACCAAGAAGCCATGAGAGAAAAAAAAGGTGTGTCAACAAAAAATTAGAGAGAAAATGTTCAAAGAAATGACGTTATTGAACGATGACACAGTGAAAAGTTTTCTGTTGAAAGTAAAGAAGGGGTAAGTGACCCAGGGAGTGTTAAAGGTTCTGTAGTTGATTCAGAAGAAGATACTTATGGTGAGTAAAAGGATGTAAAATCCTTATCTGCACAAAATCCAAAGAGTCAAGCTGAAATTGATAGGAAGAATATCATTGGTGTTTAGTCAGCTCCAGTTCAGACATGGATAATGAAATCACTGCAGCAGACATCATTACTATCATAGATTGAGCCAAAACTTTTTGTTGATGCAGTTGAAGAAGAAAACTGGGTTTAGGCCATGAATGAAGAGATAAATCAGGTTGAGAAAAATCGGATGCGGGAGATTATTTCGAGGCCATCATATAAGAATGACATCTGGACTAAATGAATCTTTCGCTACAAGATGAACAAAGATGGCATAGTGATTAGGAACAAATCACGACTGGTGTGCAAACATTACTCCCAAATAGAGGGCATTGATGGTGATGAGACATTTGTACGAGTTGCAAGGCTGGAGACAATCAGATTATTTTTAGCCATAGCAGTGCAAAGAAATTTCAAAGTGTTCTAGATGGATGTCAAATCTGTATTTCTGAATGGGTTTCTGTAAGAAGAGATGTATATTGAGCATCTAGATAGCTTTCGCGTACATGAAGATGAGAATAAATTTTGTCGGCTGAAGAAGGTATTATATGGGCTGAAACAAGCACCAAGAGCATGGTACTGACGACTATATCAGTATTTGATGAAGATTCATTTTCAGCGTGGTGGATTTGATTACAATCTCTATTTCAACAACAATAGTAATCAAAGGAAGATGGTGTTGGTCTATGTCGATTAAATAATATTTGGTGGATCAGATGAAGCTCAGTGTAAGAAGTTTTACGAATTCATGAAAAATGAGTTTGAAATGTAAATGATTGGAGAGCTAATGTTTTTCCTTGGTCTATAGGTTACACAAAGAAAGAATGGAACATTCATTTCTTAATCCAAATATGCCAAAGAGGTGTTAAGAAGGTTTGGCATGGAAAATTTCATGCAGATGAGAACTCCGGTTGCTACCCGGATGAAATTATCAAAAGATGATGATGGGAAAGCAGCTAATATCACTGAATACAGGAAAATTCTTGGAAGCTTGTTGTACCTGATCGTGACAAGGCCTGATATTGTTTTTGCCACATGCCAAGCAACGAGATATCAAAGTCATCCCAAAAAAAGCCACATGCTTGCAGTGAAAAGAATACTTTGGTATATCAAGGGCATGGTGGACATCGGCTTGACATACACTGATAAATCTCAGACAGAGTTATTGGGATATACAGATGAAGACTTGGCTAGATCAACAGATGATAGAAAATCAATGTCAGTAGGTGCATTCTATCTTGGTGGATTGTGTATTTCATGGCTAAGCAGAAGAAAGATTTCATTTCGTTGAGCATCGTGGAAGCTAAGTATATTGGCGACACTCAAGAATGCACACAATTATTGTGGATGAAGCAGAAGCTTTGAAGATATGGGAGTTGAAGTGAAGTCTCTGATCGGAATCCAGTGTGATAACTCAAGTGCTATCAATCGTAGCAAAAATATCATCCTTCACTCAAGGACAAAGCAGAATGAGATAAAGTATCATTTTATCAAGGAGAAGGTTGAGCAGTGAATCGTGAAGTTGGATTATGTGCCTATAGAGTTACAGGTTGCATAAATTCTGACAAAGGCCTTACCCATGAAAGCTTTTGAGAGGCATCGACTAGCTCTGGGAGTTCAGTCGACTACCCGAACTTGAAATAGTGTGGTTGTGGAACTACCCCCCCTCTCCACGAGGTATGATTTTTTTTTCCCTAATGTGCTGATATGTGTTCTCTACACTATTACAGACTGCAAAGGGGTGACCTTTGGGTTCGCTGACAAAGGGGGAGAAAATAGTTATTGTTCAAGGGGGAGACATTGTGGCAATTTGATAAATCATGAATGATATGGGGATAAGATGACAGGTGGAGCAGCCAGATAGGGGGAGTTGAACCTAGTTGAATGTTCTTAGCCCGAACTTAGCTTGGACAATACGAGAAATAGGGTTAAAATGGTTTTGAAGCGGAAAAGGGATGAAGCTGTGAACAGAAATGGGGAGCGTTTTAAATCTGACAATGCTAGAAGTGATTGATCAATGAATAGATATCACGACAGATGAGGATTGTGATAAAAGCAGAAGAGTGTTGTTGGAATGGGGTAAAAATATTTCCAAACAAAAATTGGTCTTCCAATAAGTCCTTCAACAATTGGTATCAGTTTAGTACAAATTGGTATTATTTTGGTGTCAACAGTGGATGTTAGAGACGAAGTGATTCATTGATGAACTTTTCATTTACTCTTATTTATCATGCCGAGCATTGCTCATGTGGGCTTATGGAAGAGTTGTCAGCAAACCCAAAGGAGTAGATTGTTGGGTAGAAATCTCTCAAGGCATCATTGAAGCATTTTTGAGGTGATTGTATTTGTTGACAAAGTGGACATCTGAGTGGTGATTATTAACAAAGTAAAAAAATGACATAAAATTTTTTGGACAAAGAGGATTTCATGGTGGAATGTCGAGTTCAATAGATGAGGTCAATGATCCATGTTTGATTCAAGAACGTAGACAAATGGTATGGATGATCTGGAGGTGGTACAAAAGAACAGATACAAGGTGGCGCTGATTTCCAGTGTTTGCCACATTTTTGGGCCTGAAAATAGACAAATAAAAAAAGTGGTTTTTGGAAAAGGTACATGTTCTCCATGTAAATTAAGGCTTGGAAACTTGCACGACATATGTTTTTCAAGATAAGATCATCAAAATATGGAAAAGGGATAGTGTTCGTGCATGTTTTGGTGAGGTCGTGCAGGTGACCTGCACGCCATGAATGATACTTGCGCGCCGATTCCTTGGAAGCTTGAGAACTTGTGCGCCTATGGTTTTTCAAGATCATAAGATCAAAATAGGAGAAAGGCAAGAGGTTCTCCCATATTTCGAAGTGGGTCGCGCAAATGACTTGGAGGGGCAGAGCGCAGCGCGCCGAGACTTATGCACCGAAGGGAGAGTTGCGCACCATCGTGCAGGGGTGAGAAAATGCCTATAAATACTGGACCACCCCTCTTCATTCAGAACTGGAGTTCAACACTTTGTGAAATCAGAGCTCCCATCGCGTCGGTGTGGTGGTCGCGAAAGTGGTGTGTGGGTCTGGAAAATGATGTTGCGCGCCAGTGTGAGAAGTTGCACGCCAGTTGGCAGTTTCATGCCAATATTGGTTTGGGCATAAAAGGAATAGAGTCACGCAAGTTTGGAGTTTGGGAATCTTGTGTCGCGCAAGTGTTTTAGGTGGAATTGCGCGCCCGTTGTGACTTATGTTCCAATACTTGCACACCAAGTTAGACTTGTGTGCCAAGTAAGTATTATTTTCAGAAGTGATTTTCGGGCTGTGTGGAAGCTGGAATTTTTCCCGATAGCTTCGGTTAAAAGAGATATTCATCTACGGGTGAAATTTGTACTCCAACAGATCATCTACACACAGAAGAAGATGCATTCATTCAGTCAAATGAAGAGACCTACAGGTCTATAAACTATGAGTGGATCCTTTCCAGAGTAGTGAGCGATGGAAGAGGAAGAAGGTGATCCTCTCCACCAGTAGTGAGCCAGAGTGAGAAATAGGGAGTGACCCTTGGGAAAGCAGTGACCTGACCCTAAACATTGTAAAGTAAGTGAGCCTGGGCATTGAAGTGATCTAGCCCAAACTTTGTATCCACATGTAGTGAATATTAGTGGAATTTGGTACGCCAGGCAACTTGTCGCTGTATGCTCCTTGGATGTATCCCAGTGAGGGAGAACCAAGTAAAAATATTTGTGTCTACCTCTTTGCTTCCCTTCAATACATTAAAAGATTCATCATCAGATAAATAAGAAAATAAGTGATCATAATAAACACACAAGTGAAAACAAAGTGACCCTTGTAATAAATAGGTCAAGATCTAGTGGGGTAGAAAGAACATTGAAAATGAATATCCATACACTGATTCACCCCCCCCCCCCTCTTAGGGTATATAGGCCTGTGTTGGTCCTAACAGATATACTCTTTGACCATGGAGAATCACGATTGTATTTCAGGATGCCTCCACGAAGATAGCCAACAAGAGTTCCGCATCGGGATTGTGGTGACAGTTCACCCCATGTAGAGGCTATGGTCTATAGCACAGGTTCTGAGGTGGGACATCTAGGAGGTCCCCTAGTTGAGCCACCACCTGTCGAGCAGCTGGTAGTACCAGTAGTGCGGGATGAGGTTGCATGCAGGTTGAGTGCGCTGCACGAGTTCCAAAGGCGGCGACCTCTGAGGTTCTAGGTTTATTCATACCCTGATGCATTTGATGACTTAATCGAAGCAGTCTCCCGTGTTTTTTGCCTCGTGAGGACACCTTCATACCAGATGGTGGTCCTATAGGTGAGCCATCTATATGGTTTGTCCTGGAGATTGTGGAGTTAGGTGACGTAGTTCCACGATGAGTAGATGCTCGTGTGGGCGGAGTTTGAGCGGCTCTTCAGGGAAGAGTTCTATCCGGTGACGCTGACGTCAGTGAAGATTTAGGAGATTCTGCAGCTTCGCCAGGAGGGTATGACTATGTCGGAGTACTCAAAGAGGTTTATAGACTTGTCTCGCTACTCCCTAGATATGTTTCAAGACCATTTCTTTACAGCTCGGACCTTCGAGCAGTGGTTACGCAGGGACATCCAGGCCGGTGTGGTTTCCTTGTGCTTACCCACCTATGCTGGAGTACTGGAGAGAGCCTTGGTGGTGGAGAGATTTCTATCTAAGAAGATTCAGCCCATTAGTGTTGGGTGTGTGGCAGGTGAGAAATCAGAAACTAGTAGCCAATGGTAGGCGCAAGGGTCCGGATGTGGCCGATGTTTCAGGAGGCGACCCCATGTTGGAGGATCTACGGATGACGGCTCACAGGGCTCACATTCCTGTTTTGGTTAGCCATAGGAGAGGTGGTGTTATGCTTGCGATGGCCAGGGAAATCTTTCTAATGATTATCTGACACGTCGTGCTGCTGAGAGGGAGCTAGTCGACACACCGCCTTGGTAGAAGCATCTTCTCGAGCAAGTATGACTGCAGGGCAGCATACATCATGAAAGAGTTGTTACATAAGAAGGAGGTGGTGGGCGGTATCAGATTCCACCACTCCCACCCCCAGGTGGTCCACCCATGCTCAGGGAGCTGGTGGACGAGGGAGAGGACAACTGCATGCCCTAGAGGCTGTTGAACCAGAGGCTCTATGGTTGGATAAAGGTACGCCTTGTGTCCTCTTCTTCTTTTTTCTATAGTTTGGATTGAAACTATTTAGTGGTACTCCTCCCTTTCTGTAGCCTGATCGAGTTTTGTTCAGGGTGTTGTTAAGACCCTGTATGGGTATTGTTCGGAGTGCTTCAAATGCATGAGGAAGAGAGATCCTTCATGCACTGAGACTCGTTTTTGTGACGCGATCTAATCCATGCTGGTGAGTCAATTTCTCCTAAAGTGGATAGTGTAGAGGTGTGGTGGATTAGTCCCTTTGACTTATGTGTTCGAGCATGGGTGCTTGTTGGCGTACTAGCTGGAGTGGGAGGCCCAATTGAGATTCATGTTACTTTCCATGTGCTTTGGGATTTTTGGGGACGAAAAGTTCTAAGGCGGGGAGGATGTTGAAACATAGGTTTTGTAACTGTCAGACTCTGGAATATTACTATGAATAATTCTAGAGCTGGGTGGGAAGACGACATACGATTCCGAGGCCCGGTGTGCCTGGAAATTTTTTTTTAAAAATATTAAGTATTTTAATACTATTCATATGGCGGGGGTGGGTTATCACCTAAAAGGTATTTTAGAATGGGAATATGAGGGAACAGTTGCGTCTGAAGCATTCCGTTTACCCTAGACGGGGTATAAGCATTGCGGTCATGGGCCTGCTTTGAGAAAATCCACCATGGGCGTTTTCATAAATAAATAGAAAAGTTTATTTATGAGCGTCTACTCGAATAACTTCTGAATGGATTCTCAGATCGAAATTCTGATACTTCCGTTTTATTTAGAATGTCGTGTGTACCCTAGGCATGACATAATTTTAGTCGGCGTTGGGTGTCGGGATAGAGGCGTGTTGGTGGGGAGTTTAAATGAAGTGTTTATTTAGAAAAAAGAAAATCAATCCAGCCTTCCCCCCAAACTCTCCTCTGTGCATGCGAAAAATCCATCCACCTCTTCCTTCGTTCTTTGTCAATTCATGACGAGGACACTGTTTTCAGCACTGATCGTTAGCGGATCGACCTTCAGGGCATCGTGGGTGTCGTTTGGAAACCGTATCTTCGACGATCCACCAACAGGTATGCTTTTTGAGTTTTTAATTCCGGTATCACGAATTTTTTGGGTTTCTTTGTTTTTATCCTGTAGATGTGTAGATCCGGTCCCAGGGGGCATGCAGATGCCTTCAAATGCAACTTGGACCCCCCGGGGTGTGCCTGGTGGCCCTCTGAATGTCTGCCGGCTCGACACCGGCGTGGCGATGGGCCGCATGAATCAACAGGGACTGCCTCACCATGGCGGTCCGACCACCAATTAACGATGACCCAATAGAAGGGGTCAGCCGCGTGCATGCGCGCCACCCCGCGGTGGAGTGGTCTGGCGGCCGGCTCGGCCGGTGCGGGCCAGCCGGTTCGTGCCGGTCCCACCCTCTCTTGGAATACGGGGGTTTTAAAACCCCCATATCATGATCCCTAGAGACCTGAATCACATGTCGTCTATGGAGACACAACCCTGGTGTGGAGGAAAATTCCTCGGTGTGGGTTCGGGGGTTTCAATGTTCATGATTAGGGCCCGTGTTCTATAAACGTCGAGTAAAATAATGATATTTTATTTTTATTTGACTTCGGGCCGTTGTATCTTCTTCCCGGAGCATCCGATTGATGTGCTGTTAGTGGAGTTAAGACCATGATGGTATGATGGAATTTTATGGATGGTTTTCGGGTGTTCTGGCCGAGAACAGGGTGTGGGCTCCATGAGGCCGGGTTCTGGCGTGTACAGAGAAACATGACTTTTCCATCAGTTGTCCGTTTTGGACGAATGAGTACTCAATATCGTGTATTTTTCTGTGGGGATCGCAATGGTGTGATCCGCTTATCGAGTTTAGGGATCATGGAGTGGGACCCACCTGGGATACCTTCGATGATTACTACCTTTTTCACAGGCTGTCTATTTGGGACGATCGAGTAGTCGATCCAGTGTGTTTTTTTGATGGGATCATAGTGGTATGATCTGCTTGATTTTTTCAGGATCGTAGTGTGGTCCCCACATGGGCTAGCTATGGTGAATAGTTCCTTTTACACCTGTTGTCCGTTTCAGGAAAGTAAACAGCCTATCCTGTGTGTTTTTTCACATGGATCGTGATGGAGGGCTCGATATCAGCCTTGGAGGTGCGAGTAGTGGTGTTGTGACAAGTCGCTCGGGTCAGCGACGTTTGGACAAGTAGTGGTTGCGAGTACTCCCTTGGATAGTTCCTATGAGAATTCATGCAGCATCACATCCTATGTATAGGTTTATGAACCTCTCGATGAAATGTTTAATCTATTAGAGTTGTGGAATCCCTCTGGTGGGCCCGGAGCGGGATCTTCTAGCATCGTTTTCTTATATCGGGTTCTTATTATCACTGTGACTGCTTATCCACAGGGGTCGATCCCCTATCTTTCAGGTTAACCCCGTAGGGTTTATGGAATCATCGTCAATATGATCCACTACATGGAGGTCTGTGCTCAGTAGGGTTGTGGCATCATTGGGTATACGATCCCCTACTCCGCATGAGGATTATAGTAGGGTTGTGGTATTGTTGGTTATATGATCCCCTACTCATTGTGTGGTTTTTGTAGGGTTTTGGTATAATCCATTTGATCCTCTTTAGCTCGAGATGTACTAGATTTGGTTTTCGATATCATCGTGACCATTGTTACATGGGTGATGATCCTCTATCCGAGTGATGTGTTTCTGTCGAGCGCCAGATCAGGTTGTGGTATCCCCCACCAGATCCTAGAAGTGATCCCCTATCTCGGAAATCTTTGTACACCGATGTGGGTTCTGGAATCCCGTAGAGAGCCCTAGGAGATATCCCATATTAGAGGAGTTTGGTTTTTGTTGTTGTTTCAACTAGGTTTCCTCAGTGATGATATCCGATGAGCGCGACCTCTTGGGTGAGCATTTTGGTTGTTTGTGTGGGACCTGATGGAGTATATCTCTCGGACGGGTGTCATCTGGGATTAGAGTGATCGTTTAGTTTTCTCTCCTGGTTGTGAATCATTGATGGTGATGATTTTGGTACCTCATGTGGCTTGGTGTGTGAGATGAGTATATTTTGATTGCTCCTAGTGTAGGTATGGGAATACACCTATGATGTGCTAACTAGTTGTGTTTAGCCGAGGATGGTCACAGGATGAAGTTTCTTGCTCATCTGGGTTCCCTCTGGATGGTATGAGAGGAATTTTGCCTTTATGTTTATCTCTTTTTTTTTTGTTTTTTTGGGTGCCTATTGACTATTTTTATTCTCACCCCTGAACGGGCTTTTTCCGCACGTGTTTGTGTCTTGTGTTGACCACATGCCTTTCACCAGAGTCCCAGGAAGACCCGGAGCAGGCGGAGCTGAGTGAGAAGGTCTGACCATGGAGTCTTAATGGATCTATTCCGAGGAGCTTACCGGCAGGTCCTTTTGACAACCATCCTCTCCTCCTAAACAGGTTGGACGCTTTTGTAGTTTTCTCTTGGTGGGAAATATTTTTCCATTTTGTACTTTTTTTGTACTCTATTTGTGGGATAGATGTATGCATGCTTTTATTTTCCATTTTGTATATCTATAAACTATTTCATGGAGGTGTATGTGGGTTCTTGAGTATATAATCCTTAGGTTAATGCCTCCTTTGTGTGTGATAGTCTACACGGTGCTTGTCTCCAACCCCTGGCCTATTAGAGGCGGGTTTGGGGAGTCACGGCTCGAGCCCCGTTGGGTCGCCTAATGACACACTAGATATTCCTATATGTCAGAAATTGTATTCATCCTTTGACTATATATTTTTATTGATGCATATAATGAGTCAAGTAATTCATTGTATAGATGAAAAATTGGGTGTCATATATTCATGGAGATGTAGGATATGTCAGGTGAATCAGGAATGATATGACATAAATGAATATATGATGAAATTTTTTCTCAATTTTGATATAATGGAAGTAGATATCATAGGACTATTTATTAGAATGGACGTACAAGATTATGTACAAGTCAGTGGATATATTATCAGCATTTTAATTTTCAATATTTTAATGGAAGATATTTCAACCATATAGGTTGATGATATATGTGACCAGACGATATAGATGGGATATAATGATATGGAATAATATTAAATTGTTATAATCTATATGAGATATTTTTTGTTAAAACATTATCAACTATCTCTATCAGTGCCTTGAGATATTTCTAGGCAATGCTATTTGATGTTAGCCCAAAATAACCCAATTCCACTAGGAATGTAGGCCAAATTGTTAAACACTATGTGTATCCATAGACATAGTAAATTTATATATGAGTTTTTATGAGAGTTAATATTAATCTCCATTTCTGAAAAATAATAAATATTTGGGTTATATATGTCTCATATATTCAATCACTAGTTATTTGAAAGAATATATATTTATAGGTTGAATTTTATAAAAACTTTATTCTCAAATTTAATAAATTTAATATTTATATATTTGATTCCTAAATAATGTATTGGAATATAGTTATTTAAATAAAATTTAAATGTTAATAATATGATAAAACCTGATGATGATTAACAGACAGTGTTAAGGATAGTAGCCCGAATGCCATATAATCCTTAATTATTATGATAAGCCCTATTTTTAACTGGGTAAAGAGGAAACTCGTACATGAACTGAACAATAATAGGCACAAAGGCATTGAAGTAAACATGGATCTATGTCATAGATGCACGCATACATTAATAAATTCCCAAATACCCTATAGTATTACAAATATTAATCATATTCATGTATTCAAAGGCCAAAAAAATCTCACAGAAGTTAAATTTCTTATCCACCCCCACTATCGGAGGTCGAGACTATTGACTGGGTATGATCTCATCCAATTCAATAATATTGATATTGTCCCCATCCATATTTACAATGATCATCACTTTTATACCATATTTGATTCCATCAAATATAATGATTCCCCTATATAAAGCCTAAATGTCCATCATGGATGGATCAAAGGCCCCAAGACTCGAAGGCCCAGATACATGAATTAAAATACCATGTTCAATGAAGAGACTACTATGGTAGTACACCACATGTAATAATCTCACTGGTTCAATACTGTTATGGCACCATATAATTTCTATACATCACAGTTTTGAACATCATTCTTGATGCATGATAGATGGGGACCTTACCACTCAGCTAATCCCCCAACTACACAGACCGTGTTTTAGGTACACTGGAAACAATATATTTAATATTATTGAGGTAAATATATATTTACTTATTTATTAAATGTTAATAATTATAGTTATATGTATTTCATTAAAGATTAAAATAATAGAAATATATTTATTTTTATTAAAAATTCCTAATTATATCATTTATTTGACTAGAGGAATTATTTTTACAAAAAATTTCACATAAAAATATTTCAATTTTAAAAATAAATTCAACAATAGAACACTAAAATATAAATATAATTGATCCCCCACCTCTCCCATTAGTCAAAGGAGAACTAGAAGAATCTATCAAAACTAGAACTGATTCTTCCCTCAATCAATAGAGAATGGTGAAAATGATGAGAATCCTTCATACTAGAACATTACAATTCCATGACAATGTTCAATGGTTCTTGGATATTATGTGGATACCAATAGAGGGATTCGACAATAGAGTCTTTTAATTTGGCGATGATATTAAAAGAGTGGTATACTGATTTGATAATGAATTTAAAATTTAATTCCAAGGAAATTATAATAATTACATTCAATGATTAAACTACAATGTTGTGAGACTATATCATGGAATAGATTGTTCTGTGAAATAAAAATGATTTATTCATCCACAATCCACCACCCAAACTCACTTCTACCATATTCAACACCAAAAAATCACAATATATAGGACCAATAGAATATGGGATTCTACATTAGTTATATTACTAATAATATTATATATTGTATTATAAATATTTTTAGTGATATTATTAACCAAATTATAATTCTTTATTTTTAATTAGTTCTAATTATAATATTAATTATTACTGTTATTTATTTCTCAAAAAATAATAATTAATATTATTGTGGATAGGTATTGTTATTATCTTATAATAAACTACCTTTGATTAAAAAATTATTATTAATTTTGGGTTATTAATATTGTCTTCCGATTTATAATATATTATTATTCAAATATTGGGAATGTGTAATATGAATCACCAATTAAAATACATTAATTAATTTTTGAAATATATTTCATATAAAACTCACGTTTTTATGAGATTTTATATAATAGTTTTTACTGAATTTAATGAAAATAATAGTAAATATAATAAAAATTATATATTATTTATATTATATAAAATGTTTTATAAAAAGGAAATGTAGAGAAATGGATTTGACCTTTATTAGTTCTATTAATAAGCAATAATAATATCTACTTTAATCAATGCATGAATAACCGTTGATCTATTTGATGATATACCATTATCAGGTGTTTATTTATCATTAATAAATCTATGCTTTATTACTTTAAAAACTTTCAATGATTTTATATTTATCTTTTAAATAATAAGTTAAATTTTATGTAATATATTTTTTTGTAAAAAAGAAACGTAACAATTATTTTCAAATGAGTTAAAATTTATAACATTTAAAATTTTATAATATATATAAAATTATATTGATATATTTTATATAAATGGAGTTATACATATAATAAATAATTAATTATAAAATCATTTAATCTTTTATCCATAAATTATAATAAATATAATATAATAAGTATTTTATTCATTTGAATACACACACACAAACATGTGAATATATATGATGGCTAACCAAGGAAAAACACACAAACGTGTATTTGCGTTCTTCATATGTGTGTGTGTGTCTATGTTTGTGTGGATTTATATGTGAACAAATACAATCATATATTTAAATCATAAATAGATAAAGTATAATAGAATTTTTTAAATGAATTATTAAATTGAATTTAAAATAAGATTTATTTAATAATTAAGAAACATAATAAATATTTTAATATATAAAAATTATAATATATTTAATAACATATATTAGGTATAATGGAATAAAAAATGAAAATACACATATACAGAAAAACATGAGTGTGTCAATCCTCAACCATCCCAATTTGTAATGGAAAGCACCCAAAAGACCAAAATTTGTGACAATTATAAAATCTAAAAGATTATTCATATAATTATAGTATAATTTTTTTTTAAATATATAATTAAAATATATTATAATATTCAAATTATAAATTCAACATGAATAATAATGAAAATAAAAAATTGTGATTTTTAGTGGAGATGTAATATCTCGGATCAATTAGAAGAGTCTCCTATGGAAATTTCAGGAATATTACATTCTATGTGCTTGGTATTTGAATATTTTTTTATCTCTGGTGATTTATCAATGGGGAATTTGTTCTCCCTAGTAATCCTTACAAGCCTAAATATCATTCGATGATAATTGTCACTTTTCTGGATGTACTGTGAATGGTATATATTTCAACTAAAAGTTTTCCAGATGAGTTATGGATCTCAAAATCTAATGATGGGATATTCGTTATAATTTTAGAACATGATTCATCCATGATGCTTTTGGATTCATTAAAATTAACCTTAAGCGGCCATCTAATCATAGAATAAGGTGGTTAAACCTTGTGTATAGATGACCTAAAAATATAGCTATCAAGAATATAAGGAATCAAAAATGGGAAAATAATTCCAATATGTAGGGGTGTATTTTCATATTGGTTTTCATTCTAAGTTTCATCATTTGACATCTTGGGATTTTATATTTTATATCCTCAATCTAGGAATGTTATGGATTTATGCATGGAAACTCTATTTGAAACCTCAAAATGAAAACCACACCAACCACCAGATCTGGGTTAGGATGCAAGGCCTTAGATAATTTTATTGGCATCCCCTAACTCTCAGGGAAAACCCGAAATTCATTTATGTTCTAGAATTGTTATATTTAAATATTATTGAATGATATTTTGGTTATTATTTTAGGGTTATGGTGGGTGATTATTTCAAGAAACCACTTTTAAAAATTAATATCCTTATTTAAAATGGATTGATGATTGAGGTTAATTTTGAATATAAATCAGTCACCCATTTCGTTTTATTATGAAATATGATTGGCCTTATGGTATTGATTTCATACATGTAAAAACCTCACATGTGATGAATACACACCTATGTAAATGTATATAGTTAGTGTTATGACCTCATTGACAAAACCTCAAATGTATTCACAATAGGCTATGTGGGGGAGGAATGGTTACAAGAACAAATTTGGTGAGAGGAAGTGAAATATGTTACTATCATGGTAGGGAAAGACATTGTTTTGAATGGAATCAAAGACTAAGGTGTGAATCACTCATGTTTGGAGGCTGATTAATGTTGGTCAATATTACTTATAAACAATCATATTGATAAGTATGACCTTACTTATGCACATAAGTATATGATTGATATACCTTATTTTTTAAGTGTGGCCTTAGTCTCCTTTTATGGAG
Organism: Viscum album; assembly: GCA_963277665.1. Lineage (NCBI taxonomy): Eukaryota > Viridiplantae > Streptophyta > Magnoliopsida > Santalales > Viscaceae > Viscum > Viscum album. The sequence goes on from OY728140.1 coordinate 1,728,259,446, forward strand.
TTGATTTTGACTATGATTAGTATGAAAAATATCTTCTTGTGCTTGCTGAGATTGATGAGTAGCTGATGCAGTAAATATGTTTGGAACACTCAGTTATTTCGAAGTGTAAAAAAAATCTAATATTGGTTCTATCATTAATACAATATGAATAAACAATTACAATAGTGGGGTCCCTTAGATAGTGATATGATATATACTTTATTTGAATCCCCCAATTCCATGATATTACCTTTGAGATAATTTGATTCATTGACAACCTCTGATCATGGGAGGAAATCCAATGCATTAGTTTTAACACATTCTAGTGGAATCCAACAGAAGTATTCCACTACATGGATCTAATATAAATTGGTAAAAGATTTTATGGGTTAGGCAGTAAAAAAACTCTATATTTCACCCAACTATTTTGAATCATGTGAATAGTGGGGATAGACGAATGGAAAATGTAGCATTGTTGACTTCCCTAAATGATCATATGAAAGGTTGCATAACTTTATTTATGTCTTGAATAGACCCCTCAACAAGGAGGTTTTATTTTATTAATTTTACAGTGCTCACTGAGTCAAAGAGACTGAGAAAAAAGTCATTACTAGGATTGGGTCAAGTGGAAGATCCAACCCCACCTGTTGATATTGATAATGAGACATGGATGCAGCCCCCCAGATGGAGGAGGGGTCAACATACTATTGGTATAGGTGGTGTATGATCCCATAAATGAGAATATTGTGTTCGGAATTGGATTTTCACTTTTAATCACTCAACATATCCTTATACACAATCTTTATTTTACTATCTGTAAATTTTGGAACCATGGGTTATCCCATGGTTGACGTAATCTTAGTAATAAATAATAATTAATATTATATTTATTTAATACAAAAGAAATAAATTAGATATTTATATTTATGTAATTAGAACAACATAATTCAAATTTTTTTATTTGGAAATACAATTATTAATAATATTTAATATAATAGTCCATTTATAGGTATATATATATATCTCTATCAAAAATACTATTTCATATACACATTTAATAATATTTATAAATTCATATTATAATGTTTCAATATAATTAATTAATAATTACATTTTTAATGAAAAATTAATAATAATATCATATTAATAATTGGTAATTACTATAAACATTTTTCTATAAAATTATTAATATTTTTATATTCAATAATAAAATTATATGTTTAATTAAATATATTATATATATATATATATATTAAACAATCTTGAGTCAAATACTATTTATTAAAAAATAACACAAAATCTGGTAGGATATGGTTAGACTCATTAAAACATTACTTATTAAATGTAAACATGAAAAAAGATACATAATATTATAATTTTATAATCACATACTGGATGTGAAGACTCTCATTATGAGGAAACCCCCATTTAATTTGACCACATACTTCTTGTTCTTTGGTTGGTGACCCTACTCCATATCTTTAAAAATTTCCAAGAACAATCATATCCTCTTTCATCAGTTCCCTCAGATATAGTTTACTCAAAATATTTAATAATATTATATTTATATAAATTATAACACATATATATATATTTCGGATTTACTATTTTTCTAAGAAAATATATTATTTATCCTTTTTATTTTATTATGTTTTTCATAATTAATAATAAATTGTAAAAATATATATACATATATATACCTTTTTATATATTATATAAATAATTTAAAATAATTATGTAAATAATTTGAAATTAAATATTTAAACAACGCAGTAAAGAATATTTTTATATTATAAATTTATTCAGATTTATTATAATATATATTTTTAATCATATATATGTAAATAAATTTTAATATAAATATATAAGTATTTTTTATTGGATTATAATAAAAATATTATTTAATATAAATTAATAGATAATATGTTCATTAAAATTATTTATTATTAAATCCAAAATTATAACTAATAATGAAATGGATATATATGTTCAAAAACATTTACTGGTACTTTCATGTCCTTATCAATCATATGATTAGCTCCAATAATATAATCCTCTTTGGTGGTAAAAATTTTACTATTAATATACATTCATTTTATAAACACTTTTTAGGGTGTGTTAATAAAGGCCGTGAATTTTTTATAATAATAAACACTATTATCACTCTATGGCCCAATCTTTCATTATATCTCATGGAAGCTATCACACCCCAAACCCACAGTATTATTTCCATTTATTTTATTTTTTATCTATTATCTATTTTTCATCTCTAACAATTATTTTTCCCCTGAATGTTGGATTTTGGTGCATACCAAGCCTGTCCCACGGATAAGGTGTAAGGTTATCTAAACCATATTGTACTAGATTGAAAAAATATAAAAAATTTACATATAGAAACACTTGGATGGGGCATGTTTTTTCAAACGATGTGGTCAACACATATGGGTGATACAAAATCCCATTAAAATGTTCTTGATTGGAATTAATTTTTCAAAACTATGTGACCCAAACTGTGAACAATTCCTTTTTTAAAAAAATTAAATAAAAATTATATATAAAAATAAATTAAAAAAACATAATATAATACCCCCACCCTTACCACATGTGACACCCACAAAATCTTTTGTCATGCAATCACGCCTCCCCCTCTCTATTGATCCCACATTATATATCATTTCTTCCAATATCGCATAAATTTTCTCGGTCAAAAACAATATGTAAGGTCCCCATTTACCTCTATTACCAATTTGTTTCATTTTTCCTCCCCCTTTCTCCCACTTCATTATGATCAACCCTATGTTAAGGGTTAATCTATTTTTAGGGTTTTTTATTTCATTTTTATGGAATTAAATTGATACCATATGTTTTCTTCGTACATATTTCAGCATCCACTATAGACAGTGATATATTATTTTCTATATTAGTTCTCTGGATATCAATTGGGATTGTATCATTCCAACCCTTTTAATTTTTTTTATTTTAAATGGGATCATATGGGATTTACTTCTACCTCTTGTTTATTTATAAAATTGTGTTTCTCCTTAAATTTGTGCACATATATAAATAGATACATATTTGTGTACATATATATATCATCATTGTATATATTAAGTCATGGATAGAGGGTTATGAACATTGGATTAGAGTTTATATATATATATATAGAGAATTTTGTAGTCATAAATGTGTGAAGTGTTCTATATCAATGGCATCATGGATTGAGGTTGTTTTCCAAATATGTTTTTCAATAAATTCAATAATCATAAATTTTTAAATTTTATAACCTTTTTTGATAACAAAAAATGATATGTGATAGTTATAATAATTATATGGAATAAAATAAGAAGGGGATACTCTTGAATTTCAATGTGAAATTATTTTTGTTGAGATTATCACACTAAGTGGTCGATAAAAGTGCCAGGATGGACCATGTATATGTGTTTTATTCATAAATAATGATTCATTATTTTCAAATTAGACTCCAAATAAAATTTGGGATTTAAGAAAAATGTGTTCGGTGTATTTGGAAATGTTTTGGCACTCATAGGCCACATGGGCCCTAGTTGGAACCTTTAAAAATGGGTTTTCTTTTGAAAAAAACCTTGGTATGTATCTCAATCATTGTTAAATTTTGAATATAATGGGACATTTTGGCATGATAATTACCTTATATATTGATTTTTATAAGGTAAGGTATGTATTTATTTGGTTTATTATTGAGTGAAACATGGATGTATAATTCATTTGGCTTCTTTTGTGTATTCTTTGGGTATATTAATTAAGATTTATTTTCAAATTATCTCACCTAAATTTTAGATATGAAATGTAAACCAATCTGAACTATAATATCGTCCAAGAGTGTTTTATTCACAAGCCTAATATTATGATCATTCAATGGCCCCTCAGTATAAATACTCTCTAATTTGGTGTTGTTTCCCCTAGATTAACCCAGGTATATAGTGATTGATGGTTTTTCTTATTTGATTTAATTAGGCATTTAAACAGGATGGATCATGTTATAGTAGGTTTTTTATTTTCATCTAATGTCTTATATATTACAATGTCCATGAATTTTTTCCCGTTATATATAATATAGGTGCCTCAAGTATTTAGTTTGTTTACTATTGTATTCCTATTTCTCTATATATATTATTTTAACTATTTCTCTCCCTAAGGTATATTTATCACCGGTGAAAATTGATTTCATAATCCCAAATTTTTTCAGGTTTTTTTTGGAATATTATTCAACATCTCTCCCTACCCATATCTATATTCCCATATCATTAAAATTCTCAAAACTCCCCATATTATATTAAACATCTTGTAGTAAAGAGGTAAATGTGTGACAAATTTATTAAAAAGGATTCTGTTAAATAACTATGGTTGTGTATTTTATTTCGGACATATACTAAATAATCCTTCTTTTTAATCGAATTTGATAGTTAATAGTTTTAAATGGGTTCTTCTACTGAGTCATAATAATAATTCCTTTACTTATAACCTGGTTTTTTTTTCACTCAGGTGTAGGTTCTAGTATGTTCATGATCTCTATGGAGGGATTTTGGGTTTTGGGTTCAGTGGTGGCTCATGGAGTCACATAGAGATCTATTCGGACATCAGGTTTGGTCTGGATTGGTATTCAAGATGTTTATCTATTATTATTTTATTATTTTATTTATTTTGGGATTCAAATTTATTTTTCCACATAATTGTTTACTTATCTTTGGTGATATCATTCCCATTGAGTCTCTTTGATTCCCTTGGTGCAGTTTCCACCACTGGGAGATCAGTATTGTGATATATGGATGTGATGGGTCGGATCAGGTCACCGGTTATAGGTTGACCCAGGATATCAGATCCTAGGATCCTTACAGGACCTAGATTTTTCAAATCCCTATTTATTTGAGGATTCAATGTAGATGTTGAATGATTATTGTGCATTGTATTGTTGGTATGAAGAGGAGTCTATAAAATAAATTCAATGAAAAACCTTATGTAACCATGGGATGTTGGGTTTTGAATTTGTTTATTTTTATTTTAGTTATCTGTGTTGGATTATTTATGAGTTGTGTTTTCATAGGGAACTAAATGGGAGTTGGGATAGTGGTTTTTTATGATCTCATGTGGTCTGAAAAGACATGTGGAGACTCATAATATGCCTTGAATTTATTTCTATTTATTTTTTGTAAGTGGAATATTCCCTCCAACCATTTGGCCAAGTCACCCATTATCAATAGTACCCACAATGAATTTCTATTGGGTATTTAATAATTTTAATATTTTCATTAAGAAATTATTCAAAATAATTAAAACCTATATATCAATTTATGAATAGTTTATTAGAAATGGCATTTGATGAATGAAATTATTGAATCTTATTGAATATTAATTGGGCTGTATTTAAAAAGGGAGTAAGTTTGGATTGATTTTTGAAAAATGGGCTGGATGTTTTTTTGAGAATGTGGGATTTCATTGAAATAAAAATTGGTCATTTTGAAAATATAAGGTGTTCATTTTAAAGTGTAGTTTGGAATGATATTTTACTATTTGAACCTTCTTATTCTTATGGATTCTAACATGAACATTTGAATGTGGATATTAGAAAAATTTTCTTATATATTGATGTGAGTTTGAGATAGCATGGGAAGGTATATGTTTAGAGATAAATGGAATAACATAGGTAACGTCCCACCCATTTTGTAGACTATTTTTCATTGTGGAAATGTTCATTAATTTGTTTTAAATATTTTGATATGTTGGGGAGTTGGAATTATTTTATTCAAAGTTTAATTTAAATGGGATGTATACTTTTAAAAGGGTTTTTATGTTCAAAGTATTTGAAGTATAAAATGGTCTTGAATTCAAAATAAAAGTGGTGGTATCCAAAGTTGGATTTTTTTGGTTGAGGTTTTTTTTAATTTTTTTTTGTTGCAATTTTGTCTCGTTTTGTTTTTCAATGATATTTGGTGTTATATCTACTTGGTTGGGTATTTATATATTTTTAGATTATGATTAATAGAATGCTCTTGATGTTTTATAAGGGATTTTTTGGCTTGTTTGTATTATCTAGACTCCCATTGGAGTGATGGGGTATGGTTCTTTTCACCGTTTCCCAATTTTTTAGGATGCTAATGTAAAATTAGAGGATGGTGGATAATAAAGATATATTGGGTTTTAATGATGTCTACTATTAGGTAAGGGTTTTGTTGACCATCTGTAATAGTATAGTTTTTTTTACATAGTTTTATCATTGCGTGAATAATTGGGGGTTCTTCTCTCTATGGGGTTTTAATAAAAAGAATAAAGAAAAAATTCTATTATCTGGGAAATTTCTATTTAGTATATTGGGGAATAAGATGTCTTCATCAGGGTGGGCTTGAATAGCGTAGTGTGTGGAAGTTGGAAGTCTAGTTTCTTATAATTCTCATGAAGGGTTTTCCATCTGTTAACGAGTGTGAACCTAAGTAACCTATTACTTCAGTTTATCCATCATCAGTTCCTTCTTCTCGTTTTTCATACCACCTTCTATTTTTCATCCTATATAGGTAGTTAATGAACATTAAAACAATTTCAAAAATCCTCCAATTGGTTTTTGATTGTGTGGACATGGAACACTTTAGAAGGATATTTTTCTAAAATTTTAATCCTTATAAAGAGGTTTTAAATTCATGAGTGTGGGGAAATAGACACATCAATACATCTAGTCTCTATAAGTACGTCTTAGTGTGATTAATTTCCCATTGTTTGTGAATTTCTATGAGTGGGTGAAAATAAAGATCCATCTTTTAATCTCTAACATCCGAGAAGAATATGTTCATGTTTTTCCTTTTGTTTTTTGGAACCCCCATTTAATTTGGTTGATTTGGTGGATTTATTTATAGAATAGTAATAGATTTTGAGTATTACATTTTTGTGATTCTTGAATCTTTGGGATATTAATGATCCTGTTTTGTTATGGTTTTGTAATTTACTAACTTTTTTGGTCCCCTTTTGTAGGTGGTTTGTTTGTGATAGTATATTCCATAATGGTGGGAAGACCAACTTTTGGACTCATAGTTGTCTTCACATAAACTAGTTCGGGGTAATTTTGGATGTTAGTAGGTCACACCGATGATAGTGGTTTATTTTTTATTTTTTTATATGACTTAGGCTAATCACTTTTTAATTGAGAACTATAATGGTTAGTAGGACTCTATACGATTAGCTTAATATTAACATGGAATCTAGCCTTTATTATTGATGTACATTCTTGATTTCTCCCATCTCAGATGTGATCATTGTATTAGGGTATAATGGTTTTTACATCATGTGATGGATACTCATGGAGAACCCTTATAAATCATGAGGAGTTTCTTAGATTGTTTACATGTTAGGGGATCTGGTGCTCCTTTTTGTATTGTGTTTGGAAATGTGTGAGTCCCTATTTCATAAAATATTTATTTTTGTTTGAGTTATTCGGTCATATCTAACGTGTTCCTTAGGTGTTGGATTCTTTTAAAGATACAATAATTGATTATTTTAGACTTATGGAATTTTAGGTTTTGAGAAAAAGATGGTAGTAGTTCTTCAATCATAGTGTTTTTAAGTCTCACCTTGGGTTATATTTCATCCTTGAATTAGTCTTTATCATCCAAAATACATAATAAATTATGTGGTTTGAAAGTGTCATAATTGATAGAATTATAACCCCATAACCTGACATTATTAATTTAATTTTCCATACCATTTGTAAACCATGCGATTACTTCTGTAATTTTTTAGAGTCAAATTCAATGTGGGAACATGGTTTTCTAAACTATGTTGCCTACCCGTCCAGGGTGCTAAAGTTCCTTAGTTGAGGGAACACAGTTGGCACACAATTTTTCAAACCATGCATCCAAATCCATGCACCAGGTCTCTCAAAAAAATTAATTACAAATAAAATTAGAAAAGAAAAGAAAACATAATCTAATACCCCTTCTACCCTAACATGATAGATCACCCCTCCCTATTCTCTTCTCTAACTGCATGTGCCTCCCCCTCTCTAGTGATCTGCCTTATTCCAAGGCTTCTACCTAAATTTCATTGAGTTTATTTTATGGAATAACCTGTTATTGTCTCTGACTACTTCCCCTTCCCATCTCATGGTATTTCTTGTCTACTCATCATCCATCTTTATTAATACAAACCTTAGGATGAGGGTTGATCAAATTTCAGGATTTTATTCCCATTGTTTGGGAGTGAAATATCTACTACGAGGTGGATTCATTCATATTTTAGTATCCACCAGATAATTTAATTCATTTGGGTACATTTTTGTTCCGATTATTCCATATGGGTAGTTATTATTCCACCCAATTATTGATTCAATTTTAATAGGGTTCTTTTTGTGATTTTGGTTCTCTATTGGTTATTTAAAACATTGTTTAGCTCCTTGATGTCTTTAACACATATAAACATGTATGTATGTTAATATATACATATCATCATTTTAAATATTCTATAATGGTGAGGGTAATATTCATAATCATATATGTGTTGTATATATATAGTATTTTATATTCCTGAAATTCTAATATTGACTTTTCCACTTACATCCTTGATTGAGGTATGTTTATGTATGCATTGGACTCTAAATATAAGGATCAATAATTTCTTTTTTTACTCACCTAATTTTGATAAAATTTAAGGATATTTTATTTTTATAATAATTATTTGGAATGAAATACAGTTGTTTTATATTGAATTAAAATATGAAAAATTGTTTTATTGAGATTCACACACCATGTGGTCATTAAATGTGCATTTTTGGCACTTTTAAATATGTTTTGATTTCTAACTGGTGATTCTGGGTTTTAAAATGGGTTTAAAAATAAAAAAATGGATTTATAAGAAATATATTTTCTCCATTATGAAATTTTTTGGCATACAAAGGCTGCATGGCGGCCAATTGGAACCCTTAAAATGATTTTTCATTGGAAAACTGAACATTCAATGTGTCTTTTTTCCTTTTAAATTGTTAAAGGGAATTAATAATCCCTATATAGTGAATTAACTTATAAATTTATTGTTATAAAGAAATATGAATTGTACATTTTGATGATTCAAGGGTGATACATGCATGTGTGGTTCATGTGGAACCATGTGAGTATTCCCTATGTATATGTCTGTATTGTTTATTTATCTTTCCTTGATCACCCATTTTATACATGTTAATGGAACCTATATTAGATTTTGTATTATATAAAAATATTTTATTCACTAATTTAGGATTAATATCTATCTATATTCCCATTAGTATGGTCAGGGTCTTCCTTGGGGATGATCCCCCTCGGTTAGGCCAAGTTGGGTAAGAACAAGCAATAAAGATATTTGATTATATAATTCATGCTGATAAGGTGGGTCATGTGATAATTTGTTCAATATTTTCCCAAGAAATCTTATGTGTTACCATATTTATTGACACTTGTTTATCTATGTTAGATAAACTTGTTGTCTCATCGATTTGGTTACATGATAACTACTTTCACATTTCACATTATATGATATAATTAATGTTCCACTCCATTTGTGATGTTAATAAATTTAGAAAACATTATTTTTTTGTTTTCATTAACATTTTCATGAATTTTTTTTTTCAAATATTATTCACCCACCCCCTCTCTATTTCCCCTACCGCTTCCGCTAAATGTATGAAATCTCCTCATTTTAGAAAACCCGGTTTTTAGTAAATAAGGTCAAGTATCAATATTTTTTAAAAAATGAATGCATGAAAACCATACGTTTATAAATTGATTTCCAAAAATATCATAATTGAATCATTCCCTTAAATGAATTTCATATGGAATAGTTTTAATTGGGAATGCCTACTTTGTTTAATAAATTGATGAATATATTTCCACTATATTTCTACTCAATCCCAACATACAATTTAGTTTAGATCATAGTGGAGGGATATTGGGTTTTGGGTTTGGTGAGTGACATATGGGGCCATATAAGGATCTGTTAGGTCATTAGGATTTGAATGTTTTTATTTATATTTTTTTCTCATTTTTTATGTTATTTATATTGGGATGCAAATTTATTTTTACACTACATTTGTTTATTTATCTATGGTGAAATCATTCATACCGACTCTCATTGGTTTACATTATTCTTGTTTCCACCCCTAGGTGATCAATAACGTACCTCAAGGAGATCACATTCCACTTCTAGTAAACTTTTTGGGATTGACTACAGTTGGTTAATGACAGAATCCATTCTTTTTAGTCTTTTTTTATTCATTTCAAAAAATCTATTGGATAATAAAAATTAAATAAATTAATGATATATATTTATATATGAATAGAATAGTGTATATATAGTTGAAATTTATAGTTTTTATATGAATATTCACACACATATGTCTGTTTGCATAATTTAAAGTATTAATATTATTCATATGTGTATATATATTTTATTTTGTGAGTATATATATATAAATATTTTTATTTATTTTATAAAATACATATTTTATTTATATTTTTTTATAAATTATAATTTATATACACACATGTATTTATATTTTTCAGTATATTCATTATATATATATGAAATTTTTTATTCTTAAATATTTTATAAAACTATGTATATAAACATATTTATTAAATACATGGTGATTTAGGATTTTATTAAATCATATTTATTTTATTAAACATATCTTATTTTACATTAATCATTATTGATCCAAGGCTATTTATTCTATTTTTAAATTAAGTTTGAATAATGTGAATTTTTTAATATCGATATCTATTTTCTAATTATAGAATGGGGAGAATCCTTTATTTACATTTTTATTTAAATATTTTTCATTTATTAACTTATATTTAATTATATTAAATTTTTAATTCTTCTTAGTTATTTAAAAAATGTGTCCGGTTTTTCGCTTTAGTACATTTTTTGATAATAAATTCTAACTATCTTTGTTTATTGTACATTTTTTGTATTATATATTATTAATATTAGTATTAAGTATATATAATATGTTTTAAATCAATGAATATTTGTATTTTGGATTGTTTTTATTTAATATACTTTCATAAATACATTTAATATATTTATATCTTTTGAAAATAAGAAAAATAATCCTTATACCATTTTTATTTTCATTATTGAATATTTTTTTATTTGATTATTTGGATTTGTTACAATTTTTTGTGTATATTATTTTTCATTTGTAAAATATAATTCTATTTATTTTTATTTTTTTACTATAAATTTTTATTTATTCTTTGTGATCACACATCATATGATGTTTATAATATTATACATGTACATATATATATATATGTCTGTAATAATATTTATGAATGCATAATATAATAAAATTGGGGTAAACATTTATATAATAGTTACTCTATATATATCTTTAAAAATTAAGCTATATATTTATTTTTATATACACTATATATATATTATAATTTTTTTATGTATTCTACTTATAATTTCTTTAATTTATGCATGTAAAAATGATATATTAAATGTATATGTTCGGGGGACATGTTTTTTAGTTTATTAGGAATATTTTTAACCATGTAGGATGAATATGAATCTAAAAAACATAGTTTAAATAGAATAAAAATGGAGTATGGGGGTGGAGTTAGATAGTATAGTAAATATTTTAAGATGAGTTGGAAGAATAATTGATTTTTCATAGAATAGATCATGGTTATAAAATTTGGAAAAACATGAGGATGAAATGAATGTTTGTAATTTTTGGGATAATAATGTGGATTATGACTTGTATTATATGAGTGGTACTATATAAAATGTTAGTGACTTTATTGAATAAATTGAAATTTTGGTTGAATACGATCTTAATAATTGTGGGACACTATTTTAGATGTTAACATTATGTGAAATGATATAATTATAAGAGGGTTTTACTAAATATTACATATTGTGAAACATTATGATCCTTTATAATTTTAATGGTACTAATAGATAGAGAAAAAATATATTTACATAACTACTTACAATTTTGAATACATGTTAATAAAAGATAATGAGATTCCATATTGATCATATCATACTAAAAAAATATTATGCTCCTAATGTATGAGCTATAAAAAAATAAATGCATGTATAATTGAATTTGTATTATTTTTAGAGGACCATGAACCATTTAAAAATTCCCAAATTGTATTCCTAGTCAATAAAATAATGTTATATCAAGAACTGTGATAGTTATACAGAAATTTTCCATCCTTTTAAGGATTGTATGAATATGTAAATGTGGAAAGACTCCATGTCAATGGACATGGAACACATATATATGAATCGAAGATATGAAACATCATCACCATTAAAAATCTCCCCAATAGATGAGGATTTATCGTGGGTATCCTTAATTAGAAAATAACGGTTGAAACATTAATTTTCAATGACTATAAATATTTTGAAATTTTATGGTGTACAAATAAATACTCATAAATAATGGTTAATTATATTATTAAATTATTTCATTAAACCATTCATATTCATGAAGTGAAAATACATTTTTCTATCTCATCTAATCATTGGATATAATAAATTAATAATAATATTAATGATAATTTAGATTAATTTATTATTGATCTATAATAATGAGGGATATAGGTGATACAATATATAATTCTCATATTAATAAAGAGTTTACATTCAGATTCTTATAGATCTAGATGATATAATAGTTTTGAATGATAATTTTTTTTTAAAATATAGTATTATATGAAATATAGGGTGTACTATTTTGAAATAAGGTTCTCTGTTAGTCAATATAAAACATTCTATAATGATATTGTACAAGGAAATTTTAAATTTTTACTCCAATGATATCAATACTGATCTCGTATTACATGATTCCAATTGAATTTTGATGATGGAACAAAAAATACTATATTTATATATGTTAAATAATTTGTGAACGTGGAGGATATTTTCACTTTTATTTTAAAACATTTTCAAAAAACAATATTAAGATGGATTACAATAGAAAATATGTTATCTTAAAATTACTGTATTTTAATTCATTGAAAATTTTATTTTTTTCATGTATTTATGAAATGTACATGATAATATCATTTGATCATTAAAAACATACTTAGGAAAACATAAATGGAATCTTTCCTTGCTTTTAAAAGTTTTGGGCTCCAGAAGAAGTGTCCATCCCAATGAAAAAATGGGGTTTCTTTGATTTCCTCAGATAAATATATAGAACATGATAAGTAGTAACTATTAAAGATTCAATAGTGTATATTCTACATATAAATTATCATTAATTTTTATGATATGGAATTACCTCATCTTCTACGCTTTTATTCAATTTTTTATTTGATTGACCATAATTTTTCATAACATTGTTTTCTCAAAGAATCCATGTGTAGGATCCCTCGAGCAGTATCTACACATGCTTCATGAACCAAGGATTATCATCATAGAATCATCATGTGTAGTCATGGGTGAAATTACCCAATTGATATGTTTTTCATTGATCACAACCATAATCTATTTTATGATTAAAGGGATATTCATGTTCTCTCATGGACATAAGAAGGTGTTAGATAATCGGAGCTTCATATTCTTTGGAGGTATCTTTGGAAATTTATCTCTACAATTGAGATAATTATATTGAGAGAATTGTTTTTTAACGACAATTTATAACCTTATAAAATGTTATGATAAGGGTTATAGATCTACTTTATACAATAAATACTTATATCAACTCCCTTATTATCATTTAAATCCTTTGTAAACCATATGTTGAAAAATAAAAATAAAAAAATAATAATATTATTATTATTATTGTATCCAGGATTCACTCATAACTCAAGAATAATATCAATATCAATTAGTAAATAATTCAATTAATATTTATTTAACTGAAATATAATATATCATTACAACTGGACTCTTAACATGGTCCATTATTCCTCCATTGAATTTTGGAACTTAAAATAATGATTAAATATTCAAATAAATTAATATCAAATCATTATTCATAAAATAAATTTATTTATTTTACATTCCCTATACTCATGAAAAAATATTTATTTAATATTCAAAAAACATATATGTACTCTTGAAAAGATTTTGACTAAATACTTTATATCAATAAAACATGAATAATTATTATTCATAGTACATGTGAATAATATTTATAGTGATATTAAAATCATTTATATTTTAATTGAGGTTCTATATACAAATATTGTGTGTCCCTCTATGTCTCTTTCTTATTTCGTTTAAGGAAACTCATGTAATGTCTATGATTATCATATAACAACATGTCAAGACATTCATATAGACCGAAGTTAAATTTCACATGGATAATAACCTCATTCTGAATCTAAAAATATAATATAGTTCATTGGTCTCGATATATCATCATGTTGGTTACACAACATGTTTCATAAACCTATATGAATGATATATATTTATATAAATAATTATCAATAATTACATTAATAAAACTACCATATTCATCAACTTAATCATATAGTTTGGTCTGTTTCATGTATTTGATATATCTTCTTCCAATGTCTTGATATCAATGAATCCCTCATTGAATTTTCAATTAGTGTCATGTCACATGTGACACAACCAATATATCATATCCCATCACATTTATAATTCATTATCTTTTCATTAATACATCAATGTAGGTGACACATGATACAGTTATTATTTATTTAAAATTGATGTAATAATACACATATCTATGTGTAGGAATATCCAATTACACATGAATCATGTGGAATTAAAATGATCAGGTATATTTTTATATCCATGCATCTTGGATGTTACTAAAGAGAAAATCATGTGAATAAGTTTCAATGTCTTATAAGCACCATACACTTGATAGAAAATATAATCATTGTATATTAAGATTATATAACCGACTCATAGAACATGAATTTAATAATATATTCATTGATTTCAAGGATCACATCATTGTGGGGAACTGTTATGACATTATATGTGATATATGATTTATGTACATTATCACATTAAAAGTTTCATATAAGCATAATAATCATGTGATAATATATTTATTAATATTCAACACATTCGATATACATGTTCTAAAAAATAAAAAGTCGTTTCTTCAAGGGTACCTTCACTAACACACTCCCATTAACATGTCTACCAATTTATAATGGCTCTTAGTTCATAATATCTAATTATATATTCATTATTATACTGATATAATTCTTTAGAAATAGATTTTGACAAATTATCTAATGTATAAACTCTTTTATGATAACCTCACCCAATGTAGAAAACCCCCTCAAGACCCGATACTTCTAATGTATGCGCTTCATCTATTGACATAATCATAGATCCTCTGAAATAGACAAAAATGTTTTATTATCACAAGACAATGTCATTGGGTATTTATATCTAGGAACCACATCAATATTATAGATGATTATATATATCCACTCTAAATATTTAGATATATTAGAATCCAAAATATATATACACTTAACTATGAAATTTATGAAAACTAGATTCTTTGATATTTTCTAGCTCAAAGCTCCACTATTGTGATAGAAGACATATATAGGCATAGATTATATATTTAAATTATCAATCTAGAAATAATCAAATATATATAAATATATATTTATATATCCCATAATAACTATCTCTTTAACTCCATGATAAACAAGTAATGTATTCTTAGTTTTCCTTGGGTTTATAATGATAAGCATAAAAAAATAAAATACTATTATCCCATGTATTCATGAAACCTTCTTGTAATTCTCAATAAATAGGTATCATTAAGCATAGTACATTGAATTTCGTTCATGATATAAGTTATTGTAATATTATTGTATATTCTTCTCAACTTCTATATCTCTCTATATTTTTGTGTCTATTTAAAATATTTCATTGAGAAATGATTACAATCTAACTCCAGATCCAATCCCATCATAGATAGTTCCTTAATATATATATTTATTATCTATTTAATTTATATACCATGATTTAAAGCAAGAAACCACTTAGAACTATAATGAAGGACCATGATCCATATAATATAACATTATTCACATAATTAATTCAAAAGGAATCATTATTCAGCAAAAAACTATCTGACTACAAGACTGTTATTTCATTTCAAATATGTATTATGTTATTAACATATACTACTTGGTACATTTTTTCTCTCCCACTAAACCAATTATAGCCATAATGATTGTATATTTTATTTGTAAAATGAAATTCCCATATTTCTTCATCAAATTGATTATTCCATTATTTGGATGGTTTATAAATACGATAAATTTATATATGAAACATATATACCTTATTTGAATCACTTGTTGTAACAAATCATTCTTGTTGTGTCATATATCCATCATCTATAAGGTTCTCATTATTAATAGTTTCAATGAAATAAATGTAAAAAATATCATAATCATGGTATGTTGTTTTTTAAGAAGAATTGCAATATGTTTCAAAATAGAAACTGAATATAATTTTACTTCATAGTGTATTAATTGATGCTACATAAACCCATTATCCATTTTCCACAAATTATTGGTACTAACGGTACCTCCCATATCTAATTTCATCTTGAATAAAATTTTTAACCAAATTGGAGAATCGACCAAAGCCCAATTTTGGATCTGATACATGTAACCCATATCAAAATTCATGGATTTATAGATCTTTTATCTTTAGATCTTCTAAAAACCTTTATGTACTACAAAAATATGTTCTTATGTACCTATAATTAGACACCATCCAAATGACTACAAAAATAAATAAATATAGTTCTCAAACCACTATGGCGCTCTTATATAATTATTTTATCTCCAAGAAAACCTCTTTTATGGAGTGTTTTATAATTCATTCATACTCAATCTCATAGGTATATTAATCATCAAAATCATCAAACTCGGTCTTTCTCCCACTATATATTTTGTATATGTCTACCGTTTTTAAAAATGGCGGGACACATATAAAACACAATTCATTTAAGTGATGGGTTATATATGTAAAATACACTAGTTTACATATGATATCCTATAATGATACAGTTCCTGACATAAGGGTCTAGTTTATTTCAAGATGTGGAATTAACAAATAGCTCACATCCCCATACATGATTATGGGGGAAAATATTATCTTCTGATAAGAAATCTTGTATTGAATACAACTTTCTACCATAATGGAAAAATTATTTTGTGGGTACCCCACAATATATAATTATTATTCCCAAAAATGGAAAGAGAATATCTATTTGGATCATCATTAACCTCACCAAGTTTTATATTTTATGACTCCTTCATTCAAAAAACTGATTCAACTATAAATGTACTAAAAACATCAATTTTTAAACATTTTAGAATTTATATGGACCTTTCACCATATCAACTGAAATTATGTTTCTATCATTTTTCCTTATTAACATGTTAAACATATGGGATGAACTTTTACATTGAATGAACCTGGAAACCAATCTGGATAGGAAATTTTCAAGCACATACCATTTATATTACTAAATTTAGGATTAAACAACTGCGTGTTATATGATTCATGAAGAAAATATTTGTCATCAATTATAAACTCTTAGGTTCATATTCCATTACATGAAGACCAATATTAATATGTTCTATAGAATAGTAGAAGCTGTCATTGTAAAAGTAACAACTTATATTCCTAAATTTTAAAATTAAAACAACCAAATAATTTATATATATATAAATAATATATTTTAATTCATGTAGTGTAATAATAGTTCATTAAATACAAGAAAAATATTGTAGGTAATGTAATTTGGTAATATCTAATACCCAATGTGTATCACCCTGAGTTTTTCTCAACCTTTCTTCAAATAAATTAAATATTCATTTTCATATTTCATTTAATTATGTGAAACACTCCTTTTGTAAAAAATCATGTCATTGTATGTGACATGAAATACCATCTTGGCATACGACACACACAAGACCTTATTAGTGTACATCACATGAAAAGTAGTGTTTTGACGAAACATTATTTTAATGATATAATTATTAGAATTTTATAATTATAACCATTAAATTATAAATATTAATATAAATTCTAATAAATACAGATAAAATATTCTTATAATTTTTTTTATATAATTAAAACATATTTATAATGACAGATATGATTTTTCAAAATGTCCATTAATGTTTTAATGTATTATGTTCTCAAATGAAGAAATTTTAATAAAATATTTTTGGACTAATTTAGAAATAGAATTTTATAAAATAAACTTCATTTTTTAATTCATAATGTCTTAACTAGCATTTGTTGAACTTGGGAAATTTCTATGAAACCTCATATTATTGATGAATATTTAAAATACTAATTTTTTGTAAAAAAATGTAAAATTTCATTAGATATTAATGTTAAATGAAATTATAGTTTTTTTACATCAAATTTGAGGAATATTAAATGTTTTAATACAATTTAATTAAATATAATAAACATCACATTGAAATTGAATATAAAATCATATCAAACATTTGAACATTTTACTATTTTAGAATCCTATTACTTCATCTCATCTGCGATATTAGCGTAAATCCTATTTTTTGCCTATTTTATTTGAATTTATATAAATATATATAAAAAATTGTATTCAGTATAATATTTATATTATTACATGACCATGTAAATATTTTACCAAAATAATAATTCAATGTTTTTAAAATTAATCGCAGTGATTATGGAAAAATTTAAAATTAATTTTGGACTAAACCTTAGAATTAAGGGCCCTAATGACAATGTAACTTGTTTAAAACCCATTAAATGTACATTTTTAGTATATAAACCATCCATTATTTAGTTTTTCAATTTTTTTTGACATTTGTTTCAGTAATACCATTCATACACCAAATTTCTTTCTCAAAATTACATGTGAGTCATTTTCCTTCTCTATAAAAAAACTCCACCTCACCCACATACTCACACATATAAAATCTATTAATATAGGTGACTCCATACCCCATCCAATTCGCATATTTATAATATTAATCCTATAATACTTCCATTTGGTAAAATAATTTCATGGAAGCCTTTCAGTACAAATCGAAAGGAGTTTCCCGATCAAGAGGTAACACCATCTCTCAAGTCCTAAGATTTATTTTCTTTATCCACCCTTACAGTTTGCATTTACAATTATTCTTTGAAAACAACAGTATCGTAAATATAATAGTAATATTTTATTCTATTGATTCTACCCACACATACACACACCGCCATCTATTGGATAATAAATATACTATTTAGTTGTTTGGCAAATAACAACTTCACTAAATGAGGAATGTTTAATTTTTCATACATCCTATCATAGTGTAAATTATGATGAATAAAATATTTTTATTTGATATTTATTATATTTTATTCTGTTTTTTAAATTTTAAAAAATAAATTAACATATACCAGTATTCTTCCCATCTTATGTAAATATGATAATTTCGTTTTAGGATGTGGGAACTATCGCCCCCTCAAAGTGATATGATTCATTGATAAAATACATCGATTATATTAATGAATTTTCTAGTGAATACATATTATATATATGATATCATAAAGATAAATTAATAATGACATATATATATATATAACTTTCTCTCCATTTGAAAATTAAATAGAAATAGTGTTCAGACATACTTACAATATACCATGTCCATGAATAGTGTTTTCTGGTTCAAACATATGTATTCTATAGATTATAATAAAATAATTATACTGACTATAAATTATATATATATCATGATTCACATTCAGGAATCATTATATATGTATATGGTCTGATCATATAGTAAATTAAGATATATGCAAATAACAAATCAAATATTCCCAGAAGTGAAACTTTATCATAGGATCATTCACAACCGAGTAATTTAATGTCATAATAAAACAATATACAGTATTATATATAATTAATTGGTTCTCTAAAATATTTATCATAAATTTATATTTATTTTATAATATTTTTGAGTGAGTATGATGAGATTCAAAACACAAATTAAGGGGATTTCATCTCATTTTTTATTTTTTTGAGATAATTTTTTGGTTCGCCACTATTTTATCATATGTGGTGTTTGTATTGACCATAGTTATATTATAATTATATTATAACTTAATTTATAGTTACATAAATATTAATTTTATTTTCTTTCATTTTTGGAGTTTATGTTTCAAAAGTTACCAAATGAGTAAAATTTATTAGTCTACATTTTTATTCTTGGACACTCATGTTTTGGTAAGCACTGAAAATCATTTTCAATGTGTATATAATTCCATTTTACATGTTATATAATTGATATCCTTATTTTTATGATATGTTAATATTTATGTAATTTCATTTTTCTTACATTGAGAGTATTTCCCCTAGTTACAATGTTATAAGAGAATATTGAGAAAATCTCATTGATTATTGAAATTTTTACCATTAATACATCATTTGATGAAATATATTGAACAATATATCAATTATACTTATGTGTTTACCTATAATCTATTTACTACGAATATCCTCATGTGTTAGTATTATTTTCCCACTGTTTTTACTTACGATATTGTTCTTATGTAAAACTTATCATCTCTCTCGGGTAAGAAATCCATTATACTGAATAAACATGTTTTGAAAAATGGTTTCAAAAATGTTCTCCAAAATGTTTCCAAAATATATTGGAAGAATATTTCAAGTAAAAAGGATTTAAAAAATGTTTTATTAATTTTAAATATTATAAAATATGTTTCCAATTCTATTTTTAATTTTTTTCAAAAAAATAGTTTTATATTTTAAAAGGAGTTTTCAATACATAATGGATAGTTTCAAGAAGAAATGTTACTAAATGACCATTCAAAACTATTTACCATCCATGATGAAATCTATTTATTTTATTCATGAATTTATGGGGATTTTATTCAGTGTTTCAATTTATATTCTTTCTTTGAATGGATAATGTTTTAATGACATCATGTTTATAGAACCTGTTTATCATTCTTAGGTAATATTCATTTCAAACCCTCTACATTTCATGTGATATGTTTATGATAAATGGATTATTAAATATATAACCTTTTAAAGGTTATCATATGAATACATATTTATAATACCCATTTCATTTCATGGTTTCTGATATTATTATTATAGATCGTGTGTCACTTGTATGTATTTTTTCATTATGAGATGGGTGAGACCAATATATCCCCCCCATTGCATTGGGTAATTATTTATATATCTTGATATTGACAAAGATGGTCTTGGGAATGATCCTTAACCACAACTACAAATATGGTATGAGGAGTGAACTCATACTACTAATATGGCGACTAGAGTGAACCCTGACAACCTAGACAGTATGAATAGTTAAACTATACTACCAAGATGTTATTGGAAGTTATTTCTTATATACTATGGTAATAATATTATATGTTTAGGTTTCTACATCAATTCATTGTTTCATTCATATGTTATGCATTCATGGCTTATGATCAGTATTTCATAATTATATAATTCTTATGAACTCCCAGTATTTATTCTATGATTCATATATATGATCATTGATATGTAGGGTACGCTCTTCACTTTTAATGATCATGTTCTCATACACTTAGTTACATGATTACCCTTACATTTCTACCTTTTTTACGCTTACTAATCATTTTATCTCAAAACCTTTTATGTTTCCTTCCATAGTTCATGATGATATATATTATGTTCGATGTGCCTAATAAGGGTACTAATAAATATGAAACATTTAAGTGATATTGTATATTATTTATGTACATGTGAATTTAATTACAGGTTTCCTATATTGTTGGATCAATACGATCTTCATGCATCACTTTGAGTAATGTTTTAGGTTTTCCCCAAAACATACACAAATTTAATGTATGTCAAGACTGGTTCGTTATAGTTTATATCATTGGTAGGTTTAGTTATCCATTGGAAATGTGGATGAGAAAACCTTATTTGTAACCCTAACTACATTTCTATGGATAAGTATAAGGATGATTAAATGATGAGGAAAATATCAACAAATTTTCGTAAAGAATAGATTGTGTGGGTTCCTAGAAATAAAACCTTTTCTAGATATTACTAGTGGATGTCTGCTTTCCGTATATTTATCTAGGGGTAATAACTCTAAGAATTAGTTCCAAGCCTCACTCATGGTAATCTGGTCACAAAAATTGGACTTTTTTCTCACCTAGTTTGACACTCCAAGATATATTCTACGGAAATACTCAAACTCTACATGAATCCATCTTGAAGGATTTAAATAGAAATTTTCCATGAATAACCTAGAATAATCGTATTGTTTCATTGATTAAGTAATTTGTTATAATTTAGACATATTATATGTGATTTTATGGATTTTGTGGTCCCTCGTTATGATAAATATTTATTACATTGTGTTTTCGGTTTTGTTCAATAGTTGGAACCCGATGGAACATCATTAATGGTGATTACGATGGATAGTGAAACCATTATCCTCATAGGCAGTTGAATTCTAGGGGAGCTAGAGTGAAAAATCTTGTTTATATACTCACACAGTTTTCTTAAGGTATGAATCATGGTGGATGTCCAAATAAGGAAATGGGGGAAAAGTTTCTATTGAGTAATTCATTAGGAAACATACACCATCTTTTAGAGGGTCTTCAAATCCACTTGTTTCTAAAAAATTGATCACTACCAAAAAAATGTTATTCACTATTCATCAGTTTTTGGATCAAGATAATGTCATTTTGTTTGTTTATTGGTTACAAATAATAGAATATTAGTAGAGGATACTACTCCAGAATATGAGGAAACAATATGAAATTCAATCCGTTGATTGGGATGAGTTACAAATCATATTTTGTAGAATCACATTCCCTAGATTATTCATAAAATAATTGGTAATGAGTTACATGAGTTGAATAAATGTGGTGATGAATCTATTGGTAGCTATGATGATTAATTCAGAAGACATGTGTGGTGTGATCCATGAATTGACATCCAACCTGAAAGTAATGTTGATAGGTTCATCGGTGGCTTAAAGCAATGTCTCGTATGTGAGTTATACATAAGAGGATTGAATAGATATAAGGTGACTATGAATTTTGATATAAAGGGTGACATGGAGGTTGAAGTCACATATCAATCTCATGGTCTTGACAAGAAGAGGAATATTGTGATTAAATGAAAATATAAAAACCATGATTAAAAGTTTATGACCATTAATATATTCTCTAAGTGTGAGAATAATCATGGAATAAATTTCATTAATTGGTCAAATAAATGATATATGTATGGAACAAATGTTCCCTAGGAAATTGATTACTGATGTGATGGAATAATGTTACATAACATTGTGAATTTCTTAAAGGAATCAATGAATGTACCACCCATGATTTAGTGCTACAAATGTTAGGAGAATGGGAATTAAGATATCCACTTCCCAAATCCAAGGGATAGTGATGACGTTCGATATCATCATCCTCTTAAGCCAATGGATATGGAGAAATCACATGGAGTCAGTATTTCTAATGAGGGATTGATAATGATGTGATGAAATGTGAATGTACAATCTACTCTAGAACTGATAATGTCCTATTTGATACTATATCTACCACACATTCAAATCCTAATTATTTTCTTAGAGTATTCATATTCCACTGAATCTATTTAAGGTGGAATATAAGTTCAAAACCCTAATTGTGTTATGATTTCATATCATGTTAATGATTCCTCTCCATTTAATGCTGGTGGAAATGTGATTCTTGTGAATCTAGTCTTTGTTCATTTGGTTGAATTTTATGTCATTATATGCTTGGATTTTATTATTTTGCATAAATTTCACATCACTTTTAATGGATGGAAGATACATTATATATTTCCAACCTTCACGTGATCATACATCCATGTGATGTTATGTGTGAACATCCCATTGTTATTACATCTATTGTATTTATCTTATTTACAAATCAAAAATATTTTTATCTCAAATGGTTGGGGAGAGAGTCAACATCGATGATATTCCTATTGATAAAAATTTTGTGGTTATATTTTTGGATGAGTTAGATATTCTTCCACGAAATTTGATGTTGAGTTATCAATAGTACTCGAATCTTTCCTGACACTAATTTAATAGACTCCTTATAAAATGGAATCAACTGAGTTGTAGGAATTAAAGAAGAAACTCAATGAAAACCTTCACAACAGATTCATTCATCCAAGTGTTTCAACTTTTGGGGAACTAGTTCATTATGTAAAAATGAAATAGGGATCAATGAGACTCTGCATTTACTATCAAAAGTTGATTTAGATATCAGTCAAGAACAAGCATCCTCTTCCTCAAATTGATGACTTGTTTGATCTACTGTGTGGCACTCATTACTTTTCTAAGATTGAACTTTTTTTGGATATCATCAACTAACGTATAAAAAAGAGGACATGCCAAAAAAACATTACATACAAATTACAAACACTATGAATATATTGTTATGCCTTCTGGTATTACTAATTCCCGTGTTATCTTCATGGATTTAACGAATTGTATATTTTGAGATTATGTAGATATGTCTTTGGTATACATTATAAATGAAAATATTATATGTTAAAAAAGAATTGAAAACATGAAGGTGACTTGATAATTGTAATAACTAACCTGTTGAAGTAGAATTAATTAAAAAATATAAAAATTATGAGTTTTGGAAACAAAAGAATTCATTTTTGGGCCATATAATCCCATGATATAGTCTTGTAGTGGATCCATCAAAGAAGGAAAACATTTAATGATTCCCTAGACCAACCATGGAGATTGAGATCCGTAACTTTTTTGGATTAACTAGATATTATCAAGAATTTTTTAGAATTAATCATGACTATCTAATAATCTTATTACGATAATGTGGAAGGGTGTCCAGTTCCTCTAGATAGATGATTGTGGGGAAAATTTCAAGGAACTGAAGAGAAGGTTGGTCGGTGCACATGTTCATACATTTCCATATAGTGGAAAATGGTTTGTAATCTACAGTGATACATCCCTGAATGTACTGAGATGTGTTCTTGTGCAGAATAACAGGGTTATAGACTATGCCTTATGATAGTTGAAGACTCATGATTAGAATTACACAATAAATGATTTGTAGATAAAATTTTTAATTTTAGAATTCAATATATAGAGGCATTTTCATTATGGGGAAAAGTGCGATATATATAAAAATCATGATGGTCTGGAATATATATTCACACATAAGGATTTAAACACGAACCAGAGAATATGGTTAGAGTTGTTAAAGTATTACGAAAAATAAATTCATTACCTCCATTGGAAGCTAACATGGTGGATAAAGCATTATCTTGAAATAATTATTCTATCATATCTATGATGAGGATAGAAAAGATTCATTATGTCTATATTTCAAAAGGATGGACCTAAAAACCCTAAAGGAAGGGGTTACTTCATATCTTTCTCAAATTATTGCTAAATTATATATCGAATTGAATATTAAGTAGGGTAAGAAGGAAGATGCTGACCTTCCAAATAAATCAAGCATTGTTCTTGAGTTAACCCTTGATTACGGTTGAATGATATAGTTCATGAACAGTGTATGAGTTCCTTCCAAAAAATATTTGAATAAGTGAATGTTAGAGAAACCATAAAGTTATGCATTATCTATTAATCATGGATATACAGACGTGTATTGGGACTTGAAATAATAATTTGTTGGGATTTCCGGAAGAGAGATGACATAGAGTTTGTATCTTGGTTCTCGGTATGCCAACATGTTAAGGATGAAAGACAAAAGTCAAAGGGGATGTTGAATCCAATACCAATAGAATAATTCAAATGGTAGAACATAATTATTGATTTTTTCTTTGGAAGACCCAAAATATCTAAAAGGTTTAATTCTATATGGGTGGACATTGATCACCTTACAAAGTCATCATACTTCATCACTATTAGATAATAATTATATCTAAATCAGTATTCCAGGATAGACATTATGTAAGTGTCTATTTTTATGGAGTACCACATTCCATTGTATAAGATGTGGATATAATGTGTATGTCAATGGTCATGATAAGTCTTCATAAATCAGTTGATATAAAATGGAGTTTCATCAATGATTATCATGTTCATATAGATGGTCAGTCTGAATGAAAAAATCCTTGTATATTTGATATTTTGAGAACATTTTCACTATATTTCAACGGTGGTTTGGATCAATAACATCATCTATATTAGTTTTGATTCAAAACTACCATTCAATCAAGTATTTATATAACATCATTTGAATCCCTCTATTTGAATAAATTAAGTGCCCCAACACGTATCAGAGATGATGGATAATGAAATATATAGGGCCCTGAGATCACTAATGAAAGGGTCAAGATGGTTAGAACCATTCATAAAAAAATTCAAGGAATTAAAATTTCCTCAGGAAAGTTATGATGATAACCATTGTTTTTTATTTTTGTGAAAAAGTCTTCCTAAAAATATCACATCTGTTAAAATTTATTTGATTTGGGAATAAATAGAAAGTAAGACCTAGGTATATCGGTCCCTTTGAGATGCAAGATCATCTCAATATAGTATCCTATCACATGGAACATGCTCTAAATCATTCTAAACTACATGATGTTTTCCATGTACCTCTCTTGAGTATTCATATAACCAACCACTAAAATATACTAAACTCAGTGGCCATATCTCTGTCGTAGGATATGTCTTACAAATAACATTTAGTTGAAATTATAGACCGATTAGAGAACGTTATAAGAATAAATACCACTCACCTACTCAATTTTTTTGGGTAAATAACCATTTAGAGGAATCTATGTGGTAACTTTAGAATATAATGAAGCATAATTATCCTCATTTTCTTATGGAATTTAAAAATTTGAAGGGAAAATCATTTTAAGTGTTGTATAATGTAACACCAAGAGTTTTTATGGGCATTATTTTTGGAAACAAATTTAATATTAATTTGTGTATTAGAATTAATTAAGTCAATAATTCGATTCACATAGAACCAAATCATCATATATGACATGAAACAATGATGTCGAAGATGATACACAGAACACCAACTTAGCATATATCACACACAACACATTGTTTCTTCAAAACATAATTTTATTGATATAATTTTTTAAATGAGATTAGTGAAACCTTGAAATTAAGCACAATAATATGAATAGTATTAACAACTTATCAAATATTTTTTATAAAAATTATGTATCAATAAAAATTATTGATAATGAAATATATGGTTATTGGTATTGTTCTTTTTTGTTTACAAATAACTTTTTCTAAAATTAAATGATATCAACCAAAATATTAATATCATAAAAATTTAGAAAATTAATTTTATAAAAAAAATTATTTATTATTTCATAATAAAAATATTATCTTAGGGTGTATTTTTGGGATTATTCTGGGAAAATTCATTTTGGGATGAATAGTTCTTAATACTACTTTTTTTGTGAAAAATAACTTTTTGATTAATTATTAATTAATATATATTTATATTACACATGAATTTAATGGTAAATTATAAAAATATTAAATATATTAATATAATTTAATTCATGATAATCACATTCTATTAGAAATTGAATATAAAATATTTACAAAACATAAAATAATTTCTACTTTAAAAATATGTATCTTTTCATGTCTACGTGGTCAATGTTAATCATAATTTTTTCAATTATGTGATTTGAATTTTGATCTACATACATTCACATTATTATTAAGTATAATATTTTATAAATAAAAATAAAATTTTAATATTACAATAAAAAACCTATTCGTAAAAGTTCTTTAAATTATTAACAGTGAATAAGGCCAAATTATACCTAATTAAGGACTAATCCTTAACATTAAAGTCCCAAATGACTTATATACCTTTTCAAAACCAAATCGTTGTACATATATAGGGAATACACATTTAATGAAATTGTGTTTTTGGTTTGGTATGTCTTTTGATAAGTAATATCACGTGCACACTTAACTTTCTTTTAAAAATTCCAAATGAGTGATTATTCTTACCTATAAAACTCCATCAACACTCCAACTTACATTAAACTCTCAAAACTCTTATGTTAAGAAACTAAATTCCCAATATAATTTAATATATACCTCAGTTTCTCTTATAATCATTCCCTTGGGATGAAGAATATCAAAGGGAGCCTTTTGGAACAAATCAAAAGGAGTTTCCCGACCTGGAGGTAACACCTTCTCTCACGTCCTTTCTTTTTTTTCATCAAAACTCCACTTTATTTTTTATTGACATTATGAAAACACCATTATCCTTAATATAAATGTATTCCACTATTCTATGAACTCATCCTACACTAACACACACCACCATATAATGGATAATTAACAAACTCTTAATGTGTACGATGATCTACCAACTCACTAAACAGTGATTGTTTAATATTACTTACCGCACTCATGTAGGTCATTATGATGGGAAATAAGTTTATATAAAATATATATTATATTTAAAATGTTTTTATGCCACTTCTATTTCTATATATAACATACCGTTATTCTTTCAATCTTATGTAAATATGATAATTTGGTTTGAGAAGTGTGGACTACCGCCTCCTCAAAGCGATATTATTAGTTCGTACACTACATGGAATGTATTAAGGATGTTTTTAGTGAATATATATGAAATATATGATATTATAATACAAATTAAATATTAATATATATATATATACATATATTTTTTCTTATATTCCTTCTCTCAACATGATAATTAAATGGAAAGAGAGATCATGGTATGTACGGCCTACTGTCTCCATGGATGTTATTTTTTTTATTAAAACATATATATTATATAGAATAATATAATATAAATATACTTAATAGATATGTTATTTATATAATTTTTAAAATTTCATAGTTATTATATAAGTATAATGACCAATGATATTAAAAATAAGACATATGTGAAGAAAAGAGTGAATATTACGCGAAGGGAAAACTTATGATATGATCATTGACAAGAGAGTAATATAAAAACATAATACAAACCTATAATGTTTTATATAAAATTAATTGGTTCCACAAAACTTAATAATAAATTAATATTTCTTATACTGGTGGTTTGAGTGACTATGAAGACAATAAACACCCATGGTAAGGGGATTTCTTCAATGTTTTTATTTTCAGATGATACACAATATGTTTGACACTCTTTCCTATTATGTGATGTATGTGTTTACCATGATTGTATTATATGTATAATATACCTAAATTTATGTTTATCAACATATCCATTGTATGAATATTCATTCTTGGGGATTATGTTTCAAAAGTCCCCAAACAAGTAAAAATGTTATGTCTCCATTTTCCTGCCATGAGACTCTTGTTTTATTATGCCCCTGAAAACATATTCTAGGTGTATGTAAATTAATTTTAAATCATACATAATTAAGATCATTTTTTCATAATATTTAAAGAATCATGTAATTTCCATTTCATAAAAGTTTGATAGGATACCATTTTACCATGTTGTATGTTTTTATTGAGATAATCTCATCCCATTTCGAGATTGTTTATGTTTATGATTAATTTAATAAAATATTTAAATGTATCCATCAAGATTGCCCATGAGTTTCCTTCTCTAGTATTTATTCTAGAAATCAACATTTATTTGTATCCCATTCGAAATTTTTTTATGTAAGATAACATCTTTATGTAAAATTTACATGTCTCTTTCCCTCTGGTCACAAATCTATTGAATCGACAAACCATGTTTTCAAAAAAAAATCCAAAATATTTTCATAAAATATTTTTTGATACCATTATCAGTGATTATGTAATATAAATTTTTTCTTGTTTTCAAATATTACATTTTATGTTTTCAAATCTATTTTCAACGAAATAGGTTTTATGTTATAATAAAATACAATGATTAGATGATATTTTCTTCAAGAATTGTTACTAAAATGGATTTCAAGATTATAAATCATATAATATAACATTCATTAGTTTTACTCATTATTTATTGGGAAATTTATTATATATTTTCATTCACATTCATTCTATTCATGCATTATTTTTAGATGGCATGATGTTTATGGAGCCCATTTCATATTCACAGGTTATATGCATTTGAAATCCACATCTCTTTAGAGTTAATGTTTATGCTAAAATTATTTTGAAACCCATCTATTGAAATGGGTTATTATATGATTAGTTTTTTATGATATCAATTTACATAAATGGTTAATGGTATGATTATTTTTGATCATGTGGTGCATGATTGAAATATTTCCTTATTATAAAGATAAGACTTATATATCCTTCCCCTTAATTGGGTAATGATTTTTATCCCATGAGATAGACTCTGATGGCATTGGGAATTAACATTGACTACTAAGATGGCTATTGGAGTGAACCATGACTAAAAAGATAGTATGAGTAGTGGAATCATGCTACCACAATTATCATGGGAGTGAACCATTACAACCATGATGGTATGGGCAGTGAACCTATACTACAATGATGGTTTTGGAAGTGGTGCCTTGGAAACTATGGAAATAATATTATATGCTTATGTGTCAACCAAAATTACATGAATAATTTATAATTCATGATTTCATGGAAGATATTGATTATTAATTAATTATTCATGTCTTAGGAAATTCAATGTTTTGTTCCATGGATCAGGTATGTGATCTTTGATATAAAGGGTGTGATATTCTCTTTTCATGATCTGGTTCTTATACCCATGTTCTAATGGTTAAGATTATATGTGTCACATTTTTATCCTTACTGAGAATTTTAGCTTACCCATTTTTAGGTTTCCCTCTTCAGGTTATGATGATTTGTTTTATTTTTCACATGTCTCAGGATGGTGATTGACAAGACAAACATAGTTGATACATTGTATCTCATTTGTGAGCTTGTTTATACGTTTCCATGTTTAAAAAGGCACTAGACTGGTATGTTCTTCAAGAGAAAATTTGTGTAATATTTTTTATATTTCGAAACAGTAATGTTTTGTTAATGAATGTCATGATTGGGCCATTATACAATAAAACCAATCAATATTCATTATCATCTCGTTGATCGAACACACCTCTTTGATCCTTTTTGAATATACTTGCCTCTTCTATTTGGATAGAAAATGTAATACAAATAATCAAATAACCAACCTGTAGATATAAAAATATATTACATTGTAAATAGCTCAAAAAGGAATCCTTCTTATTGCTTTTATTGTAATGGTCTTCTATCAAGGACCTTCTTCCCACAAGGAACCATTGTACATAATTTTCCCATTCTTTCATTTAATCATAGTCTACATAAATTGATTGTACATAAAATCCATAAGCTTATATTGATTCATATAAATAATTTACTTTTTAATCATTTTAAATTTAAGGAATCCACTTTATTAATTCCTCTTGTCATTATATTTCATGTGAATCAAATATAGAAGTTCCATATGAGACTTTTCAATATGGCACATCATATAATTAATAATAATTCTATAGAATATGTGAGGTAATGAGATTAGTATGATGTAGGTTCACAACACATCCAAGATCACAAAACCCTAAATATTCAAACACTCAATATATCAAACAATCATGATTACATGAGGTCATTTTATAGAATATTTTAATGAATTGACATGAACTGTGCCTTACATATCGTATATTCTCTAAAATTTCCTTCTCCTAATAAAGATAAATCACATAAGGGAACAAGGTATATTTATCCATATCCTATAGTGGAATTTAAAAATAACCTGCAATAAAAAATAAAATATGAAATTGGACATATATGACATAATACATCCCTCATTTTTTCATATAGGGATATTCTTTATTATCCCCCTTAGAGGTAACTACATGAATTGAGGACTCCATCATGTTATACATTTTCTCCTTTCATAATAAATCATAAAATCACCTATAACACATTTGGAATTTTCTATCATTGAGTATATTCGGGTTATATATAATGAATTTTAGTAATAATATTGATGTCATATTACCTTCCATTTATTAACTAAAATATAAAAACAAATAGATTTTAATAATTTTTCTTGATTACCCAAACTATGCTATAATACACGTAATTTATTAGTCTCCCACTATTTCTTAAAATTATAATACCCCTCATAATTTGATCTACAATATCTGATAACTAAGTTATTCTAGTAAAAATGAATCATATTTCCATTAATATACCCCATAACATAGCAATGATAAAACTTTGATGGTAATTATGTTGGGGCATCTTTCCATCTACATTATCTTTTAGCGATTCAATTCAGTTGGTGGAATACAAAATATTATAATCATTGACTTGGATTTCATAAATGATTTCCATGAAATGGTCCTTAATATACTATTTCCAATACACTCAATAAAGTGTTGATTAAGTCAACAAATTATATTTATAATGAATACCCACAAATTGATAGTGTCCTCAAATATGTCCTGACTGACACTTTTACCATGTGTGTGTCTTTACTCAACAAATGGAAGGTGATGTATGGCTTTCTATTTTCAATGAGGAATTTTTTTAATTATGGATATAGTTTACTCCATTTATATTTTCAATTATTACTAATATTTTTTAGATTATATGTAAAGGATTAACAATGTATGAAAAATATAATTTCAAAATAATATATATATTTTTCATCTTAGATGATTGTTAATTAATTTATTTTATGGGATTAGGAAAATACATCTCATAAACATAAATAAATAACCATTTACAAGAATAAAATATAATAATTAAATATGACATTATCATGACCTTTATGAATGGTTAAATTGTCCATTATGTGAAAAACTAATAGTTTCATTAGGGAAATAAATCTGTAAAACATAGATTACATGGATTATCAACATTACAATCTACCCCAAAAACATGTCTTATCAATTAAGGGGGTAAATTAGTGTATGTTAATATCTAAAAACTATCCATCTGTAATGATCTTATTTTTATTTTTTAAGAACACATATGTCTTCCACACATGTGATATGAAATGATGAAAACAATAAAAGAGAGGGACAAAGTATTTTAGATTGTTCACCATATTTGTCTAATATAATGAACATAGATAGAAATTTTCGTATGTGTGTGAAAAAATATAGCTCAATACTTTTAGATAAAACGATCATATGAGATAAACTAACAGTCTTGGTTTACAACCATGAACAAGGGAACACTCACTACCCACTATAAAGAATGTAATTCACTGATCATCTTATAATTGTCTTCTCCTTTAATAAATTCATGGTATAAACCACACTAGATATAGCGAAACTCATAGTAAATCCTTATTAAATATACATTGAATTACCGCTATAAAACATTATTCCCCATAACACCACATTATTTTGAATTGTTGTAATTTTTTCAATTTAGTTTTGAGGGGAACTATATAACAATCATCTGTCCCATTCCATCATTATTTTTCTTCATTCAATTCATGATTATATAGGAATACAGTGCTCTATTTTATATTTACTTATTATCATCCCAACTATAACTCCCCCAAATGTTATATATTATTCATCAAGATACCAATTACTAAATAAATTTCATATATGAATTTCTCGTAATTATAATTTGAAAATATCACCTTAATTATTAGTGAGAATGGATTTTATAAATTCAATGTCCATTATCTATTATGTATTCATGATAAATTTTCCACCAAATTATAGAATAATAATCCTTCCCTGGTCAAACCATCATCCTAAATCAGATCCACATATATATTTTGACTTTTTCATTTAAAAATACACTTAACCAATACTAAAACATGTGTCACCTCCTGGCCCATTGGGGAAATCCATGATTACTACAATCCCAGCAATAATAAGAAATGATATATTGGACAGTACTGAGTAAGAATATCACACACATGGGTGGAATTATTCTTATGTTACTACATAAATAAAAACATCTCCAAGACTATAAAACATTGAATGTTAATGTAAAAGTGATAATAAATTCATGTGTACATCTAAATCTTTCAAAAAGACTATAAAAATAAGTATTGACAATTATAAGGGATAAATATAAGCCTATTAAAGTAAAATACAGTACACCATACAAAATATTAGTGGAATGATATCAAATGAAACCATCAGTTCATACCACTGACGTTATAACTCGCAATTATCTTCCTGGTCCTTATCCCTCTAAGACTCTATCAAAATAATTGTCATCTTCAAAAGACTTGAAACTTTCTTGTAGATTCCATATAGAAATTAGTATAAAAAACCTTATTGAAAACCCTAAAATTAAAAAACACAAACTGTCAAGAGAGTAGTCATTTTAAGAAATAATGAAAATCAAAATATATGCCATAGTGAAATTTATTCGTAGTAAAAACCTAGATAAAGTCAATAAGTACACCATCCCTCAAGCCATCCTCAAATATACTTGTAAAACCATGATTCTAATGTAGGTTTTACTATAATTCTCATTCCAGGACAACCCACTACATGATCCAAGCTTTCAATGATGGTTCTCATCTGAGAAGTCATGATTATAAGGTCTCACTTAAGAAGTATTTTAATGATCTCCAATAACCAAACACTAGATGGGGGTAACCCCTAGGTTTTATAGGGGATTATACAAACAAAGCATGTGTAACCTTCTTGATATTGGATAACTACCCTATATATGTTGGTCATGAAAATACCACAAAACCCAACTAGGTGAAAATATAAAATGATGAACGATCACACCCAGATCAACTGTGGGACACTGAAAACCCAATCCTCATCAAACTATGTCAAGGGGATCATAGTCATTTTTCCATAGTGTATTTAGAATTTGTACCCTTATAGGAATTATCCATGGGAACTTACTCAACCGATAGTGGAATATAATGAAGAGACGTTGGGAAACAAATTTCCTAAAAATAAGCACACAACATGTATTGTGATTACACTACTAGAACCATGATGTTCTAAATAGTCATTTTCTATTCTGATGTCTTCCATCCCAACCATATGTACTTTTAGTTTTTTCAATGATATAGGTTTGTGCCTCTGTGTGTGTACATGGTCTTTTCGGCAAATATGTGTCTCAAGGACACACACCAATCTTCTAGTGTCAGGTCATACAACATGTGACACGTGACACATGGTGTTTTATCTGTATCTCTAGGTGTAATCACTAACAAAACATGTGGGAACATGATGTGTGTTCTCTATAAATGAAGTTGAGTTTTCAATAATTTCCCAGACACTCATTAATATTCACACATTCATCGATTCTAATAACCCCATATAATCCCCAATAATATGCACTTATAATCATGGATATAGGTATTACTGAGTCTAGCTATCACAACTGACTGGGTCACAACCATCTAATCATCTCGAAAAACATTCATCATCACACCATGCCATGATTGCATACCTAATCGAGAAATATGGAATTCTAATTCAACCTCAACTCACAAACAGTTTCCCACCACAATCATCACACAATGATCATTACATATAACACAGTAACAAACCCTTAATATCAATCTTTTTCATCAAATAAAATTCAGGAAATGTTCGAAAAATAGGTATTTCTCAAAATACCAGCAAAATAAAACACCAATGAGGAATTAATGAAGAACAAGGGAAGAAAAAAATTAAAAATTAAATAGTAAGGAACAATATGAATATTTTACGATGTCCTTGAATCATTTAAATTTAAAAGATGAAAAAAAGAGATATAATAATAAATAAAATAAAAAATCCATATTCTGAGTAGAATAAACATAATACTATAACCATGATTGACCCTTGAATGTTTTTATGGTAGGGTTTATTAACATCCATCATGGGAAAGTAAATAAAAAAATAAATAATAGAAGTAAAATACCATATCTATAGTTTGGATTATTCACCATCAAATGTTAGCTTCACATCGATGTTATTAGTGATATCCAAGAGATTTGTCATCGAAAATGATATTTGATTCATTATATAACCCCAATATCTCTTATAATTTATATTCTCAAAATTAGTAGGACTGTATGGTAAACGGTTGGATTATTCAAAATTTATATTTATATAGTATCTTATTTCTTTATGTGTAATTAAAAAATAAAATAAATATTAATAATTTATTTAATTATTTCACACATAATGACCCTTACATGCATCACCTGACAATGACAAAGATTATGTCACACCTATGATAAACGAAAATCTGAAAACAGAATAGAGGAAATATATTTCTAATTAGATCATCCTTTAGGGACTTATTATAATATTATAGGAAAAAGTCATGTTTGTGATATAATATTTTTTTATTTTTTTATTTTAACAATATCAAGATCACCATGCCTTAAAATTTCACTTCATCTAAAAACATAGCTCTAGATGTATTCATTAATATATGTCAAATAATTTCATGGGAAAAAATAGAGATATTATATTTACATTAAAATAAGATTGTTTTCAAGAATGGAAATATCCAACTAAAAAATATGAAGATACTATGATTTCAATTGGGTATCCCACACCTCAGTGGTTTCCTAGAGACTCTTCTACTACAAATGAAAACAAAATAAGGGAATTTGTAACCCCATCATGATATTATCCAAATGATCTTCATTCATCACTATGAATACTATAATGGTATGTCAATACTCAATTTCCAATGTTCCACTTTAAATAAAATGCAACTATTAAAGCTCAAACCTCCTCCTCCAAAACACATGGAATACATCATTTATATATTCCATATTTTTATGTATAGATATGTGGTATGATACAACATCAACATTATACAATATATTTAATGTACCATTTAATCATAGATATAATTTTCAATCCTTGATAAATAATCATAGTCCACATTGTGGTCAATCCTTGAGAAGAACATAGTCTCCCTCCTTGTACTCCAAAGTCCCCCATTATATGGTTGAATAAGACATTTGAAAGATCTTTGTATACTATATATGATCCTAGATTATCTTCAACATCTCTATCATCTCTCTCACTAACTCTTATACAAAATTTCATAACTCGGTGGGACTGGTCTGACAAAGTGGTAACATGTAGGGTATCTTTTACAAGGCCTCAAATGGTTCCAAATCAATGAGGTAATGATATATGTTGTTGTAGGAAAACTCATCCATGGATAGGTGAACCTAAATGAAAATTCCATCTTCCAACACACATGATTAGTTAATGTCATATATAACTTGAATGGTCTACTTGGTCTGGCTATCTGTATGGGGGTCTAATTCCTTGATAAAATGAGATTGTGTCCCAAATTATTCCCATAATACTCTCTATAATTATGATGTTCATTAATAATCACACTATGGAATTATTTTTAGTGTATTATATAATGCTATAAAATAATTATCATGTAATTGTGTCCCATGCTCTCTAATGAATATCATAGTTGGATAACAATGTATTGAGATGACATGGTGAGTAGTTCTATGATCACCCAAATGGAATCATTTAATATAGATAATCATGGAAAACCAATCATGATTTCCATAGATATTTCATCCCACATACAAATTGGCTCTTTAAGGGGTTGTGATAGTCCAACTAAAACCTAGTACACATCCTTCACCAGATGGAAGTGAGGCATCAACCTGAAAACTCTATAAAAATATTCATCATCCATAGTGACCAGAATTGATGATGAATGTCCCTATTAATCCTCAAAAAACCATGATGTACAAATAAAGGGAATATATGAATCACCATCATCAATTCCTCTCCCAATGATACTAGTATAATTGTAATTCCTCTAAAAATAATGATTTTCTCCCAACCATTTGAAAATATATCAAGAGAACATCAAGTGGATATCTTAAAATGTGTTGTATTAAAGTTTGTGTCTCCAATGTATCAACCCCTATATTGATGTATAATTGGATTGGTAGAAACCATTGAATAGAGGTATGATTAAATAAATATATTAACAAAGGATAAATTCATGAAAACTACTCTGAAGCCTTTACCAATAATGTCTAATAAGATATCATACTATGAGAATACACTACCACATTCCCCCTCCCAGGATTATATAAAATATCATTCTGTTACTCCTAGATGACTTTATACATGACCTCCAGCTAAATTAAATATCATTATAAGAGAATATATACTTGGGAATCACATGTTCAATATAGACAATAAACTACTTATATTTATGGTAGTGTCACTATAACTTCATGGTGAAGACAAATACTTCTAGATCCATCTATTCAGGGAGAAGTACACCAATAATTATTCTAGATCATGGGTCATGTACTTATTCTTATGTGGAATCATGTACATGGGACCAAAGGCAATCAATAGAAACCTTTTCATCTTGACACTTCCACACCAAATCCCAAAGGCATAATTGAACACTATGGAATTAACACCACCCTCTTTGAATATCAAGATGGGTACCCTCGTAACCCTCTTCCAGAATTCAGGAAATGAATTGTATAACCATTTTATCAATGTCAATCGATTTCAATTTCATATAAAAGCTATCATCGGTTATGAAACTCTAGAAAAAATGGGAAAACATACAATAGCATTCTTCCAACAGAAGGAAAAAAGCATACATCATTCATTATCATGGAATTATCAAAATAAATCACTACATTAGCCTTATTAGGATCCATTTATACTCCAATATCTGATATCAAACCTCCCACAAATTGGACTTCTCTAATATAGATCTCACACTTTATGTTATATTCATAAATCTAGTTCTCTATAATCATACCCACGACTATCTCCTAGTGTCATATGATATTCTCATTGGATGAAGAGTACACTACAATATTTTTGATGAATACAACTACAATATCATCTATGAGAGGATTAAATAATAATTTAATCTTTTCCCTGAAAAATGTTGGGGTATTAATTAACCTAAAAGGAATCACTATTAACTCATAATGGATATAGAGACATTCAGCCATTATCTTCGGTATATCCTCATATCGTACACATAACATGTGATAACCTAATATGAGATAATATTCTAGAACCATAGTTCCTATCTAAAACATATATAAGGTAATTAATCCTATATTTCAGACACATATTCATTGTTGTCACTGGGTTTAGGTGCTTATAATCTACCCAAAACCTCAATCTCACATCCTCCTTCCTAGAAAACATGTTTAGGGATGCCTAGAGGAAAAAGTGGTGCTGGAAAAGCCCAAAATGAGTGTGTCCTTGAACTGAACCGTCATCACTCATTGATCTGTAAAAAATTTAATGATATTCATGGGTAGATTTTAGGCACATCCATAGGTGCTAGTCTATTCGTAAGCCTGTATCATATTGGGGAGGTAATCCTAGAACATTATCTTAAGAGACATCGTCATAATTCCCCATCATTGTTGAGATCTTAAATTTCAAAAAAAAACTCTATGAAAATCCTTATTCTAACGAAATAATGGTTAATAATTTGTATAATCCTTTACATTATTAAATTCGTCCCCTCATTTTTTTCCATCTCCCTAATGAAGGAACCCCTCTACCAATCACAATGGATGAACCACATCAACTCCCTATAACTATCAATGAAGGGGTGAATTGTGTATTACCATTCTATACCTAAGATAACATCATAAGACATCAAATTGTCTATAAAGATATTTCATACTTTATTCACTCCCTAAAGGAGTCAGGTAAGACTATTGGAAGAAGTGTGTAGTCCCTAATTCCTCTTCGGTAGGAGTATCCATGGACAATGGTCAAGTAAAGGGCATAATCAGAATTTATAAATCCAAAAAAAAGAACTATAAAGAAATGAAATATTCATAATCCGGTTTATCAGTAGTAATGGTAATTTTGAAAATACATAGATCATACTTCTTGTCATACTAGGCACCTTACGGTAATTTTAATCCTTTACACATAGCTATCCTCATCCATGATAACCTGCTCCATAATTATATAACCGACAACCTTGGGGTGGTGGTAAAAATAGTTAAAACCATCATCACAGCCAACTAAACCCTTTTATCCTCTTCAACATCTAATCCCACTCATATACCTAGTCTATATATATTTTATATGCCTAGGTGGTTCATCATCCATTTCCCTATAAGCTACAAATTGGATCAAACAATGCATTGTGAGATTTCCCCGACCGTTATAATAGAAACACTACCTCTCCCTCTCTCAGAAAACTATAACTATACCCATAGCCATGACATAAAACAAATTATCATCAAATTGTCTCATAATTAGTATTTCAGAACCAAATTCATGTGTTTGTCACAGTCTAAAATATTCATAGGTATTCACATCTATATTCCCACTACCAATATCAGTTTTCAGTGTCTACACTGCATAAAATATCTATACTACCGACACCTTCCCTTACACTCAAGCATAGTTGGGAATAAAAATAGATATAACTCTATCACTAATATCATATAATAGTACTTAATCCAAATTCCATGATAATAAGTATAAATATTTAACAATATCCGTATAGTGTTGAAAATTTGTTGTGAACATCATCGACTAATATTACAAGGTCATGCTACCGTACTAAATCTATATAAGCTCCTAGATACACAATAATAAAATTTTGATGGATAGAATCCCACCCTAAAGATAATATTGATATATATCTAGTAATTCATCATCTCATATATCATCTGAGTCAGTAGACTCAACAATCTCCCAAAAAATCCCAATTGATTACTCACCACTAAGACCACCATTTGATACATAGGTGTCCTTACTAGTAAAAATGCTATAGTAATTTCCTCTAAACAATACTCAAATACCTAGTGTATGAATAAACTATAAAAAAATGATTCTACAACCATTAAAGAAAATAAAGTATAATCAACCAACACACATCTTTAACTATAATATATGGTATATCATTCTTCTCAAAGGTTGTAGCAAAATTGGAAAACCACCCAGAGGTACCACCTCCTATGTAAGAATCTATATTGAAGCCCCATCAAATGAAAAATGATCCTTAATATACTAATATATAATCATAGATTGATGTCTATATGGATGTATCATTGAATATTTGGAATCACCATAGTTAATAAAATATATCTGGTGGTGCTAACTCAAAAAGTACATTAAAACCACAAGCCATTCTTATATGATTCATGTTGTAATGTTTTCCCTACAACCAATGAATACATTACCTAATTATACAATAAGGTTATAAGAGTCTTGGTGAATGTATACATTTTCCACAACACCAACATTTTTCATGTTATACTTATAAGTAAACTCAAAAAACAACACTATTAACATATTTCCCAATCCAATCTCATAGGCTTTTGTTCAATGGTATAACATATTTTCCTGATTCCACTCTATCATGAACTACCCATCTAGGTTGACCCTGACTACACTATGCCCTCCACCAATAGGATAGAATTGGAAACAAGCACATATTAGGCATTTCAAACAAAAATGATGAATTTTTCTAATGTACAAAAACACACCCATATCCCAAATCACTCAATAATTGAAAATAAATTACCATTGGAAACAAACTCATGCATCTATCAACATATAAAAATTAGAGTATGAAAATATTGAAATCAATCATGAGGACTAAATGAAATACCACAAAAACATGAGAAGAGTTTATCATACTAAATTAGACGGGGTTACTATCAAATAAAATCACTAGTACACACCTTATCCTTTCTAGATAACTATGATCGTCCTATTGGTATTCCCTATAGGACTCCATAAAAATGACTGTCATCTATATAATACATTAAACATATTGGTAGATCCCATTTTTATTTTTGTATAATGATATACAATATGATACCCCAAAAATGGAAAACATAATTAATCAATATCATAGAAAACTCATGAAGATATGTCAATAATAATATGAAACATAATTATATATAATCGTAGGGAAAACACTGATATACTCACGATGTACATCACACCTCAACGAGGTCTCGACCGTACTTTCGTCCCATATATTTTAATTTACACTTCATAGGAGTTCTCATTCTGGGAAAACTGACTCTATATGACAAGATGTCAGTGATGGATCTCATCATAGAAGTCATCCTCACCATGTCTCACCAAATAAGTACTCGATGGATCTCTCGGATCCAAAAAACAATACAGGGGGACACTTCTAATTCAGTTTGGGGACACCACATACCCTACTATCGTAACATGCGATATATGGGATTATTTCCCTATGTATGTTAGTCATTATTATACTAAAAACCCCGTAAAGGGAGAAAGAGAAAGTGATGGATGATAAAACCAAGAAACTATAAATGAAACTAAAAACATCATCCACATATCATTCTATAAAGGGGATCATAATCCCATGATCATGAAATAATTCCATATTGTGCCATAATTCAAATTGACTAGGGGAACTCACTCTACCAATAATGGTCTATAATAAAGATACTACATTCTTAAAAGTTCCCAAAAATATGTAAATGGAATTTACATGGTGTACATGTAATGTCCTATGATAATTGGAATATATTGTGTCCTTTCTTATGTCCAACAACCCTTTCTCGTGTACTTTGAGTGATACCCATCTACCTGGTCAGGCTTGTTGACATTCTAGTGTTCTTATACATGATTGTATATATAACCATGTTTCAAAAATTAATTTGATAATAAACCATTATTATTTCACAAAATGTTTTATACATCACATGGTCTGTGATACTTATCTCTATGCATAAATTATAGTCTCACATGGGGGTTCCCACTATGTGAGTTATTTGGACTACAAACCGTATAGTCATGAATTTCCCATAAATTACATAATCTTCACAAGTTTATCCACAACATCGTCAAACTTTATTAAACAAAAAATATTCCAATAATAGTTGACATATAATAAGTTTTGGCCCCATACATAGTGATTATAAGTTTTCTATCTACTCAGCTTAGAAAACCTCCATTTTCACAAAGTACTACCATTTTGATCCAGATAGGAAAACAAGGAACAATGATTCAATTCTAATCAATATACGATATCCTAAATTCATCATCAACATTTTATTTCTCTATATTTCACTATCATCTACCACTCTATTCATTATATTTCAATTAATAATGGTCATGAAATGATATAATACCTTGTATTGGTAAATCAGATAGAAAATTAATATGTCGTTGAAGAA
Organism: Viscum album; assembly: GCA_963277665.1. NCBI lineage: Eukaryota > Viridiplantae > Streptophyta > Magnoliopsida > Santalales > Viscaceae > Viscum > Viscum album. Next base: position 1,728,302,565 of record OY728140.1, read on the forward strand.
CTTGTGATGAACATTGGATGGAATACATTAAGCAAAAAAGTGGATTGAACCTCAACCATTTTCAGGACTTCCTTAAATAATTTATATTATAATAAAGATTATTAATAATAGATTTCAATAATATCAAATTCCCAGAATCCCAATAGAATTAAATCAATGCCAAAAACACGATTGACAAGTAAATCACACTTTTAATGGAGTTGATTCCTGTTGACCATTGGATAATCAATGGAATAAAAAAATACAAATAATGTTTCCTTACAAGGCTTTGAGTTAATCTCTAATGAAGATATTTCATATATTTAAATTATTGGTGATATCTGTGAGTTGTGTATGAATAAATGATCCACAATCCGTTGTCATTTTCTAGTATCTCCTACATCAATTCCTCTCTCAAATAGTAGGGTTATGCACCTAACAATATTATTATTCATAAACATAGATTAATTTTTGAAAAACTAGTTATAGTATTAATTTTAAAATCAAATTGAATTTTATAGTTTATTTAATTATTTGACTCATGATAGAACTCAATCCCAACTACTAACATTGACCACAATTATGTTGATCCTGGGGAAAACCCAATGTTCTAAACTCAATAGTTGCCATAGATTTTTAATAAGATCCTCTATTTGAGTCATATTTTTAATATTTTAGGAAAACATCAAGGTCAAGATATAATATATTTTTAATATAATTATTATATAAACACTAGAATCATTGTGCCTTAAAATATCACGTAGTATAATCACCTATATCAAAAAAATATTCTTTAATATATTTATATAGTGAAAATTAAATAAATAATGATGTTTTTGATTACTCCATGAATCCTATAACATTTTACATTATATTAGGGTCGAGGATCAGGTCATAACCATTAAAATATCCTCCTTACTGAATTAAAATAAACCAATTATCATTGATATAATATTCACCAAAACGCGGTTTGATCATCCCCATGAATAGTTATTAAATTAGTTAATAGATTTTGTAGATTTGTTTTAAAAAATAAATCATAACTATTTATATGGATGGTATATTATTTATATAAAAATCCTTCCATAAATATGGGATGCTCGCAACAACATTAAAAAGTTCCATGTCAACCCTACAATGTCAAGTATCAACATTATAATGTCCTAAAGCAACCATATTAAGTCAAATAGTATTCATAAAATGATATAGAGAAAACTCAAGAGGTAGTACGCCAACATTACGAGAACGATCCCCTAATTTATGACGTCATTAAATAATATTAAAATGTCACACACCGAGACTATGAGGTCACACACCTCTTTATGGGTTAAATATTCAAAAAATATGATAACACACACAAACATTACCAGAATAGGCATATGGTATGTCTTAACAGTAACCATGGTCTTATAAACCCTTTGCATATCTATACATCTTCCATAACATTATACAGTTTCTTTAAAAATCCTATAGCCTTAATGAAATTAAATCCTTTAACATAAGTTATTTCCTTGTGTATTTCTTCTACAATATTTTCAACAAAAATGTACCCAAAAATAACTATAAAGCTATTTATTCTAAGAACTATACCATTTGGTTATGATGTCAAAAATACACTTGATTTAACCCTTACTATCTAAAAAACATTACAAATAATTCAACTAAAAAAATTGACTTTTGATTCCTATATTCCAAGAGTGTATGAATAATTCATTTAACACAATCTATTGACCACTTGAGTCAAGAATAGTGTGAGAAAAAAAAGTTAAATAAAAAATTTCTCTTGAAAACACATCATTGTACCAAATGATATTTCAACCTATTTATAAGCTTCTACTCCCATTGATTTCATAAATCATTATCTCTACCATTCTAAAACAATACTTCTCCTCATTAATCAAAATAACATTGTACCACGTTATAAATGAACCAAAAGAAAAACTCTACAAAATTAGACATAGTAAAGTTAGATATTCAAAAATAAATAATAAGTGAGGGTTACCAACCTGTACTATTTAAGAAATTATAATGGGGGAGTGGGTTCGATACACCAATGAATCTAGTTTTAGGGTTTCAATTGGAATAAAAGGGGAAAAATATAACCTTTGAAATCAATCATGGCAAGATCCAGTATCATAACATCAGCTACATTAATTTGAGTTGAAACATACCCTATGTTAAAAAGAAATTATTCAAACATCTCTTTGTTAAAAACATACTTTATCTCAATTTTATTTAAAATTAACTGATGGATGTGATATTTTTAAGTGGTAAATAGAACATTAGTTATAAAAAATTATATAAATAATATATATTTCATCAAATGTAATTTTTTTATGTTGTTTCTTTATCTATAGAAATTGAGTATATGCTTGAATATAATTTATATATTCATCCTTCACAGATCTCAAAGAGTGTAAATATTGTTTCTTACTCCATTAAATTCATTAACATATAAGGTAAAAAACCACCATAAGTAGAAATCAAATCATTTACTAAATCTACCCATCAATATTAAATGTTCAAAATCTTATATGTGGACCTACTATGATAAAATAAATTGGCATCAACTCTATTTTTATTTTATTGGATTATTCACTTTATTTATAACTAATGGATCAATTTATGATATCTTTGGTAATGGGAAATGTTTCTTATCAGAAAAACAATGTTGTTTTTTTGATTCCATTATGTATAATAAACATCCAATAACACTTAAATATTTAATCAAATTAATCTAATCTTAATCAATATGTTTTGATAGTTTGATCCTTATATATATTCAAGTTCATTGGCCATGATTTTACCATGTCAAAACATTTGAACACTTTTTTGGCATAATATGTTTCAGAACTGAATGTTCCATCCATTCCATCATTAATATGTAATCAAATAACGAATATTATATCACCAATCATGGATATATAAAAATCAAACCTCATTAAATATGAAAATATCTTGCATTATTACCCCTCTAGGCCTCCAAAATTATTTCATTGCAAATGAAAAGAACTAACATCCTTTAATTATTTTTATTATTTATATATTGTGATCATGTCCACTTCATTAAAATTCTAGATTTTTGATGTATTATTCTATATGAGTTCAGAAACCACTATGTTGTATCTTTATTCTAAATAATGACCTTTTTTATCAAAACACCTGGTTATTATCCTCGTCTATTATAATGTTATCCAGAATTCGTATATATACATCATATTAAATTAATTAATTCTCCAAAATCTAATTTCATATCAATTTTATACACATTGATTCTTTTTTCTATGTCCATAGAAAAAATACAATATCCATTAAACCCAAACCATTCATCAAAAAGTGTTATCCATGTCAATTTCATCTATCTAATAATATAGTTTTCACTCTATACATTGGTTGTTCATTTTCACTTGGGAATCTTCATTGATTCGACAACAAATAACAATTTGTTTTGGATAACATTGTTGTATTTTGACCTTTGAAAAATATCCATTTTTTTGGTTATTTTAATATTTCTAAAGTTATTTATACATAAAAAACACTGTGTTAATGTCTAGATGTTTTTGTCAAGGATTATTCTTCTACAAAATATTAAAAAATAATTTATCAGTTTGTCCTTCTGTCTCTATATATTTAATTGGGGTTCATTGGTCATAATTAATATTGTTCACAGTGATTTTTACTGTGGTATTTTTTTTATTAGTTTCTATTTATAATGTACATTACACATTATTGATTCTTTTAAAAGAGTAACTTATTTCCCATTTATATCCCCATGATCTAAATATTCCCTAAAAAATTTATACATTTAATATATGTTATTTATGTGTGAAATGTTAGCACTATCTTTTTAAATATTGTTTTCTATATTAAAAATATGCTCTCTTTCAACAACTATAACATACCACCTTTCAATTACATAAAATACCTTTTTTGAAAAACATGTAATAAATACATTTGGGGGATGGTAAATAGAAAATTATTCCTTCTCCTTGTGATTCAAACATTTTTTTTAATTATCAATATTGAGATAAAATTAAATTATTTAACAGAATCTAAGGTACTTGAGTGGACGTTTCTTCCCTTATATCATTTTTACAGAGCCTTTTATATATAAAAATATAAAAAGGATCTGATAGATATATCTACTGATGTAAGAATATATTACATACAACACAATCATTTCATTTCAATGAAAAATGTTTTTTGTATGAATTTTAAATAATAGGGAAGTTATAATGCTATAATAATTTTATACTGCAACATAGTGGTTGAATAGGGCCATCTTACTTGAGAAGACTTTTAGTCAATAACAAAAAATAGAAAATTCATTTTTATTATATTTCTTCCTTCATTATTTTATGAATACCATGAAATATGAGATGAGAATGAGAATAAAAATAAAAATAAATATATTGACACAATGAAATAGAGTAAATATAGTTCAGAGAATAAAGGAAATTCTCTTAATAATGTCATACAGAGAGAACCTTCATTTTATTATTTTATGCCTACATAATTATACCACTTTATCACAAGCATAAAAATACATTTCTAAATTATTTTTGAATATATAATGAACTCAATAATCACCATATAAACTGCACATCCACCTCCCCAAATGAGAGATAATTGATGTAAAATAAAAATTTGACCGTTATATGACCACAAAGTGGATTAAAATAACCACAACTCATCATCATATTAACCTATTGTATATATTAAACGTGAAATTTAGATTTCTAACAGATTAATGACCTAAGATATTTCTATGGTCACCTACTCTACATCATGAGTACAAGAGGTCTTGGTGGAGAAATAAGAGAGAGGGATAGAGAGATAAAAACATGAAGGAACCTTAATTTAATAATTACTGTGAGTTTATTAAAAATAATGAAACTAAACTATATTATAATTGAAATAAGTATCTATGGACAAATTTTTCAATCAAATGGATGATTTCCCTTAATGAAGAATGGTCATTATATTTAATGGGAAAATAATTATCCACTGTTCGCCCTTATGATCTCAATGTTTCTAAAAAAATAATGAAAATTTAATCTCTATAAATACCGTTAAATATATTTTAATTTATCTATGCAAGTGAGGTAGTTCATATATTTGCATACCCATATTCTTGTATCTTCATCATCAGAAAAAATATGGGACCATACTGGAATGAAATGCATTGATGGTGCTTGAAGATATTTGGTGTGGTCTTTTTTAGCCAAATAATATTAAGAAGAATTAAAATCAATTCACTTTGTAAAAGAAGATAATAAAATCTCCATAATATTTAGAATAAGACATTCACAATTCATGGGAATGTCCATATGATTTAGAAGATGTTATCTAAAAGAATAGGCTCATAAGACTCACCTCGGGATCAGAATGAAGAGAATATAATATTGGTGAAGAGAATCATATTATGAATGGCTACAATATAATTATTAAAATTCTAAAATGTTATTTGAATTATCATTTATCTTATTTTAAATGAATATTTGCGATGAAATACTTATAAAATAATGTTAAGAATCATTTATTCCAATCTAATTAAGGTGTTGGTTGAAAATAAATACGATGATGGAAAGGATGTGAAGTCACAAATACCTCCCAATATAACTCAGAGGGGTATGAAGTAGATCATAAACATATTCAAATTCATGAGGAAATCATTATAAACGAAATATTTTTTAATAGATTGAACGATTTTTATTTAAAATATTAATTATCTTAGGATTTATATGTGAGATTACCAAACATTAAATTGTTTGATGGCCATAATAATTTCTATGAAATATTATAATGTGAAGATATATTTTTTAATTCAGAATAAGAATCCAAAATTTATAAATATTTTGATAAGGTAGTTTAGTGTTGTATGTAATTAGAATCATAATCATAGAAGGAAATAATTTTTTGGAGTCAAATATTTTTGAAATGGTCCATCAGATGCAGTGTGTAACCGATTATCATAGTAACATTAAAATCGATCATCATATAATATTATGGTTGAATAAAGGAGTAGTGGAATAATTTATATTTATGGGTAATTTTTTAGACTAAAAAAATTAAAATAAATTATATTTTATATAGAAAAATGTGAAAATTAATCTAGTAGGCCAATAAATAATTATTCAACAATTTTCTTCAAGATGTAATCTTATATTTACCATATCAGGTCAGTCATGATATAGAATAACTCTGTTATGATTGTCAATAAGCAATGATGTTTGATGACACTTATAACATCATATGTCATTGTATCATTCATATACGGAATAGATGAAAATAATATTTTTTTCTTCCACTAACAATAATATTTTCAATGGGGTCTTGATATTATATTTTATGTAGTTTACCATCTGTTGTCAATGTGGACATCAAAATGGGAAACAATATCTAATGATCGTAATTGCAAGACATCTATTTTTCCTATATTTGTTTCTTAACTGGTTTGGAGTAATGTATTCAATAATTAATAAACTTCTCCATAAATAGAATATCAGAATCGGGAATTAGAAGAAAACTAATGAAAGAAAATAAATTCTAATGTGAGATGAAGATGTGAGAAGATTTGAGAAGAATTGAGATGAAACAAGAAGAGGGGATATGTGTTGAAGAAGTCAAATTTCTAACCTAAATTCATTGAAATTATATATTTTGGGAAATTATATTGAGAGGGAATGATTTTTAGAATCCCACCCAAACCTTATTTGTATTTCATATTAAAAAATAATGTACTTTTAAATTCTATCATCAATGTTTTGTTAAATTGAAAAGGCGGAGTGCTGATGAATTGTAGAGAGAAGCAGTATCCATATTAAGAATTCATAAGGATGTTTTCTGGATAGAATATTAAAATATAGGAGACAATATAATAATCACATATCAAGTTTTATAATGGGTGATCAGACAGGGATTTTCGGACTAAGGAAGAAGTAGTTTAGTATTTTTTGAATGCTATTCTTATAGGGTTACTATCATACTGAGAAATCAGATAGGGAATTTGCAATGGAGTGTCATTTTGTAGAATAGTATGATGTTAGCTACTTCTAGTGAGGAATGTTAATAATTTTTTATAAAGGTCATATTTGTGAAAAATTACATGGCATCACAGAATCATGTATTATTGTATCTGTTTAATGTCTCTTAACATGATATGAAAATTTTATTAAAAACATTTGTGCAACATGAAGGAAATGAAATGTTATTTGGTCATAGTTTTACAGGAGTATAAATGAATATCATACAAGTTGTATTACACAAAAGTAGTGTTTTCTAGTTCATTGTGTTGTATCATATTGATTACATACTGTACTAACAAAGTTGCTACTCATTTTGATTGGTGATCCCAGTAAATTCATGTGCTCCCGTGGATGTGTGATTGGTTTTGTTATTAGTAATGTAATAACTCAATAACACAAGGAAATAATTTTTTAAAATTAAAATGTATAATTGATTCATCCCTCACCCTCTTAGTTATATATTGATCCAACTTCATATTCTCAATTGGTATTATAAATGAAGGCTTCTGTCCTTTACTCGTTGATGATGTTTTAAAGAAAATTTGGGATAAATAATCAAATATTTAGGAATAGTAAATAGATTATTGTCTCCTATGATAATAATAATCTTATCTAGAGATATAGAATCATTCCATATCTTATATCTACTAGGTATAAATTTTGTGAAGCTACAATAGATGTATTTCCTCCCATGGATGACAAAGTTCCACTTTTATCTATTGTAATAAGAATCATGAGAATTATTGAAGGGCCAAGAATTATTTAATCTCTTATCTTTTTTTAAAGTGAATTCCTATGAGTGAATAGTTTTTACATACCTAAATGTATCTGAGATATGCTGAAGAAAATTTATGAAAGTAATAAAAAAGTGAAGAAGGAATAGTTAAAAATCCAGATATTAAAATATGAAAATCTCATGATAGGTGAATATGAATCTATTTGTGACTTCTTCACCAAGATGAATGAAATTTAATGCACTATTAAATATCTTGGTGAAAATTAAGAATATTTTACAGAAGATGAAAATATCATGAGAATTCTTCCAGAATAAATTTATTCTAATGTTTCTTTATTAGAATATATAGATCCTAAAAAGATCTCTTTATATATTTTCATAGCAAATTCTTCACATATGAAATAAAAATTTGGGAATCTATTAAAATAAAAACAAAATTTAATAGAGAAATGACTTTCAAGTATTCAAAGAAAGTTAAGACATATAAAATTCTTATTAGAAATCATGCTCGTCATTATTATTCCAAATAATGAGGTATGTAAAAAAATCATGAGGAAATTTTATCATAATATTATAAATACTAAAATAAATTTATATGAAAATACAATAGGAATATTTCCATAAAGTGTTTTTATTTTTAACGATTGGTCATTTTGGTGATAATTTTCTGTACCAAAATAATGAAGAGGATAGTGGAAAATATTATATAATGTATAGAATTTCATGGAATAAAAATAGTTATAATGATAAATCATATTACAACGGGAAAGATAATAAACTCTTCAAATCTATAAGATGTTTTCTATTATATAAAAGATATAAATAAGAAAAAAGTCATGCTAATTATGAAATGTCTCTGAAGAAGTTCAATAATATTTTTTTTGCAATATCTATCCATGAAGAATTCAAAAGGTTAAAATCCAAAGAACTAGAATCTCTATTAGAATATAATATGAATGAAGAATTGAAAACTTGTTTGACTAAAATTGAGAGTATATAGAAATAAATCAGGAACTGAAATGTGAAAAAACGTCCTAAAATAATCAAGAATGTTTTCTTGATGGGAAATTCAAGATAATAGAAGATATATATGAATGTAGTAAATCTATTGAGTTATAAAATAATCATAATGATCATATAGAAATTATGATGAACGAAAGATAATAAGAATTGGAAGTCATCTAGCATATATGTTGTAATGATGAAAAGAGTGTTATAAGATTCAATAATTATACCTCTAATGTTTTTGAATGATATTGAAAGGTTAAACATGATAATGATAAAAAATTATGTTTGATTATGTAGTTTTGAGAAATCCTTTTAAATTGACCAATAATCTTGATATGTTGATACTTTATAGGGGGAAAAGTTTATATAGTGGGGTGTAAATTCTGGCATCCCATGTAAAATTTCTTGAATCCCTATATATGTTTTTGATGTTATTTTACTTTTCTTATATAATGTGTTTTTGGAATTTTATTTTGATGTGGCGGGGTATCAGGTTTTGTTTTAGATCAGGACTTTGAATGACTTTATGGGGGCTGAACATTTTCATTATCTGGTGAATTGCATCCTTCATGTCTTTATTTTGAGGTATCCATTCATTTAATATCATTAAGATGAATAATTCCCAGTTTCCCCCGGACAAGTTGATACAAAATGGAATTGTCTAGATTGATAGCATGTGGAACTTGGTTGGCACATCATTAGGGGACATTGTGCGCCATTCCTATGAAACCGTGCTACTATGTGAAGCTTTGGGACAAAGGTGAACCAAAAGGTTTTCAAACTGTTTAGAGATCATTTGGGTTAACTATTTTGTATTTCCTTCTCATGTAGTGAGGGTCATATGATTGTATTGGGGTTTATAAAATCATGCAAGAAAACTGTGCAACTTTTCCAAGTCATTAAAAACTGAATTTTTTTTGTGTCCTCTTGGGATTCGACCCCAAATCCACCATAATCATCGCATTAGACCTCTCCAATCATATTTTCCTTTTTATCACTATATAACCAGCATTATTAACCCTTTTATATTTTTGTTTTGGTGAGGTTTCATATTTGATACATCATGTAAGTGAGTTTCTTCATTTTTTTCTCCTCTTTTTTTGGGGTTTACCTTCCTCTAACTTTGGGGTATTGTTATTTTACATGTTTGGTGAAATAAATTGAGAGGAATCATTATTATTAGAGGTTAATTTTGATTACTAGGGTTCAATATTTCCATTGTATGAATTTTGGTGTTGTTGTATCAATTTTACATCATTTTTTGTATTCTTCTAAGTGTTAGGTAGGTGGTTCCATGCTCTAAAATATATAAACACATTGATAATCATGGTTGGATAATTATAGGTGGTCTATGATTTTTTTTGTGTAGGATGATATATTTGTGGAATGTTTTGACAATCATATGTTATGGGAGATGATTTTATAAAAGAAAATTGCTACAATTTTTATCTATTCACTATTATGGTTCATCATGGATGTGTTGCATTTGAATTTTAAAATTAGAGAATTTTTTGTCAATGTCACATGAGGTGTGAGTTTTTTTAATTTTACTTCTTCGAATGAAAAGGATTTTTATAGCATGATGGATTATGGGTTGTACACTGTTAATTTGGCTTGTGAATTGTGTAATTGGTAGGATTCACATATTTATGTGAAATTAGTCTATGTGTGGATTTAATGTTGTATAGTCCTATATAAATCGTTAAATTAACTGTGTTTTTCTTGAAAATTATTCAAATGGGTTTCATGGATTGTGTACGTAGTTAAAAATCTTTTATAAATATTTTTGGTGTGTGTGAAATAGAAATAGATTTGTTTATGTAAAATGGTAGTTCAGGTGTGATGGTTTGTGAGGGAGGTACTTTTTTATTGTTTTTTGAAGAATTTATTTTATATGAATGTGATGGGTTGTGTGACATATGAAATGTTAAATTGAGAACAATGTGAATCTTTGGTACCTAGGTGGTAAAAAAAGTAGTACGTTATTGATTTAGAAGTGGTAAGCCCAGATTCTTCTAGTGGATTGACCATAGTTGAATCAGATGTTGAAAATCCCATATTCACATATCTAGATTGATGTTTACATATCAATCTAAAAAATTTATATGATATAATATTAAAAGGACCTTAGTATTTTTTATTCTGGTGTATTGTTCCTGAGAATGTTGTGGGTAATGGCTGTTATACCATTGTTTAACCAAGGTATGAGGTCTCTATAGTTCCACTTTTACTAGATACCATTATATATTAACCTATGATTCACTTTTACATCATGATGTTAATATAGTTTGGTTCCATCCATCGCATTATGATGGATCTTATATGTATTATTATATATTTCATTTTGAAACATGTTTTAGTGAAATGGATTTCCTTGAAACTGATTTTTTTATGAATGGGTTTTCTTAAAATCATTTTCTAGAAAATTATTTAACTAATTTTACATAAATATTCATGTTAAACTATCTTATAATATTTTAGTACTAATTTTTTTTCATGGGTTGAATCCTATTTATATTTAGATCACACCATAGATAAATCTGTGTGATTACGAATATATTGTTATATATGATCTTGGAAAAGGTTGGACCTATCATGTTGATGGTGGATCTTAGTTTCTAGTGTTCCACATGTTTCAGGTATTGGTGTTGGTTGATCGAGTGTGATTCCCTCATTATTATTAGAGGATTTTGGGATGTTATGTAGTATCTTTCCATTTTAGTGTTTTTTCAATTATGTTTAAAATTGTAAAAAATTGAACATGATATTTTTTCCTTGTTTCGAATTGGTTATTTATTATTGTGGTGTTTATTTCTATTAGTTTATTGATTTTTTATTATTGGTTGGAGTCATTCCCAATGTTATATTTGGATATATAGGAACTAGTCTCTATCTTGGGAAATAGGGAATTCTAATCGAGCCATGCCATAGACTGTGTGAGGTGCTTGTTTAGATGGAAATCAGGCTTGGATTGTGAAGACTACTATCTTATTCTCATATTACTGCACTATTTTTTATTTTATCTATGTTTATGAAGAAATATCCAAAGTTTATTCAAGGGTGGTTGAATCTTGTATTTGATTTTTATTTTTCATCAATTTTTTCTAGTGTGAATTTAGTAGTGGTTAAATTGATAGTGATGAGATGTTTCTCTTTCAACCCCTAGTACTACGTTCTTCTTTATGTCCATCAATTTTTCTCTCTATTATCATTATAATTATTCATATGTTAGAGTCTCATTTTTTTGTTGATGAATGTAGATACAAATGTAAAAACAATGTTACATAGATATTATCCAATACGTAATGGTTTTAGTGTTATATAATCATTATTCTAAATAATGGTTGTGGAGTGATAAATTTTTGTCTATATAATAAATCAAATAAAATGAGAATGATTTCATTTAAAAAAATAATAATTACCATCACTAAAAACATTTATGGACTATTTCCTTCATCTTTCTAGCTACATTTAATTATGAATTTCTTTTTTATTCATTTATATATATATATATATTCATATAATTATAAATCCCTCATTGTTTTAGGAATAATATTTCCAATTGTAGTGTATTTTTTGTCAAATAAATAGTGAATATAAATGAATAGTGTTTGTGAGTGTCCTCCATGAAGGATCAACAATAGTTTTCCACCCTTATTTATTATAAGGTAAATAGGTATATTATTTAAGAAGGATCCATGGTAAATCCCACTATCAAATTGGATCCATTTCTAATTGGGGTATCACTATTACACAATATTTCTAAAAAAATATTAAATTATATATGGAATATATGAAGATTGGTCAATGATAGATTATCACGTTGAATACTCATAGACATTTAATGTTAAAAAATAATTGATGTTTTAGGTATGTAATAATATTTAATTAAACATGTTTAATAAAATTATAAAATTATAGAATAAGTTAGAGAAATAGAAAATTCTTTTAACTTATTTAAATTATATCAAATCTCTATGGCTGAAAAAACACAAAATTATATGTTTCTTAATGTGAAAGGATTTTTCATACAATATTTGGAAGAATTACCCAAATAGGATATGAAGGGACTATGTGAACATCATCTAACATACATTAATATGTCATTCTGTAAGATATTATTGAAGAGTTTGAACTAGTTGATAGAAATATGGGAGATCCAAAATGCTCAAATAAATTTTTGGATAACATTATTGGAACTAAAATTACAATTGATTATCATATACCTAATAATGACTAATTATAACCTATATATATATATATATTTAACCATGGAAAATTACACCACATAATTGGTATAAATTGAATAATGGATGGAGTGGATTGACCACCTACCTAAATCCGGGATAACCCAAATCTTCGAGGCACTAAACATTATATATGAATTTATAGACAATATATAAAAGGGAAATATTCTGAACATGATATCATTTCAATATAATGTCAATGAAATTTAATTGAACATTAATTCTCATTATTTTTAATTTTTTATATTTTTCCAACACATGAATTTCCTTGGATAATAATGATGAAAAATAAAATGCACCTATAGAGTGACACATAACGCTCCAAGAATCCATTACAAATTTTATAAAGTTATAAAATGAAGTATATAAAATTTATTTTCATGATAAAAATTTTATTACAATTCAATAAACTTAATGGGTGAGACTCCAATGAATATTTTACATGTTTTAATTCTTTTCCAATAATGTTTCCCAAAAAATCTACCTTACTAAAAATATTTAATGAAGCAGCCATTGATAAATATTTTGATGTTGGATATGGGGAAATAAAACATGTGGAAAATTTATAAGGGTAACAATTTCTACTTTTATGACCATCAAAAATAGAACACCACATCTCTAAATAGATGGTTGAAGTGGATATTATCCTTTAGAACCACTAAAATAATTGCATGTGGAAGTGAACAAGAAAGAGTTGAATTATATAGTTCCCAAGTAACAAACCTTACCATACTTCATATTAGTGAAAAATGATTTCAAATGTACAAAATAAAACACCATCTTGTGGTTGTTAAATAAATTCCACATTCCATTAATTTTTCTGTTCTCCTTTAATAATCACAAATGTTTTATTTATCACATTCCAATAGGTTTAAAAAAGTTTCAACTATGTGATTAACACAAAGGTATCACATCAAAAAAACAATGTTGTGTTTCTAATTTTCGTTATTTTTAGTGTCTTTATTATTTTAAAATACATTATATGTAATAAAATGTTATTGAGGTTAATTTTGGCAGAGTTGGTACTAGGCTTTTTAGGAAATAAATATTTTTAATCTGATTTATAAATTGTGTTTTATTATAATTAAAATTTATAAAATGATTCGGTCAATTTATATCAAGTTGGTTTTTATGGGAATAATACTTGATGTAATAATTTATAGATTTATCTAATTAAAAAATGGATTATATTCCTTGATATCAGATATGTTCATTTATAGATGATTTTTAAATTTTGAAACTCTTGTGCATATGTTTTGAACAATGATTACATTTATAACATGAGGTTTTAAAACCCTTTTAATATCATTATCAATTAATATATTTATTAATATTAATGAAGGATATGATGAGTTATATATGTGTATCTTTTTTCTATTTAATAGATTTTATAGTTCACAAACTTTTGTATACAATGATGGAGGAATTCTACTTATCATAAGAAAATTTTAAGAAATAAACACTTATTCTAAGATGACTATATATGTGGACCTTTTATCAGAAAAAAATATAAAATAGAATTATTAGGAATCAAAATTGAAATCATTAATCCCTTTCCTAACCTAATCTAATTGGTAAGGATGTATTACAGTTGAACAGAAGTCTAGAGGATGGAAGAAACTGTGAGTGTGTGTAGATCATGGAAGCTATTTTGGATCATACTCGATATTTTTTAAGATATGTAATAATAAAACTATAATCGATGGAATGATGGAAGGAAACTAACCAAAAATAAATGGGTATGTTATTTTGAATTAATTTTTGTAGAACAATATGTTTCACATCCTTCACATTACAAATCAATGTAGAATTATAAATTAAAAAAGGTAACATTGATGCCATGAAGAAAAAAATAATAATATGAAATGGTAGGAAATGAATTTGGTTAAAATGAATTATATGTGTAATTTACATGTCATTTAAATGGTTTTGGGATTTCAATCATTTCCAAAGGTAGATAATTGGGATACCATTCTTTAGTGAGAAACAATAAATCATGCATGTTTCTTCAATTATATCCAAACAACCCCATTCCACATATAAATATTTCTCATTAAAACCATTAAATCCTTATCTAATTAACACAATAAAAAAATAGTCATGGCTGCCAATATTTTTGTTTCATTATTTTGTGAATATTCTAGGAAATAAGTATGCTTATAAAAATTGTGCATGTGTTTAAAAATGAGACAAAATCGACATCAAAATTCCATTATTGAAGAGATATTCAATTATAGAGAGTTAGGTACTACTAAAATTATGAGATTACTAGGTTCTAGAATTTATATTTATGATAGTTAAGGAATTAATATAAGGCCCCAGCCTTAAACCTTACTTAATCTTGAGTTATTACAAGATTACACGTTGAGGATCTTTTCGGGTTTAGAGTTTTAGAGAATTAGATCATAAAACTTGCATTACATTCCACATATAAACAAAGTGGTTACATAAAGATAGTATTCTTAATTCCCATCAATGGAAACACATTTAAAAAAAACATGGATTATTTCTTGACACATCCTTGACTCTATCATCTTATCATGTACCTTTCCCTTGACCTGTGAAAAACATTTCAAAAACTTGGGATGAGCGTAAAAACTCAGTATGGGTTATAAAAACATGGAAAGGAAACATGAGTTCATATATACATAAGAATGAAATCATACTTTACCCATAAAACATAGGCACTTTAACATACCTCATAAAAACATGAATAAATCATATAAATCATAATACGTAAAGGTAACTTGAGGCATTCATAACATTCTTACGTAGGGGGTAACCCTCTTGGTTACGTTTGGAATACCCATCACAGTATATTCCCTAAAATCTCTTCGGAGAAACCTTAATGTTTCACTCCTTCGCGTTACCCAATGCATTGGAGAGCTATAACGGGCTCACCCGCCCTTAGTTTATCACGGAACCACCCGTCTTCATAATAATGCCCAAGAACCATAACATAATCATATCACATAAAACATGCATAAAGGAAACATAAAATTTCCACCATTCAATCACAAGATATCAATACCACACATTGATATAAAAATATTATGAAAACCATTTTCAATACCAAAATAAAAGAAAAGTAAAACATGGTATTTATTTTTATTTTAAAAAAAGAAGGAATGGCTTGTAGAAGAAGCCGAAACTCAAATAACGGTCACGACGGCGGAGAAGTCGTTGTCGCCGCATACGTACGACAAAAACATTCCCTTTTGTCGTTTAGTAAACGCTTCGTATAAAAAAAAAAGATTCCTTTTGAATAAACGTAAAAGTCAAAGGGGTTTATACACCGCATAAAATAAAGTTGTATATAAAATAAAATATGCCTCAATGAAAGGAGATTGAGACGAAGTCCCATACCTCGTATCCGACTTGACCCGAACGTTCTTTAAACTCCTGAATAATAAACTTGAGTTAATCTCTACTTGCTTATGAATCTTTTTCAAGTTCATAATTCCTTTTATACCATGTTATGAACATCATGTAATCATTTAAGTTAATAATGTTCATTTTGTCGGTATTTGGTTCTTAAGTCAAAAGTTGACTTCTTATAATTACATGTTGTTCGTGTGGTCAAAAGTTCTTTATATCCAGAATGAAATTCCTGATTTGGATATAATATGTATCATATATATCCAGTATATACATGTATTTATAATATTACATAATCATTTAGAGGTAAGAAATGAAATGCACCGTTCATGGAGACGGTAAGCCGTACGTACGCATGAACGCTACTTTCATTTCTATCTCATGCTTTAATGGAAATAAATAATAATGATATATAGGTATATTATAATTACAGTATAACATCATATATAATAACTTTAAATCCATCCTTTACACGTCCCACATATGGAATTAACGAATCACATCACTTTTAGGGGGCGGTAGTCCGCACTTCCTTAAATGAAGATATCGCGTATACCCATAATGGAAGCCATAAAGGTAAGACACAAATGAAAAATACAGAAGAATAAGTAAAACATAAACATATTACATATCATATATAAAAATAGTGACATCATAATGGACACCTTTGAAGGTGTTAAATGAGTATTGAACAATCATCGTTTCGGGAGGCAGAATTTCGCCATCCACGGAAACCGTATGTTCTTTAACCATTTGATGTAGTTGTGTGAGAGTGTAGCTCAAATATATCTTATAACAACATCCTAGTATATTGAAGATACTGGTGTTGTTACAAAAGAAGTAAATAAAAAGAGTTTAGGGGGTCGGAGAAGCAAAATAAAACAAATGAACATGAGAGAATGAAATACCTTAAAAAGTGTAACTTCTTTTGGTTTGAGCCTAAAGGCTTCCTTTGGAAGGATTCTGCCCAAAGGGAATCCTCTAGGATGAGGAGAGGGATGTGGAGAGAGCAAATGGGCAGGGGTTGGCCGAGCCAATGGCTTGAAGAGTGTGTGAAATGAGGTAGAGGTGGGGGCCTTTTATAAGAGGAGAGGAGGGGCACTTTTGGAAAGTTAAGAAACATTACATTATTTGAAAATGTGTTTCGGTTTCAAAAGGTCCCACATTGATAGAATTCGTAGATAAGGTGATAAGGGTTCGAAATCCACTCATCCAATTGGTTTTGGACATGTGTAGGTTATAGATTTTTCATTATCTTTCCATTTTAATTAAATCGTCAAATAATGATGTCATCACAGCATCATTATTATGTCATATATAATTTAATTTAATTAATGTCTAAAAATTATAAAAAAAAATACTATGATATAGGAAATCTTTTTAGCTTTCCATTGAATATTTATAATCGAAATTTGGACTTGTATAACCCCACTTAAAAATTGTTTTAGTAAAACAATTTATGTTAGTGTCATTTTCACTTTAACATTAAATAAAAAGTAATTTATGTTATTTCCCAACAAAAGTGGATCCATGGGGTCCCCAAGTTAGGCCATGGCTTGTCTTGGTCGGCCATGACACAACCAATGGGGTTGGGACATGTGTCTAGGTCATTTCATATTATTAAAGTATTAATTATACCTTAAACTACACTAATTACCACTAATCGCGATTAAAAACTTAATAAGTTACTATTCACCAAAAAATTATTATAATCTCATTGAACCACATTTTACTTCTTAATGACAACCATGTATGTCGGATTTTCAAAATTCAATACACATTAGTGGTAAACTTTCATTTAACTGGAAAATCAGTTTGCTTGATTACCACTTAGTGGTTTCACTATTCATCAAAAATTGAAGTTTTTCAGAAAATTACCAAAAATTCACCCTAAGCTATATTTGACATTCTGAATTCAAAAATGAAGTCTATTTTACAAAATTCAAATCATATAAGTCACATTAATTAATTTAATAATTAATTCCCGCTGCCAGAGCAAATAGCGTGTTTTTACAAAACAATAAGTATCAAAAGATTGACACCAGTTTAAGTCTAATTTCAAAGTGAAATTGATTCCAATGACCACTATTGGATAAAATGGTAAAAATATATTCTAATTCCACTTCAAAACCAAATCAAAACATAATCTAATCATATCAATAAATTAGATTAAAAAGCAGTTTTGATGTAAAATGCAGTATTTTTCACTATTCATTAAAAAAATGAACATTGTCAGAAAAATACCAAAATTTCACACAAGGTAAAATTTGATGTCCCAATCATAAAGAATAAGTTTATTTTGACAAACATAGTTTATAAAATTGTCAAAATATAGATTCAAAAATGGTTTGCCATCACAAGGCAGTAAAACAATCTTTTAAGAATATTAGTGTATTCCATGCATAAGATTGTATTTATTTTCATTTTAAGCCTCTATAACACTATCTTAATCATTAATAGACATAGATAAAAATATCTATTATTCATTACTTACTTGGGATGTTACATCCTTCCCCCCTTTAGAAAATTGCGTCCCCGCAATTTATTTACTTATCGAATAAATGGGGGTACTTATCCCTCATTGCATTTTCAGATTCCCATGTTGCCTCTTCAATCATGTGGTTTTTCCACAAAACCTTTACCTGCTTAATCACCTTATTCCGTAACACTTGCTCCCTGTGGTCAAGAATCTGGACCGGTTGTTCCTCATAAGATAGGTTCTCTTCCAGCTGAACTACCTCTGGGCTCAAAACATGAGATGGATCTGGCATATACTTTCTCAACATCGAAACGTGAAAAACATTGTGTACCTGAGATAAAATCGGAGGTAAAGCCACTCGGTATGCAACTGATCCAACTCTTTCCAGAATTTCGTATGGTCCAATAAACCTTGGACTCAACTTTCCTTTCTTACCAAATCTCATCACACTTTTCCAAGGAGAAACCTTGAGAAAAACATGATCACCTACCTCGAAAGATAGATCCTTCCTCCGGTTATCCGCATAACTCTTCTGCCTGCTCTGAGCTGTTCTCATGTGTTTCTGAATCAGCTGAACTTTTTCTGCCATTTCTTCTACCAATTCTGGTCCCATCAACTTTCTTTCACCCACATCATCCCAGAAAGCTGGAGTTCGACACCGCTTCCCATATAATGCCTGAAATGGTGCCATCTGTATACTAGAATGAAAACTGTTATTATATGAAAACTCAACCAAAGAAAGATGTTGGTCCCAACTTCCCTGATAATCCATAGAACAAGCTCGTAGCATATCCTCCAATGTCTGAATTGTTCGTTCTGACTGCCCATCTGATTGAGGATGAAAAGCTGTACTAAAATTTAATTCAGTACCCAACGACTTCTGAAGGCCTTTCCAAAAGTTAGAAGTAAACCTGGGATCACGATCCGATACAATGGAGAGAGGAACTCCATGTAACCTGACTATCTCCTTAAGATACAAACGGGAAAGTTGATCAAGAGAGAAAGTATCTCGTATAGCAAGGAAATGAGAAGACTTGGTCAAGCGATCAACAATAACCCAGATTGCATTATTACCTCGAGACGTCTTCGGTAATCCAACAACAAAGTCCATGGATATATTCTCCCATTTCCACTCTGGCACTGGTAAAGGCTGAAGCATCCCTTTCGGTAACTGCCGCTCAGCTTTAACTTGTTGACATGTCAAACACTTCACAGTAAAATCAGCAATATATCTTTTCATTCCATCCCACCAGTAATACTCCCGCAGATCTCTATACATCTTAGTACTGCCCGGATGAACTGAAAACGGAGAACTATGAGCTTCACATAACAACTCTCTCTTCAACTGTGAATCACAAGGCACACACAATCTCTTACCAAATCTCAAAATGCAAACACAAACTTATCCAAGAACTCATGGAA
Source organism: Viscum album (assembly GCA_963277665.1). Lineage (NCBI taxonomy): Eukaryota > Viridiplantae > Streptophyta > Magnoliopsida > Santalales > Viscaceae > Viscum > Viscum album. The sequence goes on from OY728140.1 coordinate 1,728,322,842, forward strand.
AATTCTATTCATAAGGTCCATGAATACAACAGGTGCATTGGTTAACCCCAAAGGCATAACTACAAATTCATATTGGACATATCTAGTACGGAACACAATCTTCGGAACATCTGCTTCTTTAACTTTCAACTGATGGTACCCCGACCTCAAGTCAATCTTCGAAAAATACTGAGCTCCCTAGAGCTGACACCACTTTATTCGATGGCCCAACATCTGCTGAAGTAGTTGCAAAGGATTTCACCACCCCTTTCTGCTTGTAGTCTAACTGCTTCCCATCACTCAAGCTCCTTGTTGGACACTCGTTTGCATAGTGACCCATCTCATTGCACTTATAACATTTCACTAACTGTAAATCAAATTTATTCTTACCTTCACCATGATCCTTTTCAGTGCAATCACGAGCCTTATGTCCCATCTTACCACATCGGTAGCACTTCCCAGAATTCAGAAGACATTCCCCAGCATGACTTTTTCCACATTTATCACAAACTGGAAACTTAGTTTTCTTACCATCAGACTTTTTTGAAGAATTCTTACCTTTCTCCTGCCACCTCGGTCTCTTCTTCTGCTGGTTGTTATAGAAAACTTGGTCATCGGCAAACTCCATTTCCACCTTCTCAGCACATCGAACAAGCTTTTCATAACTTTTAAACTCACGAGACGCTAATGCCCTTCGATACTTTGGCTTTAATCCTGAGTAAAAACGATTGATTTTACTATCAAGGTCCCGGATAAAATTTGGAGCATACCTTGCCAAACGAGTGAACTTTTCTTCATAGGCAGCCACTGAGTCTTCCTCTTGCCTCAATTCCAAGAATTGCTTTTCCATCCTAAGTCGAACAGCCTTAGGAAAATACTTCTCAAGAAACATACCTTTGAATTCATCCCAGTCAAGCGCATCAATCTCATCGGCATCCCTGATATTTTTAACCATAGACCACCACTGATCTGCTTCACCCTCCAAACGGTAAATAGCAAGACTAACCTTTTGATTGTCTGAACACCCCATGACATCAAAAATCTTCTCCAGTGCTTTAATCCACCCTTCAGCTTTCACAGGGTCAGATGATCCTCTGAATGATGGGGGATGTTGCCTCATGAAATGTTCCACCACTGACATGTTCCTCTGCGGTTGATCTGGCTGATCTCGTGCATGGATACCACCACCATTTATCGCCTGAGTCAACTGCGCCATTACTGCAACAAACTGTTCAGTTCCAATTCCGACCATCTCAGGTTGCTGATTTGGAAGGTTGTCTTCCTCCTGATGTCGTCCCAACATAGCTGCTTTGTTTCCTCTGCGGAAAACCATTCTGAACACCGAAATATCTTAGGCGAAGCAACATGGTAATCCGTAAATGCTATATCATTTCAATCATATTATAATTTAACACTTTTCTAACTCCTAAAGTTGTCTAAACCGACCTCTGATACCAACTATAAGGCCCCAGCCTTAAACCTTACTTAATCTTGAGTTATTACAAGATTACACGTTGAGGATCTTTTCGGGTTTAGAGTTTTAGAGAATTAGATCATAAAACTTGCATTACATTCCACATATAAACAAAGTGGTTACATAAAGATAGTATTCTTAATTCCCATCAATGGAAACACATTTAAAAAAAACATGGATTATTTCTTGACACATCCTTGACTCTATCATCTTATCATGTACCTTTCCCTTGACCTGTGAAAAACATTTCAAAAACTTGGGATGAGCGTAAAAACTCAGTATGGGTTATAAAAACATGGAAAGGAAACATGAGTTCATATATACATAAGAATGAAATCATACTTTACCCATAAAACATAGGCACTTTAACATACCTCATAAAAACATGAATAAATCATATAAATCATAATACGTAAAGGTAACTTGAGGCATTCATAACATTCTTACGTAGGGGGTAACCCTCTTGGTTACGTTTGGAATACCCATCACAGTATATTCCCTAAAATCTCTTCGGAGAAACCTTAATGTTTCACTCCTTCGCGTTACCCAATGCATTGGAGAGCTATAACGGGCTCACCCGCCCTTAGTTTATCACGGAACCACCCGTCTTCATAATAATGCCCAAGAACCATAACATAATCATATCACATAAAACATGCATAAAGGAAACATAAAATTTCCACCATTCAATCACAAGATATCAATACCACACATTGATATAAAAATATTATGAAAACCATTTTCAATACCAAAATAAAAGAAAAGTAAAACATGGTATTTATTTTTATTTTAAAAAAAGAAGGAATGGCTTGTAGAAGAAGCCGAAACTCAAATAACGGTCACGACGGCGGAGAAGTCGTTGTCGCCGCATACGTACGACAAAAACATTCCCTTTTGTCGTTTAGTAAACGCTTCGTATAAAAAAAAAGATTCCTTTTGAATAAACGTAAAAGTCAAAGGGGTTTATACACCGCATAAAATAAAGTTGTATATAAAATAAAATATGCCTCAATGAAAGGAGATTGAGACGAAGTCCCATACCTCGTATCCGACTTGACCCGACCGTTCTTTAAACTCCTGAATAATAAACTTGAGTTAATCTCTACTTGCTTATGAATCTTTTTCAAGTTCATAATTCCTTTTATACCATGTTATGAACATCATGTAATCATTTAAGTTAATAATGTTCATTTTGTCGGTATTTGGTTCTTAAGTCAAAAGTTGACTTCTTATAATTACATGTTGTTCGTGTGGTCAAAAGTTCTTTATATCCAGAATGAAATTCCTGATTTGTATATAATATGTATCATATATATCCAGTATATACATGTATTTATAATATTACATAATCATTTAGAGGTAAGAAATGAAATGCACCGTTCATGGAGACGGTAAGCCGTACGTACGCATGAACGCTACTTTCATTTCTATCTCATGCTTTAATGGAAATAAATAATAATGATATATAGGTATATTATAATTACAGTATAACATCATATATAATAACTTTAAATCCATCCTTTACACGTCCCACATATGGAATTAACGAATCACATCACTTTTAGGGGGCGGTAGTCCGCACTTCCTTAAATGAAGATATCGCGTATACCCATAATGGAAGCCATAAAGGTAAGACACAAATGAAAAATACAGAAGAATAAGTAAAACATAAACATATTACATATCATATATAAAAATAGTGACATCATAATGGACACCTTTGAAGGTGTTAAATGAGTATTGAACAATCATCGTTTCGGGAGGCAGAATTTCGCCATCCACGGAAACCGTATGTTCTTTAACCATTTGATGTAGTTGTGTGAGAGTGTAGCTCAAATATATCTTATAACAACATCCTAGTATATTGAAGATACTGGTGTTGTTACAAAAGAAGTAAATAAAAAGAGTTTAGGGGGTCGGAGAAGCAAAATAAAACAAATGAACATGAGAGAATGAAATACCTTAAAAAGTGTAACTTCTTTTGGTTTGAGCCTAAAGGCTTCCTTTGGAAGGATTCTGCCCAAAGGGAATCCTCTAGGATGAGGAGAGGGATGTGGAGAGAGCAAATGGGCAGGGGTTGGCCGAGCCAATGGCTTGAAGAGTGTGTGAAATGAGGTAGAGGTGGGGGCCTTTTATAAGAGGAGAGGAGGGGCACTTTTGGAAAGTTAAGAAACATTACATTATTTGAAAATGTGTTTCGGTTTCAAAAGGTCCCACATTGATAGAATTCGTAGATAAGGTGATAAGGGTTCGAAATCCACTCATCCAATTGGTTTTGGACATGTGTAGGTTATAGATTTTTCATTATCTTTCCATTTTAATTAAATCGTCAAATAATGATGTCATCACAGCATCATTATTATGTCATATATAATTTAATTTAATTAATGTCTAAAAATTATAAAAAAAAATACTATGATATAGGAAATCTTTTTAGCTTTCCATTGAATATTTATAATCGAAATTTGGACTTGTATAACCCCACTTAAAAATTGTTTTAGTAAAACAATTTATGTTAGTGTCATTTTCACTTTAACATTAAATAAAAAGTAATTTATGTTATTTCCCAACAAAAGTGGATCCATGGGGTCCCCAAGTTAGGCCATGGCTTGTCTTGGTCGGCCATGACACAACCAATGGGGTTGGGACATGTGTCTAGGTCATTTCATATTATTAAAGTATTAATTATACCTTAAACTACACTAATTACCACTAATCGCGATTAAAAACTTAATAAGTTACTATTCACCAAAAAATTATTATAATCTCATTGAACCACATTTTACTTCTTAATGACAACCATGTATGTCGGATTTTCAAAATTCAATACACATTAGTGGTAAACTTTCATTTAACTGGAAAATCAGTTTGCTTGATTACCACTTAGTGGTTTCACTATTCATCAAAAATTGAAGTTTTTCAGAAAATTACCAAAAATTCACCCTAAGCTATATTTGACATTCTGAATTCAAAAATGAAGTCTATTTTACAAAATTCAAATCATATAAGTCACATTAATTAATTTAATAATTAATTCCCGCTGCCAGAGCAAATAGCGTGTTTTTACAAAACAATAAGTATCAAAAGATTGACACCAGTTTAAGTCTAATTTCAAAGTGAAATTGATTCCAATGACCACTATTGGATAAAATGGTAAAAATATATTCTAATTCCACTTCAAAACCAAATCAAAACATAATCTAATCATATCAATAAATTAGATTAAAAAGCAGTTTTGATGTAAAATGCAGTATTTTTCACTATTCATTAAAAAAATGAACATTGTCAGAAAAATACCAAAATTTCACACAAGGTAAAATTTGATGTCCCAATCATAAAGAATAAGTTTATTTTGACAAACATAGTTTATAAAATTGTCAAAATATAGATTCAAAAATGGTTTGCCATCACAAGGCAGTAAAACAATCTTTTAAGAATATTAGTGTATTCCATGCATAAGATTGTATTTATTTTCATTTTAAGCCTCTATAACACTATCTTAATCATTAATAGACATAGATAAAAATATCTATTATTCATTACTTACTTGGGATGTTACATCCTTCCCCCCTTTAGAAAATTGCGTCCCCGCAATTTATTTACTTATCGAATAAATGGGGGTACTTATCCCTCATTGCATTTTCAGATTCCCATGTTGCCTCTTCAATCATGTGGTTTTTCCACAAAACCTTTACCTGCTTAATCACCTTATTCCGTAACACTTGCTCCCTGTGGTCAAGAATCTGGACCGGTTGTTCCTCATAAGATAGGTTCTCTTCCAGCTGAACTACCTCTGGGCTCAAAACATGAGATGGATCTGGCATATACTTTCTCAACATCGAAACGTGAAAAACATTGTGTACCTGAGATAAAATCGGAGGTAAAGCCACTCGGTATGCAACTGATCCAACTCTTTCCAGAATTTCGTATGGTCCAATAAACCTTGGACTCAACTTTCCTTTCTTACCAAATCTCATCACACTTTTCCAAGGAGAAACCTTGAGAAAAACATGATCACCTACCTCGAAAGATAGATCCTTCCTCCGGTTATCCGCATAACTCTTCTGCCTGCTATGAGCTGTTCTCATGTGTTTCTGAATCAGCTGAACTTTTTCTGCCATTTCTTCTACCAATTCTGGTCCCATCAACTTTCTTTCACCCACATCATCCTAGAAAGCTGGAGTTCGACACCGCTTCCCATATAATGCCTGAAATGGTGCCATCTGTATACTAGAATGAAAACTGTTATTATATGAAAACTCAACCAAAGAAAGATGTTGGTCCCAACTTCCCTGATAATCCATAGAACAAGCTCGTAGCATATCCTCCAATGTCTGAATTGTTCGTTCTGACTGCCCATCTGATTGAGGATGAAAAGCTGTACTAAAATTTAATTCAGTACCCAACGACTTCTGAAGGCCTTTCCAAAAGTTAGAAGTAAACCTGGGATCACGATCCGATACAATGGAGAGAGGAACTCCATGTAACCTGACTATCTCCTTAAGATACAAACGGGAAAGTTGATCAAGAGAGAAAGTATCTCGTATAGCAAGGAAATGAGAAGACTTGGTCAAGCGATCAACAATAACCCAGATTGCATTATTACCTCGAGACGTCTTCGGTAATCCAACAACAAAGTCCATGGATATATTCTCCCATTTCCACTCTGGCACTGGTAAAGGCTGAAGCATCCCTTTCGGTAACTGCCGCTCAGCTTTAACCTGTTGACATGTCAAACACTTCACAGTAAAATCAGCAATATATCTTTTCATTCCATCCCACCAGTAATACTCCCGCAGATCTCTATACATCTTAGTACTGCCCGGATGAACTGAAAACGGAGAACTATGAGCTTCACATAACAACTCTCTCTTCAACTGTGAATCACAAGGCACACACAATCTCTTACCAAATCTCAAAATGCAAACACAAACTTATCCAAGAACTCATGGAAAATTCTATTCATAAGGTCCATGAATACAACAGGTGCATTGGTTAACCCCAAAGGCATAACTACAAATTCATATTGGACATATCTAGTACGGAACACAATCTTCGGAACATCTGCTTCTTTAACTTTCAACTGATGGTACCCCGACCTCAAGTCAATCTTCGAAAAATACTGAGCTCCCTAGAGCTGACACCACTTTATTCGATGGCCCAACATCTGCTGAAGTAGTTGCAAAGGATTTCACCACCCCTTTCTGCTTGTAGTCTAACTGCTTCCCATCACTCAAGCTCCTTGTTGGACACTCGTTTGCATAGTGACCCATCTCATTGCACTTATAACATTTCACTAACTGTAAATCAAATTTATTCTTACCTTCACCATGATCCTTTTCAGTGCAATCACGAGCCTTATGTCCCATCTTACCACATCGGTAGCACTTCCCAGAATTCAGAAGACATTCCCCAGCATGACTTTTTCCACATTTATCACAAACTGGAAACTTAGTTTTCTTACCATCAGACTTTTTTGAAGAATTCTTACCTTTCTCCTGCCACCTCGGTCTCTTCTTCTGCTGGTTGTTATAGAAAACTTGGTCATCGGCAAACTCCATTTCCACCTTCTCAGCACATCGAACAAGCTTTTCATAACTTTTAAACTCACGAGACGCTAATTCCCTTCGATACTTTGGCTTTAATCCTGAGTAAAAACGATTGATTTTACTATCAAGGTCCCGGATAAAATTTGGAGCATACCTTGCCAAACGAGTGAACTTTTCTTCATAGGCAGCCACTGAGTCTTCCTCTTGCCTCAATTCCAAGAATTGCTTTTCCATCCTAAGTCGAACAGCCTTAGGAAAATACTTCTCAAGAAACATACCTTTGAATTCATCCCAGTCAAGCGCATCAATCTCATCGGCATCCCTGATATTTTTAACCATAGACCACCACTGATCTGCTTCACCCTCCAAACGGTAAATAGCAAGACTAACCTTTTGATTGTCTGAACACCCCATGACATCAAAAATCTTCTCCAGTGCTTTAATCCACCCTTCAGCTTTCACAGGGTCAGATGATCCTCTGAATGATGGGGGATGTTGCCTCATGAAATGTTCCACCACTGACATGTTCCTCTGCGGTTGATCTGGCTGATCTCGTGCATGGATACCACCACCATTTATCGCCTGAGTCAACTGCGCCATTACTGCAACAAACTGTTCAGTTCCAATTCCGACCATCTCAGGTTGCTGATTTGGAAGGTTGTCTTCCTCCTGATGTCGTCCCAACATAGCTGCTTTGTTTCCTCTGCGGAAAACCATTCTGAACACCGAAATATCTTAGGCGAAGCAACATGGTAATCCGTAAATGCTATATCATTTCAATCATATTATAATTTAACACTTTTCTAACTCCTAAAGTTGTCTAAACCGACCTCTGATACCAACTATAAGGCCCCAGCCTTAAACCTTACTTAATCTTGAGTTATTACAAGATTACACGTTGAGGATCTTTTCGGGTTTAGAGTTTTAGAGAATTAGATCATAAAACTTGCATTACATTCCACATATAAACAAAGTGGTTACATAAAGATAGTATTCTTAATTCCCATCAATGGAAACACATTTAAAAAAAACATGGATTATTTCTTGACACATCCTTGACTCTATCATCTTATCATGTACCTTTCCCTTGACCTGTGAAAAACATTTCAAAAACTTGGGATGAGCGTAAAAACTCAGTATGGGTTATAAAAACATGGAAAGGAAACATGAGTTCATATATACATAAGAATGAAATCATACTTTACCCATAAAACATAGGCACTTTAACATACCTCATAAAAACATGAATAAATCATATAAATCATAATACGTAAAGGTAACTTGAGGCATTCATAACATTCTTACGTAGGGGGTAACCCTCTTGGTTACGTTTGGAATACCCATCACAGTATATTCCCTAAAATCTCTTCGGAGAAACCTTAATGTTTCACTCCTTCGCGTTACCCAATGCATTGGAGAGCTATAACGGGCTCACCCGCCCTTAGTTTATCACGGAACCACCCGTCTTCATAATAATGCCCAAGAACCATAACATAATCATATCACATAAAACATGCATAAAGGAAACATAAAATTTCCACCATTCAATCACAAGATATCAATACCACACATTGATATAAAAATATTATGAAAACCATTTTCAATACCAAAATAAAAGAAAAGTAAAACATGGTATTTATTTTTATTTTAAAAAAAGAAGGAATGGCTTGTAGAAGAAGCCGAAACTCAAATAACGGTCACGACGGCGGAGAAGTCGTTGTCGCCGCATACGTACGACAAAAACATTCCCTTTTGTCGTTTAGTAAACGCTTCGTATAAAAAAAAAGATTCCTTTTGAATAAACGTAAAAGTCAAAGGGGTTTATACACCGCATAAAATAAAGTTGTATATAAAATAAAATATGCCTCAATGAAAGGAGATTGAGACGAAGTCCCATACCTCGTATCCGACTTGACCCGACCGTTCTTTAAACTCCTGAATAATAAACTTGAGTTAATCTCTACTTGCTTATGAATCTTTTTCAAGTTCATAATTCCTTTTATACCATGTTATGAACATCATGTAATCATTTAAGTTAATAATGTTCATTTTGTCGGTATTTGGTTCTTAAGTCAAAAGTTGACTTCTTATAATTACATGTTGTTCGTGTGGTCAAAAGTTCTTTATATCCAGAATGAAATTCCTGATTTGGATATAATATGTATCATATATATCCAGTATATACATGTATTTATAATATTACATAATCATTTAGAGGTAAGAAATGAAATGCACCGTTCATGGAGACGGTAAGCCGTACGTACGCATGAACGCTACTTTCATTTCTATCTCATGCTTTAATGGAAATAAATAATAATGATATATAGGTATATTATAATTACAGTATAACATCATATATAATAACTTTAAATCCATCCTTTACACGTCCCACATATGGAATTAACGAATCACATCACTTTTAGGGGGCGGTAGTCCGCACTTCCTTAAATGAAGATATCGCGTATACCCATAATGGAAGCCATAAAGGTAAGACACAAATGAAAAATACAGAAGAATAAGTAAAACATAAACATATTACATATCATATATAAAAATAGTGACATCATAATGGACACCTTTGAAGGTGTTAAATGAGTATTGAACAATCATCGTTTCGGGAGGCAGAATTTCGCCATCCACGGAAACCGTATGTTCTTTAACCATTTGATGTAGTTGTGTGAGAGTGTAGCTCAAATATATCTTATAACAACATCCTAGTATATTGAAGATACTGGTGTTGTTACAAAAGAAGTAAATAAAAAGAGTTTAGGGGGTCGGAGAAGCAAAATAAAACAAATGAACATGAGAGAATGAAATACCTTAAAAAGTGTAACTTCTTTTGGTTTGAGCCTAAAGGCTTCCTTTGGAAGGATTCTGCCCAAAGGGAATCCTCTAGGATGAGGAGAGGGATGTGGAGAGAGCAAATGGGCAGGGGTTGGCCGAGCCAATGGCTTGAAGAGTGTGTGAAATGAGGTAGAGGTGGGGGCCTTTTATAAGAGGAGAGGAGGGGCACTTTTGGAAAGTTAAGAAACATTACATTATTTGAAAATGTGTTTCGGTTTCAAAAGGTCCCACATTGATAGAATTCGTAGATAAGGTGATAAGGGTTCGAAATCCACTCATCCAATTGGTTTTGGACATGTGTAGGTTATAGATTTTTCATTATCTTTCCATTTTAATTAAATCGTCAAATAATGATGTCATCACAGCATCATTATTATGTCATATATAATTTAATTTAATTAATGTCTAAAAATTATAAAAAAAATACTATGATATAGGAAATCTTTTTAGCTTTCCATTGAATATTTATAATCGAAATTTGGACTTGTATAACCCCACTTAAAAATTGTTTTAGTAAAACAATTTATGTTAGTGTCATTTTCACTTTAACATTAAATAAAAAGTAATTTATGTTATTTCCCAACAAAAGTGGATCCATGGGGTCCCCAAGTTAGGCCATGGCTTGTCTTGGTCGGCCATGACACAACCAATGGGGTTGGGACATGTGTCTAGGTCATTTCATATTATTAAAGTATTAATTATACCTTAAACTACACTAATTACCACTAATCGCGATTAAAAACTTAATAAGTTACTATTCACCAAAAAATTATTATAATCTCATTGAACCACATTTTACTTCTTAATGACAACCATGTATGTCGGATTTTCAAAATTCAATACACATTAGTGGTAAACTTTCATTTAACTGGAAAATCAGTTTGCTTGATTACCACTTAGTGGTTTCACTATTCATCAAAAATTGAAGTTTTTCAGAAAATTACCAAAAATTCACCCTAAGCTATATTTGACATTCTGAATTCAAAAATGAAGTCTATTTTACAAAATTCAAATCATATAAGTCACATTAATTAATTTAATAATTAATTCCCGCTGCCAGAGCAAATAGCGTGTTTTTACAAAACAATAAGTATCAAAAGATTGACACCAGTTTAAGTCTAATTTCAAAGTGAAATTGATTCCAATGACCACTATTGGATAAAATGGTAAAAATATATTCTAATTCCACTTCAAAACCAAATCAAAACATAATCTAATCATATCAATAAATTAGATTAAAAAGCAGTTTTGATGTAAAATGCAGTATTTTTCACTATTCATTAAAAAAATGAACATTGTCAGAAAAATACCAAAATTTCACACAAGGTAAAATTTGATGTCCCAATCATAAAGAATAAGTTTATTTTGACAAACATAGTTTATAAAATTGTCAAAATATAGATTCAAAAATGGTTTGCCATCACAAGGCAGTAAAACAATCTTTTAAGAATATTAGTGTATTCCATGCATAAGATTGTATTTATTTTCATTTTAAGCCTCTATAACACTATCTTAATCATTAATAGACATAGATAAAAATATCTATTATTCATTACTTACTTGGGATGTTACAATTAAGGAGTTTAAATCATTATGGAAAACATGATATTTTCATAGGTGTGAAAAATGAAAGGTCCTATAAATTTATCATTGAGAAGATTTTTATGACTTTGATATTAGAATATTGACAAGGAGTATAATATTTATTCATGGGATATTGATTAAGATGAATGTTTCGAAAGTTTTACATTTTAATTAAATGATTTAATAACTAATTTTCTTTATTTTGTGGGTAATTGTTGAATTTTTATATTTAATGAATACATTGGAAATTATTTTTAATATGGATAAAATAATGAATTTGATTATATTATTTACTTATTGAATTATTAGAATATATTACGCTTTATATTATTATTGTTTTAAGATTCATTTCATGAATAACGATTGATATTATGATAAAATTAATGTTAAAAATTATGTTTTGGAAGAAAGTGATACTCATATAAAAATAAATTTCATTCAAAATTATTATGGTCAAGGAGTTGAATATTTCAGAATGATAATTTTTTGGAATTAAAGGTTTTGAATCCCCAAGAATATGATTATTCTAAAATTTTAAGGTTCTAGATTTTGAAAATTGGAGATTAAATAGTATATAATTTATTTACATAATTGAATATATCAAAAGAAAAAATGGTTAATTTATATTGTATTTTGGAATTGGGATCTAGAGAAATTGAAAAGTATTAGGATACCTAAATTTTTTATGAAATGCATAATATATTAAAATTTATTCGTGTAGTATTAATATCATACCTGGGGAATATTCTATTTTCCCTGGGGAAACATGATCTATAAATAGTATCCTTATGATGGTATGTATTAACTTTTACCAAGACATAATATTTTCCCATCTACATCAGGATACACAATATATATACTTTTGTATCTGGAGTAGACATAAATTTTTTAAAAGAATAGTATATTATATTTTATCCATATATTTACGAGATTCTTAAAGACTTTGAATTTACCATTTGAAGGATATTCTAAAAAATTATATTTAGAGGATCTTGTATATTGATTGGACATCAATAAATTTTGGAAAATATTTATGTAGGATAAACTAGTTATAATGTGTCGATTTATTTGTGTAATTGAATGAATATCATGGTATTAATTAATATTATTTTTTTCGTATTTATTTACATCCTTGTAAATCATTCAAAATAGAATATAAAAGCCAAATTTTAGTGTATAATTATAAGAATAATGTATATTTCATTGGCCTCGAGAAGATCAACCCAACGAATTTGAATATGAAGTTAATGAAACATGATAATGTCATGTATAAGATTACTATTGTCAAAAAATTATTATAGGGAATCCAATCAAGGAAAGTCTAAGAATATTCAAGACATTGTTTCCTATTTAAATTGTTTTCTATAATTCATAATGTTATTTTTTTGCTATAGTAGTGAGATTTTATGTTCTGTTCTAGCCAAGTAGTTTGGTTTACGGATATAATATTATGAATTTTAAAATATAACACTCATAATTTATTTCACTAATATAATTTTATCATATTATTATATGAGTACTTCATATATCCATTGTCATTGAGAACAAATCCTTGAAGTTTGGATTGATTTAGTTATTTTTATCGAGGTTTTCTTATTCATTATTGTTTTCAAATTATTATGTTTTTGGAATTTTGTAGTGGTTACAGTGATAATGGTGAGTGATTATCTTGATGTTCATACTACTAATTTTTTAAGTTCATCAAATTTACTATCATTTATAAATATAATTTTTTCATATGGTTTAGTAATATTGTGCTGATGAGGTGTATAAAAATGTTTTTGAAATTGTAGATTGAGAGAAAATATCTTGCATTCAACAGATTTTGTGTGGGATAATCACAATTAAAATGAGAGCATGAAGAGTGATATATTTGTATCACTACATTGAATAAGATAGTGAGAATGAATTCTTTTTAAAGGGATTCTGATTAGAATCACTGAAATTCTTAAAGAAAAAAACATTATCCATACTAACTCCATTCTATTTTCTATTTTTTATTATTAATTTTCATATATATATATATATATATATATGTACACATATATACACATTAATTTATAAAACATAATCTAATTTTTGAATATTGTTTAAATTTAACATATAACTTAGTACAAAATAGTATAAATAATAGAATGGTTCTTTATGTAGCCTCCATAATAGATCGACCATTTGTAAAGTGCAACAAAATTTTTATATATAAATAAATGAATAATTGAAGTGATATTATAGGTGTATTCATCTATAAATTACAAAGTACAATTCTTAGGAAGGTTGTAGTAGTTTTTTCATTAACATCTTTCTCTATGGATCCTTTGACATGTTTTTAGACACTAATCTCACTCTTTAGGTGTGTTCACCTAATACTACTATGAAAGAGGCCCATATAGTCAAACACTAAGTGTATCTAATTTCTCAATAAATTATTTTGAATAGAAATACTAAGAAAAAATAATATTAATTCTTGTGGAGTAATAATTATGCTGTTAATATGACAAAATAAATTTAGTCACCAAATATTAAGGTTTAGAATATGTTAGTTGAATATTATCTCTTGTTTATTATTCAATGTGATGAAAAAATATTAACAGTTTTAGTGAATAGGTCAATTATAATAATTTTTAATCAACTTAAATGTTAAGAAGAATATTTATTCAAGAGTTTATTTAATATAATATTTAGAGTTTAATTTATTGATAGTGATGTATATTAAATTATTTATTTCATTCAATAACAATTTTATTATTAAATGATTAGTGAATATAGACCTGGATCAAATGTATGAAGATCCTTGAGTAGTTCCCTTAAAGGAAGATCATGGGGTACATGTGAATGAGTATAGTTATTAGTGTTCATTAAATTTTTCAGATGATACTTCATATGATTTACAGGGTAGTATTCTTCCTAGGTTGAGGAGGAGGAATTTAAGAGGGTAAAATGGAATAGAAAAATTGTCTTCTCATAGTTTCCACTTCCAATGGAAGCAAGATACACCAATAATTACATATTAAGATGATGGAATGTGATAATAAGTATCTTCAAATTTATTTTTTTGGATCAGGGGATGGATTTTGTTGATTGTTCCCCCCAGGGCTAATTCGACTGGTTAGTACTACGAGTTATGTGAAACTCTTTATATTCTTTGGAACTACTACTGCACTCTGATGATGAAATGGGTGAACCATTTATATTTATTAATTATAGTTAAGAATAAGATTATATGATAATGGTTTGGCTATTAAGGGTTAATACCAATTAGGAGAATAGTAAATTCATTGAAAAAAATATATTATATTGACATGGGTATTTAATGATGGGATGATCAATCAAGAGGAGTACATGATGACTTCGGAAAAGGGGGTATATCATTTTGGAGAACATTCATTGGAATCTCTAGATACTCAATTAAATATTATATCCTATAAATTATTTATGGACATTTATTTTGGAAGTCTTACATTCATTTTCAATGTAATTTTTATTTCCTTTATTGTTTAAACTAGGTGGATTAAAACATTTCCTTGAAATGTGTTTAAATACCAAAAAAAACAATTTTCAGTGACTTAGTTATTGTGTAGATTAATTAGGCTCTAAATATTATCATATGACCTATAGAGAAAATTGCCCCCCCTCTCTCAATAATAACAGAAAACAGGATTAAAATAATGTTGCAACCAATAACGAATTATGTGAAGATCTTTCTTCCTTTGCACTATGACCTAGAATAAAATTTATGTTTTTTGGAGAATAATAGAGTGCATGTGAATACAAATTAAAGAGTCCTTGTATCAATTATTATCCAAAAAGATTACATGAATAAGGTAGTATCGAATTTTATCATAATTAATTATCACATTCAAGGAAATTTTGTTAAAAATTAATTATAAATTACATGTAACGATTTCTATAATAAATTAGTTTGTGGTTTCCTTCATCTAAATCTATATAGAGTGTACATTGAAACCAATAAAATCATTTTTAGGAACTAACCGACAAATTGTTTCATTCCCCCTATGCATGAAATTGGCATGATACTGATTAAATTATATGTTATTACTATTTTTTGAATAGATTTCTCATTTTTTATGTGGTTACTTTTATAGAATCAGGTTCTTAATCTAAAATTGAAGATAATGTGTTTGTTTAGATTAAAAAATTAAGAAAAATACAAATCCAGATGAAGAATTATTGAATTTCATATTCCAAATATCGATGTTTTTTGGGATGCATCACATGGATACAAAATTTGTAATGGTAAATTTAATATCATATACACATAGTTAACAACATATGGAATGTTAAGTGTGAATCAATGAATGGACTATGAATCAGTATATAGTGTCATTATACACTATGTTTTAACTAATAGTGTTGTATATGGTTCGACAAGGATTATATGAAGTCTAGATAGTGTAAATATTGTGTAACCACAAATATTTTTCCCTCTACATAAATTGTGCTATGTCTTGCGCTAAACTAAATGATAATATCACAAGTTTTATGTTGACTTATAGGATAAAAACTGAAAAAATAATAATTAAATGATGTGTATCTAGTTGTTACATCATGTAACACATGATATCTCTCACGATATGTGCATTTATACTTAAGGTTATCTTTATGGATTCCAAAATAATAATACTTTGTATGTTGCTAGTTGTACAAATTTTCTAACACCTTTCAACTCCACACAAGGTACACACTAATGTAGGTATGTCACATGATTCATCGTCCAAATAATTAAATTAATTACAAACTAAATTTTTTATCTAGATGTACACATAGTGTAAAAAATATTATTCTATATAAGTTGAACATAGAGTAAATTTCTACAAGCCATATGAATTTATATGATTATTAATTATTATCAGTGTAATTATATAATATCTTTTATAAGTTTTTATAACATTTTATAAATATATATTATTAAATGTATAAAATGTTTATTGTATGATGTGTGGTCATTCACATAGTAAAGACTACATGACATGAACCATGAAATTATACATTGTATATACCATGACAAATCATGTGGTTTTACATGTCGTGTTAGTACAAAATGCACAACCGGGGTCATAAATAGTGTGATACGCATGACATTTTTAGATATTGTACACACAATGTATGCATAATGACACACACCATGTCACCTATAGAGTAAATGTTGTGTATCTATTTTATTTTAATATTTAATTTGAACTGATAAAGAGGTTATA
Source organism: Viscum album (assembly GCA_963277665.1). Lineage (NCBI taxonomy): Eukaryota > Viridiplantae > Streptophyta > Magnoliopsida > Santalales > Viscaceae > Viscum > Viscum album. The sequence goes on from OY728140.1 coordinate 1,728,339,488, forward strand.
GAATATGTTTCCATAATAGTTGGGAACATTTTGTTAAATAAATTGCATAAAAAAAATTAAATTATATTTTATGGGAGTATTACTATTAACTAAGGACCATTTTTGAGAATATATTAAGAAAAAAGGAATAAATAATTTTTTAATTTTTTAATTTACTAATTCATGTAAATTATTTTCATACTTGTGAATTGAATTGAATGGAATATTGATTTGAAATTTATTAGTAAAATAATGTGGTTGATCATTATCATGATTGACAAGTGTATGTGTAGATTTTATTTTATTTAAATATTTATTGCATGGTTCTTATCTGATAATAAATTATTAAATTAAATATGACAATATTTTCATTATCTCATCCTTTTTTCACATGTACATTCCATGAAATCTAAGGAATATTTTATGTGATCCTATCACCTCAGTATCATTAACCAATTATTGAGTAAAACTTTTTAATGCATGATACATTCAAAGAGAGGATATTCTATATGAAATAAGATAGGGTGAAACCATCCAAAGATAAGTAAATGATAGATAAGGAATTACATTATTTTATGTAATACTATCAACTCTAATAAATTATCCTATTTTAAAATAAATAATTTTTTTATTCATATGATTTTCTAAAAAATATATCATAACCAAGGAATTTCAAAAATATTACTATAACAATGTTTAATTTTCTATGAATATGAATTATTATGATTCTTAAATCAGCTAAGAGATGATCACATCATAAATATCTCCAAGTGGATTGATTCTTGAATAATATATTAATTTTCAATTTATATAAATAAATCATTTATTTTAGTGTACACTTATTAACAAAATGGTATACTATTTTCTTATCGAAATGAAGGTTATTTATATCAAACTCTTAGTAGATTATCACCTAAATAATACATATACAATATTTATAAATAATTATGAATTTAAATTTTTAATCATGAATCATACCTAGTTGTGGTAAGATAATAGCTTTTTATGTTAAAAACCAGTTTTTGTCAATGAAATTACTAGAAGGGTGTTTATACTCTTTGGAGATACACTCTTATGTATTTTGATATTCATACAATATATTTGTTAATATAAAGTATCCTTTAGTGATTAAAATTTATGATGATATGGACATTCTATAATTAATTTGTGAAGATAAAAAAACTATATCATTCGACACAAAAAAGAAAAATTCATATACTTTATGACATTACCTTAACATATTATTAGTAATGAATGGATGTGTAATGAATATCCTTGGTAATATATATAATATTAATTGGGATATCTTATAGAATAATATCAAAAACGTGTTTTCCTCAATCATTTAAATTTATAGTGAATGTATTCATAAAGTCACATCACTTTATATAGATAATAGTTGTGATGGTAGTAGACGAGTATTAGTAATGAGTTATATAAGTGTTTAATGTCTTATATAACTATTTTCAAGACATGTTTCTCATATAGTATAATAACAACTAACTATACGCAACATATTTTGACTAATAGATATTATACATGTTATAATTTGTTAGAAAAATATTATTTTACTACTTAATGTGTTTTGATAATAACAATTTATTAATGATATTATAATCGACAAACTTATATCAAGAAAACATATATTTCATCATAGTTAAGTATCAAAATACACTTGTGATTTAAATATACCTAATATATAATGGTATTAGTCATATAATTTTCATATGTTTATATAATATAGAAGAAATTAATTTTAGAGATAGTGAGATTTTTCTATATTATAATGATGTTTGGGATCCATGTGCACATAATTTTTCATAAAAACACTAATAATCAGATGATTTAGTGGGAGAATTATTTTACTGATTTAAACTACATAGAAAATTTAAAATAAATGGTTTGGTGTTATATTATCTATAATTAGTGTATAAATTTGTCATTGATAATAATAAATCAATAATATATGAAATAATGAGATTTCAGCAAAAATCGGGAAGTTCATTTGAATTCAAAATGGATTCCATGTTCAAAAATATAGTTTTATATTTTTGATGGTTCTCAAATTAACTTAATTTGTTTTGAGTATTCAAGGAGAAAATAGTCATAGATTCAACAATTTTCTTCCTAAAAGGATCAATTTTTTACTGAAGGTTTCATGTTAGTTTTGGTAATTTTCAATGGTGAGACATTTCCTAGAAAAAATCATGATAAAATCCATTAGATATATACTATTCTTAGAAACCTTTAATTATAAGGTAAATTTTAAATTAGTTGTCAAGACCATATTATTAAATTAGAATTTTGTGGAATATGTCTATATGATACACCCCATTTGTTTGGTGGGACTAGATAATTCCAAAAATATTATCATATAGAAAAAATAAATTTTTGAATAATGAAATCCTCATGATGATAGAATACTAATTTTCTTGAATCTATAATAGAATTTGATTTTTCTAATACCATAAGTATTACTATAGTTAATAAGAGGTTATTATGGTTGTTATAGTTTTTAGTGTCAAATGTAAAAATATCTTATGGAAAATATTTAATAATTATTATAGTTCTTATGGATATATTAAAATATTTTCTACAAAAATGAATTAATAAAAAAACCATATTAAAAGAATAATATATTAGGTAATAGATCTGTGGGGTATCTTGGATCATGTAATATTATATAAATTTTAAAGGTATTAAAAATTAATGATTGAATAATTAAAGAGATATTTTTATCCATGTTTCATGGAGTATATTATATCAATGATTATTTGTTAAGACGTAATAGAATATAATTGTATTGAATAGTAAAACATTTTCATTAATGTTTTATATTATCATATATGTGAAAATTGAAGAGAATTTTATGTTCTTATGTCATTTGAGTGTATCACATATTCCATGATATAAAATGTCATTTTTTAATTCTTATTTGTAATATATTGTAACAAAATATTAATAAATATGATAAATTAATATTGTAATATTTAGAACAATATAACATTACTTGAGAATTAGAAGAAGATAACTTCCTAGTACCTGAAGAATTTATAATACTAGCTATCACTGAGATAAATAACTTGTTTTCACTGTAGATAAACACGGCATATTATATCATTTCTAGGATAATGTAATAAGATTGATAATCCTAATTAAAATAGTATAATCCATATCTATAATGCCTGAGTATATTATAATTTTTGATGTAGTCAAAAAAATAGTTTAAGAAACGAATTTTTCCACATTTTGGAGTTATATCATGATAAAATGATTATATATATATATAATTATAAATGTATTAATATAGTAATTTTGGATTTTTCGACTTCAGGATAGAGAAAACAATGTATATTTTTGCTGATATTACTTCTTGAGGGATTTTATTATTGGATAAATTTTATGGAAAGTAAAATTGCTATAGGAGAATGTTACAAGCCTAATATGAATAGTAGTACCTCAGAAAAATCATATTTATCATGCGAGAGATAAAAAAATTAAGATACAAATTTTTATAATGATATTATTTCCTTTTTAGATTCGGTATCCTCGAACCAGTATACCTTGAAATTTCAATAACATCAATATTAATAAATATCATAATATAGGATGATTATTATTCTATGTAACAATAATGTGATAATTTATATATAGGACTTTTTACATATAAATTTTATAGTAGTTGTTATCTATAAGGATAACCTATAAATTATATATCAGTATTCCAAAAATTATGTACTAGGGTCTATATGACATCTTAATGATGGGGAATGAATGAATTTTTGACTAACAGATGATGGAGGTTCATATGAAATTGTTTCTGCATTGAATGAATTTCTAACTAGGTGATCTTTCAAGAGAGTGGTTATAAGGAGAGACCCACTAAAAGGAATTAATCATGATTATTTTTGGTTAGATATTACTATTTATGAAATTTTGTATTTTTCCTTATACATGACATTATTATTAATGTATATCATTAATTTAATAATTTTATTTCTGAATGAAAACTGTGATGACATAATCTCATGAAAAAGATGTACACCTTGGGTGAATCATAAGTGAGATAATATTAATTTAATAAATTAAGAAATAATTTACCCATTTTGATTTAATGAAATCATATATCATTCAAGAATTTATTGAAATAGAACTACATGATTAAATCAAAGGCCTTTCCATTTTAACAATTCTCTCATTTTGAAATGTCTAGGAAGAAAATTTATTCATATTGGGTCACTTCTGGAATAATGAAAAATTCCAAGGATTCAAATCCATTAGAAAAGTTTAGAGAGAAATTGGTACAGACAATAACAATGGGTCCCTAAACTAATGGTAAATCGGTTGTTGGTATCATAATATATAAGTGGTTTTCAGTAATATATTCCAATTGTTCTAATGATTTTTTAGGATACCCCTGGTTCGGATAGAACCCCTGATATATATCTAGTCCAATAGTTTGAACCAATTGAATGTAGATCTTACAAAAAAATCAACCAGAACCATTGTAATAGCTCTATACAAACAATTTTGAATCCATTGGAATATTCCTCCCACCAAACCACACACAACAGCAACACCAACCTTCCCAGATAGAATTCCAAAATCACAATAGAACCCAACCATTGATAGTTAAATGCAAATATCTTGAACAAACATCAGAAACCAATATAAAAAATAATATAAGAAAAAAAATAATTGATGAATTCAAACTATGATAAACCACATTCAAAACAACATATATATTCATTCCCAACTACTCATCAATGGGAAATGTCATAAATGATAGTAAAAAATGGAATAGAAAAGTATCTCCCTCATCACCATCTCCATTATCAACATCATCCTAAACATCATTCTCATAATCATCATTTTCTTAATCATCACTAACATACTCTTTTCCATATTCACCATCATACTTACTATCACAATCACAATAACAATTATTATCACTATAATCATCGTCATCAATTCCATCACCATCGTTGTCACTCTTTCCATCGATAGGAAATCCATCATGTTGACCACCACTAAGAACATATCCTAGTGCACTATATAATGTACGAATTTTCCAAATATATATATCAAAGGATGAATTAGTATCTACTTGATGTGATATCCCTAATTCCTTAATAAATTATTATAATATATTATTTTTCTTTGGACTATATTCACGCTCTTGTATGACTAATTCTTTAAGTATATTCTTTCCTAGACAATGATTGAGAAACCTGTGCATGAGGTATTTCCAATTCAATGATTCTATAACTGGCACCTAATGTGATCCAATGTCTAGTGGGAACAATAATCTTCCTTGGTTAAAAACGTTATCTACCATGATGCTCATCTACCAATCAATGATGTAAATGAGCATTTGTTCAAAATATGTCCACTTCCATCTCACAATGGGAATCTAAATATCTATGTTAAAAATATAAATTGACAATTTAGTTTCAAAATAGATATTATAATATGAAATCAATAATGGAAAACTAACGATCTAATGTTGTGTCTGTTCATTTAACGTGCTTCGATCATTCTTCTTTCTAATTGATCAAAACAATTGTGCACGAGGAACACATCGTTAGATATTCTCACCCTCCCTATAAAATGAAATTGACTGTATAAAACCATAATTATAAATAGGTTATAAATAATAGATTTTATAACTATAATAAAATGGATAAACTAGATGATGTAATATTATTTTCAATAATAATTGATTACTTTTTTTAAGAAGATGTGGATTTATTTAGAAATTCTATATTATATAATAAATTAGTATAATTGAAAATATAATAAAATAATGAATTTATAAATTAAGTTATTGGGGAATTTACGGATACATGTTTTTATATATACATTCCATGAATATACTGTAAGTTAATTTAATAATAATGGAAAGGTAATGTTTTATTGAAAAATACCAATCAATAATTAATTAACAAATAATATGGTAAAATGGAATGGTTAAATGTATGATTAATGTGTTACTTTTTTTATTTATATGTTTTTTTGATTTAATATTAAATTGATAAAATAAGGAAAAGAAATGTGGATTTTTTATTGTGGTATATTGATGAAAGAAAATAGTTTATATTTGGGTTTTTTTAAAAAATCACATGAATGAATTGTATTCACTATTTATTTTGTAAAATAAATTTAATGTCTAGTATGCATGGGAGTTGGTAAAAATCACCTTTAATGTTCTAGGCTATTTAGAAATATATTGATTTTGGTGAAATGGTGTGTATATTTTATTAATTATGGTTCATGATGATGGAATTTTTTTTTGATTATTTTATGATTTAATTCTAGTTTTTAATTTTTTTATAAGTGGATTATTTATATTTAATATTTATTATGGAAATTAGGGTTTTATATCTTGTGAGTAATGGAAACGTACCATGATCTATGTGTTTGTGAACATATTTGAGTTAATAATTATATACTATAGTGTATTAACATTAATTTGATAAATGATTTTTTTATTTTCTTATTATTTGATATGACATTAGCTAATAATTAATGGAAGGAGATTATAACATTATTTTATATAGAGTGATAAAGTGAAAAATGAGAAATTCTTATATGTTTATAATTAAATAATGTATATAATTTATTATTCTTTATAATCAAATGAGATTCCTGATTTAATTGAGGTCTTATGTTAAATAAATTGCCCTAAAATTTTTAATTTATTTAATTTATTTAGTTTAAATTCGATTATCTATTAGTTAATAATTTATAAAAGTGATTTTAAGGGGAAAATTGATCTAATAGTGTTTATTGTTGATTATGTTGTGATTTTTTTAATTAATAACACTACATAATTTTCATTTCATAGAATACTTTGTTTTAATAGTGTATTTTTCCGTGAGTGATCATTAATGATATATAATTATTCTATATAAGCATCATGTGAAATTTTGACATATAAAATGTATTTTACATGATGTATGTTCTTGTTATTTTTAGTAATTTGATGATAAGATTTAATGTATATCAGCTATTTGGGAATTAAGTACTGATTATTATTATTGTTATTATTTTTATGAACATTATGACTAATAAACTCTATATTTCTCTCTAAAGATCCCTGTATTTAATTCTATACTATTTTAAATAAAATTTACAATCTCTCAGAAGCATTAGTTCAATATCAATGATAAATTAAATAAACCTATCAATTTCTACAAATTTGATAAGCTTTTGTCCCTCTCAATACCTAATATTTTCTCTTCCAATTATTGTCTGCTCGATTATTACTTATTTATGTCCCTAGAGGATCCACACCCCCCGTTCATGTGTATTTTTTCTTATTATTCAATATTTCTGACTTATTTATTTTATTTCTTGTTTAACATGTGATTATGCATTATTTGTGAAATATTTATTAATTTGATAATATCATGTGATTTTTTCTATTAAAACTAGTTCTTATTATAATCTCTAATATTTCATAATATAATTTCATGAAAATAAAATTCTAGTGTTGTTTTGTGAGTGATGTAACTAGGGATATCCATGTCTAAAGTGATGAAGTAGAGATAAAAATGGTATAATAAATATCTAAATTGTATATTCATTGATGAAAACATTAAAGTGAATAAATTTGAAATATAATTGATGATTTAATGGGAATTAGCTGTGTTGATTAATAATTATTGTTATACACATTATTATTTTATGTTTATAGGTTTTAGTTTTTTATTGTGATGAGTTTGTTGTGTTTTATTGGTTTAATTAAATAATATCAAATTTAATGTGTTTATTAATATTAGGAAAAAATTCTAAGAGTAAAAAATCTTTAATAACTTGAGGATTTTATCATTTTTATGTGAGTTATGTTTTTTGAGTTTGGTTTGTCTTTCTATCATGTGTGTTTTCTTTCAATTTATGATTAAATTTGTTAATGATTATTTAAAAAGGGAAAATATCTGACTAATATTGAATATATGTAAAACATTGATATAGATATAAAAATGGTATTTTTCTGAAAATTTAACACTATGATGGTTTGTTTCACACTAAAAATTTAATTTCAAAATCCATCAATTTCTTGTATGTTTTATAGTGTTTTCATTATTGAAGTGAAAAAATGGGGCTAAATGTTTAATTTTATTCATGAAATTAAATTTATGCTTGAATGTATTCTAGTAACTCTTTGGTATTATTAATGTTTTTGTGAATATGATAACTTTATAGTTGAGATGTTGTGATTCTTTGAGTTAAACATAACACATGTTGAATAGAAATGTGTTTTACTACACCTATCACACCATTCGCCACTAATCAATTTTCAATTACCACATAAGTGGAACCCCTATCTCTTTTCGCATTGTATCATTACTAACACATATAACATTCACACAATATTTCTACATACCACTAATACTATAACAAATATTCCAAATTTCCATCTTCTTATGATAATTTAATGATTTTCTAAATATAGAGTGAACGGATTATCAAAAATATTGTCCTTAAAATGATTTTAATTAACTAAATGTATTAATGGTTTTACTATATAATTATCTCTCCTTGAATATGGTTAACTAATATCACCCATGTTGGAATTTTGTTGTGGCTATATTGTATTATATAAGAAAAAATTCAATATTACACCCCAATTTACAATTCTTTATAATTATTATATCATTAATTATTCTTACTATATCAAATTATTAAATATATTTTTCTAGAACAATTATAATGAATCTGTATAATTTAAAAATGAAGTAATTTGATTTCTATAATTTATTAAAACATGAAAATTATAAGTTTGTATCTTACCTACTTGCTCTGATGTTCTAGCATCATATTTTACCCTATAGTGTGGAGGTATTTCTTAGAATAATTTTTCTATTTTGGTCTAAATCATCCTAAAAATGAATTTTACGTAATACTAAAATATAATTAAAGTAAACCATGGTAATTTTAATTTAATAACTTCATATTTTATTTATAACATAAACCTTTTACTCTTCTAATAAAAAATCATTTTCAGATAATTTAATATTGGACCCTCATTTAGGATAGGGTTGTCCAATCAATCCATTCTAACTCAATCACTCTAACGAAATTATAAACCATTATTATATACTCCACACAACTCACCTAATTCCATGAGTTGTGATTTCCTCAATATATAAACCTTGGGAAAATTATAACAATGTAGGAACAAAAATATTAATTTATATAAATAAAATTATAATATAACATTTAATCCAATTAATTTTCGTACAAATATTTTCACACAATCATTATCTGTTATTTCATTTCGAAGATGTCTCTATGAGAGTGTCATGAGTTGATAGATATCAGTCTATTAGGATTGAATTTCCACACAAATATTATATTATTTATCTATGTTAACAATCTTTACATTTTCATCATAATACATAGGCATCAGCTATGTGTGGTGGTTCCCCACCTAATGAAAGCATGAACTCCCACACCACATAGTTTAATATCTTACTGTGAATGAAAAAATAAAAAATTTATAAAATATAACATATAATAAAAAATATATTATGTTTGAATAAATACAATGATTTTATAAATATATATAATTTAGTCTGACTAGTGGGTGTCATTGGGTCTCCAGTTTCCGAAGGATCATAAACCTATGTAGTATGAGTGGGTACCAAAGTCTGCTCTGGATGCTATGAATGTAAAATTGTAGAAGGTGAAGGAGTGGAAACATATAATCTTATGGAGAATGAAGTATAATGAAAATAATATGGAATTAAAGTTTATAGAAACGTTTATTATGGATGGGAAGTAGGATCTATTATCAAATAATGTAATAAAAGGCGAGTAAGATCAGTATTAATTGGTAGATAAAACATAGGTTTTCAAAATTACATTAGTTCCTAGAATGACACTATATGAAAAAGGTGTACTAGATTGTATGTAATATAATGGGATTGGGATTTAATAAATATGTCAAGTGGTTCACATAACTCTGGTATCACCCCCACATTATCTGGTTGAGCACTGGTACAACTCAGCTCATTGGGGAACATCAATATCCTTGGTGGTGGATCCTGATTAAATGTTAAAAAAATTAATCACGTGAAATTATATGTTATTGATATATACATATATATATATATATTTATATTAAATTATATACTCTTTATAGGAACAATAGGAGGTATGCTCATCTCTATAATGCATCAGTTATTTTCTATAATCATTTTCTATTATATTAATTATTATTTTTTCATTTATTGTATTTGAAAACATATACAGAATTATTTAGAAATTCATAAGTAATGTGTAATCTCTAACAACCCAGTCATTATGTACATGGATATTAAATTTCATTTTTGGAATATATATTACATTATAGAAATATATGACCAAAGAATGCATTATTATACTGTCCATGGAAAATTAGAACATTATATTCATTATTAGTGAATGATCATTGAAATCTCCCATAAATTTATTCCTCTTTTTTCCCACAAAAATACTTCCCATATATCCTACAGATAAGAAAACATAAAAGGATATGCTCAAATGATTTTACTGGAAAACATGTGGAACATGAAACAATCAATTAACATAAGAATATTGAAACATTAACATAAATTTTAAATATCAAAATCTTCAGTCATGAAATAAATCTCGGTAGTGCGTAAGGTAGAGATCATAATAACATATTAACCATGATATAATAGAACTAGCATAAAATGTGGAATTATTGAAAACAAATAAGCAATGAATAGGATTTTTATAGTATCCAAGGAATTTTTGTAGATACCTTCACAGTGGTCATTGTTCATTACTGAACCGTGTTTAGTTGTCATTCTAACAATGTATTACTAAATTATATTTACATGTTATTCCAGCCCTGTATTACTATTCAAGATTAACAATACAGTCCATTAATGTCTATCTCATTAGATATAAATCATTACCAAAATCATTGGAGGGATATATAAGCCCCAACCATCTCATAATTAAACCATTCATACATGTTCCATAAAAACATAAACCATTATTCATAACATACCCCGATAAAAAATGGGGTTTTTAAACATCATTCCATCATAAATCCACATAAATTAAAAACATTTGATAAAAATATATCATGATAAACCCAATTATATAAAATTATTAAAATGGGTAGAATCATAACCCTATGACATCTCTGATGGAAAATAATTTTCAGAAAATACAAGAAATTAATTCTTGAGGAAAATATCCTTTCTTCTTCTAAAATGGTTTCATTTTTCAAAATTCCAAAACTATTAAAATATACAAATTTATTTGAAACTAAACATGAAATACGGCAGAGTAAGATTTATTAAAATATGGAATTATAAGGTCATAAAAATCCATTCATGTCATAATAAACAAAATATTATATATTTTTTTAACGTTGTTCTTGATGATAAATAAACACTAGTAAATATTTATTTATAAACAATCTCGGATAAAAATTATATTATAAAATTATCTTTTACCATTGGTCAGTAATCCTTCATATTTTTACAAACTACATGTAAAGTGATTTAAATATTTTTATTTACATATTCTCAAATCAATTTCATTTTTATGAGATCATATATGAGCATATTATCATATCTTTGTTAGTTACATATCATTGTCACTAGATATTCGGATATTAACCTCTTTATGTACTAATGCGAGTATTTCCTGATAATTCCATGTTCCACATCTTATTATATAAATATATAAATTATAAAATGATACTTATATAATAGATATCGTATCTATTTATTCAATTCATGTATTAATTAATGGTTTAATAAAGATCGTGTAGAATGAATCACATCACATCGTAGATACAGTAGGTCGTACGTACGTACTAGCGATGTTAACATTAAATTAATTTTAAAATGTTATAGAATTAGATTTTATTTTAATTATATATATATATATTAATGTTATATTCATTTTTTTCTTCCATTATACTCATTGTTATTCCCTTCCAAATAAATTATTGTTGTAAAAAATTTACATCATGCTGTGGAGACGGTAAGATGTACATATGCATGCACTGTGATATTGTTATTTGTATGATGGATAAAAGGAGTTATACAGTTGTCCTATAAATATAATAACATCTTAGCATATAGGAGATACAATATTTATTACTTTAGTAAGGAAAAAACATAATTAATGTATGTATATAAAAAATTAATTTTGAAAGTGGTGATAATGAAATTACATCTTTCGAGTATCACTAATTGATTTTCACTAAAGGTTTCCATAGGATGGCTTTTTCCATAATGTGTGGCTTCTAGGATGAGGTTAGGGTAGTTTGATGATCAAATGGGAAGGGTTTGGAAGATAAAATATCTTTATATGCGTGATTAAAATATAATGATAGGTTCCCTTTTATAATTGAGAGGAAGGGACCTTTGAAAATACCAAAACTTTTAAATTAATATAAATTAATTATTAAATAAAAATTATTCTAAAGTGGATTAAAAATAATATAATATGAGGAGGGGACGAAATAAAATCTTCATTTTAATTTTTGACATGTTTTGTATATTTTGTAATCCGTGTATTTTTGTTCTAATCCTTACATTAACCATCTAAATCATACCAGGATATCATATTATTTTCAAGTTAGGATTAAATGTAATTATCATAATAGGCCAAATGACCAAAAAGTGTAATTTATAAAACAATAATTCTTATTTAATTAATTTGATAAATATATGATTTTTAGGAATTTTATAACATATAATAATCCGTAATACTCTTTTAGCTATTAATTATGTCATTTTTGAAACTATTAATTCACGAATTTTTCAAAAATGTATAACTTGATTAGTTAGAAAATAATAATTTAACGCAATACCTACATTTCATAGTAATCCATAAAATTTGCGAATGTCAAAATGTATGTCATATAATAGTTATTTTATTTTTTATAATATCATTTCATTGATACTTCTCTCAAAAAAATAATATTATGTCACTTTTGCGTAAATATTTATGGTAATGATGTAATCTCTAAAAAATATAAATAAACTCCCATTATATAGGTAATAAAATTATCTTTATATTTTCTATTTTTATTCTATGTTTAATCAATTTTATCACTAAATTTAAATTATTATAATTTTAATAGATAAGAGAGTGACATGTTGTCACTCTCTTATGTTTAAATAATAATTAAACCACATTCATGGAAAAAGTGCATTAATTGAACCAAATCTGACTGTTAGGTGATATGGTTCGACCATTATTTATCCAATAGGATTCTGGCACATATTAGTTAATTTTATTATCCTTATAATACTATTTGTTACCCTAAATTACTATATTATCCATTAAAAGAGGTAAATAAATATTAACAAAGTTACTATTCATAATGTTAAAAAATAAAAGGTACATGTTGATATAAGTTTTTCATTATGATCCAAAATTAATAATCCATTTTTTAGAATTAAAATCGCATAAGTTTCATTAATTAATTTAAAATCAATTTCTATTGTAAAAACTATAATGCGGGTTTTTGTGATGTAAAAACTATCAAATGATTGACAAGTGTTATTGTACAATTAAAATTTGAAATTACTTACAATCACCAAATTTTATTAACATATAAATAAATAATAAAAATACACATTAAAACCAACTACTAATATAATCTATATATGTAAATAAATTAAAATAAAATGTAGTTTTGAGTTAAAATGCATTATTATTAACTATTCATTAACATATGAATTTCATTATAAATTACATACATTTCAACGAAGAAAAATATTGATGTCCATATTCCAAGTAATAAGTTTATTATATCAAATAAAACTTATAAAATTGTCAAAAAATATATTTTAAAAGGCTTATACATCAAAAGTTCTGATAATGCATATTTTGAAAAGAAATGATTTTATCTGAACAATTGAAATAGTTCTTATATCATGGCTAGAAAAATTTTAATAAGAAATTTTTACATTATGTTGAATTTATTAAATATATATTTCACTAATAAAATCTATATAGAATGATTTTATTTTTTTATATAGCAACTTATTTTCATTTAAATAGTTTATTATAAAGAAGTTCATACCATTCATAACCACCATTATAAAGACAATGTTATAATATTTAGTGACAAATTATACTCGGTATTGTGTGAAATTAAGTCAATCTAAATAAAAACATATTGCGTGTAAAAAAATCCAATAATATTGTTTCGTATAATGATGGATAATATGTTGTTTTTAATATCACAATATAATCATGGTGTATCATTCAACACAAGACATCAAATAAATTTAAAGGAATATGTCTCATAAAATCTCAAGGTGTAACATTATGCACCATTTAAAATGAATTTCTCCATCGAAATTCATTAGTTTTATAAATGGTTTACTACTCTAATGTTTCTTTCATAGAAACCTAAATCGCAATAAGGAATACTCAAAATTCATTTTTAAAATGAAAGATAGAAACATAATGGTTCCCCAATTTAACACATAACTACGTTTCCACATAAGATTAAATAGGTGGGAAGTGTAAAGGTATATATGGGAGAAAAAATATAACCACTAAGAAATGATGGATAGTGATAGAGAACAAGTTTTCATGAAATTTATCAAAGTTAAAAACATAAATCATCAATTATCTAAGGGTACATATGATTCATCAGATAAAATGGTACTAGGATAAAATTTTATGTTCTCAAGACCCATTCCCTCAATTTAAAGAACATGAGAATAAATAATTTCTTGATTTAAGTATTATATCACCATTGGTTTTTCCTTTAACAATTTTTGATTCATATATTATTCAAAGAAATGATGTTGAATTTATCATTCCTGATGTGTTATTATATTATTCAATACATAAATAAAATTTTTGGTCATTCTTTTTTTATCAACAAAAAGGTTATAAAAATTTCTAAAATATGAATAAGTATACCTATTGTGAGATAATACATTGACCTAAAAAACATCAACTATAGTTTAACATATACTATCCATAAATGGATCACATTACAATCATTCCAAAAACTAATAATCTACATCATTAAAAATATATTAGCTCAATCAGCTAATCATTTATCTCCCATATCTCATAGGGTAGTTCTTGATTTTCAAATTTTAACATGTTAATACCATAATCCTTATCTTCTTGAAATATGGTAATAACCTGATTTATGATACATCCTTATTGAGAACATGCATTTTTTCTTATTCTTATGTCCAATAATCTCTAAACTAATCAATGATCTCATAAACCACTTTTCAAAAAAATCCTTAATCAGTTCTAATGTAAATATTATAATCCAATTTATGTATTCAATTACAACATATGTTTATCCAAACATCGTTATCATAACATAAGATGAATATTAATGGTTATCATTCCCTTAATAATTTATTCTCTTAGTATTTCACCTTATCGTTAAATCACCTTTTTGGATGCATCAAACTATTCAACATATCCTTTCAAATACTTAATGGAAAATTTATATTGAAAATATTTATATATTTCCACACACATATAACATAATAATTGAATTTAGAATCATATGAACCTCAATCATTCGTCTTTATTCTTAACACATTACTCAGGATCCATCATCTTTTTCTTTCCTATCATATAAATAAGGTCTTATAGTTTTTGAAACTCACGATTATTAGGTATAATATAAAAAATAATAGAAGAAAATCACTTATATTTAACATTCCATGTACAATATCTTATTCCTCAACTATATGACCAATACTCATAACGTTGACATGGTTATCTACAAGATATTTCTACATAGAAAATCGGTCTTCACAATTCCCATAATTTCCACATCTAAAACAATCAATGTTTAACTATGATCAATGTAGTAACAAAAATTTAATATGAATAGAAATAAGTGAGTCAGAAATATATATCAGTGAATAGAAACACCTAAATTAAGTAAAATTCATATAATATTTCAATATATGTTATCATCGGTTTGACCCCTGACCAGTCATGATTATTAAAATCACCCTAGGATTGTATCATATACATAGATGTATACAAAGGACCTCCATATTCATAACCTTATTAATATATCTATGGATCTCACTAATGTTATTGCATCCTAGTTTCCAATGGTTGAATAATTTTGTTCTATGATATGATTTTTGACGACCCAATCTTGACATACATTGACAATACATTTCTTTTTGGAAATAATTTATACATCAAAAAAATATTTTCTAAGAGACCGTATTCGATTAGTGTATTTGGAAACATACTACATAATCTTCTGACTTGGTGAATGATCATCAATATCCCCCATAAATGTCATTTAATTCTATTATACTACATGAAACCTTTATTTTTATCCTAGGGTAATCGAAACCTAGATAAAGAGATATAAAATTCATAGTAAGGGTAAAAAAGGTGAACATGAAACAAACTAGAAACATAAGAATCTAAAAACATGAAAATGTTGATTTAATATCAAAATTGTGAGTATGTCAATAAATCATGGTAGTATGTAAGGTATAGATCATAAAAGAAAATTGACCATGATAAACTATAGTTGGAATAAAACATGGAATTATAGAAAAAACCACATTATATTAACAACATAGTGGACTAGGAATTTCCTCCATGACCATAATAGTGGAAAAAGTCATTTACCAAATTAGGTTTACTTGTCATTCTAGCCATGTATTTTTGAACACAATTTTCTTGTCATTACAACCTTATGTTACTGTACATGATTTACTTTCCATTCTAGTCATGTATGTCTCATAAGATATAAATATTTACCAAAATTATTGGATGTAAATATAGGCCACATCCATATTATAATGAAATATTTTTGAAATGGGAAACAAAAACAGAAACCATTCATCATTACATGTCATGAATCATCCCTTGGAGACCCTACCGTGACTACCCCAAGCCCTCCTTCTGTAGGCCAGGGGCCGGTGACTAACACCGAAAGGAGTATTCCTTAAAACTAGGAAGGTGTTTCATTTATATCCTATAAACACACTGAACCATCAACACAACAATAAATGAACACAAGTAAACTGTGTAGCAATAATATTGGTGAAAGTAAATGGGTCCGGAATACATGATCAATAGTTAATGTATAAGTACAACTAGAAATACAATACAAATGAAGAAAGTGGAAGACAGCTATTGGGTCATCCAATGAGGTTCCTACCTAAAGGGTAAGCACCAATCACCTCCTCAGCACTCCAATTCCACCAGTCTTTTTTACGTACCAACACGCCGAATGGTCTACCTCCGGGCATTGTCCAGTCCTCGTACCCTCTGCATTGATCTATGTAGTTCATCGTCTATGTAAAACACAACATGGTGTGGGCATTGCACGTGCATGGGTGAGTATAACGATACTCAATAGGGACCCCAAGACCCTCAAAGGTCTTACTGAATACATAATGGACAAACAAAAACCATTAAAACAACTAAAAACCCTACATAGGTATATTCCCTTAAATATAATTATGTTATCATGTATACCAATATCATTCTTGAGGAAACTCAATGTTCAAATCCTTCGCTAAAGTACAACTATTCCAGAAAAAAATGAATACCCCAAAGGTAACACCACAAAGGTATGTACCACAAAGGTAACACCACATAGAATAATAACACAAAGGTATCACCACAAAGGTCAACACCACGAAGGTAACACCACAAAGGTATGCACCACATATTTAATGCCACCCAGAAGAATACCACAACGGGATCACCATGAAGGTAAGTACCACCAAGGTACGCCACACAGAAGATTACCACAAAGGTAAAGATTCAACTCATAGAGGTATAACTTAGGTACAACAGAAATGATGATTAGAGGTAACTACTGAATCATCATACGATGTTAAGAGGAAAACCCATATAAGATCCTAAATCAGTAGACTCAAAAAGGATCCTAGTACTGTTGACCCACGTTGGATCAAAGTATAGTAAACCCATGTAGGATCCTTGTGTAGTATCATATTTATTTATAGAGCATATCCATGTGAGACTCTCAAACACAGACCCACATAGGATCCCAAAGCACAGACCCACATTTTATCCAAAAGAACAGACGCACATATGTTCTCATTCTAACATACAACCATCTAAATGGTTCCTTCACTATACTCTCCATATTTTAGGAGGGTCCACTCCCCAAACCATAGGTTGAAACACCAACTACAACGAAGTCCCCATAAGAAGAATATTGATGTTCTGTCACGTGGTAGGGGTCTCAATGCAATAGATTGTGCCTCAATCAGATTCCATGTTTGTAAGTTATTAGCCTTTCAGTCCAGAGTTCCATGTTGGATTCGTGATCGATCCAACCCAGCCATATCCCAACATTATCCAAAAATCATGTGGGGTATACAAAAATGACCGTATTGATCCACCGATTTTAGAACCTCTCACGGTTCGTCAAATGGATGACTATAGCTCAATATATGGCCGAATGAAATAAAATTTTGAAGTCGGCCAGGGTGTGGTCTACCCAGTTGGATTGACCTGGCCCGACCTGGGCCGACTGGAACCTATATTCTACAACCAGAACCGTTAGGTCTGGCCCATCCCACTAGGTCCGGCCCAGCCTGGCGACACGGCTCGGCCTGTCGGGGCGGCCCGGTTCGCTGGGTGGCTCGCACTGGGTGGCCGATTGGTCTGCGGATGGCCTGACGGTCACCCTCCTCTACGCAACGCAGTCACGCATTGTGCCTTCAGCGGTGGCCGGTTCATCCTGCCTCTCTCATTCGCCATCACGGCCTTGTGCTGCGTCCCCCTACACTCTGGGCGGAGCGGACGCATGCCGCCACCACCTTCATGTGGCCCACCATGCACCGACTTCTACGCTCGATATACCACGACCGACAGGCGACGACTCTTCTTTGTAGGCATGGTTGGGCCGCCACCATCATTGCGGTCAGCTAGAGTTCCGACCACCGCTCCCGAGCCCCACTAGTGTCGGTCACCATCACAGTCACCGACGACATTCATTTGTGAACTGTGCAGGCCCTAGTGGCTCGTTTGTCTTTCCGTAAACATCCATACTCGCCTTAGGATGTCACCATTGTTTCTAGACCATCCAATTTCACAAAGGATACAGAAAGGATGGGTTGTGTACATTTGGGCCAAACCCTCCATGGTAGAACGGTAGCAAGCATCATGTTTATTCTTGAATCATGAAGAACATAAAGAATGAGATATGTGGTATTCAAATAAAAAACCCTACCTCGTCATTTGTTGGAGGTGTCGAGAGGAAGAAGGCAAATCTGTTGACGAATTTCGACATTTGTTGCATCTGCAAGGAACATGCAATCAGGGATCGGGGGTAGGTTCCTCATTCTTCGTTGAAAAAAATGTTTCTCCACAATTCTCCCAAGCTTCCCCTTTCCAACACTTTTCTATAATTCCACCAAAAATAAGACCCAACCAATTAAGTTATGTTTATTATTTTAATATAAGTTTGGCACAAATAAATGAAAAAAATAATTGTATTTCATTTGCCCAATTAAATGGGAGGATTCCATGAAATGTCCCCAAATTGAAGAGGGGTTCGGGAGGTCCCCACCACTAGAATTGAAAAAAGGGTTTTTCTAGTTTGGGTGGTACCCACTCCAATAACTCCAAAGAAGGGTTTTCAACAAAAATGATAAATATTTTATTTTTATTCTTCCATGAAAAACTGAAAAGTTGTCTTCTCCCCTAGACTTACTGCGGTCTAGGTGAAAGTCTCCTTATATGAATATCGATGCTACATGTTCAATGGTGCCCTCATATTTCAATTATGATCACCAGTTAAAAAGATACAAAAACCTGCTCGCATGTTTACTAAACATACCCAAAAAAAGATTAATAAATTCATTTTGTGCACTCTGGGACTTGAAATCGCGCGCCGTCAATTTTTGCGAACTCTTAATATTCCCGTATAAAAATATTACAAGGATATTCATAGTCATTACATTCTCCCCACATCATGGATTTTCATCCCCGAAAGCCACATCACAAAAACTAGAAAAACAAGTAGGGGTACTGAGCACAAATATGATCCTCCCGCTCCAATGTGTTCTACTAGAGGTTCCCGTGCTACCAACGCACTTGCACTATAGGTATCTACTCCCCATGAAGGACTCTATCCTGTCGATCCTCAATCTCCAATGGAACCTCTGAAAATATCTCCCCATCATCGATTTCCTACTCGTCATCGTCAACGAAAAGTGATGTGTCATTTACATATCTCCTCAGCTAGGATATGAGGAAAATATAATGCACCTGGTGCAATTGAGGTGGAAGAGCTAAGTGGTAAGCCACCTCGAAAACTCTATTGAATACCTAAAAGGGATGATGAACCTAGAAGATTACTTGTAGCCCCGACCAAATCTCCCAAAACCTCATCAGGGTGAGACCTGTAGAAACAGGTGGTCACCATCCTCAAACTCCAGAGGTCTCTGTCTTCTGTCGGCATAAGACTTCTTCCTGCTCTGTGCAGTCATCATCCAATCCTGGATGATCTCCACCTTCTGCATGGTATCCTATACCATCTCTGTTCCCATAAGTGCTGACTCCACTAGGTCAGTCTAGCACAATGGAGACCTGTAGGGTCGGCCATATAGAGACTCGAACGGTGCCATCCCAATGGTGGAGTGAGAGTTGTTGTTGTATGGAAACTACACCAAGGGCTATTGATCCTCTTATCTACGATAGCTGTTGAGGACACAAGCACACAACATGTCCGCAAGGGTCTAAATGGTCCACCCAGTCGGGTCATCCATCCGAGGATGGATGGCGGTGATCAAAAAATCTACAAGACGAAATCCTTTGGCAACCCCGTCCGTACCTAGGAAGTGAAATGAGCATCACGATTAGAAAAAATCGTTGAGGGTACTCCATGTAGCTGCACAATCTACTAAACTTGGAGGCTTACCTTTCTCTCTACTGAACCCTACTCTCTAATCGTTGGGATGTGGGTCGACATGGTGAGTCATTCGACAATCACCCAGATAGAATCATGAACCATATATGTACATAGAAGTACTGTCATGATGTCCTTGGATATTCCACCCCACTTCCACTCTTTAATATCTAGAGGATATACTAAGAATGCTCGTACCTGATTCTATACATTCACTTGCTGACAAGGGAGGCACTGAGAGATAAAATATTCTACTACTTTCTTCATTCTTGGCCACTAATGCTGTCATTGGAGATCTTGGTACATCTTCGCCACTCCTGGATGTACTGATACATGGGATGTGTGGAACTCTATCAACACTTCCAACTAAAGCATCACCGGTACAATGCTACAAGTTCTAATGTGGATGACGTGCTTCCCACCTTATGAAAATAAATTAGGTGCATATCTTGTGGATATTTGAGCACATCGAGCCTCGCAGTCTATTTCCCCACATTGTGCCTCCCTGACTCGCTGTAGAAATGGGGGATTGACTGTAAGAGACTGAAAAAATGCCGCTCCATATCTATCTACAAAAGATATCTGTGAAGCGGCTAGCTAATCTGTTTCCTCACCTAGAAGCTGTATACTAGATCCCCTACTGAGTTCTTCTTCTACAACGTTCCCCTATCCAGGAGTATAGACTATTCCGAAGTCATAGTACTGGAGGAACTCAAGCCAATGTTGATTTCTTTAGTTCAGGTCCTTCTAGGAGAAAATATACCTGAGACCCTTGTGATTAGAGTAGAATGTAAATTGTTCTCCCACCACGTAATGCCGCCACATCTTCAATGGGATGACCACTGCTTCTAACTGAAGGTGATGGGTAGCATAGTGCTGCTCATGTCATCTTAGATATCAAGAATAAAATGATATAATTGCTCTATTATTCATTAGGACACATCCGATCCTGGTCCCTAATGCATCGTAGTTGACTATGTACCAAACACCCTCCTCTAGAAGGTGTTATATATCTAGAGAGATCTAGCACCAAACTCCAGTAGTATCTGGACAAATCCAAGAAATTACGTACCTTTGTCACACTCTTTAGTGGATACCAAGAAAGTCTCGCCTCAATCTTCACTAGATCCACCTCAACTATAGCCTCCATGATAAAATGTCCCATAATGTGAACCTCTGGATCCATAACTGGAACTTCGAAAGCTTACCATAAAGTTGGTGCTCTCAGAGTGTGTCTAGAACTATCTGAAAATGATAGGCATGATCCTATTCAGTATCCGAGTGGATTAGAATGTCATCAATGAAGACCACACCAATGCGATGAAGATATGGTTGACAGATCATGTTCATGATTTCCATGAAAACTGTTGGAGTATTGGTCAAACCTAATGGCATAACCATGAACTCGTAGTGGCCATATCTACAACTGAAATCTATCTACTGCACATCCTTGCCTCGTACTCTGAGCTGTTGATAGCCTGACCAGAGGTCAATCTTTGAGAACCACCTTGATCCCTTCAGATGATAAATTGGTCATTAATCTTTGGGAGTGGGTTCTTTTTCTTCATGGTCACCTAGGTAAGACGCCAATACACGACATAAAGTCTCATGCATCCATCCACTATCCTGGTGAACAAAATCAAGGCTGCCCAAGGAGAAACATTGGGCCTAATGAATCCCTTCCTCTGGAAGTCCACTAGCTCTACCTGCAACTCAAGAAGACCTGTGGGAGCCTTCATATACACTGGTGTAGATATCGGTGTCATCCCATGGTACATATCAATGTAAAATTCCACATCTTTGTGAGGTGGTACACCTAAAACATCATCAAGGAAGACATCCATGTACTGGTCCACAACTACAGGATAACTCAGAGTCTCCACATCAACCGCTCTGAGGGTAAGGATTGCCAGCTGATGAGTGATCAGCTGCACTCTCCTCCGGGTAATTCCATCATGTGCTGAAAAGGCCCCCTTCAAACTGTTGAAAGAATAACTGGTCCCAGATGTGTGGACCCACTACACTTTTTCCAAATACAGTCAATCATATAATGGACTTAAGATAACCAATCCACACCCAAGATGATGTCGTAAGGCCTCAAAGCCACTACTAGAATAACCCAGCCAAAGCTCTTACCTCCTAGAGTAATCTCACACTATCAGCACCAGTGTGTAATCAATGAATCCTCTCATGTAGGGGTCTCCAGTCGTATGGATCAAGCCAACGACTCCACCAAAATCTATGAGTTCCTAATGAGGGAAGTGGAAATAAATGAATGATCTGGACATATGTCTATAAGTACTAAACGTATGGTGGAGTAGACATAGATCATACCTTGTATCATATCCAGAGTGCCATGGGCATAGGCCTCAGTTGTGTAGAGCTGAGCTTTCCACTGTCCACCTACACCTTGTGGTCGGGGTGGACCACCTAGTAGTGGCGGCTTTAACATCTCGAATCATCGCCCACCGCCAGTTGTATAGCCAGCTCATCTTCCATGTCTGCCTATTTCATGCATACCTCCTCGGTTGAATCTCTGTCTCTACCTGGATGGTCCTTCGACCGTCTGTTGATCCTCTGTACGACGGGTCAGGTAGTCACGAGCCATGTGACCCTGCGCGCTGCTTGCATAACACTGTCTGCTCATCTCATGACTGGCTCTGTCTCCGATACCCCGCACAAATATCGTTGAATCACGTGGTCTTCCATTTATAGGTCTGTTCCTCTTAGACATTTGTGACATCTATATGCTACTAGCTACAAAAGACTCAGTTGTTTGATGCCCGGTGGTGGATCTCGCTGCTCGTGAATACTCAGTAAGAAAACTCTCTACTAATAGGGCTCTCTCTAACACCCCTGACACCGTCGGGATGTTGAGAGAAATAATTGATTCCCTGATATAATGCATGAGTCCCTTCTTGAATGTTCGAGTACTGATGAATGGGTCCTGAACCATATCCTTGGAGTAGCATGAGAGGTCAGCGAACCTCATTGAGTACTGATCCAAAGTCATGATGCCCTGCTGCAGAGGAAAAATTTCTTGAATGCGATCTGCGTGAAGGGTCACTTGGACAAACTCTACCCGAAACAGGCTCTCAATGTCTGCCCAATGAAGTGTCAGCTCGTCATGTACCTGGATCATCATGCTCCACCATCTTCCTTCTTCTTCCTGTAGAATACTGGAGACAATGATCACTATGAGATCATCTGGTGTCCCTTCCATTTGAAAGTGTCTCACCATGGCATCCAACCAATCCTCAGTCGCATGTGGGTCCGTCTCACCCCAGAACCAGGGTGGCCTCTAGTGCTGGAACTCAAGAAACGAGCTCAAGCGGCATGCACTCTCTGCTGCTGGGGCTGGTGGAATCGGTGGCCTAACGGGTAATGGAACCACTGGTCCCTCCGCTGGTGCCTCTTCTGATAAAGGGCCATGTACTGAGTCATCATCTCTTGGTGGTCTATCATCGCACACTATACCCAGAACCCTAGATGGCTGTCTGTGTAGAGGTATCTAGAAAAGAAATTGGTGTGCCACTCTTAATAAGTTATACCATGTGAGCTGACTCAAAGAGGTCAAAAAGAAAACTTTTTCAAAACACCCACTTAGTTAGTGGTTTCATGCACTGAGTCTGAAATCAGAATTCAGAGTCCTGGTGTATGGATAAGTCATCCACCGTACAAACACTGGAATCCCTAACCAGAAAACGACACTCATAACAAATAACACCATTGTCTTTAAATGATCCGAGTCAAATGTTCTACGGTAGAAATGACTCATCTAATAACAATTTTTCATGACCCGTCCGCCAGGGCCCGTGTTGTGACTACCCCATGCATGCCTTCCATCGGCCAGTTGCTGGAGACAAGCACCGAAAGGTGTATTCCATAAAACAGGGAATCCATTTCCTTTATATCATATAATCCCACACAACCAAGCACAAAGAAATATACAAACACAAGTAAACAGTGTAGTAAAAAGAGTGTTAAAAGTAAAATGTGTCGGAATTCAAGCTCAATAGTAAAGGCACTAGAACAACATTAAATACAATACAAATGAAGAAAACGGAAGACAACTACTCGGCCATTATCTGATGTTTCTACCTAAAGAGTAGGTATAGATCACCTCCTCAGCACTCCAGGTCTGCCTATCTCCTATGCATAACGACATGAAAAATGGTCCACCTCTGGGCAGCATCCAGTCCTGGTACCCTCAGCCTCGATGAATGTTATTCTTCATCTGCACAAAAAAAACAAGGCGCGAGCATTTCCCATGCAGGGGGAGTATAACGATACTTAGTAGGGACCCTTAATCCCCCAAAGTTCACATAGAATACAAAAAGGATAAACCATAAAGCATGAAAACCACTGACAAACCTAATTAGGTAAATTCCCATACATATACCTAAGTTAGCATGTATACCCATCTCATTCAGGAGGAAACACAAGGAAAAAATCCTTAGCCAAAGTACATCTGCTCCACTAAGGAATGAATACCATAAAGGTAACACCACAAATGAATGTACCACAAAGGTAATTCAACATAGAAGAATACCCCAAAGGTATCACCATGATGGTAAGTACCAAGATTATAACACCACAAAGGAATGTACCACATTGTTAATTCCACAATGAAGAATACAAAAAGGTATCACCATGAAGGTAAGTACCACAAAGGCAGGCCACACATAAGATTACCACAAAGGTACTATTAATTTCACATAGGTATCATATAGGTATAGTATAATATATGATTATATATAGCTACTGAATTGTCTTACTCTGTTAAGAGGTAGACCCATGTAGGGTCCTAAAACATCAGACCCACAATGGATCCTAGAACAATAGACCCTCGTAGGATTCTATTATTGTAGACCCATGTTGGATCCTAGTTTAGTCTCATGTGGATTCCGAGAGCGGATCAATGTGAGACTCTCGAATACAGACCCATGTAGGATCCCAATGCACAGACCAACATAGGATCTATAAAAATAGACCCACATAGGATACCTTTCTCATGTTACATCTAGATATAGGGTTCCCTCACTAAGATCCATTGATTCTGGTGGGGGTACTCACGTCAAGCCATAGGATGATACTCTAACATAATCGAAATACCAAGAAGAAGTATCCCAAAGGTCATTCACATGATAAGGGTCTCAATACAATAGACGTTGTTTCATTCAGACGCCCAATCTGTATGTTATTGGATTTTATGTACTGAGGTACAGGTTGGATTCTTGTTTGATCCAACCAGGTCATATACCAACTTCATCCAAAACTCAAGTGGGGAATACCATAAAGATCTTCTCAATCCACAATTTCTGGTTCCATATACGGTTTGTCAAACTGACACACGTAGCTCATTATATGGCAGAAAGAATGAAAAGGGTCGATGTTGGTTCGGGTCCAGTCCACCACGGTCAGACCTACCCATCCCGACGTGGCCGGACCCATCCTGGGCCGAATTGAACCGGTTCGGGTATCCCTAGCCTGCTGGGTCCGGCCTTGGCCGTCGGCGCGCCATAGGGCAGCCGGTGGTGCGCGACCCATGCTGGACATCCCACTGGTCCATGGCTAGACAGACGACCAGCCTCTTCTGCATGGCACAGTTGTGCGTCATTGCATCACTGGTGGCTGATTCGGTTGGCTACCCTCCTTCTCCATCGTGACCTTCCACCGCGGCCCCCATGCCCGATGGGTGACATGGATGCGCGCCGCCACCACCATCAGGGGGTCAGCCGTGCGCCGGCCGCCACACTCACTCGGCCACGGCCGACGGGCCCTGGCGTATCTCTGGCCGCATGGTTGTGCTGCCACCATATTCACGGCCGACCGGAGTGGTGACCGCCACTCCCAAACCCAATCGGTGTCGGTCACCAATATATTCAACGATGAAATTGTTCAGGTCACCGGGTATGCCCTGGTGGCACGTTCATCATTCCTTAGACATCTCTTCTCATATCGGGGCGTTGACATCATTTCAAGACCATCCAATTTAACAACAGTTGTAGAGAGGTCATGTCGTGTTTGTTTGGCATGAACCCTCCATATTAGAACAGTAGCAAGTAGGTTGTTTATTCATGAATCATGAAGAAAGTCAAGAACGAGGTAAGGGGTATAAAAATAAAAAACCATATCACTTCATTAGTTGGAGGTGTCGATCGGTAGAGGATGAAGCCTTTGACGAATGTCAGAGTTTGTTGCTTCCGCAAGGCGCTTCTGCTCTAAAATCAGGGTCGGTTCCTTGTTCTTCGTTGGGGAGAATGTTTCTCCTTAATTCTCCCAAGCTTCCCCTTGGAAACACTTTCCCCCAATTCCACCAAATAGAAGATCCAACCTATAATTTTATGATTATTATTTTAATTTGAGGTTGGCATAAATAAATGGCTTAATTAATTTTATTGCAATGTCACAGTTAAATCGATGGATTCCAAAGGACTTCCAAACATTCAAGAGGGGGTCAGGTGGTCCCCACCACTAGAATTCAAAATGGGGGTTTTCTAGTTCAGGTGGTCCCCACGCTTATAATTCAAAAGGAGAGGTTTCAAATGAAAAATAAAATGTTAAATATTTTATTTTTCTTCTTCCATGAGAAACTAAAAAACTATCTTCTACCCTTGACCTACTACGGTCAAGTTGAAACTCTCCTTATGTGAATATCGGTGCTGCGAGTTCAATGGTGTCCTCAGATTTCAATTCATAGAAACATTTCAAATTTTTCAAAAACCCACTCACACGTTTACTAAACGTATGAAAAAAAGTTCAGAATTTCATTCCGGGCACTTCGTGCCTCGGAATCACGTGCCATCAATTTTCAAATACGTGTAATATTCCCATTTAACTAAAAAAATATTTACCTTGAAATTCCTGGTCATTAAAATATATAACCCAAGGAACAAAAAAATGGGTTTTATAAACATCATTCCATCATAATCTATATAAAATTAATTGATTTAATAAAAATAATTCCATCATAAACATAATAAAATAAATGTAATTATTGGGATATAAATATAACCCAATGATATATTATATGGAAAATAATTTTAATAAAATACTAGAAATTAATTCTTGAAGAAAATATCATTTCTTCGTAAAAAATTATTTTCTTTAAATATAGGGAAATTATAATAGAAAAGAAATCATTTGGAAATAAAATTGAAATATTTTTGGGGAAACATCAAGAAAATATGATTTTATGATGATTTAAAAAATCTATTCATGTCGTATATGTTGAATAAACATTATCCTCTTACGTTTTCTAGAAAATTCAAAAATTACCACATGTGGTAATGGAAAGAAACATTCCATCCTTACCATTTAATAAATATTAACCACAGGGTAAAATTGAAATTAAAAAATTGTAGAAAAAATATATAATGTTATATATTTAGTAAATATTGATGTGGATGATAAATATACACCAGTAAATACATATATATAAATATCCTCAGATAGATTGAGATTAAAACATTATCCCTTCCCTTAGGTACAATATCCATTATATTTATCTGAAACTAATGTATAACAATATAAATAAAAATATTGAAATATTCCAGATTCATTTTAATTTTTTTGATATCATATAAGATCATATTATCATATTTTAGTAACAATTTATTATCACTAGTTTTATAGATATTAAATGATTTATCTTCTTATGCATGTTTTTTCGAATAAGATCATGTTCCACTTCATAGGGTATAGTTTTATAATTTACCGAATAATAATAGTATAATATATATC
The DNA here is from genome assembly GCA_963277665.1 of Viscum album. Lineage (NCBI taxonomy): Eukaryota > Viridiplantae > Streptophyta > Magnoliopsida > Santalales > Viscaceae > Viscum > Viscum album. The sequence continues at coordinate 1,728,368,115 of OY728140.1, forward strand.
AGATCTTTTCATTCCATTATTGTATAGAATAATGTTTAATAAATATCATGTAAAATGAATCACATCACATTGTGGAGATAGTTGGCATTTGGTACACTCGAGGGATGATATCATTCACTCAAGGGATAATTGTTATTGAATTTTTATGTATTATAATTATAATGAATAATTATCCTGTTAAATTCATTATTTAAATCCATTATACTCATTATTATGAACATCCAAATAACGTATTATTAAATAATAAATTACACCATAGCGTGGAGAAGGTATGCCATATGTACGCATGCACAGTTATATTTTAATTTGAATGATGTATAAAAGGAGGTATAAGGTAGTCCCATAATTATAATAACATCTCTAAATGTAGGATATACTAGATTTATTACATTTGTAAAAAAAATATAATAATATGAAGTAGAAGAAGAAATGAATTTTGAAAGCGGTGATTAAATATTATCTCTTTGAGAGTATCACCTTTAGATTTGGAAAAAATGCCTCAATAGGATGGATTTATTCCCATATTGCATCATTTATGAGGATGTGAAATAATTTGGGAGATGAAATGGTTAGGGGCTGGTTAAAGGAAAAATGCTTCAGAGGAGTGATTAAAAGGGAAGGATATGTGCTCTATTATAAGAGATAGGAGGGGAACCTTTGTAAATATGAAAAAAATTATATTAATATAAATTATTTCTTAAATTAAAATTCCTTAAAATTGTATTATTTTTAAGAGAACATGATCATGGGTTGAAATAAAATCATCTAAAAAAAATTCAACAAAATTTGAATATTTTTCAGTCCTTATCATTTTGGATTACACTCATTTTACCCATTTTAATCATACCATAATATAGTGTTGTTTATAATTTTTGGGGTAATGTAATTATCATAACATTTAAAACAACTAAAAAAATTTTCATTTCTGACATATTATGACATATCATAACCATTTTTTCAAATATTATGTTTTTAAGAATTTTTAAAAATTTAATAAATCATTTTATATTTTTAGTCAAGAATAAAGTCCATTTTGACACAGTTCATATAATACATTATCCAAGAATTCAAAAAAATTAAATTACGTAAAAAAATAAATTTAATCAATCATAAAATGTAATAATAATCTAAAATATTCATGGATGACATAAATTATGTCATATAATTTTTATTTATATGTTTATAATAACATAAATTTGATATTTATATTAAATGAATCAATTTGGACCCATAGGTGATATGGGTTATCATTAATTCATTGAATAGGATTCTGGATGGTTTTATGGTAATTTTATTATCCTTATTATATTGTTTCTTACCGTAATTTAGCTATTTTACCTTTAACAATGGTAAATAATAATTTGCAATGTCACTATTCATATTGTCCAACAAATAATGTTACATATTTACATATTACGAAGTTATGATTCCAAATATAGAATCTATGTTAAAAAACAAAAAACACAGAAGTTTTATTAATTAATTAAAAAATTATTTCCACAATCCAAACTAGAAAGATGGTTTCTATGAAATAAAAACTATCAAAAGATATTAATGTGTTTATTCCAATTTAAATGTAAGACTACATCCAATGAAGAAAAATGAACTAAATGATAATTAAAAATTCTAATTACACATTAAAACAAATAAATAAGATAAATTAACTATATAAATTAAATAGAGGAAAAGGTAGTTTTAAATTTAAATTCAGCATTTTTCAGTTTTCATTAAAATATGAATTTCATGAGAAAAATAATAAAATTTCAACCGAGGTAAATATTTATGTTCCACTTCCCAAAAATATATTTATTATGTCAAATAGAACCTATAAAATTTTCATAACTAGATTTAAAAAGGTTTCTCCAACAAAAGGTGATAAAACTGAATTTTTTGAAAAATGTTCATTTTATACTTAAAATTGAACTTTTTCATGTATCATGTACAAGAATCATATATGATTTTTTATAAAATTGAAATTAAATAAATCAAATATATATTTCACAAATAAAATCTATAAATAGTGATTTTATTATTTTATAGATTCAGTTATTTTCATTAAATAAGTTTTTTAGAAGGATGCTAATATCTTTCATACACGACATTATAATGAATCGGTTATAATGATTATGTTTCAATTATACTTGATATTGAATTAAAAAATTCTATCAAAATAACATTAAATTGTTTATAACACTAGTAATGAATAGTTTTTTGTATATTTCAAGACAATATGGTGATGTCTATATAGAAATCAAGTCTACGTTTGACGTACAACACAAGACCTCAATGAAATTAAAAAGAATTTGTCTAAAAAATTCTCATAATGTTACATAATCTTATTAGAAAGATGATGGTACATATCATAATTGTCAAATCCTAGGTAAATAAATAATAAGACATATTTCATAATTATTAATATTTGTGAATTAAATATTAATTTTACTTTAAAGGGGTTTCTATGTTCGATAGCGTACCTGATACGTTGCAACGGGTTTCTTTAAAATCATTCATTGCATGCAAATAATATAATAATATTATTTTAAATGGTCGTTAAATCCTAGCCATTTTATTGGTAGAAATGATGGAAAACTAACTATAATATGATTATACATGTTTGTTAAATGTATTTACATTTAACCAATAAAATTTATAGGCTTCAAATTTGAATGAATCTAATTTTAAACATAATATACATTAAAAGGCCGATTTAACACCTATTAATGGTTAAACATATTTAAATATAGTTTTGGTCAAATTAATACATTCTATATGACCAAATAAAATCCTTTTTTAGAATGGGTACTTCAAAATTTTACTTTGTGTAAATTTTTTGGAATTTTTCTGACAAAGTTCATTTTTTATTGAATAGTGAGAATAGTGTATTTTAAATCAAAATTATGTTTTAATATAATTAATTTATATAGTTAGATTATCTTTTTAAATGGTTTTAAGGTGTAATTAGAATATATCTTTACTATTTTATCCAATTTTTGACATTGGAATTAATTTAATTTAAAGGAAAAATGACATTTTCAAATAGCTTTAAGTAAATTAAATTTTACATATGGTTATATAAATTATATTTTCTACTATAAGTATTAATTAGAAATATATAAAGATTTCCTAAATCATGGTAATTTTTTCATAATTTTTAGACCTCAAATAAATTAATGTATATATGACACATTTATATTTTTGTGTTTACCTCATTAATAAATGATTTAAATAAATTAGATTTTAATATCTAAAATATTATACAAAACATATCAAATTCTTATTGGATGATTTTATTTCTAATATGAGCATTATAACATAGATAGTAATTTTTTCAGATCATTAAAAACTGAATATCATTATATAATAAAATAATGTTTTCACACTTTCCTAAAGAGCCCCTCCTCTCCCTTATAAAAGGAGACCACTTCTAACCAATTCCTCAAACCTCTCAAGGAATTTGGGTCATCCAAACATTTCCCAATTAAGCTCCCTAAATCCATGTCCTCCTCCTAGAATCCTTACATTAGTCATAAGGCACTTTAAGAAGACCTTTGGTTTGAACCAAATGGTGTTAACCAAATTAAAGGTAATAGTTTTTCTTAAATTATTTTCTTTTATTTTACTTCTATAACCCCAAAACTCTTTTTATTACTTTATGTTGTAACAAAACCAGTATCTTACATATAATAGTATGTTGTTATTAGAAGGATTTTAACTACACATACACACACCATCATCTAATGGATGAAGAACATAATTTTTCTGTGGATGGGAAACTAACGCCTTACGAAACGATGATTGTTCAGTTATCTCCAACCACCTCTCATGGTGGCCGTTATGATGGAACTATAATTATATATGATATATATTATATTTAATTTTTCTATATGCTTCTGTAATTTCCATTTATAGCATGCCTTTTATGGTTTTCATTATGGGTAAACGTGATAATCTCATTAGAGGAAGTGCAGACTACCGCCCCCTCAAAGTGATATGTCTCGTTCATACCATATGTGGTACGTATAAAGGATAGTTTTAATGATATTATATATGATTCAATACAGGAATTATAATACTCTTATGTGTCATTATGTTATAATTAAATTAAATATGAAATAGAAATGGAAGTAGTGTTCATGCGTACGTACGACTTATTGTCACCATGAATGGTGCATTTCATTTCCTACCTATAAATGTTATGTACTGTTATAAATACATGTATATGCTAGAAATATAGGATATGTATGATATCCAAATCATGAATATGATTCTACCTATAATGGACCTTTGACCTCATGAAGAACATGTAATTATAAGAAGTCCATTTTTGACTCAAGAACCAAATATCAACCAAACAAACAGTATTAACTTAGTTGATTACATAATGTTTATAAAATGTTAATATGTTATATAAAATGAATAATAAACTTGAAAAAGGTTCTTATGAAATTAAAAATTATCTTTATTTTATTATTTAGGAGATTAATGAACGATTGAGTCATGTCGGACACAAGGTAAGGGACTTCGTCTCAATCTCCTTTCATTGAGGCATATTTTGTTTTAATACATGACATTCTTTTATACGCTGTATAAACACCCTTGAGATTTCAAAGGGAATCATTTTCTACGAAGTGTTTTACTAATCAACAAAAAGGAATGTTTCTCATAATGTAAGCGTTGACAGTGACCTTTCTGCCGCCGTGAGTATTATTTGATTTAGGCTTCCTCAAGAAGCCATAATGTTTTGAAAAGAAAATAAACACCTAATAATATTTTATTTATTTTTGTATTGAAAATGGTTTTGATGATGGATTTGTTATGTCAATATATTTAAGTGTTATATTGTGATTTAAATTTGGAAATGTTTTATTTCCCTTTTAATTGTTTTATGTGTTATGATATATAATGGTACTTGGAAAATAAATGGGTGTTTACGTGATAAACAAAATGACAACTGATGCCGTGAATACCGGGATGGGTGTTTATGTAACAACCTGAAATTTTAAATAAATATTGTTTCCTAATTTTATGTGTTATTTTTTTTATTTTATTACTCAACAAAAACGTTTCATTTGATAACATGAGTATAATTAAAATGAGACTGTTGGGTTTTGACTATTATTTGACCATTGGTCAATATGACCGCTGGAAACTAAACGTTTTGACTATTGTCTCTAAATACAATCAATCTTGGTTAATTAATATAGAAAGAAGATTTGATGGCCTCACCCAATAGTCTTGGACCGATCGATGCCCATCTAATAGAACTTTGGAAAGAGGTAGCACCACTGGGCTTTTCTCTAGACCAAACCCAAGCTGAACTTCATCGTATAAAGCTAGAACGGGATCGCCTTCGCGAGAAGTTCAAACTGATAGAAATAACTACTCGTGCGATGTTGGCCGAGCCTCCCTCGGATTCTCTCACCTTAGCACACCTTACACTTAGGTCCTATGATGGTGTGATAAGGGGATATGTAAGGAGACCATAACTGACTTGTGTAATCCTTTGTTTTAAATAAAAATTTCGATTTCTTTTATAAATTTTCAAATGACCGGATAAATATAGTATGCATATTTTTGATGAATTTTAGAAAAAGGATATTTTAAATATGTTTATGTAAACCCTAAATAATTAAAAATTTGTAATGATTTTCCAAAAATGGTCTTCTACAATTATGTTCAGTACGAAATTTAGAGTCTAATAAGATCAACTTGATTTTTGATGAATAGTAAATTATGAATAGTGATTTTATGATTAGGATAAATAATGTGTCCCAATGGTTTAGTAATCTCACTTAAAGAAAGTATTAAAATAATCTAGGCACTTTGATTAAGGAATGTGATTCAATAAAATGGTTAAATAACGGTTTCATAAATTATTATTCAAATTTTAGTTTTTTCGGATGAATAGTGTTTTTAATTAAAATTTTAAATAAAAATATTTAGAAAATTATATTTATAAAATGGACTTCATTTTTGAACTCAGAGCATCGATATTATGTTAAGGTAATTTTTGGGGATTTTTTAGAAAAAAATAAATTTTCGATGAATAGTGTTTTTTATTAAAAATTTAATTAAAAATATTTAGAAAATTATTTTTATAAAATGGATTTCATTTTTGAAATCAGAGCATTGATATTTGGTTAAGGTGAAATTTTGGGACTATTCTGAGAAAGTTGATTTTTCGATGAATAGTGAAAATACAGTTTTTAAGTTACGAGTGTTTAATGACATCATTAAATGATGTATTAAGTATGTAATCAATATGGTCGACTTATGAATAGTAAGATAAGGTATGAGGTGTCCCAAGTGGCCAATACCATGGGCAAATACCATGGGCAAGCCCATGGTTTTTCCAAAACCACTAATGAGGTGTCCCTTGCCCATTAATGCCTTGTCCCCTCAGTTTCCCTATAAATACCAAGCTATACTCTCATCCATTCGACTCCCCACTCTCCCCCAACGAAGTTCTGGTCTCCTTACCTCCCAAGGAGTCCTCCCAAGGTGCCCCCAAGCTCTCAAGGTCCAAAACATTGAGTTTTAAGTGTTACGTTTTAAGGTAAGGGATCTGACCTCTCTCTTTAATTTCAAGTAATCTCTTTTATGTCATTCCTTTTATGCTCCATGTTCATATGTTGGAGGGTGTTCTTATATACTCCTATTACTTCCCTTTTCATGTTCATATAATGAGAGATCCTCACTTACTCTCATTATTTCTTTTTATGAAGTTTTAAGTGGCGCCGTTAGGCTACCGAAATTTCTGTAACAGATTCTTTCTCCCTTCTCATTTTCAAAATCTATTTTCATGTAAAGTATTTCAAGTTCCTTTTTATTATGTTGGGGTATGATCTCTAAATTTATCATACTGATATTTTATGATCATATGATGAGAGACCCCATTTGATCTCTTCAATTCAGTATTTTGAAGTTTTAAGTGGCGTCGTTAAGCTGCCGAATTTTTAAGTGGTTCTTCACCCTTCTCGTTTTGAAGTTCTACTTTCATGTCAATTCTTTCAAATAACTTTCTATTATTTTGGGGTATGATCTCTATATCTATTATACTGTAATCTTACGTTCATATGATGAGAGACCCCATTTTATCTATTCAATTCATTATTTTGACGTTTTAAGTGGCGCCATTAGGCTGCCAAATTTTTAAGTGGTTCTTCACCCTTCTCGTTTTGAAGTTCTACTTTCATGTCAATTCATTCAAGTTCCTTTGTATTATGTTGGGGTATGATCTCTATATCTATCATACTGGACTCTTATGTTCATATGATGAGAGACCCCATTTGATCTATTCAATTCAGTATTTTGAAGTTTTAAGTGGCGCCGTTAGGCTGCCGAATTTTTAGGGGATTCTTTCACCCTTCTCATTCTTTTCAAAGTTCTACTTTCATGTCAAGTCTTTCAAGTTCATTTTTAATTATGTTGGGGAATTATCTCTATATCTATCATACTGAACTCTTATGTTCACATGATTAGATATCCTATTTGATCTTTTCAAATCATTTTGTTTGAAGTTTAAGTAACGTCGTTAGGCTGCCGAACTTTCATAAGAGATATCTAATTTTTCTCTTCCTTCTATGTTTTTCATTTCAAATGGTATGTCCTTGAAATTTAATTTTCCATGATCATGTATACTTCTTATTCTGTCCATCTACTGTTTTATGGGTCACTAATGAATGTTTGACCCATTTTCCCTCTATTTTTAATGTCTTCTAAAACCTCGTAACATAGCCGTTGTGCTGCAGAATTTCCGTCTCAAAATGTCTCTCTCTTTTTCTAAAGTTCTTTTATATTATTAAGTGAACACTCAAAGATCATTCCTCTTAAGGGGTATTCACATATATACCAAAATGTTCTATTTTAAATTATGGCATTTATATACATGAGACCCACCTTCCTTTTTTGTGGGTTTTAAAGTGACGTAAAGATCATGTCATTAAAGCAGTTTTTAAAACGTTGTGATTATGAAATGAAACCCATTTATTTTATGCTATATGGGTTATTAATGAAATTTTTGATGATGATATATGTGGCTCACATGATAATAAATGCAAATTTAAGGGTGCGCCCTGATAGCGCTCCAATGCATTGGGTAATGATGTAACCACTAGAGATTACAACTTTCATGATACCTTGGTGAATAACCTTGGTAATTTTCAAATGACACCTTGGGGATGGACCTTGGTGATATGTTCATGATTGTCTATGTTAAAGGATGTAGCCACATCTTCAAGTTATGAAAAAGTTTTATTTTTATTATGATATGCCACATGATTTCATTTTCATGCCTTAAAATTCTTTTCATGACATTATTGATGTATCTAAAGTTCATATGTAAAATGTTTCACTTGTTTCCCTTGCTGGGCCTTCTGCTCACCCTTTCTTTTGATGGATGTCCCCCGGTTATGAGATACAGTAATGAGCCTAGGGTGAAAATTAGGAGAAGCCTTTCAAGTGTTTAATAAGAATGTTTTTTTTCTTTCATGTTTTATGTTCCTTGTTTCCAAGACACTAAACCTTAAAGATCCTCAGTTCTGTGTAATGGAATGAAAGTTATGTTATAAAAAGACGGGATGCTATAGTTGGTATCAAAGGATGGTTTAGTTATTTGTGGAAATTAGGATATGAAAACTCTAGGAAGAACCCTATAAAAAATTTTAAATATAGGAAATCTTCCTGGTATTTTGGTGAGTATTGAGTAAGGGGTTTCCAAGAAAATACATCCCTGTCTGGATACGAGCAGGTAGAGGTGGCTCTGGCACAGATGTACATAGGGGTAAAACCTGAATACACCGCTTTGAGCTAGACTCGAACGGGAACTGTTACACGACAATGGGCCTTGCTGCACTCTTGGTTACGACACTCCCGGGGGATATGCTTTGGTAAATTCACATGCTTGGTATGAACCATTGTTAAAGGAACAAAGATAAAATAAAATAAAGATTCACATAAGAATATATGATCATGGATAACCTAGATGGGAACATAGGGGATCACAAGTTAGGGTATACATTTCTTCTACAAGTTATTCTTATATACTTTAAGTTCCATTTCATGATTATTGGTTAAGTATTTAAGCCTCTAATTATACCTTGTCTTCTTAGTTAATGGTGGTAAATGGAATAACGTGTCCCAACAACCAATGTGATAGGAAATGCGACAATTTTTGTATTAATATGACAGAGATGATTAGGGGATTAAAAGATGATTATTATTTTGGAAGATGTTCACTATTTTGGGGACCCTATATGATCGAGGTAAATAGATTACTATAGTATTTTCATTGAGGAGTAAGGTTGACTTATATTTTGAAGAATTGATGAATTTAAGGTGGACTTATAGTAATTTAGGTTACTTATGGGAATGATTAACCTATCTTGGGTAAAATATGTTTAGGTTAGATAATTTTGTTATAAGATGTTAGGAGTGGTTGATGTTGTATGGAGATGAACAATGAAGTTCTTTTGGAAGAATATGTTATCAAATCCTTCTTGTATTTGGGTTTCAATATTAGTTTGGTTAATTTTGAGCAATTTTAAGGACCGTTATTTATGGAATGGTCTATGATAAACTTTGGGTAGTACGATGGAACTTTGGAGATTTAAAAGTAGTTTCCATTCTTATGGGATTCTTTATTTTTGAAGAGTTGTTTTACCTTAACCTTTCTATTTTTAGGATAATGTTTAAAGATAGAATAAATAGATAGTTAATCTTTTGTAGATTATGTGATTCTCTAGAAGATGATTCTTGTGCTTTTATGAGACCAAGTGTTTTTGAAGTCTCATTATTTGGAGAAAATATTAGTGTTGGTAGGGACTTATTAAAGGATGAAACTCTACTTGAAGGTAGGTATATTTTCTTGTGTTTTTGTTCTATTTAGTAAATGAATTCTTCAAAATTATGAAAAGAAACGTAAAACAAAAATGTTGTTGGTTTACGTTTCCTTCTAGGTAATCAAAGACCGTTTACACACATCATAAGTTTGGGATTTTCTTATGGTTAACATTCTCCTAATCATGTTCTCTATCACTCTCCCTCAGAACATGACCCTTGGTTTTCTCCTCCATGTCCATGTTTTCCTACATGGAATCCTAGTGTGGGTTAACTCGGGTGACCTTTGTACTTCCCTTTCTTTCTTTTAAAGTAATAGTTTTACTGACTCCTTTTCCGATGTGGGACTTTCAATGAAATTTCAAAACCCAATTTTAAAAATTTGCGAGGATGCAATTTCTTAAGGGGGGAAGATTGTAACGACCCAAAATTTTAAATAAATATTGTTTCCTAATTTTATGTGTTATTTTTTTTATTTTATTACTCAACAAAAATGTTTCATTTGATAACATGAGTATAATTAAAATGAGACTGTTGGGTTTTGACTGTTATTTGACCATTGGTCAATATGACCGCTGAAAACTAAACGTTTTGACTATTGTCTCTAAATACAATCAATCTTGGTTAATTAATATAGAAAGAAGATTCGATGGCCTCACCCAGTAGTCTTGGACCGATCGAAGCCCATCTAACAGAACTTGGGAAGGAGGTAGCACCACTGGGCTTTGCTCTGGACCAAACCCAAGATGAACTTCATCGTATAAAGCTATAACGGGATCACCTTCGCGAGAAGTTCAAAATGATAGAAATTACTACTCGTGCGATGTTGGACGAGCTTCCCTCGGATTCTCTCACCTTAGCACACCTTACACTTAGGTCCTATGCTGGTGTGATAAGGGGCTATGTATGGAGACCGTAACTTTCTTTTGTAATCCTTTGTTTTAAATAAAAATTTTGATTTCTTTTATGAATTTTCAAATGACCGGATAAATATAGTATGCATATTTTTGATGAATTTTAGAAAAAGGATATTTTAAATATGTTTATGTAAACCCTAAATAATTAAAAATGTGTAATGATTTTCCAAAAATGGTCTTCTGCAATTATGTTCAGTACGAAATTTAGAGTCTAATAAGATCAACTTGATTTTTGATGAATAGTAAATTATGAATAGTGATTTTATGATTAGGATTAATAATGTGTCCAAATGGTTTAGTAATCTCCTTTAAAGAAAGTATTAAAATAATCTAGGCACTTTGATTAAGTAATGTGATTCAATAAAATGGTTAAATAACGGTTTCATAAATTATTATTCAAATATTAGTTTTTTCGGATGAATAGTGTTTTTAATTAATATATTAATTAAAAATATTTAGAAAATTATTTTTATAAAATGGACTTCATTTTTGAACTCAGGGCATCAATATTATGTTAAGGTAATTTTTGGGGATTTTTCAGAAAAAATAAATTTTCGATGAATAGTGTTTTTAATTAAAAATTTAATTAAAAATATTCAGAAAATTATTTTTATAAAATGGATTTCATTTTTGAAATTTGAGCATTGATATTTGGTTAAGGTGAAATTTGGGGACTATTATGAGAAAGTTGAATTTTCGATGAATAGTGAAAATACAGTTTTTAAGTTACGGGTGTTTAATGACATCATTAAAAGATGTATTAAGTATGTAATCAATATGGTCGACTTATGAATAGTAAGATAAGGTATGAGGTGTCCCAATTGGCTAATACCATGGGAAAATACCATGGGCAAGCCCATGGTTTTTCCAAAACCACTAATGAGGTGTCCCTTGGCCATTAATGCCTTGTCCCCTCACTTTCCCTATAAATACCAAGCTATCCTCTCATCCATTCGACTCCCCACTCTCCCCCAACGAAGTTCTGGTCTCCTTACCTCCCAAGGAGTCCTCCCAAGGTGCCACCAATCTTTCAAGGTCCAAACCTTTGAGTTTTAAAAGTTACGTTTTAAGGTAAGGGATCAGACCTCTCTCTTTAATTTCAAGTAATCTCTTTTATGTCATTCCTTTTATGGTCCATGTTCATATGTTGGAGGATGTTCTTCTATACTCCTCTTACTTCCCTTTTCATGTTCATATAATGAGAGATCCCCTCTTACTCTCATTATTTCGTTTTATGAAGTTTTAAGTGGCGCCGTTAGGCTGCCAAAATTTTTGTAACGGATTCTTTCTCCCTTCTCATTTTCAAAATCTATTTTCATGTAAAGTATTTCAAGTTCCTTTTTATTATGTTGGTGTATGATCTCTAAATTTATCATACTGATATTTTATGATCATATGATGAGAGACCCCATTTGATCTCTTCAATTCATAATTTTTAAGTTTTAAGTGGCGCCGTTAAGCTGACGAATTTTTAAGTGGTTCTTCACCCTTCTCGTTTTAAAGTTCTACTTTCATGTCAATTATTTCAAGTTCCTTTCTATTATATTGGGGTATGATCTCTATATCTATCATACTGTTCTCTTACGTTCATATGATGAGAGACCCCATTTGATCTCTTCAATTCAGTATTTTGAAGGTTTAAGTGGCGACATTAGGCTGCCGAATTTTTAAGTGGGTTTTCACCCTTCTCGTTTTAAAGATCTACTTTCTTGTCAATTCTTTCAAGATCCTTTCTATTATGTTGGGGTATGATCTCTATATACATCATACAGTACTCTTATGTTCATATGATTAGAGACCCCATTTGATCTATTCAATTCAGTATTTTGAAGTTTTAAGTGGCGCCGTTAGGCTGCCGAATTTTTAGGGGATTCTTTCACCCTTCTCATTCTTTTCAAAGTTCTAATTTCATGTCTATTATTTCATGTTCCTTTTTAATTATGTTGGGGAATTATCTATATATCAATAATATTGAACTCTTATGTTCACATGATGAGAGATCCTATTTGATCTTTTCAAATCATTTTGTTTGAAGTTTAAGTAACGCCGTTAGGCTGCCAAACTTTCATAAGAGAAATCAAATTTTTGTCTTCCTACAATGTTTTTCATTTCAAATGGTATGTCCCTGAAATTTCATTTTCCATGATCATTTATCCTTCTTATTCTGTCCATATACTGTTTTATGGGTCACTTGTGAATGTTTGACCCATTTCCCTCTCTTTATAATGTCTTCTAAAACTTCGTAACATAGCTGTTATGCTGTAGAATTTCTGTCTCAAAATGTCTCTCTCTTTTTCTAAAGTTCTTTTATATTATTAAGTGAATAATCAAAGCTCTTTACTCTTAAGGGGTATTCACATATATACCATAATTTTCTATTTTAAATTATGGGATTTACATACATGAGACCCACATTCCTTTTCTGTGGGTTTTAAAGTGACGTAATGATCATGTCTTTAAAGCAGTTTTTAAAACGTTGTGATTATGAAATGAAACCCATTTATTTTATTCTATATGGGTTATTTATGAAATGTTTGATGATGATATATGTGGCTCACATGATAATAAAGGCAAATTTAATGGTGCGCCTTGATAGCGCTCCAATGCATTAGGTAATGATGTAACCACTAGAGATTACAACTTTCATGATACCTTGGTGAATAACCTTAGTAATTTTCAAATGACACCTTGGGGATGGACCTTGGTGATATGTTCATGATTGTATATGTTAAATGATGTAGCCACATCTTCATGTTATGAAAAAGTTTTATTTTTATTATGATATGCCTCATGATTTCATTTTCATGCCTTAATGTTCTTCTCATGACTTTATTGATGTATCTCAAGTTCATATGTAAAATGTTTCACTTGTTTCCCTTGCTGGGGCTTCTGCTCACCCTTTCTTTTGATGTATGTCCCCAGGTTATGAGATGCAGCAATGAGCCTAGGGTGAACATGAGGAGAATCCTTTCAAGTGTTTAAGAAGAATGTTTTTTTGTTTGTTTCATGTTTTATGTTCCTTGTTTCCAAGACACTAAACCTTAAATATCCTCAGTTCCGTGTAATGGAATTAAAGTTATGTTATAAAAATACGGGATGTTATAGTTTATGTTATAACCTCTAATTCCATGAGTATGGAAGTCAGACGTATGGTTATTCCATTTAGTGATATGTGTGGAAGTCGGCCGTATGGTTATTCCATTTAAGTATAGTTATGTCCCAAGTTACCTTTATATGTTATGTTATATTTATATGGGTTTTATGGTAATATTTTGGTTACAAAAGGGTATTTAATGATATTTTATTCTGTGAAGAGTATTTACTACTTCATAAAGGTGAACAGTATTAATTATGTTAAAGTATTCATGGTTTATTTTTTGTTTTGAAAAACTAACTACTTTTCTTCTTTGTGTATCCCTTACTGAACTTTTTATGCTCATCCCAAGTTTTGAAATGTTTTTCATAGGAAATAATGAGGAATATGGTCAAGGATGGGATCAAGGAATGTCATGTCATCTAAAACATGGAACTAGACATGACTCTTTATTTCATAGAGTTTTTATTTTATGAAAAAAATGAAAACTGAGTAGAAGTGTCTACATTATAATAGTTTGAAATGTAACAGTTATGAACTAACACTCTAAAACTCTAAACCTAAAAATATCCTCAACGTGAATTTTTCATTTAATTCAATATTATGTAAGGTTTAAGGTCGGGTCCTTATAGCTAGAATCAGAGGTCGGTTTACATAACATTAAGAGTTATGGTATTGTTAAATGAATGTCCATAAAGTAATTTACCATAATATTGAATTAATATAGAATTTATAGATTACCATGTTGCTTCGCCTAGGATATATCTATGTTTAGAATGGTTTTTTCATAGAGGAAGCAGAGCATCTTTTCTGGGAAGGCATACAGTAGGAAATGACGTTCCAAATAAGCAACTAGAGATGGTCGGAATCAGAATTCATAAGTTTACTACAGTGATGGCTCAGGTGAATAAGGAATTGAAAAGAATATTTGTGAATGCTCCTGTTTTGGAACATCCATCAAGAAATGGTGAGTTTGTTATCTATAGTGATACTTCATTGAAAGGACTGTGTGGTGTCCTAATGCAGAATGATAAGGTAATGGATTTTGATTCACGTCAATTGAAACCACATGAGTTAAATTACACTACACATGATTTGGAATTAGCTACTATTGTTTTTTAATAAACAAATTTGGAGGCATAATTTGTATGGAGTAAAATGTGAAATATATACTGATCACAAATTTTGGAAGTATATATTCACTCAAAAATATTGAACATGAGACAGAGGCGATGGTTGGAATGAATCAAGGATTATTATTCCATGATCCATTACCATTCGGGAAAAGAAAATAAAGTGGATGATGATTTGAGTCGAAAAAGTAATGCTTCATTAACCATGTTACGTTTGGAACAAGATCCTTCGGTTTGTGATTTGATGAACTTTGGAATAGAAGTTGTTAGTATCGTAAATTATTATGTTTTGTTTTGGGTGTCAGTGAAATCACCTCAAACAAATAGAATTAATAAATCACATAATGAAGACAGTGAGTTGCAAAAAAAGGTAGAGTTGGCTCATAAGGGTATGTTGCCTGATTTTAACGTTGATAATGATTGTGATTTGAGATTTAGAGAGAGATTATGTTTTCCTTGTGATTGAAAGTTGAAGAATGAGTTGTTATGTGAAGCTCATAGTTCCCCGTTTTCAGTTCATCCTGGTAGTACTATGATGTACAGAGATCTTCGAGAGTATTATTGGTGGGATGGAATGAAAAGTGATATTGCTGATTTTATTGTGAAGTGTTTCACTTTTCAGTAGGTTAATGTAGAGTGGTAGTTAACAAAAGGGATTCCTCGGTCTTTACCGGTGCCAGAGTGGAAATTGAAAAACATATCCTTGGACTTCATTGTGGGATTACCGAATACATCTCAAGGTAGTAATGAAATCTGGGTTATTATTGATCAGTTGACTATGTTTGCTAATTTCCTTCCTATTAGAGATACTTTATCTCTAGATCAACTACATCAGTTGTATGTTAAAGATATAGTCATGTTGTATGGAGTTCCTTTGTCCATTGTATCTGATCGTGATCCCAGGTTCACTTCTAACTTTTGTAAAGGCCTTCAGAATTCATTTGGTACTGAATTAAATATTATTACAACATTTCATCCTTAATCAGATGGCCAATCAGAATGAAAAATTCAGAAATTGCAGGATATGTTACGTGCTTGCTCGATGGATTATCACGTAAGTTTGGACCAACATCTTTCTTTGGTTGAATTTTCTTATAATAGCAGCTTTCATTCTAGTATACAGATGGCTCTATTTGAGGAATTATATGGAAAGTGTTGTCGAACTCCAGCTGTTGGGATGAAGTCGGTGAAAGGAAGCTGATGGGACTAGAATTGGTAGAAGATATGGTAGAAAAAGTTCAGTTGATTCTGAAGCACATGAGAACAGCTCAGAGCAGACAGAAAAGTTATGCAGATCACCGGAGGAAGGATCTTTCATTTGAGGTAGGTGATCATGTCTTTCTCAATGTTTCACCATGGAAAAGTGTGATGCATTTTAGTAATAAGGGAAATTTGAGTCCAAGGTGTATTGGATCTAATGAAGTTATAGAGAAAGTTGGATCAGTTTCGAACAACGTGGCTTTACCTCCATGTTTATCCCAGGTACACAATATTTTTCAGGTTTCGATGTTGAGAAGGTATATGCCAGATCCATTTCATGTTTTGATCCAAGTGGTAGTTCAGTCGGAAGAGAATCTCTCTTATGAAGAAAAATCAGTCCAGATTCTTGACCGTAGAGAGGAAGTGTGGCTGAATTTGGTAAATTACTAGGTATAGGTTGTGTGGAAAAACCATATGGTTGAAGAGACAATGTTGGAATCTGAAAATTCTATGAGGGAAAAATTCCCCCATTTATTTGATATGTGAATAAAATTGTGAGGATGAAATTTCAAAAAGGGGGTAAGGATGTAATATCCCAGGTAAATATAGAATGATACATAGTTCATATTTATTAATATTTGTGAATCAAATATTATTTTTACTTTAAAGGGGTTTCTATGTTCGATTGCATACCCGATACGGAACAACGGGTTTCATTGAAATCTTACGTTGCACACTAATAATATAACATTATTATTTGAAATGGTAGATAACTCCTTGTTGTTGTATTGGCAGAATTGAACAAAACTAACTGCAATATGATTATACATGTTTGTTAAATGTATTTACATTTATCCAAAAAAATTTATAGGCATAAAATGTGAATGAATCTAATTTTAAGCATAATTTACATTAAAAGGTCGATCCACCGCATTTTAGAGGAGAACCCTATTTAAATCTAGATTTGTTCACTTTAATACATTCTATATTACCAAATAAAATCCTTCTTTTGAATTGGGACATCAAAATTTACTTTGTCAAAATTATTGGAATTTTTCCGATAAAGTTCATTTTTTTATTGAATAGTCAAAATATTGTATTTTAATTCAAAACTATGTTTTATTATAATTTATTTATATGGTTATATTATCTTTTTAATTGGTTTTAATGTGTAATTAGAATATATTTTGACCATTTAATCCAAATTTGGTAATTGGAATTAATTTCATTTTGAAATTTGACATAAACTTGTGTCAATCTTTTGATAGTGACTGTTTCTTAAAGACACGTTATTTGTTTTAACAATGAGAATTAATTTTAAAATTAATTAATTCCACTTATAAGTTTATAATTTGAAAAAATTGTAATCAATTTTGAATTTGGAATATCATGAAATTCTTTTGCTGAATTTTATGTATTTTTCTGAAAAACATCAATTTTTGATGAATTGTGAAACCACATAGTAGTAGTTAAAAAACTGACTTCTTCATCTTAATGAAATTTTACCACTTCGGTGAATTGAATTTTGAAAAGATGACATACATGGTTTTTATCAAGAATTAAAATTTTGTTCAATGAGAAGAAAATAATTTTGTGTGAATAGTAAATTTTGACTTTTATTTACCGCGTGTAATGGTAAATAAGGTAAATCAAGGTTAAAAGAATATTATAATAATTCAAAATTACATTATCACGTGTCCTAAACTTATTGGATGAGTCACGGCCAACCATAAAAATCTTTGGGTAGATTTGGGGAACCCATGAAGCCACATGGCTATGATTATAACACTAGATTAATTAATTTAATGTAAAGGCAAAAATGACATTTTGAAATATCTTTTAGTAAATTTATTTTTACATATGGATATATAAATTATCGTATCACCTATAAATATTCATTGGAAATAGAAAAATATTTACTACATCATGGTAATTTTTTCATAATTTTTAGATATCAGATAAATTATATTATATATGAAACAATAATGATGTAGTGTTTACCTCATTAATAAATGATTTAAATAAATAAGATTATAATGAATAAAATATTATCTAAAACATGTCCAATTCTTATTTGATGATATTATTTCAAATATTATTCACCTTAACTTCGACATTAATTATTTTTGGACCATTGGAAGCTGAATTTCATTATATAATAAAACAATGTTTTCACACTTTCCGAAAGAGCCCCTCCTCTCCCATATAAAATAAGACCACTTAGATCCAATTCCTCACACCTCTCAAGAAAATAGACTCATCCAAAAACTGCCCAATTAATCTCCCTACATCTCTATACTCCTCCTAAAAGCCTTACCTTAGGTAGAAGGCACTTCAAGAAGTCCTTTGGTTCAATCCGAAGGGAGTTACCCAAATTAAAGGTAACAGTTTCTTTTAAATTGTTTTCTTTTATATTACTTCTCTAACCCATAAACTATTTTTATTCCTTTATTTTGTAACAATAAAAGTATCCTAAATTTACTAGGATTTTTTTATTAGAATTTCTAGAACTACACTTACACACACCTCGATCTAATGGATGAAGAACATAATGTTTATGTGGATGGGAAACTAACGCCTCACGAAACGATGATTGTTCGATTATCTCCTACCGAATCTCATGGTGGAAATTATGATGGAATTATATTTATATATGATATATATTATGTTTATTTTTTCTTTATGCTTCTTTATTTACAATTTATATAATTCTTTTATGGTTTCCATTATTGGTAAACATGATAATCTCATTAGAGGAAGTGCAGACTACCACCCCCTCATTGTGATATGACTCATTCATACCATATGTGTTACGTATAAATACTTGATTTAAAGATATTATATATGATACAATACTGGAATTATAATACTTCTATGTATCATTAGTTTTAAATTCAACTAAATATGAAATATAAATGGAAGTATTGTTCATGCATACGTACGGCTTACCGTCTCCCTAAACGTTGCATTTCATTTCATACCTCTAAATGTTATGTACTATTGTAAATACATATATATGTTGGATATATATGATATATATGATATAAAAATCATGAATATTATTTAGTATATAATGAGCCTTTGACCACATGAACAACATGTAATTATAATAAGTCCATTTTTTACTCAAGTACCAAATATTGACAAAACGAACATTATTAACTTAAATTATTACATAATGTTTATAACATGGTAATAAGTGATATAAGAGGAATAATAAACTTGAAAAATCTTCCTCAACAAGTAGAAATTAACTTTAGTTTGTTATTAAAGTGATTAAAGAATAATCGAGTCATGTCGGACACCAGGTAAGGGACTTCGTCTCAATCTCCTTTCATTGAGGCATATTTTGTTTTAATACACAACACTATTTTATATGCTGTATAAACACCCTTGACGTTTCGAAGAGAATATTTTTCTACAAAGTGTTTTACAAAATGAAAAAAGGAATGTTTCTTTTAACATAAGTGGTGACAATGACCTTTCTGCCGTCGCATGTATTATTTGATCTTTGACTTCCTCAACAAGGAGTAATGTTTTTAAAAGAAAATAACCACCACATAATATTTTATGTATTTCGGTATTGAAAATGGTTTTGATAATGGATTTTTTATATAAATATATTTAAGTGATATATTGTGATAGAAATGTGGAAATTTTTTATTTCCTTTATAATTGTTTTATGTGTTATGATTTTATAATGGTACATGGACATTTGAACGGTGGTTATGTGATAAAAAAATGATGGGTGGTGCCGTGAATACCAGGATGAGTGGTTATGTTATAACCACCAATGCATTGGGTATGGAATTCGGCCATATGGAAATTCCATTTAGTGATATGTGTGGAAGTCGACCGTATGGTTATTCCATTTAAGTATGTTTGTGTCCCAAGTTACTTTTATATATTATGTGTTCTTTATATTGGTTTCATGGTAATAATTTGGTTACAAAAGGTTATGTAATGATCTTTTATTCAGTGAAGAGTATTTACTACTTTATAAAGGTGAAAAGTATTACTTATGTTAAAGTATTCATGGTTTACTTGTTTTATTAAAAAAATAACTATTTTCCTTCATTGTGTATCCCTTACTGAGCTTTTTATGCTCATCCCACGTTTTGAAATGTTATTCACATGACATAAAGTGGAATAGTTTCAACGATGGGTTCAAGGAAAAGTCATGCCATTTAAAACATGGAACTAGACATGACTCTTTTTTCAAAGGGTTTTTATTTATTGAAAAAATGGAAACTAAGTAGAAGTGTCTACTTTTTAATAGTCTGAAATGTAATATTTATGTCCTAAATCTATAAAACACTACACCTGAAGAGATCCTCTATGTGAATTATTCATTTAGGTCAATATTATGTAATGTTCAAGGTCTGGTCCTTATAATAATTGTGGAATATAAACATTGGTCCCAAAGAATAGAAAATCAATTACATAAAAAATCCTTTTATATTTAGAAGGAATAATATTATAACATATTAGATATGTCATATAAAAAAATTTACATTGAAAATATATTGATTAGAATTTGTATGGTATTGTTTTCATATATTTTCAAATATATCCAATTCAATTATTATTAGTTCATTAG
Source organism: Viscum album (assembly GCA_963277665.1). NCBI lineage: Eukaryota > Viridiplantae > Streptophyta > Magnoliopsida > Santalales > Viscaceae > Viscum > Viscum album. The sequence continues at coordinate 1,728,388,896 of OY728140.1, forward strand.
GAAATGTTTGGTCAATTGATTAGGAAAATTTTCAAATTTTTGAGTTAGATCATTTGGTTCATATTTTGGATTAAGTCATTTTTCCATTATTTCAATTGTTTTGATTTTCATTCTACGTAGTTTAAAATTATTCATTTAAATTCATCTTCTTTTTATTTAAAATTTAATAATTTATTTTTTTGGTTTGGTAGGTTCTAATACAGTTTAATTCAATATTGTAATATGTAACTGAATGAAAAATGTAACTAGTTTATATATAAAATGAAAATGATGGTCAAGTTGTATGAAAAATATTTTTAATAAATAGTTATTTAATTTAAATATTACCAACATTAACAATCAATGTTAACCTAAAAAAAGATAAAACATATGTATGATTCAATACATTTCCCACCAAAACATCTATTTCATAATGAAATTTGATAATCATAATACCAGAGTCATAAAATATTATAATTTGATTGGGGATAATGGGAAGAGTGATGGTTTAAATTTCCTAATCATTAAAAAAATTATTTCTTTGGATTTCTTCAAAAAATGACACCAAATTTATGTCTCAAATAATCATTAATTTAAAAACATATTACAAAATTAAGGCCAATATATATTTCTCATAATTAGAATGTGATTGACTCACGTTGACAACCAGAAATCCCTAATGATCAATTAACACTTCAGGCCTCAATCTAAAATTAATCATATTTCATTTCATCATAGTGACCAGACCGTGATATAAATAATTCATTATTATTATTATTTAATAAATGAGAAAATAATAAGACACATTTTCAAACCCATATATTATATCAGATTCACTAGCATAGCATTCAGTTATGTAAATTACTATAACACAAATGTGTGTTTTTATATATTTTTTTAATCATTGAATAATAAATTTTTTTTTCTCATTGATCATAATTGATTTATATTCACAAAGTATTGTCCAAGGAAAAAACATAAATCTATTATTTAATCAGAGTAAATTTATATAGGAAAACTCAACACATGAGATATAAATGACTATCAAAATTAAATAAATATTAATATGATTTATTTATTCATGTAATAATTCTGTATTGAATTTTATCAACGTAGAAAACTCTTCTTATCTAGATTTTATTTCCTTCTAATTGATGAAGAATAATGTTTTTTATAGATTTTTTTATGTTCCCTAATGAAAAAATAGAAATAATTAAATCGATATGTAGAATTTCATGACATAATATATCATATACATGTTCAATATACATACTTCATTTAGTTATTGAACAAATCACATTTAAACAAAACTATTAAATGATTCATATCCTTATCTTAAAGAATTAATGTGGTTTTTGTATTTGATTCTGGAATTCCACCTATTTGGGGAAGTAATGGAGATCTTGGTTTAATTTTCTCATACTTTTCTTCTTCAATTCCCATTGGACTATTACTTTTCATAGTCACGTCTTAAAAGTACCATAAATACAAATCTATACATTCATGATCCAAGTTACCTCTCATGATAGAAAATTTGGGATGATTCTTATTCTTGTTATAAGACTTAATGTGTATATATTTTTGTCCGTTGGATACGTCCATGAAATGTAATAGATCCTCCCATAAGTATTTTAGTTGTAAAATGGATAGCTATATAAAACATGCATGTAACTGATGGTGGCATAAATATTTTTCCAGACACATAAAAAATTAATGGTTCTTTGAATAATAATTCACAATTGAAGGAATTGGAAAACATATTAGTACACATATCTCAATAAAATGAAAAATCTAAATTATACACAACCTTACATTATTGGACTATAGATGACAGATTTCCATTAGAGTCAACTCATGAGGAATGATGTGATAATAATGGTTATTCAATGATTTCATCATCATATCTCTTAGATTGATTCTTTTATATATGTTACTTTAATATACATCATTAACATTAATTATCTAAAGAATTTTTATGAATTTCATTCTTTCTATGTGTTTCATCACAAAATAAGAACACAAATTATTACATTAGTTTCACTGATACACAGAAGTTACTATTCTAGAATGATACTTCAATCCAAGAAGACAAACTGATATCATAAACAAATTTTTATTTCCAAATACATTTAGATGAATTGAATGAAAAAATACTCAGAATTGTTTTTTCAAATGTGAATTATGTATATTAAATGTCGTGAAAAACCGGTTGACCAATAAAGAATATTAAAGAATGTAATTTTATTCTCAAAATTGTAATTGGTTATAGAGAAAACATTAATCCTAATTCTGGATTTCATATGACACTTACATGATGAAAAACTAATTTATTACAATTCATTAGGTACATTAGTTATAGAGATATGCAGATGTGGTTTGTTGGTATCAATAGTTTTGTCAAATCTTCGATGATTACTTCATTAAAACATGAATCATATATATGAGCACCCACATTACAAATATGATTCAACTAATATTTTAATGATTTTATGTATACAACTATATAATTTCCAGGAACATAAGGTCCATATATGAATAAAATCATAAAACATAAACATTTTTTCATACACATATATAGAGTATGCATATAAATTTGTATGAAAAATATAAATGTGTTGGGAGAAGTAATAATATTCCTGAATAGATCAAAAATTTCACATGATTGAAACATCCTCACATTACATGCATCAGTTGAAAAATTAGGATATCGAGCATCAAATTTCTTCCATGAAAATCAATAAGTAAGATGAACGAACACATTAGTATACTTATTTATCATTTTCACATTCCATCAAATATTTATTGATATTTCATCATACATAAAAATATTTTTGAGTATATTAATCAATGTAAGGTACTATATTTCATTCTACAGCACACGAGATGGTGTGGTTTCGATATTTTTCATCCATTAGGATGCACCAAATTGTTATAAAATCATTTCCTTCCTCACGTTTTCCATGAAATTGGTATTCATAATGGTATGTGTGGATTCTATTTTTATAAAATCGTAGTTCTTCAACTAATTTCCATGAAATATACCGGTTGGATGGAATATCTATGTCATCTTGATGTATACCCTTTAAAATAGTAATAATATATTTGATTTTAAAATTATAAATCACATTCATGGTTTTCCCATGTAATACTGGAATTAAAAATTATAGCCTTTTCATTTTTCCACATTATTGTTATACTAGAGTCATGGAATAATTATTTAATTTATTCACCATGTCCAAATCACCATTTTCAATACCATCCACTTGTTGGGAACATATCTATGTATTCATATGTTGGAATCCATTCTTTTTCCTGAAGATGAATAAACAAAAACTGATACTCTAATAATTTCTCCAATCTAGTTATCTCATTCAAATCATGAACATTTTGAGATTGCATTTTCTATCCATTGTTATAATATAGATCGTATTTTTTTAAACCCATATTTGGGTTTATAGTAGCTAACTTTTTCATGAAGTAAAACGGGTTTTCAAAAACAATTATAACATTCTGAGTCTATTTGGAAACTATCTGAAGTATTTTTTTAATGAAAAATCTAAAAACATATCCCACTTTTTTTGAAAATTGCATCAGATGTAATTAGTATCATACATAAAACATATATTACTTCCAAAAAAATATTAAATGGAATGAAAAAAATAAATTCAATAAGATTCAAGTTAATTTAAAACTATTTTTATGGAATAAGTAATTCATCAATTTATATGAAACCAGAACTGCCAAATTAGTCTATATAAGAATCCTAATATAAAGTAAAACAAAATAATATATATATATAATAAATATAACAACATGATTATAAATTCAATTATATTAATTGTAATAACTATACATTATACAAAAAATAAATTACTATTATAATGGTTTTTTTCGATAATCTATTCACTTTTTAAATAATTTTATTCTAATTCGATAAATTTATTTATAAAAGATTACATTTTCTCGGTAATGATATTATGAATAACAAATAAATTATAATGTTAGGTTGGATAATTCCATAATAACTGTTTTTTAATATTCAAGGATGTGAATGTGAATCCTTCCCCTTATTGATTTCAATGAAAAAAGGTTCTTCTGTATATTTGGTAGGCATGATTACCTCTTGAAGTGGTGAGTTATGGAATTTTTTCATAAGGTACTAACATGAATTTTGATCAGGGTTATTAATTTAATATATTTATCCTTGGTTTAGATTCATGTTACTCTTAGATTTTGAGAATATATTAACTATATAGTAATATAAGAGTGTGAAATAATTGAGTTTTTATGTAATATAGGTGGAAATCACAGACATGGAATGTGTTGTTCTATATGGAATATAGATTTGGTTGTATGGGATTGTAAATGAATACTTCTTAAATGATATTTATGATTTAGTTAATTTTAACATATGTCCTGTGTTGTGTTTTTCAATATTGATCATCCATTTTTCGTGTGTGTACTACTGTTTTCTATTTGTGCCTTTTTAAACTGAATTACATTGAATATGAATTTGTTTCTAAGTGTTAGGTACTTATCAATGTATATTTTAGGGGGTATGATATAGAACATTTACAGGTGGTTGTCACAATTTTTGTGCAGTACGAAAACTTGACGGCGTAACGAATATATATTGAAATTTGGAATAAACTGATCATTTGTTATGAATAATAAAATTTGTTTTTAGTAGTTTCGAACATAATATAGGACCTCATGAGTGAGGTAATTAACTAATACACATGTACATCTTTACAAATTGATGAATACAAAGTGTTTAAAGGGGAATTTATTATCTTATAAGATAGTTGGTCCTTTAAACATAACAATATAGTATTCTACATGTTTTAATATTAAATTTTTTATGTGTAGTCTCTTTAAATTTTGAAATTTAATTTTTATAAATTTAATTATAAATAAATTTTATTATGATCTATATATATTTTAATAGAATAATTTTCCAAATACATAGTGGTATAAGAGCATTAGTTTGACTCGTCATCTATCAAGGGACAAGGGTTTAACTATGATAATGTTCATTGTGAAATATAAATACATATGGGTGATATTTAAATAATTTTTAATTGAGTAAATAAATTTATGCCACATAAAGGAAAAATTGATAAGTTACATACTGTCTCTCACATTTACTGGCGAATAAAGAATGACTAGAGATTTGTTAAAGTCCATAGTTCGGAGGAGTAATTATAGTTATAAAACCATATCATATTTTGGGATAGTAAAGTAAATCCTTTTGGACATGTACTTTTGAAAGACAAAAATAATAATTGATATGTCAAAACCAATAATTGACAGTCAAATTAGGTTCCACATATAAAAACACAAGGATATTTATAATAGTGAGAAACCAATCACTAAATAATTCCCTAAAAGGATTTACCTATGAAAATAATCCCCTAAAAACAAAAATTATTATTGTATTAGTTTATGTATAAACCAAGAAAAATAATGAATGAACACCAAGAAAATTAACTTGTTATCCTTCAATATATGTTTTCACAACCTGTGATTCGATATACCCAAATAGATTTATTGTCATCAAAAGAAATTATGTAGGGAGAAAAAATAGAAATATATAATAGTGTTTTAGAAAAACAAGAAAAATAAAATTGATGGTTGATAGAAAAGATGAATTATTTGGAATTTACATAATTAAATAAAAGATAAATGGAAATAATCTATGAAGAGCATATATATCACCGTGGGTGGGGAAGAAACCAGAATTCTGAATTCTAGTGTTATAGAATGAAATGATATTTTATGAGGGTGGTATGTGTGGGATTGTATTTATATTATCCTAAACCAATAATTTATTAAAACTATAAGTATATGCCTTTATATTAAATTGGTTATAAATAAACATTATTTTAGAGTTATTTATCACAAATGGTTTCTACGAAAAATTGGTAGAGTTTTCAAATAAATATCTTATCCGAACAACTTTTTTGAAATATTGGGATAAGACCCCCTATAATAATAGTTTTTAAGAATTATTTGAATATGTTTGTGGGTATATCCAACCTCTCCAGTATTGGGTTATAACACATGAAGGCAATCTTGTTGACGGTAAATAATGATAAATGTATTACATTACACAATATCATTTGTATGAAGGATGTTTTCAGTAAGACATTATATTATTTCACTCTGGGTCCCATGATGTGTTCCTAGTCATATATCTTTTAAATTATCTATTTTCACATAATGAAATTGGAAAGATTCATAGATTGTCAAAGAATAAGTGTATATGTAATCACATTAAAATCTATTATATAAAAATATAAAGAATTAATATTTTTCTGAATTTTTATAATACTAATTATTCATGGTAATTTATTAAAATAAATTCAATCATTGGAATATTTAGGTTTATAATATGTTCATTGATGTTTGTCCATTATTTATTATTTACAAGGTAATAAACAAACATTTACTAATTCAAAATTTTGGATGTTATTTGAATAGTAAAATAAATATTTATTTTATATTTCAGTTAAAATAATATTTTTTTTATTTAATGAATAATTTATTCATTAATTGATTTAAAAGAAAATAATTATTCCTGGATTGATTAATACCGGTGTGGAAATTCATGATTGAGTAAAGATTCTAATAGATATTATATATTTCGATTAATTTCTTTTATATAAATATTTATTAATTATATAATAATTTATCAAAAATCTGCCTAGTTAAGTGGTATAATAATAATATTATTACTATTATGAATAATAATAATAATATTTGACATTGCAAATAAATTAAATATAATATTTAGTAAAGGGCCATATTGAAACAATACAATATTAAACCCTAATAGTGTATTCTGATTTATAGAATTTTAGATATCAAAAGATATTGATCATAACATTGAGACTCTAGAAATTATCTCATACCCCTGAAAGAACATCATCCACCCTTCCAATCAATAATCATAGGGAATTTGGGAAACCCCTCATTTCAATCACCCGTGAAGGATTTGAAAGATTTTATTCCACCTTTTAACAACTGAAATACTGACAATGTGGTTTTCATATTCATGGAGCATGTTCATATAAAACTAGGAGATTTTTGTTTTTCATATAACCTGTAATAACTACACTAAAATATTAGTATCATTATTGATCGTAACAAATTATCAGATTTAAGGAAATAATTATTTTATGTTAATTATAAAGAAATTGTGAATGATTCAGTATAAGAATATTTTTGGGATACCTTCATTACATTGTTAGGATACTATAACAATGAAAAACATTTTTTAGTTATTGACCCATCACTTCAACTAGGGCTCTAAACCTTAGGTGGCTCGATATTCCCATCGACGGTCTTCTTAACATGAGGTAATTTAATAGATTATGAATATATTTTGTATATTTTAGTCAAAAAAATAATCAATAACATTAATATATTATAAATTCATATGGTGAAATTGTATGTTATTTAAATATATCATAACCCATTCATGTCCTTGTTGTGTAAGGTACAATGCACAACATCTATAGAGATATTATTCGTAATTAAAAACTTCTAACAGATGATGTTATTTTGGTGATTCATGAAGCTCATGAGTTGAGAACCAAGACACATGTACCCCTTGATGGTCATGATAATGAAATGATTAAAACATTATAACTACATCAGCTTGGTTGTTTAATCTTATAAAAAAACATGATGATCCTGATAAATTTATTATAGATTTAGTATTATATGATTTTATTTAAGAAAACAAATAATGTCTAAACTATGTTATGTAATCATATAAAGGGAAAAATAAAAGAAAAAAAAGTTCAATCAAATGAAAATAATATATCAGTTGGTGGATAAAAATTATCTACAGAGGTTGCCGTTATCATAAAAACTGAATATATAAGTTATTAATGTTACAAATCCATGTGGATAAAATGTTCTGAAATTTAAATAAAACATCAATTGAATATAAAGAACAAATTTATCAATAAGGCATTAATTTCATAAATAATATTGAGAATTAAAATTCAATTATCATGAATGAGTGGTTGGGAGCATCAACTGCGAATTTATACATTTTGAATATTTAAATAATTAGGTTATCCAAAACATTGTTTATTATTTTTGTAATATTTTATTTTTAATATTTTTTATATGCATTTATATCTAAGTAATGTAAATATAAAATCTTTTGAAAAAAAATCAATTTTATAGTCCTCTTATAACATCTATAAAATAAAAAACAATGTTGTGAAAATAAATTTATAATAATAGAAACCATTTAGCAGATGAGTTTGGAAATAAAATAACAGATGATAAAAACCTAATTTTACTAAAAATGTAGTGTTAAAACATTTACTCCAATTGTATAAAATGTATTTTTAATTTGTTATTAGAAAAATATTAAAAAAAATTAATTACTCAATAGATGCTCATTGCAATCAATTTGGATCGTACAATGTACGTTTTTTATATAGAATGCATCGATGTCCAATAAATAAATCTCACTTGAAGTCATTTATGAATTTTTTATATAGTATATTCATTACTATACAAAAATTTATATATATATCCACAATATATATTTTTTAATTATTTTTAAGCATAATATTCCCCTCATATGGTTTTGTTGACTTTTAATAAAAAACATGGTATGTGTATAGTTAGAGGTAAAAAGAAACCAAAATATTTCTAAAAATAGATATGTATTAAGGTGTCCATTGAACCATTTCACAATTAAAAAATTTAACTTAACAAATTAATTATATATATAACAATTTTTTACAGTTTCTGGAAAAAATAGTGAAATCAATTAATCTTATTACATTTGTATATTTAAAAATGATATCATATTCCGTACATAAATAAACATCCCTAAATATGTATTTGTGAGAGTAATTATAATCTCATTTAAATTTTTTTATTAATACTCTTTATATACAAGATTTTTGACTCTACAACGACAGACATAAGTCAACATATTTAGATGAAAAATAGAATTATTTATGAATGAGTTATGTGGTTATATAATTTCAGAATGTATGAAGATATCAGAAGGGTCAGTTTTTTTTCACATATGTAAATTTTTTTATTTTAGAATCATCTTGAAGAGGTGTTGAATATATAAATTATTTATTCAACTTCTGTATCATTGATTACAATTATTGATGAATTTTATTTTTATCTATTCCTAATTATAATTTTCTTAAATAAATATGAATTTTAAATAGTTTTCACTATTCATAATATTTTCAGATCTTCAAATTGGTACACTAATATGGTTAATATCATATTTTCAAAAACAAAACTAGTAATTTTTTTTAACTATAACCACCACACTATGAATAATGATCACCATATTATATGAACATGTCTCGTTTTTATTATAATCATTAATTATTATTTTAATTATTATGAAGAATATTTTTTTATAAAAAATGAAATCATGTAACATTGTGTTTTGGATGGAGTTGAAAAAAAATACCTAATAGTTATTGAAAAATGATACCAGTATTATCCCTACATTAATAATTTTTTCATATGGTAGGAAATTATCCATAGATTTTAATCATGAAATTTAATTTTTCAGGAATTATGGATATCATAATATATAGTTTTATGTTAACTTATTTAAAATGGTAATATCATTTAAATCACAAAAAAAATTATGAATTGTTTGGAGTATTTTTGAAAATTCCATATTTAGTGTAAATTTTAATTCCATACCAATAGAATAGTGGAAAAATATTTGTGATGAGTTTTGATTTATTCATAAATATTATTTGTGAAAATCTTATATATCAACCAAAAACAACTAATTTTTATTATTATTATTATTAAATTGAAAAAAAAATTAAATTCTAAAAGTTATTAATTATAAAATAAATAAATAAAATATTATGAAAAAATTTTCATAAAATTTATAAAAATAATTTTACTACATAGGAATGTGAAAAAATATATCATTAATAGTGGGATCCACGAGTAAACCACATGCAAGTCTTACCATATACTCCATTTCTGCATGTGTTGTTTCTCATGATACTGATGTTGCTACTCATATTGTTATCACTAATCATACATCTTGATGTTGAATCTCTATAAAATGTATTCCTCATATCATAGATTCATTTCAGACACTTACATTCCATATTCTCAGGAAATATTACATAAACCAGAAAGTATATCTCTAATATGAAAAACTTCCATGAAATAAATAAATAATATTATAAAGAACATGATGATTATTTCAACATAAGTATTAATTATGAAGAAAAATATATTGTAAATGTTAGTAATGTAATGGTACATGATTAATGATATAAAGAGATTATATGTAGTGAATAATGAAAATATGAAACTTATACTAAACACATGGTAAAAGATAAAAGTCAAGTATTTATTGAGTAAAACACACCACATAAAATTGAAATAAAATCATGAAAAAGAGGTTATGATAATGATTAGATTGAATTCTTAATTCCAAAAAAAATATTAGGTAGATGAAATAAAATTTTACAATGTTAAAACATCTATGAGAAATTGGATTTTGAAGAATGTTGATATAATGTTTTTTTCAAAATAAGTGTAGTTAAAAATTTTAGAGTCATGGTGTTTAATTGATTATAATACATTATTTAAAATGAAATATAATTATAATAATGTTGTGAAAATGATCTTTTCGTGATCATTGGTTTCCAAGAAATGTAGTTCATAAACTCAAGATAAAAAGGTACCTAAGGAACAAAAAATTGTTAAATCTATTTCATCAAATAGTGAATTCTCGAAAGGAAACTTTAATCAAAATTGATATAATAAAACATAAAAAATAAATTTTATATATCCAAGAATATTGAATTTATAAAAAAGAAAGATATATTCTCTTAAACCAATTAAAATCAGATCTATAAAATTTTCAAGATAGAAACTTATAAATTACAAACATACATAATAGTTTAAAAGAAGAATATGGTTTTAATGGTAATGATAGAGTAGTGGAGTATTTGAGAATGAATCATCTGTTAGTGGGTGACAAATTTAAATTCCATGGAATCAGAGATAGAATTAATTTTGGGTTATCTATATAGGGAATCGAGTGAACATGTCTAAAATGTAGAATGGAGCGAACATAAATTTATCTTAGTATCCTATATGGGATATATTTGACGGTCTGGGGGATATTTGTGGAAGGAATAACCAACATGGTCACTATTTGGAAGAATGAATGTCTGTATTTCTAGATAATACTAAATAGTTTTTATAGTCTTTAATACACATATAGTTAATAAAATAGTGATGTCACATTTTATTTTAGTGGATATCATGGTTATAAAGAGTAGAAAACATGGATTCATGAAATATACAACTCATTAGACATCACTAGAGATATTAAGAAATAATATAACATTGAATAACATAATGTTGGTGAGTTATTTTATATAAATTAAATAGCTATCCATATTAAATAAATTTTATTTACTGAGATTCAACCTAAAAATATTCAATTTTAAGATTTTTTGTTTCTTGATGTGATGGAACATAACCTTATTTGTGTAGGTCAATAATGTGATGAAATAAATTAGATTATTTTTATGAAAAAAATATATTTCATAAATAGAACGAAATATGGGAGGATTATCACAAAATATAAAGAATAATTGGAAAACATTTATAGATTTGTGGTGTAGGTAATTCATATTAACATTGTAAAAAACAAGAAAATAAAATTTGGATCATTATACTCTCCAACATGGTCAGAATTGTTTGTGAAAAATTTCAAGAGAACTTTATGTGGTAGATTTGTTTGAATTATGTTAGAATAGATATGTTTTCTTTAAAACATTTCAAAAGGGGGGATGATCCAGGGAAAACTTAAAATATTTGAAATAAAATCAATAATGATACCAGAATTAATCCATTGTGATTTGAGTTATCTGATGAGAAATAAATCCATTAGAGTTTTCATATACTTAATTACATTTTTTATTTATTTTCCATAAAATTACAATGTGCTGTTTGGGAAACATAAGTCATAGGTAGTGGATATGATCAATTTTTTCAGAAGGCGAGCTAGAAATGTGAAGAAATATTAAATCAAACAAATAAGAATAGAAAATATATGGGAGTTTATTGGGAATGAATTTAAATCTTATAATTATAAACATAAAATCATGCATCAATAAAATAATTCGTACACTCCCCATCAAAATGGAGATTTTGAGTGAATGAAATGAATCCTTACCGAAATGGGAAGAATAAGGATATAAACATTCAATAGTTCATAATTTTATAGAGATAAACTATGTTCATAACTATTTATATTCAAAATTAGTTTTTAAAAAGACATTATTTTGGAATTAATTATTATGAGATGTGTTATAAAAGATATAAGTTATTAAATAATTTTTAATATTCAGTGGAATATGTTTGAAAAAAATTAGAAATAAGAATCATGGAATGATTGATTAGAATAATAAGGAATGTATATTTCATAGATACTTTTATATTGGGAAATGAGGTAGATTATATAATAAAAATTATTGATAATGTGATACAGAGTTATGATGTGAATGTTAAAAAAAAGAAATCATTAATTATTAATATGAGACTATTTCTAAATACTCTGATGAATATTGTGAGTAGATTCCTAATAAATTTACTACAAAAATACTTGTAAATGACCAAAATGTTACTAATATTAAACCTGATTGGGACAGTAAATAAGAAATTGCAATTAAATGTTAATGAAATTATTATTATCTTAACAAACATAAATATTTTGAGAGTGTAATGGAAGATTTAAATGATCCAGTTCAGAATATAAATTGATTTCATTTTTAAAACTAAGCATCCATTATCACGCAAATTAAACTAAATTTTGTTTTTTAGGTTTTCAAAAATAATTAATGAGTAAATTAAATAAATGATGTACTAGATTAGATAAGGTAAAATAACATTTGATATATTTATCCTACAGAAATTTAAATAATAATTTTTGGGGCCAAGTGGGTGTTCAAAATCTATATGAATTATAATGTTTATATATTTTGGAATATGGATTGACTTTTATTGAAGGGATATTCATTGGTTAAAGTATTTTTTATCATTATAATTCTTAATTTGATTAAAATTGTAGGTTATAAGGATGTTTCTAATATAATTATCTCATAGGAATTATAAAATCATTGAAATGGATGGAAAATCTACATTTTTGAATAGAGATCTAGAATAAGAAGCTTAAAAAGATAAATGTGATTGATTTATCCATTATAGTGATATAAAATGGTATTTAACACTAAATAAGGTATTCTATAAATGAATATAGGCTCTTTCAAAATCATAAAAAATTAAAAAATTTGATGAAGAGAGATTGAGTTTATTAAAGGAATGTTTACAGTAAACTATATGCGATTTTGGTAAAATAATATTACATAATGTATTTTTTTATTTTGATCATACTATATAAGAAAGATAAAGTACCAATAAATAAATTTATAATAAAATATATAATCACTATGAGATATCAACACTAGCAGAAATGAAGTATTTTCATATATTACATGTGTTTCTAAAAAGGAATGTATTTTTATTTTCTGAGAAATGTATAGAAAATATTTATTGAATAATTTTTAAATAAAATAATCCAAACTTGTTACAAAACCAACCCAATTAGTGATAGTGCTTATGAAGGATACTTAAGGAGAGGTTTTGAATCAAAAAAATTTAGAATACAGATTTGAAATTTACACTACCACACTGCATTAAGAGGTAATATTGTCTATATAGTGATCCTATGTGAAAGATACCCAAGAGATCCAATGATATCATCCTTTATGGTTTAAAATATAATTTTGTTTATATCAATGGAACCTTTATCATTGTGATAATTTACAAAATACACAAGCACATTAATTTTTATAAATTTAATGATACTGAATGAGAACAAGATTTTGATGATATGAAGTATCTTTCATGTCGGATATATCTTATAGGAAAATTTTATGTTATCTGGGACATTGAAAATGAAACTTAGTGAAATTTAGCACACAAAAAATAATAATTTATGGATACATTTTGTTATACCTATATCATTATTAAATAAATTTATCCTGAATATAAGAGGGTGAAGATTGATAAATCTCATATAATTTCAGGTGATAATAAAAGTTCTACTGATGTTTCTAAAAATACTATATAACAAAAGTGGTATATGTGCATTTATATTGAGTCTAAATACATCATCGAATTGGTTTACATTGAAAATATAATGTTATTGTTAATTCCCATCATAGACCATCGAGCTTGAATCTTTACTAAGGAATTTCCCAAGTAAATATTCAAGTATCTAAGGCTAAAATGAGTGTTAATCTAATCCCTCTCTCTAAAGGTATTGTAGAAATAAAAAAACATGCATGGATCGTATTATCAATTAGGGATAATATGTACCCAACTATATACCATTTCAATTTTTAATACATTGTTCTTTTACTGGATAATTTGGGGAAAAGAAGATGGATGAGTGTTTAGTTTGGGTGAGAGAGAATGTAATTCACTTATCAAAAATGTTCTTATCACCATAGGATGGAATTATATGAAAAAATAATTATCCAATGGTATAGTTTTAATTTTTATTTCATTTTATAATGGTTTTAATTTGGTGCTTCATCTAGTGAGTAATCTAGAATGTAAACAAATAAAACTAGAGAGATTGAAATATGGTAATTTTTTAGAAGGTTTTATTTGTTGTCAACGATTCAAAAAGAATAATTAAGTCTATTGAGGATGGATTATGAGTTTTAATAATTTTTCCCATAATATATGAAGTTTCATGAATAGTTTTTAGGATGATTTTGATGATTTATTCTATTAATTATGATTTTATGAATTATAATGAATATGTTATGATTAATTTTTTATAAGAGTCATTATCATTCCATAAGTGTCTTTTCCATTCCATAATATTCATTAGTAACACAATAAGAGTCATTAAATTTTCAAATTTTTTTGTGTTTTCTTAAGGTTAATTTATTCTTATGGAATATCAGTTAAAGTGAAATTTGGAAAAGCATAAAATACCATAGGATCATTAGAGAGATTCACTCTTATGATGTGACTAAAAAGTTGATTTTTTACGAAAAATCACATCATAATTGTGTCGTCCCGACCCAGATGCCACTAAACTGGTGCTCTAATTAGGTTCTCCATAAGGTCTCATGTTCACATCCACGTAGCGAGAGGCGTCCGACTAGTAGTGAGGGTCTAGTATGTGATACTGGGGATACTACGACATCATATCAGAGTAAAAGAATAGCTTAAACAGAAAAGTATCATAAACAGTGCAATGTAAATACTGAGCGGATGAAATAAACAATAGAAATAGAACTAGTTGTAAAAGTAAAATGTCTTAAAATAATGAACAACTATGCAATACAATACAACATTGGTCACCCACTAGGATGATCATACAAATAAAATTAAAAAATAAATAGAAATAATATGTACAAGGGCCTTCTACTAACTCTGATCCATCTCACATACATGATCTCAATACACAGTCAAACTGCACTAGACCAATATGTAGAACCACTCTAGCATCACCACCCCATCACGAAACACTAGTCCTCAACCTGATTCACCATGAAACACATTCTCAACCTGAAAAGCTGACACATCGACTACACATCCTACATTTTTCATGTCCAGAGGTGAGAAAAATATAAATAGATCACCCCGACATGAAACTTATAATTGTGCTATAAGATTTTATGAAAAATCAATGTGCTCAGACTAGTTGAGACACAACCAAAATTTAGTAAAAACCAAACATGAAACCAAATTCGTACTCAGGGTCTAAAATCCCTATCAACTGGGAGTGTTCTGCCATAGATGTCCACATCTATATACATATACATTTATAGTCCCATACCTATAAATATATAAATAAATATGAATATTCCTTGGTATGTGTATCAAACAACATGAAACCACAACTGTGGTTGTTCCTTTGGTCCATAATCCCCATAACCTAGACATCCTATTAAAGAAAATTGAGATGGACTTCGTGCCACTCAAGAAATGTATCCTTAGAACAATCTAGGGGTTTGTTATCCCATAGACATGTACCTTCTTTTTCCAATGCTAGAATTACATCTCTAAGAAAGCTACATTACCATAGGAGGGTTCTCATCCTACACCTCGGTTCACACATACATTCCTCTAATAATTAACTAAAACATCGTAAAATGTTGGTATCCCATGTTAAGAAGAATTCCATATAATGATGGTAAATCTTGTAAATAAGTATATCATATAATGATGATCAATCCTATAAAAGGTCACTGGTC
Source organism: Viscum album (assembly GCA_963277665.1). Taxonomy (NCBI): domain Eukaryota; kingdom Viridiplantae; phylum Streptophyta; class Magnoliopsida; order Santalales; family Viscaceae; genus Viscum; species Viscum album. The sequence goes on from OY728140.1 coordinate 1,728,405,206, forward strand.
CACGAAAAAAGAGCAGATACCCATGATTCCAAATGGGACTCAGATCGCAATGATCGACCATCCCAACCTATCTCATTTCTATTCTAGAAGAGCATAATCAATCTGATCAAAGTTATAGAAGAGTGTAATAATCCTCATCATATATAAGCCATCCTATGAGTTCATCCAGGGAATTCCAAAAATGGGAATCTATGCATAACATAAAAGATAAGGAAACAACCCACAGAGCCAATCCATGGCATTCATACATCCGGAATCCAAGGTTCTCCAAAAGCTTAAACAATGCCAATAGATCCCTTGTAGAGACCCGTATCTTGACGTACATGGATATTACATTACTTTTGCGGAATACTTAGTACATAACAAAAACACACACACAAGGACCGTAATAGTTTAGTGTCTTTGGAAACTCGGAATATAATCTTCTAATCGTGGTGAAAGATCTTCAAAATCTCCCATAAAGTTCTTCCATTTTTTTTACCTAAAACCTTTATTTATATCCTGGGGAAAAGAAAACATAAAAGGGTGAGCTCAAATGCTCAGTAAGGGTATACAAAAGAAATAAAAATCATATCATATCTTTTTGAAAATCATAACCTGCAAAAGAGATCATAATATCTTAACATGGAACAAATCATAGAAGTGAAAATGAGATCACCATAATCATATCATGAAACTTGAAACTTTGTGGCATGCACACATAATCATGGAAAATCATTTCTTGTTAGTCATGACTCATTGCCAAGACTATCTTAGTGGACAAAGTCCCATTCTGAACCGAGTTCACTCCTCGTTTCAGTCCTGTTTCACTGAACCGAAATAACCTTCCGTTCCAGCCATGTCTATCTCATGAGATATAAAATCTTTACCCAATGCATTGGAGGGAGATATAGGTCCCACCCATCTTATAATGAATCCTTTCTTATGTGTGCCACATAATCATAAAACATACATCATCGCATAACACATATAACAAAATGGGATTCTTGAAACATCATGACATCATAAATCAATTCATATATGATAAAGGAATTCATAAACATAATTCCATCACAACATAGTCAAACCAATGTAAAAATATGGATAGAAATAGAACCCTTTATTATCTTAGATGGAAAATAATTTTGATAAAACACTTGAATTGAATTCTTGAGGAAAATATCCTTTCTTCTTCAAAATCAATTTCTTTTCACAAAACATCATGCAATTTTAAAAGAAAGAGATTTTATTGAAAATAGTCATGAAATCCTTTAGATGAAGCTTCATGAAAATAAGGCTTTATAAAATAGTAGAAATCCGTTCGTGCCGTATAAGTTAAAAAAACATTCTTCGTACTTTTGTCGGAAAAGTCAAAAAGTACCTCGTACGAAAAACGACAAAAGATTCCTTTCATTTCTTTTACTAAAAACTCACCGAAGGGTAAAAATGGATTTAAACAATTGTAGGTGTATGGAAGTAATATTACATATTGATGAAACATGGACGTGGATGATAAAATACACCCCAGTAAATACTTACGAATAAACAATCTCGGATAAAAATGAGATTGTGATATTTCCCTTACCTTTGGTCCGACCTGCTTTGTAAGTGTCCGAACCTCCTGTATAATGATTTAAATCATGTTATTGACTTATTAAAGAATCATATTTATTGTTATGATATCATATATGGTTCACTTATGACATTATATTACCCGTTCTTTTGTAAATTCCATGTTAAAGAAGCGTTTTGGGTAAAATCGTTTCATTTATCGTAGGTGTTTTGACTTGTTGTTATTGACATCATTATTACTTATATCATGATTTACGCACTTCCAGAATATAAAATATTATTTATATATCATATATATTCAGTATATATATATATATATAACAGGTAGATAAATAAAATGAAAAACACCGTTCATGGAGACGGTAGTCCGTACGTACGCATGAACGCTGTTTTCCTTTCCTTATTGTCTTGAAATGGAAGTAAGTAGATGAAATAAATATGTATACATAAATCCAGTAGCTTTATAATGTCATATATTTCATTATTATTTCTTATATATACATTATAATCATTCTTAAATGGTTAACATGGAGAATGAATCTCATCGCGTCGTGGAGACGGTAGTCCGTACGTACGCACGAGCGATGATATCATTTCCATAAATATTGAATTGAATTGGAGTGGATTATACAATATATCAGATTCAATATGATGTTTTAATAACTATTTATAGTTATTCTTTACACCATTATACCCATCCATGTAAGGTGGTGGTGGAAAATAGATTACACCTCGGCGTGGAGACAGTATTCCGTACGTACGCACGCGCGGTGATTTCTTTTTCCGTAGGATGGATAGATGGTGAAATAGGGTTGTTTCATACTTATAATAACATATCCGTATATTAGTGATACTGATGTTATTACTTCATAATGAAACAACCTAAGAAGAAGAAGTGTAAGAAGAAATAAAGATGAAAGAATTGGTAACGGTAATTACCTCTTCTTTGAAGTGCCTCTTTGAGACCTCCTCTTAGGGCACTAAAATTGGTCTTTGAGGAAGACCAGAACCTCTAGGATGTTTCTAGGGAAGTGGAGGAGAGATTTTGGCAGGGTTTGGCCGAGCTTGAGTGCTCAAATTGGTGTGAGGAGGAGGGGGAGGAGGTGCCCTTTTATAAGGGAGGAGAGGGGTACCTTAGGAATTCTTAAAAATATTAATTTATAATAAATCTAACCCCACTTAACAACCTCCAAAAATGACTCATATTCGAAGCTTAGATGAGATAGGGTTGTAATCTCATCAACCAATCAAATTTAGACATGTTTGGATCTTATTTTAAACCTTATCAATTAGATTTAACTCTAAGTTAAATAATTTAACTTTTACCGTGTCTTTTTGTTTTCTTTCACTATATGGTTAATACACTTACTATAACATGCCAAACGAACCCCAAATTGTTTATTATTAATATATATATCCTTATCTAAGTCATTTGGCCGAACCTTAGATTTTTAGGAATAAAATAACAATTAATAATATAATATTTGATTTAAAAACTATTTTGTGTCAATTTTGACACTATTTGATATATGATTTTTGTGAAAGTCATAACAGAATTATATGTTCGAACCAAGTTGATTACATCAACACTAATATATCATAGTAACCTAGAAAATTAGTTTAATTCATAAAAAGTCTCAAATTACATTTATTTTGGTGTTTATAATATCAATTATGTCAATATTTCATTAATAAGATAATTACTGCATCATCGTTGTGTCATACATAAATTATTTAATGTCTAAAAATTACAAATATAATACCATTATGTAGGAAATTTTTTTAGCTTTCTAATTAATATTTATAGTCAAATTTATCTTATGTATAACCCTATATTAAAAATGTTTTAGTAAATAAACTTTGATTTTAACTCTTTTAGCCCTTCTTTAAATAAATTAATAATAAATGTCCTAATCTAACCCAAGTGGGCCTAAATGGTCATATTTTATTCCTAAGTTTGTTTTTGGTCGAAATACACTTGTCCAATAGGATTAGGACATGTGTTAGGGTAATAGTAATATCATATTTACCCTTAGTTACCCTATTTACTATTAACCGTGGTAAAAAAAGTAAAAAGTTACTATTCACCAAAAAATTATTTTCATCTCATTGAACCACATTTTAGTCCTTGATATTAACCGTGTCTGTCGGATTTTTGAAATTCCATTCACAGAAGCGGTAAAATTAAGTTTTATGCAAAATTTAGTTTTTAACCTACCACTTAGTGGTTTCACTATTCATCAAAAATTGAAAGTTTTCAGAAAAGTACCAAAATTTCACCCTAGGCTATAATTGATATTCCGAATTCAAAAATGATTTCTATTTTACAAAATTCCCAACATATAAGTTGCATTAATTAATTTTATAATTAATTTCCGCTGTCACAACAAATAGCGTGTTTTTAAGAGATAATAACTATCAAAAGATTGACACTTGTTTATAACTGGTTTAAATGTGAAATTACATCCAATGTCCAACATTGTATTAAATTGTAAAAATATATTCTAAATATACTTTAAAACCACTCAAATTAATGATTTATCACTATTAATTATTTCGATTAAAAAAGTTGTTTTTAATTATAATTTAGTAATTTTCACTATTCATCAGAATATGAAAGTTATCTGAAAAGTACCAAAATTTCACCTTAGGCTAAATTCGATACTCCGAATCCAAAAATGAAGTTCATTTTGAAATATAAGATTTACAGAATCTTAAAAAGTGGTTATTACTATTCATAACGGCTAGTTTTAATAATATTTTAAAAGCATATCGTTGTTTAGTGAAACTCGGTATTGCATATTACACACGCTATCGAGGAAGGTCGTGATTGCGTGTAATGCCAGGCAAGTCAAGGATGTGTGTTGTGCAAGCTCCTTTTGGTGTAGCGTACAACACAAGACATTAATAAAATTAAAAAGAATATTTTTTATAAAATCTTGGGCTGTTACATTCTACCCCCCTTAAAATGAATTTCGCCCTCGAAATTCGTCGGGGTTATAAATGGTTTACTATTTGAAAGTTGCTTTAATAGAAACCCACATCGTAAAAGGGAATACCAAAACTTGGCTTTAAAAACTAAAGTATGAAATGTAACGATTACCCAAATAAACTAATCACTGGGTTTCCACATAGGTGAAAATATGGATATGGAAGAGAAATCTAACCATCATGTTCTGATGGAGAGTGGTAGAGAACATGGCTATGGAAAAGCCAGTAATCACAAATCCATAAATTTGTGACGATCTAAGGTACCATCTGATTCATCAGGTATAAGATCACTAGGACAACATTTTTGGTTTTCAAGATCATTTCCCTAAAGTTGAAAATTTGAATTAGAATAAATACTTACTTTATTTTGATACAATATCACTGTTGTTCGTGCCTTGAACAATTTCCACTTCATCTCTTAAATAAATGAAGTTGAATTTGTTATTCGTGAAGTGTTAGCAGATCATGTGATAGAATGACGGGTCATTCCATCTGTCTCAAACAAAAGGTAAGCAATAAGTCATTCTATAGTGAGATTAATCATATATAGTTCCTAAAATGGACTTATACTTCATATATCGTACTGCTTAGTATAATAAAACTAGCTTCTACTAAACAGGGACTTCCTGTAGGTCAGTGGTAGGCGATAAAGGCCAGTCGTACTTCGGTTGTGGGTTCGATTCCTACAGCCTTGTCCGAAGCGATGGGTTGTCGCCCGTCCTGCAGGTTGTCCCTTTTTCTAAAACTACGTTACTATAACATCCCATCAATAATATCGAAAATCTTCTATCCTTAAACAATACTAACTTATGTCCAACATAATCCAGTCTAATCTTTAGGCTTATACATAATACTGCAGTCCACTCTCATAATATAGTGACAACGATTACCAGCGATTTAATACTGTCGTTGATCCCCACATATCATAAGATATGTCTTGTTGGTCACATTCCAAACATTCAAAGTCCTTAATTGTGTATTCTCTTGAATACCTTAGTGAAAACATGAGTGCAGTTAAAAGTTACCAAAATCCTCAAAATTCTATATACTCAAACCATGATATCACTTAGTCCTTATATCAATCATGAGCTCATGAATACTATTAAACATTTCATTATCTCGTCTTCATTATGCGCATATCATCTTATTTCCAAAAAATATCTCAATCACTTTGAATACCACATCAATAAATATTGCAATACTCAATGATACAACATTATTTTGGAATCCCATTACATAAATACTTAATCATTCCACCACATCGTTGTCATATTCAACATTGCCAATAGTGATCGCATGTGATTTCCCTTTGTCCTTTTCCTTCAGTGGTTGCTCATGTTGATCATCACTAACCCTTGGATTAGGGCAATTATTAGCATAATTCCCCATTTCCTTGCACTTGAAGCATTGAAGTGTTGGCGGTGCGTTCTCTGCAGTGTTTGCTTTATTCACGTCATTAGAAACCCTTTTTCCATTACTTCGACACTCAGCTGCTCGATGACCTTATTTTCCACACTTAAAACATTTTCTAGTCCCTTTAAGACAATCTCCACCATGCTTCTTTCCACACTTTGTGCATAAGGAAACATTCATCTTCTTTTCACCATTATTCTGAGATTTCTCCTTGAACTCCATCTTTCGTTTTTTGTCAAAACCATGAGATGGATATGTAAAACCAACTTCCATTTCTACCTTGATAACACAACGCACAATTTCTTCATAGCTACTGAAGTCTCTTATAGCTAATGCCCTTCGAAGACTTGGTTTTAAGCCACTGAAAAATCGATCAACTTTACTTTCAGGTTGGATGATAATGCCAGATGCATACCTTGAATGTCTTGTAAAATTCGCTTCGTATATACCAACAGATTCATCATCCTTTTGCTTTAGTTCAAGAAACTCCTTCTCCATCTTCGTTCGAAGAATACGAGGGAAGTACTTACTGAAAAACAAGTTCTTGAACTCGTCCCATTCCATGGAATCAATTTCATCTCTTTGCCTCGTATTCTTGATAAGATTCCACCATTGATCAGCTTCACCTTCCAAACGATATACTGCTAAGATGACTTTATCATGTTCAGAACATTGAAGAACTGAAAATATCTTTTCAGTAGTACTAATCCATTGTTCAGCAACTAATGGATCAGTAGACCCACTGAAAGAAGGCGGACGCTGCCTCATGAAGGATTCAACAGAATGTTGCTCCTTCCTTTGCTCGTTTGGAAGTCCTGCATGATTCATAGCTTGAGAAAGTTGTGTGAGCATGGCTACAAGATTTTGCATTCCAGCTCCCATATCGTTTGGTTGCTCAGGGGGACAATCATTGCATTGTCCATTGCATTGATCAACACGGTTCCTTCGGGTTCCAGCCATCGTCTAAAACCCCAAAAGAATAGTGTGAGAGGCAAAAATCATGCTAGGGAAAACAACATAATAAAGGGGTAGTACCCTCAATATCTAACATCTTAGGTTAAATTCTAAGATCGTTAGAGCAATTCTAGGACTATAACCTATACGTATACTTAACCTTAGAGACATCCCTAGACATACCTTAGAAATATCTCTAGGGATCTCACTAACGTTTTCGCATCCTAGTTTCCAAAGGTTGACTAAACCTTTCCTCTGATACCAATTGTAGAGACCCGTATCTTGACGTACATGGATATTACATTACTTTTGTGGAATACTTAGTACATAACAAAAACACACACACAAGGACCGTAATAGTTTAGTGTCTTTGGAAACTCAGAATATAATCTTCTAATCGTGGTGAAAGATCTTCAAAATCTCCCATAAAGTTCTTCCATTTTTTTTACCTAAAACATTTTTTTATATCCTGGGGAAAAGAAAACATAAAAGGGTGAGCTCAAATTCTCAGTAAGGGTATACAAAAGAAATAAAAATCATATCATATCTTTTTGAAAATCATAACCTGCAAAAGAGATCATAATATCTTAACATGGAACAAATAATAGAAGTGAAAATGAGATCACCATAATCATATCATGAAACTTGAAACTTTGTGGCATGCACACATAATCATGGAAAATCATTTCTTGTTAGTCATGACTCATTGCCAAGACTATCTTAGTGGATAAAGTCCCTTTCTGAACCGAGTTCACTCCTCGTTTCAGTCCTATTTCACTGAACCGAAATAACCTTCCGTTCCAGCCATGTCTATCTCATGAGATATAAAATCTTTACCCAATGCATTGGATGGAGATATAGGTCCCACCCATCTTATAATGAATCCTTTCTTATGTGTGCCACATAATCATAAAACATACATCATCGCATAACACATATAACAAAATGGGATTCTTGAAACATCATGACATCATAAATCAATTCATATATGATAAAGGAATTAATAAACATAATTCCATCACAACATAGTCAAACCAATGTAAAATTATGGATAGAAATAGAACCCTTTATTATCTTAGATGGAAAATAATTTTGATAAAACACTTGAATTGAATTCTTGAGGAAAATATCCTTTCTTCTTCAAAATCAATTTCTTTTCACAAAACATCATGCAATTTTAAAAGAAAGAGATTTTATTGAAAATAGTCATGAAATCTTTTAGAGGAAGCTTCATGAAAATAAGGCTTTATAAAATAGTAGAAATCCGTTCGTTCCGTATAAGTTAAAAAAACATTCTTCGTACTTTTGTCGGAAAAGTCAAAAAGTACCTCGTACGAAAAACGACAAAAGATTCCTTTCATTTCTTTTACTAAAAACTCACCGAAGGGTAAAAATGGATTTAAACAATTGTAGGTGTATGGAAGTAATATTAAATATTGATGAAACATGGACGTGGATGATAAAATACACCCCAGTAAATACTTACGAATAAACAATCTCGGATAAAAATGAGATTGTGATATTTCCCTTACCTTTGGTCTGACCTGCTTTGTAAGTGTCCGAACCTCCTGTATAATGATTTAAATCATGTTATTGACTTATTACAGAATCATATTTATTGTTATGATATCATATATGGTTCACTTATGACATTATATTACCCGTTCTTTTGTAAATTCCATGTTAAAGAAGCGTTTTGGGTAAAATCGTTTCATTTATCGTAGGTGTTTTGACTTGTTGTTATTGACATCATTATTACTTATATCATGATTTACTCACTTCCAGAATATAAAATATTATTTATATATCATATATATTCAGTATATATATATATAACAGGTAGATAAATAAAATGAAAAAAACCGTTCATGGAGACGGTAGTCCGTACGTACGCATGAACGCTGTTTTCCTTTCCTTATTGTCTTGAAATGGAAGTAAGTAGATGAAATAAATATGTATACATAAATCCAGTAGCTTTATAATGTCATATATTTCATTATTATTTCTTATATATACATTATAATCATTCTTAAATGGTTAACATGGAGAATGAATCTCATCGCGTCGTGGAGACGGTAGTCCGTACGTACGCACGAGCGATGATATCATTTCCATAAATATTGAATTGAATTGGAGTGGATTATACAATATATCATATTCAATATGACGTTTTAATAACTATTTATAGTTTTTCTTTACACCATTATACCCATCCATGTAAGGTGGTGGTGGAAAATAGATTACACCACGGCGTGGAGACGGTATTCCGTATGTACGCACGCGCGGTGATTTCTTTTTCCGTAGGATGGATAGATGGTGAAATAGGGTTGTTTCATAATTATAATAACATATCAGTATATTAGTGATACTGATGTTATTACTTCATAATGAAACAACCTAAGAAGAAGAAGTGGAAGAAGAAATAAAGATGAAAGAATTGGTAACGGTAATTACCTCTTCTTTGAAGTGCCTCTTTGAGACCTCCTCTTAGGGCACTAAAATTGGTCTTTGAGGAAGACCAGAACCTCTAGGATGTTTCTAGGGAAGTGGAGGAGAGATTTTGGCAGGGGTTGGCCGAGCTTGAGTGCTCAAATTGGTGTGAGGAGGAGGGGGAGGAGGTGCCCTTTTATAAGGGAGGAGAGGGGTACCTTAGGAATTCTTAAAAATATTAATTTATAATAAATCTAACCCCACTTAACAACCTCCAAAAATGACTCATATTCAAAGCTTAGATGAGATAGGGTTGTAATCTCATCAACCAATCAAATTTAGACATGTTTGGATCTTATTTTAAACCTTATCAATTAGATTTAACTCTAAGTTAAATAATTTAACTTTTACCGTGTCTTTTTGTTTTCTTTCACTATATGGTTAATACACTTACTATAACATGCCAAACGAACCCCAAATTGTTTATTATTAATATATATATCCTTATCTAAGTCATTTGGCCGAACCTTAGATTTTTAGGAATAAAATAACAATTAATAATATAATATTTGATTTAAAAACTATTTTGTGTCAATTTTGACACTATTTGATATATGATTTTTGTGAAAGTCATAACAGAATTATATGTTCGAACCAAGTTGATTACATCAACACTAATATATCATAGTAACCTAGAAAATTATTTTAATTCATAAAATGTCTCAAATTACATTTATTTTGGTGTTTATAACATCAATTATGTCAATATTTCATTAATAAGATAATTACTGCATCATCGTTGTGTCATACATAAATTATTTAATGTCTAAAAATTACAAATAAAATACCATTATGTAGGAAATTTTTTTAGCTTTCTAATGAATATTTATAGTCAAATTTATCTTATGTATAACCCTATATTAAAAATGTTTTAGTAAATAAACTTTGATTTTAACTCTTTTAGCCCTTCTTTAAATAAATTAATAATAAATGTCCTAATCTAACCCAAGTGGGCCTAAATGGTCATATTTTATTCCTAAGTTTGTTTTTGGTCGAAATACACTTGTCCAATAGGATTAGGACATGTGTTAGGGTAATAGTAATATCATATTTACCCTTAGTTACCCTATTTACTATTAACCGTGGTAAAAAAAGTAAAAAGTTACTATTCACCAAAAAATTATTTTTATCTCATTGAACCACATTTTAGTCCTTGATATTAACCGTGTCTGTCGGATTTTTGAAATTCCATTCACAGTAGCGGTAAAATTAAGTTTTATGCAAAATTTAGTTTTTAACCTACCACTTAGTGGTTTCACTATTCATCAAAAATTGAAAGTTTTCAGAAAAGTACCAAAATTTCACCCTAGGCTATAATTGATATTCCGAATTCAAAAATGATTTCTATTTTACAAAATTCCCAACATATAAGTTGCATTAATTAATTTTATAATTAATTTCCGCTGTCACAACAAATAGCGTGTTTTTAAGAGATAATAACTATCAAAAGATTGACACTTGTTTATAACTGGTTTAAATGTGAAATTACATCCAATGTCCAACATTGTATTAAATTGTAAAAATATATTCTAAATATACTTTAAAACCACTCAAATTAATGATTTATCACTATTAATTATTTCGATTAAAAAAGTTGTTTTTAATTATAATTTAGTAATTTTCACTATTCATCAGAATATGAAAGTTATCTGAAAAGTACCAAAATTTCACCTTAGGCTAAATTCGATACTCCGAATCCAAAAATGAAGTTCATTTTGAAATATAAGATTTACAGAATTTTAAAAAGTGGTTATTACTATTCATAACGGCTAGTTTTAATAATATTTTAATAGCATATCGTTGTTTAGTGAAACTCGGTATTGCGTATTACACACGCTATCGAGGAAGGTCGCGATTGCGTGTAATGCAAGGCAAGTCAAGGATGCGTGTTGTGCAAGCTCCTTTTGGTGTAGCGTACAACACAAGACATTAATAAAATTAAAAAGAATATTTTTTATAAAATCTTGGGTTGTTACATCCCTTATAAGGAATCCCTTGATAGATCCATGATTTTATCATCATATAAGTAAATCCTTCATGAGCCCGACCATTAAATCCATGACTCACTCACATATTTTAATATAATACCCTATTTCATTCTGTCCCAGGAATTCTAATATGTATCCATGGTTAACACAATGTTTAAGTGGAAATAGTCACATGATCCATTACCTAATATTTTAACTGAGACCATGGTAGAACCATTTTTATTTACCCCATTATTCATTTATGATTTAAATACACATTTCATTATGTGTGCAATGGTCAATTCCCAAAATCATCATGTAAGGCTTACTAGCCGGATACTAGGAAGCACCACTGCACATCCCAAAAACAATATATATCACAATATATATATATATTCCATCTCATCAACAAAGTCCTAGGAAGTAACTATGGGGTTACTAGTAAAAATTAGAAATAACATGGCTTAGAATCCAGATACCGGGAAATCACATCTCGAATCCCAATAAGAAAAGTGGACCCCATGAAGAACATTCAGGCATCACAACTGAAAGGAACATGCCTCGCGTCAGGATCGACAACCACTAACCAAGAATCACCTCTGGTGAACATCACTGCATCAATAACAAATGAGTGAACCATAATAATGATGGATAGTGGTATGAACTCCCATCCCAATAGTACAACCACAACTTCATGTGATTATATGTTTTTTAAAGGTTCTTGGTGACACACAAATATCATCTCTACCATAAACTGACATACTACTAAATGTAGATCGTACCACTAGAACTATTTGATTCCATTTCTCTAAAACTAGACGTCTTTAGAGATATCTCAGAACTCATCTCAGATCATTGTTCTCAATTGGGTTGGTCTGAACACCCAACCTATCATCCATGCAATGTCTAACTCCCAGGTGGAAACTAAACTCAATAACTTGAGGAAGAACCTCCCCATGATGATAGAAACCCCCAAACTCTATTTTTATGACCTCTAAATTTCCATAGTATTTCACCATTGAGAAAAATATGTAAAAAAGCATTTAATGGGCTACACATAATCCCAATTTAGGCTTCCAGGGCCCAAAATATTGCAAACCTCTTACATGGAAAAGTACATAGTCTGTACATTATTGTACATGTCATGAAATATTATCCCCCCTAGTTGTGTATTTATACATTTCCAGAACAACATGGTGTTTGGTTATGGAAAAGTAAACAACATGTGCTTTAAAGAACATGACATGTACTGTCTAAAAAAACACATGTTTAATTTCACACGGCCGGAAACACGACCATAAACCACTACACGGAGTGTACTAAGTGTACATGGAGTGTAGATATAATACAATATTCTTCCCCAAATAGAAAAAAATACAAAGGGTTATCCATTGGAATACACACTACCTAACCTGGGTTTTCCAATGGGAAAACACTTGAATCATCCAAAACTCCCATTTTCTCCGTCGAAACAGTAGATATGGGCCTTTAGAGACCACATGAAAGAGATATATTTATATAAAAACATGAAACAACCAATTTAAAGGGTATATAGGTTGAAAATAAAAATGGTCATTACTTCATGTGGAAACTGCCAAAGCATCGTTTGTTTGCACCATCCACGGATGCCAAAAGCCGACTCAGGATGTCTACAACTTCTCAACATTACCAACCTCTCCAACCATAAACCTTTTTATCTGCCTTTTCATCTTCTCTATTATGACATGAAGAAGCAGGAAGCCTATATGATGTGATTCGATGAAGGAGGAAAAAAATATAATAGACAGAAAAGAAAGAAAAATAAAATGAAATAAAAAATTGTCTGAGCCTGCCCTAGCACCCAACTCGAGTTTAGGCCTTTCATAGAATAAAATTCCTATTACTCACTCAACAGAGGAGAAAAAATCTCAATCTAATGATCTATTTAGAAGTGACCACCTAATAATGATTTGTGAATAATTTAATATTTCATTTAATAAATATTTAATATTAATTATTCTGCAATAAGAACAAACAAATAATTCTAACTAGGATACCATATTCTGACGTCGCCACATGGGAATGCTCATCCTACACCTAGGATCACACATACTCACCTCTAATCACAAAATATGATACCACATATCGACGATCAATCTGGTTAAAGGATTCTTGTATGAAAACACAGATCATAAGCCCATTAATCCATCGAAGACTCGGAAAACAGTGCCCAGTTGTCACATTTTTCAGACTCGCCCACTATCATAGAAAGGTATTGATCGCTAGCATAGAAAAACCCCAACATTAGGCATATCACAACCTCACTCGTATGCATATCATAACTTTCCATGCAGTCATAGTATGACCTCACACAGATGCACATTAGATCCTCTCCCCTAGAAATATCAGAAAATAAACAGCACATGTAAATGACACTATTACATGGTTTTCAATAATCAACTCACATGGGCGAAACATTTATATAACAAGTGGAATCAAATAATTCTCATCTACTGGATTCCAGGAAGCACCTCTGGTCATCCCAACAATATATATATATATATATATATTACAAGAATTATAATAATATATATAGACAAACTCAATATCCAACTTCGAGGTAATATATTTCGTACAAGTAAATTATCCAAAATTACATAGCTCAGAATCTGAATTCCAATAAAGAATTTATAGAACCAAATAATAAAATATGATCCCAGGAAGAATAAGAAGGAATCTCAATAGAAAAAGAGATACCTCACATTTGGTTCAATATCCAGCATCCTAGATGCACCTATGGAAAACATCACTTCATCAACAGTAAAAAAGTGATGAAAAACAATTATTGACAGAGGCATGAACGCCCAACCCAACACTATAGGCACAAAACTATATGCATACTAGTTCAGAATGGGTTCTAGGTGACACTATAACACATTACCTACCCAAACCTGATGTACAACTCAAGGTCGGTCAAACCACAGGCACCCACTAGGTCCCTTATGCCAGTCAAATGGAGGCATCCTACTCAATATACTCTAGATAAACACAAGTGAAGGCATCCTACATAGGATTCATAGTGAAAAGAAAGGGTGGAATCCATTATGGGACCCTCAAGTAATGAATAGGAGAGGTGTCCAATTTCTGGGATCTTATCAATGGAAAACAAGAGAGAGATCCAACAACGGACTCCCTAGGTAAGTACATAAGCAATAGAATCCCTAAATAGATCCTTGGAATCATCCGGTCTCACTACCTCAAAGGTCGGAAGGGATAATCACATAAGGGAAACTTACTCAAAATAATTTGGAATTGGTGATATCTCATAGCTCATCGCATATCAAATTTCTCAACTATGCTTATCTGAACACCAAACATATCATCCATTCCATGTCTCACTCTTAGGTTACAACTGAACTCGATAACTGGATGAAGAACCTCTATATTTACCTATAAAACCCAAAACACCATTTAGCTGATATCTAAATGTCAATTGGATTACACCATTGTGATCTACCTAAAAAAATTCTTATAATATAATTCTCACATGCCCAATTCTAACTTCTAGGGCATAAAATACACCAAACCTATATGATGGAAAGTACATGGAAAGTACTTTTGAGTACATGTTGGGTAGCATTATCCCTCCCCAGACCTATGTAAATGTAATGTTCTAGAACAATATGGGGTTTTCTTATGTAAAATTACACATTATGTACTTCAAAGTACAATGTGTGTACCATCTAAAAACAAAAAACATGTCTTATTTTTCACATGGATGTACACACGACCATGTAAAACAACCCAGTGTGTACTAATAGTACATGACACGTACTTAATAACACATATTCACCCCTGGATGGGAAGAAAAAATGACATTTTCCCCTTGAAAACATGCCTTGAAATGTGGATTTCCTAAAGGGAAAACCCTCAGAACACCTGAAACCCCCAGTTAACCCCCAAATAATAGATGTATCCTTAATAGCACACAAGAAATGAACACATTTCAATTAAAACATGAAACAACCAAATTAATGTGGATGTATAGTGGAAGCTAAAATTTTCCAATCATGAGTCAGAAACCACTAAAGAATTTTTTTTTCACCATCCAAAGATTCCATATGCCAACTCAACACATCAGGGGATTTTGAAAAGTAAAAATCTCTCATACCCAATCCCAATTTCTCTCACTATCCCTCCTCTCCAATAGGTCATGATGAAGTCTAAGACACACATAAAAATGTAAAATTAGGTTGACAAATAAAGAGAAAATAATTAAATGAATCCAAAATAAAAAGAAAAAAAAATTGGTTTAAGCCAACCACAGCTCCCGACTCGAGTTTAGTCATTTCCTAGATTAAATTCTATATATTGGACATAATGGTGGAAATGGAATCTCAATATGATGTTTTTTTCAGTTGTAAAAGCTTAATAAACCTTCACGAATAATTTAATATTAAATTTATTAAATATTGAATATTAATTATTCCAATAATATTAGAACGGCTGATATTTACCACCAAAACCTATGCTATGGTAATTGCTATATTCTTGGACAACCAGAGTTGTCATAAAAGGTATCCAATATCAGATTATAGGGGGGGAAAGACCATTTAACAGCTTTACAATCATGTGACAACAACAGTTGAATTTTTTTTGCAAAACTATAGTTCGGAAAATCACAGGTCCTTATAAACTCCCCACTATAAACCTTCTCATACACAAGAATCTCCCTTAATGAAACATCAGCCATGTTTCCAACAAAGCATCTACGCAATGAAGCTATTTTTATTTTCCAACAGCAAAATTATAGCATTAAAAACATCCATCTATATGGAATACACTTAACGACGACTAATCTTCTATACACCACCATAGGAATACCCATATTGTCATCTCAAATACACACTCTGAGCTCAAAATCCCACTAGAAAAAAAATTCAATCGAAAATGGGGGTCACCACACTCAAACGGCCAAAGGTTTACTCCCCACTATATGGATTACTATACAATGCTCCATGATTTCAACCTTAAAATGGTTCCCTCTTCTTCACTAGTGAAGAAATTAAGAAGAAAAAAGAATGGTCCTCGGTATTGAGTCGATGCTCACTCATTATACACAAGATGAATAATGATTTTGGAAGATCATCACTAAATAGAATGACACTAGGATTTTGAGAATGGAGTGTAAAATGACCCCTCCAAGCCACACTCCCATCCTATGAACCTGACCAGGATTTAGCCATGGGTGAACAATCTCATGGTACTCGATTCATTAAATGATGTCACACATACTATGGTGGGACATTAAAACATAACATTCGACAACCAAGCCCCCGGTAAGTGTTTAAAAACATGGGACCAAAGCTCGCACGTAGACACTCACTGATTCAGATTCAAATGATACCGTGTGCAACCAGTGGGTATCATTACCACCGAAAATTTACACATGGCATAATTCCATTCACGACCATCTACCCCCACTCTGACTTTATTACAAAAATCTGAAATATTGGTCGACCAGGCTAGGCCCCCAAATAATCTGTCTCGTGTGTGAAAGTCTCAAAAAGAAATCACCAGAGGGGCCTCGATCAAAAGATGCAGGAATCAACTTGAAAACAATGAAAATATCAAGAAACTACCATGCCTCAATCAATAGTCGATTTTATACCAATATCACTAACAAAAAAGAATCAGAAAGCATAGGTAGACCTCTCCTGTTGGGTTCCTTATGACGAAACAGCTGTCAAACTACATGGGTCTATGTCTAAATGAAGGATCTCCAGGTGTACCTCATATCCCTATAGGAAAATACTCAAAACTGGGTCAAAAGGTCTAACTATCTTCTAAAAAATATCCAAAACCTCTAAAAATAATGTAAAGATCACATCGAACTATAGTGGTCAAATCTGAAAACACAACCTATGAGGTCCCAGATCCTCTCTAAGAATCCTAAGAGGGAACTGATCTAAGGAGGTGACATCCCAAGTAGAAGAAAAACTAAATAGACACTCACTAGGTATCCATATTTGAAAATACCCCATGAAGGACCAATTCATAAGAAATATCATTGTATCCATTGACATTTTACTCAGCGATTAAACTAGATTACTGCAGACCAGATAAAAAAGAAACAAAAAGGATCACAACAAAAAGGTACAATATTATTTATTGACCTACTATGGTTACTGCATAGGAGGTTCATGAATACATAGGTGTCCAACTCATAACAAAATGCCTCAAAATATATCAACATTACCTAAAATTTGAATAAAAAGTATGTCTATGCTATCCCAACTGAATAGACATATGTCGTGAGTCAAATAAAAAACTAGAAGGCCAAAATGATGTGAATCCTACATACCAAATATGCTCAATGAGACATATCTTTCCTTTTCCAGCCAAGAAAATGAATCCATCCCTAAATCATGCCAATGGCTAGGAGAAAGATATTTATAGTTAAACCAGAAGACCCACACCCAACATGTGCATTTCTCAAAGGGAAAATCTTATACAACTGTAACATCACAAAATTACAACATCAATCTCAAACCTGGGAACCAAGACCTTTTATCAGATGAAATGTTCTCAACACACTAGTTTGATTTCCATCACATGTTCCAAAAAATCCTTAATAACTAGGTCTACCATATCTCAAATAGTAAACACCAATAAAAGATACTCCAATAATATCACTTTGTAATGTCCTGACCTAGATGCTATTAAATCTAGTTCTCTGAGGTAGTTCTCTATAAGGGATCAAGAACTCCTCCATACATTCCAGTGACAGATTCCTAGCAGTTTGGGCCTAATAGGTGATAGTGGAGAGATAATTTCCTCACATCCGAGTAAAAAATAGCATAACCACCATTGTATCATACACAAAACAAAGTAAATGGAGTGCAGAAAAAGTAAATAACTGAAATAGAACAAGCTGTAGTAGTAAAATTATATTAAATCAAAAACATCAATTCAATAAAATAAAACATTAGTCACCCATTGGACCGAGCATTAGGATACAATTACAAAAAACAATGATAGTAAAATTACTGGGCACAAATACTTACTCGGATTGAACCCACATACGCATTCTCCAAGCACTGTCAAACTACACAAGCCTGATCATTAGAACAACTCGATCAGATCCACCCGATCTTGTGATACCAGGCCTCATCCCTATCCACCATTCAACTCATTATCAACTTTAAAAGCATAAAAAAATATCTTCAAGTACATCGAGGTGCACATATAGGGGTTATAAAGAATCTTAGCAGGCCTCCCCTACAATAATCCTATAATTGTTCTACTAAAGGATTATGAAACAACATCATCTTCAACCTATATGAAGCACAACTAAACATGAGGTATAACCTACGTGAAACAATAGTCGAACACATGGCCCATAATCACTTTAAATTGGGAAAGTGCAACCATTTATGTCCATAAATATGTATGTACATAGGTATTTTCATATATATATATATATATATATATATATATATATTAATATTCAATTTTAGGTCTATAAAAAAACATGAAACCATAAAACATTCGAAACTCGGTTCCATAATCCTAGTCAACTGGACATCCTGTGCAAGGGAATTGAGCTAGACATCGTGCCACTAAATTATTATATCATTATGTAAATCTCTAGGTACATAATACTATTGACATTTACCTGTATCATCCAATGCCAAGATTATATCTATGAGAAATATACATCCCCATAGGGGTATTCTTATCATACACCTGGGTCTACACATACTCTCCACTGATCACAAACTAGGATAACATGTATCAAAAGTCAATACTATAAAAGGACACACTTTAGAAAGAATGAAACATTACACCATGAATCTAACCACAACTCGAAACACCCTGCCCAGTTGTCACATTTTTCATTCTCCTTCGTAGGCATAGAAAAACCTCACCCGTAGACATAGAGAAACATCACCCTTAGTAATATCACAACATCAACTGCATGCAAATAAATATATCACCTCTAGGAACAGAAAAACCACTCCTGCATTTATATCAGATCCTCAAACACATGAATATCCAAAAAAATTAACACATATATATTATAATATTAAATGGTTTTCAATAATCCACTCTCTTGGGTAAAACATTTATATAATATATTGCATCAAGAAAGGATCAAAAACATGATACATGGAAGAACCTATGTTAATCCCTAAAAAAATATTACAGTATATATTAGATCATAATCCAACACCCAAGTTATAGCTCTAGGTACCAATACAATATTATAATGATCATGGATCATAAGATCGAAAATGGTAAAGTACATCTGGAATCCCCAAAAGAGAAGGAGACCCTAAGAAGAAAAAACATGAATACTTATAGAATTAAGACACCTCAGATTAGGCTCAACAAACACTAACCATAAAGAACCTCTGGTGATCATAAATGCATCACAAAAAAACAAGTTAAACATTACAATGATTAGGGTTGACCGGAATGCCCTACCCAATACTATAGTCATAACTAAATGGGATTGCTATTTTGGAATGAGTTATCGGGGACTTCTGGATAAAATATGTACCCAAATAGGACATACAACTCCAGGTCAGTCAAACCATTAGTACCCACTAGTTCCCTCAAGTGAAAAAAGTTGAATCTTACTCAGGATCCTCTTTGTAAAAAGAAGTGAAGGCATCCTACATGGGATACATAGAGAAACTCAAGGAAGGAAACCTAAAAGGGATTCATGAATGAAAAAAAAATAATGGAATATGACAATGGGTATCCTCTCGACGTAAAATTTGAGAGAGATCCTATAAGGTACATACGATGTCAACACATAATAAATTGCAACCCTTAGTGGATCATTGGTAGCATCTGGTGTTAAGACCTCATATTCCATTAAAACGTATATCACAAAAAAATTAAAAAAAATCATAAGTCATGGGAGACAGCACACAACTCATCTCAGATCAATGGTCTCAACTTGTTTTATCTAAACACCCAACCTATCATCCAGTCTATGTCTCACTCACTTGTGACAACTGAACTCGATTACTGGAGGATGGTCCTCTCCATTTCGATAGAAACCCAAAAATACCATTAATATAGCCTATACATTTCATGAGGATTCAAACATTATAATATATGTTATTAAATGCTCATAACGGACTACCCACTACCCCAATTCTATCATCCGGGGAAAAAATACCCAAAACCTCTATGCAGGAAAAGTACAAGGATCATACATTAGAGTACATGACATATACTATAATCACTCTCCTTGTCTATGTACTCATACAAGGGTAGAAAAACATGGCCTCTTCCTTTGTAAAATTACACGGTGTGTACTTCAATGTTCACACGTTTACTATATAAAAACAAAACATACATGCCCTTTTTTCTCATTGTTAGACAAACATCCATGACCTACAATACAGTGTTTACTCATAGTACACAACATGTACTTAGGAAAAAATATTCCTCACCGATCTAGAAGAACATACGACATGTTCCCCTTGAACACATGTTGTGTATCCTAGGATTCCGGATAGGGAAACCATTAGATTACCTGAAACAGTCATTTTCACGCGTAAAAAAATATATAATGCCTTAATTGGACAAAATAATGTAATATATGGATATAAAAACATGATACAACCAAACAAAATTGGACCTATGGAGAAAATTAAAATGGGTATACCTTCGGGAAAAAACTACAAATGGATTATTTGATTTCACTATCGACAGATGCCATAAGCCGACTAAGTACGTCAAGGAATTTAGAATGATACCAACCACTCCTTCCCCATACCTATACCTCTCAGTTTCCCTATTATCCCATTGTTCATGGGGAATGAGGATCCACAAATGAGGCATGTGTAAGAAGGAGGAAGATAGAAGATAAAAGAATGAAGATAAAAAATAGAAAATAAATAAAAAGAAAACGATGAAAAAAGGTGTTTGAGCCTGACCTAGAACCAGACTCGAGTGTAAGAATATCTAAGGAAAAATTCCCCATTTAGAACTCATAGAATGATACAGAATCCCAATATAATTCTTCATTCAAATTTTATGGCCAAATGCATCTTTGTGAATAATTTAATATTTAATTTAATAAATCACAAATATTAATTATTGCATCAAAATTCGAACTGCTCATATTTAAACCAAACACAAGTCATAGTATAAAAACCCTATTCTTGAAAAAATAAAGTGGTCATAAAAAATGATCTGAGAACATATTCTTGGGGAAATATAACATTTAACTATTTAAAACCTTGTGAATGGAATAAATAAAAATAGGATATGACATTCAGGACTGCTGTATTGAGAAGAAATAAGAATTTTCACTATGACATCCTTATAAAGTTGTGAAATTGTCTTTTCACCTAACACGTAATCTCATATAAATTTTATAACCATTCTGTTGGTCGTAGAATAGGGTATATAACATAGGTTAGGATTTTGGTGGAAAATGTGTTTTTTGTATTTTAGTAGAATAATTAATGTTTAATATTGTTTAATTAAATATAAAATTATTCCAAATGGTTTGATGATGCATAAATTGTGAACAGATAATCAGATTGAGATTATATCTCCATCATGGGAATTCCTCCTTTTTCTTAGTTCTTTTTCATTTCATAATGGAGAAAATAGAGATAGGGAATGAGGGATATAAGGAAGGGAAATGTGGTATCATTGTGAAGCCCTCGACGCGCTTAGTCGTTGTATGGCATCCATGGATGGTGAAATCAAATGAATTTTAATTTTTTCCCCTAAAGGATTACCCATTTATCCTAATTTCAATATATACACATTAAATTATTTACTTAATGTTGTTATTTCCAATAAATAGCTTTCTTTGGGCCACTTAATGCTCAATATTTTAGGGGGGGAGGGGGTTCTGTGTTATCTGAGGCTTTTTCCATCGCGAAACCCAGGTTACAAGACATGTGTTCCAAGTGAACATGCCCTATGATATTACTATTTGAGGAATACTATTTTTTCATAATGACGTGTTTTGTAATATGAAGTACACGTTGTGTGGTTGACAATGGATGTCTTTTCGACCATCTGAAAAGAACACGGGTTTTGTGTTTATGATAGTACATGCCATGTACTTTTTTGGAAGAAGACCCCATGTATTTCTAGAAATATATAAGTACACAAACAGGGGGAATAAAATCACCCTCTATGTACACTAAAAGTAAAGGCGATCTACTTTTCTAGCATAGAGTTTTGGGGTGTTTTGTGCACTGAATGTAAAAATTGGGAGTGCGAGTAGTGCAGTCAGTGTGTTTTTTACATATAGATTGCAATGGTGGAATCTTATTTCTATTTATTGGTCATCAAAATGGTTTTGGGGGTTTCTATCTAATTTGTGAGTTTATTACTCCATATATTGAGTTAAGTGGTCACCTAAGAGTGAGATATGGCATGGATGGTAGGTTTGGTGTTCAAACCGACCTAGTTGAGGACTTTGATATAAGATGAGATGTGAGATATCCCCCATTATTTGCGATTTTGATGATGTTACCCTTGTTATATACACCTTTATTTCCAATGAGTCTATTAGACCAGAAGAATCCAAGGATCCACTAAGGGATGCCTTTAATTATGTGTTGATCTATGGATTCCTTTGTTAGATCTAACTGACATATTCCTCTGATAGTACACATATTGTAGGATGCATCTGTTTTTTTGTTCTAGGATCCTGTGTAGGATTCCTCCTTCGATTTTCTCTAAGAATACCATGTATGATTTCATCACTCATGATTACCTTGAGGAACCTATGTAGTATTTCTCTTTTTGTTTGACTTGATGGACTCAATGGGTGCATGTGGTTTGACAGACCATGATTTTTACCTCGTGTATTAGAATAAATGGTGTTTCAGTGTCACCTAGTACCCATAACGAAATGATATTCCCATGGGGTGGTGTTTGTAGTGTTGGGTTGGGAATTTGAGTCATCATCACTATTTTTTATGTTCACTTGTAGATTGATTATGAAGTTATGTTCACCAAAGGTGTTTCCTGGTGGGTGGCTGTTGAGCATGATACGAGGAAACATTTTTTGGATGGGATGCATAATTGTTCTTCATGGAACCTGCTTTTCTTATTATGGTGTCAGGAATCCTTTCTTGGTATACATATTATGATCCATGTAATTTCCGATATTTACTATACCTAGAGGTACTTATAGGGTTTTTTGTTTATATGGAATGTGTAAATATAGTGACATATATATATTTTCGTTATCCAGAGATGATTCTTGGAATTCAGCAATTGAGAAATATGTTTTTTACTTTCATGCCTAGAGTGATACATGGATTCTCATGGTTTGATTGCCTTGGACAGGCACAATGAGTTGTTAATGTATATACGCTGATCGATACTTGTATTTCAGTGAAAAAATGCATTTGACAGTCTTAGTGTTCTGATAATGTTGTGCTATTACTAAGGTAAAGGTTTTGATTTTCCTATGGGAAAGGTTATGTTATGACTGAGGGAAAGTTGGTGTTATTCATGAGGTCAATGTTTTTCGCTATCTAAGGGTGATGTTTGGATTTGCCTGAGGGTGAGTTGAAAAAATTGGAGAAATTGGTGAGGAATCCTAAGTCTCAGATGATTTCATGGGCTTATGCTCAGTGTGTCCCAACAAGTCACCTTTTATATAATTGACCGTCAGTATATGGTATCCTGATTTACATGATTGAGTATCGGTACATGGTATCATAGTTTGTTATTTGATGCGAGCATGTGTACATCCAGGTGTAGGATGAGAATCCCACTACGGTGACGTAGCTTGTTCTAAGATATAATTATGGAGTTGGATGAAGCAGACATATTTATATGGGATTACAGAACAAGAGTTCGACTTAATGATACATGTCTTGTGTCCTACGATGTTTATCTCAATTCCCATGCAAAAGATGTCCAGACGATTATTTTTATAGACCCATGGATCGACTGCTAGTGTGGGTTCATGTTGTTTGATTAAAAAACCCATCAATGTTCATATCTATTCATATATGTATAGGCATGTACAATGCATGTGTACCTATATAGTTATGTACATCCATGGAGGAAGTTTCCCAATTCATAGGGATTACAGACCCTATGTTCGACTGTGGTTTCACATTTTTGTTTTTCTAACATTTGGTTGTGTCTTATATAAGAATACCACATCGCTTTGACATACACTTTAGCATCACATTTACAGGTTTCTTGTCATGGTGGCCCACTGATATTCATTCTCACCCTTGTACGTTCACCTCGGTGTATGCATTGACCTTAAGTATTCATTTCAGGTTGATCACGTGTTGGATGAGGGATATGGATGAGGCCCATTGTTTCTTGATTATGAGAAGCTTCTCGAGTAGTTCTATTGATTATGGTGGTGCAATTTGATAGATTCTGGTGATCGGGAATGTGTGATGGGTCGGAGTTGGTGAGAGATCCCTATACTTTTACATTCAGTTTCTGTGGAACCTGTATCTATATGATCAGACTAGTGGAACATTTCATGCTAATGAATGTTTATGATTTAATGAGAATATTATGGAACATGATTAGTGGTAATTTCAATTTAAAATATTATAAATTCATTATTGTTGTTATGTATTTATAAGTTTATAAATTAATTAAAAAGTGAAGATATTCTGACCTTTAGTCATGGGATATTCTCCATTAATGATTTTGGAAACAATTTCAAAATACATATATGAAAATTTATGAATAAGCGGGAGAGAAGAAAAATAGAATTGAGACTTGAAAATTAGTGTGTTGATTCATTACTATGTTACACTACTGGGGTATCAAAGATAATGGAAGATGACAGAATCATCAACTACCATCTAGTACATTCGTCAATTGTGTTGAGGAATGTGGGAGTTTTGATGATCATATGTAGGCATATTTTTTAGGCTGAATAAGACTTTTGTGTGTGTGTGCTCTCAAGGACAATTAAATCATATTGATGCATTAGACAAGAATGTTGAAATGCATGTGAAACTGTGGAAACATTATATTACGAGGAAGACTAAATTTTTAAGAAGAAAATATTTTCGTTGATTCATAGAAAACCTGATATACATTGAGGATATTTTCACACTAAAGGAAATAATAACATACATGAGATAAGTGGTGATAATATTAATAAAATCTTTTGAATTTGAGAAGTGGGAGATGTCTACCATTAGAAGTATATGGTATTATCCCAAACATTATTTGTGATACTCATGCACTAATAAACATGAAATAATAATATAATATTTGTCTTCGAAAAATATAAACATTTAATTAAATAGGTTTAATTATAGGAACAAAATGTTTTTAAAAATACATGTATGTTATGTATATTTTAATTACTTATTTATATAGGGTGAGAATGTTTTTATTGAAATTTATATCACAACCATAAAAAATCATTGAGGATTATATATTAAATGAATTATAAAAAATTTACATTGATTAATCCCTCCTCTTACTAGAATACATGTTCTATTCAGGAGAAAATTTATTTATCCAATAATTTATTTTGTAGAAAATTATAGGAAGTTTGTTTCTCTTGGGAAACAATGACCTTACCAAAATATATATTTAGTCAAAAAACACATCGATAGTTCAAAATACAATTAAAAATATGTAAATATTTTAGTAGTTTCTAATTTATATATCTCATATTATGGATATAATTCCACCTTCATATATTTCAAAAAATAATTTAACAAAATTGAGATGGTTTCGTTTTAGTATTAAAAATTCAATTAAATTTTTTTATTTCCTTAAAATATAGCACATTAACCTCATGTTCTAAATTTATAAACTATGATGGGTATTGAACAAATAAATATCTTTTTATTCTGATGTACATTAACTATGTTGATTCTAAAAATATAATTTTTCTAAAAACCAATAAGAATTTGATGAAACTCGACATTACCAAATGATCCAAATCCTCTAATATTAATTTTTACAAAAACACACAGACACAAAACACTTAATTAACACTTAAAAAACATGTTCTCTATGTAATGATATAAATGATTTTAATATTTCGATACCATTAATGAAGACTTTATTTATACTTGAATAATGTGGATTTTATTGTCGATTTATCATATCATGATTTTTTTATCAGAACAAAAGATTATTTCCTAGGTCAATAATTTATTTCAAAAATAATAATAAATAATTTTTTATATTAAATTGTAAAATTTTTATGTAAATTATTTTTTTCAAATTGGAGTAATGATTTTTTTATTATATATTATAAATTATTATTATGTATAACTTTTTTGTTCCATTATTTTTTAATTATTTAGTATAATGGTATAACTAATTTACCAAAATATAACGCATTAATATTATTACTAATTTTGAAATATTTTCTTTTTTTTTGATTTCTGGTATTATTATTATTTTTAAATTCTTATTTTGTATTGAAATCTTTGTAATGTTTTATTACATTTTTTACAAAAATGATCATAAATGTTTATATGCCATATAAAAGTCTTGGCGATATACTACATCAAAATATGTGATTGTAAAATATTTTAATTTTTCTATTGTAATGAACTGCTACACGTCTGAATGTATTTTCAATTCAGTACAAGTCTATCAAAATAATTAATTTTCCTAGAATCGAATCAATTAATAGTTTATAATTATTAATAAATTTTTAATTTAAATTATAATTAATTTATGAAATATTTTATAATATCATATTTTTTTAATAACATTTGTATTATTAATATCTATTGTTTTATTGCTAATTTTCATTAAAAATCATTTATTAGTTTTATTTTTTCAACATTAATTATTATAATATTATATTTCCCCCATCAGTGTAGCCTAGTGGTTATTCCCTTACATGTTGTCTGGGAGGTGTCATGCTCGAGTATCCCTGAGTAATTTATAGTCAATGATAGATTTTATTTATAATTATTCCTCTCCATGAATCAATTTAAATATTAAATATTATTATTTGTTTTTATGATATTTTTTTGTTTTTATAAATGTAGAAAATTTTTTATTCATTTAAATTAAATATCATTTTCTAGTTTTATTTTTATACAGTAAAAATATCAACTTTTTTAAAATTGGGTGGATGAATTTTTTTTTACAAATATAATATATTATTAATATTGTTTAAATATCCTTTATTAATAATTATTTCAAGTAATATGTTTTTAGATTTTTAATTCACTAATTTTTATTATAGTATTATAATTTATATTTTCCAAAATATTCTTTATTAGATAAATTTCCTTAATTTAGAAAAATTAAAGTCTATTAACTTTTCATTGGTACAATTTATATATTATTTTCAATGTTATCATTTTCCCTAATTATGATATAGTTTTACTATTTCACATTGACACTAATAATTTATACTTATTTATAATCATTAATTACTCTTTTACTTAATATATTTATTAATTACTTTTGAATATTTATATTTTTAATTATTTATGATTAATCATAATAATTTAGAGTATTATATAATAAGTAATGAGTATTAGTTTTTTAATTTTAATTATTTATGTTGAATTATTTATATGTTTTATTTTTTCCAATTTGAGATTAATTGTAATTACATTTTCTTATTTTTGATTAATTTTAAAAAAATTAGTAATTTATACTTATTATTGAAAACTCATTTTTATTTATTATTACTGATATAAATTTTATTATTTGTATTCATATTTCGTAAATATATTTTACATTTTATTATATTGGATTAATTATTTCTAATTAAACAGAATGTAGTTTGTTGTGGAAGACTTTGGAAATCGCTAAAGTTGTTGGAATTAAAGAAATAATGGTTGTCATGGAATCCTTAGGCTATTATAATTCTATAATTTTATATATATCATTTTTAATAATATTATTATCAATGATATAATATATTAATATTAAAATTAATATTAAAATAAATTTTATATTTTAATATATTTTTTATTTTATATATTTTAATATATTAAAAAATTTATAATATTCTAATTGAATAACTAATAATGTGATATGAAAATTAATTAATCATTGATATATTAAATTTTCTAATAAATTATATGAAAAAAATTAAATAAAACCATCAAATTTACTGATATTTGAATAATATTATTATTATATCATTAAACTGCCAATTAGATCAGAAGTTGTAATTATAAAAGTAAAAAATATATTTCCCCTAGGAAAAAAAGAAAATTAAGGGAGAAGATGAGATTTTATAAACATAGGGTGAGCATGGGATGTTGTTCGTGATATTTAAAGTATGTTTTTATAGATTTTTTTCGAAAAAACAAGCCTTCATTAAATGTTCATCATTTGAAGTATTTTTGATCTATATTTTGAAAGGGATTAGTTATTTGTTTTTGGTTTTCATGATAATGGACATGTCCTTTGTAACAAAGAGGAAGCATAAATAATTACAAATCTTATTTAAAAAAATTCATCTGAATCATTCAATTTATAATAAATGGCCATCACGATATTTGAGAGGCACTAAAATATTATTCACAATTGATCATGTTAAACTAGTATTTGGTGACTAAATATAATTCTATTACAAAAATGTCCTTCTAGATCAAACTATTTATGATGAAAATATGAATTCAATAACATATAATTATTTCTCGCATGTGCACCTACATTTTTGCCAAAATTTTTTAATAAAGAAGTGCCACCCATCCCAAATAACCAATATTAAAAATATTAATAGGGTTTCAATAATACATTACCTGCAAAAAAACCACTTTGGATATGTTATTTATAATAAAATTCCCATTCATCAAAAAAAGTCATCCTTATAAAAAGGTTTTTCTTGTTTTGGGTTAGTCTCAATAAAATAATGTAAATGTAATTATGAGGTCCATTAAAAAGATTTTAATGTAATATAATGATGTAATTTTTTATTAACTTATTTATTTTGTGTTCTTTATTTCATATTTTTATAAATCAATTATATAGCCAGTAGATAAGTTTAAAATCTTATCAATAATATTTACACTTCCATATTAATTCATGAATAATTTCTTATATTCATTATTTTAATCCACATCAACATAATATAATTAATTGTATTTAAATTAGAATGAAATATTTATTTTCCAAAAACATGTTTAACAATGCCAGAACATATAAAACATTCTTGGATTATCATGATTCTTTTGGAAAAGAATATATGATTAATTTGTGTCATTTTGAAAGAAACTACACCCCAATATGAAATTCATTATGGATGATATGCCTAAAAATTAATATATCTAATTTAAATGATAGTTTTTAGTTTAAAATTTATGGAATATGGTTATAACTAATTAAATAAGCATGGATTCTCGTGATACATTTTGATAACTTTTAATAAATATTTAGTGACGAGTTGGAATTAACTACATGTTAATTAGACAAGAAATGTGTTTTGAATAATTGAATGTATATTTATTTAAATTACAAAGTGATATTTTACATTATAACATACACTACATATTACAATCATATAAATAACACTGAAATTATAATAATAACTTATTAAAATAATTAATCTTTTTTGATGTGTATGAAATAATTGTATCTCAATCTTATATGCAGTATGATTGATATTATTTAAATTTCATAATAGATATTAATTATAATTCAGTTTAAAACATTACTCACGTAGTAAAACAAATTAATAAACACCATGATTATAATAATAGTTTAGTAAAATGACAACTAATTCTTTTGTGACATGTATGGATTAACAGTATATCAATCAAACATGTAGTGTAGCCGATATGACATATTGTGTGTTTAGTATGAAAAATAATTCATGTTTTTCAATTTGAAAATGTTATATAATTTTGAATAAAATGTTTGGTCCATAGTCAAAATTGGGAAAAAAAAATTATATTATCATTATACATTATGAAAAAGTTATATTTTTAATTTTTGTGATGTCTTAACGAAAGATATCTCAATATCACTTGTGGTTAGACCAGTATGATCAAAAGTGTTTGATTAGAATTTAAATGAGACATTTTAGTTCAATATTTGTATATAAAAAAAATTAATAAAAAATTATTAGATTATTATAAAACATTTACAAAATTATGTAGGATTCAATTTTTATATGTATTAATTAACTTCCTGTTAATGTAGTAGGTAGTGTTGCCGGTATGCCTTAAAGTGTGTGTTTTCAATTTTTAGTACATTTTAGTATAAAAAGTACATCACGTAGTGAAAAAATAAAAAATATGATTTTCATAATAATATAGAAAAATTATCAGTGATTAATTTTTTGTATATATGAATGAATGACATGTCAATTTTAATTGTGGTCTATTTGATATTGGTGAAAGTGAATGTTTTCAATTTAGAAGATGCAAATGTGATTAAAATAGTTTAAACTAAGAAAATTTACAAATTTTCTGAGGAAAAACTAAAAAGCAGATAAACGATTACTTTCAGAAATTTATTATTTTACCAAACAACACTATTACATGGGTTATATAATGTTTATTTGAAAGAGGATGTATTGAATTTAAACTTGACATTTGATTTCATAGAATACATCACATGGACTGATCTAATTAAACAATGTTGGAATATTCTGATATACAATGAAAATTATTAATTACTCATTTTTTACAAATTGGAATTAACAACACATTGATTTGACACTTTGTGTGAAAAGTTTGATAGAATGTTCATGTTTTCAATTTAAAATTGTCATTTTATTTGATAGCTTGTGTTAGCAATTCATAACTATGAAAATTCAATTTTATTTCCATCATACTATAGGGAAATTAGTAATATTTCATTTTTGATGTAAAGGAATTAACATCACATAAATATTACATGTTTTATGAAATATATGATTTAATTTTTATGTCACAAAATAACCAAGGTCAACAATGATTTTGGCACATGATCCTTCTCACAACAACGCATAAGAGTTGATATTGATCCTCCAAGAATGGAAACTATTGTTGGCATTAAATAATCATAGCCATGGATTACATACCCCATGAAAGATATATACATTAAAATTTTCATTTGGTAAAGAGAAACATCTATTGATGAAATGAAAATAACAACCATACATACATCCTTGTGACCTAACATGTCACCACCATCCTTGTAAGGTCCTCACCTAAAGACATTACACATTATGGTAATCTTAAACTAGGATTCACATTCTATAATTCCAAAATATATTTTTATGTTTATATTTTCAGAGTATTATGTCATTAATCTTACATATAAATTCTTGTATTAAATACTAGACACATCAAATCATAAAACATTTTACTAACAAAATACATTTTTTCACAACTGTGATGCTTTCTATTCATGGAATATCATTATGATTTTGTAACATGAGTTTTTTTGTCATTACCCAGCTTTGAAACTTATATAAATTATTATCAATAATGGTATGATCACAAAAATATTATTAAGGGACATAATTTTTTTTAATGAAACCCATGATTTTATTTAAAAATCATAATACACTTTCACAAAAACATATATTTTACCCGAATTAGGGCTTATATTTTTTTAAACAACAGGTGAATAATGAACTGTCCGAAATAAAACTATTTCCTTGTAATATAACCAGAAAGCACTGAAAATTCTTTAGGATCCTTGTGAACTCATCCTATTAAAAAAACATTAAAATCATTACATTTGGAATAAATATTTTTGATCATCAAATATAATTATCAGGAGAACATAATCATTACCCAATGAATTAGAGAACTATTTTGTTGCACCCATAATAAAATCTATATTGGGCTCAACCATCATCTATAATCGAGCTCACCATTTTTAAATAATGTTTGAGGATAATATCAATGATAATACCCAGGAAAACTATTTTAACATTGTGTGACAATAAATTTGAGATATCAAAGTACTATTTCCTTTTTAAAAAACCCTTTTCAATAACAAAATATCTAGAAAATTGAATGTGGATTTTCCATTGAAGAGAAAATGAATATTTTTTATAATTATGAAAAGAAATGATTATTTATTTTTGTGTGAGAAGTCATTGTCCTTGAATATGATAAAATAAAACATTACTTATTTATTTTATAACTAAATTCAAAACGTTCTTTAATATGTTTTCTTTTTATACCATTTAAAACAATTGACATAAAATCTAAAAAATTAGGCCCACAATATTGAAAAAAATTTATTTTTATAAACAATTGTAATATTATAAAATAATAATAAATTTATCGAGGAGTTACAATAGTCATAAAATCTATTAATGACATATATGATAAAAATATTTATTATTAAATTGGTAAATACAATTTAATAAGGAAATTTGAAAGATTATTTTTAAAATAATTTCTCCTACCTTCAGTATCTCATCATGAATGATATTTATCTTCTGGAATAAAAATATTTTTCTGGTCTATAATTGGTGAAGTACCTTTTTAATGTTTATTATTCATTTATTTCATTTAGTATAATGTTATATTCAATTATTTAATCAATTTAATTCATGTCATATGTTTTGATAATATTAAATTCTGCAAGTCCAAAATTAAAATGGTTGGTTGATTATGCTCAAATATATCACTTTTCCAACATATCCAGAATAATAATCATGAAATATTTAAAAATTTATACACCAATTTTACATTTTAAAATAATCCTGATTTAATTTTATGAATAAATGTTAAAATACTCTAATAAAATTATTTTTCCCATTTTATATCACACATTTACCATTATCATTTTGTTTTAATATCTTTCACACTTATTGTGGAAACAAAAAATTTAAACATTGATGTTCATAATGGTTAATATAAATAGTGAAACCACAAATAAAATGACCATTATCGATATCACCAACCATATCCTAATCAATTAGAAATTATAATTTTTTTTAGATTGACATCATTTAATAAAATGTTATTTATTATAAAATATTGTTATTATTAATTTTTTGAACAATTCGTTAATATAACCTTACTAACATAAAGACAACATGTAAAATGAAAACCACATAAAATATTTTTTCCCTAAAAATTCACTTTCATCAATAATATTATTAAATAACATTAATAATGTCCAATTATTTTTCCATTAATATTTTCAATATCTTCTATTTGATTTTTATAGTCATTGAATAATTACATTTTCTTCATTGTGTAAGAATTAGTGTAATTATTTATGCTCTAAAAAATAAAAATATATTACCATGATGAATAAAAATCCTAAAAATAAAATAAAAGCTATAACATAAAATATTCTCTTTTTAAACACAAAATCAATTTATTATAGATGTTACAATTATATCTTTGACAACATTAAATTTTATTTACGTAAAATATTATAATTTTCATAATCAAAACTAAATGGAAAGATCCAAAAAATTATAATTTGGGATACTATTGATGAAACATAGTCATTATTTTTTTTTATTTTTTTGTCTTCATTTTATAGTCCAAAAAAATTTATTTGGACACTTAATTACATGATTTTGCCTTTACTAAGGTTACACAAATTTTTATGTTGACAATTTATTTTGAATAAAAATTAAATAAAAAAATTAAATTAATTTTTACCTGCATATTGTAAATATAGATTCCATTTTTTAACATTAAAAACACAAAACTACTAGAATTTAATTTAAAAAAAATGTAAACCCACTAAGAAAATATGTTTTTGAAAAAAAAATCATTTTTATGCTTAAAATATTTTATACTGAATTAATGTATAAAATTAATTTAAAATCGTATAATTGTATTATTTTAGAAAAAAATTAACTAATTCTATTTTGAAGAATTATCAAAAAGTAATTTACATTAGATATACTTGAAAAGAATATATTAATTTCACTAAAAATATGTAATTTCCCCAGTCGATAAAAAATTAAAATTTTCAAAATATTAAATAATCTCCTAATAAAAATATTATTTTGATTATTTAAAAATAATATCTATTATTTCAAGTAAAATTTATAAAATATATAAAAAATAATTATAATATTCTCTCAAAATAAGAAATTAAAAACCAATTTGATAAAAACCGAACATCGAAGAAAAATTCATGATTACTAAAACATGAGATTGTATTACCACATAATGAATAAAAAAATTATTTATTAGAATATATATTATAAACATTATTTAATAATTTTAATTTCCTCAAATTTAATAGATACATAATAAAAATCATATTTAAATTATTTTATTTTTCTGTTTCTTCAAATTTCGTTGTTTTTTACCTTGTAAGTTATCGATGAATTTTCTAATTTTTAAAATATCAATATATTAAAATAAAAAGAACCATATTCATTCGAATAGAGAATCAAATCGATTAATAACCCAAAAAATTATGAAATTACATATGTATGATCCCAAAGATTCCATGTAATGGTATAAAGAGATAAACAATGCCCAATGCTTCAACTTTAAAGAGAGAGCAACATCACGCTAGTCTGAAAATATGAATATTTATTAATATGTTTTTTGATTAATTCTTAACAAGTATCACTCTACTGTTTTAGTGATAAAATTTATGCCTCTTCACATTTTCAAAATCAACATCCCTGGGGAAAAAAATTCATTAAACAATTCATAAGAAGAAAATTACTTCTATGATAGGAGTCCTAATAAGAAAATCATGATGGTGGCAGTTTCTCTAAAAAAATATAACTCTTTAGATAATGATTAATACATGTAAAATGGGTGAAATTTAATATTTTTTTATAGTTTTGATGGTCTTGAAAATATATATATATATACCATAACTATTCTTTTGTGATGTAGGATATCCACAATCAACACTCTTCATCACATGGAATCGCCCTATCTAGATTGATCAAGGGTAATAACCTCTTATCAATTGTGTCATCTTACATAGGGCCACTTGTTAGAGTAAAATACTGAACTACTGAAATAGTTATACTAATCTCTCCCTTATTACAACCAAAGACACCCCATTATTTAGAAAAGGGAGGTTATTTTTTCCATACTATTATGTTTATACATACCATATTCTTTATACAAAAACAAGTGATTCACTATATCAACTTAAAACTCAATTTCTAAGAATTTATTTTTTCCCTTTCAAGATAAATAGTTAATACGATATCCCCATTCACTTGAATATATCACATTTCAGATATTTAAAACACACATAACACATCCAACATAAGGGTTATGCATCATGAGGGGTTTTCGTTTTGGTCAAATGTCTCAATGTTCCAGTTGAGCCACATCATTTATGTTAAAAGTCAATGATTTGAAAATCCTCCTTTTACCAATTATTTAATGTTCTATATCCACACATCATGGAAAAATACTGATACACATCGATATATATATATATAAGTACCTCTTGTTCGAGTTTAGAAGATCCATTTTTTTAATGAATATGTATAAAGAGCGAACTAAAAAATGTATCTATATATGTATACATGGATAATTCATATTTGATACATAAAATTATTATAAATCACTTATATGGTCTTTAGGTAAAAACATTCCATTATAACATTAAGAGAAACTTGTAAAAATTTCAAATCATATTTGGCTATTTAAAATTTTCATGATTAAAATCATTTGAAATACCAAACGTGCACTAAATGTGTTTAATATTTCCAAAAAACAAGAACACGTGATTTATGAGAGAAACCATTGATTCACATATGCAGAACATGTGGAAATCATGAAATTGAAAATATTCATTCATTACAACAAATTTTTATAATTAACATAATAATATAATGAAAACATGTGATAAAATAATCTAGAAAACATGGATTTCAATTCCATGACTTAGACATAGGGTAGCTTACATCAAAAAATTAATATTTTGACTATGGAAACATGAATCCACCACGATGATGTACACCGAGGTAAAAAACAGAGGACATCCCTAAAAATGTAAACACGTAAAATAGAAACAAATAAACATTTACCCTAGATAATGGGAAACATGGGATAAGTGGATGAAAAGAGAAAATGTAAGGTGGAAAAATAATTAACATATTATAGGATATTACCATGAAGATTCATGGGAAAATGTTTAGTGAACCATGAATATTCACTATGGGATAGAGTGTTTGGCATCATATAAGTATAAAGGTTCCTATGTTGGGTCGCATAATCCACATGAGTGGATAAATTGGTGTTTTTCTGTTAAAAACTATGAAAAAATGGGAAAAGAAAACTTTTAATAAACCAGGGAAATATGTACAATTTATACACCTATTTTCGAATAAAATGACCCAACTATTCAACCACTACATGGATTTTGGAGAACCCTGCATGGGTAGAACACTCATTTTGCAAAACTATGCACTAACTGTGTGATTTGAATTAACAATGGATGACGCATGGTTGCTGTATTGTTTTGAAAACAATGAACCTTAAATGTGTGTCACTAAATTAGTGTAAAAAACTCCCAAATATTAGTATAAATCCAATTTGGATGAGGGATATATGGATGGATGTATGGCACGAAAAATATTTTATAGTAGTGTCAGGTTAGGGTGGGATAGTTCATGTTCTTAATTAAAAAGTCTTATTTTTTTCGAAACAAGAATCACATAGTCAAAAATGGTATAAAATGCTCATATTATCATGATACATTATATAATTGATTAATGATTCATTTATAAGAATTAATAATTAACTGAATGTCAATCTGGTGTGAATTACATTTGTTTTGACTGAACATATGTGTTTTCAATCTTAATGTGGTATTTTAGTTTGAAACAAGAACCACATTATATAAAAAATAATTTTCAGAATAACCTAATACTTATTTCAAACAATCAATGAAAAATGTTCCACTTATATGAAATAACCATGTATCATTATAAAATGTAGTGTGAATGACATGACTGAAAGTATGTATTTTCAAATAAAAATTTGTATTTTAGTTCAAATTTTGTGTCTTATAGTAAAAAAAGATCATACATGATTTGATTAGTTTTGATAATTGATAAAAATTATAAATAATTTTACTGTGACATGTAAAACATTATTTCAAAGGAATCTGACACATTGTATAGATAGTATTTCGGAAAATGCATGTTTTCAATTTAAAAATGTAATATTTTTATTCTAAAATGTGTTCCACATAGTTAAAACTAAGAAAAATCACTTGGGTAATCATTATTCTTTATGAAAATGGTTAGTGATTAATTTTTGATAAGTATCAATTTATCATACATCAACTCAACAGACGATATAACTAGTGTCACTAAAAATGTGTATTTTCAATTTAAAAGTGACATTTTTCTTCAAAACATGTTTCACATACTCAAAAAAATAATACATGTCTAGACTATGGAGACACATTTGGATAATGATCCCCTATTAATTTCTGATATTAATGAATCAATCACATATCATTATGAAATTTTTTGTGATTGATATGTATGAATTTGTTTGTTTTCGATTATAGTTTCATTCATTTTATTATATTGTATTAGTAAAATATCTATTTATTTAATTAAAATCTCACACATACTTTTTATGAGGTTGGGTTGGTCATTAGAGATGGTCTTCTATGTGAATTTTTTTTGGTTACTATGGATTTTTTGTATGTGAAATTGTTATCTATGTAATTCTGTTGTATAAAAATTCAATTATGTAAATATATTTGTATTAAGATGGGACAATGTAGTTATATTCTTCATTATATAAAATCATTTATATTTTATATTTTATTTTTATGTTTTGAATATCATATTCTTCAAAAAAATTTATGTGACAACACATTTTAGTATCTCATAGGAACTTTGTAAGTTCTATACAAAGAAAATATAAAGGAAGGCATTAATCAGGATATATATAGTACTGATAAAGGTAAAATTTATTACAATTTTTAATGGTATAGTATATATTCATTCAATGTTCATATTTACAAACATGTTTTTGTGCTACTAAAAATATTCATCCACTATTACCACTTTCATTATCATGACTTTAAATTAATTTATATGTTATTTCATAATAACTTTTTTTAAATCCATTAGTGGTGGTTTCTCTTGTTCTTTCAAAATTATCCATGAATTCTGTTAAACTTATTTACAAATTCTAGGATCATTATTCATAATTTTTAATTATATTATTGAAATGAATATTGAAAATTAATTAATAAAACCCACTTTGGAGGGTGATGGTTGGTTCATGCAGCTTCTCTAATAGAATTATTTCTCAATGGAAGTTTCGATCCATTTAGTTGTTGATATCTTCGGTTTATTCCCTCCAATAACTAAAAATATCCATTTTTGTTGATGGTATGATATTGAATATAGTATACACCAATCCATGTAGATTTATTCAGATTATTCAATTATTATGAATCAAATTCAATAGAATAAAAATGTTCTCATTTAAAAAAGAAACATGGATGTAAAGAATGAACATGAGATTTAATGTGATTTAGACCACTTGGGGATGAAATCTATGACATGATCACCACCCACACATTTAAACATTTTATCCATCTCAGTGAAAAATAATTGAAGGTACTATTCAAAGAAAAATAATGAAGAAAAAAAATACCAAAATGATTTTACCATTGAAGATAATGGAGAAAAATAATTAATAAGATAAAAAGGATAAAGATAATAGATATCCATCAAGGATAAAATCATCATTCTCTACCATAGGATCAATGGTACCTGTTATCAATGATATTTAGTGCACTACAACTCTGATTAAAATGGAAGCGTGTCTCTAGAAACCTTTTGATCATGGAAAAAGGCCACACATCTTCTTGGAAGGAATGTTGTCAAGGATATACACCTTAAAAATGTCACGAGATGTATTTGAGTAAATTGCTATGTTGAAAGAATAGTTCTTAGGAATAAAAAATCCAGAAGATATGATAGTGATTCCCCAGGATAGAATTAGAGATATGGACTATAGTGAATGCATATCACAGTGAGGAAGCATATCTATGTAGGGATTGAAAATTTCCCCAACAATGCCTAGCGCCTCAAAAGATCACACCATACAAACCGAATCCACAACCCCACACTAAATTGAAACATAGTAGTGAACTTGATCAAGGGTGGATAGGTGGAGGGTTCAGATCAAATGGGTGGTGACTGTAATCAATTCATAGGAATTCATAAATAGTGGACCCCTGACTAGGTGAAATTGAGAAGGTTAGGGGATGAAAGTGAACTAAGATGTCTTATAAAAATGTAAAAATATAGAGGCCCATAAAGGAATTTATAATCCAAGAAGAAAAAATTTAAATACAAGAAATATAAAAAAAAACAAAATTAGGATAAATACAATGCAAAATACATCATTTTTATTCATTTAAAACAAAATACATTAAAATGAAAGATTAATAAAAATGAAATTTCAATTATGAAAACATAATATTAAAAAAAAACTCCAGAACCATCATTTGAAACTTGAGATATTATTTAAAAAATGTTTATCGAATTGGAATTAAATTCATCGTAACTAAATATTATTTGAATTTTGATAATACAAAAAATATTATTGAACTATATTTTGGGTTATTTTGATTATGAATCTTATTTACACATATAGTTACATTTTTATTAACACATATAATAATATGTATCCAAATATCTATCTTTTTTGATTTATTGTGGAATAAATGATTTATTGATAAGTTTAGATATGATTATATATCACAATATACTAATATAATTGAATTATAATGCTTATGTTCAAAATCCTAACCCTTGGTTAATAATATTTCCTTGAACACCATAATCAATTAAATGTATTCAGTTTCTATGGTTGAAATAGAAACAATGGATTATAAAATATTATTCCAGGATATAGGGCCTTCACAAGAAGTGATACATTCTAAGTATATGAATTTCAGGTATCAATTCTTCTAACATAGTTAACATCTACATGATAATAAATATTTCAATAGTATCAATAGAATTTCAAAAACACAAAGAAAAGGATAATGTATATAATATTTATTCAAGCATCCACTTTATAGAATGCCATTGTGGCTTCTCTAGTTTAAACATAAATCTGAAAAGAGTGCATATTTCAAAGACAACATCATGTCTGGTGCTTATCATGTAGTACCTACCACTCCAAAAAATGATGGAATTGGGTATATTATACAAGTCCCATAAATCAGAATAAATAGTGGGTTCATACCTTATAGATATCTTAAAATGGTATTAAAATAGCATGTTTATAGATTTTAGATATTTAAAATTATACCTTTTATTTAATTTTACAACAAAATAATTTTTGGATTGATACAAAAATTTATTTGGTCTATCCATATTAATTTTGGCACGAAGTATGTATTTTTATATCCCTAGATCCTTCATTTAAAATATACCATTCAATTGAGTTTTTACATCAATTATAATCATCATGTTATCAAATATAATAAACATTTTTTACTCATATAGCATGAGGTAATTAATTTGGGTTTTATGGGATTAAAATAAACATAATAATAATATTTACACATTCAAATATCATGGTAAATCCTAAAAGAATTAAATACCTTATCACATTTCTATAAGACATGTATTAATCCTTAACATTATTTATTTAGAATGAATTTTTTCGGTGTTAATTAGTTATAATAAACATCATGAGGTTCATATATATATTTCATCATTAAATTAACTATGAAGGATGTCACTTTTAACTTATATTTATTCATTTTTAATGTCATAATATGTGGAAAACTAAAGAAACATATATCTAAAAATATTGTAAAAATGATTGGAATGATTTTATAATAGTCTATTTCCTCTCATCGAAGGAACCCCTTGCTGACTAATATGGAATTTTTTAATTTTTATTAGGGGTTTCCTCCATTTGTTTATAAATTCCAATAAAACCAATTTATATAGAGTTGGTAGATTTATTAATTGTGGAAAATGTAAATTTTTAAGGATTTCATCAATTCATCCATTCCATAGATCCACTACAAAGAATATCAATCCTCAATATTCTACTTATAATATTGTCATTCATAATGTATAAGATCATGGGAAATGGATCCATATGAAAATTATAAATAGATCATGTGGTATAGGGACCCTTATAGATCTCTCAGGGGTTAACTAATTATTAGTATAGTTATTAAGAGGATTAAAATAATATTATATATCATTAATTTATCTACATTATGTTTCAGTGATAGTTTGAGGATCATGTGGGAGATGATGGACATTATCCTGGAACGAGGATTATGGTTGAATATCAACAACCCCATAAATGATTACATCATTATTGTCGTCTGTGATATGATTTGATTTAGGAAAAATAATTCCGAAAAATTTACATCACTTCTAATAATAGACATATGTTATCTGGGATTATCATCCAAAAATTTATAACCACTAACATCACGTCCCTCGATGTGACACTCTCTCATATAGATATAAATTGTTTGCTATGAGACCTCCACTGTGCATCCCCATATGCCACAGGCAGCTGACCAGTAGTGCGGGATTGATCAATATATTGGGAATGTAATTCACATGTCATGAAATTAAAAAATATTAAAATTAAACTCTGTCAATAGAATAATCTGAGTACTAGATAAACAAAAACAAGTTTCTCATAACACTAGGAAATAAAAGGAGGAATAATTAAACTGAGAGTAATAAATCATTTAATTATAAGATGAAATGTAACTAAATGTCATTCTACATGTAAATCAATTATAATAAGTAAATTAAAAATTACAGAATCAAAATTAAAAAGCCTCTATCCCCATGTTAGATCTGTCTCTAAATTATATCCAATCCCACATGAAATAATCAACAGCATGGTTCCTTTTCCATATTAAATTATATATCCATTCAATCATTGTGGGACCAAATTTAGACCCGAATAGGGTGTATGTAAAACAAAGTAGGTTGAAAAAACCGTTTTTAAACATAACCAGCCAAATAATAAGTGTATTAAATAAGAGTAATAATATGTATTAATTAATTAAAGAACTAAATAAATACCAAATAATCATGCTTCCGAACCATATCATAATATCTCTGACCATGTCCCTAGACCATGCTAAATATAATCATATAACCATTTTAAATCATAAATTTCTACAAAACCATTCAAGAATATCTATGTGCATGTATTACAATAATTCCATGAATAAAAATTTATCCAAGATATAAATTAGACAATTCTTGGTCATGTATGCTATATAATAATTGTAGAAATAAATAATGTCTGAGGCCAATATAAAAAGAGTATGAATCACTGGGAACAACCTTCAATATTATAATTACACAATGTATCATGGTCAAGTCTAGTATATAAGAATTACAACATGTATCAGATCACATAGTCGGCTATATAAAAATTACAACATGTATCTGGGTTAATCCCATTATATAATCATTTTATAATGTATTACTAGGCATAATAGAAAGGATTTCACAACATCACATTATAAGGCATAATTCTTAAATATTCAAATTACCATTTATCTTTCAAATAAACATTTCCATTTACATTGGTCCTAAAGCAATAAAACATAGCCACATAAAAAATCAGGACTTGGCAAGGTGAATCTATATGAAGATATAACCCAAAATCTTGTCATAGTAAATACACTTTAATCAATTATTCAATTAATTTATAATAATGGGTTCATTCACCAATATGTTATCCATATATAAAAACTAAAAAAAACTATATCCAAATGGATTTTATGGAAAACTCAAATTCAATTTTAATTAATTAAGGTGAAAAATCAATAAGGAACATAGATAAAAATTAAACAGACAATCATGTTATTATTTATAACCATACCATTTTTGAAATTTAAAGACGCAACCATCAGGATTCACAAAAAATTTATTGAATAGATGGATTCAAGAAGGATCCTTGATAATGATGGACAATGATAAAAACAAAAATGGCACAAATAATGATATTACATAAAAATGATCGAAGAATAATATTAGGGAAGGAAGAAAATAAATAAAACAAGTTATAACAAATTGATCATAGAAATGGGACATCCATAATAGAAGATGGTGCTTCAAAATCACCTGTAATATACCCTATGTCGAAATGTGGAGATGAAACTAAGGAATGAAAAATAAAATCATCATATCTTCTAATATAAAAATACAGATCACAAAAATGAAATTGAGTGTAATCCATTTAAATTTAATTTATTTATATTCAAGGGGATATACCGAAATACTTTCATCATGGATGATAATTAACCTTGATCCACTTTTTTATAACAAGTATGGTTCACAAAAAATGTATCTAATTCACACCCCGCACTAATTTATGATATTTCTAGAGACTGTTACACATCAAGTATGATGTACACAGGGTGTAATCTCTCAGAAGACATTTCCTGGGCCAACATCCCCCATAGGGTCCTGAACAACCCACAAATCCATCTGAATCATGAACAATTCTCACAAAACAATTTATCCAATATATACACATAATCCATGAATTCCAAAAATATATATGTATATATTTATTGAATATTAAGTCATTTACCCAGCATAGTAAACAATACATTGAACAACACTCAACTACAAGCTTTAATGAAAATAAAAACTAAGAAAAACTAAATTAATGAAATATGTCAAAGTGAGGCCTAGTCGGAAAAGGAAGGAATCATACAACCTCCCCACAATATTAAATTTCAGCCCAATGAGGCTCTAAGAATCACTACGTTTTCTTAATAAACATGTTTTTCCATTGTTATTTTATATCATAAACTCTCTCCCATGTCACCCCAAACATTCCTATACTGGAACATAATTGAAACAAAAATAATTTCCATACCCTAGTGACACTCCTCATAGCGGTCCAAAATCTATATCAGATACTTCGCAAATCCCCCATCAACACTACACTCAATATCCTCTAGGTATATCACATGATAAGGGGTTGGATGTTATTTTTGATGCTAAAACACAAGAAAGTAATGATGCATGGAACTATAGCGCTATATAAGGTCTAATTAGTACACCAATTTACTAAACCTATAAACAATGTAAAATGAACTAGAAAATATGTTTTTATCATTTCTTTCTTCCTAATACAACATTTACACATCCTAGGAAACCTTTGAAGGAAAACATGACAACCAAACTAGATCTCTAAAGGAAATTCCAAATGTCCATTGTAGGACTCATTCCTACTCCATATAGTCACCAACCACCTACTAATCATCTAAAACATCTCTGATGTCTCTTGCACGATTCTTGGCCCAACATGTTCTAACTGACCTTCCTCCAACCAAAAAAGTGGTAAATGTAATGGACTATATAAATCCTAGCAAGGCGCTATCTAGATTGATTCATGGAATCTATTACTATTTGAAAACTCCAGGAGTTCCACATGATTATACTTGAACCCACTTATATCCCAAACATATGATCCCATCATATCTTATAAAAACTAAATATTCTACTCAGATTGACCACTAGTCTAAGGATGAAAGGATGTACTGAAAAGAACCTGTGACCCAAGAGGATTCTAAATACACAGCCAGAACCATAATGTGAAATGATGATCTCATTAATAAGGGATACTC
The DNA here is from genome assembly GCA_963277665.1 of Viscum album. Lineage (NCBI taxonomy): Eukaryota > Viridiplantae > Streptophyta > Magnoliopsida > Santalales > Viscaceae > Viscum > Viscum album. The sequence continues at coordinate 1,728,450,067 of OY728140.1, forward strand.
CTACAAACACTAGGAATTTAAACTACCTCATGCATGTAAATACTACCCATATATTCAGAATTTAAGGTCTCCCTAGTATGTAAACATTGTGGTACATTCATCATTCATTCCAAAATGACAAATAAGAAATTATTAATATTGGTTGTACTATGAAATCTTAAAAAAAATCAATAATAAAATCATATTATCTCCACTATGTAATGAGAAAAGGTTAAAAATTCCATTTGGCCTCTCATATTGAAAAATGATGCATTTCACCACAAATATTTCTACATACATATTCATTCTTGACCACTAGTACTATATACTGAGATCACACAAAATATTTATCAAACCAACATGCAATTATTATCTTGAATCTTGAAACACTATCATCAACTCCTCATGAATTCCCATAAGAACCTATATCATCCATTGAAATGATTATAATTTATGTTTTGAATAAATGATCCTAATGATTTCTCCCCACCATATAAGATATCACTAAGAACTAAGTCATCTGTATTAGTTTACGAATAAGTTTTGATCCAATTCAAAAAAATAGGCTTGAAAGATGTCAAATTCATAACTACTCATCCTTCATACTGCTAAACATCTAGATTCATGTGTAAAAAGTGTACAATCCACCAAAACCAGTCACAATACTATCGTAATTACATTTACTGTGACTTTTATCTCAAATCATCAGAAACGAAATTCCCCATTCCCAGTGTATAAATCATAGAAATGTTAAAAGTCTACAGATACTCGATCCACCTCCTCTACTGATGGTTTTGGTCCCATTATGAAAATATTTACCTACCATTCTTTGTTTTCATATATACCACAAACCTATCATTCATAAGATAATTTTTCGAGCATCGTAGGGAATGTACATCTACTGATAAATAAAGATTATGAGTAGGTGATTTCCCCTCATGCATCCTCAGTTATCTAGATCTACAAGAAACTACTCGAAACACCTCAATAAAACTTCCATGATTCCCCCTCCAGATGCATCACAATACATGGTATGTGAGTTACCTAGTACTGGTAATGTATGGATATATTCCTTGGTAATCATCTCTTTCATATCATAAAATTAACTCTAAAATTTAATGTACCAAACAAACAACACACACATTCTATTTATTGAAGACATTTGTGATTCCAAATGGGTTAATTAATGGAAGAAGCAATGATAATAACTTGATAAACTCAGAAAGATATAAATTTCAAATACATTATTAGGATTATACCAAGATGCCAATAAAACTTTATGTTCTGTGTCTATTGACACTCCTACCTTTAATATAGCAAGGATCGTGATGTGCAGTTTAAAAATAAAAAATTACATAGGGGTTTCTTGGCATAAACAGGATGCTCTCTTAATATTATTTGGATAATTACATTATGTCGGGCATGATCATCTACTAAATTATTTTAAAATATTATGTCATTAGAAAAACCACCATAAAACCATATGAAAAGAATAAAATAACCCATTTATTATTTCGAATAATACTATTAGTGTATTAGGTTAACCAAATAGAGCCACTATGAACTCATAGAAGCCATAACTACTCAGAAATGTTTCCATTGTATGTACAATAGTATTACAACAATCTATTGGTATCCTAATTGCCAATAAATTTTTTATAGGATATTATCACCTCTAAAATTATCAAAAAAGATCATCAATGTAATGAAATGACACCAGCTCTCAAACCCCATATCGATCTATAATTGATAATAAAAAAAAGGAAAATTTCCAAGTAGCCTTATTTTAGAAGAGTAATAATGATCCCCAATGTGATTTAATAGGACATATGGAACCTTTAGCTTCCATATGATTCAATTAACCATTCAAATCCTGAAATTTTAATGGTTCCATTTTGATAGGTGGGATATAAATCATCCTTGTTCATTACACTTAGTCAATCCTGAACTGAAACTCCCACATGGGGGAGAATCCATATAAGAAATTGAGAAAGAAATCCCTAAAATAGTGTACCAATAGAGGAATATATTCCTCATATATTACACCATCATCTAGAAAAATACCATCAAATTTAGCTATGACACAATTATGCCTAGTCTAAATTTCCATGCATGGCTAACCTGAATATTCAACTCACCTTGGTGGGAATTGTTTTCTCATAATAGATAGAGAAAGTTAAATCACATCTAGTAACTATCGAAATGACACTGGTATGGAACTAATAAATCTATAAAAATAATTTTATCACATCTTGTAATTTTAATAATAAATATTTCCCATAATAAATAGTAACCACTGATATCAAAAGAGTACATGTTTGAAAAAATGATATTATACGACCTCACTCCCAATGATGTATCTAAAGGACCCTGGGACACCATGAGAGGGGAGGGGTGAATCAGGGTGACAACTTTTTCTTTTAATGTGATGGATATTTTTCCCACGTTAGTAGGAACTTGTTGAAACTGTATGATGAATATGATCAGAATGAAAACATTCAAATTAATAGAGAAGACATAACACTCTTTACTTGGTTCACCTCTAAAGGCTACGTCCAAGGAGCATATGCCGACAAGTTTTCGGTCATACCAAATTCCACTAATCATCACTATTTTGGGATTAAAAAGGTTCGGGAATAGTCACTCTATCACAGGGTCACTGCATTTACAAACGTTTAGGGATAGATCCATGCGTCTCTCCGGTCACTCCCGTTGACTCCCCCTAGCTCATCGACATTGGTGAAGTCCCTCTCAATTTATAGACGTGAAGGTCTCTTCATCATTGCAAAATTAATGAATCATCTACATTATGTGGATGCTTATTTGAATTCCAACTATCACCCGCGAACTGATCTATAACATTCATGCAGCACGAAGACAACTGAAAATCCTCAATAGCACCTGGCCGGAAACTCCAAGGCGATGCACAACATTCAAGGATGGTGCGCAAGTTATAACTGTCGCGCAATTCCACCTTCAACAATTTCACGATTTAGTTTTATTTAAAGCCAAAGTTGTGTGACTCAACTTCTTTTTGACTCATGCTGATTTTGAAACCTAATGGAAACCTATCGCACAACTTCAATTCTGGCGCACAAGTATCTCCAAATCACTTGCGCGAGTACTAGACGGGCAGCAAACAACTATCACGCTGATCCACCTTGCATGACCCACCAACACTTGCGCGACTTCAACTCCTGCACGACGGGAGCTATGAATTTCTCCAAGTCCAAAGTTCATGTGGAAGGAGGAGGGGTGGTCCTTTATTTATAGGCATTCAGATACCCTGCGCAGCGGCGTGCATGTCTTCCCTCGGCGCGGAAGTCTCGGTGTGCAACCATTCTATCCACTTAGACGATTGCACGACCAACTTCTAATCATGGGCGCCCCTGTTTACTTTTTTATATTTTTATGATCAAAACATGATGGTCAAATGACACACAACATTCCAATCCTCTAAGGTACTGGCGCGCAAGTCCTTTCACAGCGTGCAAGTCACTTGCGCGACCAAACCAATAATTTCACGACCCTCTTTCCTTTGCCATATTTTCATGTTCTCATTCTGAAAAACATCAGGCATGCATGTTTCCAAGCCTCTAAGGCCCAGGCACGCTAGTCTCTTTTCCAAAAACACGTTTCCCCATATTTCATGTTTTGAGGCCCAAAAATTTGGAAAATACTAGGACACGGTGCCATATTCAATACTGTTGTCTGCTTGAACTGTATGATAAATTTTCTAGTACACATTCAGAACTTCCACTGAGGATTGACAACAAACACAAACCATACTCCAATTCATGCACATAACATCCATGGTTCCAACAATCTCCCCTTTTGGGTTTGTTGGCAATCATCAAATAAATTCAATAGATCCACATGAAAAACAAAAAATGCATGAATCAACTCATCCAAAAATCTATGTCTACATGAGAAATGCTTAGTGTAGAAAAGAAGAGATGAGGCTTGAATTGGGATATCGTGTTTTGGAATTCTCAAAGACGCCATGTTCACTGAGTTCCTGACTTCCTTCTCATCCTCTGACTCTAAGTTTATTCCTTTCTCACCCATTATCAATAAACACAAATACCGTTACTAGTTCATTGTCCATCTCAAAGGACACTGCTTGGATAGTATCTCCCCCACAAACATGTATCACATCCATAAATAGAAATAAAAAAGTTAAGAAAACTGGGGAGAGGGGTATTGCGTAACCTCCTTATGCACTGGGAGGTGGCAGAACATCGAGGTTCAACTGATTCATCTCAAACATAGCCACTAACAGTGGCTTGGTCATGATATCAACCACATTCTCATCTGTTCCCACATGATCCATTCTAATCACTCCTTGCTCAACTTTCTCTTTGATAAAGTGATACCTGATTTCAATATGTTTTGTATGATAATGTTGAACATGATTTTTCGTAACATCAATTGCACCCTTATTATCATATTAAATCACTATTGGTTGCTTCACCTCATCACCAATATCTTTCAATTCTTTCTTCATCCATAGTAGTTGAGTGCATGCCTATTTAGCGGAGATATACTCAGCCTCATCAGTACTAAGAGAAGTATTTTCTTGTTTCGTGCTCAACCAGCCAACACATTTATTCCCAATATTGAATGCACCACCACTGGTGGATTTCTGTCCAAAACATCGCCAACCTAGTCAGTATCAGAAAATGCTGATAATTCACTGTTCATTCCTGTAGCAAAGTATAAGCCACAATTATGAGTCCCTTGAATATGTCTCATGATTCTTTTTACTACTGCCATATTTTCATACTTTGGATTACTCTTAAAGAGGGCTATAAGACATATGGAAAAGACATTATCTGTCCATGTCGACGTCAAGTACAGTAGGCTCCCAATGATCCTCCTGTACGTGGTGGGATCTACAGAGGTCTCATCATCATGTTTTCCAAGTTTAGTTCCAACTGAAATTGGAGTGGACATTGGTTTGAAATCTTGCATATTAAACTTCTTCAGCAGCTTTCTTGCATACTTTTCCTGTGAAATGAAAGTGTAATTCTTCTTTTGAGTCACCTGCAGCCCAATGAAATATGTGAGCTCCTGAATCATTGACATTTTAAATTATGATTTCATATGATTGGAAAATTCATCCACTGATTTCTTCCTTCTACCACCAAATATAATGTCATCGACATAAACTAGAACCATGAACTAGTCTTTCAGAAAATTATTCACATAGAGATTGTGATCTACTCCTCCTCTTTTGAATTCCAGCATATTGACATAAGAATCCAGTCTGGAATACCATAACCGTGGTGCCTGTTTCAAGCCATAAAGTGATTTCTTTACCTTGTAGACCTTTGATTCATCAGCACCAAGAAGAAAACCCACTAGGTTTTCAATGTAGACTTCTTCTTCAAGTACATGATTTATGAATTCTATATTGACATCCATTTGATATACTTTATATCATCTATGGAGATCCATGGCAAGGAACATCTAGATTGACTCAAGTCTAGCCACCAATGCAAAGGTTTCTTCAACATCAACACCTTCAATCTGATAATACCCTTTACATACCAGTCGATCCTTGTTTATGATAACACATCCATGCTCATCAAACATGTTCTTGACTATCCATTTGGTTCTAATCACATTGTGACATTTGAGTCTCTGGACAATATCCCATGTCTGATTCTTGTCAATCTGATCTAATTCTTCATTCATGGCTTTCACCCAAGATTCATCATTTGCAGCTTTTTCGAATGTGGTTGGCTCCAAAATTGACAGAAATTCAAATTCTATCTTATTCGTCATCCTTCTTGTTTGATTGGGTGCACTCATGTCCTCAATTATGTTGGATGGATAAATCTCAGCTCTTCGAGTTCTCCTACGAGGTTCAGTTGAATTCTCTCCAGCCAGAGTTTCTTTTTTAGATTCTTCATCTGAGTCAACATCATGATATGACTGATGAGTGTTTTGTAAAACTTCCTCTATTTCTATATTTGTATTTTCTACACGTTCACTATCTTCCTCACTTTCTATTACATCAACATATGACATCCTAGAAGTATTTGTGGATTTCTCATTAATTATTTTAACATCACTTCTTACTAAAATCATTCTTAATCACTTTTTGAAACACTTGTAGGATTTTCTGTTCATTGGATACCCACAAAAAATTCATTCATCAGCATGGTCTCCAAACTTCCCTTGATTTCCTTCTTTGTTCCGGATGAAACATTTGCTTCAAAAAACACGAAAGTATTTCAATGAAGGATTCCTTCCATGCCACAATTTATATGCTGTCTTCGTTTCTCCCATATAAAGACCTGTCCGATTCTGAGTGTGCAATACAGCTTCAACAGCTTCCTTCCAGTAATGGTTAGAGATACCACTCTCGATCATCATAAACCTGGACATATTGTTGACATATCAATTCTAACGCTCAACAACTCCATTTTGTTGTGGAGTTCACACAGCAGCTACCACATGTTGTATTACATGTTTTTTAGGTAATTTTCAAACTCAATGGATGTGTATTCCCCTCCATTGTTAGACTGCATGACTTTTATGGTTCGTCCTGTATCATTCTCGGCAATCTGGTGATAATGTTTCATGAAATAAAGTACTTGTCGCTTCCTGTGAATCACCATTACACAAGACATTCTACTATAATCATCAATGAAAAGGACGAAGTACCTTTCTCCATGGGTTAAAACAACATTTATTGGGCCACATACATCTGTATGAATGAGATCAAGCAGATGTGATGCCCTTTTCTACTTTAGCCGACATGAACTACATACTAGCTTCCCAAGAATATAAGCATCACACGATTTTTCCCATTCATGTTTTAGAATGGGAATATCCATGACTATCTTCAGCCTAGATATCTTTTCCATGTCTTGTTGGTTAATGTGCCCTAGCCTTCGGTGCCACAAATTTTTTTCTTCTTCAACAACCAAATAGCAGGTGTTCACTTTACTTTCAACCTGATATAAGATTTCATCTATTCTACAGCCTTTCATAAGAGAATTCCATGTTTTTCCTTTTATAGTGTAGCCTCTTCGATTTAAGGTTACAATGATCCCGGAGTCATAGTGTTAAATTGAACTCAGGAGATTGTGGCGTAGACCGTCCACATAAAGTACTTCAGTCTTCTTGAGCTCCCCATTGGAGAGAGAAGTATTCCCACTACCTTTAATCATCAAATAACCATCATTACCGAAACATAAATTTCCATCATCCTTCTTTTAAATGTTCTTCAAAATTTCATCATTTCCCATCATCTGGGATGAGCATCCACTATCAAGGATCCATGCGCTTCTTCTCTTTGTAGCTTTGAGGGATACTTTTTCAAGATTCGATTTCTCAATCTTCTTCTTTTGTTTCCATGAGATATTGGATTGAGCATAGGATACTGATGGCCTTTTAATACTTTCTTCCACATAATCTAATTCTCCATACCCATAATCTTCATCCAGAGGGGAAAACTGTTTGTGAGAACAACACCATCAGGAGGATTAAAACTGACACGTCTTTGAGCATTGTTTGAATTTATCCTATCGTACCTCTTCCTGCAATAAATAGCTTTATGGCCAAAGTTAGAACAATTAGAATAGTAACCATGGACGCTATTTCTTCTTTAAGATGGAGGATATGAAATCGGTCTCCTTTTTTGACTTCCCGGATTGTCCCCATTCAAGTATCTCCTTGCCTCTTCGCACTATGAGATGTTATATCTGAGATAACCACAATACTGTAAGTTCATGAGAGGAAATGTATTTTAACTTGATTTTCTCCTTATGCCTTCTTCCTTGGGAGAATAGTTGAACTGCCTGTCATTTCTAAAAGTTTGAGGATAATATTCTGTTATTATTTTAGTTTGGATTGAGTGATTTTTCATCATTTTAGGTAATGTTTCAGCATTTCCAACTTTTATTTTTTCTTTATTTTGGATCTCTTTTCTTCCAGCAGTTGGTGTCTCAGATTCATAGCCAATTCCACTCTTTCCCTTGCAAGCGGGTCTTTGATCACATAAGATTTTTCCAACACCATCTGAACCACACTTGGCTCTTGCAAGTAATTCTGCATATGAGAATCATCCGAAATGAATTTTCTTCTTGCCCTCATTTGTTATTGATTGACATTAAATTTTACTTCTAAGATTAACAACTTCTTCCTAAAGTCCCTCAACAGTCTTGGACTTCTTTTCCAGTCTAGATGAAAGGTCATTTATGACCTTTGATTGTTTTTCTATTTTAGGATTTAGTTCCATAACATCATCTATTTTATCAAGGATTTAAGACTGAACTCTCACTAGTTCTTCTAGTCGTTCAATCTCTGATTCAAGCTCATCAACATATTCTGATGATTCTTCGACCATTTCCTTCCACTTATTGCATCTATTACATTTTTTCTGAATCTGGGAAAATGAATCCTTAATTTGTGTCTTTGAATCACCATTAGAAGTAATCTGATTATTTATGTCTTTATTGATCAAGGGTTCTGACTTTTCAACCGTATCCATCATTGAAGCATGATTTCCCATTTTAAATTCGGGTTCTTCTTCTTTATAAAATTCAGTATCCTCATCTTTCTCTTCAAAGACAAAACTCTTCCTCTGTATTTTCTTTCCAGATTTGAAGTCTCTATTTTTGAAAAATCTTTTTCGAGGCTTCTCGATGTTCTCATCATCACTATCTTCTTCATTGATATTTCTTAAACACTGAGAGGCAATGTGAAGAACGTTTCCACAACGAAAACATGCGAGAGGTAACTTCCCTTTCATTTTATATTTTCCCTTTTGGTAATTCATTGCAATGAGAGAAAGAATTTCTTTTTCTTCGTCATCTTCACCACTACTATATTTTGAAATTTCAAGTTTATCCATGGCCTTGAAATCCATTTCCTTGATCACATGAGTCATAACATCTTCTGGTTTGACTCTCATTTCATATGCAACCAAGCTGCTCAGTATATCATCTAGAGATTGTATGGAATGATCTATTTCCTCAAGGGATGACACCTTTGCATTGTATAGGGGTGGAAGTATTCTTAATATTTTTTTTACTATATCAATGTCATTAATTTCTTCACTGAGACCCTGAATTTCTCCAAATTCTTCAGTAATTCGATTAATGAATGAGTCTGCATTCTCATCTGGATGCATCTTCAGATCATCGAACCGATTGTGCAGGACTTGTAATTTTGCCTCCAAGAATTTTTTATCTCCTTAATAAATATTCTTGTGTTTATCCCACATGGATTTTACTGAGGTGGAACTCATTACCGTTAAATAGATCTGATCCAAAGGGCTGCAATGAGTGCATTTTGTGCTTTAGCACCTGTATCAAGAATTTTCCGGTCTGTATCAGTCATAGCTAGCCCTGTTGGATTTGTGACAGTTATACCATGTACAGTAAGAAACAGAACTTCCATTCCAAGGGATATAAGATTAGATCTCATTATGTTCTTCCAAATTTGAAAATTACTTCCATCGAAGACAGGGAATCCCCTGACATTGGCTACATTCTCCATGATGACAAAGGTCCGATTCAACACCCTCAACCTTTACCCTCTAATATGGCTTGATGGACCATGGGACACCGTGTGTGGGGAGGGGTGAATTAGGGTGACAACTTTTTATTTTAATGTAATGGATATTTTTACCACTTTAGCAAGAACTTGTTGAACCTATATGATGAATATGATCAGAAATAAAACATTCAAATGCATAGAGAAGACACTACACTTTTTACATGGTTCACCACTAAGGGCTACGTTGAAGGAGCATACGTCTATAGGTTTTAGGTCGTACAAAATTCCACTAATCTTCACTATTTTTGTATTACAAAGGTTCGGGAACTGTCACTCTATCCCAAACTCACTACGTTTAAAAACGTTCAGGGATAGCTCACTGCATCCCTCGGGTCACTCCCATTGACTCCCCCTGGCTCACTGCCATTGGTGAAGTCCCGCTCAGTTTATAGACGTTAAGGTCTCTTCAGAATTGAAAAATGAATGCATCCTCTACATTTGGAGATACATGAATGACTCAAATTTTTTTCAACTCAAGTCGATTTTTAAACCTAATGGAAACCTGTCACGCAACATCAATTCTGGCACGCAAATATCTCTAAATCACTTGCGCGACTACTGGATGGGTAGTAAACAACTACCGCGCTGCTACACCTTGTGTGACCCACCAACACATGTGAAACTTCAAGATCTGCATGACGGGAGCTATGAATTTCTGCAAGTCCAAAGTTCGTGTGGAATGAGGATGGGTGGTCCTTTATTTATAGGCATTCAGATACCGTACGCAGCAGCGCGCAAGTCTTCCGTCGACACGGAAGTCTCGGCATGCAACCCTTTTGTCCTCCTAGACACTTCCATGACCAACTTCTAATATTGGGTGCCCCTATTCACTTTTAAATATTTTTATGATCAAAACACGATGGTCAAACAGCATGGAAGATTCCAATCATATAAGGTACCGGTGTCCAAGTCACTTGCGCGACCAAACCAATACATGCGCGACCGTCTTTACTTTGCAATATTTTCATGTTCTCATTCTGAAAAACATTAGGTGCGCAAGTTTCCAAGCCTCTAAGGCCTCGGCACCCAAGTCTCTTGGCCAAAAACACATTTCTCCATAATTCAGTTTTTCAGACCCAAAAATTTGGCATACACTGGGAAACGGTTCCATATTCAATAATGTTGTTTTCATGAACTGTATGATCACTTTGCTAGTACACGTTCTGAACTTCCACTGAGGATTGACAACAAACACAACCCATACTCCAATTCATGCACCGAAAAACCACGGTTCCAACAGTAGCAATGGTCCTAAAACCATCCAATTTATACACATCCAGTACTAGAATGTTTACAAAAAAGGGAAGGTAAAAAAGAAATGTGATGTTGATGTATCATAGAAGACACATGAAAGGGTAGATAATACAAGAATCATACCTCAAACGATAGACTTTACTACAGAACAAATAGCCATAGTTGTCCCCATAACATAAGGATGTCATGCCCTTCATCACATGGATCTAACATGACTCACTTTATCAATTCTATATTCCTAGTACTACTATACCTACACTAGTGAGAAATGTCCCATTCATTGACCAGAAATTCCTGGGGAACTGCAACTACATTTCTACTAAACAGTAGCTGAGACCTTCCCATACATCAGTACCTATCCTGATCCCCAATAATACTATGCTTCTGAATTACCATGAATAACCTCTTCAAGTGTCCCATTCTACAATAATAATGTCTCTCCAAAGAAATGTATGGACAATGGGCCTCTAATGTCCCGTATTTCCACAATGTCCAGACTATAATGAAACAAAACCCATTGATGGGTGGTCACAGACATAACTTATATGAAAATTATTTCATGGTGAAAACAATGATAATGATTCTTATTTACAATTGAATAAGTGTTCCTAGTTCTCCATTCTAATGAATCCTAACCACTACATGCGACATGTCCATGATTCCCTTCCATGATGAGTTACTGATTCATAACTTATATAAAATAGCACAGAAGTAACACATTCTCCTGTGACATGAAATAATAGTAAAAAAAATCATGAAAATGTCTCACTTGGGAGATCTCAACCATTGACCAAGATGGTGTAATGAACTACTAGTCATTTAAATGTTCATCATAGTCTCGCACTGATAGATCCTCCTATATCCGGTGCATGAACACATGAGTCTTACCATCGATTAGTGTCTTAAAATATAATTGGAAACATATCACAATCATTAAGTCCTTCTAATATATACCACCATGTTATCCCTATTTCTCCAAAATCTACCAGTAATTATTGTTAGGTCCATAATGCATACATGAATCAAGAACTCCCACTTTTTGGTGGGTGTATCAATATGATTGATGATTGTATGGACCATATATTCAAAAAAATGATTTATTAGGGGTCTCTATCCCCATTGATAATAGGTTGATGATGAATTTGGAAGTCTGTTATCTTGTCATAAAATAGAGTCATTTTTTGAATTCTCTCCATTTCCATGGATCACATGATCCTCTTGAATATATCATGATGAATAACATCTATCTGATCATTAATATATATAAGAATCTATGATTCATCTCATTTGGAGCATTATGATTTTCACTCTCCTAATTCTTATCTCAACAACGATGAGGCAATATTTTTTATACAAAACTAACACATTACTTATAACACTAGATACAACGACAAGGTCATCCTCAATAGGGGAAAAATCAAAGAATGTTTACTCATGGTCTCTTTATTCATGGATTATAAGTGATATATCATCACATAATACTTAATTAATGTTATTTATTAGATATATCATGAATCTTATATCAAATTTCAAACCCAAATGTATATATCCATGAAATAAAAATTTCCCCACCATTAATTATTCATGTCAACATATATCCCTATGTTTCTATCAGGATGTGTACATACTCATCTCATACCATACATGGACATGAGTATAAATATAAATATTGAATATTATCATGAAATAATAATCTCAATGAACATTTTAAACACCGAAGGTGATATAACATCAACTATAACAATAAATATTCACTAGCAGCTATCCCATTATAAGTCACTAAGAGTTTCCCCTATAAATGGGCTAGATACTCCAATGAATAAGATCATAACCAAATCTTGACTAACCCAAATATTCATTAATCATTACCTAAATAATATTGAAATAAAAATGAAATACATATTCCTTTTATACCACATTACAATGTCCCAGATCTGAAATGATTTCACATGAAATGAATGGATTGGTTATGATACCTCAAGTGCAGCACTCCATATGTTGGAAGCTACCGACTAGCAATGAGGATGTGATCTGTATAGATTGGAAAATATAACCACCGGTATTGAATTACATAGGAACACAAATAAAATATAATAATATCAAAATCGAAGTAATATATAAGTGGAAACAATATCTCATGACATTTATAAATAAAACTATGAAAAAAATTAAATAATAGTTATAATTCATGTAATGACACTCATAAATGTATCTAAATGTCATGATAAAAGTAAAAATATAAAATACTAGAACAAATAAATAAAGACTCAAATGCCTATATTACCTCGTACTATGTCAGTACCATCTCCAAAATCCTACCATCCAACAAGAAACAATCAAAAAAATCTCCATTTCCCCTATCAAAACATGTATCCATGAAATATTCATCGGCTAAAAATGGTGGCCCCAATAAGGTATGAGTAAAAGTAAATAGGTTGAATCCACCCTATGTAAAAGTAACATGACTGATATGAGGTGTATTTAACAATTTATAAATAGTTTTATTAATTAAATAAAAATTAAATTAATACCATATTAACCTTCATTGACACAATGCCTAAATATCACTGAGCATGTCTCTCGACTATACCAATTATAACCATATTACCATGGATAATCGTAATCTACTTCCGCACCATGCTTGAATGTATCTAATCATGTATCAAATCCATTATAAGTATAACCATTTATCCTTTGTATAAATTACACAAATCAAGGTCAGTCCCTTTATATATGAATTTATATACGAAGTCAAGTCAGATACCGGTATATAAGAATTTAATCCATAACCATTATGGAGAAACTGTTATATTTGAATTACAAAAGGTATCAGGTCTTCTCTCAATCTGTTAGAAATTCATCATATACCACAAATCAATGAATGAAATATAAGAATTAAAACACATATCATGGACATGACCGGTATATAATCATTAAAAAATAAGCAATAAGGCATTGAATCAAGGATATCACAATATCACATCATATGGATCAATGGTAAATTATGAAAATAATCATTTATCTTTCAAATAAACATTTCTTTTAACGTGATTCCATAATATAATAAAAATACCATCAACTCATTAATCATGCCATGCTTAGGTGAATATATGTCATGCAATCACCCAAACTCTTATCAGGATAAAAAAACATTAATCCATTAGTCAATTCATTGATAAAAAATGTTTTAATCATCCTAACTCTATCCACAAGTGTGTTAATAACAATTGGATCCAAATGGAATCCAAGGAATAATCCAATTCACAATTTAATTTATTTATGTACATTCAATGTTGTTGAAATCACTATATATCACATACAAGTAATTAAATAGACCATGAGGCTACTGTTTAGACTCCTACCTTAACTTGGAGACTAACAAATGATTCCAGCAGAAATAACTAATAAAAAAATAAATTAATGGTTGCAAAAAATATTCTGAGATCATAACAAATCAATATAAGAACCAAAAATAGGAACAGTCAATATATTACACTAAAACTGCTACAAAAGTATGAAGAATGGAAAAACAAGATAAAATAACTTTATAGGGATTTATTAGACAAAAAAGGATATCTGAAATGGAGGATGGATGATCAGATTCACAAAGAATTCATCCCATGTCAATATGATGGGCTACATTTATGCATTGAAAAGGAAATAATCTATTTTTCAACATAAACTTAATTTTCATGTTGTATTCATGATGTGTAATAAATTAACACCTCTTATATTAGTTTGTAAATATCTATATCAAAAATCCATTCATCAGAGATGAATATTTATCCATTTTTTTATTTTACATGACATGCATGGTTTATATAATTTGTAACCAAATCATGCACTACACTGTTTCCTGACACATCTTGGGAAAATTACACACCATGTAACATGAACATAATGGGTAATTTTACAGAAAATAGTTCCGAAATAAATTATACCTAATGTCCCGAACCACCCTCATATCCATCAGATTCATTGAAAACACTTATAATCCCATTTAACATGTTTATACATGTAAACCATTGATTAAAAAAAAATATTCCCCAATCATTATGTAATTTTCTCTATCAAAGTCCCTCCATATATGAAAATGAATCAACCACAAAAGCTTAATGAAAAGAAAGACCCAAAAAAGTATTTTAATGTTAAGATTCATAGAGTTATGAACCTTTAAAGAGAAGGGATCATAGATCTGATACATTTAGGATACCGACAAAAATAAACTTAAGAGATCTAGGTTAATGTTTTATTGTATATGCATTTCCATATTATTTAAGGAAAAGCAATCTTATGATATTATTAGAAGGATGTTTTAACAAAAATATTCCTTCATGGAATTAAAATTACTAACAGAGGATGAAAACTAGTCTGTATGGAATAATTCAATGTTAAATCTTCTACCAAGACATATTTAGGGATATTAATGCAAGAAACAATGGTTCACACTCACTCAATAATAAATTTATTTCTTTCATTATGTTAAGTAATTATTTTGTGTGTTTCCAAATAATAATTTTCCATGAAATGACCTCATATTTACAAAACTAAATGAAATTAGGGTATATTAAATCAGTTATCATTTATATTGGTTTTAATTATTTTTTAAAACCTTTTTTATACATGTATTTTTCTATGTTTTAATGGTTTAAAAAATATCATATTTTTTATGAGTATGAAAATCCAAATATTTCTATAGAATTAATTGATAAGGTTAAAAAAATAAGTGCCTCCCCGGGGGAGGTTATCCTCACGAGCCCCCATAAGTCAAAATGATTGTATTTTATAGGGAAATATGAATTATAGATAGAATTATTGAAATTGAATATCATAGCCTTAACTAACAAGTAATATTAACAAAATGAAAGGTTATGAGGTGTAATGTAATTTTAATATCAATTATTTATTATGTTCCTCCAGCAACATAGAGCTTATATGATCCAATCACATATGTCATAAAAAATTATTTTCTATATCAGTTACATTTACACTGTCCAAATATCTACAATGGGTACTACCATTCAAGAAATACAACCCATTATCAATGAGACCCTTGATAGTTGTTCTTGATTCTTTTAATATTTTTTGGTGACCTAAATCAAACATAAAATTGTTTCCATTTTGGTCTATAATTCCTCAAGATATCGGTTTTAAATTTAGGTTAGGTACTCATCTAACAAATAACAATGTAATGATTGATTCTTCATCTAGTTATGTTAATATTTAACCTCTTATCTTGAACTGACACCTCATATTATTTGAAAAAATTAGTCTCACTCTACACATTCTACCAAATCTATGAAGGACTCCCTCAAAAGACACATATGCAATATACAACATGAATCTTAGACCCACTCATGGGTGAGTACATGAAATAATACTTTTAAAATAGTAAATGTATCATTACAGGAATTTAATAAAATGGATTATTCAATAAGTACTTTTTTTATCATTTTTTTAGTTTTCTACACTTCAGTCATGTGTACCTAGGCTTACCATGGTGGTTGAAAAAAATATCCTCTGGAATTGGCCAAAAAGTGGGTGTTTTATTATTATTTTTTATTTTAACTATTTTCATTCTTCCAACTCTTGGGATGTGTCCAAATACTTGTGGAAAGACTCTATTTGTCACCCTTAATTGTTGGATTCGACTGTAATTCATTAGATTTTAGTGTATACTGAACTTGTTATAGGGTTAGATAGTTACGAATATTAATTATTGAATCTTCTAGAATAATATAGGAATTTCATACTAAAATATAAATGATCATAGCTTTTCCTTTATCATAAATAGTCTAATTAATCTTGATTAACTCTATCGTGAAATAAAATTTCAGATGAAAATTCTCTTATAAAATTATTCACTAAAGACAGAATTAATGATCAATTGATGTTAACAAGATTATCAATAGATATGTCTTCAAATACTGTATGGTAACAATGTTTTTCCCTTGGTCATGAAATTCCATTAATATTCCATAATGAAGAATCTGACTTCTCATTTTAACTAACCATAAATGAAAATCATTTTCATCATCGGTTATTTTTATTTCAAACCTTGTTGAATTTATGTTTATCTAATGGATCTGATAATGATTAATTGGGGACAACATTCAGCATATGAACCATTGAAATGGAAAAGATGAACATATATACACACATGTTCAATTATGAATTTGATTTTCAAATAATTTTTGAGGATTGTATGATTTAAATTATAAAATGGATATATAAATAGACATTAAGATGATATTGAAAAGAATCATTATAAAATAAATTCAATTGAAACAAGAAAAATATTCAAATTAAAAATTTAAAACCAATTACCCTCTGATGATTTTTTTTGCATAATTTTCACTACTAAAGGAATATACAAACAAATTTTATGATATATTTCTGAAATTGGATTTTTTGGATTAATGTTAAAATGAATATAACCATTCACAATTACATATTCATTAACGAAGAAATGAATGAAAAAAATATCTAACAAAATTCATTCCCTTTGGGGACTATACACATGGTAAGAACACCAACAGGTAAACACACATTTTATTCATCGAGTTTTAAATGAATGAAATGTACTATTAAGAAAAATATAAGAATAAATGAAAATTATGACTAGTTTATCATTGAACATTATAGAGAAAAAATTAGAAATCCTAAAATTCTGGACATACAAGTTCTATGGAAACCCAAATATCTACATGGTTCACCACAAGATCTTCTGAACACATTAGAGGGAACCATAAAAACACATATCCTCTGTAGAAACTGTGGATGTATGTATGAAATCCTTCATATGACGAAAAAAAGGTCACTATTATTATAGGAAGGAACTTTTTGAAGGATCTCAACAATAAATGGACCACCGAACAAGTCGAGGAGTTTGAATTGATAAAGAACAAATCCTAGGAACAAAAAACACCATCAGGATTTTGGGATCCTACATACCATAAAAAGAGATATTTACTAGTATAAATATAGATCTCCTATAAGTTGTTCATCTCTACAGGAGTGATCAATTCCCTGGACTGAGTGTGGTTCCTTGAATATTCCAACCAACCAAAAAAATCCAAAAATCTACACTGAAAAATAATAAAGTGGCTCAATCATGTGATTATTCACAAGTGGTTTGTACATATCAAGAAAATATTGATAGTATTCATCAACTATAAATTCAACCATAGTGGAACATTGAATCGGTGCAATAGGGATGGTTCATGGATGAAGGTTAAATTAGAAGGTCAATTAAAACAACATAGAATTGATTCCCATAAATGAATTTAGGATCCCAATAGAAAAATATACAAAAAATATAAAATAATATGGGATGAACAAAAATAATGGAAAATGAAATATTTTTTGTCCATGTGTAATTGAATTAATATAAATGGAATATTAATAATAATTTAATTTCATTTATGAATTCAAGATAATTCAAATCATATGTCATCATAATTGGATCTGTTCTCTTTGGGTATCTGTATTTTCATATTGGGAAATGAGTTTGACTATGGAACATTGAGATCACCCACATTTTTTGTTTAATGGGTTTCACTAAAGGTATATAAATCACTTGGATTCATAGAGGTTAGAGGTTTGGTTCTCATTTTGTTTTATAATGTTCTAAATGATTCATCATAACTATTTAACCCACATTATTGTAGAATGTGTGTAAAAGATGGTAGTTATACCTCATTACATATAGATTCACATTCAAATCCAAGGAGTAAAATATTGGAAGGGGAACAAACTATAAAAAGTAAATATTTATAATGATTATGGGTGAGGATTCTATAAAAAATATGGGGTGGGTTTTCTTTTGAAAAAATGGATCATGCAGCTGGAATGATAGAAACATCACAAGGGCAGGCATCAAGGCATTACGATCAGGTCCCTACTAGACACTCAATAACAGTGGCCGTGAAGGAGTGGGGATCAATCCTCTACTTTAGAAAAAGGTACATGTTCTGCATTTATATATTATTTCCTCATTATATGTTTTGAGACATGACCTTGGGAAAACATGTGTGGTGGGGAAAGGTAATAAGATTGTTATTCCAAACCAGAAATTTAACTTTTCTTACATATATATATCCCCTCTATTATTGATGAGTTGGTTACGGATTATGCGATGATGCGATGTTCATGATGTCATGTCTCTGGACATACTTCTTTACTATTATTTATTTCCTAAAATTTTGGTTTATGGTGGAATATGTAATTGATCTTATATATATATCTATATGCTCCAAAATAATATTTTCATTTGGAATATTCAAGGATGGTAGTGTTATAATTACATTATGTGTGTGTGTGTGTGGTTACTACACAACAATCCAAATTGTGACTACTAAATAAATTGTAAAAAACCCAACCTTTTATCACCACTAAAACTAAACGCTCATAAAGTCAATTGTTATAATAATTTTACATGAATAGTGATAAAAGTGATGAATTAATAATGATTCTGTTAGCACTAATGACTCTTTGAATTTTTTAGGGATATAGATATAGGTGTGATAAAATATTATCCTTATAAAATATAAAATTATATATTAAATAATTTATAGTTTTACACACACATGTTTTTCATTATATGGACTTTTGATTTCACCTTCACATATCTCATAATATTATATATATATATATATTCATAAAAACACACATTGGATACATCTATAATAATAATATATATATAAGAAAGATGTATAAATTTTAGATATATATAGTTATTATTACAATATAACTGCATGATATTAATATATTAAATTTATATATTTTTATTACCATGAAAAATATGTAACATTACTTTTAAAATTAATAAATAAATTTAATGTAATATTATAAAATTATTATAATAGATAAAAAATTATATTAATATTAATATTATTATTTATATTTAATTATTTATTATCTCTACTAAAAATTCCACCATATTCACTAGTGACCATTTTTGTGCTAAAACAATGTGCTAATAAATGAACGACCTTTATTAGAATTGGAGAAATGCGCTAATAAGAGGTGATCATAATATATATATTATTATTCATATCTATATATTATTAAATATGATTTATATAATTCTAAATATATATTAATATAAATTAAATATATATATTTAATCATTTATACTTGTACAAAATTTAATATATAATTATATAATTTTATAATTAATCAATCATATATTATAAAATATCGTAAAACTATAAAAATAAAATATTAATTACATCACATATGGTATTTTATTGTGTTTATTATATATTTCAAATAATGTTGTTGGAGTGATAATCTTATTATAGTATATTATATGTATATATTCTTTAATTAAGATGGAATGACCCTCAACATTTCTCGATAATTAAATACGTTTTGATTACATATATATGATTCTTTAAATATAAATATAAATATACAAATAAAATTTCTATTTAAAAATATTATTCTTATAAAAATAAAAAATTATCCTCAATATTATTTTCACAATATATATATATATATATATTCAAAATAATCTATAATAATATTTAATAATTTTTTTAGGTACATTAAAAAATTTATTTATAAATGTAACATATTAAAATTTTAATTAAATAATTATATAATCTTTGAAATGATCAAGTATATTTATAATTATATTTATATCAAATATATGTAAATATATATTAATATTAATATTAATATAATAATTGGTTCTGTGACAAGATTCCATTATATTCCCTTAAAATATCATGGTTCATCAAGAGACAAAAATTGAAATATATTGGGTGGTCAATACATGTTTGTTTATAAAATATAATTGTATGTATAAATGAATGTGTGTATGTTTGTTTATCTGTTTATGTGTATGTGTGTATATGTGTATTAAATTATATGAGTTTATATATTGGTATATGTATATGTATTTATGTATTTATATGTATGTATTTATTTTTTTGTATGTATATATATATATATATGAATATTTTTGTGATTGTGTATATATGTTCAAGAATGTAAGTATGTGAAAGTATAATTATATGGATATTGAATAAAAATAAGAAGGGAAAATATAAAGATAGTGGATTTTCCAAAATTATGATGTGTTAATGAAATTCATTACCCATAAGGGTCTGATCGAAGCATAATTTATATGGTAATGTTCTCAGTGGAAATTTAATTTAATGATTTCACTGATATTTTGGGAATACTGAGAACCAAATGATGAATACCCCATAGTGTAAATGTTAAGAAAATATAAGTAGATAATTTCGGATTAAAGATATTAGCTAAAAATGGTATCATAATCACACTTTCAAATAAATCAAAACTAGATTGATTCACATCGATCTGATATTGCTATTTCAACTAAAAGTCATTTTGATTCAACCAAAACAACAAAATATATGTGATCAAATTGATCAAATTTTGAATTTTGAAATTATATAATCATAAATATTTTCTTCATTAGTCGGTTTTATAAAAAACACACACACATATATATATATATATCTAATATATATATTTTATAAAATATTTTACCACGAATAAATATTTTTAAATTACATTCAAATGATTTTTTAATATATATTTTTTTACAAAAACCACTTCAAAAATCCCTTTTTATAGGGGTGGAGGCTTGAGAGTGTTATCCTATTTCCAATCTGGGATTCCATATGTTTTTGTCCAACTCTTCCTTCCCCTCATCCATACAATTTGTATCAATATCTAAATCTATTATTAGATTTACAATTTTTCGATACATTAAACATGTAAATTTCTATAAAAAACATATGATATCATACATACCATGATCTTACCAAAAAATATATCTCTTTTTTGAAATATTATGTGCATATGCTTATATAATTTCCATGAATTCAATATTGATTAAACCCATTAACTCCTAAGAGGAGAAGAACCACTTCGTAGTTCACATTAGAAAAGTATTACAATGTGTTTCTATCATTAAAACACACCAGTCATCTAGTCTTAGTATTTTTTATGAGTTTTTATCTCATGTTATAGTCATAATGAATAATATTGAAACCAATTAGTTGGAGTTATGATAATCTATATCAAAAATAATATTTTTATTATGTCTTTATTTATTAAAGACTTTGATAATAATTTATCTACAAATAAATTTCAGATTCAATTACAATAAATTTCTATTCTATTTATTTAAACCCTATCACTTTTATAGTTATGCGGATAATCTATCTCAATAGGTTTTTTGTGAACGGATCTTCATGGTTTTTACATGATATCTATAGTAACCTTGTTTTTTTCAATCTTACCCTTTAATTAGGATTATTAATTATATTAAATATTATAGTGAAGCTTCATAGAGATTGGGGAACCTTTTGAGTGTTTTGTGTCTTTTCTATAGGTTCATGGGCAGTTCATAGTTTTTGAAAACATTGAATCACTTGAAACAGATCTATGCACAATGACAGATAGAAAAAAAGAGAAGGAACATGGGAAATGCATGGTTTTTCTAAACTAGGTGGCTTCATAGTATAAATAATGTTCATTGAAAGATGGATTTGTTATTTTTTTAGGTGCTGTATTATGCGTCGATTACACATTGTTTGTGTACCATGTGAGGAGACCATGAAAGACCTCACATATGGAAGAATCATGAGCATAGTTAGCATATTATTTATCTAATCATACAATTTAAATATGTGAGAGCCAAATTTATATCCATATGTTTTTATTCTAAATTTTTTTTATCTACGTGCCTATTTCCCCAAAACATCCCTAAATTAGGAATTTGGACTCTCTAATGTTATATAACTAAAACCAAGTGAATTAGAGTCCATACTTTTGACCTCACCTATTTTGACAATCACAATTATGCTTTAATTTTTTTTGATAATACCAATTATTCTTTAATATGTTTTGATAATCTCAAATAATATCTATTCTTCTTTTAATTATAATCTCATAATGATGTTGAGTTAATAAGAATATCTAAATAACCATTGGAATTTTTTTTTCCAATGTTCATCTGTGTTTATAAATGTTCTAACTTAATCTGGAAATATCTTTCATATAACAGATAAATGTTAGGTGACTAGGTCACTGATAGACCAAGTCCTCAGGTCTACCGTTACAAAGCTCACCGATATGCAAAGCTTACCGATATAAATAGTTTCCGATAGACAAAGTTTACCAATTAGAGTAAGTGTTATGTGACATGAGGTCACTAGTACATTGCTACCGATACAGTAAGTCTACCGATATAAACATAGTATGCTTTTTATAACAAGAGATACCAATACAAGAAAGTTACCGATATAGATAGAGCTACAGACAGACAACCATTGTTACAAGCCTACTTATACAAACAGACCGAGTCACCGATATAAAATTGCTACCGGTACAGGACAGTTACCAATGGACAATGGATAGTGCTATTGACACATCCTAGCTATTGATTTAGGGAAGCTTCTGAGTCAATGAACCTGCTGATGCAAGAAATCTACCACAACCACTCATACTGACACACAGAGACTACTACTACACAGAGTGACAGCTACTAAGGCATCAACAGAACTACAGACACAAGTCCACCATTGCAAGCACACTGATACAATGATATACAGATGAATAATAGTCACCATTTCATTAAATCTACTAATATTTTTTTATCTAACAAAAGTTATATTTATGCTTTTAATGAATCTTCTATTAATTAAATGTTGTCTACTGAATGTAAGGGAACTGTACCTCATACCTACAGAGGAAATCGTCCTCTTTTTCGGACCACGTGTTCTATAAGAAAAAAGAAAAAGGGAGTGCATATGAGTGTGGGTGAAAAAGTGGTGACACCGTGGTGAAAGGCTGATACACAAAGGTACGCCCAATCCAAAATGAAAAAAACTTTTGCGGGAAGCCAAGGAAGAGTGTTGAGCTGCATATTCTACTGCAACCTAGAGGAAACCTCATTCACGAAGGAGTTTGGAAAAGAAACCACGACACTCATTTTTCTTAACAAATTCCATAAGGACTTAAAAACCACATCTTCTCAATCCAGGAGGAGTCCAGAGCTGCATTACTATCACACAGAGAATTCTAAACTCATCTCAAATATTATTCACTCTATTTTGATTCATTTACATACATTTTGAGTACTGTTTGTGTGTCTCTTTTTCACTGAAACACACATAGTCTCCTAATCATAACTGAAAGAATTTCTAAATACTCACTTAACCTTTCTAAACTCTTTCGTACCACCACTGTCAATTGTGGTAGAGGTCGAGTGTGACCTAGATATCCTATGTGATATTGTTTTCCCACAATGAACTATGGTAGAGGTCCTAGGACCTGGGGAGTCTATGTACTGGTGTTTACCCCAGATTCAGGGAGTTGATCCAAAAATTATATAAACTGTTTGAGAGGACTAAGTATCATCTTGATACTGAACCTCTTGGTTAACCTTGCTGGGTTATTTCAAACTATATTTCATATTCCACTGCTATGTACATTAAATTCAAATCTGTTTTAAAGTAACTCTGATAGCTAATTTATCATGTTTTTGTAATTGTTTTAACCTAGTATATTAGTTTCAAAAGTCAAATTAATCTTCAGATTAAATTTACTATGAACTAATCAATCTTTGAGAAGAAAATTGAAAATTCATAAACTTTACAAGTTCAATACTGTTTAACTTATATGTAATTTGGGAGATTTTAATACTAAAGTTTTTAATAGAAAATTTTAATTGGAACTCAATTCACCCCCCTCTTGAGTATCCACTCTGACCATCATTTGGTAGCAGAGGATTATATTTATTTATAAATTTTATTCGAACCCTATATTTTTCAAAATGTGATTTTTGTTTTATCTTAAAGATCATAAATTTCTATTAGTTCTAAATTTTTTCTCTTTAATATATTTTCCAAAATATAGTTATGGACAATATAATATAAGGTGCTGCTACTAACATTCCACCCTTCATTAATGGTTTGAACTATGCTCAAAGGAAAATTAAAATGAAAATTCATTTTGAAAGTATTGGTTTTGATATTTGGTCTGCTATAGAATCAGAATATGAGATCCCCAAAACATCAATACCTACCTTGGAGGATGTTATAAAGCCTGACTATAACAATAACTGTAAAGCTATGAATGCCCTTAATTTATCTTTAAGAAATGAATAATTTAACTGAATTTCTACATGTAAAACAGCTAATGAAATCTGGGACACCATGGCTGTTTCTCATGAAGGAACAAACAATGTGAAGCAAATGAGATTAAATACTTATACTATTAAATATGATAATTTTATGATGAGATTTGATGAACCCATTTCTGACATGTAGATCAGGTTTAATGAGATTGTCAACACCAAGAGCTCACTGGGAAAAGTTGTTCCAGAGGAAGAGAATATCATGAGAATATTAAGATGTTTTCCAGACATATAGAGAGGCAATTCTGTGTCTATCTGAGAGTCATGTGACATTAGAAAGCTACATGTTAAGGATTTATTTGGTATATTAATGATGTATGAAGATGAACTGAAGGTGAAAAAAGAATAATATGTTGAAACTAAGAGAAAATCCATGGCATTCAAGTCTACAGATTCTAGGAGAAAATACAAAGAGAAAATAAATGTCCCTACTAAAATTTCAACCAGTGAAGATTCGGATTCAGACAGTGATGAAGAAATGTCTCAAATAGCCAGGAGAGTAAAAAAGTTCTATAGGAAGAAAAAGTTTTTCAGAAAAAACAAACTACAAGGGTATGCATGATCAACATGGTAAGTGGATGAAGGATCGGAAGAAATCTGATAAGGAAGATGATATAGACTGGTATAAATGGAAGAGGAAAGGACACATCAAGGCTGACATTCCGATGTTAAAATTCAAAAAGAAATATTATTATAAGGACAATAAGTACAATAAATCCATGAATGCAAACTGGAGTGCTTCGGAAGATGGCACAAGTGAATCAGAGTCTACTTATTCTGAAATGAATCATGCCAACATGTGATTCAGGACTAACATATCTAAGGTACCTATTTACCCTGTTCTAAATGATTATTAATGTAAAATAACAATGATTCGGATAATGATGAAAATATGTATAAGGTTGGACTATATGAATATTAAAATATGCTGGAAGATACCTACAATGAACTAAAAGAAAAATTTTAATCTTTGATGAAACAACTTGCCTTGACTAGTACTGTTAAAATAGATCTATGTGTAGAAAAATAAATGAATCCCCATTTGTTGAAATAGAACATTAAACTCAAACTATCAAATGAGCAACATAAAAAGGATTTAGAGAAATTTACAAATGGAAAGAATACCTTAAATCATATAATTGGAAAAGAAATGGCACTAAGTTATACTACTGATTTAGGTTATAAACTTGGAAAGAGACAACATGCTAAAAATATATTTCTTCCAAAGTCTGACCAGTATGCTGCTAGTTCTAGTTTTGGAAATTTTATTGCCTCATCTAGATTCTCTTATTCAGCTAGACCAAAAACAATACACTATGAAAAATCTATTGAACCTAATAATTATGGAAAACATATTAGAAAAATATAGATGCCTAAAGTTTTGCTGGCTAACCTGTCTGGACCCAAGAAGATCTGGGTACCAAAATCATTTTCTATCTTAATCTGTTTTGTTGGAAACTTGCTAGAAGAGTTCTCAGAAGAAGATATGGTACATGGACAGTGGATGTTCAAGGAATATGAGTGTATATTACTCCAGCTTCAAAAGCGTAATCAAGGTTGATGGAGGACAAGTCACCTTTGGTGATAACTCAAAAGAAAAAATCATCGGCCTAGGCCGGATCGGTAACACTAATTCAATTTTAATTTCAAAAGTATTATATGTTGATGGATTAAAATATAATCTGTTAATCATATCTCAGTTATATGATGATGGATTTAATGTTAAGTTTTAAAATGATGCTTGTAATGTATTTATTTCTAAAAATTCATTACTATTTACTGCTTTATGAAATGAAAATGTATATTCTATAGATTTCAACTCTTTAGCTGATCAAAATGTTACTTGTTTAAATGCTTTTCACAAAGAGTCTTTTCTATTATAGAGAATATGATGACACTTCAATGTTTATTATGTTAAGAAATTTTCTAAGAAGAATTTAGTTAGAGACCTACATCAACTAAAATCCCCAACAGACAAAGTTTGTACTCCCTTTCAAAAGAGAAAGAAACATAATGTTTCAATAAAATTAAAGAAATAAGTTTCAACTTCTCGGCCACTAGAGTTGGTTCACATGGTTTTGTTTGGATCATTTAGGATTTCTAATTTGAATTGGTAGCACTATGTTTATGTCTTGGAAGATGAATTTTCTCTATATACTTGGGTTCACTTTATTGCTAACAAAAGTGAAGCTTTTTCTTACATTATAAAATACTCCAAGTCTATAGAGAACCTTAGTGGACTTAAGATTAAGACCCTAATAAGTGATCATGGTCCTGAGTTTGAGAATCATGATTTTGAAACCTATTGCTCACATAACATCTACAATCATAAATTTTCATCCCCTAGGACACCTCAACAGAGTGGTGTAGTTGAAAGGAGGAATAAAACCCTTCAAAAAATTGCTAGAACTATGCTAAATGAGTATGACCTACCTGTTTATTTCTGGGCAGAAGCTATAAATATAGCTTGCTGCATTATTAATAGTCTTAATTTAACTTGTTCTTAAAAATACCCCTTATGGGTAATGGAATAATAGGAAACCTAAAGTTAGTAACTTCAGAGTTTTTGGTTGCAATGTTTTTATTCTTAATACAAAGGATAATCTAGATAAAGATTCTTCTAAATGTGATAAGGGAATCTTTCTAGCTTATTCCTTTTCTAGTAAATCTTACAGTGTCTTTAATAATAGGACACAATGTGTGGAAGAATCTGTGCATATCACATTAGATGAGACTATTCCACATGAGCCTAAAACCTCTCTTGAAAATCATGAAGACGACCTATCTTTTTTGGACCTTAATGACAAAAATAGTGGACCTCCTGTGAAACCAAGCAATTCTGAAAAATTTCTAGAACCCGATTTTGTTGGAACCAAACCAACAAAATAACATGAGTTTTCTAGTTCTACCTCGACCAGACTAACTAGGATTCTAAAGAACTATCATTTGGATGTTGTTATCAGAGATTTTGGTAGAGGAACCCAAACTAGAGCTTCTCTAGGAATTCAGGTTGAAAATAAAGCCCTTCTTTCAAAACTTAATCCTAGATATATCAATGATGTAATCAATGATGAATTCTGGGAAATGGCTATGCAAGAATAATTAAATCAACTTGAAAGAAACAAAGTCTGGGAATTCGTTGACAGACCTAAGGACACTTTGACCATAGGCACTAAATGGTTTTTTAGAAACAATGTTGATGAATCTAGAAACATCATTAGAAAAAAATCTAGGCTAGTTGAACAAGGATATAGTCAAGAATAAGGAATAGACTAAGAAGAAACATTTTCACCTGTTGCTAGACTAGAAGCTATTAGGATTCTACTTACCTATGCAGCTCATCTGAATTTCAAGTTATATCAAATGGAGGTTAAAAGTGCTTTTATAAATGGTTGTATAGTTGAAGATGTTTTTGTTGAAAACCCACCTGGATTTACAAATCCTCATTTTCCAAATATAGTTATTAAACATTCTAAAGCTTTGTATGGTTTAAAACAAGCTCCATGAGCTTGGTATGATAGACTTACTAGTTTTGTTATTTCAAAAGGTTTTACAAAATGAATTGCTAACCCAACCTTATTTATCAGAATAATATCAAACGATGTGTTTATAGTAAAAATCTATATAGATGATATTATTTTTTGATTTTCTAAAAATGCCTTATGTGTTGATTTTTCAAAAAAATTGAAAAATGAATTTTAAATGAGATTAATGGGAGAACTTAAATACATTATTTGATATCATGATTTTCAAAAGGAAAATGTTATTATCTTAAATTAAAGCAAGTATATAGAGGATCTTTTAAGACATTTTAGTTTGGATACAAGCAAGGGTAGTGAAACACCAATGAGTACAACATATAAATTGGATGCTGATGAAACTGGGAAACTGGTAGATCAAACGAATTATAGAGGTATGATATGGAGTCTGCTCTATCTTACTACTAGTCATCCAGACATTATCTTTAGTGTATGCATGTGTGATGGATTTCAAAATAATCCAAAAGAGTCACATTTGCTTGATGTTAAAATTTCTTTAAGTATCTTAAACATACTACGAATTTGGGATTATTTTGTCCAAAAAGACAATCATTTGAATTAATAAGTTATTCATATGCTGACTTTTCTGGGTGTAAGTTAGATAGAAATAGAACTTCTGGAACATGTCAAATTCTTGTTAAGTCAATAGTATCATGGATTAGTAAAAATCAGAACTATGTGGCATTATCTACTACTGAAGAAGAATACATTTCTACTGGTAGTTATTGTACACAAAATATATAAATGAAACACACATTACTGGACTATGGTTATCAATTTAGACATGTATCTATCAACTGTGACAACACTAGTGCGATTAATATCTCTAAGAACACTATATCTCACTCTAGGGTAAAAAACATTGATGTCAAGAACCACTTTTTAAGAGATAATTACCAAAAGGGTGATATTACACTTGAATTTATAGGCACTGAACTTCAGTTAGATGATATTTTCACCAAAGCCTTAAGTTCAGAAAGTCTGGGCTTCATTAGGCATGAACTTGGAGTGATTAATTGTGAATACGGAAAACCTCACTGTTAACCAAACTCACTGTTAGAAATCCTCCCCGTTACCTGACCTCACTGTTAGCCAGATCATACTATTAGAGTGACCGAATTATTATCTTTTCTCACCGTTAGGTACACCTCACTAATAGGGAAACTGTACAATTAGAAATCCTCACTTCTAGAAGTCCTCACCAATAGTAAAACCCTCACTGTTAGGAATCCTCACTGGTAGAATAACGTCACCGATAGAATCACCATACTGATAGAGTCACCTCACCAATAGAGTATCCTTACTAATAGATATACCTCAATGATAGGTAGACCTCACCGATAGAATGCTCACCATTATGACTTTACTCTTTTTTAATTTTAGATTTCCTAAGGTTAAACTCTTATTATTTTAAACATATTGTTTTTGTTGATTTGTGATT
This sequence comes from Viscum album, assembly GCA_963277665.1. NCBI lineage: Eukaryota > Viridiplantae > Streptophyta > Magnoliopsida > Santalales > Viscaceae > Viscum > Viscum album. The sequence continues at coordinate 1,728,480,038 of OY728140.1, forward strand.
CCTAAATGATAAAAACAAGATTTAAGTCATATCTCAATCCAAAAATACCTCTACTCCTCATCCTCTATGAAAACCGACTCCTCGAATCCCCGTGCGAAATCCATGAACCCTTCAATCCTGAAATGGAAAAAACCAAGATTCTAAATGTTAGAGATACTAGTGATGAGCAGAAGGTTAAAAAGTATAAGACCACCACTGAAGCCGACATCAGTGGAGTTAGAACAGGATCAGTGAAGGACACAGTGAACCCGCATCAGTTACATAGAGAAATAGTCATCAAAAGAGAGCTTTGTGCAGAGTGGCTGATGACCAGTAAGTTGCTAGTTCCAAATGTACTAAAGGAGAAAGGATGGTTAGATTGTTTTTTGAACAATAAGGGGCCTTACTACCTAAAGTTATTGAAGGAGTTTTATACCAATGTTCGTTATGAATAAATATATGAGGAGAAAAGAATGATATACTTAGTGAATGGCATGGTGATAGCCTTTTCTTCGGCTGAGTGGGCAGAGAGCTTAAAAGTCCCACATGAGGGCGATTATAGTCATTCATCCATAACCATTCCTCCTTCCAATTATGTTTTTAGCTATGATGTTGCTTTGGAAGAGTTGTCTTGAAGTGGAAAGCAAAGGAAGGTGGTAGCTACTCAAATGAATGGAGAGAACATGCTGCTATTAAAATTTCATCAACATGTAGTAAGTCCAAGAAAGGGATATTTTGAAAACCTAAGTTATCAGGACATTTAACGGTTACATTTGCTGAGGCATGGAGTAAAGGTCAACCTGTGTAGGCTGATTATGATCCAAATGGAAGATATGACAAGGGTAAAATCAAAGACAAATACACTATTCTGTGCTAAGTTGATTTCGGTCATGATCAAAGGAAATGATGCAGCTCAGTCTCAGGATGAGACTTAAGTGGTTAAGGACAAATTTTGCATTAATAGAATCACTTGCAAGTACATGAAGATAAGATGGAACCCATTGAGACAGAATTGGGTGTCAGATGATGGAAGTGTCAATGATAAATTCAATCCAGTGGATCACCCATGTAGGCATAACGATAAGAGAGATCCAGGCCTAGGATCTGATGAGGAAGAGCCGGAGTATAGTGATGAGTCTGATGAATCAGATGAGGAGGATGTATCTGCAGGAGATGGAGGAGATCCAGACCTGCCTCCCATTCCTAAGGCTATAATAGTTTCTCAAGAAAAGAGTGTTGGTGATGAGGAAGACCAGCTCAATTTTAACCCTAAAGAGAATGATCAAGGTAGTGAAGGAGAAGAGGATTCAGAAAGTAGAGGATAAGGATGTGAAAGTCCTGACAAAAGTATTTCATCAAGCCTTAGTCCCTTGATAGGGAATTATATTATTCTAGTAGAGGAGATATGAAAAGAATACATACATGAGGAAAAGTCTGAGGCAGATAGTCTTGACGAATTTACTGATCCAGTCAAACCAGAAGAAGTGGTTGAGAAAGTCAAACCAGTTGTTAGTTCTCAGATACCCCGAAACAGTTCCAACTAATTTGGATTAAGTTGTTGATGATTCATCAGAAGATGAAGTGACTGAAGTGAAAGCTGTTGATGAGAAAGAGGTAGTGGCTGCAGTATCAGTTTATATTGAGGAATAAAAGAGGGATGAAGATCAAGATGGAGTAGAGGAAGCTCCAGTTGAGGTGGAGCAACCTGCTTCCCTTGGTTCAGTTTCTGTGTTGCATGAAATAGAGGATTGGTCATCAGATCCATGGTATATAGTACCTGGACTCAATTATGGCGATTCTGATGAGGAAGACCAGCATCATAGGGATTCTGGTATCCTACCTGAAAGAATTCCAGTAGTTGTGGCTGAAAATTTGGCAACCAAGGAGGACCTTGAGTCCTAACGGTTGAAATGAAAGATGCCCTGAGAGAATCAGTGGTAAATTTGAATAATATCCTTGTTGAATAGTTGACGTGTGTGGAGAAATCCTTGGAGCTATCTCTGTGATGTGTTATGTCTAGTCTAGTGAAAGAAATGCTTAATGAGATTAGATTGTGACATACTCAATTTGAAAGATGGACATGAGCTGTAGTTGCCCGGAGACAATCAGTTGCATCATTTACTACCATGAGATGTTCTCAAATCCAAGTGAATGATGAGATTCGATACATCAAAGAGCTAGTCAAGTAGTTTGTGGATGTTTTTGAGGCTTTTAAGACATATGTAAATGAACATTTGAACAGTCAGGATGCACTTGTTCAAAAGGTGATTGATAATTTTACTCAGTCTTTCAAAGAGATAGTAGCATTCTTGGTCAAACCCCTTCCAGCATCTAGCACCTCTGTGAACATTGATCAGATCAGAATTGTGATCCAGGAGAGCATGCTAAGGCCAGTACCAGTGGAACCTCTAATTATCAGGAAATTTCTACCACCAGGAAAGTCAACAGTTATGTTCATGAACACTTAAGAGCAGCTACTGCTACTCAGTATTCCATTAAGAATAAAGTGGATTCATTATTTGAGAAGATCTATACCAAGAAAAAAATGACCAACCACTTCATTATTTTGACAGAAAATATGAAGCTGCCTCTAGTGACTCAGGTATTCAGGGAGAAGGTCAGAAAACTGAGAGAATCGACCCCTGGTTTGGATAAATATTTGGATAATAAAGATGATTTTTTATATTCCATGGTGAGGAGAGGTGGAATAATTATGGACTTTAGGAATTTGTTGCTACCTTTCTTGCATGTGGACATTACACCATTAATAGTTAGTCCTGCTTTACCAGCTTCAGCTCAATCTACTTTAGTTCCTCAGATGACTTCAGTACCAGAAATTTAGAGCCATTCACCTATGATCCCTCAGAAACCTACTGATTATCGGCCAAGTATTATTTCAGTAGCTTAGGGACCTGTGGTTTTCAATGTAGTCCCTAAGCCTTCTCCTGCCTCTACAGAACCCGAACCTTACGGTCCCAAAGGAAAATCCAAAACAACCGATGAGGATGTGGATTGATTGTGGCTTATATTTTTTGATAGGGATCCTTTTGTAACTTTTTGTGTATTTCTCTTGTAACTTTTTGACTCAAGTAATACATCCCCTTTTCTACCTATGATCACTTTATGGTTTACATTTATCTCTGATACATTTTTTATCTATTTTTCCTAATCACAAAGGGTGAGTGAAATAATGATCATCATGATATTCATTATGATATGGATACAAAGTGAGATAAGTCTATGATATATAGTCTACATATGGTACATATATTTTCTAATGCTGCTAATTTTTTTCTCTGATACATTTGACACTCACATTATTCATACTAAGATATGAAAACCTATTATAAATTACCTATGATCATTAATGCTTTTGTGCATTACCTATGATATATAACTATTTATTCTGATTTTCCTATTATACCTTAATAATTATTTTGGATCACCTCTGATTGTTTAATTATTTTTTTGGATTATAATATGATAGGTTGTTATTATCAAAAAGGGGGAGATTTTTGACCTCACCTGTTTTGAAAATCTCAATTATGATTTAATATGTTTTTATAATCCCAATTTATGATTTAATATGTTTTTATAATCTCAAATAATATCTATAATTCTATTAATTATAATCTCATAATGAAGTTGAGTTAATAAGAAGAGCAAAATAATCATTGGAATATGTTTTTCCTATGTTCATCTGTGTTTATAATTGTTCTAACATAAAAAGGAAATATATTCCATAGAACAGATAAATGTTAAGTGATTAGGTCACTGATAGACCATGTCTTCTAGTCTACCATTACAATGCTCACTGATATACAAAGGTCAGTGGTACAGATAGCTACTGGTAGAAAAAGGTTACCGATTAGAGTAAGTGTTCTCTGACACAAGGTCACCGGTACTGATCTACCGATACACTAAGTCTAATGATATAAACTTAGTCTTATTTTTATAACAAGAGCTTCGGATATAAGAAATTTACTGATATAGATAGAGCTACTGACAGACAGATACTATTACAAGCCTACTGATACAAACAGACCGAGTCACCGATATAAAACATCTATCAGTACAAGATAGTTACCAATGGAAAGTGCTACTGACACATCCTAGCTACTGATTCAGGGAAGATACTGAGCCAATGAAGCTACTGATACAAGGAAGCTACCACAACAACTTCTACTTATACACAGAGACTAATACTACACATAGTGATAACTACTGATGCAACAACAGACCTACAAACACAATTCTACCATTGCAACCACACTGATACAATGAGTTATTAATGAATAACAGTCACTGTTTCTTTATCTATACTTATCATTGTTTTATCTGACAATGATCATATTTATGCATTTAATGAATCTTCTATTAATTAAATTTTTTCTGCTGAATGTTAGAGAACCGTACCTCATACCTACAGAGGAAATCATCCCCTTTGTCGGACCACATGTTCTATAAGAATAAAGACAAACGGAGCGCATATGAGTGTGGCTGAAAAAGTGGAGACACAGTGGTCAAAGGCTGATACAGAATGGTACGCTCGAGCCAAAAAGAAAAGAACTTTTGTTGGATATCGAGGCAGTTTGCTGAGCTACATATTCTTCTGCAACCTCGAGAAAACGTCATTCACGAAGGAGTCTGGAAGAGAAACCACAACACTCCATTTTCTCAAAAAATCCCCAAATGACGCAAAATACTCATCTTCCCAAACCAGAAGGAGCCCAGAGGTGCATTACGATCATAAAAAGAATTCTAAACTCATCTCAAATATTATTCACATTGTTGTGATTCATTCACTTATATTTTGAGTACTCTATGTGTGTCTCTGTTTCTCTGAAACACACAGAGTCTCCTGAGCATAACTGAAGGATTTCTAAATACTCACTCAATATTTCTAAACACTTTCATAACCCCTCTGTGAAATTTTGTAGAGGTTGAGTGTGACCTGGATTTCCTGCGTGCTATAATTTTTTCCACAAAGAACTATAGAGGATGTCTTAGGACCTAGACAGTCTGTGTACTGGTGATTACCCCTGATACAATGTGTGGATCAATAGTTTATAAAAACTCTTTGAGAGGAATAAGTCTCATCTTGAGTCTGAGCCTCTTGGTTAACCTTGCTGTGTTATTTCAAACTATATTTTATATTCCATTGCTAATTACTTTATATTATAATCTATTTTAATGTAACTCTGATAGATAAATTAGAAATTGTTTGAAATTTTTGTAAGCCAGTAAGTTAGTTTCAAAATTCATATTAATCTTCAGATTAAATTGACTGAGTACTAATCAATCTTTGAGAAGCTAATTGAAAATTCATAACCTTTACAAATTCACTATTGTTTAACTTATATGTAATTTGGGCAATTTTAATCCTATTTTTTTGAATTTTTTTTATTGAAACTCAATTCACCCCCCTCTTGAGTTTCCACTCTGACAACACACATACATAGCCTTTAATTGCTGCATTGAATCCTTAATATTGTGGTACTACTTTTTCGTCATTGTTCTTGATGCATTTTCATAGATCTAATTCATCATATGTCTTTTTTCTTATATATACACCTATTGTGTATAGATATAAGGTTATCGATGAAAAACATGTTAATATATGGAATATTTAATGATAGAGGATGAGATATAAGGTGGTTTCAAGGAGATTCAACTGGGTTTTGTGAATTAATTTGGTTTGTGTATCATTTCTCCCAATCTCATAAGGCGGGTGGATTCATTATCGACTCCTCATGATAGAATTTATTATCATAGTTTAAAATTTATTTCCATGAGCATCACAGGATGTTGATAGAACCTTTTCTGGAAACTCCTATGTACAAGAAAACAACAACAAGTAATGTCCAAGGTTTTAAAAACAGGTTGAGTTTACTCGGGTAACCTAGTGAAATGGTGGACCAAAGAGGGTTCGAGATATAAATCTCAGTATTCCAACAACACTGATGTCTAGCTTAATATATAAAATGCAATAATATTATACAGTGTGAAAGTATATCGAAGAAATAATTGAATAAATAAATTACCAATTACCTGTCCAGGTTCCTAAGGGACACCCTATTGTGATACCTACTTCATCCCATATCTGGTATATCTGATCATGTGAACTATGTATGTATATATATAGTAACAATGTATATATATAAACAGATAGATATTCTTTGCATCCTCATATATGAACCAACCACTTACCAACTCCAAATGGACATATACCATGGATTCTATTTCTGGCTCGACCAAGACATAATTCAGAGACCTTCATTACAAGGTGAATTGCTCAATATATTTGAACAAGTCTAAACTCTATGACCTCTCATGGTCTCAAGAAAATCAACATGGAATATTAGATTTTCTTCTTACCCTATACTCTTTTGGACCATTGGAAAACGATGTTGGATGGATCGAGAGATAATACATAAACATCCATCACCAAGAGTAGTGCGCACAGTCTATCCACTAGATCAACTCCACGAGCTGTCACAGTCTATGATGGATTATCAACAAAACTAACATTTTCATTCTCCAAAAGGCCTCACATAGTCCCTATGCTCCCATTCATATACCAGTTGTAACCATTCAAAACATATAATGCATGAATAAAATTTTCTCTCATGTTTTTCATTATAACATTTCAATTACATATAATCAAAATTATTCACATTTATAAATAAATAAATCCATCTTAAGTATTCTAATTAAAACATTAACATGTAATTCACATTCAACTCAATATCACGAGGCACGAGCCTCTCATTCATCTCATTGGACATACTCAAATCCATTAGATAACTCAACAATTAACCCGGTCCACAAATCCCATTAATTAATTCATCAATTAAATGATCAACAACACAATTCATATATCAAAATTATCTCTCCAAAATTAATTAACTCATTTTAAATATAATACCTCTATATTCAATTCCATAATTAAATATTTATTTCATAATATCAAAGGTGCATATATAATTGAAAATTAAATATCCCAACATTTCCAAATTTTATATCTAATAAATAATCCCCTAATTAATTATATCAATTAAAATTATCAAAGCACATAATTAATTTAGAATTCGTTATATCGGCTTAGGCAATTTAATATCTCATAATTAATCCCCTATTTAATTATCTTAATTACAATTCTCAAAGAACGTAATTAATTAACAATGAATTATCAAAACATATCCAATTTTATGTCATAATCAATCCCTAGAATAATTATCTCAATTAAAAAATCAAAAAACAAATAATTAATTCACAATTAATTATCTCAACAAAACCAATTTTATATCTAATAATTTGTCCCCCAAATAATAATCTAAATTTCAGTTCCCATGTCACATAATTAAATCTGAATTAATTATCTCAAATTAGTTTATTTAATATCTCATAATAAAACTATAAATTAATTATCTAAAATACAATTCTCAGACCATATAATTAATTAACAATTAATTATATCTACTTTGAAATTTTTATATCTCATAATTAATAACCTGATTAATTATCTAAATTAAAATCTCAAATCACAATATTAATTTAGAATTTATTATCTCAACTAAGCCAATTTAATATGTTATAATTAATTGCATGACTAATTATCTCAATTACCATTCTCAAATCACATAATCAATTCACAGTTAATTATATCAACATAGACCATTTTACATACCATATACAATCCCTTGATTAATTATCTCAAATAAAAATATCATAACACAAAATTAATTCACAACTAATTTTCTCTATATTTCCAATTTAATATCTCATAATTAATCACCCGATGAATTATTTCAATTAAAATTCAATGCACATAATTAATTAATTTTTGTTTATCTCAATATATCCCACTAATTAATTCGTAATTAATTATATCAATATATCCATCCAAATAATCATAATTACAACATAACCTAGTTGCGTAAACATATAAGGTAAGAAATAAAAAAAACACATAAGAAAAGCTAAACGAACATATCAGTATTTAAATTATGTTTTTAGCTTGAAGTAAGAACACCTCTTTGTGAAGGGTTTTGTTACAGAAAATGGGATTTTGTAATCTAATAAATTATCTTATACAAAAAGAATTCATTCAGAATTTTTAGTCAAATATCCCCACAACATTAGTTAAATAACTACTTCATTTTATTAATTAAGTATCATTGAGTACCCAACCATATAGAATTGGTTGAACCAACGGTTTCAAAATAAAACTGAATCCATCTTGCGTATACGCACATCCAAATTAATGAGGACGCATCCTTGGATTTGATCACAACACCCATCAACAACCACTTTAACCAACAATTGCTGTAGCGAGGACCAACACACATACAAATAATTTTCCGCAACACAACCAATCCAAGAGGACACAAAATAATGAGTAAGAAACCAATAAAAATTTATTTTACTGTACCTGAATTTGATAGTGGTGAAAAAATTCAAGCTGAAATGCTTTGCCTTTGGTTTGGGAAATCCTAATACATACTAATGGGTCCCATGAAATATTCCAACCCACATATAGTTATGGGAAAATAAGAAACTAAAGTAATCCAATAATTTAGGGTTTTGGGATAATGGAGACCAGGTGACAGAGAACCAAAATAGATGATGTGAATCAATAAATTAATGTAAAATTTCATACCTCACCGAGATGCACAACTTTCATGATGGAACCGTCATGATCGGGCTTGCAAAGAGGGATCCGAGAGATGGGGGTGGTGTGCCTAAACTAGGGAGGAGAAGGGGTGCACTACTTTTTCATGTAGGGGAAGAGGGGGGTTCACTGCCCTCTTTTTTCTCAATAACTAAATTATATTCCAAATATTATTATATGAATCAATATTATAATAATAATAACCATCATTTTATTATTACTTATATTCAATATTACACCTTAGTAATAAATCCCAAAACACCCCATTTACACCTCATTTCATTAAATTCCTTACAACCAATATTAATTAAATTTTTATTCAACTCTTTATTATTTAATTAAATTCTCTAATCATATTTTAATTAAATTCATTCCACCATTCATTGAAATTTAATTAAATTATCTACATCACAATTTCATTAAATGAATTCTCCATCCTCCAACTCATCCTCATTTAATTAAATTCCATGAAATTATTTTATTAAATAAATCCCATGTTTCAAATTAATTAATTAAATTAACTCAACCTAAACATTAAATAAATTAAAATACCTATTTCTAATCAATTCATTAAATTCATCATTGCATTTAATTTAATTATATAAAAACCTCATTTCACAAAGTATAATTAAAACAATTTTTACCCTTTGATTTATTTAATAATTTTTAACCCAAAACATGAAACTTGGTAATCCATACTATTTGACTTATGTGTTCTATACAAACATTAAAATATCATGTTAATGTTACTTGATACATGGTATATCATGCACAGCTAGCCCGAACAATTGGAATAATCATGCACTGCGCATGTAAACACTTATATAGAGTCAAGTGCTCCAAAAAACCAATCAAACCGCATGTGAATCTCATCAAGCCATTACACAAGTCAGATATTTACACTTTAAAGAAACTGAACTCACAGAACATCATTGTGAATCTTAGATTTAAAAATGACCAATTGGTTAAATGAAAATGTTCAAAAACATTCAGATTTTAACCTGGTTAAATAAACACGGGATATTAAAATCTAAACACCTCAAAAGGCACTTGTCCCTGGGAAGCCATCTATAACTACTAATATAACAATAAAACCACAAAGGTTAAGAAGGATCATTTTAATGATCGTATTCCATTCCCAAATTCCAGATATACCTTTCAAACATCAAAATACCAAATGCAAAAAAATTTAATACCATAGAAAAAGATTTGAGTCAAACCCAAAAAATAGGAACAACACATAACCATTGGCACACGATTAGAGAGATGATCATATCCTCATCTCATCAACCACCTGCTCATTGGTTCATTTCATGAGTTGTCATAGCATTTTACAGTCAAACCCCCAAACCATGATTCTTTCCTTGAAATAAATTTCTGACCCACTAAACCCACACTCACTCTTAATCCAGTGACATGTCATTAAAATGAAACCATCACCAACTGTAAAATAAAAAATTCCCTACACTTCTTCTATGGATCTAACAAATCCAAGCCATTATAATACTTTTTCAACATTTTTGTGCCCCATCACTAATAATGGAGTTACCCAAAGGGACTGTCATCCCATGCATAACCATGAAAATAAATAGTTATGATGCCCAAAAACATTTAAATCAATAACATGGACTATGAATGATGTTATATTAGTTTCATTATGATGATGTCAAGAGAGGATAATTTATCACATTATTCGGAAGATCAAAATATGATTAAACTCATGTCACCATGAAGATCAGTTGAAGTTTCACTGGTTGACTCTTTAGGAAAAGATCTTCTTGACATATCAATGAGTCACCAAAAAACCCCTTTCCCATACCACTCAATCCATCTTGTATTATTTCAAATATCACTACTAAAACTCATCCAAAATATATGATGTTTCTAATGGTAGAGCACCCCACCAATCTAATTGAAGCCGTGCTATCAAACAAGCATCGACCAATATACCAAAACTGATTGGACACTACCAAACATAAGAATGACCATGCCATTGAAGGAAAAGAGTATTCATTCTCAAACACACTAATTAAGAAACACCTCAATCTCACATGTGATGTTACACAAAACTTGATAACCACATCAAAATCACATATAAGAGCCATATGTCAAACCATTTAGCATGTCAAAATATCTGAGTCCAGAAAAAATACCTTCTGGGTAGTGAGATGAACAAACCTTATTGCACCAAATTCCCCACTCAAGAGTTAACCTGAGAACGTATTTAATGGCTCAACATGCCTAAGGAATTTCTAATAGGTTGAACCAATAATTCCTAAATTCATATTCCCACATCAATAGTCAAGATACAATGACCACCCATCAGAACAGGGGATTCATTATTTTAAATCCAAAAGTCTTACAATGGACAATGGTCCCCAAATGGTACCAATGTCAAAAATCTCATAGTTGAAACAAGACATCTCTGCTACAAGTTTGCTACCTACCATGGGATAGTCCCTTATGAAGAATACGCATTGACCATATCTCTTGGTTACAAAATACTAAAAACAATAGGCTCAAAATCCCTTTTTAATTTCTGTCATTTCCCTAATTTATTTCTCCTTCTAAACATTTGAATAAATTTTAACAAAATCCACCAGTACATTTCAAAAAAATGGACTATGTTTTTCAATCAAATCCCCATGTAAAAAATAGAAAATCTATAAAAATACACTATCTTCAACACTTAACATTTAAAGGAAAATAATTTAAAATAAGAAATATAATGTCTAAATTAATTTTATAAAATAAAGGGACCTTTGGGGGTCTCAAAAATTCAATCTGGTTTCATTAAAAGAACAACTCCACATGTGATATAAGTTTCCATCCACTAATACTTAATGAGACCATACACTTTACTTGTTGAAGTTGGATACCATTTAACCAAATCAAATTTCCACATAACATTATAAATTTAGTATCCACATTTCAATTGTTCAAATTCTCAGGTTATAATTTTTTCAACCCATATAATTATTTACACATAAAAACATATCTACTATGTTTTCATAAGCATTAATATAGAGACATTCTATAACACATAATCAGGGAATAACCAAAAATAATGTCAATAACAAAGGAAACATGGAATATAATCACCAAATAATATTAAATATTTCACCGAAACAAGATATCTAATGATGCATGCTGAGGCATATCAAAATATGGAATTCTATTCAATATAAAAAATTAAAATTAGTATGCATCGTACATGTGATACTACATGGTATCACTATAGGAAAATAGCCCTATACCCACTGTTTTTCTTAATACCGTGGGAATAGGTGTTCCCTACACCCACGGTTTTTCAAAACATTGTGTATAGGTATGGTATACGGACCTATACCCACAGTTCCCGAAAATCGTGGGTATAGATTTTTTTTAATGACCTATACTCACGGTTTTCCAAAACCGTGGTTATTGGTGTTTCTTTCAAGACCTATACCAACGGTTTTACAAAAACCATGGGAATATTGTTTTTTTCATGGGTATACCTTTCGCAGGGAAACAAAATCCATGGGAAACAAAAAATATTTTATGGGAAAACCTATACCCATGGTTTTTCCTCCTATACCGACGATTTTGAATTAAGATATTTAACAGGATAAAAATATTAAAAGCAAATAAAATCTATACCATAATTGGTGAGGGATCCTTTGTTAATTATTTCGGTCCGAGGATCAAATCCCTCAAACGGTTTTTTTAGATACGGTGACATATAATAATATATTAAACTAGATATAGATGTTATTAAATAACGGTTGAGTAGATGGGCTGGTTAGCCACTAAAGAATACTAGAGAATGGTCGGGGTTCGAATCTGGTAGTATTTTTTTTCTTATAATATAGATATATATTAATATATGTAGAGAAATATTGATATACATATTGAAACATTCCATAGCATAGTGGTTAGATTCATCGAATGATAATGGAAGGTCTGGGAGGTCCCATGTTAAATACATGAAGTTTTAGTTTTGGAATAATTAATACCCTCTATTTTAAAACCATGGGTAAAGCCTTTGACAATGTGAGAATTTCTATTTGGATATGACAGCGTGGAAAAAAAGTTATACCCACAGTTTTTTAAAACTGTGAGTATAGTCCAGGGACCTATCCCGATGCCTCGGTAGCCCGCGATTTCCCAAAAATGTGTTTATAGCCTATACCCACGGTTTTGGGGGCTATACAAACAGTTTATAATGGTGGGTATAGGTCATTTTTCTAGCAGTGTTTGTTATATCGAAGGAATGTAAATATCAATGTTCCTATGATGATGCATGTAGTGAATCTTTCTTTCCATATCAGGCCATAGAAGACATCCACAATTCTCAAAAACAATAAGAATCATAAAACACACACGTCTCTCTAGGTGAAATCATTTCCACTATTACTTCGAACTGTATAAACAATAATTCATATCCTATGCCCCATGGACATTCCCCATACGTACTCTGATCAGTCCAAAGCCCAAATTTAAACCGAGTGACGAAACTTTACGAGTATGTTGTCTGCCAAACCAAAATAGACATACAACAGAAAAACGAAATGACACTAGCCCCTCTAATACCACTTTGTAACATCTCACGTTGTCTCACTCTCGAACGAGTAGCTGAATCGGTCACCACATGACATCAAGCGCATCTCCCTTTATGCCAGATGTTTTCGGCTAGCAGTGATGGTTTTAGGATAGTAAGTGGGGAGACTAGACCCTTATATTCATAATGCACAATGGATAAAGATAATAACTAAAATAAAAGAGGAATCATATATAATACATTAATAAATTGAATAAAAAAAATGTAAAATACCAGTTATACAATTCATGCATGTAATTGTGAAACATATCTGAAAGTATTAAACATAATAACATTCTTTACATCTCAGTACAGAAAGAATAAGAAGTATCAAATCCCCTTGGGCGATCTCCATTAGCATCACAATATCTCGCTCAGTTCTTAAATTTTAACTCATAGGTCATGAAAAAAACAACAAGAAATACACGTCATCATATAAACAATTTGTGTCCACCCAGGTACCCTAGAGAAATGCAGACCAAAATGGGTGTGATATATAAATATCAGAAGTTCGGGACCCCCAGTTTCTAACTCAATCTTGATAAAACAATAAAATTAAATAGTGTGCATGTATATCAAATCCATAACATAATTCAATATATAAACAACATCCTGTTTAGGTTCCCTTGGGATTGTCGATGGTGATACCTGCTTTAGCCCACTGATGGTATGTCTGATCATGTCAATTATGTATTTATCTATAATGACATTATATATAAATATATAAATAGATAGATATTAATTTCATCCTCCTATATGAATCAAGTTCGTACTAAAACCAAATGTACATATACCTAAGAAACTATTTTTTGGCTGGACCATGACCTAATTCACATAATTTCATAACCAAGGGAAGCATTGAGGTTCTTTACAAAGGTCTAACGTACAAGAGCACTGACGGTCTGATGGAAATCAACATGCAAGATCACACAGTCATCCTACCTAGGGCTCCCACAGTCCTTTCTAAAATGATGTTGGATGGATAGATGCAAAACCCAGAGACATCAGTCACTAAGAGTAGTGCATGTCGTCTATTCCGTATCCCAAATCCACTGGATCTCATGGATTTTGGAGGAACAAAAAAAAATAACATGTTCATTCTCCCCAAGGGCTCTCACTATCCCTTGGCTCCCATTCCTATACAAGGCGTAAACATAGAAATCTTATAATTCATGAAGGATTTAACCAATCAGTCATTTAATTACCCATTTGATTTACCTATAAGCAAGAATATTCACATATATACTTATATAAACCATCTTAAGAAATTCTATTAAACCATTCACATGAGCATCTCCTTCAACTCAGAAATACAAGGCATGAGCCTTTCATTCATCTCATTGGCCATAATCAAGTCCATAGTTAACTCAAAAATTAACTACGTACACAAATCCAATTAATTAATTCATCAATTAATTAAACAACAACAAAATTTGTATCTCATTATTAATTTTCTAGAATTCATTATCTCATTATAAATCTCAAATCTCCATATTTAATTCCAAAATAAAATATCTAGATCCAAATATGAAAGGTGCATGATTAAGTCCAAATTAATTATCTCTACTTACTCATTTTTTTTACCACATAATTAATCCCTAGATTAATAATCTCAATTCCAATTATCAAATAACAAAATTAATTAAAATTTAATTATCACAACTTATCAAAATCAATATCCCATAATTAATACCTCTATTAATTATCTCAATTACAATTCTCAAATCACATAATTATTCCATAATGGAATATCTCATTATACCCAATTTTATATCTCATAATTAACCCCCCAACTAATTATGTCAATTAAAAATCTCAAAACACAAAATTAATTCCTAATTAATTATCTCCAATATACCAATTTAATATCTCATAATTAATCCTGTGATTAATTATCCCACTTACAATTCTAAAGGAACATAATTATATCACAATTCATTATCTCAACTAATCCAATTTCATATATCAAAATTAATGTTGCGATTAGTTATATCAAATACAATTCTCAAAGCACATAATTAACTCACAATTAATTATATCAACATAGTCAATTTTATATCTCATAATTAATCACTGGATTAATTATCTGAATTAAAAATCAAAAAACACAGAATTAATTCACAAATAATTATCTTAACATAGTCTATTTAATATATCATAATTAATCGCCATGTAAATTATCTCAATAAAAATTATCCTAAAATATAATTAATTCACATTTATTTATATAAACATGGAAAATTTTATATATCATTATTAATAACCTGATTAATTATCTCAAATAAAAATATCAAAAAACGAAAGTAATTCAAAATTAATTAGCTAAAATAATCCAATTATATATTTCATAACTAATCAACTGATTAATTATCTCAAATACAATTCTCAAATAAAATAATTAATTCACAATTAATTATGTCGTCTTAGCCGATTTTATATCTCATATTCAATCACCTGATTAATTATCTCAATTAAAAATATAAATACATAAAATTTATTCACAATTATTTTTCCCAACCATACCCATTTAATATATCATAATTAACCTCTAGATGAATTATTTCAATAATAATTTTCAAAGAAATTAATGAATTACCAATTAATTATATCAATAAATCCCCCTAATTAATTCATAAGCAGAGATAAATAGTAGCAGTCACCAGAAGGAGAGCTAAACAGATTGGAAGAATGAGAGGGTATAGCAACTGCCAAAGGGACCAGGCACCTGCAACTTTGTACGGGGAAATTCTAGATGATCAGTAATGCACGGTGGAGAACATTGGCGATCAATGATGTAGAAACTAGGGTGGGGTGGTTCTAATGGGTTGGGCCTACAGGTCATCTTGTGGGAATAGTATGCCTCTGGGCCTTCATGTAATTTATTATCCTTTAGGTCATTTCAGGCCGTGTGCCTTGGGCATATGGGTCGTGTATGGGTTTCGCTTCATCCCTTAAAAAAGGATTATCCGTAATAATAATAATAATAATAAGGCCATCGGGAAATTCATGCATTCTAAATGAACATATCAGTCTAATCATTATGTTTTTAGATTGAATTAATAATATCTTGGTTTTTGGGATTTTATTACAATAATGGAATTTTGTAATCTAATAAATTATTTTATACCCATAATCAATTCATTCATAATTTTCAGTCAAATTTCCCCACAACAAAAATTAAACAACTACTCATTTTTTTAATTATGTAGTGTTGAAGACCCTATAACAACTAATTGGTCAACCAAAATCATTCTAATTCAAATTGAATCCCACTTGACCATATGGACATCCACATTAGTGAGCGTGAGTACTTGGAATTGATCACAAAAGATAACTACAACCACTAGAACCAAGAAATTGTGTGGTGAGTAGCAAGACACGTCCAAATAAATATCTACAACACAACCAAGCCAAGAGGACATAAAATAAGGAGTAAGAAACCAATGAAATTTTATTTCTACATACCCAAATATGACAGCAGTGCAAAAAGTCAAGATGAATTTATTTGCCTTTGATGGTGGCCATCACAATACAGACTAATGGGTCCCACGACAACTTCTTCCCCCCATAAATTCAGTGGGAAAGAAGAAACTAAATTAATCCTTCTGTTTTAGGTTTCGGCCTAATAGAGACGAGGTGATAGAGAGTCAAAACATCTGATGTGAATAATAAAATGAATATAGAAGGACTTACCTCACATAGATTCACAACATTTGTGAAGGAACCATCATGACCTGTCTTGCTAATAGGGATCTGAGAGATATGGGTGGTGTGCCTCTGTAAGGACCCATATCTTCATTTCAGGTATGGTTTCCTTTTCTGGTCGTTTTTGAGTAAAAGGAGTTTTCTGGAAATTTTTAAAGTACACGTTGTGTACTTTTAGAGTACACACCGTGTACTCCTTTTCCGCTCGAAGCTACAAGCTGGCCATGTTTGGTCCACACACACGGTGTATAGGGGTAAAATAGAGGCCACATAAATCAGAGAATGAAAAAATGGAGTACATGCTGTGTACTCAAGAAGTACCCACCTTGTACTTTCTTTTTTTCATTAAACGCACTGGGGTCACGCCTGACGGAAAAAACACACTCCTCATGTTTCTTCATCTGAGAGCGAATCATACGACCGCATTTCAGCTCTATATTCCTGTGATTTCGTCTCATCTCCGTATGAGCTGCCGTCGATTGTGTTGGAACCACAACGGTAAGATCCTCCTTCTCCTAGAGCCCTGTTTTCCAATTTCTCCTCTTTCTAAAGATATCTTGGGTTGAGTGTTTTGGAAGTTTTCTCAGATCATCGACGTTCTAAGGAGAATCAATCATTGTGGTTCACCTATATCGATCTCCTAGCATCGAGGTAGGTGGCTTGTTTCCCTATGTTGAATGTCTTTGAGTTTTGGATGCAAAAAGTGTCACATGCCCATGTATCAGGTATCCTGGGTTTGGGATTTCGATCCTATTGTCTATTTACCTTATATTTCTTGTTATAATATCATTAATTGATGTTGATGTATTATTTATTGCATGTTTGAGGATCACCCCATGGGTATTTTTTCTTGTTTGGATGTTTATCGCCATTCGGCACTGTTTGCCTCTGAGGAAAACCCTATTGCAATTGCTAGATTACTTGTTATAACTGACTGTATGTGTTCCCCGCTGTTTAAATGTTTTGATGAATTGTAGATATTAGGCAAGTAGTATATGAACTTACTTTGGGCTGCTGATAGTCGATTACACTCGACTAGACTGCTCAGGGCTGTGAGATCCAGGTGCGGGAGATCAAATAGGGAATAGACGATTAATTGCTTCCCGTGAGGGTCTGTTGTTTTTAGTTCGTATGCAGGACCAACGATAATCAGACTTTGTGTTTCCCATGAATGTTCTTAGTTTACACATGTATCGAGACCACATGAGTAATTAGATGTATGTGCTTCCATAGTGAGTATGTAGCTATCGTTGCAAGACTATAGGTGAAATTGATGTGAGAGCTTCCCAGAGTGTATTTACGTTGTTTGATTACTAGACTATAGGTGTTTGATGATTTGAGCCACCCAGAGAGTTAGTGTGAATGTTTTTTGGTTGGTTGTGATGAGTCCACCAATCCAGAGAACAAGACTGGGTTTGTACTGCTTGTGGGTAAGGTAGTTCATTTGAGTTACCGACTGTGTTACTTGCTTACCTTGGAATAGAGAGCTTTTCTTGCTTTCCCTGGTTGTTTAATTAAATGAATTTGAATGGTAATTGGTAGGATTGTTATTGGTGTACTCTTAGTTCATTACTAAATTTATTTCCTTTACTATTTTTATATTTCTCACTTACAGTAGGGCACATATCTTGTGGTGGGTGCCTACTGGGATTAGTCTCACACCCTGTTTGGGTCCTTCTTTTCGGCCCAAACAGATTATATGGTTGTAGGTGTGGATATGGATTGTGGCCCTTTTACCACATGTACTTGATTGCTGGTTGGAGCTGGAGTTCAAGGGACTGGGCTTTGGCTTGCGATGCAGCGGGAGTTGCTGTTTACTTTTAGTACATTGGTTTCAGTTGTATTTCAGAACGTTAATTTGTTTACTACATTCCCAGAGTGTCTGTCGCTTGTTTGATTACTGGACTATAAGGGTCTTATGATTTGATCCAACCAGAGAGTCGGTGTGAATTTATTTTTGGTTGGTTGTGACGAGTCCACCAAGACAATGAACAAGCGTGGGTTTGTAATTCTTGTGGGTTAGGTAGTTCTATTGAGTTACCTGATGTGTTACTTTCATACCTTGTAATAGAGAGCTTTACTAGGTTTCCCTAGTGGATTAATTAAATGAATGTGAATGGTAATTGGTAGTATTTTTACCAATGTACTCCTAGTTCATTACTGTATCTATTTCCTTCACTTTTGATATATTGCTCACTGACAGTAGGGCTCAAATCTTGTGGTGGTTTCATACTGGGAATAGTCTCACACCCTGTTTGGGTCCTTCTTTTCGGCCCAAACAGATTATATGGTTGCAGGTGTGGATATGGATTGTGGCCCTTCTACCTCAGGTACATGATTTCTGGTTGGAGCTGGAGAGCATGGGACCAGGCTTTGGCTTGCGATGCAGTTGGAGTTACTATTTACTTTCAGTACTTTGGTTTCAGTTGTCTTTCAGCACGTTGATTTGTTTACTGTTTTCCATAGACACATATACCATACTACGTCATTATTATATCAGACATTGCTTCTACTTGTAGTTTCAATTGTTGTTTGTTGTTTATTTCTTCTGTTATTGTGTATGTTTGTTCTTCTACTATATACTTTACCAAATGAGGGAATAGTTCCCCCACCAACTCACTAAGGCCCTCACTGCTAGTCGGCAGCCTCTGGCATTTGGGGAAACATGCTTGAGGTCATGTGGCAAACTGGGTACAGGGCATCAGTTAGGTGTCTCCGGATTCAGGTCATTACAAAGTGGTATCAGAGTAGGTTTTCGTTCTTCTCTATTACCTTATTGTATTGTGACAATAGACAGGGATATGAATGAATGGGTAGTTAGTACTTAATGGTGCCCGAGAGTAATTAACCCTTGTACAGGGAAAAGAAATATTACCTAGTAATTGTAAATTTCAGTTTTTTCAAGTGTTACAGTTTATTATATTTCACTGTTGGGTGATGGACATGTTCTGTGATGTTAGAGTTCATAGTATTGTGTTTCTATTTTGTTGCAACCTGATGTGATGAGGTTATTCCATCTCATACATCATATAGGTACTTGTTAGGAAATCACATGTAATTCCTTTTTCCATGTCATCTAGGGTGCATTAGAGATTTCATGCTATTGTGATAGATGTCGTGGTAGATTATGCATGATGTTGTGATAGTTGTTGTGATTGAAACACCTCTATGTTGATAGGTTGTTGTTTATTTTTTTAGTTAATTTATCATGGACGCCAAACTTTGGTCTTAGAGGTGTTATGGGCCCTCGAGGGTTGGAATTTGGCGTATCATTGGATTGTGATGTTGTTTACTTGTTGTATGCATTGTCATGATGCCAATAATTGATTCGCTGGGAGTATGGCCCCCCACAGATCCGAATTTGGCACATAGAAGTTTGTTTTTTAGTGTTTTTGGTATTTAGGGCAGTTTCTGAGCTACTGCCCGGAAAAAACCAGAATACACGATGTGTACTTTATTAATACATGTCTTGTAGTTTTAAAACGTTGTTACAGATTGTGTGAATAGAGAAATAGGGATATAGAAAGTCTTCGGGGACACACTGTGAACGATAAGTACACGCCGTGTAGTAGTCAATCGTGTACCCGACCTTATCAATAACAACACGGGTCGGGGAAGCTCGTGTAGTACACGCCGTGTTTTGTAAGAACACGCCGTGTAGCCTTGTTCTAGATACCTGACTGTGTCACGAACAACATGGGTCGATGTTATCTTCTCTTATATACACCGTGTTTTTTCGGAAGACGCCGTGTATGGGTCAGTTGTCTAGATGGTCGTGTAACATGCTACACGGGTCGCTGAACCTGTCTAGTACACATCGTGTCCTTAGTGAACATGACGTTAGTTTAGGATTAAGAGGTTTTTGTAGGTTAGCTGTGTAAAGTGACTTTGGTAGGGGAGTGGAGTTCATGTACACACCGTGTGTTGTGACAACACGTCGTGTAGTCTGGGGTGTCACACGAATAGTAGTGGCAGAAGTACACACTCATGTTAATGGCTTTAACAAACATGTCGTGTAGTTTAAATACATGCCATGTAATCGTGTTTTGAAAACATAAGTGTTTCTCTATCCTATTCTTGTTTTGTACCCTTGTGTTTTCTTACCTTGTTAATCCTAAATCTGGGGTGTGCTTTTGACCTTTGAGGACTATAGAACCATGACGTACTCATGTTTCACGTCAGTGACTAGGTAGTGACCGTACGCCAGATACGGCAGACCAGGGACTACCAGTAGTTCCGCCGAGCGATCCCGAAATGGCACCTACAGTGATCCTATTCACTGGTGACAATGCTCAGTTCAGAGAGGGTTTCATGAGATTCACATAGACCTTCTAGGGAGCTCTGCATCCTGCCCCGTTTATGGAGGGGTTGACGTGGGTTTTTCAACAGCAGCATCCTCCCACTTTTACAAGGAATGGAGGACCTCAGGCTGCATAATCATGGCTAGAAACAATGAATTCCATCTACGAGCATCTGGAGACACCCCCAGATAGAAGGGTGAATCTCGTGACTTACATGCTGCGTGATTCGGCCATGAGATGGTGGGATGTAGTTTTGCAGGCAAAGAGCCACCAAGAAATGGCTTGGGACGAGTTCCAGCATACGTTCTACGATTACTTGTATTCGGCGACACTGAGGGCCAACAGAGCCAGAGATTTTAGGAACCTGTAGCAGGTTACTCTTTTAGTTATGTATTATTCCTCTCGTTTCACTGAGTTACAGTTCTTTACACCTGTTCTGGGAAATGTCGAGCAGTTTTGGGAAAAGAAGTTTGAGGAAGGACTAAAGCTAGAGATCAGATTGTAGGTGAATGTCTTCTAGTTCACTTCTATTACTCTGATAGTAAACCAAGAACTGATCACCGTATAAAATCTGAGGGATAGTAGAGATTTTGACAAGGTAGGTTCAGCATCCAATGTTGATTCATTTCATTCTGACAGCAGGATTCGACATCGAGAGTCTACTCGAGGTGACTCAATGAAGCGAGGTATTTCTTCTGGTAGACGACATCTTCCTTTTGGAAACTAGGTGGTGTTCTATCGGTGTGGAAAGAGCGGGAATAATAAGCCTCAGTGCCCGAGATACCCTGTTGTGTGTCGATCCTATGGAAAGATGGGTCATCTGCAGTGTTTTTGCAGGGTTCTTCTTCCAGTGGCTAGTGAAAGAGGATCTGTTTCTACTCCTTATACTGGAGCATGATTACCAGTTCCATAAGAAATTTGAGGCTGGAGTTCATCAGGTCGTTCAAGCCATGTTAGAGGTTATGGACGCAGTGATCAGGCTTAGGAAGGATTAGATCAGGGATATCAGGCTACTAAACAGGGCTGCGTTGCTGACCATATCTTTTCGATAGTGCAGATTCATCAGGGGTGAGATCCTGGACCTTCCAAAGTTTGCTGTACGATCATAGTAGCCTCAGTTCTATATTCTGCACCTTTCGATACATGAGCTTCTCATCGCTCTATTTTTGTGAACACTATGGAGAGCCTTAGACTTTCTGTCTTTACTTCTAAGGATATGATGACACTAGACACTCCCTTGGGACTTAGAACTGCTAGTGTCCATCAGAGCAAGGATTTCCCCCTTGAGGTTGGTGGGTGTCACTTTTTGGGGTATCTTTATGTCCTTGAAATGACGGGTTATGATGTCATTCTCAGGATGGACTGGTTAGTTTCCATCTAGTCCTTTGTTGGCTGCTATCGCCGAATGGTGAGATTTACATCACTGTAGGTAGGATCTTTTCTTCACAAGGGTCAAAGGGATGTCCAGGTGAGCAGAGCTGGACTAGAGTATCCTGGGTTGGGTGGTGTTACAGCCCAGATTGCTATTTTATATTTGGATAACCATGGTACTTCTCAGATAGATTTCCCTCCGGTAGTTGATCTTTTTTCGGATATCTTTCCAGAAGTATTTTCAAGGTTTTCTCCAGAGAGAGAGGTAGAGTTCTCTTTTGAGCTTTCTCCAGGAGCAGAACTGGTACCCATACCTCCTTATAGGATGGCGATGCCTGAGTTTCAAGAGCTCAACAAATAGTTGGAGGAGTTTTAGGCTAAGGGTTTTATCTGACCCAATACTTCCCCTTGGGGTTCGCTGGTGTTGTTTGCGAAGAATGCTAATGGTACCTTACTGTTGGGTGTGGAATATCGAAAGCAGAACCAGTTGACGGTCAAGAACCAATATAAATTACCGAGGATTGATGATCTTTTTGATAAACTACCGGGAGCCATGGTGTTCATGAAGATCGACATGAGATCTGACTATCATTAGTTGCACGTCAGACCATTGGATATACCTCTTACAGCCTTTCGGAGCAGATGTGGTCTGTATGTGTACTTGGTTATGGCGTTCGGTCTCACGAACGTGCCATCCATTTTCATGGCACTGATGAATAGAGTTTTCCATCCTTACTTGGATACCTTCATGGTGGTTTTTTGTGGATGATATCTTGGTGTGCTGTCAAAATCGACATGACCATGCTACCCATCTTAAGATCGTATTGAGTACACCGAGATAGCATTATTTATATGCTAAGCCGTCAAAGTGAAACTTCTATATTGATGAGATTCACCTCTTCGGTCATGTCATCTTAGATAAAAGAGTATCATTAGACCCAAGAAAGGTGAGAGCGGTAGTTAAATGGAAGCATATTAAGAATTTCTTCGAGGTACAGAGTTTCATGGGGATGGCTGGTTACTACAGACAGTTTATATAAGACTTTTAATGCCTAGCAGCACCGTGATTGGTCTGACCAAGAAGGGGGTGAAGTTTTTAATGTCAGATTCTTGTGAGTCTACTTTTCAAGAGCTGAAGGGGAGGTTGACGTCAGCATCGATACTGGTCTTACCAGAGCCGGTAAAGGGCTATACTATTTACTATGATTCTTTAGGTATCGGACTAGGAGTTGTGCTTAGGCAGGGAGATGGGGTCGTTGCTCACAGGTCTCGGCAGTTGAGGCCACACGAAAGGAACTATCCTATGCACGATCTGGAGTTGGCTGCTGTTGTTCATGCTTTGTGTTGTTGGAGAAACTATCTGCTAGGAGAGAATTTTTTGGTATATACTGACCACAAGATCCTCAAGTATATATTCACATAGCGTGGATTAAATCTGAGATAGCGGAGGTGGGTCAAGTACCTACAGTCTTTCTACTTTGACCATGCTTATACGCATGGGAAAGGAAATGTTGTTACAGATGCACTGAGTAGGAGGACTCAGTTACTGGCAGCTCAGGAGGCCAGTAGTGAGTGGCAGTTTATGGTTCTTTTCTACGAGATGCACATGGAGGTGCATGATAGATAGGGACATACCTTTCCCTCTTCTGTGGCTGTTACATCTACTTTTCTTGATCTAGTGCGGATGAGGAAACTATCAGATTCAGAGGGCTTAGTCATTCAGGAGAGTGTGTTAGGAGAGGACCATCTTCCTAGATGGACAGTGGGTGAGGATGACGTCTTGCGTTTCTAGGGACGCGTATGGGTGCCAGCAGACATACAAAAGGAGATGATGTGGGATTCTCATTCCTCAATTTGGTCAGTTCATTCAGGCGTCACCACCATGTATCATGATCTACATCACTAGTACTGGTGTCCAGGAATGAAAAGAGATTTTGTTGAGGTTTTCATGAGATGTTCGACTTGTCAGTAGGTGAAATAAGAGCATTAACGACCAACATGGATTTTACACCAGTTACCCATTCTGAATGTAAGTGGAACGATGTCATGATGGACATCGTGACCGGATTTACGTGGTTGCCTTGAGGGAATGATGTTGTTTGTGTTCTCATCAACAAGCTTACGAAGGTTTCCCAGTACTTAAAGATCAAGGAGACCTTTACTGTTGATGATTTGGGAAGACTTTACATCCGAGAGATTGTATGTCTGCATGACGTTCCACACTCTATTGTTTCAGAATGGGATGTGCGCTTTATTTATCTATTCTGGTAGGGGATTCATAGGGCTTCTGTTACACAGGTACTCTTGAGTACAACATACAATCCCTAGACTGATGGCTAGTCCAAGAATATGATCCAGGTGCTTGAGGATATGCTCCGAGATTGCATTTTGGTCTTTAGCGGTTCTTCGGAGAATCATATCCATCTTGTGGATTTCTACTACAACAATAGTTTTTAAGCAACTTTTCAGATATCACCTTACGAGGCCTTGTATTGTAGGCCATGCCGATCACCTTTATGCTGGCTGGAGGCAGGAGAGGCAGCTTTGCTGGGACCTCATCTTGTTTAGGAGACCTTAGAGCAGATAGAGTTGATTCAAAAAAGGATGGCTACATCACAGTCTCAGCAGAAGTCTTTTGCAGATCAGCGGAGATGAACTCTAGAGTTCGAGGTCGGGGATTAGGTATTCTTGCATGTCACACGGATGTTGGGACACAAGAGGATCGAGAGAGATGGTAAGCATTCACAGCAGTACGTCGGGCCATTTTTAGTGTTGGAGAGAGTTTGTCTGGTTTCCTATCAGTTGTGGTTACCTCAATGGTACTAAGCTATGAACGACGTCTTCCATGTTTCCTAGCTCCGATGTTACTTTTTTAGACCCTCCTCAGTTATTTTAACCTGAGGAGGTTGTGCTTAAAGTTTATGCGTCATTTTAGAAGCATATTATCTAGAATGTTGATCGTAGTATCAAGGTTCTCTAGGGGTAGTCTATTCCTCTAGTATGGGTGCTATGGCAACACGGGCAAGTACAGGACGAGACCTGGGAATGAGAGGCCGATGTGTGATCTTAGTGGCCAGAGCTATTCGGGGTTTCTTCTTCTCCTCCATGTTAGGTAAATTCAAGGTCAAATTTCTTTAAAGGGGGAAGTTTGAAAGAACCCGGATCTTCATTTCAGTTATTCTTTCCTTTTATGGTCATTTTGGTGGAAAAAGGAGTTTTTCTAGAAATATTTTAAGTACATGTCGTATACTTTCGGGGTACACGCCATGTAGTCCTTTACCGCTTGAAGCCACATGCAAGACAAGTTCGGGCCACACACACGGTGTGTAGGGGTGAAGTGCATGACACTTAAAGTGGAGTAAGAAAAAATGGATTACACGCCATGTACTCAAGAAATACATACCGTGTACTTTTTGTTTCATTAAACACACCGGTGTTACGCCTGATAGACAGAACAAAATATTTCTCAAGGTTCTTTGTCCAAGAGTGACCCGTATGACCGCGTTTCTTCTCCGGATTCCCAAGCTTCCGTCTGATCTCCGTTTCTGCTTCCGTTGATTGCATTGGAACCGCAACGGTAAGATCTTCCTTCTCCTAGAGCCATGTTTTCCAATTTCTCTTCTTTCTCAATATATCATGTGCTGATTGTTTTGGAATGTTTCATAGATCTTCGACATTCTAAGGATAATAAATCATCATGGTTCATTTATATCAATCTCCTAGCATCGAGGTAGGTGGTTTTTTCCTTACATTGAATGTCTTTGAGTTTTTGTTTCAAATGTGTCGGATACCCATGTATCGGGTATCCCGAGTTTGGGATTTTGATCCTATTGTCTATTTGACTTATATTTCATTTTATATTATGAGTAATTGATGTTAATGTATGCCTGGTTTCATGTTTGAGGATCACCCCATCAGTGTTTTTCCCTGTGTGGCTATTTATCGCTGTTTGGCACCGTTTGCCTGTGAGGAAAACACTATTGCAATTTCTAGTTTACTTGTTAAAACTGACTGCATGTGTTTCCTATTTTTTAAATGTTTTGATTCATTTTAGATATTAGCCAAGTAGTTGTTGAACTTACTTAGGGATGCTGACAGTCGATTACATTCAACTGGACTAATCAGGGTTGTGAGAACCTGGTGCGGGAGATCAAAGTGGGAATAGACAATTAAGTGCTTCCCAAGAGGGTCTGTTGGTTTTAGTTTGTACACATGAACCTATGGGAATCATACTTTGTGAATCCTAAGAGTGTTCGTAGTTTTCACATGTATCAAGACCACAGGAGGAATTAGACGTAAGTTCTTTCTCAAAGAGTCTGTAGCTATCGTTGCAATACCATATGGGAATTGACGTGAGAGCTTCCCAGAGTTTCTATGCCTTGTTTGATTACTGGACTATAAAGGTCTTCTAATTTGAGCCACCCAGAGAGTTAGTGTGAATTTATGTTTGGTTGGTTATGACGAGTCCACCAAGACAAAGAACAATCTTGGGTTTGGAATTCTTGTGGGTTAGGTAGTTCATTTGAGTTACCTACTGTGTTACTTTCGTACCATGTAATAGAGAGCATTGCTAAGTTTCCCTGGTGGTTTAAATAAATGAATGTGAATGGTAATTGGTACGATTTTTACCGATGTACTCCTAGTTAATTACTGTATTTATTTCCTTTACTTTTGATATATTGCTCACTGACAGTAGGGCTCAAATCTTTTGGTGGTTGCCTACTGGGATTAGTCTCACACCCTGTTTGGGTCCTGCTTTTCGGCCCAAACAGATTATATTGTTGCAGGTGTGGATATGTATTGTGGCCCTTCTACCTTAGGTAAATGATTTCGGGTTGGAGCTGGATAGCATGGGATCGGGCTTTGGCTTACGATTCAGTTGGAGTTACTGTTTACTTTTAGTACTTTGGTTTTAGTTGTATTTCAGCACATTGATTTGTTCACTATTTTCCATAAAAACATGTACCATACTGCATCATTATTATATCAGAAATTGCTTCTACTTGTATTTTCAATTTTTGTATGTTGTTTATTTCTTCTATTATTGTGTATGTTTGTTCTTCCATTGTATACTTTACCAAATGACGACATAGTTTCCCCACCGACTCACCAAGGCCCTCACTGCTAGTCAGCAGCCTCTGGTTTTTTGGGAAACATGCTTGAAGTCATGTGGAAAACTGGGTATGGGGCACTAGTTAGTTGGCTCCGGATTCGGGTCATTACAGCCTCAACTTTGTAGGAGAAGGTGGTGCGCAACACCTTCACATAGGGGAAGAGGGGGGGGGGGTTCACCTCCCTTTTTGTTTACTCAATAAATACATTAAATTCCATGTTTTATTTAATGAATCAGTATAATATTAATAATAATTATAATAACCTCCATTTTATTAGTATTACTATTCATTGTTACACATCTGTTATAAATACCAAAACTCCAAATTTACATCTTGTTTAATTAAAATTTGTCCACCCAAATTTAATTAGGTAAATATTCAAACTCATTATTATTTAACTAAATTCACTAAACATAATTCAATTTAATTCATTCCCCCTTAAAACCCTATTTAATTACATTCTATTCGTCATAATTTAATTTAAATAATTCTCTGTCCTCCGTCTCGTCCGCATTAAATTCGCTCACATTATTTAATTAAATAAATCCCACATTTCACATTAATTAAGTAAATTTTCTCAACCTTCACATTAATTAAACTAAAATTTATATTTCACTTAAATTCATGAAATTCAACTTCACCTAGAATTTAATAAAATTAAAACATTTAATTAAATACATTTTACTATTTGAATTAATGTATATTTTTTATCCCAAAACTGAAAACTGGGTAAATGACATTGTTTGACTCATGTGGTCTGACAAAACATTAACAAATCGTGCGGATGTCACAGGATACATGGTATCTCATGCACGACTGACCCAAATGTTTTTGAATAATTGTTTGTAGCCCATGTAAACACCATTACAGGGTCTGGTTCTCCCAAATCCCATCGAACCACCCCAGAAACTTCTCAATCCTTTACCCAAGCACGATATTGACACTTTAAACAATCCCAACTCATAGAAATTCATCAAAATGATTTGTTTTAAAACTAACCATTCTGTAAAATGAAAATGTTCAAAAATATTCATATTCTAACCTTGTTAAAAAAATATAGGTCATTAAAATTACCCACATCAAAAAGTAATCATGTCTAAGAAGCTATCATGAACTACTACAATACAAACAAACCCACCATGGTCAAGAAGTCTCAATTTAATAATCAAAATTCATTCCCCAATGCCCAATATACCTTTCAAACATCACATTACCAAAGGGAAAAACATTTAAAACCCTATCCAAAGCTTCGAATCTAACCCAAAACATTGGAACAATACATAACCAACCCCAAAAAAATAAGAGAGATGATCAGGTCTTTGTCTCCTCAATCACTTTCCCATTGGTTCATTCCACGAGTGGTCATATCATTCTATGGAAAAACTCTTAAACCATGAGTCATTCATTTAATGACATTTATGACCCATTAAACCCACACTCACTCTTAAACCAATGACATTCCTTTAAAATGAAACCACCACGAACTGTACAAATATAGATGTCCTTACCCATATTATAGGGACCTTCCCATGCCAATCCATTACATGAATTTTAAAACATTTTTTGACCAAACACAAATAATGGAGTTACCCAATTAGAAACTCATCCCATGGCCCACCTAGATAATAACCACTTACGAAGCACAACAACATTAAAATCATTCGAATGGATTAAGGCTGATGCTACATTATTGTCTCTAGGATGAGGTCAAGAGAGTTGACTTTATCCTATCCATTGTAAGATAACACTAAGAGTAAACTCTGGTCACTAAGAAGATCAGTCGATTTTTCACCAGTAAAATATTTAGGAAAACCTCAGCTTGACATACCAATGTGTCAGCATCCAAAACCACATGCCTATACCACCTAATCCATCCTGTATTATTTTAATGATCACCACTAAAACTATTCCGAAAACTAATATGGTTATAACATTTTGATCACCCCAAATCAAAAAAGAATCAAATCATTTTCCAAAACTTATGGGACACTACCCATCATAGGAATGTCCATGTCATAGAAAGAAATGAGTAGTCATTCTCAATCACACAAGTTTAGAAACATCTTAAACTCATGTGGGACATTCATCAAACCGTTATTACAACATCAAAATCTCTTATGAAATCCATAAGCTAAAATAACAACCATGTCAAAACATCTAAGGCACAAAAAAAGTTCTCCTAAGCAGTGAGATAAACATACCTAAATATCAAAAATGCAGCACTCCAAAGTAAACTCAAGAACATCTTTAACAGGTGACCATGCCTAAGGAATTTCTATCCTATATAACAAATAATTCCTAAATTATTATTCCGACATCAAGAGTCAAGATACAAAAAAACACATCTGAACAGTGAAGTCCGTAATTGAAACCCAAAAGTCCTACTACATAATATTTCACAAAAATACTACCAAATTAAAAAATCTCATAGTGGAAACATGACATCTCATCTCTAAGGGAGATACATACCATGTGCTAGTCCCTTATGATAAATACATGTGGAACCTATATCTAAGTCACGAAAAATAGAAATCACCAGGCTCAAAAGACCTTTTTGATTTCATACATTTTATTAATTCATTTCAACTTTTAAAAACTAGACTAAATTTTATCAAAATCAACATATACTTTTCACAATAATGAACTAGTTTTTTCAAACAACTCGCCAAGGGATATACAGGAAATTTATAAGAAATCATCTTATTCAACACATAAAAATTAGAGGAATATCATTTTAAACAGGGAATATAGCATCTATTTTAGTTTTAACAAATAATGAGACCTCTTAGGGTTCCATTAATTTAATCCAGTTACATTAAAAATACTACCAAGAAGTGATATGAGTGGACATATACCAATACCTAAAGTGCATGTACACTTTACATAAGGAATTCAGCTCTCATTTAACCAAATTAAATTTCAATATAACAATATAAATATATCTGCCACATTTTCAGTTTTTCGAATACCCGGGTTACCATTTTTTTCAACCCATATATTTATTTACACCTAAAAAAATCTCTACCATGTAAACATCAGAAATTAGATAGAGACATGCTATAACATAGAATCATGGAATAACACCAATCTGGTTAACCACAATGGAATCATGTCAAATAACCACGAAAATCATATTAAATACTTAACTGGAAGATGATATCTAAAGAGGCATGCTAAATTAGATCAAAATATGGAATTCCAACGAATACACACAATCAAAATTAGAAGACATCCTACAATTGAAACAACATGGAACGTTATATGAATGGAATGTAAATATTTATGTTCTTAATATGATGCATGTAATGAATCTTCTTCACTATATAAGGCCAAGGAAAACATCCAAATTTCTCAAAATCAATTAGAAGTAGAAAATACCCAAGTCACTCAAGGTGAAATCTTATCAACTATAACTTTGAATTGAATAAACATCGATTCTCATCACTGGCCACATGGACATTCCCTGTACATGGGGTGATCAGTCCCAGCCATGATTATTAACCGAGTGTCGACATTGTCCTAGTCTCAAGTCTACCATACCAAAATAGAAATACAAATAAAAAAAGGGAAGACCATGTGCCCCTATAATACCACTATTTAACATGCAGACCTAACTAACCCTCAAACAAGTAGTCAGACCGGTCGCCAAAAGACCTCAAACCCATCTCCCTAGAATCTATAGGTTATCGAATAACAATGAGGGTATAAGGATAGTCAGTGGGGAGAATATACCCCCACATCATATTGTACAATGGAAATAGATAGTAAGTAAACTAAGAGAGGAATCATATATAATACATTAATCAATTGAGTAAGAAAAATGTAAAATGACAGTTAGACAATGAATTCATGTCAATGTGATAAATATTTGAATGTAGTTAAAAAATATCATTCTTTACATATCTGTACATAAATAAGGAAATGTCACAAATCCACTTGGGAGATCACAATTACCATTTGGATATCCCACTTAGTCATTTTCTCCAAACTCCTTGTTACATGAAAACAACAACATGTAATTTATATGGTCCTATAAACAGGTTGTGTCTACTCGAGTACCATAATGAAATTGCGGATCAAATATGGTGGGAGATGTAAAAATCAGAAGGCTAGGAAAACCAGTGTCTAACTCAGTATTTATAATATAATAAAATTATACATCATGATTGTATATCAAAGAAATAATAGAATTGATTAAATAAGCAACAACCCATATAGGTTCTTATGGGACACTTGGAGACGATACCTACTTTAACCCACGACTGGTATTTATGATAATATCAATTACATATATATTTATATAGTAAAAGTATATATACATATAAATAGATATATATTCATAACTTCCTCATATATTAACCAAGCGCATACCAACAGTAAATGGAAGTATACCCTGGATACTATTTATGGCAAGACCAAGATGCAATGCACCGACATTCAATACAATGGGAAGCACTTATGTCTTTCTCGAGGTCCAAAGTCCAAGATGTCTCATGATCTGATGGAAATCAACATAGAAGATCACAATGTATTCCTACCTGGGGATCCTACGGTCCTTTGTAAAATTATATTTGATGTATTGAGACATAACACAGAGATATTCGTCAACAAAAGTAGTGCAAATGGTCTATCCCCTAGCTCAACTCCACGGGCTCTCACAGTCTATGGAGGGTCAATAAAAAAACTAACATATTCTTTCTCCCCAAGGGCTCTCATGGTCCCTTGTCTCCCCGTCCTATACAAGGATTATCCATTCACAACATATAATGCATGATGAATTTGACCTTTCATGCATTTCATTATCCTATTTTACTAACATATAAGTAAGAATATTCACATTTATACTTAATAAAAACCATATTAAGTATTTCAATTAAAATACTATCATGGGAATCACATTCAACTCATATATACGAGGTCAGGGCCTCTCATTCATCTCATTGGGAATACTGAAATCCATTCGTTAAATCCAAAATTAACTAGGTACACAAATCCCATTAATTAATTCATCAATTAATTAATAAAAAACACAATTATTATCTCATAATTAATTTTCTAGAATTAATTATTTTATTATAAATCAAAACTCACCATATTCAAATACTAACTAAAATATCTAGATCCTAATATCAATGGTGCATAATTAATTCATAATTAATTCTATCAACATGCCAAAAATTTATTTCTCATAATTAATACTTTGATTAATTATCTCAATTATAAATCTCAAAGATCATAATTAGTTCATAATTCATTAAATAAAATTATCAAAATTAATATCTCATAATTAAAACCTTTATTAATTATTTCAGTTACAAATCTCAATTCACATAATTAATAATCAATAAATTATCTCAACATATACAATTTTATATCTTATAATTAATCTCCCAATTTAATATTTGAATTAATAATCTTAAAACACATAATTAATAAACAATTAATTATCTGAAACAAAGTAATTTCATATCTCATAATTAATCCCATTATTAATTATAACAATTACAATTCTAAAATACCAAAATTGATTTACATTTAATTATAATAGCTTATCCACTTTAATATATCATATGTAATGTTGTGATTAAATATTTCAATTATAATTCTCAAAGAACATAACTAATTTATAATTAATGTTATCAACATAGCCAATTTTATATCTCATAATTAATCTCCTTATTAATTATCTGAATTAAAAAACTC
Source organism: Viscum album (assembly GCA_963277665.1). Lineage (NCBI taxonomy): Eukaryota > Viridiplantae > Streptophyta > Magnoliopsida > Santalales > Viscaceae > Viscum > Viscum album. Next base: position 1,728,513,464 of record OY728140.1, read on the forward strand.
AAAAAACAAGATTAATTTACAAGTAATTATCTAAACATTGTCCAATTAATATCTCATAAATAATCCCATGATTAATAATCTCCATTACAATTCTCAATGAACATAATTAATTCCTAATTAATTACCTCATCATGGCGAATTTTATATCTCATAATTACTCCCCCAATTAATTATCCCAATTTAAAATCTCAAAACACAAAATTAATTCGGAGTTAATTTTCTCAACATAGATAATTTAATATCTTATAATTATTCACCCAATTAATTATATCAATTAAAATTCTCAATGAAAAAAATTAATTCACAATTAATTATTTCATTATATCCAACTCATTAATTCATAATTATTTATCTCATGTTATCTAACCCAATACTCAAAATTACGACTTAACCCAATTGTATCAACATGTAAGTGATATAATAGAAAATAAAATATTAGAATGCTAAACGAGCATATATTTCTAATCATTATATTTTTAGCTTGACGTTAGTGTAAATATGTTGTAAGGGTTTTAATAAAAAACATGATTATGTAATCTAATAATCTTTTTACTAATAAACAATACAATCAGCATTTCCAGTCTAGTTTCCCAATAAACATAATTAAACAACTACTAAATTTTATTAATTATGAAAAGTTGAAGTACTAAAATCAGATAATTGGAAGAGTAAAGGTATTCTAAGTCAAACTGCATCCCGTTCACGCATACACACTTCACAGTAATTAGTGCATGTACATGGAATTGATCACAACACCTAACAATAACAATAGAAAGCGACAATTTATGTAGTGAAGACTTACAGAAACCCAAACAAGTATTCGCAACTCATCCAAACCATAAAGACCGAAAATAAAAAATTTTAAACCATTTAATATTAATTTAACCTTACCTGAATATGGAGACGGTGAACCAAATCATGTGAAATCAGTTATCCATTTTCCACAGTCATCGGAATATGGACCAAAAGGGCCCAAGACATCTTCCACACTGCCTAATGTCAGGAGAAAAGAAGACACAGAACTAATCCATCAGTTTAAGGATTCGGCCTAATGAAGAATGGGTGAAAGATAACTGAAATAACCGATAGAAATAACGAAACACATGGAGAAGGACTTACAATGGTGAGATGGTCAACATTAATGAAGTAAAAATCACGATCCGGTGTGTGTAGAGGGAGTCGAGAGATGGTGGTGGTGCGCCATAACCATGGTGGATAATGGGGAGTACGATGCTCCTTCACCTAGTGGAGGGGGGTGGGTGCACCTCTATTTTGGTTTTTTCTATAAATAAATTACATTATAAATTTTATTATAAGAATAAATATAATTATAAAAATAATATTAATATACATTGTTTTGTTATTTATACTATTTAATATTACACCTTTTTTATAAATATCAAAACAACCCCATTTACACCTAATATAATTAAATTAATTCCAAATAAATTTAATTAAATGAATTCTTAAACTCATTATTATTTAATTAAACTCTCTGAACATAATTTAATTAAATTATTTCTCCTTTTCTACACCATTTAATTAAATTCTCTTAAAAAATGAAACGAAATTATTTATCCATCGTCCATCTCATACTTATTTAATTAAATTCTCATAATTTATTTAATTATATATATACAATGCTTTAATCAATTAATTAAATTCACTCATATTTCACATTAATAAAATTAATACCTCATTTTGGAACAATTCAATTAATTCCCCTAACCTTCAATTTAATAAAATGAATCCCTCATTTCACTACATTTTATTAAAACTGGTTTTACAATTGGATGTAATAAAATTATTTTAACCCAAAACACAAAAATGGGTAAACCACGCTGTTTGAATAAAAAATTCTAACAAACCATGCACAAACTACATGGACACCACTGGATACTTGGTATCTCATGGACGTTAGACCCACATGACAAGACTAATCATGTACAACTCATGTAATCAACTCTTCCATCTTTGGTGTTCCTGAAACCCATCAAACCACCCAAGAAACTCCTCGAGACATTACCCACTCTATATATAGAATCATTAAACCATCCCAGCTAATAGAACATCGTAACAATGATTGGTTTTAAAACATACCTGTCAGTAAAATGGAAAAGTTCAAAAAAAATTGTATTTTAATCCTATTCAAAAAAACAAAGGACATTAGAATATTGGTTTTAATTAATAAAATTTAACCCAGAACTCAAAACTAGGTAATCCACATTGTTTGACTCATAATGTATGATAGTTTTTTGCATAGACCATGAAGACGCCACTAGATACTTCATATCTCATGTTTGGTAGACCCACACAATTAGAGTAACTATGTATAGCCTGTGTAAAAACCTATGTCGAGTCTGGTGCTCATAAAACCCATCAAACCACACGGAAAAATCCTAAAGATATTACCAGAGACTAATATCATCATTTTAAATGAACCCAATTCATGAAACATCATCTCAGTTCCTGGTTTTAAAAATGACATATCATTAAAATGAAAAAGATAAAAAACATATGTATTTTAACCCGGTTCAAAATAAAAATTGTACATTACAGTAGCGATGGCCTTGGGTGTGATAATGGGGAATTTATGCCTTCATTGAAAGATTAATGTAGCAGAAGTAAACAGATAAAAAATGTGAAAGTAGTAATAACATGCAAGATGTAACAGCTGAATTAATAAACAAATGGAGTACACATATATAAATGATTCATGATACATATGTCAGGAAAATAGAAAAACAAGTTACAATACTATAATATAGTACTAAACCAATTTATATAGAAAATAAATAAGCTCCAGCAGCATCTCAAGCCTCTGCATGGCCCCATGCACCCCAACACCATAGGAATCTTGTACCTAATGTAGAAGAGTGCTTTCCCGTATCTATACATGAAAAAATATAATTTTTTTGGGCCCAAAATCATGACCCAAATAGGGTATGAGACGAATCCTAGTAGGAAACATTCCAAAGATCTATGTCGAATAGTCAGGGAATATATATATGGAAGGCATTATGTAAAAAGAAGCAATAACTAGGAAGTACTCAATTGCAAACCATCCAAAATTTCCAATTTAAATCTTTTTCATATATCATGTAAGTAGTAAAAAACAAATGGGTAACCCACGGGGATGTACTCATAGCCTAACCCATCAGGTTCAACCAAAAAAAGTCAATAAAACCTCTGGGAAATAATCACAATCTAACCCCTCTAGTTTAGCTATAGTAAACACTCTCTCAGGATGAACTCTCCGTCAATTCCCCCTGTGGTCTCGTATCGGTAACTATAGAAACTATGGGGAATCACTCAGCATCTAATTACCCATGTGGTCTTGTAAATAGGAATCTACAAACACTCGGAGGGAGGACTTACGTCCACCCCTTCAATAGTCTCCCAACATAAAGTATACAGACACTCTGGAGAAGCCCTCAGTGTCCATTCTCCCAATGGTCTACTACACCGGGTTCCCACAGCCCCGTGTAAACAATTGTGCACAAACAGTATATGGTAGCCAATATAAACCTCAGAAACTAATTGGCTAAACATTATAGATTATATTTGAGCATGTTAAAAAAAATCACTCCATTCTAACAATATTAGGAATGGAAAAAAACACCTAATAGGATATGCTATAACAAATGGTCTGAATGAATTAATCATGGGTAAAAACATCCAAACAAGGAAAATATCCCTATTAACCATCATAAATCCTCTACTCAAGCACACAAGGCATAGTACGCAATAACAGAACTATTAACTATAAACATGCAAAACCCTAAACAAGGCTATTGTCAACATTTGAACATATAACTCAAAGACTGACTACAGAAAGGAACAATATACCTACCTTGGTGCTTTATAGACGATATACATGAACCACAGGACTTGAATCTCCCTAGAATGTCGTAGTTCTAAAAACACTAAAAATGTTCATCTGAGGAATTCTAAGGAAAGGGAAGAATTCAAGATACAGGGCTCTAGAAGAAGGAAGATCTTACCAAGGTGATTCCAACTCAATCGATTGAAGTCGATTGGGAGAACAGATGATGCATCGGGGGATAGAGAAGATTTGCGCCATACAGTCACTCCTGGATGAGACAAGTCGAGAAGGAAGAGGTTATGTCGATTAGACATGTCCTCAGTCTGTTTAATTAAATAAAAATGAAAATAAAAGATGTTTATTTTAAAATGTCAGGTTGTGTACTTACATTTATGGAGCTCCGCTTTAATCAGTCTCCGGGTCACCCTACCCGGCCATGTGATCGACCATTACATGGCCAGCACACGACAACCCACAGAAACCGAGTACAAAATGTGTACCTATATGTACACGTTGTGAACTCCTAAAATTTATAGAATTTTTAATTTTCTCAAAAACTACTAGAAAAGAAAGACATTCTAAAAAGGAGATCTAGGTTCTTAAAAACATCCCCCCTTAAAAAATGTGTCCCCGAATTTCCCTAACAATGTGGCGTAGAAGAAGAATCCTCAAACTGCTCCGACCACTGTGATCGTACATCAGCTTTCCAATCCCAGGTCTCATACTATACTCACTTTTTCTGCCATAGAACTCATACTAGAGGAACATACTATCCATGGGGGACCTTCTCACTTTGATCAACAATCCAGATAGGATGCTCCTCAAATGAGGGGTCCACATCTAACTATACCTCCTCAGGTTGGAAAACATAAGATTGGCATGGGAATTAATGCTTCTACTATGATATGTTGAAAAAGTTGTCCATAGCCCGATACATATGAGGCAACTACGACCAATAGGCTACCTTCCTGACTCTCACCAAAACCTCAAATGGTCTAACAAATCCCCGCGAAAGCATTCCCTGTCTTCTAATCCTCATATGTCCCAAACTTGGTTTGACACATAGAAAAACCTATTCTCTGACCTTGAACTATAGATTTCATCTCCCTCAATCATAAAAGGACTTATTTTGTGACTTTTCAGTACCTATCAATTTCTAAATCAACTTTATCTGCTCTGTGTTCTCATGGAAAAGATGCGGTCCCAACATAGCTTCCTCTCCTACCTTCTAGAAAAATAGTGTTGATAATATTGGCCTACCATTCAATGCCTTATAAGGATCCATCTAAATTGCTTCTTGAAAACCATTATTGTAGGAAAACTCTAAAAGACCTATTTAATTCTCCCAATAACCTCCAAATTCTACGAATCATGCTCGAAACCTGTCCTCAAACACCTGAATCTTACACTCAGATTGGAAATCTTTTTGGGGATCATATGTTGTACTCATAAGTACCTGTGTAACCAACTACATCATTAGTCCCTTCACAACCCGAGAAGTAAAATGTTCTTCCCTCTCTGAAACAATGGAGTGTGGAACCCCATATAGTCATACAATCTCTCAGGTGTACAACCTACCCATATCATTTACACTGATGGTCTCCACTATTGGAATGAAGTGTGGAACCATCGTGAGTTTGTCAATGAAATCCCATGTTGTATTATTTCCTTGAGGTTACCTCAGTAAACCAATCACAAAGTCCATCATGACAACATTCCCTTCCACTCCAAAATAGGTAACTGCAGAAAGAGAATTGTTGGTCATTGATGCTCCTCCATCTCCTACTGATAGGTGGAACACCTCATGAAAAAACAACCAACATCTATCTTCATACATGTCCCCCAATACTGATGATGTAGATCACGATACATCATGGTGACACCAGGATAAACTGCCAAAACTGGGGAATTGAAATTCCTACATTAGATCCACGTGTATGACTTCTAAAACCCACACACACCCATGAAAAGGAATGATCTCATCCTCACCTATGGTTCATCCAGGAATAGGGTCCTCTACTGACAAACACTCCCATAGGACTTTTCCTTCATAATTTGATAGCTACCTCAGTCGCACTTGATCAAGTAGAGTAGGTGCAACCACTATAGATGAAAGAAACTTATGTCCCTATCTGTCATGCACCTCCAAATTCATCTTCGAAAATATATCTATAAGATACCACTAACTGTTGGCCTCCTGAACTACATGTAACCAAGTCCTCCAACTCAATGCACCTGCCACAACTTTGCCTTTCCCAAACAAGTTGGAAAGATCAAAGTCAAAGTACTGAAGTTACTCAACCCAACTTCACTGTCTCATATTCATATTGCACTTATTGAAGATATACATTATAATTTTGTGGTCGGTGAAATCCACAAAATGAGCTCCCAACAGATAATGTATCCAATAGTTTCAGGATAGAACAACTACATCAAAATAAATATAGTACATCAAGTAATTCCACTCATTTGACCACAACTGTCGAGACTCGTACACAACGACTCCTTATCTCTGTATAAGAATAGATCCCTACCTGATTCATGATGCATCATAGTAAATTGTATAGATCTTTCTTGGATCTTGTAATGATAGTATTAGTTCTGATGTCATCCTCCCCTTCAGCTCCTAGAAGGTTACCTCACAATAATTTGAACATAAGTACGTCGCACCCTTATAAGCCAGAACCATCAGTGGCACTAATAAGTGTGAAAAGTCTTGTATGAATCATTTGTAGTAACCAGCCATCCCTAGAAAACTCCTCACCTCAGAGACAATCATTGGCTAAAAACAAGAAAATACTATGCTGACATTCTCTGGGACTATTTATACTCCTGTCTCTGAGTTAACATTACCCGAGAAGTGAATGTGGTCCATCCATAAGTATAATTTAAAGATCTTATAATATAACTGATTCTCTCTTAGTGTACTCAAACCAATCTCAATATGGGTAGAATTGTCATGTCGAGTGTGATTTTACACCAAGATATCGTCCACAATGACTTCCATGGAAGAATCCATATACAGACAGAACACTCGTTTCATCAGTGCCATGAATTTAGCAGGCACATTTGTGAGATTGAATGGAATAACCACATAATCGTATAGATTATACCTACTCCAAAAGGATGTAAGGGGTATATTATATGGTCAAATGCACAAATTATGGTAACTAGATCTTTTTTCAATCATTGAGACCACCCGGGCTCTTTGAAACTGATCATAGAGATCATCATTCCTTGGTAAAGTATATAAGTTATGGGCCACCAACTGGTTCAACATCTGATAATTCACACAATGTCTGTGGTTACCGTCTTCATTCTTTTCAAAAAACATAGCTGAACCCCAATGAGAATTACTGGTTCAGATAAAACCCTTTGCCTACAACTCCTCCAAAAATTTCATGAGATCCTGTAACTCTGGTTTAGATATACCATTAGGAGGAAAGGACACATGTTACACTCCTGGAACACGCTCAATATAAAATTATACAAGCTCCTACATAGGAAAACATGAAATTTCCTCAAGAAAGACATCTCTAATATGATCCAACACTAGAGGAAATTCAAACATTGATGTCCCCTGGTCATCCATATATACAATAGTAATCTGAGCTGTAACTCCTCCCGACCCATGATGCACGGGTACTTCTCTACTTTCCTATACATCCCACTTGCATTAATGCAAAATCATACCACCCTCTAGGGACATAAAACACACCATTTGGTGTTAGTATTCAAAAACATCCTGGAAGAGAACTAACCAGTCTATTTCAAGGATGATGTCAAATCTGGTCATCTCTATGATATAGAGGTCCCAAAATAAGTGATACCCACCAACCACATGAGGGATCTACTTTTACTGACGTACACTAGTCATTCATGTCCCCAACAGAGTGTCTAAAATTAAGATATCAGTAGAAGAAGAGATACAGAGCCCAAGGATCCCCACAATAGAAACAAATATAAAGCTGTCAGAAGACCCTATATCGAAAAAAGAAGAAGCTGAAATAGAGGCAATAAGATTAGTAACTAAAACTGTAGAGGTTTTGTGGTCCTGCTCCTACTGGGACAAATCCACTACAAAATACTAGCATATTCTGCGGCCCTGTGACACTGCATGACTACCCAAAGCCGATCCATCCAGTTAGCATTGAAAGCCTTTCGACTGACCTCCAGATTCGTGACCTCCTCCTCAGTCTAAACTACTGGAATAACTTCAGTTCCCAGACTGATAAGATACTAGTGGTGCTACTTCTAAATGTGGACTCATTGATGAAACCTTGTCTCCACCTGTTGGAGAGAAAAACTGACAGAGACACTGAAGATGGCCCATCTTGCTGTAAGATCAGCACTCGATTGGGTCCCGTAGGAAAAGTGGCATTGTATTCCCATTGTTCCAGCACTTGTAGCACACCACATGACCACCAAAAGTAGTGTCCCACTTCCTTATATCCCCACGCTTAGTCTCACTATGAAGTATCCTATTGTCAATAAGAGGGGTACCGGTTACAGACATTGAGTTTCCCTTGCTCATAGTTCTAGAGACCCTTAGATCTCACCCCATGATTAGTGCATTATTGGATATAGAGGTGATTAAATTCAACATGTTGATGTTCACCAGATATAGTATGTTGTGCGTGATACCATTCTCAAACTTACATTCTAGATATAACTCATCACCTCCTATAATAGGCAACAAAACGTGGAAACTCTATTAAGATTGATGAATTCTACATAACAGAACGAGTACCCTGCTCAAGACTCATGAACACTCGGGCTTGATCGGATCTCAAGGTCTCCAGGTAGAATTAATCATAGAAGGATTACTGGAAATCATCACACATCATAAATTACTGATGTCCCAACTTTGAGATCACATCCCACTATCTCTAGGTGGAGTCCTGAATCATATAAGTAGGTGGCTTCACCATCGTATCTAGAGCCGTATCTAGATGCTCGAAGATATAAAGGATGGATTATAACCATGACATAGAATCCTAAGGTCCTCCATCCCCTGTGAAGGTAGCAGGATGCGGTAGCTGGATAACTCGCGTCAATTCTGTCATTGATGGGGCAACATGCAGTGCTCGCAGGATGGTCTAGATGAACCTTATAAATCCCTCTAAGAAAAATACGTCAAAATCTATGCCTAAAATGATGACTGGTTGAATGACTATCACTATAGGAAGATCTGCTAATTGTCCCTGATCAGCCGTATCTCATGTCTTATAACTGACTTGTAACTGGCATACAACTGGGGGATGTCATTGTGGCATGACTCTTCGAGGTCAAGTGCACAACATAGGATCAATATTATCATGGAATGAAACATATAAGTGAAGGAAAGGAAATGGAAATGGAAATATTTCATTTTTTATAAAACAAGTGTACCCAGCATGTACAACCATTACATGACGTGTTCCTTTAATCTTTCACATGGGAATGTACTTTATCTCAAACTAGTCATGTAACACCCTATATATATGGTGTGATTCCCCATGACAGGGCATGTACATGAATCATGTTCTCATGGTCGAGTTCTTCTACACAAATAACACACATGGTTCTCCTAATACAAGACTACATGGCGTGTTTTTGGTAGACACGGCGTGTACCACTTAGGATTCAACTACCCGTGTTGTTAGTCGCATGGTTGGACACCCCACTGACTCTACATGGTATGTTTATGCCAGACATGATGTGTACTAGAAGGATTCCCACCATCCTGTGTTATTCATTACATGGCCAGATTCAAGGGTTATACAACATTGTGTGTTCAAGATTGACACGGTGTGTATAAACTATGTTCTATCCATCTGTTTCATTAGTCACACTAGTGGACACATGGTCCACACAACATGAATTGAACATCATGTACATTACATGTCCCCCAATGATTTCCCAACCACGTGTCTCTACCCACATAGACAGTGACATGGTTTGAGACTACATGACATGTACATATAGTACACAGTGTCTACTTATGAAAAATAGTTTCTTGCAGAACAGAAAGATACATGGCGTGTGTATATAAATACACGGTGTGTGTTATTGGTTTTTTAGATAGTATTCCTCTAAAAGTACATCAGAACCCCTAAAAACACTGAAACAAAGATTAATGTTCGATATTCCGATCCGTGAGGGCCCATACTCCCCGCGATTCAATGCTTGTAATTTCTTACATGTTATATTCAAGGAATAACAAGGCAATAATTCACCAAATTCCAATCCACAATGGCCCATAAAACCTTAAGAAATAAAGCTTGGAATTAATTCAAACTATCCCTCAAACAATTCAATATCTTATGAAAATGGAGTATTCTATCAAGGCATCTATCACAACAGCAAGTATATCCAGCACAACATATATCATAACAACACGAAATCTCTAATTATCCCTAAATGGAATGAGAAAAATGCATAACATGTGATTTGTAGATAGTCCCTATATGATGCATGAAATTACATACCATCATCTCATCGGGTTCCAATAGTAATTGAACATCAATAATACCTACAATAACAGCACACAACATGTGGATCACCCAATGATGAAATCTAATCAACTGTAAGTATTTTAAAACTATACAATTCTAAGTATATAAAGTAAATTAGATTTTACATGTACACAGGTTAGCTACACTCGGGCACAACATATTACCAAGTACATATTCTATCATATCGAGGACTATAGGCTTCAAACCATAATTCAAGAAGAAAAGAATCATCATATGATACCACATTGTAATGTTTAGGTTCCATGTGCTGCCCAGAGGTACCCCGTACCTAGTTGGTCACATGTCCTCAAGCGCATTTTCCCCAAACTCTAGAGGTTGCTGACTAGAAGTGCGGGCCTTTGGTCCGATAGTGGGGAAACTAGGCCCACATTGGCAGAGGAAAGCAATGGATGTAAAAAAATTACCAAAGTGGAAGCAGTAATAACATGAAATAAGTAAAAACGAATATAATAAAAAACTGGATCACATATATACAAATGATGAATGATATATTTGTCTAGGAAAGTAGAAAAACAAATCACAATATTGAAATAAAATATTGATCCAATGTACAAGGAAAACAAATAAACTCTAGTAGCATTGCAAGACTCAGCTTGGTCCCATGCCCTCTATCTCCCCAACAATCAATTAACTTATGTATAAGGGCGCTTTACCTTATTTGTACCTGCAAAAATATTTTCTGCTTGTGCCCAAAAGTATGAACCAAATAGTGTGTGAGATGTATCCCAGTATACAACCACCCTGTGATATGTTCCTAATAGTATGTGAATATATATATGGTAGGAAATATGAAAAAAGAAGATGTAACATAGATGTAATCAAAAGTAAACACCCCTATAGTTTCAATTTTAATCATTTTTCATATATCAAGTAAGAAGAAAAGAACAAACGGGTAACCCTCTGGGATGTACTCAGAGCCTATCCAATCTGGTTTAACCAAAACAAACACAACAACTCTCAGGGAAATACTCGTAGTCTAACTGCTATCATTTAGCTATAGCAAAGACTCCCTGAAGAAGCACTCGCCATCAATTCCCTATGTGGTATTATATCTATTTCTATAGACACACTGGAGAAGAAATCAATGCCCAATTCCCTCTATGGTTCCATAAAGAAGAAACTATAGACAATATGAGGGATAACTTATGTCCATCCACCCTATAGTCTCACAACGCAATGTAAATAGACACTTTGGAAAATCCCTTAGCATCCATTCTCAGTTTGCTCTATTACACCATGTTCCTACAGCCCTGTGTAATCAATCGTTCTCAAATGGTATATGGAAGCTAATTTAAACCTCAAGAACCACAGGGATAAATAGTCAACAACATATCAATATATTTTAAATAAAATCTCTCCTTCCTATCAATATTAGGAATGGAGTACAAAACGGCCTAATAGGCAATGCAAGACCAAATGTTCAGAATAAAGCAAGCATGGGAAAAAACATACATAACTTGGAATGAAAACCTATTTAAAATCCTAAATCCTATACTCAATAACACAAGGAATAATAAGAAATACCATATCTGTTAAACAAAAACATGGAATACCCTGAATAGGGGTATCGTGAACTTTCTCATATAATAACCAAACACTAAGTACCATAAGGAACAAATCACCTACCTCGGCATTGAATGAATGATATACATGATCCTCAGGCCTCAAATCTCACTAAAAGATCATAGATCTACAAAAATGGAAAAAACTCTCAACCGATGATATCTCAAGAAAGGGAAGAAATCATGAAACGAGGCACTATATGAAGGAAGAGAGTCCCTTGGAGATTCCAACACAATGGAATGCAGTTGAATCAAGAAAAGATGAACATTCGGGGTCTTGGTGAAGATTCATGATGTACTATCACCCATGGATGAGACATGTCAAGAAGAAAAATGTTCTAGTGATTAGATGTGCCCTCAATCCGTTTAATGAAATAAAAAGAATGTACATAACATGTCATTTAAAAGATCATGTTGTGTACTTAACTTTACTGAGAACTACTTTATGTAGTCTCTGGGTCACCCCACATGACCATGTTCTCAGCCATTACTTGACCAGCACACGACTACCCGTGGAAATTGAGTGCATGATGTTTAATTATAAGTAAAAATAGTTTACTCCATAAATTTACAGAATTTCTTCTATTTCTCAAAAACAACGAGAAATGAAAGACATACCTAAAAAGAAGATCCAGGTTCTTACATATTTTCATCATAGTAAACACTAGGATGAACACCTCTATTAACCTCTCTATTATTTTGATTTTTGGTGTCTAACATAAATGATGGGGGTTTCATCACATGCTTGATAATAATTACTGTTGAATTATATAATAATGATATACATACATATAATTATATACATATTTTTTAGGTGTTATTTATTTATATCACTTTTTGACACTATTTATATATATATATATATTATTAGTATTCTATATTATTGTTAGTTTTTATACTATAGTTTTATATAAGTAATATACTATAGTTACATACCATTCAAATATCATAATATTAAAGACCTAGTAAAAGGACCAACCAACCATGTGTCTCCCATATCAACATCATATGACTCAAACTAAACAAAGTACGCCTTTTATGTAAACAACATCATCTCTTATATCAATTTTGTAATTAATTTATATATTAGGGGATTCCAAATTGGATTTTTGATTTAACATCAAAAAACAAAATTCAGCCCTCGTGTTCTCCTCATTTATTTCACCAAAAAGTATCACGTGAAATTCAAAAATTACACCATCATTTTCATAGTTATACCATCATGTTATATAATAATTTATATATAATCGGGGTAGAATTAAATTTCTAAAGTTCATATATCATGTACCATTTTTTGAAAGACATTAGATGATGTGACAACAACATTTTCACATAACAAAACCTATATTAATAATTGAATCATTATTCAATAAAAAATATCATATCATGTCCCTCAATTAGAAACCAATGCGTACATGAATTTACCTTCCTCACACTATAAAAACAATCCACACTATGGGAGATTATTTAATTCTATCTGAAATATTGGTTTCCTTATATGTATATATCTTTCATTTTATTATGAAACACCATCTTTATAGTAATTATTTTTTATATTTCATATACATATGTATTGTATTTATAATTGTAATTTTTAGAATTATATATAATATAATTTGTGCATGTATGAAATGATATTTTGTATGCCTAACATATATATAATTTTGTTGTTGTAAAATAAGAATTTTGTTGATAAAATTATAATATATAAGAATAAACCATAGATAGATACTAATTACTTGAGAAAAGATTATGCAGATCTAGTTAAAGAGTTCATAAATTTTGCAACATAGTATGAAAATGGATATTCCCAAATCATTTTCCATGTTAAAATTATTTTAATTTGAGATGATTTTTTTTAGTTGATTTCTTGTAACACATAATATATTCTACAATCGATGGTTGTTATAAAAAGTGGAAAAAATAGGGATGAACACAATGTAGCTAATGAATAGTATTTCAATATGGATTACCGATAGCCTAATTTGATTGTCAATATAAACGATGATGAATATGATATCGTTAAAATGATATAAATAGGGAAATATAACATTCATGATTTCCCAAATATATTTATAATCTTCATGAGATGTGAAAAAAATTTATTTTATACTAGATTTATAAATATGCTATATTTTTAGCCAAACATATGCTATATAATTTGGATGCTCGTAATAGAAGACGCGACACTAGAATTACAAATCAATTTTATATCATGAATGATATGTTCCTAGAATATAATTATTTTATTTTTCAAACATATTAATCTATTTTTTTGTGTTTAGTGGATATAATCTATGAGAAAATACATGTATTCCAAAATGACTTATATTTTTTTAATAACTACTATGAATCAATTAAAAAATTTCCTAACTATAGTTTAGAATGATATAAATAAGTTTAATCATTTCCTTTAAAAAATTATGATTCTTTATAATCATTACATGGTATTTATTTCTATATTGATGTGAGGAGATTCTAATGAATATGAAATATCATGTATATATATATATTAATTCAATATGGGAAACCTCATCACCCATCTAAATTTCATATGTGGAAGATAATTGATCATGAGTATACTGTATTTGAAAATTATCCATGAAAAATCCATATTTAATAGTCTATAAATCGTATTAATCCTTTTGGTGTATCAAATAACACTCGATGTTCATAGTTGGTTATGTTTGAAAATAATAAATTAACACCAATGTTATGCATGGAATATAAATATATTATGTTTTCTCTAATTACATTAGAACCAACACTAGTACGTAATTATATTGATGTTTATCTGGATCTATTTCTTAATGATATGGATTTAATATGGGATTATATTATTACATTATATTATTATCATGGAAATGAAGATTTAACACTAAGAGCATTGTTGTACTAAATGATTAATTAATTTCCTACTTTTGGAAATGTTTTTGGATATAGAATTAATGGATGTTTTGGGAGTTATATTTTCAATTATAGAACATACATAACTATGTAAAATATTCCATAATGATTGGGTTTCTAGGAAATCAAAAACTGGTTCCACGATGTATTAAATTTGGATAATTGATGAAATCATTATTTTGAAAATCATCGAAATGGACAACCATAAAATTTATAATTTGTGATGAAAAAAATAAGATAGTAAATTGTAAATTCATAGTTTAGGTAAACAAAGTGCAATAAAATTTATGAAATGTGTTGTACAAAGTTATTAGATATTAATGAAGTATAATACTATAATAGATTGTTGGTATGGCTTTTTCTTGCTTCCATGCACATAAAAAACATTTAAGTGATTAGTGCATTTATAAATTCCCCTATTAAAAAAATCTATCCTTAATGATAGGATGGACATTATTGACATGGGAATAAGGGGGTGTTAGTTCCGATGAAGGGTGAAAATCATTCATTTCTTCTTCAAGTGTCTTTCAATCCTTCCGAGAAATATAGATTTTAGTTTTAACCCATCCATATTAGTATAAATTATTTATTGGATTATTTATAAAATATTGAGAATGTCATATCTATGGAAAAGTTTAATTTAAAGGCCTAAAATCAAATGTTTGTCATGTTTTTTATGGATTATTTAATGAAATTGTTTTTATGTTTAATTATTCCTAAAAAATTCTTTCATGTATTAAATAAGAATATTTTTTCTCATAGAATAATAAATAAATATTTAGACCCAAAAATATTCCTACTATGGAAAAATAAATATCTACCATATTAAGTGTATTTTAGATGTTCATTCTTATGTCATCATGGGATATAATGGTCCACTTGATGATTCACTTTGTTAAAAAGATCCCTCAATGAGGACATATACTTCACTAATATATGTAACTCATTAAATGGTATATGAATATTTTGAATTTTTATTTCAAAAATAAATATTTACCATAATGTTGTATTTCTGAGATATATGTTGTTATGGAATTCGTTAAATTCAATACTGACTACCTATCTTATATGGATATTATTCATATCCAAAAAAACTCATTACAATTAGTGCATTGTGGTTAAAAAAATTGATAAAAATATGTCATTATAATTTATATTATATAAAAGTATTAAAATAAAATTTCTATTTTAGAAAATAGTGTAGTTGTTATCCATATATTTTATCCCACTAAATGATTATTTTGGTATATAGATCCACCAAGGGATGAATTTTTTCTATTAAATTCACTAAATAAATATATTTTTTATTGGTTTTGAGACAATTTTTTACGGAGTTATTGAAAAATCCAAATTCAAATTCAAAACCACTTTGATGGATAGACATAGGTTTACAGAACCTCAACTAGAAGACTGCATCATGAAAGATTGATTTCATGTACTACTAAAGGACCAATTTATATAAGATAGATAGTGAAATAAAAAATAATAAGCAGTGAAATATTAGTGGAATATGCAATCACTTGAAATTATATCCTTACATGACTAGGTGCACTAGATATAGATAGTCACTGCACTATTCTCACTACAGAAACTCATCCTCAGACACACACCTTATTATAAAAAAACAAATTGGAAATATATTCAATGGTAAAACATAGAACATAAATACAAACAGAATAATGAAATATTGTTTTAATGACATTTAGACTATGTCCTACACGAATAAGAGAAACCAAATTTATTAATTAATTAATTATAATTTGATTGATAAATGTGAAAAGGAAATTTGGAATAAAAATTAATACTTACCACCATCTATAATATCTAATAAATTCTCCACACTTTCACTCTTTCTAAATCCATGAATTTTAGGGAGGGTCCCATGAACACAATAATACAACTAGTAAAACATGATAATTATAATCTCCAGAAAACAGGAATCAAAAGACTTAACCACTTGAGATAATTTACTAATATGATGACCCATATTCTTTCCAAAATAGTCAAACCTCCCGTATACTCACTATAGAAACAATAGTAAATGTGAAAGAACTACTACAATTGAAGAATATATGTTCCCACTACCCAAAATTTTGGTAATTATTATTTTGATTCACTGACCTACAAATTAATTTAACAATAACTGAAATGAACATTTGATGCATTGAGCAAGGATTCACATACTAATAATCTCAAACATGAGGATTTAATTGATGTAAAACCTTAACATACATCAGCCATTTTTAATTTAGTAGAATTACCCTTTTCATCCCTATCTACCCCCAAGACCATTATAGCCAATACTACCACATTATTTCTTGAACTATGAACATGTTGAAAATGGTTTATAGATTTTAGATTCCTATTATATTATGTTCCACTCTCTCATATTCTTGCATAATTGTACATGTTAAAATGATAATTCATGATGATATTATTTTCCCTTCTTGCAACATTGGATTTTTATCCAAGTGAATTTCAAATTGTCTATCAAAGTAGTGTACTTCACCATCAATTTTTCTTACAAGATCATATATAAATATCTTAATCCATAAAATTTCATTCAAATCTTCCATTGAAAATATTTACACTGCTTATTTTGAACTCAATGTATTTATCTTCTAATGTAATGAATTTTAAATAACTATAACTCCACAGAATTTAAACATGAATCCTATTATACTCTATAATGTAACTAAATATCGCGAAAATTAAAAGTCAAAATGTATCTGTAATGGTTCTTCCTCTTCAATGAAAGTATCTTGATCTTCATATACATTCAAATGCATAAGGAAACACATCACATTCTCAAAGTAAAATTTCCATGAATTTTCTATGTACCAAATTAAAACTCCCATTTCATGGGAAATTTCCTCCCATGAAAAAACCATTTCATACATAAAACATCCAACCACTATGACATAAGGAAAATTCTACTTGTACATGGCCTAAAACTCTATTGATGGTATATATTATTTAGAAAACATGATGTGAAATGAAAATGGGGTTGAGATTGGGTTACCTCTATTCATCCCAAACCATTCCATGATGATTCAGATATATTCATTCTCAGATAGAACGAAAGTCCTAGTTTTACTATCACATTTGATATACATCCCCAAAATCATCATAACAAGTCTATGATCATTAATATCTTATTTTATAGGAAACTAATAATTCAACATTTATATTATCCTATAATCTCTTCAAAATCCAATATTCCCTCTACAAAAATAAAATATGACTAATGTTCTATATTCTAAATTCATCAAAAATATAAGTGATATAAAATGTATTTTTCACACCCTTCCATAACCCTGAATATATAAAATTCCTGATTTCAATATCTCGAGGCATGTTTCCGAACATTGAGGCTTTTATTCTTTTTACAATCCCAAAAAAAATGTCCATCATCTAGTACAAATATTTGTTTCTCCATGAAAATATCATCATCCAAATTAGCATCAAAAAATATTTTGGGAAAACCATTTACTTATACGAGATATATTCTGATGCGGACATATTTATAATTATTTGGATAGTAGAATGTTTATATAATAAAGTTAAGATTTTTGAAAAATATAATCCTCCCTTTTTTTATGGATGTTTCTCAACTTGTCATCCTTTTTATCTATTATTTATATAATCTTACTCTATAATCCAATAAAACTAAATATTTTCAAGAGCCTTTTTTCCCTCCAATTGTTTTCCATATCGACTGTTATTTTTAACAATTATGTATTCATAAATTTATACATAGATGACTCCAAAAACAAATAATCACTAAGAAAAGTAAATTATTTTATATTTTTAGATTCATCATCATTATTTAGTAGCAATGTGTTTAGAACAAACAAAAAAATTTATTCATGTCTCATTATCGTGATTGATCTCCTAAATATTATTGGACAATCTATGATGTTTTTACCCATTATTTATGTTTGTATGTGAACGTTTTGTATTCATACTTCCATATCATGAACTTCTAGTACCCCTAATCGAGCGTCATATTATCTTGAACGTTCTAGTCTTTCTGATGGACTACCATAAACAATTACGATGCATTCCACAAATAAATCTATATTCTCAAATTTATCAAACTATGCGTAAACTGATCAACAAATAATTCATTAGTTGAGTCTTATTTAATATATTTCTTTACTAATTTCTAGTCCTTCTATAGAACATTCTCATTAAATTATGTTCCTTAATTTATATGATTTTTTTCCTTTCACCATCCCACAAATGATATATATAATTTTCATCTCTATAATAATGAAAAAACTTTTCTTCGATTTTGATTCTTTTTTTCATGCTCCATAGAATTTAAATTAACATATGATAATATTATGAATACAGAATTATGATGTGTATTTTATTGTTTTATATACAATAGTTATTACAAAATTTTCATCTCAACTATCACAATTGGATTTCTTTATGGCCTCCATGCCGAGTACCTCTACCAAAATTAATACAACTATTCCTAATCTAAAGATCATCCATCGAGATTTATCATTCAATGTTTATTTCATTATTTTTCGTATTCTATTTTTATGTTTAGTTCTGGGAACCATATTATAATTCCATATACATTCCATATGGGGGATGTTTCGGAATATTAATCTGATGTACTCACCATGGTTGTTTGTTTATATGAATTTTATAGTTGGGACACATTCCATTTCTGCCAATTATGTCTATAAAATAAACACCAAAAACCAATTCTATTTACTATTAAATAAATATATCCATAATTCACATGTATAGTCAACAATTAAAGTAGAAATGTAAAGGAAACCAATATTGGATGGAATGGGTGTAGGTCCCCAAACATTTGACTATACAAGATCCGTCTTCCAATCCTTGTGATTCTATATGTCTATCTTTAAATACACTCTCTTATATGTTCTCATCATAGAACATTCATAATTTCTAATTTTCCTGTGATAATGATTTAGTATAACCTTATCTAATGGATACTTTATGTTATTCTCACTATGGTGACTGAATTTTTAGTTCCATAGTTCTAAATCAGTGGAAGTAAAAAATCATATCACTACACTCTTATATGAATTTTCAGTCCTCTAAAGGGTCCCATTCTCTACACCTATTATAATCATCTTTGATACGTAGGTAACAATACAAAAAACAATATAAAATGTAGATATAAAGACATTAGCATCCAATTTCTCAATATAAATAAGATTCCTTGTGAGGCTAGACATGTTTAAAACGTTTGATAGTTTTCAGAATACAACATTCAAAATTAATATGTTGAGATGTCATTTTTCAAAAAACATGTGAGAATTTACTGTATTCTTGATGGCATTTACAAAACATCCTATATTTATAGTTTGAAAATAATCATAGATCTCTAATTGAGGGAAATGATATTCTAGAGTCAATCATCTATGATTCTACCACTATGTCTCACATAACAACCAGTCATTGTGACCATTATTTTCATTTTTTGAATCTAATTTTATAGTGGTTGTCATTTTTCTACTATTCTTAATGTTTCTTTTACAATCCTTCTTAATATTACTTTCTTCCCTCGCTTATAGTTAGTTATACCCAGTCTAGCATACATTCTTCATCCTTTCTCCCACTGATGTTCTTGATATATATCTCTTGATGGATTTTTCTGACAAACCATATATTAATGGTTTAATAAACCCCTTCTATCAATATTAATCAGTAAACGAGAAGTTTCTTGAGATTTTGTTAACTTATTTTTTCCATTCAAGATCATATTACTGATATCATCAAGGCCATAATTAGAGTTTCCAAACGAGTTACTAGCTATAGAAACATTTGAATCCCATTACATTGTAAGTGGTGTGATTAGTAGAAACTACCGTACTTTTTCAATGTATGTCATCATTAAAATTGGTTCCACCCATAATTCATATTGAAATCATTCACATGATATTTTGATGTTCTTATATTAATTATCCTCAATTTGAATAAATATTGAAACATGAATGCTTCGTTTATATCAATTTGTTTTTCATAAATTCCTTTCATACACTTTTTAACATTCATTGCATTATTCTTATCCGGAATATTGAACAATACATTCCATGAAAGGGAATGTTTTTCTAGAACATGTTATTTCCTATCCATATGCTCCCATTAATATTTCTCAACAAAAAATTGCAGCAATCATGGTAGGAGAACCTAAAAATATTTTGAAATCATCTTTTCTTAAATCTACATTCTCTATGTTCCAAATATGACACATAAAATTTATAGATTTAGATATTTCCTTATTCTCATTACATGAATATGCTTCACATATGAAATCCCTCATGTAAAACATGATAGTTACACTAAACCCACGAATTATAGCCTTATAACATTCTTCCATTTACTACTGATATAACCCTAGATGTATAATTGAAAATTGAAATATAAATTATAATGAAATGATAGTATATAGGATGGATGAATCATCATAATTTTACATCCACCTCATCTAAGTGCATGATGATGTGTTAATCATTGATCCCTACTCACTTCACAGTTTCTTCCTCAAACACACACACAATTAAATGAAAAAAATACTTATAATACCATCAATGTAAACAAAATAGAAAAATATACATCTAATTATATAATGTAAAAAAATTAATGTGATTTGGAATTTATCTTACCTACATGGGGGAGCCACACTACTCCTTACATTTGATACAATGGGAATATTACATGTTAAAAAATATTAAAAATAAAATTAATCATTTTAAACATGTATTTTCTCCAATAAATGATAAGATCATTCCCTCTGTATTAATTTATTCTATCCACATATGGTCATCTGGACATAAATACATTGCATAGTCATTATACAATGTTAATCATTATAACTTGAAAACATGGGTTAAAAGACATGGTATCCTTCAAAAATTTATAAACAAAGTGACCCATAATATTTTCTAAAGTACTATACCACCCAAATCATGTTCATATATCTATCCATAGATGTTAATTTCTGATAGACCTACGACCGTTGGGGGATATCTTTGACCACTAAATTTTTTTTTGATAAATGAAATTCTTATGCTCTGACCTTCTAGTGCAATGAACATCAAATGCCCTAAAAATTTGATACACTGAACAATGATTCACATACCAACACATTAGAAAATCTATACATGTATTATATTATATTTTTTATGAAATTAATTATTATAAATTCTATACAATGGAATAAAATTAAAATAGTATGTTGAAAAATATTGAAGTTACAATTGTTGGAAAGTGATGTATGAATCTCAAACAGAGGATTTGTATCCAATCTATTGGAAAATATAATTCATTGGAATCATAAAAAAATTCTAGTATGATTATG
This sequence comes from Viscum album, assembly GCA_963277665.1. Taxonomy (NCBI): domain Eukaryota; kingdom Viridiplantae; phylum Streptophyta; class Magnoliopsida; order Santalales; family Viscaceae; genus Viscum; species Viscum album. Next base: position 1,728,535,631 of record OY728140.1, read on the forward strand.
AAACATTATATGTTCATAATTTCTAAGGGAAAATTGATTATAATATGATTGTATTAAAAAGAGATGAATTGAAATTTCTGAAAGTGTGTTTTAGTATGCAAGGGAACAAGGACGAAAAATCCCTAATGGGATCATATTTCATACTATTATTTTTTCACCTGAATATAAATTTGTTAATGTTTCTACTATTAAGTAAAATAAATATAAATTCAAAAGAAAATTTCATTGGGTATGACCCTATATTTTCAATGTTGAAATAAAATCATTGTGGTCCTAATATAAATGGTGGATAATATGTCATAGGATACCATATGAAAGTGATTTGGATACTCAATAGTGGGGAGAAATACCTCTATCATTTAATTAAAAAAATAATGTCAAATAATTGGTCAAAAATATTTTAAATATTCAATGTGTTTCCTCATAATATTATGTGTCCAACACTAGATTTGTATAATCTTATTTGAATGTTTTATTACATGCACAGATTATAGTTTCTCCACATGTTGATTTTACCAATCCAATGATCAATATTTTAAATGTTTTAAAATTTAAGATATTATATAACGTGAAAAATATATTTTTGAAGAAACATACGAGAATTATAGAATGATTTTCATAAAAAAAAATTGGTGGGAAGAAATTTTCTAAAATTAATAGTTAAATAGAATATATATGGGAAAATATTGAAATTAATAATTCCATTTTCATTAGATAATATAGTATCACTAATATAGTGCATATATTTAATGATGTAGATATGTGAAATTGTGTTATTCCTAAATTGTATGCAATAATATGAGAAGTCATTAGGTTAAAATTATGTTAGAGTTTATCTATTTTACCAAAAAATAAAATAAGGAAATAATTGTTTACTCTTCCATATCCTGATAATATTTTATTTAAAATTTATAATTTGTAGGTGGAAATGTTTTTATTGGCCATTTAAAAGTCTCATAAATCCATTCATATTATTCTAATAATATAACAGATATTTAGGAGAAATAATTCCCCATCTAAAATCTATACATACACATGTTAAACAAAGAATTGTTTGGAAAATTTCATTATTTTTAGTGAAGTGGAATCATTCAGGTTACTTTTATAATTAGTAATATTTTATATGAATGTATGGTTATTAAAAAATTTCACAAAAAAGTTTAAATTCATGAAACAGTAATGCGGTACATAATATAAGAAACATGCATCAACCCCAAATAAACCTACATTAAATTAATGAGGGGGTGAACTTCATATAAAAAAATTAATATGTATTTAAAATCTATAGTAAAAAATCATTATATTATTTATATTGAAATTATGTTTCTTTATATATAAGATGATTCATAGATTAGAATATCAAGAAAATTCAATCCCATATAATGTGATATCAAAGGATACTCATGTAAATAAATATGGGATTATGTTGGATGAGAAAAAAATGTATGGGAATAATGTATTATTACGAAATAAGAGAAATTTTACGAATTTAAATGAGTATTACAAATATTGACAACAAATGTTGCTGTATTTTTTAATCTTTTTATATAGAAGAATAATCATTTCATGTTTACAATGGAAAACAGTTTTTTTGTTTCTCTTAGTTTGCCAGAACTATGTAGTCATATTAGAGGTTATGGTTTTGGAGTGCTACCTTGTGCATATTTTGAGAAAATAATGAAACAACGGTTTAAAAATAAGAAAATAAATGATATGAATGAACTATGTGAATATATTCGTTGTATGTATAGTTTCATATACAATATTCAAAAATGGTACTAATTAGAATAAAAAACATATAACTAAGAACAATATAAAGAACCACACCCCCATATTTGAGTCCAGTCTTTCCCCATAATGCCTAGTATTCCAAATGTAATGAATTTTATTAGAATAGTTTCTGTTAAATATTAATCAAATAAAAATTGATAACATTATTGTACTAAACATATATATAGTTAAATCGATTATTATTTATATCAATCACCACATATCAACAATTTTTTTGTGAGTGGTATATGTAAAATATCTATGGAATGAATAGGAATTCATGTTTCATATGAGTTGAGTGCCAATCTATATGTTCCCCTTCATGATCAAAATGTTCACACCATCGAACATGCTCCAAATACATTTATAGAATCAATATTTAATCATAAAAATACACAAGAAGATAACAAGGTATGTAAATTATAATTTTTTTCAAATGAAACCCCATTAACAATTAATTAAATTCTTCGGAATAAAAGTATGATATAATAATATGGGAATTATAATGGGAAATATGAGGTCGATTCAATTAAATCTTGATGATCAATAGATAAATCAAAATGATCTTCTAAAATTACTTTTACTTCACAAATTTATCTTCCATATTTATTAAAATAACATTCTTTTAACATAAAGTGCAGTGATATAATTATAACCTATATTGAATATAATGAAAAATATATAGATAATACATTTCAATCATTGTTGGTATTCATAATGTAAATGAAGTTCTATATAATGAATGGTTGGCTTCCTCAGCTGTGAATGTATTCATGTGAAATACATTCATAATATATTATCCAGTAATATATCAACTTTGTTAAATATATTTAAAATACTCTTTATAATTTCTGAAAATTTTTATCGCTACAATGTAATGTTAACCATTATGAATAAAAATATATAATCATCATCCCTCAGGTCACCTAAAAAAAATTTCAATCGAAGAAGTTGAAAATTTAAAAACAAATCAACCGGTGATTACAATGTTTCAAATTAGAATAATATATTAAAAAATATTCATAATACCTATAATATTGGGGTCAAAATCCACAATCTAATAATCTAAAAATATTTTCATGACATGATCCATTTTTTGGTTCATTAGATGCTCAATATATTTAATTTGGAATCTATGAATATTTATTTTGTGGATCCAATGCTTTGATATCCAAAATTTTTACCACACATGATGCCCTTTATGACACTAAAATATTGAAACATATAATCTTTTAAAATAATAATTAAATTATATTTTTATAATATTTTTTGATAATTTTTTTAGATAGAAAGGTGTTTCTTTATCATCAAAATCAATGTATGAGGATGAAAAATACACATATGGAGCCTATGAATTTTCAAAAAAAAACATGGAAAAGTATAAGGGTATATATAGTTATACTATAATTTAAAAACATATATCCATTCATATTAATTATTTTCCTCACTGTTTCTATTTTTTATAAAAGAAAGTAATGACAGTGATAATGGTTATCAAATATTTAAATTTATGTATGATATTATGTTTCATTGAAAAACATGCATCCCATGGGATGTATTTCTGAATATAATTACAATTTAATTTATGAAATTTATTAATATATATATCTGTGTGTACTAACATGATTTTAATAGGCCCACATATTCAAAAGGGGGTGTATATTTTTCTATGTCAGTTGGAATATTACAATGTGTAAGAAAGATTGAAGTCATTATGAATACTGATTTCCTATCAAATCTGGAAATTTTTTAATTTTTCATTGACCTTGGAGAGTTAGTTTATATATTTTATATTTATTTAATTTTATTACCATTTTAATTTATAGTCATAGAGAGAGACTTTATAGTCAATAATGTAGTGTCTTAGTAAGAATAAGAGAGATTATATAGAGTGTCATTTTATAAAAGTATATTAAACTTTTGTTGTGGATATGAGATGAGAAACCCATGTTATTTTAATCGATTTTTAAAAAAAATTAAACTCATTTATATATTTTAAAATTTTTTGATTATTAATTTTTGATGTGTGGAAGTTATATTCAAGTGAATATGAGACCTGGTTAGGATGGAAGGTTTGAAATTTAATGTTTCTTATTTAAATTTGATATTTTAGTTCCAAACACATGTAATATACACAAAACCATGAAAACCCACTTAAATATTCATAACATGATATGAAAATAATAAATGAATAATTTTTTATCAATATGTATTAACTATAAGTATTTTTATCTCATGGATTGGATTTTATTATTGAAGGTGCATGTTTTCATTTTAATTGTGATATTTTTATCCAAAATGTTAGCCACAAATTCAAACCCAAATAAAATAAACCATGCTTTTATTGATAGATTAGGATTTAAAACCATATCTTTTAGGGATGTGTAGAAATTAACTTTATATCAATCCATTACATTGTGTGTTCAGATTGACTAGAAATGTATCATCTTAGTTTAAAATGATATTTTATTCAAAAACATTTGTCACGTACAAACAATTGATAAAATAAATTCATATTATGTTTATACCAAATGAAAATGATTAATTATTCACTTAGGATGTGTAATAATTAATAATAATATAATATTACATAAGTTGTGTCTGATATAAATGAGGTTCTAGTTTCAATTTAAATATGACTTTTGTGTTGGATGGGTGGGTAACATAGAAAAAATTGATAAAATTTCACTGTGAGTGACTTCATACCTTATAAAAATGATTTATAGTTTAATTTTAATATATAAGAATAAACCCTAAGTAAATCAAAAATCAGTGTCGCCTGTATAACTAATTTTTCTTATTTTTATTTAAATGTGAAATTTTAGTTCAAAACAATTGTCATATAATCAAAATGTGAAATCAAAACACTCATATTTTTTATACTTTATAAAAATGATTCGTAATTTATTTTTTTACATCTATAAATTAATAGCACTTTAATACATCACACGGTTTGGTATATTAATAGATTGTTAATGATTTCAAATTGAATTAATATTATAATATAAATCTCCTATTACATACTAAAAATTTATAAAACACACTATGATTGTTCTGATAATATAGTAAAAGTATTTTATTTTTATTTTCAATGTGTAGGAGTTAGTCTAACTTCAATCTGACACATGGTGTGGCCAGATTGACCGAATGTGTATGTTTTCAGATTAAATGTTTCATTTTAGTCCAAAATACATGTCACACACTCAAAATTGAGAAAAATGAACGGATTGTATAGATAACCTATAAATTGATACATAATTCATTTGTTTTTTGTACAAATTAATAGTATATTAATCTAACACACAGTGTGGCCGATACGACATAAAGTGTGGGTTTTCATTTAAAAGTGACATTTCTATTCAAAATATGGGTAATATAGACATAATTGAGAAAACATGCTATAATTTACTTGATTCATTATATAAATTGTTTAAAATTAATTTATGACTTGTTTGAATTAATGTTATGTCAATCTGACATAAGGTGTGTCCATTAATTGTTTAAGTGTATAATTTCATTTAAAAGTGATATTTTAGTTCTAAGCGATCCCCTCAAGATCAAAATTTTGAAAATTTTATTCTTTTATAATGATAAGTTATTAAAATGTGTAAAGATATATTTTTTATAAATATAAATTAATCACTTATCAATGTGAAAAATGGTGGGGCTGGATTGACTGATATTGTATATTTTCAGTTAAATGTGACATTTTAATCCTTAAAACATATTATATAGTCTAAACCAATAAAAACCATATTATGTTATTAATTTAACTAAATGATAGTCTATTTAGTGTTTACTATTAGAAATTAACCCCGTATCAATATAACACATGTTGTGGTTGAATCCACTAAAAGTCTATATTCTATGCTTTAAAATGAAATCATAGTCCAAAACATGCATCACCTTCCCAAAATCGATTGAAAACTACCATATTGTCTTGATAGGTTATCAAAATAGCCCATAATTCCATTCTAATATGTAGTAATTAACCATAGATTAATACAACACATGTTGTGACTGGTATGATTGAATATGAATGTTTTCTTTCTAAAGAGGAATTTTAGTTCAAAATTTGTGTTACATAACCAAACCCAAGAAAACACGCAATTATTGTCTTGATACTTTTCAAAAAATCTCACTAATTCATTTGTGACATATTATAATATTATTAATGTCAATATGAAAAAAATGTGGCTGCTATAACTGAATTTTCATGTTTTCATTTAAAACTGCCAATTTAGATCCAAACATATGTCAAACACTCCAAAAAAACATACAAGATCATATTATCTTGATACACAAGGACAATTATTTTATATTTATTTTTAAATTATAATAATTAACCCCACATTAATTCAACACATAGAGTTGTAAGATAAATTGAATGTGCTTGTTTTTTGACTAGTAGTGACATTTCTATCCAAAATTCACATCAAATACTCAAATACGCTTGAAATGTCTTGAAAAATGAGAAGAGTAAAGCATGATATATTTTTATTGTATAAGAAATAACCACATATAAATATTATACATGTTGTAGATGACATGACTCAATGATTTTGTCTTTTTACTACAATAACATTTTAGCTCACAATGTGCAACACATTAACAATATAGAGCAAACACACATATGTTATCCTCATAAATTAGGAAATTCTTCATTATTAGTATTTTTAGATGTGGGATTTAATATCAAATCATTCTGACACACGGTGTGGTCTGATTGACTAAAAGTGTGTGTTTTTATTTAAAAGTGGCATTTTAATTAAAAACACGTGTATAATACTTAAAACCAATAAAACATATTCAAATTTTATTTTCATATAATTAAAATATCAGTTATTCATTTATTACATGAAATAATAAGACACATATCAACTCAATTCAATATGTGTCCACATTGGCTGAATGTGAATTTTCTATCTTTAAAAGTGAATGTTTAGTCCATAAAATGAATCACATAATCAAATACAAGAAATTGTAATCAGACTATCTTGAAATTTTTAGAAAATTATTCATAATTTATTTATGATAAAAAATAAATATCAATGTTTTAATATAATACATGAAGTAGCCACCATTATTTGAAGTTTTAATTTTCCTTTTTATGTGACATATTAGTTCAAAACGTGAATCAAATAATCAAAATGAGTGAACATGATATGATTACAATAATATTTTAATAAAATTATACTAGATTTATTTTTGATTCATATGAATTAATCACACATCAATTTGATACCTGGTGATACCATTGGGAATTAAAGTTCATGATTAGATTTAAGAGAATAATTTATGTTGAAAATATGGATCACATTCTATAAATCGAGAAAAAATTCCCTTGTTTTCTTGATAATTTAGTATGGTAATGCATTATTTATTTGTTTCATGTAAGAATAAACAACATTTCTATATGAAAGATAGTTTGACCTAGATGAATTAAAGTTTATAATTTTAGAATAGTAGACACATTTTATTTATCGATACATTCCATGATGCCGAAAATGAGAATACATGTCGGGATTTTCACAACACATTAGTATAATAAAAAATTATACATTTCAGACTTTAGGATGTCACTGTAGTTCATTCAAATTTAAAATTAATAGGTATGATATTATATTTCAATTCTTTTATTTTATATATTATTACTAAAATAATTTTTTTTTATAAAATAAAAAGAATTATTTTGTACAATAACAGGTTGATTATTGGAAATGTTTGGATATTATAGTTTTTTGTTATAATTTTTAATCCAATTTATCACCAATGTAATTTTATTGTATTGAAATATTTTATTGTATTATTTTTATTTAAATGAATGTGTACTATTAATATATATTTTTTAATGTTATATATTTAAGAAAATATAACTTTTTAATGTTTTTATTATCTATTTTATAGTACAATTTATATGACTGTGAGCACTCAATAAAAAATTTTGTTTATAGTTCTCAAAGATAGTTGTAGAATTGATAAATTCCATTTTCATCATCCCTAAATGAAATAACTAATAAGATGGACCTTTATTAGTGGTAAACTATTATTTGATAATGGAATCCTTTTTCATTTCTACATATGAAAATAAAAATGGTATATTTATATATTCTTTTTAGTTATGATAAAGGTTGTTGAATTTTAAATGTCCCATAACATCACTGTTTTTAAGTGATGATTAAAATGATATAAAACATTGAAAAAATTCATTTTTTTCAGTATTGTAATATATAATTAATATAAATGTAATGTAATTAATAAAAAATTCTATAAAAAATAAAATAAAATTAACAATATACGTATACATAATTATGAATTTAGTATGCTTTTATTATGACTAACACTATATTAATATAACTATTCATAATAAATATTTAGTTTATATTAATAAATTTTAAACTATTTATATTTTTAAATAAATATAATTTACTACTATATTTTAAATGAAAACTGTATGTAAATTTAATATTTATATTTAATTTAAAATATACAAAAATTGTTATGTTTATTTATGAATAGTTATTAATATTTTTCAATATAATCTTTTATTTCAATAAACAATTGTATAAAATAACTATTCATTTATATAATTAATAATATTTATTTCAATACAATTTATAATATCTATAAACTTGATATAATTAATATATACATATATATAATATTATGATTTTTTATACTAATTAATTTAATATTACCTTTTTATTTAAATGTAAGAATATTTATTATCATATTTAATTATGTATTTATATAAAAAATAAAAAATTGTTTGAAATATTTATACATTCATATCAATTAAATTTTATTAATTATATATATATATATATTTATTTATAATTAATGATACATTTATTTAAATATACATAATATTTGGTCAAATATACTCAGATTCCTACCAGGAGAGGAGCATTTGGTTTAGATCATCATGGATCCTCTCATTAGTGTTGTTATTTTGTTGTGGAATTTGTGACATCTATAATTGTGAGGTGTCGAATTGAATTATAACACCCTAGAGTTCCAACATCATTAGGAGTACTGTTTGGTGCGATGATATTCCAGCTACAGTGTCCAAAAGTTTCATCATTAGATTTTGGAGGATGGACCATCATATGGTAGATTTGGATCTTCTTTGACTTTACTGGTCTATTGGGGAATAATCTCAATCTCAAGAAGAAATAATCTTGGGAAATATGTTCTGAGAAACCATATGAAATATGAAACATATATCAAGAAGAATAAATAAATCAGAACATGAAAATATTACTGTAGAAAAACCCAATGATGTATAGGATTAAGAAACCACAGGCAATTCCAAAACATCCTCTATGAATCAAATATTACATATAAGTACAAGTAATTCCTATAATTGAATTAAAAATTATATCTTGGGGAAAATGTGTGTGAAAAATCACTTTCTAATATGCCTCCACCATTTCACTATAAAACATCTCTCCAACTCTATTGTGTAATGATCTATTTTTGAAAAACATTCACCTTTCTGTCATCAAAATTACACTACCATAGACATCAAATCCGAACATGCATTAGTCTCACAATGTCCAGTTACATCAGGAATATTTAAATCTATCATGATCTATCTATCATGATGCATCAGTTATCATCAATAAAGACACACTACTTGATCATCGTAATCAATAAGACTCTCGATACACAACCCAATTCAATGATCACCTCGGTATCACTTCCCACCTTCTCAATATTGATGCATTTTAAAAGCTACTGTACACATGGTGTCCTATTATAACATAGATCCACCATCGATGCCTCATTCTATACCACTACAGATCCATATAGGATAATAAAAAAATGGTATCTCATTTCCCCTGATCTCGATGGACAATATAATGAGAGATAAATCTATCCATTCACCACCAGCAGCTTCCCCTTTTAATGTCTTCACTATTTCCATTTTCAAATACAAATAAGATAAAATGTATTATATCACAAATTTCAAAATCAACATGTCTCTACCATATCAATATTCAAATACATATATCATCTATATTGATAAAGAAGATATATTTCCCCCTAAGAAACACATAAATCCATATCATTGTGATATGATAACAAATATCTCATATTCAAAATCTATATTATATAAAATTTCGAAACATCCTTGGGATGAAACATATAAAAATCCAACCTCATCCAATCAATCGATATACTATCTCAAAATTCTTAAGATGATGTCGATTTTAAAATAAATATTTTCTTACTAACTAATATATAATTGAATGTAGGGTCAAACCGATAGGGATTTTTGAGTGACCCAATATTTCCCAAAAGACCCCACTATTGTTAAATGAGGGTGAATTTTGTTTTATTCTTTTAAATTTATTTTTATGACGATGAAATTGAAATTCATCTAAAGTATTGGAGATTGTCGAAAGTGGCGTTAAATTGAAAAAACATTAACAATCAAGAGAATGACGAAACAAAAAGTGAAAATTATTGGAATACAATTATGATAAATCCTTAGGGGATATTAACTCTAGATGGGTTGAATGGATAACTAAAATCACATAAATTTTATTTAGTTCATAACACATGAAAAAGGGTATAGTCAATCTTTCTCTCCATGATATTAATGAGTCAATTAATTGTTCTTGATGATCACCACTTCTAGAATAAAAAAATCATAAAATTTGAAAAATTCTATGAAAAATATCACTAATCATTACCAGAGTTATATATTAAAAATTGAATATGGCCGAATTTTTATTAAATGATTTTATAATCAATCTCACAAATAATATTCTGAGATTTTAAATTTATCAAACTGAAGATTTTAGATGATGATACCCGTCATAACTGAATCCCCCAAGAAATCATTTCTTGATAAAGACAATATCAAAAAACTAGAAATAAAAATGGATTACAGTAAAACTAAATAATTTAAAATGAGGGGGGACTGAAATCTCCACAAAAATCCCATACTAATTATCCATATCTATTTGGTGAGGTCTCTTTGATGTCTACTCTTCCAGGTATCGAAGAAGGTCACATGAAAACGATTGAATAATCACCAATGATCTCTTCAATGGATGTCAACTGAAGGATTGAAGGATTAATATAACTTTTTTCGAAAATTGAGTTTTTAAAATCACATGTCAACATCCAATTTTCCTCCCAATTCCATCACCAACACCATTTGATCTCATAAAAAATCCCCAAACACCTGTGTTGATTTCCTATCCAATTTTTAATGTTATCAAAATACTTTTCACTGAATTTAACCAGGTGGTTTAAATGAACCTATATGTACTTCTACCTGTACATTATTATGTAAATTAAAATCATAGTAAAAATAAAAAATAGATGTTACTATGTTTATAGAATTTACTCTTATAAATATTTAATTATTTATTTAGTTATTGTTAAAATTATAATATTAATGTATAAATATTACATTATAAATCTATAAAATAAATTTTTTCAAAATTAATTGTTTATTTATTAATTTATTTTAATTAATTTTTATTCTTAAAAAATATTATCTAATATTGTTTAAAATTAAGATAGGTTTTTGTTTTATTTTATTATTATATTATTATTAATTTATTTATATAGAGAATAAAATTTGAAATCTTATTAATGAATATATAATTATTTTGTTATATTATTTTATTTTAATAATTAATAAATATTATATTATTTTTTCCCTGTTTATTTAAATTTTTTTGTTTCTTGTTTTATTTTTATTTTATTTTAAATTTTTAATTATCTTCCTCCCCTGTTATACAATTTCATGGGCTTAGGGGTTCATGGATTTATAGAGAAGAAACTTCTGCATCTCCTTCCTTATCATAGAGGTAACAACTGGTTGAGTTGTGATTTTTATCAGTAGAGAAACAGGACGACAAATATAGGAGGCCACTTCAGTGGACTAAACTTCCATAGTATTGGCTTAGGTACCTTTCTTCAGTATGGAGACTCGTGGGATGAGACCAGCTTCAAGATCGTGTTAGTCCTTAAAAAATGTTGTGGTTGTGATGAACTCTAAATTCATGGAGAAAAAAGAATCATCCCATCAAATTAAATGATGATCTCATAGTTCTTCACTTCTGTATAAAGGGGAAAACATAATATCTAATCATAGCGGGTTGAAATATTTATCATATGTAGTTGTGCGGTGATTCACGGTGTGCCTATAGTGGTGGATCTAGGAAAGTGCTTTGACGTTCTGATGGTGGTTTTAAAATTAGATGGTCTACCGATGATAATGATTGATATCTTCATCTGATATAGGTATGATAGTGTATGAACAAGGAATATTGATTTTGTATCCTCTGTGAATCTCTAGCAGTATCTTACATGTAGGGTAGTCGTAATGTCTCGTTGTGGTGGGATGAGACAATGGTGTCTCATGTATCTCTAGCGGAGTAAATATGTTGGAGGATGAGGATATGGTGGGTCGAGACAGCATCTGGATTTTTTTGGGGGACCGTGTGTGGAGAAAGTGTCAGGTGAATGATGAAGTATAATGGTGGCAGGAGCATTAGTGTCTTAATATGACCTTGTTACAAGCTGGTTGTAGAAGGGTTAAAATGGATAATAGTGGTTTCAAGAGACAGCATTGTGTTTTACTATGTGTGGAGTACAACATACTCGGGGTGACAATACTTGTTGTTTGGCTCCCTCAATGATGCCAGTTGTCTGTTGGTGACATAAAAAACTGCATAATAATTAATAAAATAAAAATAAAAACATCATTAAAGAATAATATAATAAAATAAATCATTAATTAATACAATAATAAAAATATAATATCATAATTTATAATAATAAAATAAAAACCATTATTAAAATGTTATTTTAATTGAGAACTGAAATAATATTACTTTACATCAATTGAATGAAATAAAAAAATAAAAAAAAATTAAAATAATGAAACAAATTATAAAGTGAATAAAATAAAAAAAATAATCAAATATATAAATTGAAACATGATTTAAATTTTGAAATAAAATATTTAGTTTGATTCTGTTAAATTAATTATGGAGATTGAATTAATTATAAGAACTTAATTTATTAAAATAAAGAAAAATTAAAAGATTAAATATTAAATTAATGATACGATTAATTAAATAATTAATTTGTTGTTTCTTAATTAATAAATACATAATATAATTAAAATTTTAAATATGATAATAAATTTTAAAAAATCAAAAAATCTGAATAATAATTTTTATATAAATAATGAAATTAAATGTAAAATGTAAAATATTACTAATAAAAATGATAAATTTATAAATTTATCGCTAAAATTCATAACATGTAATTATTTAACAAAAGAAAGAAAATTAATTAATTAAATGATTAAAAATATTAATAAATGATGTTGATTTCATGTAAATTTAAGGCCACGGAAAAGTTCCCCACAAATAATTATTGATTTTCCTAAAATAATTAGCATGGTTTATATTCATTTTAAAAGGGATATATGTTTTTTATTTAACATAAATCAAATCATATTATGTAATTTAAAATTAAGTGGATCACCAACATTGAAATAGGATTTTGTTATGATAAATTCGGATGAAGTCTTTCCTAACATCAAATATATAGTAGGTGGTCATCAAAGAAAATAATTATCATCTTCCGAGAAGGTTAGGCCTTATTTATGAAACTACCTACTCATTTAAATCAATTTATGCATATGTTCTAAATCAATGAGTGATATAAGGTTAAATATAATTGGAATTAAAAAACATAAAAAATGGAACCTTATACCTAAACATAATCCAAGGTTACAATATGGAAAAATTAAATAATATTTTTGAATCACCTTATTGATAGACCTAAATGAATTTAATATTAAATGATTTTCCCATATTCATTTGGAGTTAAAAATTTCCCTCTCTTTAATGAACACTTTTTGAAAACCATGTACATTACTATTATTATTATTATTATTTAAATTTTTTTCCTCCATGTAAAATGTATTAATCACTATAAATATGAACATATTTAATATTATAATGAGTGATTACTCAAAAAACAACGTGCCAACTATCTCAAATGTTCATCATGGGTACATGAATTCCCATTTTACTCGACATTCAGAATATTGATATGAATACCATTTAAATTGGCTCAAAAAATTGATTACATTATTATTATTATTATTTTTCGAGTCCCATATAATTAATTCCATACATCCAGTTACATATGGTCCTCATCATAAATCCAAAAAAATGAATCCTATATGACTCCCAAACATTGTTCCCAAATAGAAAATTCAAAAAAAATACGAAAAAACAATTAGTAATCCTTATTCATCTAAAACATAGAATTAAAATAAAGTCTTAACTACTAGAAATTAATTATCCTAAGGAATTCTTGGTTTTAATTATTGAATGAAGTATAATGAATTTGAAATTTTTGAAAATTTTTAATCAATTATGTTTTTTAAAGGGATGGCAAATTTGTTTTCCAGAGGCACGTAAACCTATGGTAACAACTTTGTTTTCCACTGGAAAATCCACCTATGGTAGCAACTTTGTTTTCCATCGGCACATAACCCTATGGTAATAACTTTGTTTTCCATCGGCACAACACCTTATGGTAATGAATTTTTTTTCCATCAGCCAGACAACCTATTATAATGACATTGTTTTCCATTGTCCTGACAACCTATGGTAATGAATTTTCATTCCATCGGCCTATGAACCTGTGGTAATGGATAATTTTCATCATCCTGACAACCTTTGGTAATGACTTTGTTTTCCATTAGCCTGAAAACCTGTGGTAATGACTTTGTATTCCATCGGCCTGACAACCTCTGGTAATGACTTTGTTTTCCATCGGCTTGATAACCTATGGTAATGAACATGTTTTCCATCAGTCTCACTACTTATCATATTATTTTCCTTGAACTCATGTATTTATTTTCTATTGTATTATACTATGTTAATACTATTAAAACAACAATTTCCATAGAATCTCTGCCAGGTACATTCATTCTTTGTATGTTTTTTTTCTTATTGTTTCCTGTTTTTTTTAAAAGCTACTTTAAATCCCCACCATTGATTTTTTTTCTTATAATCTCAACCATAGAAGTTCAACTATTATCCCTTTTTCACATATAAATATACCATCTACCCAAACCCACACCGGTTATTCAGATCTCATGGTGAAACCCTTTCCCTTTGCTTTAAGACACCATACGATCTTCCCATGGACAAATTTATATGTCTCAATCCTCTGCCAATACTTCTGCCAAAATGTCTTCAAAAACGTTTTGAGAGAATGGATTATTTAGATAAAGGATATTTTCTCGTGATTTCATTTAAACCTATAATTCAACAATCAATGGAATTATTTTGTTTCACGGTTGGGAACATCTTTTGTAATGGACCAGGTTTTTTTTTGGGTCCATTACTTTGTGAAAATATCGTTTTGGGTTTTCTGGTCTGGGAATCACGGGGGTGTAGGCCTACAGGTAGCCTTAGACTACCGGTAGCAGGCCTACCTGTAGCCTTAGCCTACCGGTAGCAGGCCTACCGATAGCTCGGTCTACCGGTGGCCGCATCCTACCGGTAGCTCTGTCTACCGGTAGCTCGGTCTACCGGTAGCTCTGGCGACTGGTAGCTCTGGCTACCGGTAGCTCGGCCTACCGGTAGCTGCAGCCTACCGGTAGGTTGGCATACCGGTAGCTACAGCCTACTGGTTGCTCGGTCTACCTGTAGCTCCAGCCTAATGGTAGCTCGGCCTACCGGTGGCTATGGCCTACCCTGCGGGTTATTTCCAGTAGCACTCCCTTTTGCGCAAATAGGGTTTTAAGCCCTATTTTGACCTGTTTGAGCGTATTTTAAAGACCCGTAACATGCATAAGAGTTTTAATTAAATACTGAATCTATTAATGAGTCGGTTTAAACCACCCAACCCTCTTTAGGGATGAGTGGAGTCGTGCCGTCAACCCATGACCCCCGCTCCATACGCGGTTTCGCGTTCTCATCTCAACCGTCCACGTCTCTTATAAACTAAGGGTTAGCCGTGGTTTCTCCATTCCTCGATCTCGGATTTTCACAAACAGATTCGGGTGCATCGGGCGCGCCGCATCGTTATCCGTAAAGTTCCGCGCCTGGCATAAACATCGATCATCTATCAACAAGTAGGGAATTTCTCCTTCATCTCTCTATTTTGTGTATCATGCGGGATGGGTGTGTTTCTATTCTGTAGAATTGGATAAACCAGACCTAAATGATGATAATGAACTAGATTCTATAAAGAAAGAGGGGGGCTGTGATCGTTGATGTTGTTTATATTATGACCATCTTGTTGAGTTGTGCTGGCTTATGACTTCTAAAAATCGAGGTCGTTGGTGGTCATTGTTTGTGCACTAATAAACCCCTGCTGATGTTTTAAATGGCTTGTTTGTGGTTGTAAACTCCTGCTGTGAAAAGTAAATTGGTTAATCACGTATATTCGGACAAATAAATTGAGGCACCAGGATTAATCTTTATGTTATAACCCTGGTTAAAACACACAAAAATTGAAATCATGGAGTATGTTAAGTCGTTTAAATATGAAAATACCGGCATGGCCCTGACTTCTGTTGGTGGTGATAGTTGGTTGTTTTCTCTTTCGGGCATATTGCTGGAGATGTGGGAGGGGATGGAATCCCCTGTCTTTATAATTTCGGTGCTTGTGTGAAATGGGGGATGGGATCCCCTATTGGTATGGATTCGGTGGTTCAGAGTTTTAAGACCGGGTGGGTACTTGTTTATATCCCGAATTGGGGTGGGATCCTCTGTTGTTGAGAACCGGGTGTGGGCATTATGGTTGATGCTTGATTGTTTACTTTCCTGGACTTATGCCTGTGCCTACTAGTTTCCCAGTAGTTCTTAAACTTAATTAAACATTATTTCTAAACATGAAACAAGAATGGGAGAAATGGGTTTTGTTGGCGAGAGTTATGACTTGTGACTTGGATGTAGTGGTGTTGTGTTTTGTAGGATGGTTATAAAAACCTAATCTTTGGGTGAGTGCTTGTTACCTATATCTATACTTGTAGCGTTGTGTTTCTTATTCGCACCCCGCCCAAGTTTATCACTTAGTGACGAACACCCCCATTTCATGGGGGAGGGTGTTTTTCCCAACACTATTCTTAGTGGCTGGTTATTATCTCCTTTTCTACTCCCTTTCCCGAATAGCCCAAATATCTTTGGGCAGTCTGTGATGGCCTGAGGTCCATTATTAGCCCAAGAACCTTCGTTCGGGGAAGTGTGATGGTCGGCCAGGTGTGTATGGAAAGTGGTTTCCCAAGTGTCATCAGGATGAGGCCCAGGTGTCTTCGGGCATGGCAGTGGATCTTCTAGCCCAGGTGTCTTCGGGTGTGGGGGTGGTTGTTCTGGCCTAGGTGTTTTCACGCATGGTTACGTGTGACAGTTGTGGCCCAGGTGTGTGCGGGAGGGATTTCGGTAGTGGGACTACGTGTGGTTGTGGCCTAAGTATGTGCGGGTGGGTGTGGCAGTGGGAATGTGGTTACAAAATGGTGGGATTGGTCCGATGCGCAGGATGTCTCAATAACCAGTGGGAAAGTGGCACGGGGTACCCAAACATCGATGTGCTCTGATTATTATATATATTACATGACTTGCGTTATTTGGGGAGTGTGCCCTGGTGAGGCTTGGGTGGATATTTTCCTTTATAGGCGTTTGGTTTACTCCTTTTCTCACGGGACTTTAGTACGTTCCCCCACTTGTGCACGGGAGTCTTTGGTTTTCCCTACAATGTTTACTAGTATGCTCTCCCTACGTATATAAAACTTCTTTGAGGATTCCAAGAGGACTTCAGGGATCGCGTAGGACCATACTAGCTTGGACCTTTGGGTAGTTTCAGTTGCTGTTTTTCTTCCTTGGTACTTACCCTTGTAGTCACCTTTTGTACTTTGTGTCTTTACTATTGGAACATTAATGTGGGAATAGTTTATTTTTTTCCTTAATTTTATTTTACATTTTGTTGTTGAGTTTCATCATCTCATCTCTCGATCTTATAAAACAATAAACAGGGTAATGCCTTCCATTTGTGATAAATTTCTATACCCTTAGAGCTAGTCGCCACTCCGGGACCTATTGAAGGCGGGTCTCGGGGGTCATTATCTCTCCTTCTACTTAAAGAAGGAAGGGCTCGGAAATCTGCTGACCCTTCCCTCCTTTTGGTGAAGGTGGATCGTGACAGAATGGTATTAGAGAAAGGTTGGTTGAGAGATAGGATGGAGTCTGGAGTTAGGCACAGTGAGGATTGCATGGGATGGTAAGGCAACAGTGTTGGGTGACCTTGGCGCGTCAATTAGGCCAGAGAAGACCAGCTAGGACACGGGATTTTAGGGCCCCCTGTGATCCGATGCAAGGACTCTGGACCTACCGAAATACCAAGTGAGACCACACTGATTGCAGGGTAGAGACCCTAGGAAAGGTACATGCATCATAAATGAATTGTGTTCTTGTGTTTCTGGGATGTCTTGGGAATTAAGAATAAATTAAAAATTTTAAGAAGTTTTATGAACGATATTCTACACTACATGGGCTTAGGCCTTCCTTGTTTACCTTACAGCTATGACACCTGGAAGGCGACCACGTGTGGTACAAGAAATCGAGGCCCCAGAGACTAATTTGGTCGATCGGCAGATGGCTGATCGAGAGGAAGATGACGACCAGTGGTAGAAGGCTCTTTGGGCCTTCCAGCGACAGGCCCTTGAGAAGTATGAGGGCAGCACCTCCGACATGAAGACAGAAGGCAGGCTAGAGGAGCTAGTAATTGATTTCGGCCTGATTTGGGCCCCGGCCGAGTACTGGGTTCCTCTGGCCGTCAGCTAGATGCGGGGAGCAGCACGTCAGTGGTGGACGCTTTACCTGGGGGAGAGGAGAGAGTCTGAGGTGGCTTGGGCAGATTTCGAGATGGAGTTCCGGGCTAATTTCCTCACCTCTACAATGAAGGTAGAAAAGAGGCAGGAACTACTCTCCCTCCAGTAGGGGAGTATGTCCGTGAGGGAGCTAGGGATCATGTTCAAGGACCTCCTACGTTTTTCCCCGGACCTCTTTCTCGGTGAGGAGTCTCGGGCAAGGCGTTTAGAGGAGGCGCTCCAACCCTCCCTCCAGTATGATGTTACCGCCTTTACCCTGCTGACGTACTTGGAGGTCCAGAAGAAGGCCGAATTGGTGGATAGGATGCATGCTCGAGGAGGAGTGTCATGAGAGGGGATCCAGCTGGGACCATCCAAGGGAATGGTCGTCAGCACCAGGCCTCCAGCGTCAGGACCCTCCAGGTTCCGACCAGCAAGGAGCATACCGCAGCAGTTTCAGTTTCGATCCCCCGGCCCTCGCACTTTTCCTTCGGGCCCGGGAATGCAGTGATTCGTATGTGGGAGCCCTGGAAATCTCCAGAGTCAATGCCCGGACCAAGTGTAGTACGGCGGTGGCAGACACCTCCCGCACCCGCCCCAGCAGTAGCTTGAAGCGAGACCATTCCAACAGTAGCAGGGAAAACGATCTCCCGATCCTCCGGGGGCAGACATAGGAGGATGAGGCCGACCTCTGGGTGCACCTCAGGGACCTCGACTGGGGCATGGTCGGGGAGATGGTCGACTGTCGAGGGGCAGGGGAGCTCGGCGTGGACAGTTACACACTGCAGAGGTAGCAGTTCTAGTAGGGCCAGAGGTTGTTTGAGGTACGATCAGTCTGTTTAGCACTCTTGCTTATGCATTGTTCTATACTGGAGCTTCACAGTCCTTTATTCAACCTAGTCTAGCCCGTGCCTTGGGTTTAGATGTAGAGATACTTCCAGTGCCCCTGGTGTTGATCACACTAGTTGGAGGTCAGACCAACTTGTTGTTTGTTTTCCGGTGATGTAGACTGATGATAGGGCCACATCAGTTGGTTAGGGATCTTCTCATGCTACAGATTCATCCATACGTTGTCATCCTAGGAATTGACTGGGTATTTTTCTGTGTGTGGCATCATTGACTATTTCCGAAGAAGGGTGGTGTTCTCGAACATGGATGGCCGGAGTGTTACCTTTACCGGCGAGCGGAGTAGTCCGAAGGGAAACTGGCGAGAGGAACCTATCCTCTCCTTGTTGAAAGAGCTGACGGTGGAATTAGTAGAGGCTGAAATGGTGGAAGTTCCATAGATCACCTGTGAGTTTATGAACGTCTTCTCTGAGGAGGTAACGACTCTACACCCTCATCGTGATATCGAGTTGGGGATAGACCTGTAGCCCGACGCTCGACCGATCTCGATGGCTCCTTACCGGATGGCACCTTCAGAGCTACGGGGGTTGCGGATCCAGATTGACGATCTGATGAAGAGGGGGTATGTTCTCCTGAGTGCGTCACCGTGGGGTGCTCCAGTCTTGTTCGCAAAGAAGGCAGATGGTGGTCTCAAGTTGTGCATAGACTACAGGAGGATGAATCAGGTGACGATCAAGAATCGCTACCCTCTTCTGAGGATAGATGATCTTTTCGACCAACTAAAAGGGGAATGATGGTTCTTGATGATCGACCTGTGTTCTGGGTACCACCAGCTGAGAGTGAAGGACATGGACATCCCAAAGACGACCTTCAGGTGCAGGTATGGACACTACGAGTCTGTAGTCATGCCCTTCGGTGTTACGAACGCCCCAGTTGTGTTCATGGGGCTTATGAACTCCATTGTCCTGGAATACTTGGATCGGTTCGTGGTTGTGTTCATCGACGACATCCTGGTCTACTCAAGATCAGTGGAGGACCATGCGATGCACCTGAGGACGGTTTTGGAGGTCCTTCGATAGCACCAGGTCTATGGGAAGTTGTCAAAAGTCAAGTTCTGGACACGGGAAGTGCACTTCCTCAGACACGTGGTGTCTGAGAAGGGGGTAGTGGTGGACCCATCAAAAGATGAGGCGGTTGTTTTTGGACAGAACCCAACAATGTGGCAGAGGTCCATAGTTTCCTTCGGCTGGCAGGTTACCATCGGAGGTTTATACACAACTTCTCTCGAGTAGCTGCCCCTTTGATAACCCTTACAAAGAAGGACCAGGTTTTTTGGTGGAGTGAGCAGTGCGAGTCATCCTTCCGCTATCTGAAAGAGAAATTGGTTAGTTCCCCAGTGCTGAGATTACCAGAAGAAGGGGTGGCCTATGATGTGTTTTGTGATTCTTCAGGACAGGGTCTGGGATGTGTGTTGATGCAACGGCAAGGGGTGATCTCTTATCGGTCCAGGCAGATACGCCCCTATGAGGGTAATTAAGCAACCCATGACCTGGAGCTTGCAACGGTCGTTTTTCTGATAATGTTATGGCGGCACTACCTCATCCGGGAACGCTTTGTGGTCTTCATGGATCACAAGATCTTGAGGTATATCTTCTCGCAGCGGGACTTAAACTTGCGACAACGGAGATGGGTGGAGTTCCTCCAGGATTACAACATGGAGATCTCTTATTCTGAGGGCAAGGGCAATGTGGTGGCCGATGCCTTGAGCAGGAGGACGTAGAAGGATGCAGTCCGAGAGTCGGCCGATGCCTGGATGGAAATGGACGAGCTGGCTGCCTTCCACATGGATGCGAAGATGGATAGCTGCAGAGGCTGCCTATATCAGATGATAGTGTAGTCATCTCTGTTTCGACAAGTGGAGGAGTCTCATTGGGGAGACCCAGAGTGCGAAGTGATGTGTGACCGAGTTGACCAGGGAAATAATCTAGAAGGATGGACAGAGGATGGTCAGAACCAGATGCTTTTCCAGAAAAGGTTTTTTGTTCTAGGGGTGATGCGCGGAAAGGTTCTTAGTGAGTTCAAAAACTCACCCCTGGCAGTACACCCAAGAGTTTCCAAGATGTACTAGGGACTGAAGAGGCAGTTCTGGTGGCCCGGAGTTAAGCGAGCGGTGGCAGAGTTTTTGGCCAAGTGCTTAGTGTGTCAGCAAGTGAAGGCTGAACACCGAGTTCCAGGTGGCCTGCTACAGCCCCTAGATGTCCCCTAGTGGAAGTGGGATGACATCTCAATGGATTTCGTCACAGGACTACCCAAAGACCAAGGGGGATACGAATCCATCAGGGTGGTAGTGGACAGGTTGACGAAATCGGCTCACTTTCTGGCAATTAGGGAGTTGAGTATTGTGGATGCTTTGGCACGAAAGTACGCGGATGAGGTGGTGCGGATTCATGGAGTTCGGAGGTCTATAGTCTCGGATAGGGATGCGTGGTTTACCTAGCGAGTATGGAGAGTATTTCAACATGCTTTTGGCACATAATTACGCCTTAGCACTGCTTTTTATCCCCAGACAGATGGACAAACCGAGGTCACCATCCAGACCTTGGAGGATATGCTACAGGCATGTGTTCTGGACTCTGGAGGATCATGGGTGCGACACTTGCCCCTGGTAGAGTTCGCCTACAATAATAGCTATCACTCTACCATCGGTATGACCCCATTTGAAGCCTTGTATGGGAGTCCATGGAATTCACCTATGTGTTGGGCTGAAGTAGGAGAGGCAGGCATCTTGGCCCGGAGGTGGCGTAGAACACGATAGAGAAGGTTCAGCTCATACAGGAAAGGATGAAGGCGGCCCAGGACCAACAGAAGTCGTATGATGATACCAGGAGGAGGACCTTGGAGTTTGATGTTGGGGACCACGTGTTCTTGAAGGTCTCCCCTCGGCGTGGGAAATGGAGGTTCGGCAAGGGGAGTAAGCTTTCTCCCAGATTCATCGGACCCTTCGAAGTGTTGCGGTGGGTCAGCGAACTGGATTATCAGCTAGTGTTGCCACCACCGCTACTGAGATTACATGATGTCTTCCATGTGTCCTAGCTCCACTGTTATCTGCATGAAATTTCACACGTTCTTGATTGGGGTGAGCTGGACATCGAGGACAACGTGACCTTTGTGGAGAGACCAGTGATGATCAAGTATCACAAGGAGAAGGTGCTTCGTGGGCGAACCACCCCCTTGGTTCATGTGTTGTGGAGACATGGTGGGATTGAGGAGAGTACGTGGGAGAGGGATGCACATATGCGTACCCAGTACCCAGAGTTGTTTTGAGTTTTGTTCCTTGTTTTACCTGTTGTGCTAGAATGTTTTGTCTTGTGGCTATGAAATGTACTGGTTTTCATTCCTCTGTTTGCGTGTGAAAAGCCCTGGCTATGGGGGAGGATAGAACCCGACCCCTAATCAAGACACATTAAGGTGGATGCGATTAAACCCGTGTGGGCGAGTCAGTGCCGCCCAAAGAAGATAATATCTTGACATGGGGGAGGAGACTTTCCAACCCATATTCCCGGGCAGTTTAGCGTGGTATGTTTCTTGGTTCTTGGCAGGGAAATGTTTTAGTTAGCATGGGTTCGCTCCTAAGAGGTATCTTTCAAGGAGGTTTTTCGAACCCTCTCTTCCCTTATGGTTTTTTTGATTCTCGAGGATGAGAATCATTTAAGAGGTATCTGATGTAATGGCCCGGTTTTTTTTGGGGTCCATTACTTTGTGAAAATATCATTTTGGGTTTTCTGTTCTGGGAATCACGGTGGTGTAGGCCTACCGGTTGCCTTAGCCTACACGTAGCAGGCCTACCTGTAGCTCGGTCTATCGGTGGCCGCAGCCTACCGGTAGCTCTATCTACTGGTAGGTCGGCCTACGGGTACCTGCAGCCAACCAGTAGCTCAGCATACCGGTAGCTGTAGCCTACGGGTAGCTCAGCCTACCAGTAGCTGCAGCCTACCAGTAGCTCGGCCTACCGGTGTCTACAACCTACTGGTATCTCGGCCTACCCATCCTTACAGCCTACCGGTAGCTCGGCCTACCGGTCGCTGCAGCCTACTAGTATCTCGGCCTATCGGTGGCTGCAGCCTACCGGTAGCTCGGCCTACAGGTCACTTGGCCTACCCCGCGGGTTATTTCTAGTTGTGCTCCCTTTTGTGCAAATAGGGTTTTAAACCCTATTTTGACCTATTTGAGAGTGTTTTAAAGACCTGTAATGCGCATAAGAGTTTTAATTAAATACTTAATCAATTAATGTGTCAGTTTAAACCACCTGACCCCCTTTAATGACGAGTGGAGCCACGTGGTCAACCAACGACCCCCGCGCCTTACGCGGTTTCGCGTTCTCACCTCAACCGTCTGCGGCTCTTATAAACTAAGGGTTACCCGTGGTTTCTCCTTTCCTCGATCGCGGATTTTTACAAACAGCTTCTGGTGCATCGTGCGTGCTGCATCGTTATCCGTAATGTTCTGTGCCCGGCCAAAATGTCGATCATCTATCAAAAAGTATGGATTTTCTACTTCGTCTCTCTCTTTTGTGTATCATGCGGGATGGGCGTGTTTCTGTTCTGTAGAATTGGATAAACCAGACCTAAATGAAGATAATGAACTGGATTCTATAAATAAAGAGGGGGGATGTGATCGTTGATGTTGTTTATGTTATCACCATCTTGTTGAGTTGTGATGGCTTATGCCTTGTGAAAATCGAGGTTGTTGGTGGTGGTTGTTTGTGCACTAATGAACCCCTGTTGATGTTTTAAATTGCTTTTTTGTGGTTGTAAACTCATGATGTGAAAAGTAACTTGGTTAATCACGTATATCTAGCCAAATAAATTGAGGCACCAGGATTAATTCATCTGTGATAACCCCGGTTAAAACACACGAAAATTGAAATCATGGAGTGTGTTAAGTCATTTAAATCTGAAAATACCAGCATGGCCATGACTTGTGTTGGTGGTGGTAGTTGGTTGTTTTCTTTTTCGGGCCGATTGCTGGAGACGTGGGATGGGATGGGATCCCATGGCTTTATAGTCTCTGTGGTTGTGTGAAATTGGGGATGGGATCCCCTGTTGGTATGGATTCAGTGGTTGTGAGTTTTAGGATCGGGTGCGTACTTGTTTATATCCCGAATTGGGGTGGGATCCTCTGTTGTTGAGAACCGAGTGTGGGCATTACAGTTTATGCTTGACTGTTTACATTCCTGGACTTATGCCTATTCATACTAGTTGCCCAGTAGTGCTTAAACTTAATTAAACATTATTTCTGAACATGAAACAAGAATGGTATAAATGGGTTTTTTGGCGAGAGTCATGACATGTGACTTGGATGTAGTGGTGTTGTGTTCTCTAGACTGGTTAGAAAAACCTAAACGTTGGGTGAGTGCTTGTTACCTATATGTATACGTGTAGCTTTGTGTTTCTTATTCGCACACCACCCAGGTTCAGCACTTAGTGCTGAACACCCCCATTTCTTGGGGGAGGGTGTTTTTCCCAACACTATTCTTAGTGGCCGGTTATTATCTCCTTTTCTGCTCCCTTTCCCGGATAGCCCATGTATCTTCCAGCAGGCTGTGATGGCGTGAGGTCCATTATTATCCCAAGAACCATCGGGTGGGGAAGTGTGATGGTCGGCAAGGTGTGTGTGGAAGGTGGTTTTCCAAGTGTCTTCGGGATGAGGCACATGTGCCTTCGAGCATGGCAGTGGATCTTCTGGCCCAGGTGTCTTCGGGGGTTGGGGTGGTTGTTCTAGACTAGGTGTTTGCAGGTGTGGTTATGTGTGACAGTTGTG
The DNA here is from genome assembly GCA_963277665.1 of Viscum album. Lineage (NCBI taxonomy): Eukaryota > Viridiplantae > Streptophyta > Magnoliopsida > Santalales > Viscaceae > Viscum > Viscum album. The sequence continues at coordinate 1,728,560,937 of OY728140.1, forward strand.
GCCCAGGTGTGTGCGGGCGGGATTTTGGCAGTGGGACTGCGTGTGGTTGTGGCCCAGGTGTGTGCGGGCGGGTGTGGAAGTTGGACTACGGTGACAGAATGTCGGGATTGGTCTGATGCGTAGGATGTCTCAATAACCAGTGGGAAAGTGGCGCGGGGGTCCGAAACATCGATGTGCTCTGATTATTATATATATTACATGACTTGTGTTATTTGGGGAGTGTGTCGTGGTGATGCATTGGTGGATATTTTACCTTGATATGCGTTTGGTTTACTCCTTTTCTCACGAGACTTTAGTATGTTCTCCCACTTGTGCATGAGAGTCTTTGGTTTTCCCTACTGAGTGTACTGGTATGCTCACCATACGTATATAAATCTGCTTTCAGGTTTCCAGGAGGACTTCGGGGATCGTGCAGGACCATACTAGCTCGGACCTTTGGGGTAGTTGCAGTTGTTGTTTTTCTTCCTTGGTACTTACCCTTGTAGTCACCTTTTGTACTTTGAGGCTTTACTTTTGGAACATGCATGTGGGAATGGTTTATTTTTGGATTTACATTTCTTTTACTTGGTTTTTTTGAGTTTCATCATCTCATCTCTTGGTCTTATAAAACAAAAAAAGGGTAATGCCTTCCATTTGTGAGATATTTCTATACCCTTGGTGCTAGTCGCCACTCCGAGACCTATTGAAGGCGGGTCTCGGGGGTCATTATCTCTCCATAAATTTAAAGAAGGAAGGTCCTGGCAATCTGTTGACCCTTCCCTCCTTTTGGTGAAGGCCGGTTGTTACATCATTGTGTAGAAAAACCTGTATCTCAAGATCTGATTCTTATTGTAGAAGATAGTCAATTACACCGAACTTTGTCTTTTGACAAAAATATGATGATCAACATTACTAGGTTTGATAGAAAAATCTCAATGTCCTTGAAATAAGCAGCCCACTTTCTGAATGTCTCAACAAAAGGTGATTCTTTTTTTCCATCTCATAAAATACCAGAGGAAGTTGGTATGTTTAATAAAGAAAGTGCTGAAAAGTTGTTATTTCATATAAATGAAGAGAAGAGAAATGTAGCTCATTTATCTCCAGATAACAGGTTCGTGGTGCTTTGGATTTATTGTTTTCTTATCCCTAGGAATGGGGATAAGAAAACTCTTAAAGTATCTGATATTTTTATGCTATACTATCTTGTAAATAAGTGAAAGGTAAATCTAATGGGGTTCATTTTTTAAACAGTCATGAATGTCATGTTAGGTTCAATCAAATCAAATTTTATTATGTATCCATCTATTTGTACAAAGTTCATTCATGAGAGCTTTATGTTATGTAATATTCCATTGAAAGGAAAATTGAATGAAATGAAGCCTTCTTGGTTAAGTAAGAATATGTTTAAGAAGATGTATGTTTGATTCGATGAAATCTCAAAGATTTTTGTCAAAGATGTAGAAGATGAATCGAAAAAAATACAATCGGCACCAAATCAATCATCACCTTTTCTAATCGAAGATAACACAACTAATATTTCCACTCGAATGTCAGATCCAAAAACCTGTTTCAATCTAAAGAATAAACATAAATACAGCAAGGATGTTGAGGCCATGTGGAGTAAAGTTAAAGAAAAAAGAAAAGAAGGTGATCCTATGTTCGGTCTTGATCCATCTGAATCTTTAGGTGAGAGAATAAGGGTAGAGGATACTATTCTTGCTGAGAATAAAAAAAAGACTCTTTTGAAAAAGAAATCTCAAGACTTTGATGTTTATAAAATCATGAAAATAGTTGAGGAGGCTAGTACTCAACTAATAGAATAATTGCATGAAGAACCCATCATACAGAGTCTTCCAGAGAAAGAGAATGGGATTTTTTTTTGAAAAAAGTACAGGATGTTAAAGAAGAGGAAGAAGATTTTATTTTGGAATTTCATCATAGTTCAAAAAAGAGTAGAGAATAATCTTTTGAAAAGCTTAGTGAAGGTATTCAACATGCCCCTCAAACTGATCAAGCTTTATATGAATCTCTTGAAAATCAAGATTTAATTTCTTATCAATTAAAGAAAGGTGATCCATCTTCTCATACCGAAAAATAATTTCTTATTAGTGACAAAGTGGAAGAAGAATGAAAGAAAGAAGAAACAACATAAGGAAAACATACATTGGAAGACTCAATCCGATGAAATGAACTGGATTCATACGATGAATATACTAATTCAGAATAAAAAATTTCTCTCAAGAAGTGTTATTACATTGTTCATGTTTTGAGGAGAATTTAGAATACTATTCCTTATTTTCCAATACTTTAAGGGAAAATTGATTTCATTACTGAAAATAAAAGGAATAATTTTGGTTCTGTTAGAGAACATAGAAAGAGAGTATTGTCAATTGAATTCTATTTAAAAGTATTTTCTGAATGTTTGACTAATCATAAGAAGTATTGCAATAGAATGACTAAGTGGTCATACAAAATAGAGTGCTCAGTGAATGATCATGAAATATCAATTGAAGTCATAAAGTGGATTTCAAATTATCTATCTATTTTTTTCAATAATCTTGACAAAGAAACCATTGATAGGCAGAATTAGATGTCAATATCTCATGGAGCCGATATTCCTTCAATAAAAAAAAAGCAACATAGAATGAATTCTTTCCAGATAGATTTTATGAAAGGTTTCATTTTTTAATGATGAAATAGTTATGTTGTAGAAGCAAAATTCTGTGTTACCTAAAGTCAATAAGAATTTTCAAGACGGAATTGATACTCTTGAAGAAGTAATCAGAGTCCATGAAGAGACTATCAAGAATGAGGATCAGATTTTTCTGATCAAAAAGAGCTTCTCAAATCACAGGGAGATTCTATATCCGAAGACAATATTTAAATTAATAAGATGAAATCCATTCTTCATGATATGATCAAGAAATAAAAGGAAAGAGAAAACAAATGAGTTTTGTTGTATCTTTCTTTTTTCATTTCTATAATTCTATAGACTTTTTCTATCTCAATGAGATTTATGTTATCTTTCCCATTGCCTTGAATTTTTTTCTCTAACTCATTCAGGAAACACAAGATTAACCCATTCTTGTTGTAAATCACAAAGGGGGAGAATGTTTTATAAAGGGAGAATGTTTAAATCAAATAATTTTAAATTAAGGAATATTTATGAATACAATCCTTAGGAAAGTACATACCTAAGGAAGGTTAGTTCTATTCAATTTCTTATTCAGAAGAGTTTCCATTAACTCAGGGTGAGATAAGTATTTATTTTCATTTTTACTTTATTTTTTGTGCATTCCAAAATGCAGGAGATTTTTGTTTCAAAAGATCTTTTTTGGCTTTTATGTCCTGTTTTGGAAATAACAAATGTATTCATATATACTTATCGTACTAACTATGTTTATTGTACTAACAATGTTTATTTTACTGACTATGTTTATCATATCGACTCTATCATTCTTACTAACTCTGTCAATCATACAGACTCTATCAATCATACTGACTATATCAATCATACTGACTCCGTTAATCGTATTGACTAAATCGTACTAACCCTGTCAGCCATACTGACTCTGTCAAACGTACTCAATTTTGTGCAACGTACTCACTATGCATCATATCAATACATTACACTAAGTAATACTAATAGTTCTCATATTTCACATTCATCACATGCTTGTTTTTTTCCTTTATCAAAACACATGTTTTATATTAATTGTACTCATGATTCTCATTTTTATATATCTTATGTTTTAACAAAAACGATGTCGTTGAGTTAGTTATAAACTAATCAAAACGATATCGTGTTTTCTTTTTCAATATGCCAATTATAATGCCTTGTGTCCATGTCATTCTGAGTTTTCTAGAGAAATATGAATGTGGGAGGAAATATGACCGTTGGAACATGAGGCCAAAAAATAAGAGGTCCTTTGAAGCTGAGAAGTACAACTGAGAGAATTTTGATCATCCATTGCTACTATTATGTTCTAGTGAGAGACACTGTGACTTCTCTCTTGCTTCGTACAAAATCCTAGAAATTACAAAACATGAAAGTCTTGTTCTTAGCTTTTCTATATAAATAATTTCTTTGTTATTCATTATGAAACTGATCAGTTGATAACGATCGAGGGCTGCTGAGGATAGGCAGACGGTGCTACAGATCATCGTATCGAGGGATTACCAAGGTGCTGCTAAGACAAACCTCCTATTCTAGGTGAAAGGATACCCTTCTCTTTGGGCTAAAATAATATTGATACTTTTACATTTCCGCTGCTGATTGTATTAGAAAGGGAATTGTTTTGTTTCCTTTCTTCATTTCAAATTCAATTGTAATTGTTTCAATTATAATTACACAGTTACATATTGTATCTATAGATTCTATACGCTTTATGGAAGAATCATTCACTATTGTATTACACCAATTATAGTAATTATTTTTAATACAATTGATTTACTTTTCTTATAGTATTACATCATATCATACCTTTATTTCCATGAAAATTGTGGTTAATTGTGTTTTTTGGGAATTGTATTAGTTTAGTATCATTAAAACTAATTTCATAAGTGTTTAAACACAATGTTTTAAATGTACAATTCACTCCCCTCTTGTATTGTTCCATCTAATATACATATTCATCTTTATATCGATCTGACACCCACCTTGAACCATTAGTAGACACACCATTTACCACACCCTTTCATTCTTTTTATAAGCCCCTAGGGATGTTCCCAGCCATTCCTCCATCATCATCTTAGTTAGACTCAATATATAATACAATGTCAATCCAGTCTCTAAGGATTTTCCCACCATTATAATATTCATATCCTTCGATATATCTCGAATCACACTACTGATATCATTCAATGTCTTTGCTACCTCCAATTCTGAATATCCATCATGGATCATATTATAATCATACATCAACTTCCACCCTAGTGCATGTATATAACCTGATGAATGCATTGGAACATACACATCCTTTATTGGGTACTGATATAAGATATCCCCTAGATCCATCAGATCCTGTTGAGAATCTTTCATCAACTTTTTTTATATATGTTTTTTAAAATATATGACAACATTTTTTTCATTTTGTAAAATGAAATAATAATTATTTTTCCCTTATTATCTTATTATGTAGGATATTTTAGTAAGCGACGTGGGTTCACACATATAAGGGATTCCTAGAACCACCATACACAAAAATCGTGGATTACAATAAATAAAATAAGATGATAGGTAAAAATGAAAGGCAGTGCCGAATATTCGTAGAAAAATTATCCATGAACCACAATTTTAATATTATGGAACTAGTCTCATGGAGACATATCGGTAATGAAATGAAAAAAAAGAATGTGTAGAGATAATTGTTAAAAACATAATAAATTTATAGGTATATTATAATTGTATTTATATTAATTGACATGTTCATTTTAGCATTAGTTTAACTTTCCCAATGGTGATGCATCTAAGGCTTCATGGTTGATGGATCTAGTGATGTTCTAGAGATCATACAAGTTTGAGTTATATGTTCGTTGAAGGAGTTAAATTGTTCCTAATGTAGAGGGTATACAAATATTCCATGATATTCTAAAAAATAATATAAAAAATAATCACATATTAGAAGACTGATGATTTTTTTTGTTATTCCCAATATTTAATGGTATTGATAACAAAGTTAAAATCATTTAATTATATAATGATTTTAGGATTCCTAAGGAAATAAAAATAGAATAAATAATCATTTATGTATTTTCACACATTGGGGCGCACTATAGAGCCTGATTATGAGTAGATCGAGTTATATTACTATGAATTGAAATAATATCAAGATCTATATTATTACTTAATTTTTTTTTCATGCGGAATTTTATGTTTTATTATTAACAATACATTTCATGTAAGGCTGATAATACCCCATTAAAAATTAATAATGGTCTAATGTAAAATTGTCCTATTGGACTAGTGTCCTAATGGCCTAACGACTTATTGTCCAATTGTCCAATCAACTAAATGGAAAGTTATCCTAATAAACTAATTGGCCTATATGAATAATGTTCTAACTGTCTAATGGTCAATTTTCAAACTGTACTAATAGCCAAATGACCAATATTCCAAACACCCCAATGTCAAATTAGTGTTTTATTCCAAATAGAAAATTGGCCAAATGCATAAATAACCAATAGGTCTAATAACCTAGAAAACAATGAGAAACTTTCCATTTGACCAAATGGCCTCACGTCCTAATGGCCTAAAAAATTGTTCTAATGGAATAATGGTGAATATTCTGAATTCCCAATCATCCTTATGGCCAATCAGCCTAATTCCTCATCAGCCGAATGGCCCATCATCCTAATGTACCAGTTGACCTAATGGACCAATCATCCTAACGGATGGCAGACATAATGTCCAATAGTTTTAATTGACCATATTTTAAATGGACAATCATATTAATGCCAAATGGACCTAATGAATAATTGACCTAATTGAAAAATGGCCAAATGTCCAATTTTTCTAATTTCCCATCTTCTTAAAGAATTATCATCTTTAGGTCTAGTTGGCATGATGATCTATTAGACTAATTCTCCAATGGACTATCTGTGAGCATGTGTGATCCTCCATAGACTTTAATATTATCATCAATTCCGGTCATGACTCACAGACATTCATTTACCTAACAAAATAGTAAAACAATATATTTTTAAGATGTATGGTATGTTGGGTGCATCACGAATGACATTAAATTATTAAATAAGTTTAGGAATGATTTTATCCATACATATTTATGGAAATTGATCTCTCATTCCTTTTATTAGAATATAAACGTTTCATTAAATTCCATCCCCATGATGCAATGAAATTTTTATTTCATATTATCAATGAAATACATATCGAGGTTACATGTTGATGACACATATGTTTAACTAACATGATAAGATATCGAGTTAATTTTTACATTTTAAGAATTCAAATGTGGTTGTCGACATTGAAAAATAACATTCTTTTTCATCTGCTCCACATCCCATTACAAGATAGAAATATTATACTATTGGGAGGCCCTACTAATGTCAATGTGAAAGAAACCTAAATGGGGACACACTAATTATTACGATATACCACGACTAAATTCATTATGAATTTAATAATTAGAACAAAATTATTATAAATACAATTAAATAAGTTATTTAATGTTTTATTGAATTCTAATATTCAAAATGTCATAATTTATTATTTATGTTTTAATAAATAATTTATTTGATTAAACGGATAATAAAAAAATATTTTTTTCTGATTACATGAATATTAAATAAATAATAACTGATTTTATTGTCAAAAAATATTAATTTTATTTATTGAATAAAAAAATATTTATTTAATTATTTACTAGGTTCTCAATAATTAATGAAGCATTGGAGTGGAACTTGGTTGTGTTTAGTGAAGAATATTTATATAAAATCAAATTTATAATATTTAACATTGCACGAGTTGAAAAAACCATAGTGTAATAATAATTATAATATGCGGAATGCAGGTTGAAAATGATTATTATATTTTTTAAAGGATGGTACTTAGTTAAATAATTTTTTTATGGAAATTCAATATTTATAAATATATAGTTTGGTATATTTTTATGGGTTTATTGAGGTTTGAGAATCATTTCTCACAAAAGAATTATCTCTCCATTCCACCTCTCTCCCCCTCAAGAATGAGATGTGCTAGAGAGATTCCTTCATGATCGAATGAACTATTATCAATCAACAAGAATAATAAAAGATGAATGATTCATTATTCTTGTGACCAAAAATCAATCAGCATCGTTCAAATATAAAACAAGAATTTGTGGATCACCTATAGAGTGATTATACGCATGGATCCTCTAAACAAAAAAAAGGTAATTAAAGATTTGTTTTTCGAAATATCAACATCATCATTAACAAATTTTCTAAAAAGTATGTAACCATTATTTCTAATGTTAAATAAATTAATTATAAAAAATAACATGCAGATATCCTTTTCAGTTTCAAGGTTCACTTTATGTCAATATTTTGTTTAAAATTGATTTTTTGATGTCATTCACATCATGTACAATATTTTGAATGATCCCTACAATCGACAAAAAATTTAGGGTTTTCACCCACCCTAGGGAATCTGCTGCATCTGAGACCCACAAGTGGTAGCAATGTAGTTACATTTTAAATTAATAAATATTTATTTAATTATTGATCTGTTGTACCAATATTGGTAATATATTTAATTTAAAAAATATTAAATCAACAATTAGATTTTATCTAATGTTTCTTCCATATATAAGAATTCATCGTGTATTGTTTAATTTTCATAAAGGAATGTCAAAAAAATTAGGACTGACCAAAAATCATATATTGAAGTAGTAAGGATTCTGTAAAGATATCATTGTATTACAGGAAATGTATCTACAGTACACATTGTGTGTCAATGTTCATTACACCTAGATATTTCACAGGACACAAAACACACCATGAAGTAAATATTCCTGGGTAATTTATTCCAAACTACCTATAGAATGGGCCAACCTGACACATGAATTCTCATATAACTGTTCATATATATTTTCTATAGTATATATTGTATACATGGTTGAGTGGGGAAATCCATGCAAGATACATCTTCATATTCATGGCCATAATAGAATGAGACTAACATCCTTGAGTAATAATGATATACAAAATATGTAACCAGAATACTTGACATGTAGTTCACTACATAATATGTATTTAATACATGTTGATCCATTCATTGAGTCAAGATAACAAATGAGACACATTATAAACAATGTACCCTATATTTTTATACATCGTGTATTCTACTTCTAGAGTAACATTCCGAGTCCTTCTGTGGGTTGTGAGGATACACCAAAAGGGTGATAAATGGTGTGTACCATTCTTTTAAATGTTTTATAGTCTAACTAAGGCATATTCCAAATTCCAAGGCATGTATCTTGGGTACATGACAATTGACGTTCATGATATGTAGCTAAAAAGTACACATAGTGTAGGGTACAAAAAAGGAAAAACCTAAATTACATTAAATAACTAATTCTAAAATTAAAATCATATTGTATTGATTAGAAAAAGTTTGGATTGAGAAGAGACGATTTGTTTTAATGAATTTTTAAATTATCAATTATTTTTTATAATTATTTATAATTATTGTTTCTATTTATTCATTTTAAATAATGAATTTTATGATTTTTTTCAGAAGAACAATTCAGATAGAAATTAAAATAAATGGATTAATTTATTATTGTGTTCATTTTAATAAAAAAAATAAAAAATGAATAGAATTGTATTTTATCTATATTAAATTCATTTAACCATTTAATGTGTATGGAATATCATGATATTGTTCAATAACTATGTATGTGTTGGAATTATTTAATTTGTTTTATTTCCTGGGATTTCAATCATTCATTATTAAACGAAATATAATGAATTTTGAGTCATATCACCCCCTATTATAATTTTGTTCATGTATATCCAAGGTGATTCACATAGCTCTCATTAACCAATACTCTAGTTCCCATATCCTATTTTTGTGTTTTAAATAATTTTAATAAATTGATAATACCATGGTCCGTAGAGGTGATTCAAGATAGACCCAAGATGATGATAACTCATGTTATACCTAGGTGGATAGCTAAAATACAATGACTCCTTCCATGACTGGATTAAGGAGTTTCCCATAGCTATAGGTTAATTTTCTTCCCTTATTAAATCAATCATTACGTAATCTAACTATAAAGTAATTTATTTATTTATTTATTTCATCATTAATATTTTTATTTTTACGGATTGAAGACCTTGAAAAAATAATAAATGGAATTAACAGGAAAATATGAAATAAAAACAAATGTATTATGTGTGAATGGATTATCAAAACAAGATACACCCTTAAGTAAAATACACATAATATTAAAATGAAATGTTAAATTTAAAAAAAAGAATATTTTATACACAATAGAAAAATATACAACAAGTAAATTTTAAGTTTGAATTTTCCATCCAATACATGATAATGTATGAATTCCATAGAATATGAAATTTCTCCCTCCTGTAATGAGACACTTACTTATAACATGGATCCCTTAGGATGGTTAAGGGATTTCGTAACCATATTACAATAAGAGAAATAGCACTCAATAAAATTGATTTAACTTGGAGTAATGTGTTGAGTAAATTAAAAACATGATTTCCGGTTTATGGATTTCACTCAATGTATTATGGAGATACATGTTCATATTTGGAAGAGACATTCCTACCTAAATACCTTCACGTATCTTGAAAACCCCACATTTGGGTTATTTGAAGTGGAATATGGAACCATAATACCATGAACCTCTAACAAATTGTTCCCCTCTTGGGATGGAAATTAGATAATGGAGATGTTGGCTTCTCGTGTCTTACCTTTATTAGGCCCTGAGATGGTGACTAGAGAAAATTATATTATAAACATGAAATTGGGTTACATTACACTCTAAGATGACATACAAAATAGTGTGATAAAAAAATACAAATGAACACCATACCATACATATTTTTAATGTAATACGATGAGAAATAATATAATGTCATCAATTACTGTAACTACTAAAAGGAAATGTAAAACTACTAATAGGTAAGGATGTTCTGGGCCACAATGACCAATGATATCTTTAAAAACCATGAGCTAAAAATATACAGACCAACCTTTGAACTTATACAAATTACAAGATGATCATTTATATATATGTAGGGTGAGAATAATAGTATTCTTAGTATGATCCTACCAATATCCTCTCTTGAAAATGGTCAAGAAGGAATGTTAAACAACAATGAAAAATAGTGAATCTTACTCATTCGCTGAATATGTATACTAAATCCATGACCTCTCCATGAATAAATTTCAACAAGTACCATATAAATGAGATAATTTAATATAATAATGATACATAAAGGTTATATCTCTCCCACTTCCCCTATAGTTTTACACTATTGCCCAACATCGAACATCTTGAGCCATCTATCCCAAATATAGGTCATCATTAAGGAACATTGGAATAGAATAACCTCTTATAAATGAATCATTATATAAGAACATTATTCCAACCAAATAGCCATATAAATTAAATGAAAATTTTTTAGTATCCACCAGAAACCTTATGATGTGTATCATACTTTGAATATTTGACTTCAATCCATTAAAACCCATACATCGGGGAAGGTACCAAAAGACATCACAACCTCTATATTCAATGACTTTAACAATAATTTGGATTCTGTATGTAGTAATACATGTGTTTAAATAAACAACATTACATCAGATCCATCTATAAACATATATTAGGAAACTAACCAACATGAAGAGAAACCCATGTAACTATTATGTGAATAGGGAGGGGGCTTTATGTGGTAGTCAACCATCCATCATCCCACTATGATATTTAGGAATGCACCATCATATATTCCAGGGAGTTTCAACCATCCTAAAATACAAGGTTGTAGTTTTGTATGAAATCATATAATATAAATTATATAATATTTTTCTCAACCACGCTAATGGGAATAGCCTATTCTTAGACTCAACTACACCTAACATTTCTCAGACCCCAGACTTCAACTATCAGTAGCTGATATCCTATAAACACCAAATAATTTTAAAAAGTATAATTAATTTATTCCATCCATGTTATCACAACATCCACAGAAACTGAATATTAACATCATTCAAGCATTTGAATTCCATAGTTTCCAACCCCATTTGTTAAGCATTTAATTAATGTTATTATTTTCATTAATTCAATGGGTTATAGGAAAACCATCACAAGCTACCAAAAATAGTAAAAATGAAGCCAAAAACATCCATCATTATCGAATGGTGGTAAAAGTTATGTAGATAAAACAAGAAACTCATCCATCTGCCATTATATATATTCATCAGTGAGAATCCTTGATCTCAACACAACGTCAATGGGTAATATAAGCTTCAATCCATTCCATTATCTTTGGATCCATCGCTTTAACCCACATGCATATCCAGATGCTTCTCTCCATCACATGCATCAATTGCTACAACATCATCTAAATCTGCCTCCCTACACCGTCAAACAATCTATCCTAGGATCATATCACATTTAGGCCTCACAAACCCATATAAAATTTCATAGAGAATATCACATATGGTAGACATAAAAAATAAATTAAGAAACATATAAGGACTACCAATAAATAAATATAGTCCCTAAAATAAGTCACTAGCATTCATATATTAATGATCTCTCACAACACCCAAATCAAGGAATATTTTCTTGTCAAACACACAAGAAAATCTGGACCTAGAAATTATACTTATCAAAAAATAGTTTAAATTGAATCTTTAATTAAATGTTTAATTATTCATTTTTTCCAACAACATGATAACTAAGACATTAAACTTTTTAATCTACAAAAATATAAACATGAACATTTTGTTTAAACTTGATTCATCAAACTGTTAAAATAACTATTCTGAATTAACATGATTGTTTTATTAATATTGACATTATAAAATGAATTATCATCCCTTATAGTCTATATCAATTAAATTATCACTGGAGAATAAATTTAATTACACATTTGCATTGCATCAATTTTATCATTATCAGAATACATGGACCACTATATACAAAAAGTCTTAATTATTAATTATTAATAAAATTAATCAATTAACAATCGCATTACATTCATTATCAATTTACATTAATAAAAAAAATTATTCAATTTCATAATATGACATGATAATAGGAATAACATATATAGATCACAATCTAACAAAACAAGGGGTAGTCTGGTATAATAGTATAAAGAATCATCATGTGATCAATACAACCCCTTTATTTATTAATTTGGTTCAAAATTTATTAATTTAGTTCCATTATCATCAAAATGTCAAACAAATGATAAAATTAAAATTTCAAATAAATAGAATAATAAAAAAATTGTTACCTAAATGTCATCAATATTCATTTCACGATAATTGACCAACAACAAATATTCCATTCTGATCTCCCATATGAAGGTGCATCCATCTAGGGATGTCATACCTCAACTACACCAAAAACACATGAAAATCCTTTTAATGACATAGGGAGACTCCAATCACATGGTAAGAAGAAACAATAGGGACCATATTAAATAACTATGAGTGAAAAGATAAAACCTAGTTTGAATCACCAAATATCGTATATTGAAATCCAATAATAGATTCCCAATGAAGGATTCCATGATTACTAAAGAGGGTGTAATTAGACAATATAAAATGTTACTATGTATTATTTTTGAGAAAAGCCTAAGGAACTACAAATTTTTATGTTGTTCTAAATAGGGTATTTAATAGACACAAAACCCCATCACATTATGTAAACATTGTTAATCTATTACATTAAAAATGCATCACGTCAAACTAATTAATCCCAAATATTCACACATTGTGTTTCACAACATGAACTGACCATGAACATGTCATGAACGTCTTTCAAGATCTGAACATGCTCTCATCAATTTTTTGAGACGAGGATTCACATTGTGAAACACATAAAAATAATGTGTTCTCCTTTCTGACAAATATTAGAAGTCAATCGCCTCTAGACCACCTATAGTCCTCCTCTAAGAAATTTTATCTTTATAAACATTCAAACAGTTAGAATACATATATCCAGACCATTATAATAGATACCAATAAAAAAACTCATCCCCTAGAACCCAAAATTCAACCAAAAGGAAACATGACAAGTTTTCATCCTAACTTCCACACTATGAGATACCTCCCAAGGATCTTTCCATTGTAGGAGCTCAACCACCACATCAATGGAACAACATGAATACCTTCAATAGTATCATCCATATCATAAAAAATATCTTGATTATATACCTCTCAAGTGACAGTAAATCCAAAATATGAAACATGTGGAAACAATATCATAATCCATAATGTTCAAAATATCCAAAATGAAGAACATTACAAAAAATATATAAACATCAAACTACATTGGTTGTAGAGTATGCAACAATGATTCATTGTTCATGGTGCTCTCCTCCACACTATCCTCCCTCCAAAATATAAGAACCATTGGAATTGCATTTCCATGTAACAGCTTCTCAAGGAGGTATTGGATCTCTATATTCCACTTCTCTAAGGTCATATATTTTCAACATTAATCTTGAACAAATAAATATAATAAGACTAGTCATTATGATAATAAATGATCATTGACATGATAAAAAATTGTTTATCTGAATCACTTTTTGGGGATTTTCTATCTAATTTGTCCTAGCACCAACATTATCGAAAAACTCAAAAATTCCACAAAACAAGGGAAAAAAATTTTCCCCCATGTCAGAAGATTTATTTCCATGATGATGGTTCACCTTAAAAACATGTTATCTCTAAAATCAAACATCAGAGCTTCCCTCCTGTGATTTAAATATGAATTTTTTAAATATATCACTACCTTAATCCTATTTCAATTTAACTAAACCATTTTAGTGTTCAATACAATAGTTCCTCCTTAAGAATTTATACCTCATTGACCTTCGTACATAACAATGGAGAACGAAAAGTTCAACCATACAATGCTTCAATCACTTACATACATTGGTGGAGTAGAAAATACTATTATAGAAAACATGACCTTGGGATGATTCCTTATCCACAAAACTCCCAATTTGTGGATATAAGAACCCATAATGTATTCAAGGGTTTAGGTGGTCTGCTCAGTTTTATTTTACATTTACAAATAAATATAAGATATAAGAAAAAACTGGGATAAAAAATAATGCTATATACGTCTATAATCCCTAGAAGATAAACAATGATCTCAATAAAGTATGATCATCCTTAAGACTCCATGGAGTCTCACCCCCTCCTCAAGATACTATCTTGTAGGAAACTCTATAAAGATTAATTGTATGATCACAATTCAGTGGAATGATTTCAAAAAATGATCCACTATCACCAATATAACATCATAGCATCCCTGGAATCGAGGTAAACTAGTAATAAATTATATTGAGATGTCCTCACACATCCACAAGGTTTCTTCTAATGACTGAATAAAACCATAGGAAAGAAGTTCTCAGTGCTCAACTTTTAAAATACCTAACATTTAGAAAAAAACATACAGTTGATTGCCTCATCAAAGGGTTTCATAACTAACATATCAGAGGATTTTCCATGTTCTCCACATCTGGATGTGTTGCAAAAAAAGATACTTGGTACTCACAGATCAACTCCTCATAAATTTCTGAAGAAAAAAAACTTTATTGGAACAAAAAACTAATTATATTCATCTTTGGAGAAAAAATTATGGGATCCCAAAAAAACATAGTCCCTCTAGACCTCCACAATAAAATCCATTACTTGGAAATCCTCCACCTACTACAAATAGAAGAGTACACCATAAGATTTAAAATATTACCTCTAACTCCATCCTATGATATATCTTGATTCATCATTGAGTTTTCATCAATTTCTAATTAGGAATATTCATATTCATCTGGGGCATCAGTACGTGAATTCATATATAACACATCATCTAAAAAATCCATATTTACTTGCATATGTGAAATATTGAATTTATGTTCATAGATGAATTGTATCTAAAACCACAGAAGAATGTTCAGTCATTCTAGGAGAAGGCATTCCTCATCCTCTTATAGTCGGTAAAAATGTAAAAACACTAACCCATGAGGTAATTATACCACAACTAAAAAGAAACTAAAACTACCACTTACTCATGAAATAAAAAAAACATGTCATTGGTAAGTCCAAAAAAATCTCATAACCTTTTGGGTAAAGGATATTAGGGGAGTTACAACATAATATAAATTGTTTTTAAGCCTCATGTAAGTATGTATTATCCAATAAAAACATTTAACTTATACCACTATCTTTGGTGTTTCTTTTGACTCAACATCCTCTATATTAGAAGAATAAAAAACTAATATCTACTGGCACACAACATTCCCGAAGGGAAGGAAATATCGATTTTAGAACCCACACATCAACATATTTCTGAGTAGTTTTTCACAAGGAAAAACCCCCAAATATGCAACCTAGATGATCTGCATGCTCTTCCTCTAATAAAAATTGCAGAAAAAATTATTTGATGAAAACGACCAAGAATTTATTGAGGTTGTCATTGAATACTACATCCATAATCCCTATGAACATGACCTAGTTATTCATTAAAAATAATTATTTCACAATGAACTCGTAATTCCCATGATGACAACAGAATATAGATTTTTTGAATATCCCCATCGCTCACCCACATTTGATGATATCCTAAATGTAGATCAATTTTAAAAAGTAATATTATACTTTCATATAATTAAATAATTCATCAATCCGAGGGAGCAGAAATTATTTCATCACTGTCACATGGTTTAAGTGTCAATGATTTACACAAATATGAAAACTGCCTCTTTACTTCTTCCAAACAATACTAGTGCACTCTAAGGTGACACTCTCAACTAGAAAAAACCGCATTAAAATAGATCATCGGGTAGTACTACCATATCTCACTACTCATGAATGTATCATCCTATATGGAGGAATCAAGATAGAAGACACACATAGTTATAGATAAATCAAAAAATCAATCACACATTGACTTATTATGATATAACCTCCTCTGGAATGAAATCTAGGAAATGTCGTATAACATTGAGAATCACTAAATATTGATCCTTTGACGAGATCAACATCTGGGTGATCATTATGGAGGACACAATTGGAAAATTAATAAGATCCACTCAAGGGTCTTGGTCACTAATGAACATCTCTGAATCTCAATCAACACTATAGATATCAATCCACATCCTAATGAAATCCACTATATATTTTATTGAATATAACAAATTCCTAGTGAGGATGTCATATTTCTATATTTCAAAATACGGTAAATCTTCCCATGAGATTTGATTCCCCAGTAATAGCTCATAGTCTATACATACATTATATAAGATGGGTTGACCTCCAACTATTTTCATCAATTCCAAGGGAACTAGAAGACTCTCTACTTTAATTCCCCCATCACAGATGATCATGTGTGTTATAAATGAGTGCATCTCTCTTAAAACCGAAAAAGAATGATCCCATGTAAAATGAAAAGAGTTTATTGAATGATGTATATATCACATGGAACAAGAAACACTAAATCATGAAGCTAAACAAAACCTTCTACATGGTCTCTATAACTCTACTAATGTCCACCAGCATAGATTTGTGCTTCTATCTGAGGATGAATAGCATCATGGGGTTGTACTCTTCATTGAATATATTTTCTCTGGTGATCCCAATATTTAGTAAAACATTTCAATTGCCTTGGTCTAAACTACCTCAATAGAGGAACCTATAGTGGAACACATAGAACACACTGATTACTCGGCAAGAATAAGAAGCATCCACACTGATTGTCTTGAGATCCAAGTGTTGAAACATTGTTCATTTCCCCTATAATTGGAGAGAGATACTCCACACACAAAAATATCAGATGACGAGTTGTGGGACTTACCCATGAATGAACAACAAGTATTCTTTCCTGGAAACTGGGAACCACGTATCAGAGATCTTCTTCTGGAGGAATCATGGAGAATCCACTCTAGAGGTTATCGGATTTTTTCTAGTATCCTCTCAATGAACTATTCTATTTCATGAACCTCAAGATAGTTATTCAATATAAATTAAGAGATTAGTGATGAAAATGTAGATTTTAAGACTTCTAAAAATTCCTCTCACAATACTCATAATCCAAATATAGTTTTTATGAATATTACACAAGGGTCCAAAATTCGATTCTAAACTCTCACTCACAAGAAATCCAATCCCGAAGGGAAAAAAGATCATCATAATTTTCCAACATTGTGGATGAATAGTGAAACTATTCATAGGACTTGTTCTCCCATGAGAAATTCAAATCATCAAGATCCATAAGGAAAAAAATTAGCTTCATTGCTTCACTGCGTAGCATTGTCACACCCAATGAAAGCCAGTTCTCCTTATGAGAATGGATCAATCTAAATGATAGCTCAAACTTGTCTAAACAGTATTTATTGAATTAATATATAAGGTATCACTAATAAAAATACATAAATTCACAAAAATACCCTGAAATTATCGTCCTCTATATATATTCATCATTGACCCCCACTATATGCTAATATACTGAAACACCTTTCTAAACATCTTCAGCATGGACCTAATGAGGATGTAAACCCAAAATCATGCTTAAAAAATATTAGAGCTCATAAACCAAGAATATGGAATATTTAACAGTAATTATTTAACAATATATTATCTTTTATGTTCATAAAATATCCCATGTTCTATGCATTTCAAATATAAGTTCAATGAATAATGATTCATTATCTTTTCTTAGGTCTCTACCATGAAACCAATATAAAATAATTTAGTGGGATTAATAAACTTAATGGTCCATGAATTAGAAAATAAAGGACCTAAATAACAATGTGTCGGCCAGTATCTCATGTTTACATCACACTATAAACATAGAAAACACCATTTCCCTATAGACCCATGCAAGCCCAACAAAATTATATCTCCAAACATTATCATATCCATCAACATAAACATATAATAGTAATCTCACATGAACCCCTCCCACCAATGTATACCCCTACTAGAATTACAATGAGTGAATAGAGATGGTTATTACCTAATTCGAACCACTAGAAGGCCCCAAGATGGTTACTAGCATCGATTTTATAATAAACATGCATATGGGAGGCATTGAATTTTACGTGAACAAACAGATGATAGAGATAAGAATGATACACCATCAAAACCTGCCCATATATATATATAATGTAATACCATGTAAAAAATTGAAAATTTCATACAGTACTATAACAACTGAAAGTAAAAATCAAATTTCCTAAATGTAAATATGATCGTGACGACGAAGCACATACTACTTATTTAAAAATATAAGGTACTAATATCCATCCTAACCTACAACTACCTACAAATAACCTAAATATATTTATATATATATATTGGGTGAGTATTAAATTATACACAATAGTATTCCCCACAAATCCACTTCTAAAAAATATAATGAAAGCATGACAAAGCACATTGAAAAATATGGAAACTAATTCATTAACAATAATGGAATAGATTCTTCTATGTCTCACCATGGATAAATCTCTCCATGTATCAAAAAAATAGATCATATACTATAATAACAAAACCTCAAGGGTTCCTCCCTCCCACTACAATACTAGTTTTCTTCTTTTCCCCATATTTATACATTATCAGACAACTCTCTCCAAAATAGGAAATCATAAAGACATTGGGGAGAGACATCACAAACTATACCCATTGATTCAAATCATCACATTATAACATCATCATATCGAAATATTAATGTACAATGATCGATTAGTTTCAAGGATCCTCAACAATGTGTTTGAGGAGAATCATATTTTTATTTGTAAACCACAATCAATTGCCACTCGTACAACGATCAATGTACCACAAGCCATAACAGGCTATACACTCCCTTCATATAAAATTCATCAGGATACTATATATAATAATATTGTGTGTGAATTGAACACGGACCATCATTCACCTATACTCACATATATAGGGAAATTAACCACCATGTAAACCTGTTTGGGTAAGGACCATGGAAACCTGTTTACTATGGCTGTTTTGAATAAGGATAATCAGGTTCTTCAGGAGTCCATTGAGTTAAATTCCAATCCAGATATGTGTTTATTCACACCGTCTTCCTTGTGTTCTTTCAATAGGAGGGATTTCCATAGGTTGACTCCCATTCAGGACCCTTAGGATAATTGGCCGGATGTGGTGTGGCGTAGGAGGATTCTAGCTAATCTCAACTCCCTTATATGGCACATCAAGAATTCATCTACTACGACAGATGAGAAAGTTAAAAGGTTGGCCACTAGTTTCTCCTCGAGATGTCATTGTATTTTTTTCAGGTGGGGAGAGAGTATCAGTCACCTGTTCTTCGAAGGGGAATGGGCTCATGAAGTGTGGACTTTATTTAGTGGATGTATTGTATTCGCTTCTTCTGAACAGCGAGATGAAGCATTTTTTGAGAGGTGGTTTCATGTTGCACATGAATCCAGTATCAAATGTCTGGCCATGTTGGTGAACTTCAGTGCGGGATACCAGTTCTTGTGGAAAGGGAGAGACTAGGAAAGGTACGAAGGGGATCCTTCATAGGCGAGTTCGATCATTGTGAGGACCCATTTTCTGCTGGTGGACTTGGTTCAGCATATACATGGGTGGCAGGACGCTCCATACATGCACATTCTACAAGTCATTATTCCCTAGACTTAGCCCCCTATTTTCAGTTGTTCAGGAAAATGGGTCTGTTGGTGGCCTCTTGAGCATGGTTACATGTTGGACACTGATGGGTCTTGTTTGCATGGCCTAATGAGATGGGGGTTGTGGGGTTGGGGGGAATGTGGTCCTTTATTTCTCTTCATCATACGTCATTGGAAACTATATCATGGCCGAGGAAAAATTCATCCTCACCGGGATCTCCCAATGTATTCAACATAATTTAGTTATTTCTCAGGCAGAGACTGGATCATTGATTATTAATGACTCCCTGCACGGTAATGTCTCTGCCCCACGGTCTATCTCCAATATTCTCTGGCAATGTCAAACCCTCCTCCATAACATCCTGGGTACCCATATGCGGCGTGAAGGAAATCAGGATTCATATTACCTTGCTTCATTGGCAGATCAAAGCTCCATCCACACTTTTTTTATTGACCATGTCAGCTTAAGGCCTGAGGGAGTTAACTTGATTAGAGGTGATGCTCTCGGATTTCATTATTCTTGGCCCCCATGAATTTGGTTTTTCTTGGTGTTGTTCCACCCTTTTAATAAAATATGATTTGGTGGAGGAGTATGAATAAAGGGGGTAGTCATCCATCCATCTTCCCATCAGAAAACATGGGGAACACCCTCTTGGACCACACATGGTGCTTGTGTACCTAACCAACAAGGGGTTTTTAATATATGAAATCACATAATATACATGTTATATTATAGATTCCAAACACACTATGGGAAAAATATATTTTTAGACTAAACTACTACTAACATCTCTTGGGCTCCCATCTATCATTAATAAAATCGGATACCCTATAAGCAGACAAGTATCATAAAAAGATTCATTAATTAATTTTTTTTTATCATTTACATCAAATAATTTATATATTATCCATTATAAATCGTTACCATTATTCCAAATTAAATTACATTAATCATTATATTAAAGTCCATCCCTACTAGACTTAATCCCAATGATGCCCATGGTTTATTTTGTTAAGAATTTTTCAATAATTGTATTTCTATTTTAACCAACCCCGTGGGATAATAATCTAATAATTATTATTAAATTACATAATTCATTGTACTCTAGGTAAACCATCCAAATCTACAACCTAGAGAAAACAGAAAACCAAGAACATATAGTGTCCTCATTAAACATGGAAATGAATACTGATAAAATAATAGACTCAACCATTAGCAATTAAAAATATTCATAATTTGTCACCCATGATATCAGTATCACATGAATAGGTATTTTTAGTTTCAAAATTTTACATCATATTTTATTTCATCCCCAACACCCACATTATTATCACAATGAATCTCCCCATAACCTACGTCAACTCTGGCCACATCATCTGGTCCTCTGCTCCCCGTCACATTATCCATCCCCATCTTATATCACATCTGGACCTCCCCTCCACATATAAAACCCCACAGAGTATCTAAAATATACAATACAAAAAAAATTTAATGAAACAACATATAAAAAACCAACATGTTAATATTGTCTCAAAAAACAAGGAATCCAACATTCATTGATAAAATAGTTCTCAATAATCCAAATTAATGGAACTCAACCTTCCCAATAAGACATGAAACACTGAACATATAAATTATCATTATCAAACAAATGGTTATATTTCACCTTGAATTTATCGATTAATTATTAATAGGTTAATATTGTGGGAAATATAAGGTATCATGCTATAACACACCATTGAAATCTAAACATTCTCTTAGTATTAATACCGATTTCATAAAACTATGAGAAAAATCATTCTCAATTAAATATATTTTTATTGTAATCAATATTTTCAAAATAATTATCATTCAAATAATTCAATATTAATGACATTATCATTGATTATTTTATTTTTTATAAATGTAAAATGAATAAATTATACCATTAACAAAAACACAGGATTCAGACATGCATATTTATTAATTCTTAAGACATCTAATCAATTAACTTATGAATTATATTTATTCAAAATTTCAATCCAGAAAAAACATCTAATAAAAAGCGTAATAATCCGGGAAAACAATCATAACATTGATAACACACTATGTAGAAAAACAAAAGGAAACCCATTATAAAAATATAAAGAAAAAATATTCAATCTCTTTAAACAATTTCATTATTAACATAGTTCAATAATTAATAAGGTTAATTAAAGTTTTATCCCATTAGATAGATCCTGAAAACATCACATTTTTACATAAATAGAAGAAGCAAAGAATACCCTACATAAGAGGAATAAATCATCTTTTCATGAGAAGTGACCAGTGATGTGAATACGGATCACCTCTCTTACAAGAAGATGCGTCCATTGAACCACATCAGAAAAAAACCACAGTAACCATCAAAAAATACAATTATTTTATAATTATGGATAGATTCCACCATCGCATTGAAAGATTAAATATGAGGAACCAGATTAACGAACTACGAAAAAAGTTGTATAACGTTCGTAGGATCATCATTGAAAAAATAAGGGATTTCATGAATTAATCCCCATTGAAGAGATTCCAAGATGCTAGAATATAGGGTCATTGGATTCTTAGAAAATGATATAAGGTCATTGTTTTGGGGAAAACCCATGGTAATAAAACATTTAAAGGAAAAGTATATAATGGATTTAAAGAAAATGTCATTGTTCCACTTCATATAAATGTAAGGATTCTGATATCACTGAAAAACATGTCACCTCAAACCAATTAATCTCAAATATTTACATATCATGTAGAACCCCATTAATTGGAATAAAAATTTCATAAATAGATTCCTAACCATGAATATGATCCCACCAAATCATTGAATAAGGGAAGTGAAAAAGAGTTCCATGCCGATGAAAAATATTTGAATGACATGGTTGATGTTCAATGATTGACACCTATAGCATGATTGGGAATTTACATGTTCTTTGCAAGGATATATAAAGAGAAGAATATTTAGATATCTATAAGGAACTATGATAGTGTAATCTGGAGTATGGTGCACCATGTGTGGCTCATTTAGTAAAACTCACAAGCCTCCTTGAGTGCCTATGGAATATAGGGTTTAAACTGTCTGATGAACCACACAGTTATATCATTATTTCATATATCCCTTAGATATTATCAATTTTTTGTTATAAATTTATATATGAAATTCATTAAAAATACTTTTACAGAGATACTCAATCTTATTCAAATAATAGTTAATGAAATGAAACATGAAATTACTACCATCCTTATATTCATTAAAAAGAACGTCCAAGTAATTTTATCTAAGGACAAACATCTATCATAATGACAATTCATGAAGATAATGATCATGGGGAAGGAAAGGGATAAGGATTATATTTTTTGAAGTGTTAATATTGGATATAAAAGATAAGTGACACTCCAGAATAGAAGAATGGGTGATGCATGAAGTGTTTTTGTTATCGCGTAAAATATATGTTGTCATAATTTTTTTTATTATATAGATCATGTGGTTCCCACATACTTATTCAAATATTGGAACCAATTAGATTCTGAAAAAATCATTAAGGAGATGTGGATATTCAAGGAAAAACAATGTTAAACTAGCTGTTATGGCTATTGTAGATAACCCCTCACCAAGATGCATGAAATAATCTTGGATTGAAAGAGATTTACTTGGTTCCATATGTTACAGAAGAAAATTATTTCTCTATCCAGACTTGATAAAAATTGTTTTATTTTAAAATTTTCAAAATTGAGATTCTTCTTTTAAAAGGATATAATTTGTTTTTTTAACTCCCATTTAAAAAATTTTCATTTTGTGTTAAATTACATTAACCATGCAATGAAAATAGACAACAAAACTACTTCGCTGAATTCATTCCACAAATATGTTTATAATCATAGGTTATGTTATATAAACTAAGAATGTTTCACAAAATTCCACAAAATTGGATATTTAGATCCATTTTAAAAAAAACACTTTTTGTATATAACATATGTTTGAAATGAATAATAAAAAAATACATTTTTATGGGAAATGTGAAAGGGACAAAGTGATTCATGAAATAGTTCATAGTATTGTTTGTGGACAACTTACTGCAAATGAAAGGTGTGGGTAATCATAATTAACAATAGTTACTGAATATTTTAGTAGATGTTGATATATCTACATGATGTGGTACAAGTCAAATTCCATTGAGAGATTCAAGGAACAATTTTATAATTATAAGAATCATCTTTGAAATTATATTTATATAATTTTATTAGAATATGGAAATGAATGGAAGAAGAATGATTTAATTGATTATTAATTGCTTTTGGGTATCCTATCACTCTCAATCCTCATTATACAACTCAATTTAATGGTGTATGAAAATGGAGGAACAAAACAATATTGGATATAGTGATATCCATGATGAGTCATCTGAGTCTTCCATTATGATTTTTTTGGATTTTTTTAACAAAGTACAAAAAAACTATTCAATGGTGAAACT
The DNA here is from genome assembly GCA_963277665.1 of Viscum album. Classification (NCBI taxonomy): domain Eukaryota; kingdom Viridiplantae; phylum Streptophyta; class Magnoliopsida; order Santalales; family Viscaceae; genus Viscum; species Viscum album. Next base: position 1,728,585,777 of record OY728140.1, read on the forward strand.
AAATCATTTTATGAAATACCCTAACAATTTTTGAATAGAAAGAACCTTGTTTTCTCATACATAAATCATCAGTGTTTCCAAATATTTCATGGCTTTTTCTAGAAACAAACATTCACACTGTGGCATAATGTGAAAAGTAATAGGATACCATAGGGAGAAATGGTAATATTATCTCTATATCCAATCAAAAAAAGGTAATAGTGGTAAAAAGACCCATATTTAATGAGACTGATCACATATATAAGAGATATACTGGGAGCATGATAGAATTAGATAATGTTGAGTCCCATGGTATAAAAGTGTTGGAACAATAAAAAATTCTAGAAAAACCTTCCAAATACACAAGAAAAAAATATTAGTAAAAGTGATAATAGTGAACCAGTATGATATAGATTTCGTGTAATTGAGGATGGTTTGTCATTATTTGTTGATAAAAATAATCCTCCATCTAGAAATGATTAATTATCTATTATAGATTCGTCCATGTGACAATATTCCTAATATTATAAAATTGATTCCATGTACCAAAAAAAGTTTTTGTTTTGATCGATCCTATAGGGAATGTAAATCCCATTAGTTTTAAATGGTTATTCAAGAAGAAACTAGGAATGGATAAAAATGTTTGTACATATAGTCTTTGTATTAATCATTAAATATCATAGTGATATGAAAACATAAATCACATTTAATGATCATTTTAGTTTATAGTATTAATTAACTATGACAATCTTTTACAAAGTAACCCCACACATTAGAAGTGAATAATTCAACATACTATCAAATTTTTAGGAAATATAAAATTATTTAAAATAAAAAATGATATCCCTTTACGAAAAAGCACAATTAATTTCTCATTAGTCTTATCCTTTCCACTATTACCCCTTAAACATTATGAAATACATTTTAACACCATCAGCTGATAAAAAAATATCAAAAAAGGATATTAAAATAAAGGAAACCATTTGTTCAGTATAAACATGAAATATAATATAAAATTTACCTTTATCTACAAATTTATTTTATAATATTAAATAATTCATTTTCACAGGAAAATAAAACACACATTTGTGTCATATATAATCATTAAAACGTGTAGTTTGAAATTAAAACTCCATATAGTGACCAAAAGAATCAAATATGTTAAACTATTTCAAAACAATATAAATTGGAATAAATATATGTAAAACATTAAATTAACCTATTACAGGCTTACCCAGCACTATCTGGGCAACCACATGTTAAGCTGTAGTGGGATTACCTAATGTTATCTAGGTAACCCCAAGTTAATCTGTAATTGGAATTAATGGTGCTATATTGGGGATTCCATGTTACGGTTTAAGGGGTTTAACTAGTGCAATCGTGTCCACCCAATGTATATGTTATATTATGATCATCCATTTATATAATTTTTGAATACCATAACATCAATAAATAATTTTAATCATAAAAACAATTGAAAAAAAAATCTTTAATCACATATAGAAATCACCATCGTATACAATGATAATTTGTTTTAAAAAAATCAATAAAAAACCAAAAATTAAAGAATTTTTTTTCATTTAATATAATATTTTATATTGAAAATAAATCTTGAAATTAAAAAAATATTAATGGTGGTAGATATTTTTTTCCATCATTTATGTTATTAATATAACATTTTATTTGTTGATTTTAGAAATATTCTACATAAAACATTTAACAAAGATTCATATAAAACACATTTTTTGAAATTTAAAATAGACTAAAAATTTCATTTAAATTAATTTAATATCCATATAAATTAATTTCACTAATATTGACATGGAGAAAATGTCTTTGAAATAAAATCATTAAACATTCATAGTGTTCCATACCACATTGAACATTATAATCCTAAAAACAATGAATGAATAAAATTTATACAACAACAAATAACATAATTATAAATTAATTAATGATATGATGAGTAAAAGGGGATTTATATACACCATATAAAATAATAATTAAGTATAACATCAAAATATTCTTCAATGAAAGTAAATTGAGATGAAATACCTTACCTTAATCCCAACAAAACATGCACACTCATTATATTACTAGATAAAAAACATAGGATAAATAATTAAATTCATTATAATATCTATAAATTTAATTTTTAATTTTATATCAATTATTTATATAATATATAATTTACTTTATTATTAATGTTGACATCAAATTTTTCATTAATATTCGGTACATCAGTGAAAAAGGTCATCGGTATGATGTCTGTAGTCAAAAGTGGTCATTATTCCATTATAAATGAATTAATATTAATGAAAAAATAATAAATTTTATAAATCAATTATAATTTTAAATCCATCCATTAAATTTAGATTCGAATAATTAACTATGATACAATCCTGGATAAGGTAATACATATATACACACGAGTAACGTTTTCATTTTCAATGATAATTCTGGAAATAAGGTAATTTTTATATTTTATTTCAATAATGATGGTAAAATTATTAATATAAAATTAATAATTTAAATATAGTTATATTTATCATACATGTTATGTGGTGATTAAAAATGAATCACTTCGCTTCACAGAAGTGATGGTTCCCAACTGCATACAAATGATGTTATCATTTTCTTGTGCATGGAAAGGTTAGAATTGGAATGATATATTATTATTAAATAAGGATATATATTAAATGAATAAAATATATTAAAAATAATTACATCATTATAATTAGTCATTATATATTTTGATTGAAATCAGATTATATCTTTTGTAAGGTGGTAGTCCACTGTACAAGTGAACATATAATTCTTTTCCCAATTTATTAAAATGGTAATGAATTATGGTTATGATATTAACATAAAAAATAAATGTTCATTTAAGATAATGTAGATATTATTTTATAATATTTAATTTTTTTATTAAAGACATGGAAGAATAAATAAAATTAAAAATCTTGATTAAACAAAATACATTTTCATCAAATAATATCTATAGCATAACAACTTATGACCACAATGTGTGGTGATATCACGAAAATAAGAGATCTATAAACTATGGATACAATATAGGAATAAAATTTCACGAATATTAGGAAAAAAATCAGTTATTAGAGGTAAATTAAAAAAAAGAATATGTTCCCTTTTATAAGAGTCTAGTGGGGTACTCTTGGAATTCTTCACAATATTAACATATAAAATTAATTTTCTATTCCAAATGGCTGAAAATTTAATTATTTAAAAAATATGATCCTTTTTAGAATAAATAAATTCATCCAATTAAAAATATATATGGATTTACATTTTTTAGTCTTTATAATTTTCTTTTGATCCTTATATCACCTTTTAAACTCTTACAAAGACTACTAGTGTTTCTACTATTTGAATGTTAATATAGGTATAACAAAATATCAGAAGTACCATAAATGAATCATTGGATATATTTCAAGCCTTATCAAAATATTTTCTCTGAATGTTTTATATTTATAAACATTAAATTTTTTAATAAAATATAATTTATCTTAAAATATCATCAATATCGATTTTCACACTATTCATTACCTGACTATTAAAAAATAGCTTAACAAGAAGTTAAAATTGAACCAATTATTCTAAGACATCACTAATATGAAAAATAAATGTATAATATTCATGTGTGACGTTAATTATTTGAAATTATATTTATTGTTATATTTTTAAAATAATTTATTTCATTTTTCAATAATTTAAACAATTACTGTATTATCATTGTGTGCAGATTAAAGGTAATTATTTTATCATATAAAAACTATAAATAGTTTTCAATGATGTACATAAATATTGTATCTTTAAAATTAACCTTTATAGTGGAATATATCTTCTAAATATTCATATATTAAAAATCCTATAGTTATTAATGCAAATGTTTGGCATCTTTGTCTTATTTTAAATTAAAATACTATAGAGGGATGTCGTAAAAGTAGATCCCATAAATTGTAATAGTGTCCCAATTAATATTTTGGTTTATAATAACTCATAAAAAAATTAGGACAAGTGTTTGGGTATTTTTCTAATGTTTATAATAATATTATGACACTTAATTACATGATTTACTATTAAATGTGATAATAAAAACTATATGTTTTCTATTCATATTGTGAAAAAATAATAGGGGACTAATTAAAAAATGTTGAACATATGATTCCAAATTAGGAATCTATTTTTTTAAAATTTAAAATACAAAATTCTTTAAAATTTATTTAAAATTTATCCTATTTATGGAATGAGAAAATAATTTTTTAAATTGAAAACATTCAAAATATAAAAAAAATATGTATCATAATAAATTTTGAAATTTATTCCAATAACTTAAATTAGCTTAAATGAAAAAAAAAATTATAATTATACTTTTTTATGGATCAAATGCTTTATTCAACCCTATAATGTATTTAGGAGAAAAATACGTTTTAAATTATTGTTCTTTATAATTTTACAATTAATAAAAACATGAAATTTATCAGAAAAATTTCAAAAATAAAACCTAATTAAATATTGATATTCATTTCTATAGTTAGAATTATAATTTTCTATTTATAATTTTTTCATGTTTGATGAAATATATTTGAAATAATTGCATGATCATAAGGATGAAAACTACCATTTAAAAAAAATATAACTTTTATGAATAAACATGAATTTTTTCTTATATCATGTCTAGATAAAAAATTTGGTGAATTCTAAAAAATATATTGAATAATATATGTATATATATATCATTAATATAATCTAATAATAGTGATTATTTTTATTTATATGAAAATAAAAATATGAATATTAAAATAAATTCTTAGAAAAAATTACATTTATTTTTAAATGTGTTTTATTTTATTTTAAAAAACAAATTCACCAAATAATTAATTATATAAACATTTATAAACTATATTTTTATAAATCAATTAATATTATTCGTACTAACAACTCTAATAACTATGGGAAACTGGTATCATTTAAAAATAATAATATTTTGGGTTTAATTTATGTTGGATGTGGAATATCTTGTATGTCATTGAACATAGTTTTACCATTTAAAATAAGGGGTAGTTATATTATATCCCCTTTAATTTATCTAATTATGAAAATATGAAATGTGAATCTGAAACTAGGGTTTTTACTTTTCAAAATACATGTTTTGAAGTCCCATATCGTAAAAAGGATGAATGAAACATCATTTTAAAGGAATGTAAGGATAGTAGGAAGGTCAACTGTGATAACACATACTAGGATTATTTATAGAAAAACATGAAATAGAATAGAAAACTAACTCTAAATGATTAATAAATAGTGATAAAGAGAATTACCATGGGTAATTTAACCATCCAAAAACATTTTTTCTAAGATGGGTTAAATAGAAAGTTATTTACTGATATGAAAAGTAAATATATAATGGGTTTGATTATGGATTATTTTAATATATTTGAATAAGTCATTTTCTTCCCATACTAAGAACACAGGGAGATATGATTACATTAATATAATAATATAACCCGTTATTAAATTTCTACTACAAAGAAATATTTTCCTCTAAATTATTAGTATTCAATAAGATTTTCTCAATCTTGATGACCTATAATATCCGTATATAGAATAAAAAAATCCACAATATTATTAAACAATTTTTACCATGTATCAAAACTGTAACAAAAACCGAAATGGTTAGTGTAATATAAGATTAATCCCATAAAATAATAAACCCTTATATGATGAAAAACTACTTCAACCCCCAAAATTCGATAGTGAGAAAGAGTTCATCATATTAAATTTGACAAATAATTATCCTTAAAATTATTAAAAATAATAAAAAATTAATAATGAAACCCAAGATCTATTAGAATTTGTTTACATAGTCTTCTAAGATATATCCTAATAATTATCTATAAATAACATCAATTACAGATGAAGTCTTTTAACAAAATGTAATTACCCTAATAGTGCTCATCATACACTAACCATTTCCATAAATAACCAAAATAACAATAAGTCCACAAATAAATCATATATTCACTCATAATATAATTTATCCTTTATTCATAAAATAAAATAATGTTGTACACATTTTACCTCAATCATATTGGATTAATAAAATAGAATATGTCTTCAGAAATAAAACTAATCACATAATACCAAAACCATTTTTAAAATATGATAAAAAAAATATCATCCCACAATCAATTAATTCCTGACCCATATTCTTGTATAACAAAAAAAATTCATACAAATTTTGACTTCATGTATAACTGTGGAAGGAGAGCCACAATTATCTCCCCCGAGATGTGGGTTTATTCATGGGTCCAAAACCCCCCCAACAACCTTGGTATCCATTTTTCATATCCCTACATTCCAAAGGCATTTTCACATTAGATGACGATTTCACCAAAGATACACCAGGGCTCCATTTTTTAAGAGGATGGGTGGTCATGATCACACAACATTTTGGGGGGAATTATTTCTTACTTTAATACTCAGTTTTATATTTAATATGTGTTCATATGTTCATGAATCCTAGGATGTTTTTTCAAAGAGTGTATCCATGTGATATCTCAAGGTTTCAAGATCATCATGGATATATATGGAATTGATCCCACAAAGAAAATGCTGACTTAACCAAGTCATGTAGGTTATCTAGAGTTTATTGAAATCTAGGAGGTATAGAAGGTGGTTTTTTGTTGGGATCAGAACCATAATACGGTCTTCCAACATATCATTGAGAGAGAAATCAGATCCCATGTAGTTCAATGTTTTTTAAATGAACACATCACCTTTTAAGGTCATATGACAGGGAACCATCTATACCATTTAAAATATTACGGCGAGGACATCTATGTGAAATATTAATGGTCAATACAAGGTGGGGGAATCATCTCGGGGTAGCCCAATTTTCTCAAGAGATATGTGGTATCTTGGGTGGAAAATTCCCTATCGAGCACATATAGTAGATAATATTAGTGTTAATTTGAGGGTCATATTTGGACCTTAGAGAGGATTCCCACATATCACAATCGAATGAAGAATCAAATTCCATGGAGTTCTATTATAATGGGAATATATACTCTATAGATTCCCAACTTGATAGAATGTTTGATAGTTGTTTACGCCTAGGTGTTTTCTATATGGGGGACATGATTTGTTCTTACACTCTAGAGATGTCTTAGTGTGGGAGATTCATTGGGACTGACTATGTTGGTCGTCCCTTGAGAACAGGCCTTACATAGCCATCATACATATCCTGGATTGTCCAAGAATCAGAGTCCATATAGTTCATATGGCATTACGCTCACACCTGATAGGAGGACCATTTGGGACAGTTGAATCACAGATTACTCCTAAAGATGATTACATTTTTTCAAGGGAATAATTGAGTTATCATTTGGGAAGGGAACCCCTTTGATATTGGCCCTTCAAGATATTGTCCTACGTATCCTAGTTGTGGTAGGAATTTGAGTTCTCATAGTTTGTTTTTGAGTGGGAAAATGATATTTCGCCACAAATACAAAATCCCATGTGGTTCATCTTTGGTGTGTGAAATGACGGGGAGTAAAATATTCAACAAAGAATCACTTTCTCCTCTCTGCTGATGGAAAAAAGGAGTATGGTGACAGTAGAAGAGGTTGTGGCTATGAGCTCAGTAGGAGAGGGAAAGAGCAATAGGTGTGTCAATTCCTTAAAATGGTCCCATGTCAAGACGGCAGTGGGGAAAGGAACGATGAAATGAACCTTTCAATGTGTATTGAAATTGATGCCGTGTGGTTCAGCTCTCAAAATTTTAGGGTCATACCTCAATGGGAGTTCCCCAAATTGTGTTCTGGGAATGGGGAGGAATATCTCATCTCATCAAAAAAAAAAATAGGGCAGGATTAAGATGATTGATCAAATCCCCAATTGAAGGGAAAGGAAATATATCATCCCTACCCTCTCAAAAGGGGATGTTCATATCAGTATCCTATAGTTGGACGTCGGGTTACCATGTGAATTTAGTCTTTGAGACCTTCTGGGGGTCCAAACTATTTTGGGGATAACCAATGTAGGTCTATATACCCAGGGTTTGTAGACTCATAGGGGCGCACAGATGTTCCCTATAATCACATTATACATGTCCAAAGGAAATGGAAAAGGCTTTGACCCAATTCTTGTGGACTGGTTAATGGAGGATCTACAAAGGACATGATGGAAATGGAGGGGAATGATTGGAGACAATGGGATGGAAACATAAAGACACCCCAATTCGCATATTGTTTCCTCATGGAGGATATGTACGACCTCACGAGTGTACAAAAAATCAGGTAGAGGGGTCATCCAGATTCTAAAGTTGTATATGGACATAGGTATAGATCATCACGTACCAAAGTGCTACACAGTTTTTGTTTTGTTTTCTACCATGATTCATCAAGTTCCTTCTATGTACTGATGAAATACCCAATGCAATGTTCTAACTATATAGTGATGCAATATGTGCAGCACTAAATTGAAGCAAGGTCGTAGAGGTTGTGGTTCGTGGGGAATTAATTCACGGGTGATTTATGGATCATGACTCACCCTAATATTATTATGTTCCATAATTTTGTGGTTAGTAGTGGGTAACAAATCTAGGATAGTGTTTCATGATTCGTACTTTGTCGATGATTCACAACCGAATTAGAAATATTCTTCATAGTCAAATTCTATCTTCCAACGTCTATGGTCACCATCATGATCTCTTCCACCCATCATCATTTTACTTTTTTTAGTGTTGCATTTAAAATGAATTTGGTAAATCATTCATGTGGGAATGAGGCACCATTTTCATAATCCCAAAAAGATATAATTCAAACCATAAAAGACTCAGAAAATTTGGTTTTGTGGAGGTTTTTCTTCATGAGACGTGGTTCGCAGAACCTACCATATTTCTCCAACCATGAACTACATAGTCATGCGGGATGGTATGTGGCGGTATTTCTCTATTAGATTCTACCAACGGCATGGTTCGTTACATCCTAAGCTTACTGTCAATCGCCTCATGGGCTAGTGCCACATGGGTTCTTCGGTGTACTAATGGTTCACGATTTATGCTCCCCAAGAACCTTTCCCTTTGATGATACGTAGTCAACCGAAAACCATTTTTAATGTTTTATTTCATCAAGTTTCGTGTCAAAATTTTAAACCATTATTTATTCCATTTTCCAAGATGAACTTTAAGAATATATTCCTCCTTAGAAAAAGATCTTATTAGAGTATTTACATCTCATCCCAATGTTTCTAGGACCCAAAAATGCCCCCTGTTAGAATAAGGTCTGATCAGAATGACGGGGAGGCTATTAAGATACACAAGCGGTCCAAAAATTAATTAGTTCATGTTGAATTAGGTATTCTCGGTAGGGGGACAAGCCTATTTATAGGGGTCCGCGTCATTTTTTATCATTTCTCATAGTTAAAAGGGCTTTCGACATCTCCTCAGCTCACTTCGCTTCCATATTTTTACATGTCTAGGAAATCCTGTATCCTAGAACTATTATATAAATTCTGTGAAGTAAATTACTCACAGTTTGATTTGGATACGAACCAAATTCGAGTCCGTGAATTATTTTGTGGAATTTGAAACCTATGTTAAACCTTTCCCCATGTCATTTGTTTACATAGTTTTCTTGTTCTAGACAAAAATCATTAAATCTCTGAACTAAAATATTAAACAATTTATGAAATACTTATAATTTCAATTGTCAAACATGGAACATCTACATATATAGGCCTCTGTTCGAGGACTCTTTATTCAGAAAATCACATAGTTATCTGGCCAAAACTCTATGAGATGACCCAAAATAATCCTTATGAATATCAAGGTAATAAGCAAGAAATTTTTTCCACATAATGTTGTAGTATGTGGTAAATGGAATATGTGTACCATTCCAATGTGTGAAGTACATGAATCCCCATGAGGACTATATTTTTATGGAAATAGGCCATTTTTTGGCTCCCATCCAACAATTTCTCATTGGAGTATCATTTTTGTGGCCTTTTATATCATTTTATGAAGACTAAAAGGGGTATTTCTTTTACCATGGTGAGTGCAACAAGATGGTGAGAGAAAATAGATGAGAATAATTAAGTGGAAAATCTTTCTAGCATATCCCCATTGGAAGGTAATCTCAATTACCCTCTTACACTAGATCTCTTTATGTATCCCCCATCCATGAATATACTTCTTTGAATCTTTGGTCATCCTGACGAAGTTCATTTTTCACTGACCAACTATAATACCCCCATTGTCCATCTGAAGACATCCCAAAGGTATGATTTGGAAAATATTTTTGTTGACATGGGAATTCAGAACTACTCCTTCTCAAGGAAATGCATTCCACCTGATGGGCTCTTTGTGGTTTTAGAGAAATTTTTGACATCGTGACACTTATTTGGAATTAGTAATCCATAAATATTCACCCTTTCTTAATCATTCATGAAATAATCCTAGTAGTGGTTGGTCAACTAAATTCAACTTACGACCTGAAGGATGTATCTATGATGATTATTCCTTGGATTTTTGGGTGCATCCAATTTATTTTGAAACCCCTACCTAGTTAGAAGCGGTAAACCTACATCATGTAGCTTGGGTTCCATATTATATGATATATTCCACTAGTGATAATGTTCGTTATTTATTTAGTGGTTGGTGTTCATGTACCAACTCCTTCCATATGTCTCATGGAGAGGTGCGATTAACTTGGGGGACATCCATCAACTTGGAAGGATACCCATTCTCAACAATATGTTTGTTGAATTCCTCTTAGTGGAGAACACTTTAGGAGAGGGCCATGGAGAACATCCTTTGGAAAAGAACTTATTATTCCTGGCATGGGAACTGCTTTATCATCACCTCTATGTTTGTTCCCCATTTCAATCAATGAATGGATAAAAATTTCTTTACTATTGAATGGTCCTAGGACAAGGGGATAATGAAGTCGAACTCATACGACCCAATAGTCTTGGAAAATCACAGGTTCATACTATACAATCCTTTAGGAAGTCCAGTATACCACCTTGGGTTACAAGATTCAATCAGATGTACCCCCAAACTATGGCTGGCAGGCCTCTTTGCTATTTTTTGTGAGTGGATGGATTTTACTCTACCAGGGTGTATATACTAGTTTCAGTGATTTTACTCTGGTGATGGAGGCCACATTGGAAAAGGCATGACCTATATGATTTTCTATTCCCACTATCTCCAATAATTTTGGTCTTCTAGGGATGATACGGGGAGGGAGGCCCCCACATATTCTAAGAGGGCCATTCCAATTTTTATATGTCTATATGGTAGACAACATGAATATTGAAATACTACAAGGGATACACATTCCAATTTTCATCTAGATCCCATGAATGTCACTGATGTTCTCCCTCAATCCATAACTATAAATGATGGAGTCGAATTGTTGAGTGATTTATCCCTCTTCTTCTTCACACATTACCTGATGCCACATGGTGTAATGGATGATAACATGTGGGGTTACCTGGATGTACACACTTACATTATTGAACATCAGTTTAGAATATTATTTTCCCACATAGATAGGGTGATCATCTGTGAGCCTATACCCCTTACCAATTTTCCAGGAAATTTGGATGCCTACATCATATAACACCCCGCCATGTTACCAAGTAGATGGTACAATCTAATATCATGATTCTTCACCAATAAATAATAATAATGATGTTGTAGGATTCTATCATGGAGGTCCTAATTCTCCCAAGGGAGGATTCATATTTTCTATCATTAGAGTATGCCCAGCTATGGGTGACTTGCTACCCTGACTAGGTACTAAGAATGCCAGTTCGTTGGGTTCAGATGCAACTAACTGTTCCTTGTCTGGTTCTGACTATACTATTTTTGCAATTTGTGTCCCTCCCTATTGTGAGAATTCTCTCTATCTTCCGTAAAATGGGTTTAGAAGTGGATTCATCATCATATCCAATTTTGGTAGAAAGAGAATCAGAATATTCTTCCCCTTGTGGACACAACTTTCAGTCCAAATGAGGATAGCCCCATCAAAGTGTCAACCAATATCCTTGATGGCATGAAATATCCACCATGTCTTACTCTATGGGTCAAACAATCTATTTGGGGGGTAATGCCACCCTATTTTGTTAACCAATATTACGAACCTTCCAAATGATGGAATGTTTCTTTCTATCTATATACATAATGTTGAAGGGAAGAACAAAGATCATGACACCATGATGAGACATCAAGCCATGTGAAAATAAGAGTGATGTTAATTATGATCCCTTGATGCAGAAACTCCTCTAATGAAATAAATTGAAAAAGAGGAAAAAAATTTGTAATTATTTTCCAAATTTGGCTAAGTTGACTTCGACCACCATTGTCTACACATTCTTATACAACATTTTGTCATATCCTTGGAAAACCTCACTTCTTGTGATGGTATCATTGCCAAATTGTATTTTTCAAATCATATGGAAATGACCTACTAAGATATTTCTAAGGAAATGAATAATTTGGGGGCTGAGGAGACAAGACCTCAAGATTTGTTTCAACCCAAATAGAGGAGCATCGAGAATGTGAGGCTTCTGTGGTGGGACTGAATTCACCATTTGTAGTATCACATGTTAAATATAAATCCATTAAGTAGAAGTGGTATGAACGCAATGTTGTTGTGATGCGAGTAAGTCAAACGATTGAGGTTGAAGATGAACATTGGGATAATTTAGATTAGTCCCCATACAGTTCAAAAAAGAGGGTTATTGACTTTTTTTAAAGGGAGAGTTATATTTCGTTCTGATTTCCCCAAATTTTCTTCGTACCATTATATATACCTTTTTATATCATTGATAGACTCGATACCGGAGAAGGTCATCCCATTCATTTTATTAATTTTAAAACACCTTATTTTCTAGTTCTTTTTTTATTTAACATCATTCAATAAGAATTTAACATACAAATATCATTTCAATAATGTTTTATTATAATCTAAGACTACTAATTGAAATCATACTCAAATTTTGTTCCTATGTTGAGGGACTCAGAAAGAAAAGCTTTTCAATTATTGGGGTTACATGAAAAACCTCAAGAATTTATTGCCTTTTTTATTATTTATCTAATATTTTCCTAAGCATAATATGGAATGGTCTAAGTGGGTATAACATGAAATTTTCTTAGCCCACTCTTTTGGGGTTTTCTACCATGAAAGATTTATTCCTGTTGATTAAAATGTTTTATTACTATGAGTTGTTTCCTAAAAAATATCATTGTATAGGTTTAGTGAGCTGATATTCCACCATTATCCATGGGTTCCTTTTGTGGGTTTTCACTCTGGTGAGTAATGCATCATTTTCATTGGTTGTTTAAATTCTCATCAATAACAAATATTATTGATGTTTTAGATATAAAATCATTGACCAAAATTAATTATTCTACGGCCCCATTTTGGTATTTCTTAACAAAAGATGTCCAAATAACTTTTTGACATCGATGGTGGATTTTATTGACCCTGATGTTGAGATTTTTAGGTATATATAGATCATGGGAGCCATTTTAGGCGTAAAGATATATGATTTGAGTCTATTGAGGACAACATTCTATTTTGTTGATGGATGTTTTGTGGGAAACATATGAAAATCCACTAGAGTATGATGTGAAAATTCAAACAATTCTCCCCATATAAAACTAGAATTCTCCTTCCAATAGATTAGAATGTTTTTTAATACATTAGATATGTTTTCAGGATGAGTAACATAGTGGGTGGACTATCTAGGTGATTATTTATGATATAATTAGGGACATTATTATTTGTTTAGGGTGGGAAATACCTCCCACATGAATTTTTATTATTTACATGAGGGTCGGTGAATGGTATAGTTTAACGTCATACAATCTGGACACTAGAAACATAATATAAGATATCATTTTAATCTAAAAAAGTGAGAGTTATTGATTCTTTAGTTCAAGAAGATATTATTTTTATCTTTGGGAATTTGAAAGTGAAAAATGCATAGCATAATTCAGGGGGTTTTAGAATTTGGGAGTGAGATGGGTGATAAATGTCATACAAGCATACAATACAGGAAAAGACACTCGTGAGGACCTATTTTCCATTGGTTGATGGATGATTTGTAGATAAAGTATGTAAAGACACTAGGGAATGATGTGCATAGTCAAATAATGGTTATCGTCGGACAATGGCCTTCCTTTTACCATATCCATGAAGAATTGTGGGGATTCTGACCTTTCAGGTCATATTGTATGACATGTGGTCAGGTCTAACAACCAAATCCTTATGGAGATAAACATTAAATTTATTTTTTATAATACATAATAAATTAAATAAATAGTTGTCTAATTAATATATTAGTTAATGTATTTGAAATCTCCGAACACATTATCCTAGCTTGGTGAATGATCATCAACATCTTCCATAAAGATCTCCCCATTAGTATTCCAACCTAATCCTTACATTATATCATGGGGAAAAGGAAATATAAAAAGTATGAGATCAAAAGCTCTACAATGTTCAAGATGAATCGCATGAAAAAAATTAAACATAAAAATTTTAAAACATGGACATTAATTTTGAATTTCAAAAATTGTGAGTCATGAAAGAAATCATAGCAGTTCCTAAGGCATATGTTGAAAATAATCATGAACCATACAAAAATTAAATTATCATAAAACACTGAATTTTGGAAATAAAATAGTCATATAATATGATTTATATAGTTTTCAATTCATTGATTCCAATACCAACATAGTATACAATGTCCATTACAAAATTAAATTTACATGTCATTCCTGCCACATATTACTGAATCATATTTACATGTCATCCCAACCCTATATTACTTAAACAGATTTACTTAACGATCCATTCATGTATTTCTAATGAGATGTAAAATATATTTTCATAATAAAGATTCAAAAAATAATATATTTTTTCTATTAGTAATTTAATAATTTAATGAGATCGTAATTAATTTTTTAATGTGTTATAAAATCGTTAATAAATTATAATAAAAACATGTCGAATAAATGGTTTTTTTCATTAAAAATTAAATATATAATAGTTATAAATATATTTCAAAAAATGGATTCCATTATTGAATCATACACATTGAAAATTGGTTGGGGTTATTTTTTTTGTAATTTTATAAAATAATTGAAATTCTTGTGAATAATGAAATTTGAAAATATTCTATATTTATCAAATAAATGAATTATTGACTAAGGGGTGATATATATAGGAGATAATACCCCATTATTCTGATATATAAATAATTTTTTACTTAATTTGGTCATTGGAATCAAAACCGTTGATATTTTTGATCCAAAATAATAAGATAATTAATAAAAAAATAAAAAAACATCACTCTTTTCCAATTATAAATACCAACCCCACCACATCATCTGATAAAAACTTCAATGAAAAAATTCATCCCAAAATCCTTCCCAATTATCTACCACATGTCCAAGAACCTTTTTTCTCAACAAAAGATGAAACCCAAATTTCATAAGCAATATCACAAGGAGAAGAAGATAAAATGATCAAATCATATTTCACTTTCATTTTATTTTATTTTCAATTTTTGTCCATTCATAACCTATCATCAGCTCCATATATAATGATAAATTATAAATCCATTATCATAAATATACATAAATATTATTATTTTAATGTGATAAATTTCAAAAAATCTCTTCCCTTCTATTTATATCTTACAAATGGAAACAATGTCTTTTATGCATCGATTCACTACCTTCAAAGATGGTGATTTTGTTTTATATTACCACACCCACAGATGCTCATAAAAAATATTATTGGTTAATATAGATTATAATATTTTTATTATAAATTATTTAATATTATGGATATAAAATATATATATATATATATATATATAATATTAAATATTGAAACAAAACTAGTTTGTGATGACCGAGAGACCACACAAATAATATAAATGATGATCATTAAAGACTTATCTATTAAATAATCCTCATGAAAAAAAATAAAATTATATAATGGATCTTTTAAACTTTTAAAATATATTAACACTGTCTCTTTCTTGTTCTCTTTTTTTCTTCCATTTCATGTGAACATTCTTAATTGTACACAAGCGAACCGATCATGAAATGATCAAATGAACACTACCAGATGAATGAAATTATGTAATATATGTAAATTAAATAGACATAAATGAATGTAATAAAATTATAATAATTAAAATAATAATATTTTGGGTTATTAATTAATTAATTAATTCAAGAAATTTTAGTATCCATAAAATCTAATATATGTTCAGAACAATTTTAGACTTTAGGTAAGGGAACTCTCCCTATATCCGAAATACCCTTGGTTTATGATTTGTCTCTCATTACACCAAAATAATAATAATTATATAAATATTACAAATTATATATACATTTTCCATACTTATTTATTCAAATCCATATACCCTTCTTTGATGGGAAACAATTTTTAATGGTTTTCATTCTCGATTCGTCCCCATAAGTGACCCTTGTTAAAGGAAACTTCTCAATTTCATACTAATTTTCTTATATAATACATCTTATTTTTAACCAAAACTATTTTTATAAAATATCTTATTTTGTAATAAATAACTATATTTGTTAATTTATGGTATTATATAAAAATTTATTCCTTTTCGCATTTAAATTTATGTGAATTATTTTTTCTTTAAACCTCACTATAGTGGCTCATTTCTAATGATTTGTAAAAACTATTTTTTCATAATTTAATTTGATTAGTACATTATTTTTCATGATCTATTACTTATTTACCTTACCAATTTCCATGTATTATTCAAATCAATTATTTCATGTACACTATTACGATACTCCCCTTGGTTATGGTTTATGATAAGAATATGATACCGATATATTTACATGGGAACCACTTATACGTACTCCTTGTGGATGGATTTTTATATAGACCAGTTATGAATGAATATGTTATTATGGGTGCGATTATATTGTTATCCAATTCATAGGGTAAATTTCAGTCTAATGAGACAACATTTTTGGAAAAGGATTAAACCTAATACCATTGTGGTACTTTTTCCATCATGATATATATTATTGGAAGTAACACTTTACTCAGGTTTATGTCATGTTTTATGATGCTCGTACATTACTATGTTTCAATGATGACATAATCCCATGATATATATATATATATATATATATTATTTCAAAATTTTAATTTATAATTTATTATTTATTATGACTTAATGTTATTCCCTTAAAACCATGTTGTAGGATTTATTTCTATGTTTTCTCCCTTTTAGGATTTTTAGATCATCCCTTTTAATAATGTATTCCAATGTCTATCCCATGAAATTGAAATAGTTAAAAGTATGTTAGGATATCATTCTGTAAATTAAATATAATGTGTTTCTATTTTATTTTCATGAATTATAATTATATACCAATTATTCCAAAAAAAACTAGACACTATGATCCTTGGATTTTAGTTTATGTATAACTATGATTAAAATTATTTAATAATATGTGTAAAATTATTTGTTATTTATAATTGATATTAGTTCAAGTATTATATTTTTGGATATTAGTACTAGAAAATTTAATTATGAACCTTAGGGATAATTCTATCAGCATGTATAACATAGAGTGAAAATTTTGGAATCACAATACATGATATTCTTTCCATTTACATGTTTCCACTTTTAATCATAATGTTTACTTTTTATATTATATTTAGATTAATATTAAAGCCCACAACATGTTGTTTCTTTTTATAACATAATTGAGGGAAATAATAAAAACCATTCCAAGAGTCAATGAAAATGGAAATATGATGATTTCACTAATGAAACACAAAATTTGATTTTAATGGTATCAAAAATCATTATAATAGTAATTTCTAAACTGCATCATGATATGAATAATAACACGAATCATGTGGATCAAACTCCTTCTAGGAATGATATTTTTTAGATTAATACTTTATGCAGATAATTCTTTCCATTTTCAAAAGAACTTCATATTCCATCATCATCGAATAATTTATTAACTGCATTTAGATGATATTATCAATCCTCCAGTTTTTAGAAGTGGATAAAGTCATGAGGGTGGTCTATAATTTTGATGGGGAAGCTGATCAGTTGTGGGAAAAGAACAGAAATCGAAATTTCAAGGAATAATTAGATTCCATGGATTTAGAAGAATTCAAGATAATATTTTTCAAAAATTATTTTCCTTAAACACTCTATATTTAGAAGTATTGCGACTTCATGAGTATGATTATAAATTAAGATAATTCTAATAGGAGAATACCGGGAAAACATTGCATGTCTTTCACGACATGCCTTCAGATTTGTCACGGATACTAAATGAAATGTGCATAAATTCTTTATAGGAACATATATGATTCTATGAAAAACATTGGTTATTTAAGACAATAAAAACAATTAGTATATTGTGTATTGTTCCCTATATTTATTAAGGGATACTGTTGAATTTACATCATCTCATTGGATTAGAGTTAAAAAGATAAAAATGGAGTTTAATATGGGAGGATCAATAGATAAGTCCTATGATAAAATGAAACCCAAATACCCCATTTATCAAAAGTGTGGGATGAATAATCCATGAAAAAACCTTATGGGAACCCAGAGATTCTTTTAATGGGGAATATAGGGGAATATAGATAATAACATGAAATCCGATATAGAGATTCTAGAAAATTTGGAGGAATAGTGGAAGGTATAGAATAATACTTTAATTTAATTACAATGTTTTGACTATAAGGAACATGGGAAATATTTGAGTTTTTTCCCCATTATAGGAGTTTTTGGAATCAATTAACAACAATATACATCAGGGAAACAAGAGAAGGATAATGCTATCACAACTGATATGGTGGAACCCAACTATGATGTGGTGATAGGTAAAATGATTACTTTTTCAACAGTAGTGAAAATTATTTTTAATTTAGGTTTTACGGATTCAATCATTTATGTTTTGTTTAGATGAACTATTTAAAAACAACATCAAAATATATAGGCTAGGTTATATATGATAATGACGAATTGGATGGTTGTTGCACCCAATGTATACAACTCTACCCCACTAATTGTTTGCGGACTAAACCTCCTATTAAATCTTTTTATAATTTCTTTACTGGACATTGATTCTATATTGATAATTTATTAGTTATATTTATTTAAAGCAACATAAACTGTATGGAATGTAATATCATTATTAAATTTGTGAGGAATCCTCCAATTCTATACATTTATAATGAAAGGATGAATCTCTTTATGAATCATCATCTCAATTGTGGATATTATTACATTATAATAAATCATATTTAGATCAAATGATTTAGAAAAATAAGACCAAGGACATGGTATTGTGAGGGTCTAAAATGATGTGTTCCCTAGATATACAATTAATCACTATCCAAATAGGGAGGTTAGGTTTTAAATTGAATGTATTCATTAATATCTAACTCTGTCACATATTCCATATAAAATATCCATTATTGAGGTAGAGGATCCCATGTAGTAGTTAGATGTGAATCTAGAAAAGGGTTTTATAAGGCCTAGTGTATTAACATAGAGTGTGTCAGTCCTCTTTTTCATGAAGAAGTATGGATCGATGTATCCCTAAATTGATTAGCATGATCACAAAAATAATTTAATGAACAAGTTTCCTCTTCCATGGATTGATGAGTTTTTTGATCAACTACGTGGGAAAAATATTTCAATAATGTGAAAATTCTGGTAGAATTATAACGATGGAATAATTAAAATGTTAAAAATATGGTTGAATTGTGTATTTTTGATAATCATCAAAGCTTATAGATTTTTAATCTCTTTGCGATTAATGAAAATATAATGAATTTCCATCTATATTTGAAATGAGATGTGGAAAAATAGAATGAATGAAAACCAAAATTTTATTGTGGTTTTAAGCATAAATACCCACTATTCCACTCCACCAATGTTTGATCTTCAATCATGGTGAATGTTAGTAAAATACTCCACTTGTCATAAGACCATCAAAACCCTAACTTATTGGAGGAATTTGAATCTCTGAAAAAATACTAAAAAATAACATTGATTCTATTATAGGGAATTGAAAAATACATAGCTTATTCTGAGATGTTGACACTCCAACACGACTGAGTCTGAGTAGTTGAAACTATAATAAATAAAATGAGTGTGATTTGTTGATGGTTTGATTAGAACATAAAAATCTAAAATGAATCAAACTATAGTAGATAGATCTTCTTTGTCAGAAATGAATATCTTTCTGGAAGAATAAATTTGAATTGATCCTGGATTCAAATTACATTTAATATTACTAGAAACAAACAAGAATATGTTTCATAAAAGAAAAATTATGAAAAATGTATATCTCTAATATGTTTCCTATTTAAAAATTATAATAACTAAGTAAATAATTCTTTGCAGTATATCGGAATTCAAAATATATCCATAGATATACAATTTTATATCTTTCAAAATAAATTTCTATAGAATATGTATATAGAAGATAGATTTTTTGGTATTCTAGATCCAAGAAAGATGCTTGATAGATCCCGAATATTCTAATACATATTGATCAATGAAGTTTTATCTTCCCTTATGAATAGTGTTGATTTTCATAAAATAAAATAACTATTTTAATCACTTTTATATCACTACTTAATCAATATTTATTTCTATCAATCCCGTTGTAAAAAACATTGATAAAATTTTGAATATAAAATTCTGTCATTGAATTGTTATATTTATGGTTACATTATAAAAAGAAAAAAATACCAAATGAATAGTTAAAAATGTAGGGTTGATCCTAATTTATGGATTACATACCATGTATTTTTATCCTCAATATTAGGGTTCCACACTAACATAGTGTTCTTAAGAAATACATTTCTCTCTTATAAAAGTAAGATCTCTTGCATATTTAGGGTTCTGTAACCATACCTTTTTGATAACGTAGGCTTGATGATCCATACACACTACTCTGGAATGTAGGATTCATTACAAATGAAATTATTACCAATACTTTGTTCATTCCTTATGTGTTTTTATTAACATATTGATAATTCCTTATATTATTTTCTAAGAAAAGGGTTTATTCAACACACTAATCTAAACAATTTAGGGTACAAACCATATATCCAAAATACATAATAACTAATTCAAACTTCTGTGATGAATAATCCATGTATATTAATAACATGAAAATAATTGATGAATATATATTATAATTAATATAAATGTTATGAACTACACTTAATGTATTATCATCAACAAAAAACCTAGGATATTTGTGAGCATAAAAATAAATTCAATTTATAATGGGTTTTTGAGAAAATTCATACCCAACCATCTCCCCCTTTAAGATGGTCAAGAAACCAAGAAAATAATTTATAGAAAATATAAGAATTTTTAATCACAAATTAAATAATATTTAAATATAATACTTTGAGTATGAAAATTAAATATTTTTTTGTGTTATTTAAACATAATAGTACTATTTTGATTTAACAAAACACATAATTTGATAATGATTTGTTTACCAAATTTTCTCCCCATTTAGTGATACAAAAAATAATGTATATAAAGATGAATTATAACAAATTTATTTTTTAATTGAAAAATAAATGACTATTATAGTTACTAGTTATAAAAAGGAGACTTGGTTTATGGTAGTTGAGATAAAAAAATAATAATATAGTGAAAATAAGTAACAATTATCTAAAAAACATTGGACATTTTATTATAGAAACATTACCAACAGAAAATGGTTGTGGATTAAGGAAGAGGATTAAAGAATATATATGGTAAATTGAGAATAGTTTTGGTCTTGAAAAGTATATAATACTGGTGAATCATGAATAGACTGAAAAAATTATTTTAATTCTACCATCTGACCTTGTAAGCATTCAGAAATTTTTCCTTCCAATTTTCATATCAATATTTTTGAATTATGAAATTCATTCAAATTTTCAACTATATTAACATTGAGAATTTCATGTATATTTTCCTCTAGTTTGGGAAAATAAGAATCCTTATCACTGAAATGATTAAGAAGCAGTCTGATGTTGGGTTCACCCGAAGTGAGTTTCTCAAAAGAATCTTTCTCATTGCCCAACGAACTGATAGAGGTTCCCTATTACAATGATTCTATTGAATTATGTCATTCATATCAGCCATTACTGATGTGATTTTTGAAATATTATAATAATTTCAAGAGATGTTGGGACAATATATATGGATGATCTAGAATTATTGATACGTATATTTATCAATTTTTATTGACATTCAAAATTACATTTCAAATTTGAAAATTTTATTTTGAAATAAAATTATATTTTTAGATTCCTATACCAATTTAAAAAATATATCTTAAATAGGTGAAAATATTTTCTTGACTCAAAATTTTAGTTGATCTCTAGAATCTAAGTCTGAATATACGATATTCCATCATTGTTATAGATTCTTTTCTAAAATAATCAAATTATTTACATGTAACTTCTAGTTATTTAAGACTAGTGTTCTATTGTACCCTAGGTATTTGATAACCATGTATTTTATTATATTTACAATAAAATCATATGATCATTCATCATGATTTAGTGATCGAGGAGCTATTTATTTAATAGATAATGATATAGATATTTACTTTTCACACTATAAAGATAAACCATCTAGGACTTATGTATTATATCCTGATACAAATGTTTTTGTTTCCATGGATTGACCAAAGGAAGAGACATCCTGATGCTCAGTAATTTTAATATCTTCAGTTACTAATTTGTGGGTTTTCTATTCTTTTTCATTAGTTTCATTCTAATGATTTTGTTGAGGAACAATAAGATGTTGTTGAGTTTGTATTTCTTCTTGATGATCTACAAAATGATCTCGTTCTCCAAAAACACTGAATGAGTTGTGTCTTCATATTCTATCCCTTGATCCACATACTATGGTTTTTATGGTCCTTTATCTTATGAAATGTTCATGTTTATTTTCTTCTTCAAAACATTCTTCAACACGATCTTTATCTTCATAATGTGTCATTATTTTTTAATACATAGTAACACCTTCTATACAATATTATATAAATTCTTCATTTTTAAAATGATTTGAATGTGTTTACATGAGATATCCTCACTCCCCTATAAAAAATGTATTTATTGTTTTTTTCATCCACACCAACTCAGATTAGTTAACCATTAAATGTACATCAAAATAAAAAAAATCTTATAGTACCAGCATTCAAAACATTATTGTTGGGAATTCTTGAAAGAGTAAATATTAATAATTTTACTATTTTTTAGTAGTAGAATAAAAAAATATTATATTGAAGAAGAAATGAAATCCTTATATTTGAACAAAAACAGTGATATAGATTTATTTTCATATTTATGGTAATGTTCAACTTGATATCACTCATAAATAAAAAAAGATATAAGTATAATTACAATATATTTTCTAACTCATTATTTATTGGGAGAATGTATTTCAAAATAAGAATAATTGAAAGATATATCTTTATCATAAGATTTATTTTAAATATCCATTAAAAATCAATTAATTTACCTTGATGAAATTTTTTTAAGGGGTACACTGATGATTTAGATCACATAGTTCACCATCATTTGTTTTATTTTCCATCCAAATTCATAGGAATCTGAAGGATAAATATTTTTAGACTCTAGTTTTTTTATGAAATATGAGGGAATTTGAAGATGAAATAGTTTGAAAGCAATGGGTAAATAATGTCAATGGGTATTCTGATGGATAGTGGTGTGGTCTATTTTCTCGTGATGATTATGTACGAAAGTAATTAAATTTTTTATTATTGAAAATTCGTGGTTTAAAAAATAATAAAATTATTAAAACACATAAATCAACAACTATTAATTAAATTAATAATCATATAAATTAAAAAATATAATTAAAATTTAAAAAAATTTCAAAAATTACATACTTCTAACACCCTCATAATAATAAAAAAACATGGAGTGGGTAGTGGTTTAGTAAAAAAACTAATTAATAATTGTTATTTATAAATTCTAAACATATATCCTTTTATGAACATAATCCCTTATAAAAGTTTGTCTTATATCAATTTTCTTAGTCCTAGAAAGACTTATAGGATTTTTGGAAATATTAATAGCACTTGTGTATCACATAAAATAGGTGTATTATTAAAATTTAGTCTAAAATCTAGTAATTTGTGTTTCATCCAAAACCCATCCATAGAGAAACATCCAGTAGATATATATAATTCCTTGGTTATCTAAATTATATCTTAGTGTTCTTTCATAATTTACCATTATACAAAATGAATTCCAAAAAAGTGAGTGGTTCTTTAGGTGCTTTTTCTATCTAGTATACATCCTCCAAAATCAACATTAGAGTTTTAAATGAAATTAAATTCATATGTTTTTTGTAATGAATAGATTGAAAAAAATTTCTTTTAAAAAAATGAAAAATTATTTTAAAGCCATTAATATGGTACTATTTTGGATCTGATAGAAATCTAAAACATAAACCCGCAGAAAACATTATTTTGGATCATCTCTAAGTATTATATATTAAAATACCAATCATAACTCCATATAACATTTTTTTAAATTGGTGTTACATCTTCATCGAAATAATTTTTAATATTGGTCCACAAAATATTATTATATATCTTACTATTTAATAGTCTAAACATATTTAATAAATCAATAATATAATTACATTTAATTAAAACATTTTAGTAATTTTTCTGATAAATATAAATTCCTATAAATATATTCCACTCTCCCATCACATTCATTATAAATTCATTTTTCCTTTGATTTAAAAAATCATTACAATAGTTTTTTTGTTAAACATATAATAACATCATTAACATAAATTTGTACCAATAAAATATTAAAGAAAAACATTCTTAAAAATAGTAAGATATAATAATCCCATAAAAAATACATTTTCTCAAAAGAAAGAGAATTATAATTCATTAAAAACTATTATTGATTTCTTAAGGCCACATATATCATTATTATGTTTAAACACATAATTTAACGTCTTGTGTATTTTAAAAACAAGCTATTTTTCATCATAAAAAATACTCCCTGAAGTATCCATTTAAAAAGGATGATTTGAAAAACATCGAATATAATATAAAATTCATATAACAAAGAAAAGAAACAAATATTCTAATTACTTCTAATATTTCTATAAGAAAAATGGTTTCATTATAATATATTCTTCATTATTAGTTATATTATTTAGCTAATAATCTATCATTTTTGAAGTTAGGATCCATTTATCATCTTTTTTATTTCTAAAAAAACATTTTGTTCAAATTACTTGATAATATGATGGTCTTTCAATATAATCATAAATAACATTTCTTATAAATTATATTAAATTATATATCATAGAAAATAGCCATCTCTCAAATTCAAAAGTTTCTTCTATAGATATAGATTCTATGAGAGATAAAAAGGTATAGAATTCAAATAGGTTTCCAATTATTTATCTAATTATAATTTTTGTTAATAGGTCTTTTTTTGTGACGCTTTTTTTGGGGCATGAATTCTTTTTTTGGGATGTTCTGGTTGTTTCCCCACATTCCCGCCTTCCAAATAGCAGTGGGATCATTCACTTTATTAGGTTTGTTTACTCTTTGATTGAAATGGGATGATGGGATGTATTCCTCTCCTTCTAGGGATTTCTCATTGAAATTCATTTTGTAGTCCAGGTCTCCATAAAACATTCTGTAATTATTTCTGAAACTCTACTTAGTGTCGTATCATTGTGGATGCTGGTTAATTATGTTACTTCTCTCCGGGCATTCCAAGTGGTCTTCATAAGGCACCAACCTCCAGTCTGAGTAGATTTTGGCATCAGGCATGTTGAGCATATTTGGATGTTGGACTATTGGTCAACTATATTCATCCTCATATGAGGGATTATCATGGTTGTGGAGACTACAGGCATCCCACATAGTTCACACGGTATCTTATGAAAGAGGCATGTATATGTGGTTTCCCTCATCTTCCCATGTTTAACATCGGGTATGCCTAAATATTAACATCTTTGGGAGAAGGTTACACTAAAGGAATAGATATTTAGGTTTTTGACATAAAATCGCATGTTCAATACTGGGTATATCGTGAGTTTAACATCTTCGAGATATGGAATGTGATTCTTCAAAATGCCTCATAGTGATTGATCAGATTGGTACATCCCTTGGAGTGGGCACCATGAAGGTTTACTATATGGATGAATCAGAAAACCCAATATGAGGGGAACAAGGATGGTGTTTCCAATAAAGGGAATATTTAAAAACATGAAGTCTCATCTAGGAACCATTAAGGAAATATCAGGGAGAGTTCACCCTAGAATGTGGACACCTTATCTATGGATCATAATGCTCAATTTGAGCGGACCTAAGGTGGTGTGTACAAAAAAAAGATGATGTGACCCTGTGAAGGCTGATATAGAAACCTCAATGGATGGATTAGGGAAAGTGCACCCCATAAAGTGAAACACTATTGTTTACCATTTACTGTGATTAAACCTCGATTAGGATTCTAATGTAGTCTATTTATAAGGTAGGGATGAAAAACCTATAGTTCAAATGGGTGAGTCTTGAAATCGGGGTGTACATGAAAGAAAATGACCGAGAGATATGTTGGGGAATACACATGGTTAGCTTCTCAGGTGCAATGAATGGAATGAATTAGATGGATGCCATGATAACACCGGAATGTGTTAGCCCATGTAAGGGTTAGGATCGATGTTGGAGGATTTATGCAAGAGTGTGGGTGATAAATGAGATAGAACCATCATGATGATGGTGGTTATGTTATTATTGAACCTCGGGAAGGCTTCTTACTTGGCCTCGTGAATGGGAAACAATGACCACATAGTTCGATGGGGTGATGGGATAGATGAGGATATGACCTGTGAGAATGGATGTGTGTAGAAGGGATAACAATAAATGGAACCAATATGTTATGTCATTATCATTCTGAAACACAAAGGCTCAAGGTACATTCTAGGATGTGACATGTGAGATATTCTTGAACCTCAAAAAGGCTTCTTACATTTCTTTGTGGTAGGGAATAAATGTCCATCTAGTTCAGTATAGAGAATATAATCAGAGTGTTCACAAAGGAACACTACCAAATGACATATGGGGATTATGTCATTGTTGGCGCAAAAAATGTGGCCCGAAAGAAAGGAACAAATAAGGCCGGCGCGCTGCCTCGCGAAGCTCCGCCGCGAAGCGCCGCCGCGAAGCTCCGCTGCGAAGCGCCCCCACCATGGCGGCGTCGCGAAGCTCCAGAGGCAGTAATGCTTCGCGAACCGCTTTGACGTTTGTGAACCGCTTTGACGTTCACGAGCCGCCGCGAAGCTCTAGAGGCGGTAATCCTCCGCGAACCTCTTTGACGTTCGCGAGCTGCCGCGAAGCACCGGAGGCGGTAATCCTCCGCGATCCCATTTGACGTTCGCGAGCCGCCGCGAAGCCCCAGAGGCGGCGCACGAGCCCTGCTTCGCGGTGCCCCTTCCTTATAAATAATGGACTCCCCCTGAGTCCCACGGACGGACAATCTGACCTTTCGGCTTCTCCTCTCCCGAATCGCGAAGCAGGCTTTGCCCCGGGAACCATGAGCTCCGCGAGGTATTTCTACTTCGCGAGACGACTCTGCCTTGTCTCGTTTTGAGCCCCTCTTCTGGGAGGGATGCCCTTCGCGAAGCTCAAGGGCGTTCGTGGAGGAAGGGGATTCCCAAGGGAACCCGGGCAGCCGCAGAGCACTTGTGCTTCGCGAAACACCCAACCCATACGAGTGATCCCTATGCTAAGGCAGGACCGCTCCACTTCGCGAAGCACACTGCTTCGCAGGACCCTTCTTCACGAGGCACCCCTTCTTCGTGAGGCAGTGCTCCGCGAACACTGTTCCACTTCGCGAAGCGCCTTCCACTCACACCTATGCCCCATGCTAAGGCCATGGCACCCCACTTCGCGAAGCACAGTCCTCTGCTTAGCGATTCCTCTTCCCGTGCGACCCTCCAGGTTTGCACGATGTGATTTCAATGTCCCATGGACAATACCTCCCGTAGCGTTGCTTCGCCTAATTCTTCTTCGCATAGGCATGCTAACGGCTATTGCTTCTTCGCATAGCCACGCTAACGTGGACCCATCGATGGTTCGTCCCACGACCCCCCTTTACCATGGCCTTACCGGCACCTTCCCTTCCCCAAGGACTAGAGGGTACCGGTTATGTAAGTCCTAGGGGTGTGGAGTGAACCCACCTCGTCCGAGCTGCAGGACGTTAAACTGCCAAGCACCACATCCTCAACACATGACGTTAAACTGTGACCCAACCTCATCTCCCTCATGAAGGGTCCCCCCAACTCGTACATTTTTTACACCACTCGTCTCCACGGGAATGGAACTCTTCCACACATGGAATGAGATCCTCCTTGTGGGAGTAAAGTATGTTCGTAGGGGAAGGGCTGCCTCAGAGCGTAAGCCCCTAACCTTTCGTATGGACGATTGCACCTGTGCATATCTGTACTTCCCCACTACCAAGGTCAGTGGAGGGAGTGATGGGGAACGAGGCACCCCCATATGGGCCTCCATCCTAGAGTAAATCCCAACCCCATGGGCCGCTCAACGCGTAAGCCCCTCTTCGCTTCTCACGGACGCACCCTTCCCGACGTGATCGTCAGGTCCTTGCAACCTCTTGTTTCTCACACCGAGCACGACTCACGTGGGCTTAGAGTGAGCACCAACCCTGACCACGAACATCCCAAGAGAACTACGAGGAATTTGATCCATGTCAAGGCACGGTACGTAGGAAGCCTCCACGAGGCTCAAGCCCACCCGTCATTTCACGTCGGGTCTCACCCCCGTCCAGCATGACGTTAAACTGCACTCTGGTCCAGTAGTAAGCCATTACGACCCATCCATCTTAACGAACTACGGGGACTTTGATCCGTGTCAAGGCATGGTACGTAGGAAGCGTCCACGAGGTTCAAGCCCACCAATAGTGGACCAAGGTCTACTTTCACGTCGGTTCACCGACACACCCACCCTTCGTTTCTTCATGTCGGGTCCCATTTTCGTCCGTCATGACGTTAAACTCCATTCCCTTTTGAACTACGGGGACTTTGATCCATGTCAAGGCATGGTACGTAGGAAGCCTCCACGAGGTTCAAGCCCACCAATAGTGGACCAAGGTCTACTTTCACGTCGTT
Source organism: Viscum album (assembly GCA_963277665.1). Taxonomy (NCBI): domain Eukaryota; kingdom Viridiplantae; phylum Streptophyta; class Magnoliopsida; order Santalales; family Viscaceae; genus Viscum; species Viscum album. The sequence continues at coordinate 1,728,615,045 of OY728140.1, forward strand.
TCACCGACACACCCCACCTAAACTACGGGGACTTTGATCCATGTCAAGGCATGGTACGTAGGAAGCCTCCACGAGGTTCAAGCCCACCCGTCGATCATTCACGTCGGGTCCCATTCCAGTCCAGTGGTAAGCCATTGCGACCCATCTTGAACTACGAGGTCTTTGATCCCTGTCAAGGCATGGTACGTAGGAAGCCTTCACGAGGCTCAAGCCCACCCATCATCCAATTCACGTCATGTTCTACCTACGTCCATCATGACGTTGAACTACATTCTGGTCCAGTGGTAAGCCATTGCGACCCATCCCATTTGAACTACGAGGTCTTTGATCCATGTCAAGGCATGGTACATAGGAAGCCTCCACGAGGTTCAAGCCATATTGCTCGGTCGTTCATTCACGTCGAGTTTCACCCACGTCCATCACGACGCTAAACTGCAATTCCCGTCCGACGGCAAGCCGTTGTGACCACCCCGAACTACGAGGTATTTGATCCATGTCAAGGCATGGTACGTAGGAATCCTCCCAGAGGTTCAAGCCCACCTCCCATCGGACCAAGGTCCACCATCATGTTGGTTCGCTGACGACATTTATCGGGCCAAGGTCCACCTTCACGTCGGTTTACCGGCACCATCCCGAACTACGCGGACTTTGATTCCCTGCCACGAGAATACATAGGAAGCCTCGTCAAGGCTCAAGCCCAACTTCACTGTCGCCCCCCCCCCTGTGATGGTCCCATTTCACTCTCCTTCCACTCCATTCATCAACCCACCACCCGTTCTGGTTCTCGCCCGGACCGTCTTATCCTGGTGAGACCAGGTCGGTATGCACTTTTCCATAGTCGCCCATAGGCTGGCCCCGGTATCGATATCCCTTCAAGGAGGATCCCTCAATCCGATCTATCCTAGCTAATGCTCTGGTTGGGTTGATCCGTCTCCGCTGGACGTTAAACTCGCGGAATACCCTGTGTTGAACACGGGAAGCTGAGGAAAACCTCAGATATGTGTCTATGACATGTAATTCCCCGTGCTCTATGTGGGATGCCTCGGGCTTCCACGCCCTCGAGAAGCCTTGTGGTCAAGGATAACAGACAGACATGCCAGGTACCATAGCATCCAGACACGCTACTGATGCCTCAACGTGACTACTCCCCTGACCGAAGGTTGCTGCCCTGACTGGACCCTTTGGAATGTCCCGACAGAAGCAGTGTAATTAACCGGCGTCCATGGAAACATGGCACTGGGAAGAGTTTCACGAACTACGTATTAAATCTATAAGGGAGACCCGGACTAGGTGATGAGTTTTGAGGAGGAATCCACAGGGGGAAGAACCGACATCCCATCATCCCATTTCGATCAAGGAGCAGACGTCCCTGAATAAGGAGTGAATGCCGCCCGCCTTTGGAAAGCGGGAATGCGGGGCAACAAGCTGGGCGTCCTCCGCAGACGGATGTGCGCGCCCCGGTGAAAGCGTCGGAAACAGAAATGGTGAACCCGACGTGAAATTATTTTCCTCAGCATGGAGATTAGTAGCGTTCGAGACACCAGTAGATTGACGTGTCACCGGATCCCGATATCCGTTGCCTGGTCCCGCCATGCAAATAGCGGGCCTGTCGTGAAACTCACCGGAAGTCGGGGTAGTAGAACTTGGGGCACTCTGCTCTGCAGCGTGTTGGCGTGGATCCATCTCACAGACATGGAGGATGGAAGAACGCTGGGGCACTGGATGTCAATCCTTTTCCTCTCAGTACTGATGAGTTGATCCCTTCGTTTCCCAGGAACCAGGTTGCTATTTCGGAGACGCGGTCACCATCCGCTCCTCGCCCACGCAGGGGTAGGGGCAACACCACGACGGCCACCCCACATGGCGCCACTACCGCCACGATGCCTTCCACGTCACGGAATACGGGATGCCCACGTCCCCTTTCCCCATCAGAGGTCATCCAACGAAGGGTGATCAACAGCCTCGTGCGCAGGTATGAGGAAGAAGGGGTCATCCCAACCCGGGATATGGCCCGCCTGGACCTGAAGGCCTCCAGGCCACGCCGTCAACGCTGCCCTAACAGGCCGCGCAGGGATCCCCTGCTCCCCACCCCGACATTCAACCGTTTCAGGAGCCTATCCCCGGAACGCCTTGACGACTCCTCGCCTTACGCTGAAGAGGCAGGCGCTGTCCGGCTCAGTCCGCTCAGGGCCCCGACCCGGGGCCCCCAGGCGAGAGCTCCCGTCCGGCCACGTCAGCGCCGCCGTCCGGCCCCACATAAAGAGCAGGTAGACTACGTCCCTGCACCACCTGCACCGGCTCGCCTGACCAGACGTCAGCGCCGGGCCCGGGCTGAGGACGCTCGCTCGGGCGCGTCCACGTTGACGGCTACAGTGGCCCGAGCCACCGCCGACGTGCATTATGAAGCCCCCGCGTACATTGAGTAGGGGCACCCCTTCACCCAACCAAGATTGAGACCCCAACTGCCCCATGGGCAGGCTGGGTTGACTCTCCGGGTTCTCGGCCCAAGTGGTGATCACCGTGAGCTATCCCACGGTAATTCCACCCCATACGGAGGTCCTCCCCGTACCACTACTCCACAGAGCGTGGGCCTTGCCCGCTCTGAGGTTCGTCATGGAGGCGTGCCTCATGATGCCCCCATCCTGCAGGAAGACCTGCCCCGCGGCAGTGACGCTCAGCGCAGAAACATTTCCCGCGCCCGCTGTACAGGGTATGGAGTCCACCCTTCTGAAGGCACCGTCCATCCGATCCTTCTCCAACGTGGGGAGCCTCCCTGCATCCTCTCTGCAACTGGCGAAGGTCCTCCTCACCCCAAAAACTCGAGGAGTGAAGGTCGGCCTCGCTCCACTCGCATCGACCATGGAGGTCTTCCCCATGCTCCTGCCAGTTCCAACAGAGGCCCCGCCCACATGGGTACTGTTCATGGAGTTCCTCCCCATGTACCATTCGACATTTTACCTAGTTCCCCTCGCACCCCGGCTATCTCGAGTGGGGGCCCTCTCCGCCACGGTGCCAGCGCCGCCCCAAGGCTGTCTGATAGGGGTCAACCCTGTCCCGAAAAGCCACCTAGGGGCAGAAGAGCGGGTCATCACAGCCGCAAGAAGAATCCTGGGAAGGCCCAGGTGGAGATCAAACCAGCCCGCTTCTCCGATTCGGAAGCGGAATGCAATTCAGCAATGGAACCTTCTCCCCGCTCCATTGTATCAAGGACTGGGGCAGGAACCAGACGCGTTAGCCTCATTCTCCCAGAATTTTTGGTCCACCGGATTCCCGTCTCTCTCCGCAGGTACATCCAGGAGGAAGAAATCCTGGGAATTCTGCAGGTCTCGACCACGCAATCACCACCTCTGTCACCAGAAGAGCCCTCTACCTCTACCACGGATCATGTAGAGTTATTTTTGGGGCCCACGACGGTAGAGCGACGACACGACCTGTTGCCGGTAGCCGCGGCTCCTGTTCCGGAAGCTGTGATTATCATCCCGTCGTATCGTGACATCGTGGCCAGGTCACCTCACTCTTCAGAGGATGGACCGGAATTCGGCGGCCAGTCAGCTCATTTGTCGTATTCTCCACCGCTGAGCCTATTATCCCAAAGGTCTGCCTCGGTACCACTTTTGGTTCCTCATCCGCCCCCGGTTGACGAGTGGGGCAACACAGGGCCAGACCCTGAGTCCGAGCCTAGGAGCTTCTGGAGTATCCTTGCAGCGGATTACTTCCCGGAGAAGTTCTGGCCGACGGTGGCACTGAATTTCCACATACCAGAGTCTCTTACCCCTGAAGAAGTGGGATGCTTTTGTCGAACCCTGTGGGAAACACACTTATGCCTCTGTTGCGAACGGGTGGTATACCCCAGGAGTCGAGAGCACTTTGAAGAAATCGGCGAGCAATGCCGCCTGATCGATGCAGCCGCACTTCTTGTGGCCCAGCACCCCGAGTTTCCAGGTCACCAGAGTGACCTCCAACGAAAATGCATTCAGAGTTTCAAAGCACTCCGCAAGATCGTCAGGGAAGCCACCCCCCATGTGCAAGTCCGTGGTTGGGGTCACTATGCTGCCCTTCTGTTCGATCCTATTCGACGACAACCCGATTCCCTATGCGACATCGAGGACATGCCCTCGAGAGGAATCGCGGTCCACATGGTCGACATTGTGGACAAAGAGGACGAACTGGAACTCCTTGATGGAGACATCCCCCCAGAGGGCGCACCGCCACTACTTGACCCATCAGGGAGAGTCACCCGTCAGCAGAGGAACCTGCTAGGCCTCCCCGTACCCACAGAGTCGCTGGTACTCGGTCGAAACACTGTCAAGGGTAAGGAGCACGTCAGAATTGTCAAGCACTCCGACCTGTCCGCCACTGTGCAGAAAACGGACGAACATCCTGAGAAGGCCGTGTTACGCCAGCAGCTTGCTGAGCAGAAGAGGCTGGTTGACGAACTCTTGGCTGAACGCGCCGTAGAGCGACGACCCGACTATGGTAATCCCAGGCCGGGGCAGCAGGGGCAGGAACAATTTCCCCCGGTGAGATGCCTCCGGGCAACCCTGATCATGCTACTGCCGCGGACAGGGCGGAATCCGGAACATACGGCAAGAGGGCGCGATACGTCTCGCCAAACCCCCCTGAACGACGGGGCAATCTGAATAATCCAACCCGGGTTCCCCCAGTCGCCCCGCAGGTCGTCCAGCCAGCTGACCCACGAGCGGCCGAAGCCGTCTATCGTCTTGAAGAACCTGGGAATGCACTTGTGGTTAGGGATCCCCATCAAGACAGGGACCCCCACCTAGAGGACCTTATTGCGGCACTCACAGCCTGCCTCGAGGCGTTGGAAACGCGGAAGGTGGCGGTCCCACCGGATGGCAAGCCTTACCCCACGTGGTTGGATGATATGCCCGTGCCTCCGGGTTTTGGGAACCCCACTTTCTCACCTTTTAACCGGAAAGGGGACCCGCCCCAGCACTTGGCTCATTTCTCTTCCAGGTGTGGCTCCATGCTGGGGACCCCGGCTCAGCAAGAAGCCGCCAAGCTCCGTTGTTTCGTACAGACATTGGAAGGTCCGGCATTCGTCTGGTACAGCCAGCTCCCTATCGGATCGGTGAACGGTTGGGAGGATCTTCGCCGGCAGTTCTTATACCAGTTTAGCTCCACCACGCGAAAGACCAGCATTGCGGACCTCTTCAAGTGAAAACAGAGGCCTGATGAGCGGGTTGCAGACTTCATCGCCTGGTGGAAAGGACTTACGTATTCCCTCGATATGCTGCTGACTCAGGAGCAATTACTGATGATGTGTGTGGGGAACGTCAAGACAGAGCTGGTACCCTCCTTGATTACCCAGAACTACTTTGGTGGGTTCAGCGATTTCTCGGATAAGTCCCAGCGCCTCGAGGAAGCCCTGCAACAGGCTAGTCAGGCACGTTTGCTGCCCCCTATGATCCCAGCCAGGAGGGCCGCCAGGGCTGAAGCCGCCGCGGTGGCTCAAATAGAAGCCCCGAGGCAGCTGGAATTGCTGCCGGCGGCACCACCCCTGAAACCTCGCAGAGGTCCTCCACCTCAAGCACATGCTCCTGCCCACCAGCGACCGTCCTAGAACCGATAGGTTCCCCCACGCAATGCGCCACCGCCACCTAGGCGAGACAACCAGGCACCGCCTCCTCGGCAGGCCCCTCCAGCCCCTCGTCAGGACCAGGCCCCCAGGGCCCCCTATCCGGAAAGAAGGTACCAGACCTATTCGTTCAATGAAAATCAGGTCCCTGGCTACTTCTGAAGTGCTCTAGAGCAAGGGATTGTGCGTCTGCCTGAGTGCAGAAGGCCGGCAGAGGCGCATCTCACCGATCACCCCAACTACTGCCCTTATCATCGGATCCTGGGGCACACACTCAAGCGATGCTATGTGTTTAAAGACTGGCTTTAAAAACAGGTCAACAACAACATAGTCAAGTTGGGCCCAGCGCCAGCGCAAGTGGCAGGCGTCTTTGCAGGATCATAAATCGGCAGCGACAGCGAAGGTGAGTGGCAGCAGGTCCCTAGCTGCGGATCCCGGAAATATGATGACTGGATGGCTCGAAAAACTGTCATCCGTGCCCAGGGCATCATCCGGGCACGCCTGAAGCAGTCGGAACCTTCAGAAGAAGTAGCCGGTGCCTCCACGTCGTCTTCACAGTCGACCTCTGCCCAAAAGGGCAAGCAGCGGCGATGCAAGAAGAAGCAACGTGCACCGCCAGTGCCGTCGTCGTCCCGCACTCTCGGCGACTTTATGCCCCCGGAAATGGGGATTCCTCCCAGGATCCACCCAGCAGTGGATGACTCCTTGATCGATAGCCAGGGGTACGCTTCGGTTAACACCGTGGAGCTGGTAAAGCCCTACATGACCCCCGACGAGGGGGAACCCCAAGCAGACCTCCCCAACGTTTCCAGCCGACGTCAACGTCAAGGGAATCGCAATCGCGCCGGTCATCGAGGCACGTCAGCAGGAACTTGTGGCCAAGCCGTGCACGCTACCGAGACCAGGCAACAGGCTCAGCGCAGATCTCAGCACGCGCAAACCCATCCAACACCCTCGGCTCTGCCTCCACCGCCATTCGTGCTATTGGATCGAGGGGAGCCGCCTCGTCCGTATCATAGTCAGTCTTGCCTGGCTACAGGCCAGCCTCCGTTGTCCGATCCTAGTCCGGCAATTACTCTCCAGGCTTCTACTAGCAGGCAGCAGGACGTACCCAGTGCTAGCCGACCGCCAGTTCAACCGGCAGGACCCGCTGTGCATCCAAATGCCGAACGACCTCCTGTAAGCAGAGGTTCGCGTTTGGCATGAAAGTACGATGTTCTGAAGCACCTGGAAGGCATCCCGGTGAGGCTTTCCATCCTTGAGGCCCTGCGCCTGTCATCTGAAATGCGGGAGGCACTTGCCGAGGCCCTAAGGAGCCCCCTCCAGTTTGAGACGGAAGTAGCAGCTGCAGAAGCCTTCCATACCGAGATGATTGAAAATGCCGAATGTCAGGCGGTTATCTCGTTCTCCGGTGAAGATGAGGACCCTCCCATACAGGGGCACATTTTCCCGCTGTATATCACTGGCCACTTCAACGGTGTGGAAGTCCGCGGCTGCCTCGTTGACACGAGTTCCGGAATCAACCTAATTCCTACCCGGACGCTGCGAAAGCTGCGTCTGTCTGAAGGTGATTTAATTCCCTCTGACCTCAGGATCCAGGGGTACGACAGGACAGAGAAAACCCCAGTCGGCATGATCCACCTGAAGACTCAGTTCGGTGGCTTAATTGCCAGCACCGAGTTCATGGTTGTTTCCCAGGACACCACCTACAACGCATTGATGGGTAGTCCATGGCTCCATCTGCATGCAGCGGTCCCCTCGTCGTATCACCAGTTCCTCAAGTACTCGCTCAATGGTCGAGTAGGCGTGCTCCAAGGAGACGCATCCCCATTCGCTTCTTGTGAGGCCTGCTATCTAGATACGGGTAATTACAAAAGTATGGACAATCAAATCCTGGTAAGCGAGGATGAGCCCGCCCCGATCACAAGTGATCCCTGGGCAAGCATGGACGACGCCTACATCCTCCCGATCCATTGGTTGGAGGCCATGACCCCCGACATGGGGCAATGTTTTGTTGTTTCAGGTACGCATGGAAGGCAAGTTCCTGTGTCCAAGCGACGGCGGAAAATCACCTCGTACTCCTACATCAACCTGGCCCGGGTCATCCCGGAACCTCCTACCCCTGTATGGTACCGGGACGTCAGGCTCATGACAACGGTGGTGCACCATACGTGTCTCTTCCGCCAGGCTGGAATTAGCCGAATCAGGCCGACACATCACCACTACTTTGATATCATCAAACGTGGCCCCTTAGGCCGAAGGCCAGATGGGATAGGATCAAATGCATTCATTGCTATGGTCTCAACAACAAGTGAGTCTCTTGATGTGATGACCACTGCTGCCCAAGCCGGCACCAGCTGCCCCTCGGGTTTCGAGAGCCCAGAAGTATCTTCCGTCACGGGAAGTCCCCCCACGGCTGGGGAGGAAGACTTGGAGGATGCTGCCCCAACCTTTGAAGAAGGCGTCTCTACCACGGTTGATGAACTGGTATAGGTGAACCTTGGTAGCGAGGCAGATCCGAGACTCACATTGATCAGTGCGGCCATGTCCGTCGAGGAGCGGCAGCAGTACATGGACTTCCTCAAACAGCACCGTGATGTGTTTGCCTGGAGTTACGATGAGATGCCAGGGCTGGATCCCCAAGTGGCTGTCCACCGTCTGGGCCTCCCGGCAAAACATCGTTGGTTTAAGAAGCCTCCCAGGAAAATGCACCCTTCTCATGGTGCTATGGTTGAGGCTGAAGTTGACAAGCTTATCAAAGCCAACTTCATTAAGGAGGTCCAGTACCCCAAATGGCTCGCCAACATTGTGCCGGTCAGGAAGAAGAATGGGCAGATCAGAGTCTGCATCGACTTCCGCGATCTCAATCGCCACTGCCCAAAGGATGACTTCCCACTCCCAGTGACGGAGCTGTTGATTGACGCCACGGCCGGGTTCCAAGCCCTCTCTTTCATGGATGGGTATTCCGGGTATAACCAGATCAGGATGGCCCCCGAAGACGGGGAGTCGACTACTTTCAGGGCTCCCCAGGGTACCTTCTTCTACTAGGTAATGCCATTCGGTTTGAAAAATGCAGGTGCCACTTATCAGAGGGCCATGCATCGCATATTCAAACCGATTCTCAGGACATTGGTGGAATACTACGTGGATGACCTTGTATTGAAATCATGCCAGTGCTAGGACCATCTCAAAGACCTTGAGAAAGTGTTCGGTTTCCTCCGTTCCCGTCACCTGAAGATGAACCCGCTGAAGTGTGCCTTCGGAGTCACCTCCGGGAAGTTTCTGGGATTTGTTGTCAGATACCGAGGTATCGAGATCGACCCGGAGAAGATCAAGGCCATCATCCAAATGCCTCCCCCGAGCAACATTCGAGAGCCTCGAGGCCTTCAAGGCCACTTAGACTATATACGCCGATTCATTGTGAATATGGCCGGCAAGTGTAAGCCCTTTTCCCACCTCATGAAGAATGGCGCTGCCTACGAATGGGATGAGGAGTGTCGGATCTCCTTTGAGGAAATCAAGCAGTATCTGCTCCAACCTCCGGTCTTGATGCCACCCGTATCTGGAAAGCCACTGGTCCTTTACGTGACCGCCCTGGAGAGATCCCTCGACGCACTGCTCGCCCAGAACAATAACGAGGGCACTGAGAACCGTCTCTACTATCTCAGCCGCATGCTTCTCGATACGGAGGTCAGATACTCCACTATCGAAAAGAGCTGTCTTGCGCTCGTCTTTGCCGTGCAGAAGTTGCGGCACTACCTACAACACCACGAGGTGCAATTGATCTCTCGGGTAGATCCGCTGAAGTACATCCTGAACCGCCCCATGCTGACCGGCCGACTAGCACGGTGGGCGGTGATTCTCCAGCAGTTTGATATCAGGTTTATACCTCAGAAGGCCATTAAGGGACAGGCATTGGCAGACTTTTTAGCTGCCCATCCAACCTCCGCATATCAATCCCTGGACCTGGATTTTCCCAACGAGACGATCCTCTCAGTCGATCATGCTGTCCTGTGTTGGCAAATGCATTTCGATAGCGCCTCCCGGAGCCCCACCGGTAGAAGGCTCAATGACCCCAAGCTCAATAGAGTGGGTCTGGGTATTGTTTTCATTACCCCGGCGCAGTCCGTCCTGCCGTACGCGTTCCTGTTGTCAGAAGGCTGTACGAAAAACGAGGCAGAGTACCAAGCTCTCATCACCGGCCTCGAGTTGGCCCTTGTGATCCATGTTACCCATCTACATGTGAAGGGGGATTCCGAGCTGGTAATCAGACAGGTTAATGGAGACTACGTCGTCAGGAAGCCAGAGCTTGCACCGTTGCTGGAGTACACCCTCCTCTTAATGGCCCAGTTCTCTTCTCGGCCAGAGGTTACCCATGTCCCACGGTCGCAGAACGGCCAAGCAGAGGCCCTGGCTGGCTTAGCTGCGTTACTCGCAGAACCCGAGCAAGATGATTTGGTCATACACGTGGCCCACCGGAGAGTCATTGCTCCCGTCACCCAAGAGGACCGTGATAGCCTGTGGGTAAGTCATCTCACTGCCGGACCATCCATAACGGGAGTCCCGGGTTCGTCAGACGCAGTGGTTGAAACCAACCCCGACTGGAAAGCACCTTTTGTCGAGTATCTCCAAAATGGTCAGCTCCCAGACGACCGGGCCGAGCGTGAGCGAATCCGACGCCGCGCACTTCAATTTACCCTCCAGAGCGGCCCCAGTCTGGAACAGATCCTTTATAAGCGGAGTTTCGATGGTGTCCCTCTCCGTTGCCTCCAAGGAGTGGAGATACCTTAAGTTAGGCAAGAGGTTCACGCCGGTTCCTGTGGTGCCCATCAAGCCGGGCCGAAGCTGTCACATCAAATCCGGAGGTTAGGGTACTTCTGGCCCTCCATGATCCACGATTGCATTGGGTATTCCAAGAGATGTCACGCGTGCCAAGTACACGCCAACTTCTTTCATCGGCCACCAGAACCCCTCCACCCCACCATGTACTCTTGGCCATTTGCGGTATGGGGACTTGATGTAGTGGGACCGTATCCACCGGCAATAGCCCGCCAGTGTAGGTTCATCCTGACTGCTATAGATTTCTTCTCCAAGTGGGCAGAAGTAGTTCCGCTCAAATAGGTCAAGGCCCGTTCCATCGTTGACTTTGTGAGCTCCAACGTTATCCACCGGTTTGGAGTCCCTCACGTCGTCCTCACCGATAACGGCACCAACTTCTGAGCAGCTGAATTGAAGAAATTGTATGCAAAGTACGACATCCGGTCGAACCATACCTCCTGCTACCACGCGCAGGAGAATGGACAGATCGAGGCGTTCAACAAGACCCTCTCTAACAATCTGCAGAAGATGGTTGGTCAGAACAAGAAGAGTTGGCCGGACAAGCTCCCCAACGCCCTCTGGGCTTACCGGACGACGACTCGCAACTCTACCCAGGTGACCCCATATTCCCTGGTGTATGGAGCTGAGGCTGTCCTACCCATTGAGATCCATCTGCCGTCGCTACGCACTACAGTTTATGATCACCAAACATCAGATGAGGTAGCCGAGATCCGTCTAGCTAAACTAGAGGCACTGGATGAGAACCGGCTTCGTGCCCTGCACAATCTGGAAAGGCATCAGGACAAGATAGTGAGAGCTTTTGACAAGAAGGTTCGTCTCCGCTCTTTTCTACAGGGTGACCTAGTATTGGCCCTTCGAGCGCCAATGATTCCCGGTAGGAAACCGCCCAAGATAGAACCCAAATGGGAAGGGCCTTATATCATCCATAAGGTTTACACCAATGGAGCATACTCTTTGGTGACCACAGATGGAGAGCGTATAACCCCTCCTACCAATGCCAAATTCCTCAAGCGATACTTTGCCTAGGGAAAAAGTGGTCCTGCACGACCCTAAACTGCAAGAGGGTCCTGCACGACTCTAAACTGCAACTTGGTCCCACATGACCTTAAACTGCATCTCCGTCCTCACTGCAAGACGTTAAACTGCAAGCCGGTCTGGTCTTCCTAACCGAGGCCTAGCCTCAGGCCCCTGGCCCCGTCTCCACCGCGGGTTGGCCCCCAGGCCCCCTTGTAGTTTTTTTTCCCAACTTACCCTCTTGTGGGATTGCACGGTGTGGTGTAGGACCACATCCTCATTCACGCCGGGTTACTTGTTGTACCGTACATATCCCCAAACGAGGTGTTTCCCATCGTCCCGCATGACGTTAAACTGCATCTCAAGAACTACGTGTGGATTGATTCCCATCTTCATGGGATACGTAGGAATGCTCAGACGCCTCGTCTTGAGCCCAGCCCCAAGCTTTTCTCTTCCGATATTCCCCCTGGTAATAGTCTCCTTGGAGGATCTTTGTGTAGTAGGGAGTAGGCTTTCTTGGCCCCGCTCATACAATGCCACTCGCGCAAAGATTGTAAAGGTCGCACCATGCGCCCACTCCCGTTCTTCTATCCTCCCACGTCCTCACCGCATGACGCTAAACTGCATGGCCTTCAAGAACTATGTATGGCTTGATTCTCATAATTATGAGATACGTAGGAATGCCCTGACATTTCATTCGTTGGCCCAGCCCAAAAGCCAAAATCTTCCCCTCGGGTCAAGACATGGCAGGGTGCACACTTCTGCCCCGACCTACGTCGAGCAAGCCTCGACCCGGCTGCACATTCCCCCCTTGAGGTGTTGCCCCTTTCGTGGATGGATACGACTATGCTTCACCCACTCCTTGACTGGGATTCCGTCATTTTTCACACCCAGAGGGACCCCCAAGAACGGCCTGGATACAATGCCCAAGGGCTCTCCGACTGATACGGGCCAACACCCTTGAGGGTTTTCAAGCAACAAATCGATACAAGTCCCACGTTGCGAATTTGGTCAGCGGTCGACGCTCATTTGTTGCCCCATACGGGTCACCATAGGAACACTGTGTTTCGAATATGGTCATCAGTGTCCTCGATTTTCGGGTCCACCCCGAGATGTCCCAGGCATCAAGAACAGTGGTTCATTCTGCCCCATCCCGAGGTGACAAACTTCCCCCAGGTGGTGCTAGCGATCTGGGCCACGACCCAGGATTCCTCACATAGAGTGTACGGTGTGGTGTAAGACTACATCCTCATTCATGTCGGGATCATGTACCATGCCGTACGACTCCCCTTATGAGGCCCAGCCTCAGGCCCCTTGGCCTTTTCGGGTCCTCGACCCTCGTCCTCGTGTAAGATGTTAAACTACAAACCAATCAGGCCTTCCTGACTGATGCATGATCTTAGGCCCCTTGGCCTTCTCCCCAATCATTCACCGAGAGTGTACGGTGTGGTGTAGGCCTACGTCCTCATTCAGGTCGGGATCATGTACCATGCCGTACGACTCCCCTTATGAGGCCCAGCCTCAGGCCCCTTGGCCTTTTCGGGTCCTCGACCCTCGTCCTCATGTAAGACGTTAAACTACAAACCAGTCAGGCCTTTCTGACTGACAACTCCCCCTTTTTCTCCGGGCCACGGCCCAGGATTCCTCATAAGGGTGTACGGTGTGATGTAGGACTACGTCCTCATTCACATCGGGATCATGTACCATGATGTACGACTCCCCTTACGAGGCCCAGCCTCAGGCCCCTTGGCCTCCTTGGGTCTCTGGCCCCCCGTCCTCATGTAAGATGTTAAACTGCAAGCCTGTCAGGCCTTCCTGACTGATGCCTGACCTTAGGCCCCTTGGCCTTTCCGGGCCACGGCCCAGGTCCCCTCTTACCCAGGGTGTATGGTGTGGTGTAGGACTACGTCCTCATTCATGTCGGCTTCTTCGCCATACCGCACACCTCCCTTGTTTCGGAGTATATTACTCCCCTCCTCATCCAGTATGACGTTAAACTGCATTTCAAGAACTACGTGTGGCTTGATTCCCATCCTAATGGGATACGTAGGACCGCCTGGATGTCCAAGATTCGGGTCCAACCCCATCTCTCGGGAATCCTCATCCCATCTTGGCCCCTTGGCCTATCTTTCCCCCATGAGAGGATCATATGGTGTGGTGTGGGATTATGTCCTCATTCATGACGGTCTCGTAATGACCACGCCATGCTCCTCCCACTACTGAGCTGTTTCGTCGATCCCTTTTTTTCGGCGGTTCACCAATGTGCTTAAGAGTACTCTTGTTTATTACCTGGAATGCCAAGCTTTACTCGGACACGTCCGCACCCGCTTTCCAGGCTTTGCGTATCCCTGCATCAGGGCTTTCATCATCTTTCACACCCGGAGGGACCCCCAAGAACGGCCTGGATACTACGCCCAAGGGCTCTCCTACCGATACGGGCCAACGCCCACCCAGGGTTTCGGACAACAAATCGATAAAATCCCGCATTGCGAATATGGTCAGCGGTCGATGCTCGTTTGTTGTTCCCACCTCAGGGTAACGCGATATGGATGTTGTGTTTCCACCATGGTTAACAGTTTTCCTCTATCTCCACGCCAACCCATTATTCCCAAATGCCGGGTACACAATTCACACCCTTCATCACTTCATCATGTCCATGTAGAGTCTCGGAACTCTTGGTGCTTTTCCCCCGTGCACGTCTGCGCGTTGGAGGAACAAGCTACATCAAAAGTGTCCTTCGGAACTCTCTGCTGACTCCCCAATGGTGGACGCCCCATGTATTGTGATGAGGATACCCCCCTTGTTTCCCACACTGAGTTTATCTCACATGGGCTTAGGGATTTGGTTGACATCTGTGCTTACTCGGGAGTTGTCACCATCCACGGTCCGAGCTCTAAGACCATAAACTAAGATTCTCATCGGGAACTACATTCAGCGTGATTCCTATCTCGATAGGATACGTAGAAATGCTCGGACCCCTTGTCTCCGGGCCCAGATTGAGTTCAGAAAATTTACCTCTCTAATCCTGCCTTCAGGACCTCGATCACAGGGCTGCGTGGCGCAGTGGGGGACTACGTCCTCATTCACGTCGGGTTTGCAATGGCTGCACCATGCACGCCCCCATTCTAAGGTTCAGTCCTCCTATTCCCTGTCCTGCATGACGTTAAAAGGCACACTTCAGAACTACGTATGGCGTGATTCCCATCCTCATGGGATACGTAGGACCACCTGAATGTCTAAGATTCATGTCCAGCCCCACCTCTTGGAGATCTCCTGATTTCGCGGTCACCTAGGTCACTTGGTCTATGCCTCTCCAGCAGGGGGATGTGTAGGTATGATACAAGGTTTTGGGCACCGTGCCCCCTTCCCCCGGGGACCTGCCTTCTCTCGGTCACCCTCAAAGTTGAGTCCCTTGACTCCTTGCAGTGGTTCACCCATGTATTAAGAGCACTCTAGTCTAGGTACAAGAGTGTCAAATTCAACTTGATCAAGTTCCTTCCACTTGTCAAGCTTCGTGTTCCCCTCTATTCGGACTTCCATCATCTTTCACACACGGAGGGACCCCCAAGAACGGCCTGGATACTACGCCAAAGGGCTCTCCTACCGATACGGGCCAACGCTCCCGAGGGTTTTGGACAACAAATCGATAAAATCCCGTGTTGCGAATATGGTCAGCAGTCGATGCTCGTTTTGTTAGTCCTCATTTCAGGCAAACGCGACAGGATGCTGTGTTGCGAACATGGTCAGCAGTAATCCTATGTCGTCACGTTAGCCCATTCAGTCCTTGAATATTGGTTGCATGATTCACATCATTTTCCACCCCATCATGACCAGGTGGAATCTCGACACTTTTGGCGCTATTCCCCAGTGCACCTTTGCATGATAGGGGGACAAAGCTGCAATCTGGCCCCCTTTGGGGCCCCCATGGTCCGAGCTCTAAGACCATAAACTAAGATCCATTCAGGACTACGTTCAACTTGATTCCCATCCTCATGGGACATGTAGGACCGCCTAGACGCCCTGTCTCCGGGTACAACCCATTCAGGAAGCCAGTCTCTCTCCCTGTTTCACCTCCGTGTAGGCCCCTCGGCCTAAGGTTCCCCTCTCCGGATGGCGTACAATTTGATGTGGGATCATGTCTCTGTCAATTGTGCTTTATAACACTGTGCACATTTCCCGCCTAGCATCATCTATACTACTTCCACGCTGCATGACGATAAAATGCATTCTTGGTCCAATCATACGACCCTAAACTGTGACATTATCGTCCTGGCCGCACGACGAAAAACGGCACCGCATTGTGGTGACCTCGTTGTAGAGGACATCACGTTGGGTATTGGTCATGTGCCACGCCATCTTTCAACACCCATCACGGATTGATTCTTTTGGCGACATCACGACCTACTATTTTAGGCCGGTCGCTTCACAAAAAAAACCCCATTCACCTTAAAGAACAAACAAGATACATCAAATTCCGCTTCTTTTAGTGCAAGGGCTATGCCCACACTTCCCTTTTCCCCTGGCACTGGTACCTTACCGTTCCACCTTCCAGTACTACGTATGGATTGATTTTCATCCTTATGAGATACGTAGGAGCGCCCAGGTACTTCCCCGCGGGCCCAGCCTAACCCTTGTGTTCGGTCCCTCGACTCGAGCATTTCCCAAGAGAGTGCATGGTAAGTAGGGCTTAGGTCCTCCTTCACGTCAGGTTTTGATACCATGCGTCCCCTGATCCCTTTACCCATCCATGGTCCTAATTCTATGACCCTAAACTAAGATCTCCCCAAGGGAACGGACTCTGCTCCCCCTCTCTAATACGCTTCGTTGACGTATTCAGATGTGTTTTGACAAAAAGACCGAAGCGTGGAATTTCACAGGGACATTCCCCTCATCTCATGACCATGCTTCATGAGCTCGCTATTTAGATTATCATCCTCTTCCACATCCGAAAGGACCCTCGGACGACGTGGATACTAAGCTTAAGGGCTCTCCATGAATGCTGGACCTAAGGGCCCTTCAATCGTTTCCAGCCAATGTCCCTACGGATATCTGACAACATTTATGACATGGTCTCGTGTTTCGAACATGGTCAACGGTCGACCCTCATTTGTTTGTCCCCATTTTAGGCTAACGCGACAGGATGTTGTGTTGCGAACATGGTCAGCAGTAATCCTCCATCGCCACGCCGCCATCATCGTGATTTGAATCTCGAGCGTCATGATTCACACGTTTCCACTTCCTCATGTTCAAGTGGAATTCCATCATACTCGGCTCTTTCTCTTCGCGCATCTAGGTGCGCTAAATGATCGTGTTAGTGTCATTGGGGCCGTAGTCACCGAGTGTCCCTTTGCCCTAACCTTCCCCTTTTGTGTCAGGAAATTCCCACCACTACTACTTGTTTCCGGCACTGAGCACGACTCACGTGGGCTTAGTAGGTTTGGTAGGATGTGTACCAACACGGTCAGGCTACTCCCCGTCCCGCAAGACGTTAAACTGCACTTCCATAACTACGTGTGGCTTGTTTCCCATCATCATGTGGGATACATAGAGACACCCAGGCATTTCACCTAGGGTTCAGCCCCTGTAATCACGAAATCTTGTTCCTCCCCATTTCCAGCCCTCGCCAGAGAGGCCCTATCTGGAAGAAAGAATGATCTGTGATTAGGCTGATGCGCCCATCTGGCGTACTCCCACCACGGTGGTGCAACTACCGATGTGTTGGATTCTGTTTGAACAAACCACCACTCCATATTCCACGCTCTTCGTGCCCCTTATTCGGACCCTCGTCCTCTTTCATGTCTGAAGGAACCTCCTAACGGTCTGGTCTCATGCCGCATCGGCTCACCTACCGTCCTGGGCCAACGTTCCGGAAGACTGGTCATGTTTGGAGGGACCCCCAATAACGGCCTGGATACTACGCCCAAGGGCTCTCCTGCCATTACGGGCCAATGTCCCGAAGGATTGATCGGCAACAAATTGATAAAATCCCGCATTGCGATTATGGTCAGTGGTCGATGCTCATTTGTTGTCCCCATTTCAGGCTAACGCAGTAAGGATACCGTTTGTCCGCCACGGTTAACGGTTTTCCTTTATTGTCACGCCATCCCCACAGTGTTCCGAATTTGGGTATCGTGATTCACACTCCCCGTTTTCATCTATTTGGACCGATTTCAGCGCCCCTGGCGTTGCCCCGTTCGTGCATAAGAGCATGTTGAAGAAACGGTAATTCGGCTATCCTGGAAGTTCCTCCTCCGATCAAGCCTTCCCCATCTCTCGAGAATCTGGACTGGCTTGGGGAATTGTCGTCAAATGTCCCGCAAATATTGTAGGGATGTAACAAGGCAATCCAACAGTTGAAATCGTGCATGCCACGGCACTCAAAGCAAAGGATAAAGAAAGAGTTGAAGCACAAAAGTGATAATAAAAGTTTCTTTCGGGTTTTTTACAATACTCGGGGGTTGAATTCCCCCATGGACGGGTTGACCCCGTCAAAAGAGTGTTGCAGCTCCGCCACCCGCTGACTTGCGGCATCCAAAGCCTGTTGCCGCTGATTCAACTCCCGCTCCTCTTCAGCAGCGGCGGGGCGTAATTCGTCAACCCTGGCCCTGGCCCTTTCTACCTCGGCCTGGACGGTAGCCATCCTTCCAGAGGTCTGCCCCATATGCTCCTCAGCCTCTACCAGCTGGGCCTTCAACCATGAAACTAGCTCGGACTGCGTATCAAGAGTGGCTGAAAGCTCGTTGGCCCGGATCTGCATTTGTTGGACCTCTCCTTCACCCTCCTGGAGCTTCTTAATGTTATTCGCCTTCCTCCGCTGCCATCCCACGCTCAGCCCACGATCATGCTCCCGGATCTTCTCATCCATGAGGTCTCGGATGAGCGTGTGAGGGCGTTGGTCATCCACTCCCCCGACACACAGTTCGCGCAACCGCGAGCGGAGCCTATCCATTTCGGCCAGCCATTGAGCTTGTGGAGTGTCCCTGATAAAGCGCGTGATCAGCTTCCACGACCGGCGACGAACTATGCTGTTGTCTTCCTCATCGGAGGCCGTTTCGTCCCAATCCGCACGGTTGGCAGGCTCGTACGCAGGATATGCCTGCAGAAATTCCTCAGCAGGATCTGCATCTGGTGTTGAGTCTGGTACGACACCTGACGCCGACTCAGGCACGACAGGACTGGGACCGACCGGTTGATCCTCTTCTTTAAAGTCCACCTCGATGACTTCAGGTACGGCCCTGCTGGTGGTCCCGCCAGTGATGGTGTGCGTCGCAGCTTGGGGAGATGGAGGGACTATCACCACCATCACCGGCATGCCCCTAGGGGGGACGCCACCAGACACCCCGACCAGCCTCGCCGCAGTGGCCCACGCCACCCGAAGAACTGTACGACAGAGAAACATAAACGTTAGTTGGCGTGGCCTACATGTGACAACGAGGAGACCGATGGAGGAGACTTACGAAGATCGACCTCCGAGCGCGTCTCCTGAGCCGATACTGATGGGACTCCGAGACGAGGCCCCCCGTATACTGTTGGAAGATCTGGGGAGTCCAGAGGAGCCACCTCAGGCCCCCTGGTCCCCCCAGACGCAGAACTGGACGCAGCCATAGGCGCAGGTTCTGAAGGTCCCGCATCATCACCCGCCAAGGATCGAGAACGAGGCCTTTGAAAAAGTTCCTCCTGCATGGCTCAAACATTGGTGAGAAGTCCATAGGGATCCAAAAACAGGTCGTAAGGAGAGAAGTTCGGAATGCTACCTCGAGAGCCTTCGCGGAGTCGTCGGATTCTGAGCTTCGGTCTCCGACCTCGCCCTCCTCCAACGGGCTCCCTCCTCCAGCCTCATCCCCCTGAGAGGAGTCTTCTGATTCCTCCTACAAGGGGAAGCGCTCCCTCAGATCGGCAGCCGATGACTGTGGGGGCACCTTCTGATTCAACAGTTCCCTCACCCGATCCGTCATTGGGCGAGGAACACCGCTGGAGTAGACATAATCCTCCAGCTCGTCCAGGTATTGCTCCACCTCCGCCGGAGACACCATGAATCCAGCCCGAACTGGGCCTATGCCCGGCAATTCCATCCCGATGCAATTCAGGTGGGCCCACATCTCAGGTGGGATGAGGAATTGCCGGTTGACATCCCAAATGTCCCAATCTTCCGGGAAGACAGCATCTTCTGCCATGTCAATGTGACACAGCCGCTTCCCCGGATCCTAAGTGGATATCCTACGGAATCCCCTCGGTGGCCGCCCCTCCGAATGGCCCTGCTCTTCCAGAACCACCGGATCCACCGTTGATGCCATACCATCGGCCGGTGCGGGTCTCGACGCCATGGCAGCCCCGCTACCGCGAGCGGCCCTAGCTGCCCTCCGACCCCGACCTCGAGATAGAGGAGGCCCACCGTCACCAACCCGGATCGTTGGCTGCTTCAGCATCTCCCCCGGATAAGCATCCTCCCAACTGATGGCGTACTCCTTCACTAATCCGAAGGCGGCGGTGGATGGAGGCAATGCAATCTGCATCTTTCCATCTCCGCGTGTGAACATGAGCCACACCTGCCTCATCACACACGGGTGCTCCTCGTGGTGCACCTCCCAGTAGAACTGCGAGGTCAGCTGCTGGAGGCACCGGAACTGCCTCACAAAATGATGCGGGGTGTACGGTTCATAGATTGGCTCACGATTAATCCGAGCCACCAAAACTCCACCTCGGAAGGCCAGAAGGTAAGACCGATGTTCTTCCGTTCCCTGCCCATCATCAGTAAGCATCCCCGTCGGCAACGGGAAGGGATGTTAATTGAACTCATCCGCCCTCCACAACCGATTCAGCACCATTGGAACGGCCAGTTTGAACGGGAAGCTCCCAACTGCGTTCAGAATGGAGGGGCGAAATTCTGATCCCGGTGGCGAAATGGGGTTTGGATACTCGTAAATCCCCCTGATATGCGCTGCGATCCACCCATACAGAAGGTGGAAGGGCCCGCATATTCTTGGCGACTTCTTGCCCTCGCTAATATGCCGCATCATTCTGTACAGTTTGGTGAGCATCGGGATCCCCAGATTGACCCGCTGCCCCACGGCCAACATCGACGCCATGATGAACAAACCGGGCCACACCCCCATGCTTGTATCCCTCACTGGTAGGATCCACCCATAGATGAGAGCCGCGATGAACGCCTCCAGCCTGACTATTGGCTGTTGTTCAGTGCTGACGCTGAAACCCCAAGTCTTCCATTGGCTGTCCTCCAAAACCCGCCAATACGAGTGCCCCTTTCCCCGTTGGGCTGCCCTTGGACAAGTTCGTGGCCTTGGAGGGAACTCTCGATTCTCTGGGAAATTCAAGAAGCATTTGAACCTTCTTCGGAAGTGGACATCCCTCACTGCCTCCTTGTCCTCTCCAGGGATGAGCGCCATCAGCGCCGACGCCAATCGCGGCATTTGCTCCACATCTCCCCACACGCTGGAAACGGGGAGGAACTCGTCATACATGGCCCCCAAGATCGGGACCCCAAAAATCTGGTGAACATCCCAAAGGCTGATGCCCACCTCCCCGTGATGCAGGTGAAAAGTGTTGGTCCTAGATGACCATCTACTCAGCAGTTCCGGCATCAACTGCTTTGGTTGGTAAATGTGGAACTGGGAGGCCCATGTTGCCTCATACAATCCCACTCTCCTCAGCTCGGCCCCGAACTCCTCGCATGAGGCGCCTACCCAGTAGGCCCAGGCCCAGTCATCGGTAAAGTTGCCGCCTTAATGTTGGTCCCACTCACCGGACCATCCCTTCTTCGGATCCTGCAGAGCCGCCTTCAGCATGGTGCGGTAGAGAGGAGGGGACGTCTCCGGTTGCAGTGGCCTCCTGTTGATATCATTCACATGGTTGTCGAGACAGTCAGCGGTGATGGGTGTGAAATCCTCCCATGCATGACCATCGGCCGCCCTGAACCATTGGTGCTGGCACGGTGTGCTCCTGAACCAGCAGGCTGGTTCATCCCTTCTTGCCTCATGGATGAAGACGTCATCCATCAGCCCGAAGCCGTACAATGGTAGTTTCTTTCACTGCGGATAATCCTTCTGACCTTCCGACAGCAGATCTGTCAAAGAAGTGTGGTCCGAGTGGCTCCGAACCATTTCCCCCAAGCCTGGCCGGTTGGCCGTCTCATCTCGACGAGCAGCATCTGCGAGGACCCCCAAGAAAACTTCTTGATGAGCCATTTTTAATTCTGGCCCTCAGAAAAGGATTCTTTCGGATGGATCGCGAAGCTCGACCGCGAAGCTCGATCGCGAAGACGGATCGCGAAGATTGGTCACGAGACCAAGCCGCGAAGTCTGGCCAAGGCCGACAAGAAGTTCGCCTAGCGCGGACGCGGAGTCGGAGACCCGCGGTTCGCCGCGAAGATTGATTCGCGGAGGGCTGTCGCGGAGTACGCGGAGCTTCGCGATGTCGAGAGCACAAGAAGACAAGGAAGTCACGTAAAGACAAAAGAGTTCGGACCCCCTATTTATAGGCAGCGACCCCGGAGCATCGCGGCGCACCTCACTCGCGCGAAGCATCGCGGCGCGTCCGTATCCGCGGCCCCGGCGAGCATCGCGGGCCCCCTTCGCGATGCTGCATCGCGAACCACCGACAATTTTGGCGATTTTCCCTCAGACTTCGACCCTTCGCCCTCCGCGGCTCCAAGTCTGAGGGGGGGAATTTTTTGGCGCCAAAAATGTGGCCCGAAAGAAAGGAACGAAAAAGGCCGGCGCGCTGCCTCGCGAAGCTCCGCCGCGAAGCGCCGCCACGAAGCTCTGCCGCGAAGCGCCCCTACCATGGCGGCGCCGCGAAGCTCCAGAGGCGGTAATGCTCCGCGAACTGCTTTGACGTTCGCGAACCGCTTTGACGTTCGCGAGCCGCCGCGAAGCTCCAGAGGCGGTAATCCTCCGCGAACCGCTTTGACGTTCGCGATCCGCCGCGAAGCACCGGAGGCGGTAATCCTCCGCGATCCCATTTGACGTTCGCGAGCCGCCGCGAAGCCCCAGAGGCGGCACGCGAGCCCTGCTTCGTGGCGCCCCTTCCCTATAAATACTGGACTCCCCCTGAGTCCCACAGACAGACAATCCGACCTTTCGGCTTCTCCTCTCACGAATCGCGAAGCAAACTTTTCCCCGAGAACCATGAGCTCCGCGAGGTATTTCTACTTTGCGAGACGACTCTGCCTTGTCTCGTTTTGAGCCCCTCTTCTGGGAGGGATGCCCTTCACGAAGCTCAAGGGCGTTCGCGGATGAAGGGGATTCCCAAGGGAACCCGGGCAGCCGCGGAGCACTTGTGCTTCGCGAAACACCCAACCCATACGAGTGATCCCTATGCTAAGGCAGGACCGCTCCACTTCACGAAGCACACTGCTTCGCAGGACCCTGCTTCGCGAGGCACCCCTTCTTCGCGAGGCAGTGCTCCGCGAACACTGTTCTACTTCGCGAAGCGCCTTCCACTCACACCTATGCCCCATGCTATGGCCAAGGCACCCCACTTCGCGAAGCACACTCCTCTGCTTAGCGATTCCTCTTCCCGTGCGATCCTCCCGGTTTTCACGATGTGAGTTCAAAGTCCCATGGACAATACCTCCCGTATCGTTGCTTCGCCTAATGCTTCTTCGCATAGGCAAGCTAACGGCTATTGCTTATTCGCATAGCCACGCTAACGTGGACCCCTCGATGGTTCGTCCCACGACCCCCCTTTACCATGGCCTTACCGGCACCTTCCTTTCCCCAAGGACCAGAGGGTACCGGTTATGTAAGTCCTAGGGGTGTGGAGTGAACCCACCTCGTTCGAGCTGCAGGACGTTAAACTGCCAAGCACCACGTCCTCAACACATGACGTTAAACTGTGACCCAACCTCGTCCCCCTCAGGAAGGGTCCCCCCAACTCTTACATTTTTTACACCACTCGTCTCCACGGGAATGGAACTCTTCCGCACATGGAATGAGATCCACCTTGTCGGAGTGGCGTATGTTCGTAGGGGAAGGGCTGCCTCAGAGCGTAAGCCCCTAACCTTTCGTACGGATGATTGCACCCGTGCATCTCTGTACTTCTCCACTACCAAGGTCAGTGGAGGGAGTGATGGGGAACGAGGCACCCCCATATGGGCCTCCATCCTGGAGTAAGTACCAACACCATGGGCCGCTCAACGCGTAAGCCCCTCTTCGCTTCTCACGGACGCACCCTTCGCGACGTGATCGTCAGGTCCTTGAAACCCCTTGTTTCTCACACCGAGCACGACTCACGTGGGCTTAGAGTGAGCACCAACCCTGACCCCAAACATCCCAAGCGAACTACGAGGACTTTGATCCATGAAAATGCATGGTACGTAGGAAGCCTTTACGAGGCTCAAGCCCACCCGTCATTTCACCTCGGGTCTCACCCCCGTCCAGCACGACGTTAAACTGCACTCCGGTCCAGTGGTATGCCATTGTGACCCATCCATCCTAACGAACTACGGGGACTTTGATCTGTGTCAAGGCATGGTACGTAGGAAGCCTCCACGAGGTTCAAGCCCACCAATAGTGGACCAAGGTCTACTTTCACGTCGGTTCACCGACACACCCACCCGTCGTTTCTTCACGTCGGGTCCCATCTTCTTCCGGAATGACGTTAAACTCCATTCCCTTTTGAACTACGGGGACTTTGATCCATGTCAAGGCATGGTACATAGGAAGCCTCCACGAGGTTCAAGCCCACCAATAGTGGACCAAGGTCTACTTTCACGTCGGTTCACCGACACACCCCACCTGAACTATGAGGTCTTTGATCCATGTCAAGGCATGGTACGTAGGAAGCCTCCACGAGGTTCAAGCCCACCCATCGCTCATTCACGTCGGGTCCCATTCCAGTCTAGTGGTAAGCCATTGCGACCCATCTTGAACTACGAGGTCTTTGATCCATGTCAAGGCATGGTACGTAGGAAGCCTTCACGAGGCTCAAGCCCACCCATCATCCAATTCACGTCGTGTTCTACCTTCGTCCAGCATGACGTTGAACTACATTCTGGTCTAGTGGTAAGCCATTGAGACCCATCCCATTTGAACTACGAGGTCTTTGATTCATGTCAAGGCATGGTACGTAGGAAGCCTCCATGAGGTTCAAGCCACATTGCTCGGTCGTTCATTCACGTCGAGTTTCACCCACGTCCATCACGACGCTAAACTAAAACTCCCGTCCAACGGCAAGCCGTTGTGACCACCCCGAACTACGAGGTCTTTGATACATGTCAAGGCATGGTACATAGAATCCTCCTAGAGGTTGAAGCCCACCTCCCATCGGACCAAGGTCCACCTTCACGTTGGTTTACCGGCACCATCCCGAACTACGCGGACTTTGATTCCCTGCCACGGGGATAAGTAGGAAGCCTTGTCAAGGCTCAAGCCCAACTTCACTGTCTCCCCCACCCCCTGCGATGGTCCCATTTCACTCTCCTTCCACTCCATTCATCAACCCACCACCCGTTATGGTTCTCGCCCGGACCGTCTTATCCTGGTGAGACCAGGTCAGTACGCTCTTTTCCACAGTCGCCTATAGGCTGGCCCCGGTATCGATATCCCTTCAAGGAGGATCCCTCAATCCGATCTATCCAAGCTAATGCTCTGGTTGGGTTGATCCGTCTCCGCTGGACTTTAAACTCGCGGCATACGCTGTTTTGAACACGGGAAGCTGAGGAAAACCTTAGATATGTGTCTATGACATGTAATTCCCCGCGTTCGATGTGGGATGCCTCGGGCTTCCACGCCCTCGAGATGCCTTGTGGTCAAGGATAACAGACAGACATGCCAGGTACCCCAGCATCCAGACACGCTACTGATGCCTCAACGTGACTACTCCCCTGACCGAAGGTTGCTGCCCTGACTGGACCCTTTGGAATGTCCCGACAGAAGCAGTGTAATTAACCGGCGTCCATGGAAACAAGGAACTGGGAAGAGTTTCACGAACTATGTATTAAATCTATAAGGGAGACCCGAACTAGGTGATGAGTTCTGAGGAGGAATCCACAGGAGGAATAACCGACATACCATCATCCCGTTTCGATCAAGGAGTAGACGTCCCTGAATAAGGAGCGAATGCCGCCTGCCTTTGGAAAGCGGGAATGCAGGGCAACAAGCCGCGCGTCCTCCGCAGACGGATGCGCGCGCCCCGACAAAAGTGTCGGAAACAGTCATGTTTGCAGCCCATCCCAAGGGGTACAATCTTGGATGGAGGAGTATAGATTAATTGATAACACATGGATAGCTACTTTGGAACATGTATGAAACCACTAAGTGGGGGAACAAGGATTTGGGTCCCAACAAAGGTGATGAAAATGTTTTCAATTGTTTGGTGTTGATCGTTTGGGTGGATTGATACATACCCTATATAAGAGTAATGGATAAAAACCCATGTAGTTCGAAAGTATACTATATAATGTATATAGTTTAATATCATGCAGGATGATGGTGAACTGATATGGAGTAGTCGGTAATGATTAGTGATGGACTTGAACTTTAGAGAGGCTTCTTACATATCATTCCTGAAAATTGAAGGGATTAATTTCCACATAGATTGGATAGATGGTCTGTGGGATTACATGCTAGGGTGTCCCAATGATGATTTCATGGTCACTGTTTTACTCTAGGCTCAAATTATCCTGGATTGGTGTGAGAAACAAGAAAAACAACATACCTGAAGATCATGGTGCAACGGTGAAACAATAAAGTGTGGTGAATGGGGGTTTCACATGGAATCACCCCTAGATCCACTATGAAGTGTAAATGATGGATGTGTATTATGCATGTACAAAGACTTGGTGCCACTAATGTGTAGAAATGGAAGAAGGGGCTTATACATGGACTCTACGTCGGGGCCACTATGTTGCTAAAATTGTGAATGTGGAATATACATGGAAGCATCCCAAGTGACACAATGAAGCAACAATTTTGGATGACACGTATTCATGGAAGTTTCCTTGAGGGATTTTAAGGAGAAATGTTGGGGGATGGTGCATACACATGAATGCAACTCAGTGAAACTATGGAGAATCAATGGTGGATGTGGAATACACATGGAAGCAGCTCAGGTGTCACTAAGGAGAAAAAAATATTTATGGGGCTTATGGATGGAAGATTCTATATTGACACAAGTGAGCATAAATGGAGTATGTGGCATATGAATGGAAGCTTCTTTGGTTCCAATATGAAGAGGAAATGGTGAATGGGGCCTACACATGGAAGCATCTCGTAATTTCTTCCCCTTGGATGGCCATGAGGGAATCCGAACACACTGGTGGGTTGAGGAATATAATTGGGCCTACACCTATGCAATGGTTGACAAAATAGATAATTCCAATGGCATTGGAATTAGTCCAAAAAATGTAAATGAATAGTGTGAATCAGATGACTAATTTTCTGATCAAAATGAGGGCGGTATGAAGGAGGGAGGTAACTCCTGACCATATTTGAAACACATCAACCACATCATGTTATCTTTTGATGTAATTAAAAATATGAGGACCCAAGACTAATAATATATGAAACAAGGGGCCGAACTCAATGTTTCATCCAAAATAATTCCAGGCGATTCCCTAGAGTAGTGGGTGAAAAGAAGTGGCATGTGACCATGCTGGTAGGGGGTCCCATCTGATATGAATGAGGATTTATATCTTATTAAAAGACAAGAAATGTGTGATGTGGAGTGAGGGAATATGTTAATGGATTCCAATGCAATATAAATTACCCCACTATAATCATGAAATACGGTATCTTATTCTTGTCACATAATCCATCTCTTCTTTGGAACCTGATGCGTCCTACTATAGAATGATAGAGCATGCTAACATTTTATTTCATGATGTGAGGACTATTGAAATATTTTTCTTAGTGCAAATGACATCTCTTATATGGAGAAATATGCATCCTTTGTTTTTCATATAAGGTGTACTACTGATTAACGACTTATATATTAGACTATTGGAATCTTATTATCGGTATGTAATGCGACTCTTATTTAGATCAAGAGGCATCATATTTTTGTCATATATGGTATTCAATCGTTTAAAGTCATATAAATAGGAATATTAGGTATAAGGATCCTAGAAATGGATTATGTGGGACTTATGGAAGAGAGGACCTTTTTGGCCCAACATGACATAGGAGATAGGTGATGGGAGATTGTAGGAGTTGTATGAGGAATGGTTCAACTCAAGGTACTCGAAGGATTGATGATGATAATATCAACTCATGGCATGTGAAT
Organism: Viscum album; assembly: GCA_963277665.1. NCBI lineage: Eukaryota > Viridiplantae > Streptophyta > Magnoliopsida > Santalales > Viscaceae > Viscum > Viscum album. The sequence continues at coordinate 1,728,642,739 of OY728140.1, forward strand.
GGGACTACGATAAATATATAAACTCATGGTATTTCATGGAGTGTGGAGGAGTATCTCGAATCATTGTATTACATAGATGGAACGTGGTTTGGTGTAAGGGCAAAATAGAAATTGTGGATTCCCAATATTTAAAGGATTGTGGGGTGAATCTACATTTTTCCTGGGGAATGTTGTGATAGGGAATGGAGCAGCCGAGATGGTTGGGACCACATCCCGATAGTATCTCTGAGTGGGGGTGTGGGGGTGAAACACCATAGGTATAGAAAAATGGGTGAGAATGAAGGAGCATTGTGAAGGATTAGAATTCATGATGTAGCTTCACAGATATTAGGGTCTCACAGAGCACAAGGTCTAATTGATCATTATTCTTCACGGAGCTCAGGGTATCGTAGATGATGGGGTATTGTGGAGCTTATGGTCTCATTGATCATGGAGCTTTCTAGAGACTAGGGTCTCAGGGAGCATGGGGCTTGGCAGAGCATAGGGTCTCATGGAGCATGGGGCTTCACAGAACCCAAGGTCTCCCAGAGAAAGCCATGGTTCATAGGGGGGGTTCTTCGAGAAGGCCGAATGCTTCATGAATTCTTATGTTCCAAAAATGGAATTCTTACTTCAAAAATTGTATAGGAAATCAAATAGAGAATAACAATTTGGGCTGGAGGATCACAAGAACATATGGAATGAGATTTCATGGATCATGAAGCCTCCATTGAAGAGAGTGTTCGCAGATCACATGAGCTCCATGAATCGAGAGTGAAAGTGTGAGGCCTGCCGTCATCTCCTCTTAAAATTAATGTGTGAAGGAATTATTTAAAAAATGTGGGGTCTCATGATACATAGAAGTATATTGTGAAAAAAATGGAAGTTCTCGATTAGAGGTTGATTTTCAGGTTTTCTATGTTTCATGGACTCATAGAGGCTATCATCATGGCCTTTGTGACACTCGTGGAGGAACTGGTCATGTACTTAGAACTTTTAGAGGCATCCATCATGTTACTCCATAGTGGCAGAGGGATCTCCACGAATGGGATTTGTGAACCAGTTTTCCACACCAACATCGAATGTCAATAACTCCTAATCTGTAACTCTGTTCGGCCTCTTCGACTAGCCAAATAAGGGATCTAAAAATTTTATATGCTCTTGGATCATTTATTGAATCAATTTTCACATATTGGGGACATGTATTCTACTACCAAAAAAATCCCACCTATGAATGGGGTGCAATGTGGATAAGGAGGGCCGGTCAGACCATGTTCTAAGGAAAATGCTAAGGGAAACACTTTCTTTGGGATCCACTGTACCTAAATCATATTGAGAAGTCAAAAAAATAAATCTATACTCCCACATAAATCATGCTTTGTGTTGGAATAATGAAATAATAGAAGAGCATACACCTTAATTAGAGTGTTAAGCAATGGAATATTTGAGGGGATCAAAATGAAACATTGATCACCATTGGAATCATTCTTAATGAAAGAGGGGTCAGAACTGGAGAACATGGATCTTTTGATAGTCGAAATGATTCTACTAATGTGTGCTTTATTAGGAGAGGGTCAATGCCAAGGGTGTTGGAATAAATATGAACCATTGTGAATGAATAATGTGAATTATGATATACCAAATTCATAATGTTATGAGGATGGCATGATAATAGATGTTAGTTGTTTAACAAATTATAAATACAACATCTTCATCGTGTTCAGTGGAGTTTAGAAGAAAACAAGTGAGGGAATTCTGCAGAACATATTTTAAAACATTGTTCGTAACTCAAAATGTTGTTGGATGTCCTATAGAACATTGTACCGTGCTGATAGGTTATCCATAAGGCTAATAACTCTAAATGTTACATGGTTCCATCATACATGAGAGGGAATGAATATCCAAAATTGAGGGAATGCAATGTGTGGTGGTGGAATAAAGGTATGTATGGATACAATGAAAAAATCTTAGAATTACACCATTGTTATAAGAATGCATCGTGAGACTGTATCTGTCTAGATTGAGATCAGGCCTACATCAGGGAGGGACCACTCATGTGAGGAACTAAGATGGTATATAGTTTTACTTTATGTATATTGGGACGATAAGCATGTAGTTTAGTGCCATGTAGTGGGGACGATGATTGAATACCTTAACATCATATGATTAGGACGTCCCACAATGTTTAATGTTTGAATCCTCAGATCGTACCCATCAATTTAAAGTCATGTTACATGGACTTCGATCTCCTAGATTATGGTGATGGAGTTCGAAAGATGATTAGGGGAAAAGAAATAGGAAAGTTAACTTTCTTAGGGTTGGTCCCAAGGGAAAATGATTGGGCATCTCTATGTATCCATTACGGTTGAGAATCATGAAAAATATAGTTCTTTATTATAACATTTTAGACACCAATGTTTATTGGGTAAATCATCTCGGGTGAGGAAGCTATCTCATCCCAAAATTATCATGGGGCATCTTGAACAATCTCAGGGAAGGGTTGTAGTTTAAAGTCCTCCCCAGAGATATGGGTACCCCAAAGAAGTAAAGAGTGGTGAAGTTCATAATCTGACATGAAATAGGACCACTGAAATCCACACCACACCACACATTCCATGAAGGGATTTCATGGCCATGAAATCCAAGATAAGGAGTTTACCACATAGTTGGCTGCAGCCGGGGATCAGATGTCTGAATGTCTCTATGTATACAGAAATAGCAAGAATCAATCCTTATGTATTTATTTTTATTCTGAACATTTAAAAATCATGCAGTAAGGATCATAGTTCACATATTTTAGGGTAATATTATAGGATCAAAGAGTCACACCATCTCGTATATTGATATTACCCTACCACAACCCCAAAGACTATATGAGCCATGCTCAGTGTAGGTAACAAGGATAATTTTCAGGATTTCATTATCTAACAAGAGTGTGCAATGGTGAAGGGAAATTTTAGGTGGGAAAATTCCAGACGAACCAACCTTCTTACTGGACACACACAAATACATGACATTAAAATACTAGGGGTGTCAGGGGTCTGTAAATTGAAAGGTCGATTAAACATGTGTTTCACAACATTAGATATTTGGTACCCAATGGGTGTAGTGTTATGAAGAAGGATAACTATTGACCATGTTTGAAACATATCATCAATTTTTTTTAGTTGATAATGTAAACAAACTAATGAGTGTCGACCCCAGAAAAAAGTTGCAACATAAAAACAATCTCATTATGAACATCAAAATCCTCAGTGACATTGGAAAAAAATGCTAGGTGATCCATAAGGTCGTCCACCCATACATTTGGGGGTCCCTTTAAATGTGAATGATACTGAAAACCCTAATGAAGTAATGTGTTAAGTGTGAACATTACTGTAACAGCCCAAGATTTTATAAAAAATATTCTTTTTAATTTTATTAATGTCTTGTGTTGTACGCTACACCAAAAGGAGCTTGCACAACACGCATCCTTGACTTGCCTTGCATTACACGCAATCGCGACCTTCCTCGATAGCGTGTGTAATACGCAATACCGAGTTTCACTAAACAACGATATGCTATTAAAATATTATTAAAACTAGCCGTTATGAATAGTAATAACCACTTTTTAAAATTATGTAAATCTTATATTTCAAAATGAACTTCATTTTTGGATTCGGAGTATCGAATTTAGCCTAAGGTGAAATTTTGGTACTTTTCGGATAACTTTCATATTCTGATGAATAGTGAAAATTACTAAATTATAATTAAAAACAACTTTTTTAATCGAAATAATTAATAGTGATAAATCATTAATTTGAGTGGTTTTAAAGTATATTTAGAATATATTTTTACAATTTAATACAATGTTGGACATTGGATGTAATTTCACATTTAAACCAGTTATAAACAAGTGTCAATCTTTTGATAGTTATTATCTCTTAAAAACACGCTATTTGTTGTGACAGCGGAAATTAATTATAAAATTAATTAATGCAACTTATATGTTGGGAATTTTGTAAAATAGAAATCATTTTTGAATTCAGAATATCAATTATAGCCTAGGGTGAAATTTTGGTACTTTTCTGAAAACTTTCAATTTTTGATGAATAGTGAAACCACTAAGTGGTAGGTTAAAAACTAAATTTTGCATAAAACTTAATTTTACCGCTTCTGTGAATGGAATTTCAAAAATCTGACAGACACGGTTAATATCAAGGACTAAAATGTGGTTCAATGAGATGAAAATAATTTTTTGGTGAATAGTAACTTTTTACTTTTTTTACCACGGTTAATAGTAAATAGGGTAACTAAGGGTAAATATGATATTACTATTACTCTAACACATGTCCTAATCCTATTGGACAAGTTTATTTCGACCAAAAACAAACTTAGGAATAAAATATGACCATTTAGGCCCACTTGGGTTAGATTAGGACATTTATTATTAATTTATTTAAAGAAGGGCTAAAAGAGTTAAAATCAAAGTTTATTTACTAAAACATTTTTAATATAGGGTTATACATAAGATAAATTTGACTATAAATATTCATTAGAAAGCTAAAAAAATTTCCTACATAATGGTATTTTATTTGTAATTTTTAGACATTAAATAATTTATGTATGACACAACGATGATGCAGTAATTATCTTATTAATGAAATATTGACATAATTGATGTAATAAACACCAAAATAAATGTAATTTGAGACTTTTTATGAATTAAACTAATTTTATAGGTTACCATGATATATTAGTGTTGATGTAATCAACTTGGTTCGAACATATAATTCTGTTATGACTTTCACAAAAATCATATATCAAATAGTGTCAAAATTGACACAAAATAGTTTTTAAATCAAATATTATATTATTAATTGTTATTTTATTCCTAAAAATCTAAGGTTCGGCCAAATGACTTAGATAAGGATATATATATTAATAATAAACAATTTGGGGTTCGTTTGGCATGTTATAGTAAGTGTATTAACCATATAGTGAAAGAAAACAAAAAGACACGGTAAAAGTTAAATTATTTAACTTAGAGTTAAATCTAATTGATAAGGTTTAAAATAAGATCCAAACATGTCTAAATTTGATTGGTTGATGAGATTACAACCCTATCTCATCTAAGCTTCGAATATGAGTCATTTTTTGAGGTTGTTAAGTGGGTTTAGATTTATTATAAATTAATATTTTTAAGAATTCCTAAGGTACCCCTCTCCTCCCTTATAAAAGGGAACCTCCTCCCCCTCCTCCTCACACCAATTTGAGCACTCAAGCTCGGCCAACCCCTGCCAAAATCTCTCCTCCACTTCCCTAGAAACATCCTGGAGGTTCTGGTCTTCCTCAAAGACCAATTTTAGTGCCCTAAGAGGAGGTCTCAAAGAGGCACTTCAAAGAAGAGGTAATTACCGTTACCAATTCTTTCATCTTTATTTCTTCTTCCACTTCTTCTTCTTAGGTTGTTTCATTATGAAGTAATAACATCAGTATCACTAATATACTGATATGTTATTATAAGTATGAAACAACCCTATTTCACCATCTATCCATCCTACGGAAAAAGAAATCACCGCGCGTGCGTACGTACGGAATACCGTCTCCACGCCGTGGTGTAATCTATTTTCCACCACCACCTTACATGGATGGGTATAATGGTGTAAAGAATAACTATAAATAGTTATTAAAACATCATATTGAATCTGATATATTGTATAATCCACTCCAATTCAATTCAATATTTATGGAAATGATATCATCACTCGTGCGTACGTACGGACTACCGTCTCCACGACGCGATGAGATTCATTCTCCATGTTAACCATTTAAGAATGATTATAATGTATATATAAGAAATAATAATGAAATATATGACATTATAAAGCTACTGGATTTATGTATACATATTTATTTCATCTACTTACTTCCATTTCAAGACAATAAGGAAAGGAAAACAGCGTTCATGCGTACGTACGGACTACCGTCTCCATGAACGGTGTTTTTCATTTTATTTATCTACCTGTTATATATATATATATACTGAATATATATGATATATAAATAATATTTTATATTCTGGAAGTGAGTAAATCATGATATAAGTAATAATGATGTCAATAACAACAAGTCAAAACACCTACGATAAATGAAACGATTTTACCCAAAACGCTTCTTTAACATGGAATTTACAAAAGAACGGGTAATATAATGTCATAAGTGAACCATATATGATATCATAACAATAAATATGATTCTGTAATAAGTCAATAACATGATTTAAATCATTATACAGGAGGTTCGGACACTTACAAAGCAGGTCGGACCAAAGGTAAGAGAAATATCACAATCTCATTTTTATCTGAGATTGTTTATTCGTAAGTATTTACTGGGGTGTATTTTATCATCCACGTCCATGTTTCATCAATATGTAATATTACTTCCATACACCTACAATTGTTTAAATCCATTTTTACCCATAGGTGAGTTTTTAGTAAAAGAAATGAAAGGAATCTTTTGTCGTTTTTCGTACGAGGTACTTTTTGACTTTTCCGACAAAAGTACGAAGAATGTTTTTTTAACTTATACGGCACGAACGGATTTCTACTATTTTATAAAGCCTTATTTTCATGAAGCTTCCTCTAAAAGATTTCATGACTATTTTCAATAAAATCTCTTTCTTTTAAAATTTCATGATGTTTTGTGAAAAGAAATTGATTTTGAAGAAGAAAGGATATTTTCCTCAAGAATTCAATTCAAGTGTTTTATCAAAATTATTTTCCATATAAGATAATAAAGGGTTCTATTTCTATCCATATTTTTACATTGGTTTGACTATGTTGTGATGGAATTATGTTTATGAATTCCTTTATCATATATGAATTGATTTATGATGTCATGATGTTTCAAGAATCCCATTTTGTTATATGTGTTATGCGATGATGTATGTTTTATGATTATGTGGCACACATAAGAAAGGATTCATTATAAGATGGGTGGGACCTATATCTCCCTCCAATGCATTTGGTAAAGATTTTATATCTCATGAGATAGACATGGCTGGAACGGAAGGTTATTTCGGTTCAGTGAAACAGGACTGAAACGAAGAGTGAACTCGGTTCAGAAAGGGACTTTGTCCACTAAGATAGTCTTGGCAATGAGTCATGACTAACAAGAAATGATTTTCCATGATTATGTGTGCATGCCACAAAGTTTCAAGTTTCATGATATGATTATGGTGATCTCATTTTCACTTCTATGATTTGTTCCATGTTAAGATATTATGATCTCTTTTGCAGGTTATGATTTTCAAAAAGATATGATATGATTTTTATTTCTTTTGTATACCCTTACTGATCATTTGAGCTCACCCTTTTATGTTTTCTTTTCCCCAGGATATAAATAAAGGTTTTAGGTAAAAAAAATGGAAGAACTTTATGGGAGATTTTGAAGATCTTTCACCACGATTAGAAGATTATATTCCGAGTTTCCAAAGACACTAAACTATTACGGTCCTTGTGTGTGTGTTTTTGTTATGTACTAAGTCTTCCGCAAAAGTAATGTAATATCCATGTACGTCAAGATACGGGTCTCTACAATTGGTATCAGAGGAAAGGTTTAGTCAACCTTTGGAAACTAGGATGCGAAAACGTTAGTGAGATCCCTAGTGATATTTCTAAGGTATGTCTAGGGATGTCTCTAAGGTTAAGTATACGTATAGGTTATAGTCCTAGAATTGCTCTAACGATCTTAGAATTTAACCTAAGATGTTAGATATTGAGGGTACTACCCCTTTATTATGTTGTTTTCCCTAGCATGATTTTTGCCTCTCACACTATTCTTTTGGGGTTTTAGACGATGGCTGGAACCCGAAGGAACCGTGTTGATCAATGCAATGGACAATGCAATGATTGTCCCCCTGAGCAACCAAACGATATGGGAGCTGGAATGCAAAATCTTGTAGCCATGCTCACACAACTTTCTCAAGCTATGAATCATGCAGGACTTCCAAATGAGCAAAGGAAGGAGCAACATTCTGTTGAATCCTTCATGAGGCAGCGTCCGCCTTCTTTCAGTGGGTCTACTGATCCATTAGTTGCTGAACAATGGATTAGTACTACTGAAAAGATATTTTCAGTTCCTCAATGTTCTGAACATGATAAAGTCATCTTAGCAGTATATCGTTTGGAAGGTGAAGCTGATCAATGGTGGAATCTTATCAAGAATACGAGGCAAAGAGATGAAATTGATTCCATGGAATGGGATGAGTTCAAGAACTTGTTTTTCAGTAAGTACTTCCCTCGTATTCTTCGAACGAAGATGGAGAAGGAGTTTCTTGAACTAAAGCAAAAGGATGATGAATCTGTTGGTATATACGAAGCGAATTTTACAAGACTTGCAAGGTATGCATCTGGCATTATCATCCAACCTGAAAGTAAAGTTGATCCATTTTTCAGTGGCTTAAAACCAAGTCTTCGAAGGGCATTAGCTATAAGAGACTTCAGTAGCTATGAAGAAATTGTGCGTTGTGCTATCAAGGTAGAAATGGAAGTTGGTGTTACATATCCATCTCATGGTTTTGACAAAAAACGAAAGATGGAGTTCAAGGAGAAATCTCAGAATAATGGTGAAAAGAAGATGAATGTTTCCTTATGCACAAAGTGTGGAAAGAAGCATGGTGGAGATTGTCTTAAAGGGACTAGAAAATGTTTTAAGTGTGGAAAAGAAGGTCATCGAGCAGCTGAGTGTCGAAGTAATGGAAAAAGGGTTTCTAATGATGTGAATAAAGCAAACACTGCAGAGAACGCACCGCCAACACTTCAATGCTTCAAGTGCAAGGAAATGGGGCATTATGCTAATAATTGCCCTAATCCAAGGGTTAGTGATGATCAACATGAGCAACCACTGAAGGCAAAGGACAAAGGGAAATCACATGCGATCACTATTGGAAATGTTGAATATGACAACGATGTGGTGGAATGATTAAGTATTTATGTAATGGGATTCCAAAATAATGTTGTATCATTGAGTATTGCAATATTTATTGATGTGGTATTCAAAGTGATTGAGATATTTTTTGGAAATAAGATGATATGCGCATAATGAAGACGAGAAAATGAAATGTTTAATAGTATTCATGAGCTCATGATTGATATAAGAACTAAGTGATATCATGGTTTGAGTATATAGAATTTTGAGGATTTTGGTAACTTTTAACTGCACTCATGTTTTCACTAAGGTATTCAAGAGAATACACGATTAAGGACTTTTAATGTTTGGAATGTGACCAACAAGACATATCTTATGATATGTGGGGATCAACGACAGTATTAAATCGCTGGTAATCGTTGTCACTATATTATGAGAGTGGACTGCAGTATTATGTATAAGCCTAAAGATTAGACTGGATTATGTTGGACATAAGTTAGTATTGTTTAAGGATAGAAGATTTTCGATATTATTGATGGGATGTTATAGTAACGTAGTTTTAGAAAAAGGGACAACCTGCAGGACGGGCGACAACCCATCGCTTCGGACAAGGCTGTAGGAATCGAACCCACAACCGAAGTACGACTGGCCTTTATCGCCTACCACTGACCTACAGGAAGTCCCTGTTTAGTAGAAGCTAGTTTTATTATATTAAGCAGTATGATATATGAAGTATAAGTCCATTTTAGGAACTATATATGATTAATCTCACTATAGAATGACTTATTGCTTACCTTTTGTTTGAGACAGATGGAATGACCCGTCATTCTATCACATGATCTGCTAACACTTCACGAATAACAAATTCAACTTCGTTTATTTAAGAGATGAAGTGGAAATTGTTCAAGGCACGAACAACAGTGATATTGTATCAAAATAAAGTAAGTATTTATTCTAATTCAAATTTTCAACTTTAAGGAAATGATCTTGAAAACCAAAAATGTTGTCCTAGTGATCTTATACCTGATTAATCAGATGGTACCTTAGATCGTCACAAATTTTTGGATTTGTGATTACTGGCTTTTCCATAGCCATGTTCTCTACCACTCTCCATCAGAACATGATGGTTAGATTTCTCTTCCATATCCATATTTTCACCTATGTGGAAACCCAGTGATTAGTTTATTTGGGTAATCGTTACATTTCATACTTTAGTTTTTAAAGCCAAGTTTTGGTATTCCCTTTTACGATGTGGGTTTCTATTAAAGCAACTTTCAAATAGTAAACCATTTATAACCCCGACGAATTTCGAGGGCGAAATTCATTTTAAGGGGGGTAGAATGTAACAGCCCAAGATTTTATAAAAAATATTCTTTTTAATTTTATTAATGTCTTGTGTTGTACGCTACACCAAAAGGAGCTTGCACAACACGCATCCTTGACTTTCCTTGCATTACACGCAATCGCGACCTTCCTCGATAGCGTGTGTAATACGCAATACCGAGTTTCACTAAACAACGATATGCTATTAAAATATTATTAAAACTAGCCGTTATGAATAGTAATAACCACTTTTTAAAATTCTGTAAATCTTATATTTCAAAATGAACTTCATTTTTGGATTCGGAGTATCGAATTTAGCCTAAGGTGAAATTTTGGTACTTTTCGGATAACTTTCATATTCTGATGAATAGTGAAAATTACTAAATTATAATTAAAAACAACTTTTTTAATCGAAATAATTAATAGTGATAAATCATTAATTTGAGTGGTTTTAAAGTATATTTAGAATATATTTTTACAATTTAATACAATGTTGGACATTGGATGTAATTTCACATTTAAACCAGTTATAAACAAGTGTCAATCTTTTGATAGTTATTATCTCTTAAAAACACGCTATTTGTTGTGACAGCGGAAATTAATTATAAAATTAATTAATGCAACTTATATGTTGGGAATATTGTAAAATAGAAATCATTTTTTAATTCGGAATATCAATTATAGCCTAGGGTGAAATTTTGGTACTTTTCTGAAAACTTTCAATTTTTGATGAATAGTGAAACCACTAAGTGGTAGGTTAAAAACTAAATTTTGCATAAAACTTAATTTTACCGCTTCTGTGAATGGAATTTCAAAAATCCGACAGACACGGTTAATATCAAGGACTAAAATGTGGTTCAATGAGATGAAAATAATTTTTTGGTGAATAGTAACTTTTTACTTTTTTTTCCACGGTTAATAGTAAATAGGGTAACTAAGGGTAAATATGATATTACTATTACCCTAACACATGTCCTAATCCTATTGGACAAGTGTATTTCGACCAAAAACAAACTTAGGAATAAAATATGACCATTTAGGCCCACTTGGGTTAGATTAGGACATTTATTATTAATTTATTTAAAGAAGGGCTAAAAGAGTTAAAATCAAAGTTTTTTTACTAAAAAATTTTTAATATAGGGTTATACATAAGATAAATTTGACTATAAATATTCATTATAAAGCTAAAATAATTTCCTACATAATGGTATTTTATTTGTAATTTTTAGACATTAAATAATTTATGTATGACACAACGATGATGCAGTAATTATCTTATTAATGAAATATTGACATAATTGATGTTATAAACACCAAAATAAATGTATTTTGGGACTTTTTATGAATTAAACTAATTTTCTAGGTCACTATGATATATTAGTGTTGATGTAATCAACTTGGTTCGAACATATAATTCTGTTATGACTTTCACAAAAATCATATATCAAATAGTGTCAAAATTGACACAAAATAGTTTTTAAATCAAATATTATATTATTAATTGTTATTTTATTCCTAAAAATCTAAGGTTCGGCCAAATGACTTAGATAAGGATATATATATTAATAATAAACAATTTGGGGTTCGTTTGGCATGTTATAGTAAGTGTATTAACCATATAGTGAAAGAAAACAAAAAGACACGGTAAAAGTTAAATTATTTAACTTAGAGTTAAATCTAATTGATAAGGTTTAAAATAAGATCCAAACATGTCTAAATTTGATTGGTTGATGAGATTACAACCCTATCTCATCTAAGCTTCGAATATGAGTCATTTTTTGAGGTTGTTAAGTGGGTTTAGATTTATTATAAATTAATATTTTTAAGAATTCCTAAGGTACCCCTCTCCTCCCTTATAAAAGGGCACCTCCTCCCCCTCCTCCTCACACCAATTTGAGCACTCAAGCTCGGCCAACCCCTGCCAAAATCTCTACTCCACTTCCCTAGAAACATCCTGGAGGTTCTGGTCTTCCTCAAAGACCAATTTTAGTGCCCTAAGAGGAGGTCTCAAAGAGGCACTTCAAAGAAGAGGTAATTACCGTTACCAATTCTTTCATCTTTATTTCTTCTTCCACTTCTTCTTCTTAGGTTGTTTCAATATGAAGTAATAACATCAGTATCACTAATATACTGATATGTTATTATAAGTATGAAACAACCCTATTTCACCATCTATCCATCCTACGGAAAAAGAAATCACCGCGCGTGCGTACGTACGGAATACCGTCTCCACGCCGTGGTGTAATCTATTTTCCACCACCACCTTACATGGATGGGTATAATGGTGTAAAGAATAACTATAAATAGTTATTAAAACATCATATTGAATCTGATATATTGTATAATCCACTCCAATTCAATTCAATATTTATGGAAATGATATCATCGCTCGTGCGTACGTACGGACTACCGTCTCCACGACGCGATGAGATTCATTCTCCATGTTAACCATTTAAGAATGATTATAATGTATATATAAGATATAATAATGAAATATATGACATTATAAAGCTACTGGATTTATGTATACATATTTATTTCATCTACTTACTTCCATTTCAAGACAATAAGGAAAGGAAAACAACGTTCATGCGTACGTACGGACTACCGTCTCCATGAACGGTGTTTTTCATTTTATTTATCTACCTGTTATATATATATATATACTGAATATATATGATATATAAATAATATTTTATATTCTGTAAGTGAGTAAATCATGATATAAGTAATAATGATGTCAATAACAACAAGTCAAAACACCTACGATAAATGAAACGATTTTACCCAAAACGCTTCTTTAACATGGAATTTACAAAAGAACGGGTAATATAATGTCATAAGTGAACCATATATGATATCATAACAATAAATATGATTCTGTAATATGTCAATAACATGATTTAAATCATTATAGAGGAGGTTCGGACACTTACAAAGCAGGTCGGACCAAAGGTAAGGGAAATATCACAATCTCATTTTTATCCGAGATTGTTTATTCGTAAGTATTTACTGGGGTGTATTTTATCATCCACGTCCATGTTTCATCAATATGTAATATTACTTCCATAAACCTACAATTGTTTAAATCCATTTTTACCCTTCGGTGAGTTTTTAGTAAAAGAAATGAAAGGAATCTTTTGTCGTTTTTCGTACGAGGTACTTTTTGACTTTTCCGACAAAAGTACGAAGAATGTTTTTTTAACTTATACGGCACGAACGGATTTCTACTATTTTATAAAGCCTTATTTTCATGAAGCTTCCTCTAAAAGATTTCATGACTATTTTCAATAAAATCTCTTTCTTTTAAAATTGCATGATGTTTTGTGAAAAGAAATTGATTTTGAAGAAGAAAGGATATTTTCCTCAAGAATTCAATTCAAGTGTTTTATCAAAATTATTTTCCATCTAAGATAATAAAGGGTTATATTTCTATCCATATTTTTACATTGGTTTGACTATGTTGTGATGGAATTATGTTTATGAATTCCTTTATCATATATGAATTGATTTATGATGTCATGATGTTTCAAGAATCCCATTTTGTTATATGTGTTATGCGATGATGTATGTTTTATGATTATGTGGCACACATAAGAAAGGATTCATTATAAGATGGGTGGGACCTATATCTCCCTCCAATGCATTGGGTAAAGATTTTATATCTCATGAGATAGACATGGCTGGAACGGAAGGTTATTTCGGTTCAGTGAAACAGGACTGAAACGAGGAGTGAACTCGGTTCAGAAAGGGACTTTGTCCACTAAGATAGTCTTGGAAATGAGTCATGACTAACAAGAAATGATTTTCCATGATTATGTGTGCATGCCACAAAGTTTCAAGTTTCATGATATGATTATGGTGATCTCATTTTCATTTCTATGATTTGTTCCATGTTAAGATATTATGATCTCTTTTGCAGGTTATGATTTTCAAAAAGATATGATATGATTTTTATTTCTTTTGTATACCCTTACTGAGCATTTGAGCTCACCCTTTTATGTTTTCTTTTCCCCAGGATATAAATAAATGTTTTAGGTAAAAAAATGGAAGAACTTTATGGGAGATTTTGAAGATCTTTCACCACGATTAGAAGATTATATTCCGAGTTTCCAAAGACTCTAAACTATTACGGTCCTTGTGTGTGTGTTTTTGTTATGTACTAAGTATTCCGCAAAAGTAATGTAATATCCATGTACGTCAAGATACGGGTCTCTACAATTACTGAGGAAGGTTAGGTGTCATGCAGAACAATCATAAGGAGTTATAATCTCAAAGGAATTTCATGGTGATGATATTATGAACAAAACATGAATGAGGACCGAAGAAGTCTTCACCACATCACATACATCTAGGAGAACCTATGATAGAGGGAGACAGGGGGGAAAATGTTGTTATGACTAGAATATATATTTGAAGTCTAGGCATCACTTCATATCCATAAAGATGGGAACCAAGCAATGCGTAGTAATTGGAGGTGGTACAACAGGCGACCAATAACAAAAGGGGGTGATTTTCTATATTAATGAGGAATATTTTAATTTTTATTCAATTAAAAATTGTGGGAACATAGACAATAATAATCATAGTATAAGGCTTTAGAGATTGGACCGTATTGTTCCATGTTTTATGTCATGTGTGTGGGGAATGCCCGAGTAGTTTATTATACTACAGTACAGAATGAAATAAAAAAAGATATCTCGAGAGAGGTATGTGGTGTGGTGACTGAAATCCCAATGTGAATGAGGAAAGAAATTGACATCACACCACATACATTAGAGGATAATCAGGAAAAAAATGAAAAAATAGGTTTCATGGTTATCCGTCTGGACCTCATAAAATTGTTTGGGTGTCACTACATATCCAATAAAGATGGAAATCAAGCAAAAAATAGTTCATGAATGTGGTATGGTAGGCAACCAATACTAAAAATGGTGAACCAATTCTTGAGTGAATACATTTTATGGATGGTTTAATTATCAGTACACATCTTAGGTGTAGAAGATTTAGGTTACCATAGTACGATAAGGACATAAGGGTTCTTAGTTTATGGTACTAGAATTTTGAAAAAAATGGGGAGAATACCGAACTAAAAATATGTGATGCATTGCCACAATGAAACTTGATGTGAATGTGGAAAATTTTTCCCACAATATATTACAAGACTCGATGAGAACATACATTGTTAAAAGTTATGATAACTGGACTAAGGGAATGAAGCTACTAGTTTAACGTCGTAGAGTGTGGACCAAAAATGAAGTGTGACCCATCCAAGGAAGCACAAACCATACCCGAATCCATAAGCCCACAGGAGCCACACTCGGTGTGGGAAACATTTTTGGAGATTATCACTAGAGTGCATGGAAGAACATGATAGTTTACAAAGGTGAAAAGCCAAGGATGATTCTAAGACACTGTTTTGTCATTCCAGTGCACAAAGGTGCACGAATAGATAACACTAATAGAAAACACGAATGGTGTCAAAGTTCTGTTTGAGAAAACTTGTGTGGAATGCGATGTGAATCATGATACCAATATTTAGTTCGTATTGTGTGTGGAATAATTATGGATGATAATTATTTATTGTGTTCAAGAAAAGAATCTATATTGTGTAACCTAAAATTGGTACAAAAAAAGTGGTTCAACTGTTGATCATATTTAAAAAGATGAACCTTTCTCAAAATTTCATTTGAAACTATCCAATTTGTATACCAGAAATGGTAGGCGGGACTTAAGGTTGAGCATCCATACCATTCAGAGGTCCTTTTAGATGTGGAAGGTGGAGGAAACCCAATGAATGTGGAACTTGAATCATTGAAACTGAAAAGTGAATTTCTATATAGAACCCAAAAATAGAAGACCAAAACCGTAGTCAATATGAGCATGTTGATAAGGCATAATAGATTTTTGAGATGTCCATAAATGAACGGGGAAATGGGTTTATGAAACTCTGGCTGGACCCATCAAAAAACATGTTTGGTGTTCTTATATATCCCCTAATGATGGGAATCAATAACTAAATATTTATTTAAAAAATAATGTTAGGATACCAATTCCTGGGGAAATACTATCATGTAGGTATGGCCCATGAACTAAATAATGATCCATTTGATGGATCATTTTTTATTTATTGTAGATGTTTTTGGTATCATCAAACACATGATGGACAATATGGGTTTCGCCACAGGAATCATGCCATATATATGCCTTGAAAAATATTATGGTGGATGATTGATTCCAAACATGATGTCTCCTAAAATGAGGATACCACAATGTAATTCCATTTTTTATCATGTGGTCAGGACGATAGAGTCCATGTTAAAGGTTTCATGAAAAGACCATCCCATGAACTTTATTTTCATGGGAAAAATACACAATAGTTTTAATTATTGGTAGATGTGGCATCATAGTTTTATGTCATACTGTTTAGATGGATATGGAATAACGTGGATATAAAAGGAATCCATATGGTGTGATAATCCATTCCCAAAATGAATGAGGACAAAATTATACACCACTCTGTGCTCAATCCCATTGAGAGAACCTCAGGCCAAGGGGCCATGAATGATCGAGGGACCTGGGGATCAACCTGAAGATGAAATGTCTGGGAATTTCTACATATCCCAAAATGATGGAAATCACACCATATGTAGTTCTTGAAATGTTGTGTAATTTAAATTCATGTGGTAAGTACAAAAAAATGGGATGGAGAGCTCTTGAACGAGGCATGAAAAGTGGTTATTGAAAACCCAACATGAATTAGGACTAAAGAAGTCCACACCACATCGTATGAAACCCTAGATGTGAACTAAACCCATGGGTGAGAAGATGTATAATGTGTTGGAACTGAAAAATAAATGTTCAAAAATTCCTATGTATCCCATGAGGATAAGAATCAGGCCAGATGTAGTTATTGAAAATCCTGTGTGGTTCAAAGTCATGCGGTAATGATGTGGAAGAACATAGTTTATGGTCATATAGATCATACCATGAGGTGTATTCCCCATTCGTAGTTTATCATCATGCAAAACTAAAGGGGTCTTAGTTTAGGGTCATAGAGCTAAGACCATGATATGTATTCCCCATTTTTAGTAAAATGTCATGCAAGAAAAGGATGATCAGTTTAATGTTTGTTGGTACATTAAAGTAGTATAACATCATGTATAATGAAAATGATTAGTTTAAATTCATGTAACATGAAAATGTATTTTATCATCATGCATGATGGTGATGAGAAGTATAAAGTCACTTAGGATGATAATGTAGTTTAACATCATGTGGGAAGATGATGAGAAATTTATTTTCATGTCGGATGATAAAGAATCCTAACATCATACAGGAAAAATATGAGTAGTTTAAAGTCATGCATGAGGATAATGCAGTTTAATGTCATGTAAGACAAAGATGAGAAGTTTAAAGTCACGCATAATGATAATGCAGTTTAATGTAATGAGGGACAAAGATTAGAGGATTAATTTCATGTAGAACGATAATATTGATTAACATCATGCATGATAAAAATGAGTAGTTTAATGTCACATAAGATGACAATGCAGTTTAACATCATGTAGGATGAAGATAATCAGTTTAATGTCATGGAGGATGATAATGCACATTAACATCATGTGGGAAAGATGTAGTTGTTTCTAGACTATATCATTACACATCCTATGAAAAATAAAATGTTCATATGAGACAAGGTCAGTGTGGGAAATAAGTATTAACGATTATATTTTCCTAATACAAGGAATAAAACATAAAGTGTATTGGAGAAGTAGGGCTGAGAATATCCCAGGGACAATGGCCCTCTTTCTTTATGTGAAGAGAGGCATGGGAGGCTAACACCAAGGGTGTTTAATTTCAAACAAAACAAAGAGATAAGAAAAAAAAGGTGAATCACAAATTATGATATCTGGATCACAATGATTGTGGCACAACAAAAAGAGGATAATACTTTAACATGTTTGAAACATACCAATAGAATCGTGTTACTCGGAATACGGATTGAAAAAATGATGGTCGACTAATGACCATGTTAGAAACACAATAAAAATATTACATATCATTTAATGGATTCCAGGGTGTTGGAAAAAAACATTCGGATAACCAAAGTGGAAGGATACCATTCCATTCGGGTCCCATAAGACATGATTATGATGGGGATCCAAATAGAGGGATGACACGATGTTTGTGAATGGATTGGGAGTTTTCACATTTATAGTCCAACACATGAGGACATATACGACATTGCATATTAGCACATCAACATGGAGTATCAGATAGAGGTAATTGAACCCATTCTCAAGGATGAGGGTACTATGAATGTTTTTTAGAGTGGTGTGGTAGTTGAAAAAGAAAAAATGCAGAGAACTTTCTCATTTCAGCGCTCATGTAATTATGCGAGTTTGCATCTTCTAATGACGATGTGGAGCCCAATAATGCATACGGTATGATGCATTCTGTGATCAAGATAGGGTTATGATAATGTTTAACATCATTTGATTAGTATAATAGACACATATTTTAAGATTATATGGTATGGAAAATGTATTTTATAGTTTAATTTCATGTGATCATGACAAGTTTCCACTACCATATACGGTCTCATACATTGAACAAGATTTCTATAGTTAGGTCCCAAGTCCATGACCATATTTCTTAGTATTTAACATCATTTGACGATATCGATGATTGTTTTAATGATTAACATCACACAACTAGGATGTGTTTGTTACGTAGTTTACCATCATGCTACTATGAAGTGAAACAACAAGGAATGTTTCGGTAGGGGTATGGTAATATCTACCCCATTATGGTGGTTTGGGATGAGGTGGAATCCGTATTATGGGACTAACGTTAAATTACAGCAGTGTATGTTTGAATGTTCTCTATGCCAGATATTAGAAATCACATGGTGAACATTCCAGAAGCTGGTGTCAGTGCTATAGGGAGGACCTTTGTGGTAGATGCAATGCAGTAGTTGGGATGATAGAGTGTCTAAATGGTGGTAGGGTTGATTGTGTGACCTCATTCTGGTGGGGTGACAGATCATAGATGGCGTGGATGCCTTAGTCGTCATTATAGCGGGATGACGGAGCATGGAAGTCGTGGAGTCCTAGATCGTCAATATAATGGGGGGAAGCATCATAAAAGGCATGGAATATAGGATCATCAGTATGATGGGGTGGTGTAGCTTGAAAGGCATGGAATTCAGGAGTGTTAGTTGTTGGATCTGAATCTACAGATTATACACAAGAGGGGGTGAATTCTGTCTTTTGCAATTTTTTCAATAATACATCTTTTGAACGAGTTCTTTCCTTTATACTTTATCATATTTGATCGTGAAGTGAAAAATTTAAAAAAAGAACACAAATATGTATAGTGGTTCGAGGAATAGAAATCCCCTAGTCTACTCCACCAATGCTCTTCTCCACGAGCTTGGTGATTTTCACCATCTGGTCCTCTTTTCCACAGACCGATTCACAACTGAGTACAGGTAGTTGACATCTTTACAATCCAAGGAAAAAAATCCTTCTGGTTCAAACACGAACCAACACAGCACAGAACGAGAAGCTGGTTACTCAAGAATAAAAATAATTTCAGAATGAAATTTCCGGTTGATCTTCACAATTGCAAGACAATGAAATTGACAGTAGATGCATCGAAGTCTCTAAAATAGTGATCTTCAAGACAAAGCAGTTCTGAGTTGTTCCAGTTGTAGTAGATATAGAGATATAGTTCACAACCTCAGCAGTAGTAGATCCATAGTAGATATTCGATGTAGAATAGGTTAATCTTCTATTGAGTTTCTTCTTCTTGATCAAACAGAGCTGTTATGCTCCTGTTGAATCAGCAGATCAATCGTGAATAGGTTTCAATATCTGTTTTCTATCATTTTCAATAATAGATCGATCACACCATCATTTTTATGGCGTTTCAGAGAGAGAATATATAATAAAGCATATCTCCAAGACATTTAGATCCATAAAAGTTGCCTTCTAATTCGCGATATTCAAAAATTTGAATTTACAGGGAAGTCGTAACTTCCCTTAAGACTCGGCATAAAAAGTCACTTTTAATTCAATTTTAAATCCATTAATAAAACGGCTTTCAATCAGTTAAAGTCGTAATTTAAAAATGACTTTAAATCCTGCTTGAAATCCGCCCAGAAATCAGCTTACTGATCGTTGTACATAAAAACCGTATGCCGAAAATTCCGACTCCAAACATAAGGATGAAGATGTGACCTCCAAACGTATGGTTAATAACATAGTCTTCAAACGTAGGGTTAACAACATATGTTTGATAAAAAATGTAGGTTTGATCATCCATACTTTTACTTCAACATTCAAATGTACGGGAAAATATCCATACTTTTACTTGATCCATACTTTTCCAAGAACGTATGGTTGTTTACAAAAGTAAGGTTGATGAAACATACTTTTGAGAAATAAACGTAACCTTTAGAATTTACGTACATTTATCCTTCCATACATTGTTGATAACTAAAATATAGGGTTCCATTCTAACATAAGGTTCTTCTTCCATACTTTGCTGAAAACGTATGGTTGTTTAACCATACTTTTCTCATATCTCAGAAAGTATACATGATTTTCATCTTTACGCTACGTTTATCAACGTAGGGTATGAAAAGTTATTCTAGAACGCGCTAAAACAGATTCCACGCTATATTCATCTACGTAAGATGTGAACAGTGTTTCCAGAATGCGCTAAAACAGATTCCGCGCTAAGTAATAAATTCTCGTTCTTTCAAGAGTAAAATAAATTAATAACCTCCTACAAAATACTAAGTAAAATCATTAGAAAATAACCAATGGTATTTGTGAGCATCAAAATTATCATAAAAAGACAGAGTATTATTTTCAATAATCTCCCCCTTTAAATAACATTAATACGCATTGTTGAAAACAATATTTTTCTCAACAATATCCCACCTTTTGATGATCAAAAAACCCATAAAATAATTAAAATTATTTTAAAAAAATTAAACAAAACAGAAATAACTTTCAAAATTCGTTATAAAGTTTTAAATAAAAACTTCTCCACCAAAAAGATAATTATAAATCCAAATATCTTATCTTATTTTCTCCCTCAATAAAATGAATTTTCCCCCTAAATATTGATGTTATGTTTATTAAAATTCTCCCCCTTTTGTGATATAAAAAAGAATGAAAAATCATGGATTTATCACATTTAATATTGCACTGAACTGTTAGTAAATTCTATTACGAACTATTTATCAATAATTAAATATAGAGTACTGGCATATTAAAAAAAAATTCAGTAAAAAAAATAAGGAAAGAGACAAATAAATAATGAAGAAAATATTCATTCAAAAATAGTAGTATATACATGGAAATGATATACACAAGAATCAAGGTTTGGGTAAGATAGGCAACAAGGACTATCTCCTCAGAAATGCAGACTTGATTTCTGTAAACTGTTCCCGATGTATCTTCATCATCCCATCTCCAAGCATGATAATGAGCTCTCTGTTCTGTTGAGTCATAGAAATATCCTCAATTATATTTACTCTAAAAAAACTCATGCATCCTTTCATCTTTTTCAACAAATACTGACATCTTCTCCGATAACTGATCTAACAGAATTTTGATTGATGGCTCACTAGATTTCAGTTGATCCACTAAGAATTTTTGATTGTTAAGAAACACTGATAAAGGAGCACTCTTACATTAAAGATATTGTATCCTGTTATTCATATTTCTGAACATAGCTATGATAGCCTGAAACCTTCTGATTAAATCAGGTGAAGAACTTGATCCACTAACAACATTATTAGCAACTGATGCAAATTGGTTCTCCATAAATAACTTCAAATCTCAAAAATATGACCTCATAACCATTTCAGATTTTAATTGAGTAACAGTAGTCAGCATATCATCTTTGAACATTTCAACTTCTTTCCTTGAAACTGTACACTCCTTTAACTTTTGAAACTTCAAATGTTCTAATTCTAAAGCATTTATAAGAGAAGCATTCTCAGATTCCAACTGAGATAATTTTCTATACAGTTCTTCAACTTCTTCTTTCCTTGAATCAAATTCACCCTGTACTTGATTCACATTGTCATGTTGATGCAGCAATACCAAATGCAAGGATTCATCATCAGATTTCTCTTTTTCTTTGTCCTGAGGAGGTTGGTCCACAGATTATTCCGTAGAGTTTTCAAACTCCTCCACAGAAATATCCTCTTGAAGTACCTATGTTTGAGATTCAAAAGCAAGATCATCACATTCATCTACATCTTTTTCTTCCACTGGAATTTCAAGAACAATAACTTTAGAAGTTTCCTCAGTTATGGTCATTTCTTCACCAGGAACTGCCTCCATCTCCTGTTCCTATTGAAGTGCAACTTCAACATCAACAACAATCTGTTCCTGATTTCCCATTTGAGCTTCTTCTTGTGTTCTTGATTTCTCTATCTGATCCATTCTCTCAGTAAAATCTTCCATGATTTTATCAGCAACAACTTATCTCACAAAAGAATAATAAAATAAATGTTCTGTTTGAGTTTCCAATGCAGTGGAAGTGACTTCCTCATTTACTGGTATTTTTCTTCTTGCTTGAAGTCCCTCCTGGCTTCTGTCTTCCTCAACATCTGTCACTTCAAAGAAAATCTTTCTCGCTACATTGCTGACTCTGGATTAAGCTTGTCCCTCCTTGGACATAGCAGGTTGAGCCTAATCACTCTCTGAGTCTTCCTCAGCTCCTACAGGCAAAAATTATCCTTTAAATGTGCTCCATAAATATCGAACTTTCCTCAAGATTCAAGCATTAAACGTATTAATGTGATGACAGTTAACTCTTACATCCACTAATATCACCATGTCTTTTTTAAATAGCAGTTTAGAAATAAATCTACCAAAGGGATATAAATTCATCCTAGGCTCTCCTTGACTACAATAACTGAGAAACCTTATCATGTATCTTGGAAAATTTAACTTAATATCACATAACAAAAGAAACATTATATACATATCAGGGTACAAAATATTCTCCATTTCTGCCATCCGTAGAGCTATTCCGGTCTGAATAAATTTTACGAAAATCTTCTTATCAGGCTCCAAGACTTTAACAAACTTTTTTTATTATCTTGGTACCTAAAATAAAAGACATAAAGTCTTCAGATTTATGCACATAATCTCCTATATTATTCAATTCAAAATGAAAAACTCCCTCATGAGCGCAGTTGAGAATCTGACTAATCTCTACTAAAGTAATTGAGAAATCCCTATCCTCTATTTTAGCCATCATACTGTCTTCGGTATCTCCCAGAATAAACTATATAGATTTGTATAAGTATCTATGTTCTACTTCATACAGAAATTCTGTATTTTCACTGTTGAACATCTATTCAAGATTCTGAA
Organism: Viscum album; assembly: GCA_963277665.1. Lineage (NCBI taxonomy): Eukaryota > Viridiplantae > Streptophyta > Magnoliopsida > Santalales > Viscaceae > Viscum > Viscum album. The sequence goes on from OY728140.1 coordinate 1,728,666,360, forward strand.
ACGACAGTGATTGCTTCAACAACCGATTCGTCTGAAATAGCAAGTCAATATCGATTACCTTACTTTGTAATATTTTTATTCCTTTAGTGTTTTGTCTCATGGCATAGCTCGGATCGGCCTCACTGGCTCTTTTATATCATACCATTGCTTTGAGAGTCTGTGAAGGTTTGAAGGTTAGTGTTTCAGAAGTTCGAAGGTTAGGGTTTCAGAAGAGGAAGTGTGATTTTTGGATTTCGAAAGGTTTTCAATAGAAGTGAAATGGTTTAGAAGTTGAAAAGGCTCTGACATCCTTGATTCCAGTGTAATCACTCATCATTACATATATTTAAAAATAATTAAATTTTTTCTACGACGAAAGAATGAAAAACTTAAATATCATTCAATAAACAAAATAAAAATTAAAACAAATTATTTAAAATTAAATATACCTTGATCCCCCTTAATAAAATCAAACCTTGCAGTGGGAAGAGGTTTAGTATAAAAATCTGCTAATTGAATTTCAGTATTTATAAATTCTAAAAAATATATCCTTTTTAATAACATGATCTCTTAAAAAGTGATGCCTTATATCAATGTTCTTAGTTCTAGAATGACTAATAGGATTTTTTTTGAAATATTAATTTCACTCATATTATTGCATAAAATAGTTGTATTATTAAAATTCAATCCAAAGTCCTTAAGAGTGTTTCTCATCCACAACACTTGTGCACAACAACTCCCTAAAGAATCATATTCTGCCTCAGCTATTGACAGGGAAACTGAATGTTGTTTCTTACTAGACCATGATACTAAGGACATTTATAAAAAGTGACATGTACCTGATGTAATTTTTCTATCTAATCTACAAATTCCAATGTCAGCATCTAAATATGAAATCAAATTAAAATCAGAAGTTTTTGGATAAAGAAGAGACTGAAAAAAACTTCCTTTTAAATATCAAAAAATTATTTTAACAGTAGTTAGATGAGATTCTTTAGGATTTGATTGAATTCTAGCACAAAGACATAATGAATACATTATCCGAGGTCTACTAGCAGTAAGATATAACAAGATACCAATCATACCTCTATATAACATGTTTTCAACTGATTTACCAGTTTCATCAAAAACGTGTTTTATATTAGTACACATAGGTGTTGTAAATGTCTTGTTGTTCTCAAGTCCACATTTCTTAAGAAAATTAGTAATGTATTTTGTTCGATTTAAAACATTTCCAAAATCATTCTAAAATAATTGAAGACCCAAAAAGAAATTTAATTCTCCCATCATACTCATTTCAAATACTTCTTACAATAATTTTGGAAATTCATTACAAATAGTATTATTAGTTAATCCAATGATTACATCATCAATATAAATTTGAACCAATAAAACATTATTTTTCTCATTTTTTTAAAAAATTGTTGGATATTCCATACCAATAGTAAAATCATTTTTCAAAAAAAAAAAGATCTTGATCGTTCATACCAAGCTCTAGGTGCTTGCATAAGGCCATAAAGAGCTTTAGTATGTTTAGAAACAGAATCAGGTTTTTGAGAGTTTTCAAAACCAGGAGGTTTCTCAACATAAACATCCTCCATTAAATATCCATTTAAAAAGGAACATTTGACATCCATATAAAATAATTTAAAAATCATATAAGATTCATGGGCTAAAAGGATGCTAATGGCCTCTAACATAGCTACAGGTGCAAAAGTCTCATCATAATCTATTCTCTCTTCTTGATTATATCCTTTAGATACTAATCTTTCTTTATTTCTAGTTATTGTGCCTTGGTCATCCTGTTTATTTCTAAAAACCCATATAGTTCCTATTACAGGATAATTCTTAGGTACTTCCACTGAATCCCAAACATCATTTCTTTTAAATTTGTTTAATACATCTTGCATTGATATTACCCATCTTTCATCATCTAAAGCTTCTTCTATAGTCTTGGGTTCTTGTTGATATAGAAAGACAGAGAATTCCACTAGGTTTCCTAAGTTTCTTCTGGTTTGAACACCAGTTTCTAAGTTACCTATTATAGTTTCTAAAGGATGATTCTTTAGGGTTCTAGAGTCTCTAGGTAATATATTTAAATGTTCTTCAGTATCATGTTCCTCTGAACTGGACTGAATTTATTTTATATCATTTTCAAAATCATTCATTAAATTCTCAAGTCTCATGTTATCATTAGAGTCATGTTCATCCATTTTTTCTGTCCTTTTCTCAAAAGGATCAGATTCATCAAATTTCACATGAACTGATTCTTAAACCATCCGTGACTTCTTATTATAAACTCTATATGCTTTGGAGGTAGCAGAATATCCTATGAAAATACATTCATTAGATTTTGGATCAAACTTACCAAGATTATCCTTGGTGTTTATGATATAAACCTTCCATCCAATAACTTTAAAGTAATTTACTTTAGGTTTTCTATTATTCCATAGTTCATAGGGTGTCTTTTTCAAAATAGATCTAATTAAAACTCTATTAATTATATAACAAGTTTTATTCACAGCTTCTACCCAGAAATATATAGGTAGTCTATATTCTTTTAACATAGTTCTAGCGATTTCTTGAATTGTTCTATTTCTTCTTTCTTCAATCCCATTTTGTTGAGGTGTTCTGGGTGCAGAAAATGTGTGTTCAATACCCATATATGAGCAAAAGGAATTAAAATCCAGATTCTCAAATTCTACACTATGATCACTTAATAATGAGATTATATTGAAATCTTTTTCATTTTGAACATATTTTTAGAAACTTTTATATAATGTAAAATCTTCATTTTTAAATTTCAAAAAGAAAATTCATGTAAATATTGAATAGTCATCATCTAAAAAATATACATATAATTTACCAGCTAAGATTCCTACCCTTGATGGTCCAAAAAAATCCATATGAATATGTTCTAGAGGTTTAGATGTAGCAACCTTATTAACAGATTTGAATGATGATTTGTGTTTCTTTCAAAGTTGACATGCATCACAAAATCTGTCACATTCAAATTTGAGACAAGGTATATAACGACCCACACTTTACATACATTGTTAATACTTCAAAATTGAAGCACTCTTATTACAACATATGACAAAACCACAAAGGACCGTATAGGTATAGTGTCTTTAGAAACTGGGGAAACATAAACAACTGGTTCATAAATCTTCTACAGTGTCTCCCATTTATTTCATCATATCTAGGGTCCCTTTTAGCATATTCTACTTAATATCCATCTTCCTGACCTGGGGAAAAGAAAACATAAAAGGGTGAGCTCAAATGCTCAGCAAGGGCAAATAAAGGAAATAAAAATCATATCATATCTTTATGAAAATCAAAACCTGCAAAAGAGATCATAATATCTTAACATGGAATAAATCATAGAAGTGAAAATGAGATCCCCATAATCATAACATAAAACTTGAATCTTTGTGGCATGCACACATAATCATGGAAAATCATTTCTTGTTAGTCATGACTCATTGCCAAGACAATCTTAGTGGACAAAGTCCCTTTCTGAACCGAGTTCACTCCTCGTTTCAGTCCTGTATCACTGAACCGAAATAACCTTCCGTTCCAGCCATGTCTATCTCATGAGATATAAAATCATTACCCAATGCATTGGAGGGAGATATAGGTCCCACCCATCTTATAATGAATCCTTTCTTATGTGTGCCACATAATCATAAAACATACATCATCGCATAACACATATAACAAAAATGGGATTCTTGAAACATCATGACATCATAAATCAATTCATATATGATAAAGGAATTCATAAACATAATTCCATCACAACATAGTCAAACCAATGTAAAAATATGGATAGAAACAGAACCCTTTATTATCTTAGATGGAAAATAATTTTGATAAAACACTTGAATTGAATTCTTGAGGAAAATATCCTTTCTTCTTCAAAAACATTTTTCCTTTCATAACATGTCATACAACTTTAAAATAAAAGAAGTTGATTAAAAATAAACTTGAAAACTTGTAAAGGAAGCTTCTTTGAAGTAATGTTTTAAAAATCCATTCATGCCGTATAAGTTAAAAAAAACATTCTTCGTACTTTTGTCGGAAAAGTCAAAAAGTACCTCGTACGGAAAAACGACAAAAGATTCATTTCATATTCTTTACTAAAAACTCACCTAAGGGTAAAATTGGATTTAAACTATTTCAAGTGGATGGAAATAATATTACATATTGAGGGAACATGGATGTGGATGATAAAATACACCCCAGTAAATACTTACGAATAAACAATCTCGGATAAAAATGAGATTGTGATATTTCCCTTACCTTAGGTCCGATTTGCTTTGTTCGTGTCCGAAGCACCTGTATAATGGTTTAAATAATGTTATTGACTTATTCCAGAATCATACATATTGATATGAGATCATATATGGTCATATTATTAGCTTCTTGTTAGTAATATTTCATTGTTACTTGTTACTCGGGTCTTTATAACTTTTTGTTCTTATGCGTGTTTTGTCGAATAAATTATTATTCTTATCTTTAGGTTATAGATAATTCATTTCCAGAATGGTATTAGTGTAGTATATACCATATTCATTCATTAAATTCATTTATATAATCATTATGAAATGAAGATCATGTAGAACGAGTCGCATCACATCGTAGAGACGGTATTCCGTACGTACGCACGAGTGATGATATCGTTCCTATGATCGTGGAATTGTATTGGAGTATATATATATATTATTTCAGTATCAATATTACTTAATAATAATCATATATAGTTACTAATTACACCATTATACCCATCCTTGTAAGGTGATGGTGGAAAATAGATTACACCACGGCGTGGAGACGGTATTCCGTACGTACGCACGCGCGGTGATTTCATTTTTCCGTAGGATGGATAGAAGGTGAATTAGGGTTGTTTCATATTTATAATAACATATAAGTATGTAAGTAATACTGATGTTATTACTTTATCATGAAACAACTAAAGAAGAAGAAGTTGAAGAAGAAAGAAATTGAAAAGATCGGTAATGGATATTACCTCTTCTTTGGAACGCCTTTTTGAATCCTCCACTTAAGGAACTAAGATTGGTCTTTGGAGAAGACCAGGACCTCTAGGATTATTCTAGGGAAGTGGAGAAGGGAAAATGGCAGGGGTTGGCCGAGCTTGAGTGCTCAAATTGGTGTGAGGAGGAGGGGGAGGAGGTGCCCTTTTATAAGGGAGGAGAGGGGCACCTTAGGAATATCTCAAAATATTATTTTATATTAAAGTCAAAATCGGTTTATAATGGTTCCAAAGGGTCTTATTTCGAAGCTAAAGTGGGGATGGGTCGAAATCCTATCAACCAATAGGATTTAGACAAGTTTAGGGTATTATTTTAACCTTATCAATTAGATTTAACTCTAAGTTAATTAATTTAACTTTTACCGTGTCTTTTTGTTTTCTTTCACTATATGGTTAATACACTTACTATAACATGCCAAACGAACCCCAAATTGTTTATTATTAATATATATATCCTTATCTAAGTCATTTGGCCGAACCTTAGATTTTTAGGAATAAAATAACAATTAATAATATAATATTTGATTTAAAAACTATTTTGTGTCAATTTTGACACTATTTGATATATGATTTTTGTGAAAGTCATAACAGAATTATATGTTCGAACCAAGTTGATTAAATCAATAATAATATATCATAGTAACCTATAAAATTAGTGTAATTCATAAAAAGTCTCAAATTACATTTATTTTGGTATTTATATTATCAATTTTGTCAATATTTCATTAATAAGATAATTACTGCATCATCATTGTGTCATAAATAAATTAAATTATTTGATGTCTAAAAATTACAAATAAAATACCATCATGTAGGAAATCTTTTTAGATTTCTAATGAATATTTACAATCGAATTTATCTTATGTATAACCCCATATTAAAAATGCTTTACTTATTAAACTTTGATTTTAACTATTTTAACCCTTCTTTAAATAAATTAATAATAAATGTCCTAATCTAATCCATGTGGGCCTAAATGGTCATATTTTATTCCTAAGTTTGTTTTTGGTCGAATTACACTTGTACAATAGAATTAGGACATGTGTTAGGGTAATATTGATATCATATTTACCCTTAGTTACCCTATTTACTATTAACCGCGGTAAAAATAGTAAAAAGTTACTATTCACCAAAAAATTATTTTCATCTCATTGAACCACATTTTAGTCCTTGATATTAACCGTGTCTCTCAGATTTTTGAAATTCCATTCACAGAAGCGGTAAAATTAAGTTTTATGCAAAATTCAGTTTTTAACCTACCACTTAGTGGTTTCACTATTCATCAAAAATTGAAAGTTTTCAGAAAAATACCAAAATTTCACCCTAGGCTAATTTCGATATTCTGAGTCCAAAAATGAAGTCCATTTTGAAAAATAAAATTTATAAAATTTCAAAAAGTGGTTATTACTATTCATAACGGCTAGTTTTAATAGCATATTGTTGTTTAGTGAAACTCGCTATTGCGTACGACGCAAGCTATCGAGGAAGGTCGCGATTGCGTGTAAAGCAAGCCAAGAAAGTGTTGTGTAGAAAAAGATTCCTTTGATGAATTATATAACATAAAAGTCTCGGGTGTTACATTCTACCCCCCTTAAAAAGAATTTCGCCCTCGAAATTCGTCACTTTGCAACAAACAAATGAGGATACTTCTCCCTCATCATATCCTCAAGCTCCCATGTAGCTTCTTCAAGTTGGTGGTTTCTCCATAAAACTTTCACCAAGCGAGTGGTCTTGTTTCGTAGGACTTTTTCGCTACGATCCAGAATCTCTATCGGCTGTTCTTCATAAGAAAGATCTTGCTCCAGCGGTACAACTTCTGAGCTGAGTACATGTGAAGGATCTGGTATGTACTTTCTCAGGAGAGATACATGGAACACATCGTGAACTTGAGAGAGATTCGGTGGAAGCGCCAATCGGTAAGCTACCTTCCCAACACGATCCAGTATTTCAAAAGGACCGATATATCTAGGGCTCAACTTCCCCTTCTTTCCAAATCTCATAACCCTCTTCCAGGGAGATATTCGTAAGAACACTTTATCACCCACTTCAAACTCTAGGTCTTTTCTTCGGTTGTCGGCATAACTTTTCTGTCGACTCTGAGCTGCTCTTATGTGTTGTTGAATAGATCTGACCTTTTCTGCCATTTCATCAACGAGATTAGGTCCTAATAGCTTTCTTTCCCCAACTTCATCCCAGCAAGTTGGAGTCCTGCATTTCTTTCCATAGAGAGCTTCATAAGGAGCCATCTGAATACTGGAGTGAAAGATATTATTATAAGAAAATTCCACCAAAGGTAGGTGTTGATCCCAACCTCCTTTGAAATCCATAGAGCAAGCTCTCAACATATCTTCTAGGGTTTGAATTGTTCTCTCAGACTGACCGTCTGTCTGGGGACGATAAGCAGTGCTGAAACTCAACTCTGTATCCAGAGTATGCTGAAGACTTCGCCAGAACTTCGAGGTAAATCTCGGATCCTGATCAGATATAATAGAAAGTGGTACTCCATGCAATCTTACCACTTCCTTTACATATATCCTAGCAAGCTGATCTAGAGAGAAATCCTCTCTAATAGCAATTAAGTGTGCAGACTTTGTAAGACGATCAACTATGACCCAGATAGCATTATTGCCTTTGGATGTTTTAGGAAGTCCTGTGACAAAGTCCATAGTGATGTTTTCCCATTTCCATTCGGGTATGGGTAATGGTTGTAACATCCCCTTAGACTTCTGTCTCTCTGCTTTAACTTGTTGACAAACCAAGCATCGAGAGACATATTCAGCAACATCTCTTTTCATGCCATCCCACCAGAAGTACTCTTTCAGGTCCCTATACATCTTCGTGCTTCCAGGATGAATAGAGAATGATGAACTATGAGCCTCATCCAGCAGCTCTTTATTTAATTCGGGGATGGGAGGAACGCAAACCCGATTCCTGAACTTTATTATCCCATCACAATCAAGGTTGAATTCAGGAACATTTCTCACCTTCTTTTGTAACTCGACATCTTCTTTCTGTGCCTCTTTAATCTTCACATGTATAGATGGTTGAACATTCATTTGAGAAAGATAAGATTTTTCCCCTTCCATCATAATTCCAAGATCCATCCTTTGTAAATCCATAAATATTGGATCTTTTGTGATCCTCATCATGGATAAACTAGCATGGTCTTGTCGACTTAATGCATCTGCCACCTTGTTTGCTTTCCCAGGGTGGTAATGGATTGAGCAGTCATAATCCTTAATCAGCTCCAACCATCTTCTTTGGCGCATATTCAGCTCCTTTTGTGTGAAAATATACTTTAAACTTTTATGATCAGTATAAATATCACACCTTTCACCATAAAGGTAATGCCTCCAAATCTTTAATGCAAAGATTACCGCAGCCAACTCCAAATCATGTGTTGGGTAATTTTGCTCATGGATTTTCAACTGTCGTGAGGCATAAGCTATCACCATATCATTTTGCATAAGAACACACCCCAATCCCTTCTTGGATGCATCACTGTAGATCACAAACCTTTCTCCACTACAAGGCAATGTGAGCACAGGTGCACTAGATAACCTTCTTTTCAACTCCTTGAAATACTCATCACATTCCTCTGTCCAGACAAACTTAACTCCTTTCCGAGTCAACTTGGTGAGTGGATTAGATAATCGTGAGAAATCTTTTACAAAACGTCGATAATAACCAGCCAAACCAAGAAAACTTCGGATCTCAGTTACTGTTGTTGGTCTTGACCATCTTTCGATAACCTCTGTTTTTGCTGGATCCACAGATATCCCCTCTTTTGAGATTATATGACCCAAAAATGCAACTTTTTTAATCCAAAATTCACACTTGGTAAATTTGGCATAAAGCTTCTCCTTTCTTAGGGTCTTCAATATAATTCTCAAGTGATCTTCATGCTCTTCCTTTCTCTTTGAATAGACAAGAATATCGTCTATAAAGACTACCACAAATTGATCAAGATAGTCTCTAAAGACTCTATTCATTAGATCCATGAAGATAGCAGGGGCATTAGTAAGACCAAATGGCATCACTATAAATTCATAGTGTCCATACCTTGTACGGAAAGCCGTCTTTGGTATATCCTCCCTTTTGACCCTTAATTGATGATACCCTGAACGAAGATCAATCTTGGAAAAGTATTGAGCTCCGCGTAGTTGGTCAAATAAGTCATCAATGCGTGGGAGAGGATATTTGTTCTTGATAGTGATCTTGTTAAGTTCTCGATAATCAATGCAGAGTCTCATTGATCCATCTTTCTTCTTAACAAATAGAACAGGTGCTCCCCAAGGTGACGCACTAGGGCGTATGAATCCCTTGTCAAGATTCTCTTGGAGTTGCTTCTTCAATTCCTGCAACTCAATTGGGTCCATTCTATAAGGTGTCTTTGAAATAGGCAAAGCACCTGGTACGAGTTCTATTGAAAACTCAACTTCACGATTTGGTGGAAGACCCGGTAATTCCTCCGGAAAGACATCATCAAACTCCCGTACAATGGGCATATTCTTAATCGTGAGTTTCTCACCAACTATTTGAGATAAATAACCTTCATTTAGTGGAATCAATACCCATAAGATGGAAGAAATTTCCACTGGAAGGTTATGTTCATCCTTGCATTGATAGACGATCGTAGGTTGATCTGGAATATGAAATGTGACTTCCCTTCTTTGGCAATTGATATGAGCTCCATGTAGAGAAAGCCAATCCATGCCAAGAATCACATCAAATTCCACTAAAGGAAGGATCACAAGATTTGCAGGAAGCACTTTCCCACAAACTTCGATCGGAGAAGAATTATAAACTTTTGATGCGATTGATGTGCCATTAGGTGTTGTCACAGCTAACTCAACATCTAATTGTTGAGGTAGTACGGTGATACCCTTAGAAAAGTCTTCAGAAATAAAAGAGTGGGTGGATCCAGAATCAAATAAAACATTTGCTACTTTAGAGTGGATGGTAAGTGTACCTTTCACCACATCGTTATCGTACTCCACATCGCTGATAGAAATTGCATGTGACTTTCCTTTGTCTTTAGCTTTAAGAGTTTGTTGACGTCGACCATAGCTTGAGAATGTTGTGTGAGCATGGCTACAAGATTTTGCATTCCAGCTCCCATATCGTTTGGTTGCTCAGGGGGACAATCATTGCATTGCCCATCGCATTCCGCATTAACACGGTTAGTTCGGGTTCCAGCCATTGACTAAAACCAAGAAGAATAGTGTGAGCAACACTAATTATAATAGGAAACCACATAATTTAAGAATAAAATTTTCATGCTTATGGTATTATCCTAGGTTATTCAAGGCCATTTCTAAAACACTAAGATTGTGTACTATGCTTAGACTTATCCTTAGGGTTCTTACTAAGGCTTTCACATCCTAGTTTCCAAAGGTTGACTATACCTTTCCTCTGATACCAACTATAATGACCCACACTTTACATACATTGTTAATACTTCAAAATTGAAGCACTCTTATTACAACATATGACAAAACCACAAAGGACCGTATAGGTATAGTGTCTTTAGAAACTGGGGAAACATAAACAACTGGTTCATAAATCTTCTACAGTGTCTCCCATTTATTTCATCATATATAGGGTCCCTTTTAGCATATTCTACTTAATATCCATCTTCCTGACCTGGGGAAAAGAAAACATAAAAGGGTGAGCTCAAATGCTCAACAAGGGCAAATAAAGGAAATAAAAATCATATCATATCTTTATGAAAATCAAAACCTGCAAAAGAGATCCTAATATCTTAACATGGAATAAATCATAGAAGTGAAAATGAGATCCCCATAATCATAACATAAAACTTGAATCTTTGTGTCATGCACACATAATCATGGAAAATCATTTCTTGTTAGTCATGACTCATTGCCAAGACTATCTTAGTGGACAAAGTCCCTTTCTGAACCGAGTTCACTCCTCGTTTCAGTCCTGTATCACTGAACCGAAATAACCTTCCGTTCCAGCCATGTCTATCTCATGAGATATAAAATCAATACCCAATGCATTGGAGGGAGATATAGGTCCCACCCATCTTATAATGAATCCTTTCTTATGTGTGCCACGTAATCATAAAACATACATCATCGCATAACACATATAACAAAAATGGGATTCTTGAAACATCATGACATCATAAATCAATTCATATATGATAAAGGAATTCATAAACATAATTCCATCACAACATAGTCAAACCAATGTAAAAATATGGATAGAAACAGAACCCTTTATTATCTTAGATGGAAAATAATTTTGATAAAACACTTGAATTGAATTCTTGAGGAAAATATCCTTTCTTCTTCAAAAACATTTTTCCTTTCATAACATGTCATACAACTTTAAAATAAAAGAAGTTGATTAAAAATAAACTTGAAAACTTGTAAAGGAAGCTTCTTTGAAGTAATGTTTTAAAAATCCATTCATGCCGTATAAGTTAAAAAAAACATTCTTCGTACTTTTGTCGGAAAAGTCAAAAAGTACCTCGTACGGAAAAACGACAAAAGATTCCTTTCATATTCTTTACTAAAAACTCACCTAAGGGTAAAATTGGATTTAAACTATTTCAAGTGGATGGAAACAATATTACATATTGAGGGAACATGGATGTGGATGATAAAATACACCCCAGTAAATACTTTCGAATAAACAATCTCGGATAAAAATGAGATTGTGATATTTCCCTTACCTTAGGTCCGATTTGCTTTGTTCGTGTCCGAAGCTCCTGTATAATGGTTTAAATAATGTTATTGACTTATTCCAGAATCATACATATTGATATGAGATCATATATGATCATATTATTAGCTTCTTGTTAGTAATATTTCATTGTTACTTGTTACTCGGGTCTTTATAACTTTTTGTTCTTATGCGTGTTTTGTCGAATAAATTCTTATTCTTATCTTTAGGTTATAGATAATTCATTTCCAGAATGGTATTAGTGTATTATATACCATATTCATTCATTCAATTCATTTATATAATCATTATGAAATGAAGATCATGTAGAACGAGTCGCATCACATCGTGGAGACGGTATTCCGTACGTACGCACGAGTGATGATATAGTTCCTATGATCGTGGAATTGTATTGGAGTATATATATATATTATTTCAGTATCAATATTACTTAATAATAATCATATATAGTTACTCATTACACCATTATACCCATCCTTGTAAGGTGATGGTGGAAAATAGATTACACCACGGCGTGGAGACGGTATTCCGTACGTACGCACGCGCGGTGATTTCATTTTTCCGTAGGATGGATAGAAGGTGAATTAGGGTTGTTTGATATTTATAATAACATATCAGTATGTAAGTAATACTGATGTTATTACTTTATCATGAAACAACTAAATAAGAAGAAGTTGAAGAAGAAAGAAATTGAAAAGATCGGTAATGGATATTACCTCTTCTTTGGAACGCCTTTTTGAATCCTCCACTTAAGGAACTAAGATTGGTCTTTGGAGAAAACCAGGACCTCTAGGATTATTCTAGGGAAGTGGAGAAGGGAAAATGGCAGGGGTTGGCCGATCTTGAGTGCTCAAATTGGTGTGAGGAGGAGGGGGAGGAGGTGCCCTTTTATAAGGGAGGAGAGGGGCACCTTAGGAATATCTCAAAATATTATTTTATATTAAAGTCAAAATCGGTTTATAATGGTTCCAAAGGGTCTTATTTCGAAGCTAAAGTGGGGATGGGTCGAAATCCTATCAACCAATAGGATTTAGACAAGTTTAGGGTATTATTTTAACCTTATCAATTAGATTTAACTCTAAGTTAATTAATTTAACTTTTACCGTGTCTTTTTGTTTTCTTTCACTATATGGTTAATACACTTACTATAACATGCCAAACGAACCCCAAATTGTTTATTATTAATATATATATCCTTATCTAAGTCATTTGGCCGAACCTTAGATTTTTAGGAATAAAATAACAATTAATAATATAATATTTGATTTAAAAACTATTTTGTGTCAATTTTGACACTATTTGATATATGATTTTTGTGAAAGTCATAACAGAATTATATGTTCGAAACAAGTTGATTAAATCAATACTAATATATCATAGTAACCTAGAAAATTAGTGGAATTCATAAAAAGTCTCAAATTACATTTATTTTGGTATTTATATTATCAATTTTGTCAATATTTCATTAATAAGATAATTACTGCATCATCTTTGTGTCATAAATAAATTAAATTATTTGATGTCTAAAAATTACAAATAAAATACCATCATGTAGGAAATCTTTTTAGCTTTCTAATGAATATTTAAAATCGAATTTATCTTATGTATAACCCCATATTAAAAATGATTTACTTATTAAACTTTGATTTTAACTATTTTAACCCTTCTTTAAATAAATTAATAATAAATGTCCTAATCTAATCCAAGTGGGCCTAAATGGTCATATTTTATTCCTAAGTTTGTTTTTGGTCGAATTACACTTGTCCAATAGAATTAGGACATGTGTTAGGGTAATATTGATATCATATTTACCCTTAGTTACCCTATTTACTATTAACCGCTGTAAAAATAGTAAAAAGTTACTATTCACCAAAAAATTATTTTCATCTCATTGAACCACATTTTAGTCCTTGATATTAACCGTGTCTCTCGGATTTTTGAAATTCCATTCACAGAAGCGGTAAAATTATGTTTTATGCAAAATTCAGTTTTTAACCTACCACTTAGTGGTTTCACTATTCATCAAAAATTGAAAGTTTTCAGAAAAATACCAAAATTTCCCCCTAGGCTAATTTCGATATTCTGAGTCCAAAAATGAAGTCCATTTTGAAAAATAAAATTTATAAAATTTCAAAAAGTGGTTATTACTATTCATAACGGCTAGTTTTAATAGCATATTGTTGTTTAGTGAAACTCGCTATTGCGTACGACGCAAGCTATCGAGGAAGGTCGCGATTGCGTGTAAAGCAAGCCAAGAAAGTGTTGTGTAGAAAAAGATTCCTTTGATGATTTATATAACATAAAAGTCTCGGGTGTTACATTCTACCCCCCTTAAAAAGAATTTCGCCCTCGAAATTCGTCACTTTGCAACAAACAAATGAGGATACTTCTCCCTCATCATATCCTCAAGCTCCCATGTAGCTTCTTCAAGTTGGTGGTTTCTCCATAAAACTTTCACCAAGCGAGTGGTCTTGTTTCGTAGGACTTTTTCGCTACGATCCAGAATCTCTATCGGCTGTTCTTCATAAGAAAGATCTTGCTCCAGCGGTACAACTTCTGAGCTGAGTACATGTGAAGGATCTGGTATGTACTTTCTCAGGAGAGATACATGGAACACATCGTGAACTTGAGAGAGATTCGGTGGAAGCGCCAATCGGTAAGCTACCTTCCCAACACGATCCAGTATTTCAAAAGGACCGATATATCTAGGGCTCAACTTCCCCTTCTATCCAAATCTCATAACCCTCTTCCAGGGAGATATTCGTAAGAACACTTTATCACCCACTTCAAACTCTAGGTCTTTTCTTCGGTTGTCGGCATAACTTTTCTGTCGACTCTGAGCTGCTCTTATGTGTTGTTGAATAGATCTGACCTTTTCTGCCATTTCATCAACGAGATCAGGTCCTAATAGCTTTCTTTCCCCAACTTCATCCCAGCAAGTTGGAGTCCTGCATTTCTTTCCATAGAGAGCTTCATAAGGAGCCATATGAATACTGGAGTGAAAGCTATTATTATAAGAAAATTCCACCAAAGGTAGGTGTTGATCCCAACCTCCTTTGAAATCCATAGAGCAAGCTCTCAACATGTCTTCTAGGGTCTGAATTGTTCTCTCAGACTGACCGTCTGTCTGGGGATGATAAGCAGTGCTGAAACTCAACTCTGTATCCAGAGTATGCTGAAGACTTCGCCAGAACATCGAGGTAAATCTCGGATCCCGATCAGATATAATAGAAAGTGGTACTCCATGCAATCTTACCACTTCCTTTACATATATCCTGGCAAGCTGATCTAGAGAGAAATCCTCTCTAATAGAAATGATGTGTGCAGACTTTGTAAGACGATCAACTATGACCCAGATAGCATTATTGCCTTTGGATGTTTTAGGAAGTCCTGTGACAAAGTCCATAGTGATGTTTTCCCATTTCCATTCGGGTATGGGTAATGGTTGTAACATCCCCTTAGACTTCTGTCTCTCAGCTTTAACTTGTTGACAAACCAAGCATCGAGAGACATATTCAGCAACATCTCTTTTCATGCCATCCCACCAGAAGTACTCTTTCAGGTCCCTATACATCTTCGTGCTTCCAGGATGAATAGAGAATGAAGAACTATGAGCCTCATCCAGCAGCTCTTTCTTTAATTCGGGGATGGGAGGAACGCAAACCCGATTCCTGAACATTATTATCCCATCACAATCAAGGTTGAATTCAGGAACATTTCTCACCTTCTTTTGTAACTCGACATCTTCTTTCTGTGCCTCTTTAATATTCACATGTATAGATGGTTAAACATTCATTTGAGAAAGATAAGATTTTTCCCCTTCCATCATAATTCCAAGATCCATCCTTTGTAAATCCATAAATATTGGATCTTTTGTGATCCTCATCATGGATAAACTAGCATGGTCTTGTCGACTTAATGCATCTGCCACCTTGTTTGCTTTCCCAGGGTGGTAATGGATTGAGCAGTCATAATCCTTAATCAGCTCCAACCATCTTCTTTGGCGCATATTCAGCTCCTTTTGTGTGAAAATATACTTTAAACTTTTATGATCAGTATAAATATCACACCTTTCACCATAAAGGTAATGCCTCCAAATCATTAATGCAAAGATTACCGCAGCCAACTCCAAATCATGTGTTGGGTAATTTTGCTCATGGATTTTCAACTGTCGTGAGGCATAAGCTATCACCATATCATTTTGCATAAGAACACACCCCAATCCCTTCTTGGATGCATCACTGTAGATCACAAACCTTTCTCCACTACAAGGCAGTGTGAGCACAGGTGCACTAGATAACCTTCTTTTCAACTCCTTGAAATTCTCTTCACATTCCTCTGTCCAGACAATCTTAACTCCTTTCCGAGTCAACTTGGTGAGTGGATTAGATAATCGTGAAAAATCTTTTACAAAACGTCGATAATAACCAGCCAAACCAAGAAAACTTCGGATCTCAGTTACTGTTGTTGGTCTTGACCATCTTTCGATAACCTCTGTTTTTGCTGGATCCACAGATATCCCCTCTTTTGAGATTATATGACCCAAAAATGCAACTTTTTGAAGCCAAAATTCACACTTGGTAAATTTGGCATAAAGCTTCTCCTTTCTCAGGGTCTTCAATATAATTCTCAAGTGATCTTCATGCTCTTCCTTGCTCTTTGAATAGACAAGAATATCTTCTATAAAGACTACCACAAATTGATCAAGATAGTCTCTAAAGACTCTATTCATTAGATCCATGAAGATAGCAGGGGCATTAGTAAGACCAAATGGTATCACTATAAATTCATAGTGTCCATTCCTTGTACGGAAAGCCGTCTTTGGTATATCCTCCCTTTTGACCATTAATTGATGATACCCTGAACGAAGATCAATCTTGGAAAAGTATTGAGCTCCGCGTAGTTGGTCAAATAAGTCATCAATGCGTGGGAGAGGATATTTTTTCTTGATAGTGATCTTGTTAAGTTCTCGATAATCAATGCAGAGTCTCATTGATCCATCTTTCTTCTTAACAAATAGAACAGGTGCTCCCCAAGGTGACGCACTAGGGCGTATGAATCCCTTGTCAAGATTCTCTTGGAGTTGCTTCTTCAATTCCTGCAACTCAATTGGGGCCATTCTATAAGGTGTCTTTGAAATAGGCAAAGCACCTGGTACGAGTTCTATTGAAAACTCAACTTCACGATTTGGTGGAAGACCCGGTAATTCCTCCGGAAAGACATCATCAAACTCCCGTACAATGGGCATATTCTTAATCGTGAGTTTCTCACCAACTATTTGAGATAAATAACCTTCATTTAGTGGAATCAATACCCATAAGATGGAAGAAATTTCCACTGGAAGGTTATGTTCATCCTTGCATTGATAGACGATCGTAGGTTGATCTGGAATATGAAATGTGACTTCCCTTCTTTGGCAATTGATATGAGCTCCATGTAGAGAAAGCCAATCCATGCCAAGAATCACATCAAATTCCACTAAAGGAAGGATCACAAGATTTGCAGGAAGCACTTTCCCACAAACTTCGATCGGAGAAGAATTATAAACTTTTGATGCGATTGATGTGCCATTAGGTGTTGTCACAGCTAACTCAACATCTAATTGTTGAGGTAGTACGGTGATACCCTTAGAAAAGTCTTCAGAAATAAAAGAGTGGGTGGATCCAGAATCAAATAAAACATTTGCTACTTTAGAGTGGATGGTAAGTGTACCTTTCACCACATCGTTATCGTACTCCACATCGCTGATAGAAATTGCATGTGACTTTCCTTTGTCTTTAGCTTTAAGAGTTTGTTGACGTCGACCATCATCATCAACCCTTGGATTTGGGCATTGATTGGCATAATGCCCCATCTCCTTGCACTTGAAACATTGAAGTGTAGCAGGTTCATTCTGTGTATCCCTTCCTTTGTTTGCATCATTAGACATCTTCTTCCCATTATCACGGCATTCAAATGCCCGATGACCGTCCTTTCCACATTTAAAACATTTACTTGTCCCTTTAAGACAACTCCCTCCATGTTTCTTTCCACACTTTGAGCATAAGGAAAAGCTCATCTTCTTTTCTGTGTGCTCTTTAGATTTTTCTTTGAATTCCATCTTCCTCTTCTTATCAAACCCATGTGACTGATGGGTTACTCCAATCTCCATCTCGACTTTGAGAGCACATCGAACGATTTCCTCGTAGCTATTGAAGTCCCTTATGGCTAACGCCCTTCGAAGACTTGGTTTTAAGCCACTAAAGAATCGATCGATCTTACTCTCAGGTTGGATAATAATACCAGAAGCGTACCTTGCAAGTCTAGTAAAATTTGCTTCATAGGTACCAACAGATTCATCATCCCTTTGCTTCAGTTCAAGGATCTCTTTCTCCATCTTTGTTCGGAGAATACGAGGGAAGTACTTATTGAAAAATAAGTTCTTGAACTCGTCCCATTCCATAGACTCAATTTCATCCCTTTGCCTTGTATTCTTAACAAGATTCCACCATTGATCAGCATCTCCTTCCAAACGATACACTGCTAGGATGACTTTATCATGCTCAGAACATTGAAGAACTGAAAATATCTTTTCAGTAGTACTAATCCATTGTTCAGAAACTAATGGATCAGTAGACCCGCTGAAAGATGGTGGACACTGCCTCATGAAGGATTCAACAGAATGTTGCTCCCTCCTTTGTTCGTTTGGAAATCCTGCATGATTCATAGCTTGAGAAAGTTGTGTGAGCATGGCTACAAGATTTTGCATTCCAGCTCCCATATCGTTTGGTTGCTCAGGGGGACAATCATTGCATTGCCCATCGCATTCCGCATTAACACGGTTCCTTCGGGTTCCATCCATTGACTAAAACCAAGAAGAATAGTGTGAGCAACACTAATTATAATAGGAAACCACATAATTTAAGAATAAAATTTTCATGCTTATGGTCTTATCCTAGGTTATTCAAGGCCATTTCTAAAACACTAAGATTGTGTACTATGCTTAGACTTATCCTTAGGGTTCTTACTAAGGCTTTCACATCCTATTTTCCAAAGGTTGACTATACCTTTCCTCTGATACCAACTATAACGACCCACACTTTACATACATTGTTAATACTTCAAAATTGAAGCACTCTTATTACAACATATGACAAAACCACAAAGGACCGTATAGCTATAGTGTCTTTAGAAACTGGGGAAACATAAACAACTGGTTCATAAATCTTCTACAGTGTCTCCCATTTATTTCATCATATCTAGGGTCCCTTTTAGCATATTCTACTTAATATCCATCTTCCAGACCTGGGGAAAAGAAAACATAAAAGGGTGAGCTCAAATGCTCAGCAAGGGAAAATAAAGGAAATAAAAATCATATCATATCTTTATGAAAATCAAAACCTGCAAAAGAGATCATAATATCTTAACATGGAATAAATCATAGAAGTGAAAATGAGATCCCCATAATCATAACATAAAACTTGAATCTTTGTGGCATGCACACATAATCATGGAAAATCATTTCTTGTTAGTCATGACTCATTGCCAAGACTATCTTAGTGGACAAAGTCCCTTTCTGAACCAAGTTCACTCCTCGTTTCAGTCCTGTATCACTGAACTGAAATAACCTTCCGTTCCAGCCATGTCTATCTCATGAGATATAAAATCATTACCCAATGCATTGGAGGGAGATATAGGTCCCACCCATCTTATAATGAATCCTTTCTTATGTGTGCCACATAATCATAAAACATACATCATCGCATAACACATATAACAAAAATGGGATTCTTGAAACATCATGACATCATAAATCAATTCATATATGATAAAGGAATTCATAAACATAATTCCATCACAACATAGTCAAACCAATGTAAAAATATGGATTGAAACAGAACCCTTTATTATCTTAGATGGAAAATAATTTTGATAAAACACTTGAATTGAATTCTTGAGGAAAATATCCTTTCTTCTTCAAAAACATTTTTCCTTTCATAACATGTCATACAACTTTAAAATAAAAGAAGTTGATTAAAAATAAACTTGAAAACTTGTAAAGGAAGCTTCTTTGAAGTAATGTTTTAAAATCCATTCATGCCGTATAAGTTAAAAAAAACATTCTTCGTACTTTTGTCGGAAAAGTCAAAAAGTACCTCGTACGGAAAAACGACAAAAGATTCCTTTCATATTCTTTACTAAAAACTCACCTAAGGGTAAAATTGGATTTAATCTATTTCAAGTGGATGGAAACAATATTACATATTGAGGGAACATGGATGTGGATGATAAAATACACCCCAGTAAATACTTACGAATAAACAATCTCGGATAAAAATGAGATTGTGATATTTCCCTTACCTTAGGTCCGATTTGCTTTGTTCGTGTCCGAAGCTCCTGTATAATGGTTTAAATAATGTTATTGACTTATTCCAGAATCATACATATTGATATGAGATCATATATGGTCATATTATTAGCTTCTTGTTAGTAATATTTCATTGTTACTTGTTACTCGGGTCTTTATAACTTTTTGTTCTTATGCGTGTTTTGACGAATAAATTCTTATTCTTATCTTTAGGTTATAGATAATTCATTTCCAGAATGGTATTAGTGTAGTATATACCATATTCATTCATTCAATTCATTTATATAATCATTATGAAATGAAGATCATGTAGAACGAGTCGCATCACATCATGGAGACGGTATTCCGTACGTACGCACGAGTGATGATATCGTTCCTATGATCGTGGAATTGTATTGGAGTATATATATATATTATTTCAGTATCAATATTAATTAATAATAATCATATATAGTTACTCATTACACCATTATACCCATCCTTGTAAGGTGATGGTGGAAAATAGATTACACCACGGCGTGGAGACGGTATTCCGTACGTACGCACGCGCGGTGATTTCATTTTTCCGTAGGATGGATAGAAGGTGAATTATGGTTGTTTCATATTTATAATAACATATCAGTATGTAAGTAATACTGATGTTATTACTTTATCATGAAACAACTAAAGAAGAAGAAGTTGAAGAAGAAAGAAATTGAAAAGATCGGTAATGGATATTACCTCTTCTTTGGAACGCCTTTTTGAATCCTCCACTTAAGGAACTAAGATTGGTCTTTGGAGAAGACCAGGACCTCTAGGATTATTCTAGGGAAGTGGAGAAGGGAAAATGGCAGGGGTTGTCCGAGATTGAGTGCTCAAATTGGTGTGAGGAGGAGGGGGAGGAGATGCCCTTTTATAAGGGAGGAGAGGGGCACCTTAGGAATATCTCAAAATATTATTTTATATTAAAGTCAAAATCGGTTTATAATGGATCCAAAGGGTCTTATTTCGAAGCTAAAGTGGGGATGGGTCGAAATCCTATCAACCAATAGGATTTAGACAAGTTTAGGGTATTATTTTAACCTTATCAATTAGATTTAACTCTAAGTTAATTAATTTAACTTTTACCGTGTCTTTTTGTTTTCTTTCACTATATGGTTAATACACTTACTATAACATGCCAAACGAACCCCAAATTGTTTATTATTAATATATATATCCTTATCTAAGTCATTTGGCCGAACCTTAGATTTTTAGGAATAAAATAACAATTAATAATATAATATTTGATTTAAAAACTATTTTGTGTCAATTTTGACACTATTTGATATATGATTTTTGTGAAAGTCATAACAGAATTATATGTTCGAACCAAGTTGATTAAATCAATACTAATATATCATAGTAACCTAGAAAATTAGTGTAATTCATAAAAAGCCTCAAATTACATTTATTTTGGTATTTATATTATCAATTTTGTCAATATTTCATTAATAAGATAATTACTGCATCATCGTTGTGTCATAAATAAATTAAATTATTTGATGTCTAAAAATTACAAATAAAATACCATCATGTAGGAAATCTTTTTAGCTTTCTAATGAATATTTGAAATCGAATTTATCTTATGTATAACCCCATATTAAAAATGATTTACTTATTAAACTTTGATTTTAACTATTTTAACCCTTCTTTAAATAAATTAATAATAAATGTCCTAATCTAATCCAAGTGGGCCTAAATGGTCATATTTTATTCCTAAGTTTGTTTTTGGTCGAATTACACTTGTCCAATAGAATTAGGACATGTGTTAGTGTAATATTGATATCATATTTACCCTTAGTTACCCTATTTACTATTAACCGCGGTAAAAATAGTAAAAAGTTACTAATCACCAAAAAAATATTTTCATCTCATTGAACCACATTTTAGTCCTTGATATTAACCGTGTCTCTCGGATTTTTGAAATTCCATTCACAGAAGCGGTAAAATTATGTTTTATGCAAAATTCAGTTTTTAACCTACCACTTAGTGGTTTCACTATTCATCAAAAATTGAAAGTTTTCAGAAAAATACCAAAATTTCACCCTAGGCTAATTTCGATATTCTGAGTCCAAAAATGAAGTCCATTTTGAAAAATAAAATTTATAAAATTTCAAAAAGTGGTTATTACTATTCATAACGGCTAGTTTTAATAGCATATTGTTGTTTAGTGAAACTCGGTATTGCGTACGATGCAAGCTATCGAGGAAGGTCGCGATTGCGTGTAAAGCAAGCCAAGAAAGTGTTGTGTAGAAAAAGATTCCTTTGATGATTTATATAACATAAAAGTCTCGGGTGTTACAAGGTAAATCAGAAACTAAACATTTCTTGGATAACTTATGTGAAACATACACATTTCAATGACCAAGTATTCTATGCCAGATCCCGGATTCACTTACTTTAGCAGTCAAGAAGTTAACTTGTTGTTTACACAAGGAATTTAAATCCAAAGTATTGACATTTTTAGTTCTTGGTGGTTTAAATTTAAATAGTTTATCTTTGAAAACAATACAGCAATTGTTAGTAAAATCAAAAGTATATCCATCATCACAAAGTTTAGAGATACTTATCAGATTGTGTGTTAGTCCTTGTACATTAAGTACTTTGTTGATTGAGACTGTTTTTGGATCTCCAACAGTTCCAATGCCAATGAATTTTCCTTCGGAATTATCACCAAATGTGACAAGTCCTCCTTCCTTTTGGGTGAGTGAAGAAAAATTCAATGAGTTTCCACTCATATGTCTTGAGAATCCAATGTCCATGTACCATATATCTTTTCTTCTCTGGTGACCTTTTACCTGCAAAGACATTCAAACAAATTGCTTTGGTACCCTTATTTTTCTGGGTCCAGGAGTGTTAGCTAGCAAGGATCTGGGTATCCAGATTTTCTTTGTTCTTTTAAAATTATCTGAATCATATAAGTCTTTTGAAACATAGGCTTTCTTAATACCACAAACATTAGGTTTTCTTAAGAAATATTTTTTGCCTACATGTCCCTTTTCCCCACAAAAATTACAATTAAGCTTTTTAGAGCTAGGAACAAAATAATTTTTATATAGCTTTGGTTTTTCTCCTTTACTGCCAATTTCGAATCTCTCCTTTTTAATGACAGTTTTCCAAGAATTTCATTTAATGAATTATCACCTTTTTTAAAAACAATGCAGCCTGTTTGTAAGATTCTACTTCATCCTACAATGATTTCATTATTGATTCAAAATTAACATAGTTATTGTTAATCAAATTGTATTTATCAATTAATTATTTATGTTGTTTCAGCATTGTGTCTCTTTCATCTGAAATGGATTTATGTATATTTTTCAGTGACTTATGTTTCTTAAATAGTGAGTCATATCTTTCTTCAAGCATATTGCAGTAGGCTGCAGGTTTTTCATTTGCATAGATTGATTTAGAATGTGATTCAGAGGATTAATATGAGGGTACCTCATCAGCTTCTATCATGAAACACATGTTTGACATTAGATTGAATACTTCTTTCTCTGAGCTTTATTTAGAAGAGCTGCTATAGTCTTCAGATACACTACATGTGGCTTTCATAGCTATCTTGTCTTTCTGCTCAAAGTCATTTCTTTTGAAGTATTTCATCTTCTTTTCATCCTTCAATTGTGGGAAATGTGGTCTGATATGTCCCATATTTTTGCATTCATAACCTCTCTCTTACTTATTATCTCCCTTAAAGGATTTTTGAAGCCTCTTTTCTTGCTGTAGAATTTTCTAAATTTTCTGGCTAGTTGAGCCAGTTCTTCAGCTGAGTCGGATGAGTCAGAGCTTTCTGATTTGACTTTGACTTCTTTTCTCTTCATTTTTCTATTCTTTTGTAGTGAAATTACCTTCAAGGAAGTATCTTCTCTTTTGATAATCACATTATGTTCATTAGGTTCATCTTGCATTTCAGCTTCACACATCATCAGTGTACCAATCATCTCTCTCATAGTTAGATCTTTGACAGGTGTTGATTATCTGATTGTAGCAGAGATACCATTCCATCTAGTAGGAAGTACTCTTAGAACTTTTAATGCTTGGTCAGCATGCTTGATAGGTTCTCTAATAGCAGTTATGTTATTGACAATTTCTGTAAATCTCCAATTCATTTGGGTAATGCTCTCACCTTCAATATTTCTGAAAGTATCAAATTTCAGTTTTGCAGTTGGATATCTCATTTTCCTTACATTATCTGTTCCTTCATATGCAACAGCTATTGTTTGTCATATCTCATATGCTGTCAGGCACTCGGATACTCTGTTCAATTCATCTGGTCCTAGGCTGCAGATAATTGTATTTATAGCCTTCGAGTTCATATCATACTCTTCGTCTACAACAGTAGTCCATGCCTCAGGACTATCAGGAATTTCATAAGGAGTCAGAATCATTGAATAGACTCTATATCCAAGGTTTTTCATATATATTATCATGCACAATTTCCAACAACCATTGTTGTCTCCATTAAAATATGGTGCTCTAACCATTGACATCCCTTCTTTTGTATCAATCATGATGCTCTGTTTTATAATCGTTAAATGCTTCTAGCTTTCTATGGCTCTGTCAGAAGCTCCTCCTCTGATACCATTTGTTGGATCTGAATCTATATATTATACACAAGTGGGGGGTGAATTGTGTCTTTTGCAATGTTTTCAATAACTCTTCTTTTGAACGAGTTCTGTCCTTTATATTTTATCAGATTTGATTGTGAAGTGGAAAAAGTAATAAACAAGAACACAACGATGTATAGTGGTTTGGGGAACATAAATCCCCTAGTCCACTCCACCAACTCTCTTCTCCACGATCTGGGTGATTTTCACTATCCGGTCCTCTTTTCCACAGACCGATTCACAACTGAGTATAGGTAGTTGACACCTTTACAATCCAAGGAAAAAACAATTCATTCTGGTTCAAACACGAACCTACACAACATAAAACGAGAAGCTTGTTACTCTAGAATAAAGATAATTTCAGAAAGAAATTTCCTGTTGATCTTCACAATTGCAACAGAATGCAATTGACAGCAGATGCATCGAAGTCTCTAGAAATATTCATCTTCAAGACAAAGCAGTTCTGAGTTGATCTAGTTGTAGTAGATATAGATATATAGTTAACAACCTCAGTAGTTGTAGATCCATAGTATATATTCGATGTAGAACAGGTGAATCTTCTATCGAGTTCCTTTTTCTTGAACAAATAGTGCTTTTACGCTCATGTTAAATCAGCAGATCAATCGTGAATAGTTGCAATCTCTGTTTTCCACATTTTTCAATAATAGATCGATCACACCATCATTTTTCTAGTGTTTCAGAGAGATTATATATAATAAAGCATATCTCCTGCACATTTATATCCATAAAAGTCACCTTCTGATTCGCGATATTCAAAAATTTGAATTTACAGAGAAGTCGTAAATTCCCTTAAGACTCGACATAAAAATCTCCTTTTAATTCAATCTTAAATCCATTAATCAAATTCCTTTGAATCAGTCAAAGTCTTAATTTAAAAACGACTTTACATCCAGCTTTAAATACGCCCAGAAATCATCTTATTGTTCATTGTACATAAAAACCATCTGCCGAAAATTTTGACGCCAAATGTAAGGTTGATGACGTGACCTCCAAACGTTGGGTTAATAAAATAGTCTTCAAACGTATGTTTAACAACGTAAGGTTGATAACAAACGTCGGGTTGATCATCCATACTTTTACATCAACATTCAAACATATGGTAAAATATCCATACTTTTACTTGATCCATACTTTTCCAAGAACGTATGATTGTTTACAAAAGTATGGTTGATGAACCATACTTTTGAGAAATAAATATAACCTTTAGAATTTAAGTATGGTTCTCCTTACATACTTTTCTGATAACTAAAACGTAGGGTTCCTTCCTAACGTAAGGTTCTTCTTACATACTTTGCTGAAAACGTATGGTTTTTTAACCATACATTTCTCTTATCTCGAAAAATATACATGCTTTTCATCCTTACGCTACGTTTATCAACCTAGGGTATGAATAGAGATTCAAGAACGTGCTAAAACAGATTCCGCGTTATATTCATCTACGTAATATGTGAACGGTGTTTCTAGAATGTGCTAAAACAGATTCCGCGCTAAGTAATAAATTATCATTATTTCAAGAGTAAAATAAATTAATAACCTCCTGCAAAATACTAAGTAAAATCATTAGAAAATAACTAAGGGTATTTGTGAGCATCAAAATTATCATAATGAGACAGAGTATTATTTTCAATAATATCCCCCTTTAAATAATATTAAAACGCATTGTTGAAAAAAAAACTTTTCTCAACATTAGTATGCCATGGAGATATAGCCCAGAAGGCATAGAAGCCTGTATCGTTGGTATGATGAGTGAGACAGATCCCAGAAGGTGTGGAAGCCAAGAGCTTCAGTAAGATTGGGTAATGGAGCCTTGAAGGTTTATAAAAATGTATCTTTAGTTTGATGAGATGATGGAGAACATAAGGTGTGGAATAATGGATCATTGTTATGATAGGGTGATGGAGTTTCGATGGCATGGATGTGTGGGGCATCAGGGTGATGAGTCGGTAGATCTCAAAAGGTGTAGAATCCTGGATCATTGATACAATTGGGGAAATAGGGATCAGAAGGTGTGGAATCCATGATCATCGATACAATGGGGTGATGGGTCTCAGAAGGAGTAGAATCCTAGAACATTCATAAGAAATGGTGATGGATCCTAGAAGGCATAGAATCATGGATCATTGGATGATACGAGATTGGAACTAGGATGGTGTGGAATCATTTATCCTCTATATGATGGGGAAATAGAGTCTGAAAGGTGTAAATTCCTATAACAACAATATGATGGGGTGATAGACCATGGATGGTGCGGAAGCATGGATCATCAATACGAAGGGGTGACAGAGCTCAGAAAACATGGATTCATAGAGCATCCAAAAGATGGTGTGATGGATCCCGAAAGCTGTGGTGTCTGTTCGCGTCGGTATGACATGATGATGGTGTCTGGAAGGCATGCAAGCCTGAAGCATTGGTTAGATAGGGTTATGGATCCCCAAAGTCATTAAAGCCTGGAGAATCAATATGACGGGATGAGGGAGCTCGTATAGTGAGGAATCAGGGAGAGCTGGTACGATGGGGTGATGGAGCCCATATGGTGTTAAAGCCTAGAGTGTCGGTACGTTGGGGCGATGAATCCGAGAAGGCGTAGAAGCTAGGTTATTCAGTACGATGGAGACGATAGACACCAAAAGTCATGGAATCCTAGATAGGCATCTCAAAATGTAGAGAATCTCTTGAAAGGATATGATCAACAGTTTCCCAGTGCTGGTTCTTCATATAAAGTCATGGATTCGACATGGGGAGGACATCAATGACAACTTCTATTAATTTCATTATGAGGACCTCCATGATGTTTTATATTAGAGAGGGGAGGCTCTCTAAGCCTAATGATCAAATTGCGTATATAACATCTGTAGTGGGTAATGGTGGTGAAGGGGAGTACCTCTTTGTTAGATGATAGTAGTGTGGGAAACGTGACTGTAGTGGGTGATAAATGAAATGAGGAGGACAACCACTCTTGATGAAACCGGTGTGGGTACGACCTCTGCACTGACTGATAAGAGTAATGGTGAGGACTCTTGTTCATAATGATATTAGTGTGGGGAGGACCTCCACATTGGCTGATGATGGTGATATGGATGACTAGTGTGGTTCATGATAGTGGTGTGGTGAGGACCCCCATAGTGGCTACAAATAGTGAATTGGATGACTCACACTCCTAATGATAGCAGTGCGGGGAGGACCTTTATAGTGTCTAATGATGGAAATGGGGAGGACACTAGTGCTGGATGATATCAAGGTGGTGGGGACCTCCACAACATCATATTATGGTGTTGGGAAGGACTCTCATGCCTGATGATAGAGGGAGGGGATGACCTCCATAGTGGACGATGATGATGACATGGAAGAATCACATGTCAGATTATAGTGGTGCAGGGAGAACCTCTATAATGTATTATTATAAATATGGATCAGATACACGTACAGAATGATAGAGGTGTGGGGGAGACCTCTTTATTGAATGATGATAGAGATGGGGAGGAATATTGTTCCTGATGATGGGAGTGCAGGGTGGAACTTCAAAGTTTCTGATAATATAGACGGGGAGGACACCCATGCCTGATTATAGTGGTGCTGGGAGTACCTCCATATTTCCTAATGATTTCTACTGGGGGACTCAAATATCTGATGATAGCGGGGTGGGAAGGGCCTTCATAGTTGCTGATGATGTTGATGGGGTGGACTCCCCTGCTTGACGATAGGAGTGTGGGGAGGACCACCTCATTGGATAATGATCAAGATAAATATAACTCTCTTTCCTGGTGGTAGATGTGTGGGGAGGACCTCTATAGTGGATAATGATGGCCATAGGGAGGACTCTCTTCCCTGATGGTAGTGTTGTGGGGTAGACCTCCTTAGTAGAATCTGGTTCTGTTTCCAATATGTTGTTGTTTTGGGGGAGTTATCCCCATATCATCTATATAAGGATAGTGGAGTGGGTGTGGAGTTAATAGAGTTGAGGGGAGGATACACTTGTCCTGACTTATGAAGGTGGTGATGTCAGTGTGGAGTCTATGAAGTCGTGAGAGGACGTCCTTGGCATGACCAATAATGGTAGAGAATTTGGGTAGGAGACAACGGAGTCAGGGGAGGATGCACCACATATGACCTATAATGGTGGTGGAGTCAGTGAGGAGATGATGGAGTCATGGGGCGTGGGGGTCCCTGGTGTAGCCAATGTAGGTAGCGATGTCATTGAGAAGCCAATGGGGTAAGGGGTGATTTCCCCGACATGTCCTATAAAGGTGGCAGAGTCGTTGAGGAGCTGATGGAGTTCGGGGTCGATTCCCTCAACATGGCCTATGAAGGCAGTACAGTTGGTGATGAGCTGATGGAGTTTGGGTGGCCAATTCCCCTGATATTTTTTTATTAAGGTGGTAAGGACAACGATTTTTCGATGGTTTCAGGAAGATGATGACCACGACGTGGCCTATGAAGGCGGTGTAATCAGAGAGCATCTGATAAATTCAAGTTGGGGGGGGGGGATTACCCCAGGAAGATTATAAAGGAGGAAGATTTTGAGAAGATCTGATAGATATGTGAGGAAGATGCCAGTGAAGTGGCCTATTAATGACACTATGTCATCGAGGAGTCGATTGAGATAGTGGAGATGCCACCAGTGCAGCCTCTGAAGGCAGAAGAGTTGGAAAATAGAATATGTAGTTGGGTTCAAAATACTGTAGTGTGGCCTATGAAAGCTACCGATTCGGAGAGGATCTAATGGAGTCGAAGGAGGATGCCTCTGGTGCTACCTATGATGGTGGAAATGTCAGCGATTATTTGATGGATTTGGGGGGTAGGAATGCCCCAGATGCAACTATTATGGTGTCCGAGTTTTCGAGGTTCCGATAAAGTTGGGGGAAGATTCGCCTGATGGGGACTATAATGGTGGAAGAGTGGGTCAATAGAGGATGGTGTTGGGGTTGAATGCCCCTGGTGCTACAAGTTAAGGTGGCAGAGTTGATGAGGAGCCAATAGAGATGGGGGAATGATGCCCCCAATGTGTACTACGATGTCATACAAGTTAGTGAAGAGCCAAGGGAGTTGGTGGGTGGATGCCCCCGACAGAGCCTATGAAGGAAGTCGGGTTAGAAAATAGATAATGGAGTATTTGGGGGAGATGATTCCTCTTGTGTGGCTTATGAAGGTGGTAGAGTCTGCAAGGAGCTGATGTAGATGAGGATAGAATTCCCCAGGCACGACAAATAATGGTGGCATAGTTGGCAAGGACTGATGGTTTCATAGGGAAGATGACCCCGACGCAGCCTATGATGGTGGAAGAGTCGACGATGAGGTGATTGAGTAGGGGGTGGATTTCCAAGGTGAAACTAATAAAGGAGGAGGATTCAGAGAGAAACCAATAGAGTTGCGGTGGAAGATGTTCCTAGAGCATCCTTTTTTAAGTAGAAGTGTTTCCGAGCAGTATATGGAGTCGGGGGACGGATGCCCCCAGTGCGGCCTATGAAGGCAGATGAGTGAGGGAGGAGCTCATGGATTCTTGGGAGAATTCCCCTGTGTGGAATATAAAGGTGGAAGAGTCAGTGAGAAGCTGCTGGAGTTGGGTATGGATGCCCCAAGCATGGCCAATGAAGGCTGCCGAGTTAATGGGAAACTAATGGAGTTGTGGTCCAATTCCCCTGGTGCTGCTTATGAGGGCGGTGGTGTCTGGGGGAATCGAATGGGTCAGGAGGAGGATCCCCCTGACGCAGCCAATGAAGGTGGCAGCGTCAGTGAGGATCTAGTGGAGATGGGATGTTGATTATACCAGTGCGTTCTATAAAGGAGGTTGATTTGTTGAGGTTCCTATTGAGTTGGGGTGTTCCCCTGGCATGGCCAATGAATGCACCAGAGTCGGTGAGGAGCTAATGGAAGCAGAGGGACGATTCCCCCGTTGCGGCCTATGAAAAAGGCAAAGTTGACGATGAGCTGATGGAGTCGGGGGAGGATTCCCATGGCTTGGACTATGAAGGTAGATGACAATGTGATGAGCCGATGGAGATTGGGGTGGATGACCCTGACACAAACTATGAATAAGGCCGAGTCGATGAGGATCCTATGGAGTAGGCGGCCAATGCCCCCGATGCATCATATAAAGGCAGTGGAGTTAGCAAGAAGCCAACAGATACATGGGTGGATTCCACAGAATAGCCTAAAATGGGGAGAGAGTCAAGGAGGAGCCAATGGAATCAGGCAAGGATGCCCCTGGTGCTACCTTTGACGTCAGTAGTGTCATCAAGGAGCTGATGGATTCATGGGGAAGGGATTCCCCTATCATAGCCTCTGACGATGAAGGGGTTAGTGGGGAGCGGAGGGATTCTGTGACGGAAGTCCCTGGTGAAGCCTATGATGGAAGAAGATTCGGTGAAGAGATGACGACCCCTTGTCTTAACATAAATGTTGTCACTCATCCTCTCATCCATGTAGGAGAGAGGATTCACGGAGGTCACTGCTCAATTTTCCCATCAAAAAATGTTTATTAACTATTGAAGGGGAAGTGTTTCATGTTAGTTTCACCATTTTTTCGGATGGTTTCACTGGGGAACCCATCCATCAATAGGGACCTACTCATTGTTTCCCCACATTCCAACATTCCACAGGAAGGCATATTCTGTCACTTATTCTTGGACATTTTCTCTCTGATCAAAACAAGATTTTAGGGATGTTGGAATATCCTTCTAGGCATTTTTCATAGAAATAAATAACTTAGTGTGGGATTTCGATAAATATTAAGACATTGTTCTTTAATCATTTCCAGGTTCCATATCTTTTTGGATTCCAGTTATTTATGCTTCTTCTGTGTGAACATTCTAAGGGGTAGGAATAGGGCATAAACATTTCTTCTGAGTAGATTGTGACATTAGGCTTTCTAGGAAACTCCGGTTACTGCAATATTGTTCAACTATATTCTTACTCATAGGAGGGAATCTCATGGGATAGTAAACCTGAGCTATCCCACATCATTCGTTGGGTATCTTATTCAAGAGGCATGTATCTTAGGTTTTTCCTAACATCCCATGTTTTACACGGGGTGCAATGTGATTTCAATGTCTTGGGAAGTCGGATATGCCAAAGGAGTAGCATCTAATGTTTTACTCAGACATCCAATGTTCAACACATGGTATTTCATGAGTTTAAGCTCTTACGGATAAGAAATGAGAGTTATTAAAATGCTAAATATGGATGGATCAAATTGGTACATCCTTAGGAGGGAGCACCTTGAAGGTTTACCATATGGATAGACTAGAACACCAAATCAGAGTGGACCCTAGATAGTGTGTCCCAAAAATAAAAGATATCACATCGTGAAGCCAAATATGGACACTACTGAGGGTTGATCAGAGATATTTCTCCCTAGAATGGAGGAATCCATATTGATGGATCATAACACACAATAAGAGAGAACCTACGGTGGTGTTTGCCAAAAACAGAAGATGTCAAACGGTGAAGGCTGATCTGGACACCTTAAGGGGCGGATTATGGAAAGTGTGCCATAGAAAGGGTAACACTAGGGTTTACCAGTTACTGGGATTTAACCTTTAAGAGGGTTCCTACATACCGTTTTTATATGGCATGGATCAAAACCCATGCAGTTTTAATGGGTTAGCAATGAAATTAGGGTGCACAGAAATGACAGTGACCCAAAGATATGATAGGGATTATATATGGTTAGTTGTCCAGGCGCCGCAGAGGGAATTTATTGGATGGTTGTCTAGATGTCACTGGTATGTGGCAGTCCAAATAACGATCAAGAAGGATGATGAGGAATTTAACCAATAGTTTATGTGTTGAATGATATGGAAACATCACGAGAATGAAAGTTGTCTTTTGCATGAACCTCAGGTAGTCTTCCTACGTATCGCTGTGAATGGGATTCAAAATCCACATAGTTCACTGTGGTTATGGGACACCGAGGGAGGCAGATCATGAGAATGAATTCATTGATGGGGACCAAAATGAAATGGAACAAATCAGTTAATACATGATATTCACGAAACAAAATGTCCCAATGGTGAGACTAGGATTGGACATGGGTGATGGTATTGAACCTCAATGAGGACACCTATATATCCTCACGGTAAAAAACTACATCCATGTAGTTCATATGGCCATGGAATCACATTCTACATGAAGGAATATAACCCGACGTCATGTTGGAGATTACACATGGTTAGAAGGACATCATTTAGGAGAAAATCTCGGTTGGAGGATTGTTGATCGAGTGCGGGGCTTATACAAGTTTAGCTTCACGGGAACTAGTCTAACGTCACTATGGGGAGGGATATAGATGTGGGTCCCAATAATGGGAATGATGATGTTTAGTCGTGTTTGGGGTTGATGCTCAGAGAGGCTTCCTATGTACCATATCTGGGAGACAGGGATCAAAACTGATGTTGTTCAAAATTATATAGTTTTACCTCAAGTGGGACGAAATGGGACATAATGTTTAACAACATATAGGATGAGGGTGAACCGATGTGATGTAGTCAGGACTGATAGCTGAAAGGCTTGAACTGTAAGGAGGATTCCTATGTACCATGCTTGAAAAGGGTAAGGATCAATACCCACATAGTTTGGAATGAGGGGGTTGGGGATTACATGCTAAAGTGAAAAAAGATGATGTCATGGTCATGGTTTTACGTAATCTCGCATGAGTCTAGCCTGGTTTGAAAATTGAAGGCCAACAACAGACCTAGTGATCGTGGTATAATGTTGAAGCCATGAATGGTGGGGATTGGGGCTAAAACATGGAAGCATCACTAGGGCCATTATGAATTGAAAATGATGGATGTATATTATTCATGGAATCAACCCAGATGCAGCTATGTAGAGGAAATGGTGAAAGATGATTACACATGGACGATGAATAATTGAAACTATGGAGTTTCAATTATGAATGGGTATTATGCATGGAAGCTGACCCTGTGCCGCTAAGGAGTAGCAATGGTGGATGGGACATACACAAGGAATCTTCCTTGGTGCTGGTATGAAGTGTAAATGGTTATTCAGAATTACACAATGAAGAATCTAGGGGTAGCTAAAGAGTGATAATGACATATGGGGATTATGCATGGAAGCAGCCCGAGTTCCTCTAAAGAGCGAAAATGGTGGATTGTTCATACACATTGTAGTTGCTCTGGTGCCACTATTGTGTGGAAATAGTGGATGGGGATTACCCGTGGAAGCTACATGGGTGCCACTAAGGAGAAAAAATGGTGAATGGGGCTTATATAAAGAAGTAGACCCTAATGTTTTCCACATGAAAATCCCTGAGGTCATCCCAACTCACTGGTCTATCAAGGCATATAAATGGGGCCTACACTTATGCACTAGTGCATATGCAGGATAATGCAAAGGGAATTGGAATTAGTTCAAACCAAGGGAGATGAAAAGTGTGAATCACATGACCAATATTCAGAGCATATTGAGGGAGGAAAGAAAAAGAGAGATAAACACTCACAATATATGAAACAGAGCATCAATATAACATTTAAATGACATGGATTCAAACAAATGATGTCCCACCATTTACCATAATCAAACATGTGTCCAAACTGGACGTGTCATCCAAACCTTTTGTGTCCATTGCCATGAAAGGTAGGTGGACCATATTGGCATGGGAGCATGCAATTTAGGGGTCCCTTAAGACATAAAAGAGGATGAATATCCGAATGAAGGTCAAGCAATTCATGAGGTTCAGTGAGGGAATGTTTGAATAGATTTCAATGCTATTGAAATTACACTACTATAATCATGGAATAAGGTATCTTATGCAAGTCACATATTCCCTCAATTATTTCTAACAAGAGGCATATTATTATTGAATTATTGGTCATGATAATGTTTTAGGTCATGCAGTGAGGACTGTAGAAATATTATTCTAGCACATAAGGAATATCATTTTTAAGCAAGAGGCATCATATGATGTCATACATAGTGTACTATATTTTAAAGTCATATAGATAGGACTATTAGAATACTATTCATGGAACATAAGGAATCTCTTGTTTGGATTAAGTGGCTTTCAATGCTTGTCATAGAGGTTGAAATATAGCTTAAAGTTATATAGATTGGAATATTATGAATAAGGCACCTATAAATGGATGGTGTGGGTCTTATGCATGATTATTCCATAGATCATAGGGGGAGTGAATCACGAAGGCTAAATGCTTTGGGAATCCTCATGTTCCTCAAAGGTCATTCTTCCATTGTGAAGGGTGTTGGCCTTTATGAAGGGAATCCCCATTTGGTGTAAACAATATCAATAACATAAGGAAGGATATTTCAAGAATCATGGGGGATCCAAAGAGGGGTGTGTTCAAGGAGCACATGTTCTCCATGAATCAAGATTCTTAGAAGTGAACCATTAAAAAATGGTTCTTCATGATCGGATGGAAATCCATCAAGTTCATCAAGTTTCAGAGACTCATAGAGGATAACATCATAACCTCTATGGCACTCATGGAGGATCTAGTCAAGTTCATCAGACTCTCAGAGGCTTCTGTCATGTTACACTGTGATGGAAGAGGGAGCTTCATGAATGGGATCCAGAAACAAGTTATCCAGCCCAACATCAAATATGTATAACTCCATTCGAGCTCTACAACTAGCAAAATCGAATCTTGTCAACTAGTATATGCTCTTAGATAATGTATAGAATCAATTTTCATATCTTGTTGATGTTATTTCGTGTGACAATAGTCTCTTATAAATGTTTCTAAATGATGTCCATTATTATTAATGATTATAATGGTAAAGAACATTTAGGTTCATATGTTTCATGATTTTATAATAAATGATGAATTTTTATTTCATTATTTTGAAAAATATATTTCAGTGAATTATGTCTCATGTAATCTAGAGAGTTAGTAATCTCATCTATTTGATATTACTTTTTTTTAAAGTCTCAGATTCATTAAACATCACATGAATAGACTCTTCAACAGTATGTTAATTTTTATTAAATACTCATAAGGCTTTAGATGTAGCAGAATATTCTAAAATTGTTTAATTATCCGATTTCGGTTAGGATTTACAAAGGATGTCCTTAGTATTTATGATATATACCATTCACCCAAAAACATTAATTTATTTTACATTATTTTTTATCTTATATTAGATTTCATAGGGTATCTTTTAAACAATTAGTCTTATTAAAACACTATACAAGATATAGTCGTCCTTTCTTACAGCTTCATAACAGAAATATCTGGGAAGATAGTATTCATTCACTATAGTCCTAGGAATTTCATGAATAGTTTTGTTTCACCTTTCAACAATTCCATTTTAACGAGGTGTTCTTAATGTAGAGGAGGTGTTTTTCAAAACCATATTTGAGAATAAATAATTAAATTATTGATTTCCAAATTCTACAACATGATCAATCCACAATGAATGTAATTTTAGACTTTTCATTTTGATAAATTATGAAAAAACATAAAAATTTAGTGATTTCATAAATATTATGTTTTAAAAATCATACATACGTAAATTGTGAAAAATCATAAACTAAAAAATAGAAATATAATTTAGCAGCCAAACATTATAAGCATGATGGGCCAAAAAAATCCATAATGATTTGTTCTAAAAGTTTAGATATATTTATTTCGTTATTTTATTTGATAAAATATTTATGTTGATTTATTATTTTTCATGCATCACAAACACTATTATTTTTAAACATAAAACATGGAAAATTAGAAACTGGTTGTTTAATTGAAAATTTTTGTGTCACATATTTATTGAAAGGTCCATGTCTTATATCATATATACCTACATAGTTTTTCATATCAGTTAAATTGTTCTCTTTTGTTTTATATAAGGAATTAGAATCCAAAGTCTAAACATTATCAGATTTATGTTCACTAAATTTAAGAAATTAAACTTTGAAAAATATTAAGGAGTTAGTAGAACAATAATATAAAATAAACCATCAAAATATTGAGATATAATTATTTTATTGATCTGTATTCCTTAGACATACATTACTATATTGATTGAAATCATCTTTGAGTCACCAATAGTTCCACCTCTAACTATCATTCATGTTTCATTATAACCAAATGTGATTATACCTCCATCCATTTGAGAGAATGAATGGAAATTTTATGTGTATCCACTCATGTGTATAGAATATCCATTGTCCGATACAATATATATTCTATTCATGTGGCCTTCTTCCTGTAAAATCAATTAAGAATGTGTTTTTTTGGTACCCACAATGTCTTAGGTCCATCTTTGTTATCAACCAGTGATCTGCGAATCCAAATCTACCTTATTGTTCCATAATTTATATAACTTTATTTAGAAATATTTTTATATATAAAATCCATTTCAATAACACCAATTTTTTTTATTTCTTTAGTAAAATTTGTTCTTGTAATGAACTTTTATTTCAAAATAATTACATGTAGAATTTTTTGAACTAGGAAATAATTATATTTTTATGATTTTTACATTTCAAAATTACATTTGATGTTAAATTTACTCTTTAAATAACATTATTTCCCATAATATCATTGATTTTGTTTTCTCATTTTCTAAAAATACTTGATTCACTTAAATATGATTCTACATCATTCTGTAAGTATTTAATCATTATTTCATGATTAGTACAATTTTATGTAGATGAATTGAATTTTTCACTTATAATATTATGCTTCCTTAGAGTTGTGTCTCTTTCACATAAAAATTAATTATGTATATTATTTTTAATTATTTAAGGTTCTTTATTAAATATTCAATTTATTATTCTAGAATAGAAAAGTAATAACTGAATTTTTTATTTGACCAACTATCAGAGTCAGATATTGAATAAATATTACATTGATCCTAACCATCTTCTTTGTCCCTAAATCACAATTTTTATTTGAGAATATTTTTCTATTTTTAGAATCAGATTCCGAGAGAAGATGGAGTTTTCGAGAAACTCCATGTACATTTTCCCTCCTTTTTTACATTATTAAATTGTTCTACATTCTTCTAGTATTTTTTTCTTTCCATATTCATTCATCTTTTAATTTGGGGAATTCATGTATGATGTGATCCAAATTCTTTCATTCCATGATTTTGAATTATTTAGGCTATCATTCATCCTTCATAAAGAATTTTCTAAAGGCTATTTTTTCATGTATAATTTTCTAAACATTCTTGCTACCAAAGATACATCCATTTTAGTGTCTGGGGAATATTTTTTTTCTAATTGGAATTCTTCTTTTAAATTTGTATAATAATTATTAGATGATACCTTAAGTATCAGGTTATCTCTTTTTCAAATATCTTGTGATCTTCAGATTCATCAATCATTTTTTCTACTTACATAATCAATGTTCGAATCAGTTCCTTCATAGTAAAATTATTAATAAGTTATTATTATCAAATTTTTATAGACATGTCATTAAATTTATAGGGAAGTAATATAATTTTTTTCAGGGAAATATGATTGATTGATGGGATATCCCAAGGAAGTAATATTGTCAAAAATCTATATCAATTGCCTATTGATTTGAGTGATTCCTCCATTATCGAGTATTCAAATTGTGTTACACACTTGATTTTTAGAAACATACTGCATCTGTCTAATGTTATATGTTCCTTCATGTGTGACAACTATTGTTTTCCACATTTCATATGTAGTAGGACATTTTGTTATATGAATAAATTCATCGGGTTTATGTCCATAGATTATATTATTCATTACCATTGGGTTGATGTCATATTCAAAATACGTCTATGCATCCCAAGTGTTTTGTTCTTCAATAATTATATAAGGATTGATGTTCTCCGAACAAACATAAAATCCATGATTCTACAAAAAGATGAAAATTAATGATTTCCAACACCTATAGTTGTCAATATTAAAATATAATTCTTGAATCATATACATACCTTCGTTTGTTTAATCCATTTCCATATTATTTGTATATTCCTTATTCTTTTAATCATTTTATATCACTATAACAAAAATTTTTCCTTCAATACAATATTTTAGGTCGGAGTGAAACATATATAAAAAAGAGGAGGTGAATTGGGTATTTTCTATAATCATCATAGATTCTGGTTTTTAACTCTCTTTGGGGTTTATTAAGACATACATCATTTAATGTTTTATTTAACATGACCATCAGACAAATAGAAGAAATGAACACATCAATATTATAGAGTTATGGGGGAAAAATAACCCCTAGTCTAGTCCCCCAATGTTCTCTATCTGATATAGGTAAATTTCACTAGAAAGGTCCTCTTAACATTAGATGATCAAAAACAAGATTTAGTAGAGCCAGGTTAAACAAATTCCAACAAGATTAAACATATACATCTTGTTACTTTACATTGAATCAATAAAATCAGTAGATTATTCTGAGATGATTACACTCCACCGTGTATTGGATCGAGTTATCAGAACTCCAATAAATTAAAGGATTTATATTTGTTGAGGGTTTGGGTGGAATTTATAGTTTGAATAGTAGTAATAGTAGAATCTGACATTAGATGGATTTTCATCTTAGTAATTGAATTTATTGATGAATTAATAACTCTGAAGCGATCCATGTCTCAAATGTTCTCAAAAAAAAATAAGAAAAAGAAAAAGTTTAACCATAGTACGAGGCTAATAAATGTATATACCCAATGTGTAGACTCTTTATAAAAATTATAGAGTCATTGCGTTATTGTAATATATCTCTGTTCAGAAGATATTATTAGGTACACATTTGTATATCATTAAAAATAATGTATGATAGAATTTTTTGAGAGCATACATCTTACTTTTTTATTCTCAATCTAAGAAAGCATCTTGATAGATTGTGGATATTCAAATATGAATTGATCAGCAATTTATAACTCCCCTTAAAATATTACTTATTTTATCTAATGAAAAATGTATTCAAATAAATTTTAAATGATCATTTAATCTATATTTATTTACTTCATGAACATTTCATAAATCCTAGATAAAATCTTGAATTTAAATCTCCGTCATTGAATAGTATATCATAAGGTTCTATCATAAAACAAAAAAATACCAAATGTTGGTTTTAAAACATAGGGCTTCACATAAATGATGGGTATATGTACCATAAACATGTATCCTCAAATTTAGGGTTGTGGAAGAATTCTTTTCCCTCTTTAAAATGTATGGTTCCTTACATACAAAGGGTTTTAAACCAATTTTTCTATTAATGTAGGGTTGATGATCCATATGTGTTGTTCTAAAATGTGGGTTTCATTCCTTACACAATTCATAACAATGTATGGTTCATTATATACAGGTTGTTTGTAACATAGGGTTTATTCCATATGCACTTCGTTGAATGTAGTGTTCATTACTTATGTTATTCAAACTAATGTAGTATATGAAAAATGATTCCCGAAAATATAAAAAAACATTTCAAACAATTTGAAGAATATTGATTGTAGATAAATTACATCAAAATAAATTATGAATAAATATTTCCATGATTATTAATATCTTTAAATTCAATTAATGTAATATCATTTGTATAACAAACAAGAGTATTTGTTAGAATTAAAATCGTAATGATTTATAGTTTTTTGAACACATTCACATAAGGAAAATCACCAATTAATGGAGAATAAGTAATATATTCATAAGGATTTAATTACATCATTGTATGTATACTATGAATTCATAGTGATGCTCTTCTAACTCCCTAATGCTCCATATATTTTCATGGATGTAATGGATAGTGTCTCTTGAGAGTAAATAAATATATTTGTGGATGTATTTATCGTTGATATTTTGATGTACTATATGAGAAATCAGTAATATGAGGTGCATTGGAATATTTTTCCAATTACATTGGGAATTGGGAAACTATATGTATTGTATAGTAAATATTTTTTAGGGATGGATGAAGTAAAATTTCATGGTGCATGTTATCACCGACAAATGAATATCTATGGACCCTTCTTAGACCAAAGCAATCAATGAGTGGATGAGGCCAAAATTTTTAATTGAGATCTGAACTTTCCATCATCTATCTGGGTATTAACAATGATTTGTGAAGATATTATCATGATTTTGAAACCCAATAAACATGATTATTCAGAAGGGAGTAAGGTTCTTCTGGACCAATAAATTTGAACAACGTTTGAAAGTGTGGAAAATAGGTTTATCCATGCACCATTACGTGCACTACTGACATGTGGTGAAATTATTATGGTATACAATAATTATTCAAAGAAGTTACTAGGCCTTATAATGATGAAAAAATTTTATGTTGTAGCCCAAGAATAAAGGCAAAAGAATATTCATCATAAAAACTACATCAAACATGATCTGGTGTTGGGAGCCATGATTTTCACATTGAAAATACAAAAAAATTATCTATATGGGGATATGTGGTAAATATATTCTAATTTTAAGAACCTTATATATATTATAAGGACTATGTTTTATCCATAAAATACATTTGAACATTCCTAGGAATATTTTCAAATCTAGGCACAGAGAAGACACACGTTTCAGAGGACAACGAGTGTCAAATTAATTTTAAAAAAATATTTAATATATTTTTATTGTGAAATAATTTTTAATTAATTAAAATAGAATAAATCATTAATGGTTGATAATATAATGAATCTAAGGCCATAGTTGACTCTAGAACATGGTGTATAACCAAGGAGCAACCTAATGTTCTTCAGTTGAGGGGGCTTGGATGGGGTGGTCATTGGGGGGTGCGTTGAATAAATTAATTTATTTAGTAACCTTTTTTAATAACTTTATCATAAAATAAATCAGATAAAAGACTTGACGCACGCCTGTCGTGGGGCGTGGCAAAACAATTATTTCATAAGTTAAAATGTAGTAATGTGGTTGACCTAGGATGTCTCCCGAAGAGGAGTGCACACAAAATGGGTTGTCACTTTAAAACGGGGGTAAAAATGTTGTGAACGGAAATTTGAAATTCAAATGATTGAAAAACAATGAAATTTAAAAAGGGTGATTAGGTCGGGGTCGGTTTCCTAATTATAATTCTATCCTTGTTCAATTTAATTCAAACCTCTTCTTCTTAGTTGATTAAAATGAGTTTCCACAATCGTTTCCTCTCACTTCCTTGGTGAAATTATTATTGTGAGAGAAAACCTTACCAAGATCTTGGTTTGGTCAACTCTCCTTCCATATGTAAAATAGTTGTATTGAATATCCTTAATTGAAATGGGCAATTCCCGATCGGGTTTTGTTTATCCCAAACAAACAAGAATATTCACTACACCTTTTACACGCACTGACGATTGTCGAGTACTTCACCACTAATTCCTAGTTTATTCCATCGTATATAAACCAGAAATTAGTGGAGGGAGATATTGATTATTTTACCAAGGCAAAAATAAATAACGGAATTAATATTCAAGAACGATCGCACTTGATTATAAAATCCGCTATAAGAAATTGAAAACAACTTTGAAGAAGAATGAAATTTATTCAATTGCGTTCAAGAACTCAAGCATTACAATGTAGAAAACCAACCCTTCCCCAATCACTCCAAAGGTTTACCCCACCATGGTAAGGGTAATCGAGTTGAATGGGGAAAAAGAAGGAATTACAAAACAATTAAAAAGAAAATAAATAAAAGAGAAAGATGAAAAGTTCTCCTTCTTGGTGTCCCAGAAGGAATGGGATAGAGAATGGATGGTTTGAGGGGGAGGAGCTCTCCTCCTTTTATAGGCAGAATTCGACCCCCGAACGTTGTCGCGTTTTGGACCCCATAAATGACCTCTTCACGCGTTGAGGCCTTCTTCAATGTTGTTCATAATTGTTTTGGCCGTGTCCCCTCAAAATCTCAGCGGATTTGGATAGGTATTCCGAGAGTTATGGCCAATTGCCTCTGACAATTTATTCTGTCCAATCAGAATCATCAAACCGAAAAACACCGTTTTGGACTGAATTAATGTCCCTGAACACGGCCATTTCAGGCGTGGACTCCTTAATGAAACTTGTCCAAAATCTTCTTAACCGTCTATCCACAAACTTTCAGCTCCATTAAAGTCGTTTTGAGCGCGTTATGGATATTTCACTGAACCTTCGTTTTTCTGGAAGAAATTTCCTGGAAGCTTCCTTGGTGTTCCTCAATAATCTTCAACTTCATTGAATTGTTTGGACCTCAAGATGGTAGAATCAGATCCTGGTCCAGAAGACAAAGTTGAAGGAAATTAAATTAGGATTCTAAAGAAATTATAATCATAAAATTTGGATTTATATTTTTTTTGTAAATGACCAAAATACCCTTGTAGTGAAAATCTGTCCAAAATGCAGAATTTGGACATTTTTGCATTTGGGTTCAAAATAACACTAAAACCTAAAAACATGACAATTACCCATCCAATAACATTTTTTTGGGAGTATAAACAATGATATTCAATATAAATTAATTGAAAATATTTGCTCTATCAATTCCCCCACACTTAGCACTTGGACTCCTGGACAAGTAAAAATCAAATCAAATCAAAATCAAAACACATATCAATGAGATCAATCAAATCAATTTCAAGAAAAAGATATCATGCCTCATCAAAAACTGTTATTTCAAGTTCTCCATTTAAGATTTTAATATATTTCCACTTCATTTCTTATCCCATGCACACAAAACACCTACCTCACATGAATTTTCTCTCATCTCACAAATGTAAAGGCTGAACAAGGTTTTTCTCATCCAAACTCACACAAGAGTCACCATAGGTTTGATAAATTCCTACTTCTCCACCCGATGTGAGTCAAGAACATGTGTTTCTCATGAGGACTTTTCAGGGTTGTTCTGTGGCTTCCGGTTGGTAGGATTTAGATGTTAAAAGTTCTGAGGCCGAAAAAGGAAGGCTTGGCTCTTATTGAAGCAAAATTGCAAGATTCTAGTTTTCACTCAAATATGGTCTCCTTCACTTCCCCTTTGTTGAAAATAGGCTCCATCATCATTCAATCAGCTCAGCAGCAAACATTTCAATCTTTTCAAACATGATTTTTTTTAAAGCTCCAGATAGGCACAACATTCTTTTTACATTGGAAGCTCCAGAAAGGCACAACTTCTCTTTTTACATTGGAAGCTCCAGAAAGGCACAGCTTCTCTTTTTACATAAAAGCTCCAGAAAAGGCACAACTTTCAACAGAATAATTTTTCAGCATCACACACATCTCTTACACAATTTATTTTCCACCCAAAGTATAACCAAATGAGGTAGTACACCACAAGACATCTTCCCCCACACTTAAGTTCAACAAGATCATGCAATTTTACTTCAAGAGCAGGTATGATAGAGAAAATTGGCTTGTAATGTGGCTAACCTAACAGGCAATTCATGGATACTAGGGGCTACAATGATGGATAAATGTAAAGGTGGGCCATAATGAAAAAGGATTATTTTGAAAAGGGGGCTTTAAACAAAATAAATGCCTCAATCATTTAAAACACAAGTACCCCAACCCTCAAGTTTTGAAAGGAATAAATCAAATTCTGGTTAAAGCAAGCATGGTCTGGTTCTCTCAAGAAATGAGGTGAATGAAAAGAATATGACAAAAATGGTTCAGAAGCCTCACAGGAAAGTTATTTCAATGATATAGACAGTGAAATATGGCATGGGTTTCAAAAATCAGTGTACTTTTCATGAAATTCTAAAAGATTTGAACTTGAAACAAAGTAATTTCAGCAGTCATTTAAGATCAGTTTCATGAAATATACTGGTTCACTCATTGACATGG
Organism: Viscum album; assembly: GCA_963277665.1. Classification (NCBI taxonomy): domain Eukaryota; kingdom Viridiplantae; phylum Streptophyta; class Magnoliopsida; order Santalales; family Viscaceae; genus Viscum; species Viscum album. The sequence continues at coordinate 1,728,710,813 of OY728140.1, forward strand.
GTTTCAAAAATGGTATTGATAATCATTTTAGCTCAAAATTTTCAGAAACACACCAAAAATTGAAAAATAAACACACAAAAATTTGAAAACACACATTTTTTTATTTTTTTTATTTTTGAAAACATACATTTTTATTTTTGAAAACAAACATCAAATAAAAATCCTATACTACAAAGGTTCCCTCCCCCACACTTAAATGATGCAGTGTCCTCGATGCATTCAAGTGGATTTAACAGGTAAGAAGATTTCTGATTGAATCACAACAGCAAGAAAATGTGAAGGAGAGGTACAACCTGATTTATTCACAATGCAACATTGAGTTTCCTCCTAAGTGTTGCACTTTTAAAGCCTACAAATAAAAGAACAAAAGTAAACATAAGATATTTATTAAAAGAAATGAAAATAGAAATAGGATGAGAATAGAAGGATAAATCTTGGTTTAATCCCCCAAGTGGGCCCTGGGTTTTGACTGCCTCCAGAGGGGCAGTTGTAATTGATTATCCCCAATCTGATGGTGGATGAGGTTTCTTTGATTTGAACCACCACATGTGGCTCTTCCCAGCTTTCATTTCATTGTTCTTATTGAGGAGGACTCCATAGATAGAGTACACCATATCCACCCCCTTCTCAATGTGGTACACCATGCATGGTGGGGGTAGGATGAAGTACAGAGCCTCCTCCTTCTTGGGTTCCGCATGAACAACATCATCTTTAATCTCTAGTGGTTGATGAAGGTATGATACATCTGGGGAAAAATCAAAGGGAATGTCAGAGTTTAATTCTATTTGAAAAAAATTAAAGCATGAAGAATCAATATCAAATTCTTCCCTTTCAAAGTAAGTATCTTGTGTCACATTTTCCACCAGAAAATCCACTTTTATCTTCTCTTGTACTCCCTCCATTAAATTTTCAACAGGTTTGGGGAGCACCAGATGTTCCTCTTCAGATGCATATTCTCCCTCCAAGGAAATACAAGTGTTGGATGAATCTGAAAAATTAAAACAAGGGGAGGTAATACTCAATTTAGTTTCAACAAAATCAAAAGATAATGAGTTTATGAAAAGATTAACTCCCTGATCTTGTTTGGCTTCAATTGGTTCTTCAATGGGAGGTGGCTCTTGAAGTTGAATTTCCGTAGATAGAGGTAGGTAGTCAGACTCCTCTATCTTCTCTTCAAATTCCACTGATTGGTTGGTTTCTTCCTTCAATGTTTCTGAATCATCTACATTATGAGGAATAGTTGGCTCAAGAAGTTCCTCGCACTCATTCCAGAAGTTATCCAGATCCTTTTGATCTCCCATATGTATTTCAATTGATAAATCTTCTTCATCAATCTTATCCAACATTGATTGAGATGGGATCAATGGATCTTCTTTTAATTTCATCAAGGCCTCCATGGGTTCTTCAACTTGAAGGATTTGTGAGGATAATTCTTCCATCAATTGTTCTGGTTCTGGTTCTGGTTCTTGTTCTGGCTCCAGTTGTGGATCCTGGGATGCATGTACTTGTTCCGCTATCCACTGTATTGAGGTCTCTAGGTTTTGAACTTTTTGACTAATTCTTTCAAATTGGGATTCAATATCCTTGTGAACTTCTTCTTCTTGGTGTTTTACATTGATCATTTCTGGATAAAAATCTGGAAAATACTCCTGAAGTTCAATTAATTCTCTTGCCAAACCCTCCAACACTGGGTATTCGAGGTTCTCTTTAAGGTTTTCAATGAGATCCTTGAATTCTTCCTCTATGATGATTTTGATTCGAGCTCCTAGAATTTGTCTGGCCAAGAAAGAAACTTTATAATCTATAGACCAAGGTGACTCAATAATTGGTTCTTGCACTGGTGGGTAATTATTCCATGAATTAAAAAAATAATCATTTGAAAACAACATGGTAAAAGATTTTTTTTAATTGAAAAAATCAAATATTAACAATTAGTTTGTGGCACTACCTCCCCGGCAACGGTGCCAAGTTTGACGCACGCCTGTCGTGGGGCGTGGCAAAACAATTATTTCCTAAGTTAAAATGTAGTAATGTGGTTGACCTAGGATGTCTCCCGAAGAGGAGTGCACACAAAATGGGTTGTCACTTTAAAACGGGGGTAAAAATGTTGTGAACGGAAATTTGAAATTCAAATGATTGAAAAACAATGAAATTTAAAAAGGGTGATTAGGTCGGGGTCGGTTTCCTAATTATAATGCTATCCTTGTTCAATTTAATTCAAACCTCTTCTTCTTAGTTGATTAAAGTGAGTTTCCACAATCATTTCCTCTCACTTCCTTGGTGAAATTATTATTGTGAGAGAAAACCTTACCAAGATCTTGGTTTGGTCAACTCTCCTTCCATATGTAAAATAGTTGTATTGAATATCCTTAATTGAAATGGGCAATTCCCGATCGGGTTTTGTTTATCCCAAACAAACAAGAATATTCACTACACCTTTTACACATACTGACGATCGTCGAGTACTTCACCACTAATTCCTAGTTTATTCCATCGTATATAAACCAGAAATTAGTGGAGGGAGATATTGATTATTTTACCAAGGCAAAAATAAATAACGGAATTAATATTCAAGAACGATCGCACTTGATTATAAAATCCGCTATAAGAAATTGAAAACAACTTTGAAGAAGAATGAAATTTATTCAATTGCGTTCAAGAACTCAAGCATTACAATGTAGAAAACCAACCCTTCCCCAATCACTCCAAAGGTTTACCCCACCATGGTAAGGGTAATCGAGTTGAATGGGGAAAAAGAAGGCATTACAAAACAATTAAAAAGAAAATAAATAAAAGAGAAAGCTGAAAAGTTCTCCTTCTTGGTGTCCCAGAAGGAATGGGATGGAGAATGGATGGTTTGAGGGGGAGGAGCTCTCCTCCTTTTATAGGCAGAATTCGACCCCCGAACGTTGTCGCGTTTTGGACCCCATAAATGATCTCTTCACGCGTTGAGGCCTTCTTCAATGTTGTTCATAATTGTCTTGGCCGTGTCCCCTCAAAATCTCAGCGGATTTGGATAGGTATTCCGAGAGTTATGGCCAATTTCCTCTGACAATTTATTCTGTCCAATCAGAATCATCAAACCGAAAAACACCGTTTTGGACTGAATTAATGTCCCTGAACACGGCCATTTCAGGCGTGGCCTCCTTAATGAAACTTGTCCAAAATCTTCTTAACCGTCTATCCACAAACTTTCAGCTCCATTAAAGTCGTTTTGAGCGCGTTATGGATATTTCACTGAACCTTCGTTTTTCTGGAAGAAATTTCCTGGAAGCTTCCTTGGTGTTCCTCAATAATCTTCAACTTCATTGAATTGTTTGGACCTCAAGATGGTAGAATCAGATCCTGGTCCAGAAGACAAAGTTGAAGGAAATTAAATTAGGATTCTAAAGAAATTATAATCATAAAATTTGGATTTATATTTTTTTGTAAATGACCAAAATACCCTTGTAGTGAAAATCTGTCCAAAATGCAGAATTTGGACATTTTTGCATTTGGGTTCAAAATAACACTAAAACCTAAAAACATGACAATTACCCATCCAATAACATTTTTTTGGGAGTATAAACAATGATATTCAATATAAATTAATTGAAAATATTTGCTCTATCAAGACTCAAGTCATAAATTCAATATATACATTGAGTTGTTAATGTATTATTTTTCCAAGGCACAGATTAATGTTGGTAAGTACAAGGCATTCAAATGAGGTGGTTGTTGGCATGGGTGGTTAGTTAAAATAAATAAATAATTTATTTATTTTAAATTTAATGAAGTAAAATTATTTCTTCTATCAATATTATTCTATGGGAAATTGGTAGGGTTAGTGGAATTTCACTTGGATAGTTGAGAGAATATTCTACCACTTCTTTATTTGCGAATTAAGATGGGATGATGACCAACTATTAGATCATAGTGAATTGATAGTTATTGAAAACAATAGATCATTGTCATCACAAAAGATGTATTATTCATAGATGATAAATCCAAAAAAGTGGTTAGAGTTTTCAATTTTGATTTGTTCCCCTATTGATTAACTACATTATCACAGTCAATTATCCCTCGTTGATCTGCATTAACACAATCATTTTCAATAGACTATGAATCAAAATATTTTATCATTTCAATTTATTTCCTGTTGTTATAGGTTTATCCCCACATTTCTCTTATAAAAAATTGTTGGAAATGGACTCATGGAAAATGATTCTTAACACCATTGTTATTGGTGAATTTCCCCCTCAATTATTCGGGTTCTTCAACATTGGTCCATGGGTCATGATTCAACATTTCCAGGGTAGGTTCAATCTTAGATGAACCCATGGATTCATTGTGGGAGAAAAATGACATGCATATCTAGAGTGGGAATGTGGATTGATAAATGATTGGGATTATGTTTGGTGAATGGATTGGATTGGCATAGTGGGTGTGGGTTTAGTGATAGGATGTAGTTTTTAATTGGGTTGATAAGCCCCATTTTCTTTTTAGTGTTAAATAATGATTTCCACTATGATGAGGTTTGTTTCTATAGGTGGTCATGTGTAGGATCTCCTAATTGATTCTTCTCAACATGAATGTAACAGTGGATATGATCTGATCATCGACAAGCTGTTCAGTAATGGTCACTATGGGGAGCCTAATATACTATTATATATATTTATATTTATGGTGATGAGTTAATAGTATTAATGGATGATTTATTATTATTATTTAATTATAAAATAATAAAGGTGAAAAAATGGGGGTGTGGTTAAAAATGTTAAATGGAATTTGTTTTTGAAAATTAAATTTAAATGATATTAAAATTTTGAAATTATATAAAACTATGAGTCATATAGAGTGTTGGAGGTTTTTAATGGTGGAGATATTGGTGGAATAATTCCCATTTTATGTTTTATTATAGTTATACAATATAATAAAGGTACATAAATTATGTGAGATTGAATTTTATTAATGGAAAGGGGAGGATACCATTTATGAGATTAAAGTGGAGGAGCATAAAGGCTATGTGGGATAATTAGGGTTATGTGAGAGGAATTACACCTTCATTTATTATTTTATAATAATAATAAGGTTATTAATGACAGAAAATAATAATATTATTCTTATCAAAACACCCTTTCATTGTAAATTTCTAGTTCATTGTACGATTAATGAATTACAAGTGGTAGAATGAACCTAGAATTGATACAGTCTCTTTAAGACTGATGCTGCATAAATTCTCATACTTGTTCATCCGGTCAATAAAACACCTTAAAATAATAATGTAACTATTATTTCCATGTCTTGAATATGGAATATCTCCCTTATATGTTGTCAGAATGAAGAATCATTTTCAACCATGTGTCCCTGAAATTAAATAAGGTGGTTAAATAAAAATTTTATGTATATAATTCAAACATATGACTTGATCCCATAAAATATCATTTGAGCATGATGCGATGATATTGACATTTTAACCTGGTGTCCGATTGAGGTAGGTTAATAGACTATCATGGTCATTTTTATAGGATGATCTCAATGGTCTAATCCAATAAGATATTTTGAACCATTTAAAGAGGGATATTAGTGAAAAAACATTTTTTCTTTAGACTGATGTCGAGCCATGTGAGTTAGTCAGGGTTTTGTGAAATACAGATTACGTAGAATCCTAATACACCATGTAGTGCTACATAGATCTCAACCCATGTACTGATGAGGAAAACACTAGGAAGAATATTATGACCACATGCCAGGTGGATTCCAATCATGTCATGACTCTATATGTGATGAAACTTCAAGACTCTCTATTTCAATCATTTGAACTCATATTTTTACTCATGAGTTGCCTCTCCTAAGTGTTTTTTGGATTATAACACAATAGTGTCGTCAGTTGTGAATTTGGAGTTACAATGTGAAATGTTCCAATAACAAAACCTATCAGAGGTTATGCTTGATGATGTTTTTGATCAAGTAGGATCACGAGAGACTTCATCATTAGTGGAATCCCCTATAATATTTGGTGAGAGTCATCCATAGTTGCTTCAAAGTGGACCCCATTAATGGTTATAAAACATGAACTCAATGTCCTAGAGTGGGAGTAGTTTTTTATAGAAAGGCACGATTCCTAGACAATTATAGTGGAACCTCCATCAGCACAGGTGCATGTCATCTACCTTTTATGTGGAACCCCCTATCTGCATAGGGAATCAGTCCTCGATTAACATGGTGTAACCCCTATTTTACGAGGGGGAAGGCCCTCAAGACACTATAGTGGATCCCCCAATATTATGGGTGCAGGTCCTCTATATCTACGATAATAGTGGAACCCCCAAGATGCACTAGGGTCAGGGTCCACTATTCTAATTTTACCCACATAGTTGTGTGACCTAGTGATGAGGTGTGATTTGATGTAGTGTTGAACCTACAATAAATTGGAAAAATTTCCCCACTAAGATTCTATTTTATAAATAATGTAATCCTTGTGGGAAAGTCAGTACAACCAAAATTGGATAGTTTCAAAGATGGGATATTGTCTTCCATTGACTTGTATGTTACAAGATGACATAATGGATTCTATGAATCAATGATGGACCTTTTTTAGGAACATTTAGTTAATAACCTTCTGTGAGAGGCGAAAATGATTGGGGTAATCTATGTGCTTCTTGTATTTAGATTCTCGTGGTTGGATGAGTCTACTCTTTTTATTTAGGTGGGAAAGACTCATTGTGTAGTTCATCTACTCAGTGTGTTGAGTGCCTTGTTCATTGATGAGACTACTCTTATAGTTGGGTTGATCTCTGAGTTGGATGTCCCCTAACACTCTCATTTGGGATTATGTGACTTCTCAATTAAATATTATTTCTTTTAAATTCAACCATTTTATTTTAGAAAACATCGTTATAGGATACGTCATGATGCACATGTTTGGACCCATTCTTTTCATGTTTAGCTTCTCATGGTTGGATGAGTCCACTCTCTTTCTATAGGTAGTGAAGACATGATGATATGTTAATATTCTCATAGTGTCACTCTCATTGTGTTTGGATGAGTTTTATTTCACTCACTCATTGGGTAGAGATTTAATCTATCACTGTATTATATTCTATAAACTATTTCATATTCAATTTTATCTCTTACTAATCCCCCTTCACTATTTTGTGGTGTTCTACTGGGTATGTTTATATACACCCCCATTCACGCGCTCCTCCCTCATATGTCATGTATTTTATAGATCGTGGAATGGTCGATCATGATATCAAATGATTTATGGGATATATGGTTCTCAGATCAGTTATGGTAGTCATATAATTGGATAAATGATATTGGATATATCATATGATTACTCTTTTTTAGTTTTTTTAGATTGGGAAATATTTTTGGTTGGTCGTGTATTTTATCCTTTTTTCAGTTTATGCTACCTTACCATTGTTCTGTCTAGTGGTTCATTCGTGTTTGGATTATTTTATAGACATTTTGAATATTTTATACTTTCCCGCTTCTTTTTTTATATAATTTCTTGTGTGTTTTAATTTACATAGGAATTGTTCACCCCATGTTAGTTAGGACTTCGACACTCATCTTCACCTACTGTCTTATAAAGGAGGGGTTGGGGAAGTTGCAGATTCTTCTTTTCTTGGGTCAGTTCGTAACATATATTTCCATAAATGGATCTTAATATGTAGTACGAAATATGTTTAGATATCATTAAGGATTATGATTGCTCAATCTACCACCATCCAGGAAAATAGAATCAAGTGGAAGATGATCAATGTAGAAAGGATCCTTAATCATTATTAAATTTGAGAATTGATAAGGGTCCAATAATATTATATTTACAAGCATGGAAAAGGGAATAATTAGTGATAGAACGTGATCAATTATTTTTCAATTTATTTCTCTACCGTACCAAATGGTGAAAATAATTGATACTAAAATAAGTGATGATAAAATTTAGAAAAATTGGTTTCTATGAGAAATGGGAAATTCACAATGTTAAAAATATATGAGGAAGGAGTTGAATTATTTGGGTCATGAATATATGTACCATCTAATCTATACCAATATAAAATGATTCTTTATGATGCACAAAGATCAACCTTCTCTGTTCACGTATGGGGAAAAAAGTTGTATCATGATCTTGGAGATAACTATTGGTTGATCAAGAAAAAGAGAGATATCAATGAATATAAATCAATATTCATGTTATGTTAGTAGGTGAATAATGGTTGAAATAATTATATGGGGATGATGCGACCATGACACGTACTAATATAAAAATAGGAAAACGTCACCATTGAATTTGTCCCCAAACATCCGAATACAGAAAGAAGAAATAATTCTACATGCTTCATTATGGATCATATCACAATGAAATATTAGTTACTGAGAATTCGTGTGGACTTCTCACTAGATAAAATTCATTATATTTATTTTAGAGGTGTGGAAGGGCTGCATAGAGTTCCACTATCAATTTTATCTGACCAATATCTAAGATTCACCTCCATGTTCTGGAAAAGTCACCAACATTCTATGAACAATGATATGAACTTCAATAGAACATTTTATACTCAAATAGATGTCAAATATTAGTTGATTATTCATACATTAGAACAAATGTTGAGATATTGTTCAGTAGATGATAATGGAAAATATGACCAACATCTACATTTGTTTGAGTTCACATAAAACAAAAATTTTCACTTCTTTAACCAAATTTATCCAAATCAAGAACATATTGTTAAAATATAAATAACACAATATTTCTTGATCTAATTCAGTGAATTGATTCACCTAGGAAATAAAATTCTCAATGAGATGGTAGAAATTGTGAAAACCATTCAGCATCATATCTATGCTTCCAAAAATCTACAAAATAACTATATAGACAATAATTGATGAGGCTTTGAGATTAAGTATGGATGGATGTTATTCATCCAAATATATCCATACATTATAATAATTATATTTGGGATGAATGGAAGGAAAATACCTATGTACATCTGCACATTTGAGATTATTGATCATGTTGGAGAAGTGTCCTATTGACTAGATGATGCACCTACCATATCTCAATTATAATATGTTTTCCATGTTTCCTACATGGGGTGGAAAATACCAGATCCCTCACATGGACTAAATTTGAGGGTCGTACAATAGGTGAACAAACACTCGTATAAAGACCAGTTGATGAAGATCTGGAACTGTATCGACAATGTTCTATGCAACAAGACTACTGAGTTGGTCAATGAACTCTGGTGAAGCCATATGTACTAAGAGGAAAAATGGGAACCATATGAAATGATAAAGGATATGTACATTCACTTATTTCACCTATAGTATGTAAAATAGTATTTCAATGTGAGATTTTATATGGGGATTTAATTTAAAAACCATTAATTTTATCATTTTGAATTCATGTCTTATAGTTATATCATATAGGAAAAATCACATCAAATTAAATAAATAACGTAATAAAAACATTATAAATGTATAATTAATAATATAAGAGGCTTTAATAAAAAATAGCATACTTTTAAAAAAGTAATAGTAACATGACCATTGGAATAGTAAAGTGTCCATTGGGAATAGAAACATGGCTAATAATTTAGTAACTATACCTATGAAAGTACAAATAATGTTTATAAATATTATGAATGAATATGTTATATATTTATATATTTTTTTAAGTATAAAAATGTTTTAGAAATTAAAAATTAATCATTGGATTTTTAAATGTCATAAATCCTAAATTCTAATTTTATAATTTATATAATGATTTAAAATTAAATATATATCAACAATATAGATTCATATATTAATATTTAATTTTTATATGATTATACGATAATTTTTTATACTATAAATACTTTTTCATAGTGTCTTAAAATTTTTCTTAATTTTACAATTGTAATTTATATAATAAATTATGATTTTAATTAAAGATTAAAATTATAATATTTACAAAATTATTTTCAAAAAATGGATTACATATTTTTTCAACATGTTAAAAAATATTATGGATAATTTCAGGTTATGAAAAGAAAATATATTTTGGTGAAAAATGAAATATAGTAATTTAAACTATATGACAATTAAATGAATTATTTAGTCATGGTTGATGTATAGATGAGGTAAAAACCCATTTAATTGAACACTTATGAACATTTTTCTATAATTTTTCTTGGTATTCAAAATTATTGATAGTCTTGATCCAAAATAATAAACTAATTAATTAAATAATCAATGACACCCCTATCCTCCCATTATAAATACCATCCCTCAACAACTCTAATCCCATAACCATATGATCGTGAACATTGTCCAAATTCTAACCAATAATAATCCAAATTACCTAACCCAAATTTAAGAGACTTCTTTCCCACAAAATAAAAAACCTAATTTCCATATGATAGTTATCAATGAGAAGATGTTCAATAGGTAAAATCCTCATTCATTTTATTTTAATTTATTTATAATTTCATTTAATTTCTTATTATATCCTCACTACACAATAATATTTTACATTATAATTATAGTATGTAAAAGTATACTAGAATATTATTATTTAAATGGTATAAACATCCTAAAATCAATTCTATTTTTTTATCTTAGAAACAATAACATCATCTGTGATGCGTTAATTGGTCACCTTTGTGGACGCTGATTTTGTGTTTTCTATTAACACCTTCAAGGATAGTCATAATTTTTTTGTGGTTTCAAAATATTATATCATGTATTTTAAAACTTATTTAATTTTCTATAAGTATCATATAAATGTAATATTATATATTAAAAAAAAACTTGTTAGTGAGGATCGAAATCCCCCCCAATGTAATCTAAACAATTAACATCAACAATTTTTTTTAATGAATCATCCTCCTTTAACAAATAAAATGATTTAATAGGAAATTTAAAATAATTTATTAATATTAATACAATATAATTCCAGTTATATGGTTTTTTATTCCATTTAATAATAAATTTTATTATTATACATTATCTAACCAATCATGAAACAATGAAATGAGGACCCCCATAATGATGAAATTAAATTCCACAAGTTAAGGAAAATTTTCATAAATGAATATAATAAAATTATAATTAATAAAATCACTACATAAGAGGTTATTAATTAATTAATTAATTAATTAATTTGATTATTTATGAAATTAAGTACTAGTTTATAAAAATTTCTTGACAGAATGTAAGGGATCTCTTATATCATACCAACTATCCTTGGGTTATGAAATCACTCTCTGTAAACCAAGGAAATTCTTAATTATTATAATATAATTCTTATATATTCTATGTATATATTCTATACATATGTATCAAGATCAATTTAACCTTATTTTACATCCAAACACATCTTTTATAATATTTTCATCACTATTCTTCCTGATAAGCATGCAAAATTAAATGAAACTTCTATATTTCTAACACATTATCAAGTACACACCATATTCTATTTTAAGACAACATTTTTTTTATAAAATCCGAAATTTTATCCAAAAATTTATCTTTGTTCATTTTTCATTTTATACAAACAATTATATCATTTCCCTTTTTAAGGACTCATAAATCTTTTTCCTTAAACCAGAATAATGTGGATCCTTTATAATGTTTTTTAAATAGTATTTTAATTTTGTTAACATTTTTTGGAAACAATTTGTCATGATATATTCTTATTTTTATTTATTAATTACCAATTATGATTCTAATACATTATTTAATTTAAATCATTTTGATATATACCTTTTTATTCATTATGACATGATTGTGATACACATTTTATTCCAATGTTAACACTTATGTGTACTCCATAAGCCTGAACACTCAATGTAACACTTAGAAATGAAAATTTTAATATATGAACACAAAGGTATCACATAAATGCATTTTTAACATTTTTTTCTCAGGATATTTTATTTTTGGATAGAGTGTAAACATGATTCTTTTATGACACTTCATACACCAAGTGATAATGTCTTGGAAATTATCCTTGAATCAAGTTTATATCATCATGTATATTGCTTACACATTCTAATGTTTCCATGATTAAATTATCCCATTATCTATATGTTATTCTTCATTCTGTTAAGTCTTGTTTTTCCTTTTTTGTCATCAATTTATGACTTCTAACACATATTCTATGAATTATTTGTAATTTTCACTTTTTGGTATTTTTATCTCATATATTTTTTCTATGTTTTACATAGGTTATACCATGTAAATATTAGAGAAGAAATTATTTTATGATATCATTATGGATATTTAGTAGAATAATGTTTTCTTTTACATTCGGCCTACCAAAATATGTACCTAATTTTCCAAAGACACTAGAATTTGTGGTCCTTGTAATTTATTTGATGGTTAATTGTGAATAAAATAATTCATTAATATGTTTATAAAGTTTAGGGTTGTTATATGAATTATTTTAAAATAATTTCATAAAATCCACTTTCACTTTGAAAATAATTATGAAAAATACATTTCTCGAGACACCTATGTGTCATAACAAGAATATTTGAACAATGATTTTAAAAAATTTATATAAAGTCTCGCATTATTTGTAAACTAATACCAAATCCCACTTTAGAATAAACCAGTTTTGAAAAAATATTTTTAAATACAAATAAATAAATAAAACCATAATTCATAGTTTCAAAAACAACAAATAATTCCATAAAATTCATATTTTCAAATGAATCATTAAAACAAGTTTTAAGATTAGAATTTTTCTTGAAATATTCTTTTCAAACATAATATTATTTTAAAAACACATCTAAACAACTTCCATATACCATAAAATCCTATTTATTTCTTATATGAAAATTAAAAATATTTTTGGATAATCTTAGAATAACGTTTTTCCAAAAAAATATTTTCATAGGTATAAAAAGATATTAATGATTTTACTATGTGACAGCTCTAATATATCCTATAATAATATCCTAGGACAATATTTATGGGCTCAATATTATTTTTTAAAACATTTTTCGTAACTACGCAACTCTGGTTCTTTTATACATAATCCTAATACTCAATGAATCCTGAAAAATATCTATTGTATTTCAATGGGGCTGAAATTCCAACATTGAATGTAAAAATACACCAGAATAACAAAATCCAGGATCAAAATTCATAACTAAAATCCCAACTAACCATTGACACTAATTCTTTATCATGAAAGGATTCAATTATTCACCCATGCATGAACCCCTCCATTTTTTTAAAACTCTATCTCTATATTTCCCAAATTACAAAATAATTAGAGGTCTTAATAAAATTTAATAATAAGGAACTATAATCAACACAACCTACTAACCAATACGATCTATGACACGACTTGATTTGATTTTAAATATCCCAATGCTATCCACTGATTCCTCGTTATCATAATGAATCAATGTTGGAATGATTTACCATTGAATAATAATAAAAAAAGTATAAAATTTATCAAGAATTTAGAGTGGAATTCAAAGAATTTATTATTACATGTATGAGTAATAAATAGTTTTATATAAATAAACAAGCCAAACATGGAATAAAGAAAAAATAACTAAATGAGGCATAATCAATGAATGTGATCCCACTCATTCTTAAATGAATGAATCATTATCAGTAATAATACACAATAATTTCTTAATATAAATATTACATGAAACGGAAATACATCACAAGAAATAATATATTAAATGATAAAAATAAAATATAAATAATGAAATTGGTGATATACATGAATTTTAAAATAATGTATCCAACAAAATGAGCCACCACCCTAAATCTCTATGTGTATTATGGTCACTCACCACATTAACACATTAATCAATTGATTAACCAAATGGTGTATAAAATGAGATCACAACCTATTCACCAATATACAAGAAAAGGTACACATACACACTAAACAATGAGCTCATTTATTGTGTGAGCTAAATAGGACAAGCTTGATTTCACTAATGAGTTTATGAAATTATTTAATTATAAATTTTTTAATTATTGTTCTAATAACATATATAAAGTCATTTATCAGTTACAATGTATAATTATAACTAGTTTCATATAAATATATATTCTGAATCACATAAGAAAACATTTTTTGGGAATGAAAAAATCACAGTATAAAACAATGTTTTAAAACTCAATTCAGAATATCCTTTAAAACATTCATTCAAGAATCCAATTTTTATTGACCTATGGCTAGAATCCACCTTTGAAAAGGGAAAATAATTTAAAATTCCCATATTTCATACTTACAGGATATTAAATGAAAAAGACATGTTCCTTAATTATAAAAAAATGTCATAAAAATTATTTTCTTAAATAATTTGTAAACTAAATTACATCAAATAGAATGAATTCATGTAAATGAAATTCACCATTATATGAAGGAAGAAGAATATAAATAAGAAATAATGAGTTAAATGTCTCCTCTAGTACAAGACGAAAACGAGAGGATAAAATGAATGTTTACCACATGAATCTATATGATAATACCACCATTAGTTAATAAGTTTCATGGGAAACTCCCTAGGTCATAAAATAAGGTGATACCAGAAAACATTCAAAGGATTAATATATAATCCTATATATTATTACTAAAAATATAATATCCCAAGTCAATATCTTAGTTTTATTGAGTATTTAACCTAATATGGAAGTAATTTATCTCTGGGGATGCTAGTTAGTAAGAAATTTCATCTAGTATAGTATTAATCTAGATCCCTCTCTTAGAATCCTCAAGTTCCATTGACATGTCAAATTACATATGAAAAAAAAGACAAATGGTCATTACAATAATCAATAAGAAAAAAAAACAGTAAATCAAATCTCACCTCAAACAACCTCAAACATTGTATCCCATTTTCACATCCAACAAAAATCAAATTTAAATCGGATTATCAAAAATAGGGGAGAAGATTATAAAATAAGTGGAAAATACTCGGGGTCCAAAACCAGGTGTATTACAATAAATGTTAAATATCTTTAATTAAATATGTTCCTAACATAAATTTGAAAAAAATATTGAATGTCATGTTTCAACCATCATTTGAAAACCACATAATATTCAACACTTGGAAACAATGCCTAACATAATTAATAGTAAACTATATACTAAACATTCTATTTGATTGAAAAAAAAACATGCTAATATGGATTATACCATTATAAAATTATAATGGGGTACAATATTTCATTTATCATCCAAATCAGTTCAATAGATCCTCATGTATTTTTTCCAAAACACAGCACCAAAATAATTTATTTCAAAATAAATACATGAACATTAATAAAAAAATATTACATTCCATGTCTAGAAATCATTTAATACATTTTATAAATACATCAAATGAATCATATATAGATATACCATGATTGGAAATAAAATATATAAATTATATGTAATTAAGAAATTCTTAAATAAAGGAATCAAAAAATAATACCTCCATTGATCATTAAGAAACCACTCACCATTGGTTTTCAAAGAACAACATCGGACGAATATCACCATTACAAGACCTAAAAATCTAAATCAGGATAATTATAACCATAAAAAAACATATATCAAACTTTTATCATAATTAGGGTTTTTGGGGGGAATGAAAACCAAGTGGAATGGAAATAGGGAGGTCATAAGAATACAAATTACAAAAAAAATCATTAAAATTTGTATACAAATTAAATTAAATGATTGAGGTAAAAAATACAAGGAAGAAAGAGGCATAGTTAAATCTAGGACTCTTTAATATAGTATTAAGGAATGAATGAAAATCGATGTATTCCATGGGTTAAAAATGATAGGGGTTCAAAGGTTATTAAATAATATAAAAAAATTGGCATACTACCTCATGATTTGAACTTACATGTCACAATGTGAAATACCTATCAAGATACAAAACATTGCATCACTATATGGGTCAAAACATAGTACATGTCCTACGTGAATAATTGAGGATCTTGAGCCAGAGAACACCATTTTGATAACACTCTTATTCTGGAGGCAGCTGACCACCATCATAACATTTCAAAAGGGAGATTGATACATTAGAGTTAACATATGTAATTGTTGAATCAATTTCTCATGATTATGTGAAAATATCCAAATTTTACTCCTACTTATGCATAATGGTGTGATTATATATGCCTATATATTGACCTCCCAAATTGAAAAATATTATTGGAAATTAATTACTACCAAATATATCCTCATCAATCTGTGATTCCCTTTCCACATTGGGATCCTTAATTAGCCCATTATCAAAATTATCATTGAGAATAATGGTCATGTTATGATACATTTATGATATAATGTGACCTGGATGTATCCAAAACTCTTGAAAAAAAGAAAATATCAGTAATATTAATATAATATACAATTATATAATATTTTATACAATAGATACATTTAGTGGAAATAGTAGTTAATAATTATATATCATTTTTCATGCCCTTTAAATAGGAAAATCATTTCTACAATACATTTATCAAACATGAAATAATAATATATTTATATAAATAGATAAATATCATTATTATATTCATTCATTAAATTAATAAATAAATATTATATTCAGTAAACTCATGAATAAATATTTTTTTAATATTCACAAAAATATATAAATATTTATATTAATCTATTCGATATCTACGTGAACAAATAAATATTTATTTATTTATTACCTTGTGAATAATAAAGAAGAAAAAATAAATATTTTATTCACTGAACAAATGAATTAAATTTTATTTTCTTATTCAAATCATATATTTTAAAAGTGAATATATCTGGGGAACAAATTTATTTCATCAAAAATATTTGAATAGTTATAAAACTACAACTGTAGAAATTTATTTATTATTATCATTAAATTCATATAGAATTAAACTACGATTATAGATACAATTAATGTATAACCATCGAATAATAATTCTCAATGGCCTTAGGTTAACATATAAGATTTCCACGATTATTCTCTAGAAACATTTCAAAGAATCCATATAGAAAGAAGTTAAAGATCTTTAAAAGAACAACCTATTATGAATGATTCCATGTAATATAATCTATTTTTATCTATATTTAATCTAGTATGTTATAGAAATGTTTGTTTTTCCTTGACTCTCAAAAATGAATGCATTGATGAATCTACAAGGAAATGGATTTAGTTAGATAGATTTATTCTAATTAATGTACCAGAGAATCCTTCTTCTATTAAATATAAAGGGATAAATTCTTTCGTGACATATTTTATTAATTTCATATCAATTATAACGCACCCACAACCCTTTAGTGAGCATAAGTATTCACATTATTCATAAATCCAAAAAACTATAAATTTTTTGATATAAATTATTAATAACATAAATTACTATGGATAGATACACATGTACATAAATAGGAATATCCAATCATACATATAACATGTGGAATTTCTATTAATGGGTTTATCTTCATAACATCCTTACATAGAAATTTCCATGCGGTAAATTCCATTAAATAATTATATATTCATATGTGCCTTCAATATCTAATAGTGATACATAACTTGTGTCACAAAAAATTGATTTCATAGAGAACAAAATGAATAATTTTAATAAGATTAACATATTATTTCTTTTTTCTCATTATACTAGGAAAATTTTATAAAATTTGAATGAGACCAATACTATAAGGAAATTGTCCCATTAATGTTATGCATTATAAATTCATCATGGGATAAGATATTTATTAATATTATAGTAATAAAAATTTAAAAATGTACTTAGTTCAATGACACAAACTTCAAAACACTCCCATATGTACTGGAAAAACTACTAACTGATAACATGTTATCTCTCATATTACTAACATGACTCATGTTAGGTTATTACATTTCATATATGTCTTTAGTGTTCGCATGTTCCAATTCTGCTTACTTAGACTTTACACGATTGAAAAAATTCTTCATATGGTAATATTAATGGTCAGTTGTATCTATACTATAAAAAAATTTATATAATTCTATAAACATTTCCTTTAATTTATTAGAATATATATTATGATTATAATTTAAAATATTTTAATAAATAAGAAAATCTATAATAAATCACTATAAATTAGATTACAAAGCTACATAAAATGCCACAGTGTGCTCAGAATATATATATATTAGTGAAAACCAATAGCTTAAAAAAATAACAATTTTATATAACCTTATCTTTAAAAATATACTAGATCAATTTTATCTAAATAAATAATTTTTTTATCCCATGTATATCTATTATTCCCACTTATCAAATAACCATGAACTATCACATCATTATTTCTCATGTAATGTCTGATAGTTATTATTGTTATAACAATCAATTCACCTAATTATTTATTATTTTCACAATATACATTACTCATAAGAAATGTAAAACTATAAAATATATAATGGAACACATGATAGATTAAAATCACCCAAGCACATAGGATTTCATTAATCAACAAATAATAAAGTGAACTAGATACTTATAGCCCATTACATCTTGAGTTTTGGGTGTTGGGAGCCTTGAGAAGGGCCTTGGTAAGGGAGGGAGGATATATAGTTAATTATGGATGTATAGATGGTGATCAAGGTTCTAACACATGGTTTCATGTTTTTTAATGTTTCATTGTGTGGAATCATTCCATTTACATGCATTTATACTATGTCTAATTCATGACATGAATTTTTCTTAACATAATTAATTTTAATGGTGTATTTATTAATTATTTTCTATTTGATGGTTCTATGGCCTAAAATGATCAATTGATAGTACCAAATACCTCTGTATTTGTTTCATATAGATATATATATTTTAATGGATGTGAAACACATGAGGATGATATAATGAACCACCCATTCGAGTTATGAATGTGATATTTTAATGCAATTAATAAATTCTATTATCCCGCCAAAATTCCTTATTCACCATTAAGATCACTCAAACTTGAAAAAACTCCCAAGATGACTTAAAAACCCAAATAACCTCTAATATCTTGCATCATACCTTTTCTCTTGAATTCCTATATATATTATTCTATGTGTGTTTACCTTTTTTATCTCTGATTTATTCAATATTTTTATAGTTTTCAAAGAGGCTTTGTGTTTTGGAGTTGGGGTTTAATTTTGATATGATTTTCATGAGGCATTGTAATGTTTGATATTATATCAAATGTACATTATGGATTTTTTTGGCACTAATAGCTCCTCCTCCATTTCTTTTCCCTTGTGTAATGAATCAGAAATCTTATTCTAATTTAGGAAATTCATTACATCTATATTTTATGTGATTCCCTAGATTTATAATTAATTTTAATTCCATTGGGTTAGTGGTATTAATTTAGATAATTAAGATAATAAAGAAAAATAATGAAATTAAAATGGGATGATGTGATGTACATGAATTTATAAGTTCCCTTATTATTATTGTTGTTGTTTTTATTACTATTTCTCTTTTATCCATTATTTATAATTCTAATAAGTTCATTATTTTTGGAGAATGATTTACATTACAACACCCTTTAATTGTTTAAAAAAATAATATTGGAAGAATATATGACTAAGATGTATAGTTATATTCTATCCATGATTTATTTTTGGTGGCTTAGTGGCCATATCCATTTAAAGCTCAGGGGCATTTCTTGTGTAGATTGGTGGCCTTGGTTTTTGATGGTTTGGGGGACATGGTTTTTTTATGGTGGATTGAAATTGTGTTTTAATGATAGTGTTTTTGACTCAATAGAATAATTATATTGATATAAAAAATATTCTTTTTGAATAAAAAATCATTAGGTCGCATTTATGCTAATAATTAAATGAATAATCTTGGTGGATGACCACTGAATAAAAAAGTAAAATTTCACATGGGTTGTGTATTCTATGTGAATATTTTGGATTAGATTTTATGTAATAAATGTGGGGTTTTTGGGTGTGATAATAGAAGTGATTTACAATGTTTTATTTGGTTTTTATTGTATGAACCCATAGGTATCAATTTGTTTGAGACTCTTATAAATATATATTTTCTTTTCTTTTATTTTGTATCCACTATATTTTAGTAACCTCGATAATTACCATAGACCTTGGTGGGTTTTGTAATAACATATAGGATGATAAGGATACAAATTATAGACTTCCATGTCTCCGGTGTTCTCCCTTCTTCATCAACATAAATTGATATTGGTATTAGATAATGTGATATATGGTGGGGTCTTTTGTGGTATGGGAGGTAACACTGATGGATTCCTAGAAATTCCTGATACTATAAAATCCTAGTAAACAGATATAATGTACGAGGATGGTTCCATGATATGTGATAAGTGGTTGGCACCACAAGATATTATATAGATAGTGACATCATTTTTGGGTATAGATGTGATGTGAAAAAATGATGTATTCTTATTTGAAAAGAGAAAAAATATATGGGGAATTGATTAAGGGGTCCAATGTCAGCATTCTTTTGATTTGACATTATTTTACCTGGTTTCATTATATATATATAGAGCATCAGTAATGTTGGGGGACTGGTTTACCAGTGCAGGTTTTGGTGAGATCTTTTATTTGTTCACAAGGACATTAATATTCAATTTCCAAATATTCATGAGTGAAATTGAGTATGATATTACTTATTATATTTTGTAGGATCCCCCATATATATATAAAATTTATTTATTGGTTTTCTTGAGTTCTTCTATTGTTGATATTAGTGGTACAAGCTTATATTTTAATGTTATTGAAGTTTCTACCACATGATCATCCATTCGTAGTATTTTCATTTATATAAATTTATATATGTTTTTAAAAAATTAAACCTGATATTTATTGTATTGGATTTTTGGTTTATTTATTTTATAGTAGTTTTATATTGGTTGTGGTTTTATGTTATGATACATTGATATTCTGAGTAATGAATCTAATTTGATTGTTTCATACCCCCAATGACACTCCCCAAATAGGGATGAATGTGGTTGTGAATCGGGGTCAGTCTGCATTACTTACGATCCAAGAGGTGTACCAATTGGGGTGTCCTGATAGCATAGTATCAAATATATTTTTTAATAAATATGTTAATGTTTATAGATTGGAAATAATGAGGATTTCCTAGATCAGTAAGAAAAAAAAATTAGTCAAAGATAGTTTTTGATAAAGGAAGTTGATAGTATGGAGTTCAAGTGAATGCTATTATGAATGGTTATAAAGAAAGTGAGTATGAAGGTGTTAATCTCCCTTAAATAGTTTATCATAAGAATTCAAGGTATGATGATTATTGTTATATAAATTCTTGATATTCCCCTAATATTATTCTGGATATAGAGTCTTTGTACTAAGTATAAAGGATGTGTTTCACCACACCCTTTATTCTTTAGTCACACTTTTTATGATCATTAAAAATTTTAAGTTATAAAACAATGTTAGTGATAGAGGTAGTGCATGTGTGGTATTGAACACCCTTGTTGTAGTTTGTTGGTACATCTAAGAATTAGGGTGTCAGATGATTGGAAACACATGATGGTATGTCAATGTTAAGATCTATAATGAAACAGACACATTAGTAACCATCACATTTCATGAGTCCCGGTAGTTCCCCCACATTTATTTGGATATCTATTGTTTTTGGATCTTTTTTCCAGGGCATGGTCCCTATCAATTTTCGATTCATTTCACTGAGGCCATAGGAATGCTAAAAATGCACAAATAATGGAAGATCCATAGGTTATTTGTAACGCCCTGACCCTAGTTACCCAGAGTCGACGAATTAATACATAACATTGGTATGATAAAAAAGGAATCATGTCTTGAATGACCAGTCATCTTAGTAACCATGGAAGTACTAGCTACATACATAAGGCTTACATTATATAATGAATTTAAAAACAACAACATTGTATCTCCATAGGAAACACTCATATCCCTTAGCCTGTCCTGGCAGGTCAGTCTTAATATACTTTTTCACATCATGGGAAAAATAAAACATATGAAAGATGTGAGATCAGATTATCAGTAAGGATAACAATATAGAGAAAACGTTCATAAATAAGCATAAAAATTTAAGGTAAATTATAATATTAAAACACTTACTTTTAAACATATACATCATCATAATATGGAAATGATAAATCAAATAACTCCATTTACTTATTCACATTTGTATTATACTAATAAAATGATAACATGTATTATCAATTTATAGTTTTATAATGATGGAATGCATAATGATGGACATCATAAACACATAGTCAATTCCTTAAGCCAAGATTATAAATAAGATTTTTTCAAAGCCTTATGCCAAGACAGTAGTTTGTCTCATGAGACATAATGATGCATCAAGGAGCTATAATGGGATCCACCCGTCCCTTACTATGTCCAATTCATTTCTCATAAGAAATGGTTGAAACCTAATTTAGATATTCATATTAAAACATTCATATGAAATGTAAATAATTTAACCATAAACCATAAATTGTATAATTATATAACCTCCATATTCAAACATATCGAAAAACATTCAATATAATATAGGAGATTGTATCATTATAAATCAACTTCAAACAAACTTGAAATATAATGAATGATGTTGATGTAGATGAAATCAATCCAAAAACAATTTGAGTAAAATATTTCATTCCACATTGAAATCATTCAAACGTATTGAAAACATTTATTTTGATAATATACTTATAATCTTGTTCGGGAAGCATCGAAGGTGATATAATGGTGGAAAATAGCCACACCCATCATATAATTAAAAACATTATTTCCATATTTTGTTGAAAAGGTCGTAATGTACATTATTTGGAATGCGACAGAAAGATTGTTTTCAAAAGGTTTTATAAAAACTATACCAAGGGTAAAAATTTATTTAACCCCTATTATAGTAAATATTAAAATTATTTTGAAATACATTTTTATGATACATATAAGTGGATGATAAGGATATCCCAGTAGATACTTTTGTAAAAACTACTTCAGATAATAAAGAGATTGTAAAATTAACCCATACATTGTAGTTTTCCTAGATCTAGGGTATGTCATCCTCTTGTATAATTGTTAAATGATAGTTATTAAATTATACAAGAACCAAATACATAAATATGATGTCATATATGTTCTTATAATATTTCTCTGTTAATAATATTTCAATAGTATCATTGTTTCAGGTGTTAACAAATTTGTTTTCCGTTATATGATTTGTTATATAAGCCTTTTTTGTTATGGATATAATGTATTTGATTCATATTAAAAATGATATTATGTTCTTAAACATTTTTTTAAATCATAAAATGAAAATTATTCTTGAATGGTTACAATGGGTTATGATTCTCATCGCTTTCGTGGAGATGATAATCCATACGTACTCATGGGGGAAAATATCATTCTATTGATGGTGTAATCTTATGTAATTGGATGTTATATTACATATAATGAATCATTAACATGTTATATTTATTATTTAAAACATTTATTCACATTATTAAACACATATATAAAATTAAGTGTTGAATAAAAAACTACACCATGGCGTGAAGATGGTAAGTCGAACGTATGCTCATACGGGGACTTGTCATTCATAGGTTGGATAGAATAATGATTATGGTTGTACCATATTTATAATAATATCATAGTATGTATATGGTATTGGAGTTATTATTTTTGTTTGGAAACTATAGAGAAAGAGGAAGTGGAAGAAGAAAAGAACTTCGAAAGAGGTGGTTAAATTATTAACTCTTCTTTTGGTGCTACTTTTTGATTGGATCAAAAGGGCTCCTTTGATTGGATTTTGGAAAATTTAAGACCTATAGGATTAAGTGACGTTTGTTAGGAGGTTATTTTAGTAGTTTTTGGTTGCACCAAATTTCTTTGTATGTGTGATTCTGAGAGAAGGGGAAGTACCCTTTAATAAGAGTGGTGAGGGTCACTTTAGGAAAAGATTCAAATATTATTTTATTATACAATCATATTGAGTAAATAATGAATCCAAAGGATTTATTTCGACTATAATATTGAGATGGGTTGAAAACCACTCAACCAATTGGTTTTAGATAGCTTTAGGTCACCATATTAACATTATCTTCTCGATTTAACTCTTAGTTTAATAGTTTAACTTTTACAATGTCTTCATGTATTTTTATATTAAATGGTTAATAAACATACTACAAAATTCCAATCAAACCCACCCTTATTAATTGATGAAATGTATATTATTATATATATACTTTGGGTGAATAATTTATTTATTTTAATATTATATCAATTAATAATATAGTAATTTTTGAGTCACTTTTATGAAAATATGACACTATTTAGTATTTGGTTTTTGGGAAAGTCATAAAAACATTATCAATTCGAAAATAAATTATTTGAACAACCATAAAATGACATATTAACCTAGAAAAATATTGTAATACACCAAAATTCTCAATTTAAAATTATATAAATATTTATAATATCAATTATTTCAATGTTTCAATAATAAGGTAATTGCTACATCATCATTGTGTAATAAATAAATTTAAATATTTATTTTCTAAAAATTATATATAAAATATGATTAGATAGGAAATATTTTTATATTTCTTATGAATATTTATAGGCAAATTTATCTTATGTAAAACCCAATATTAAAAATGTTATAGATATTAAACTCTGAATTTAACACTTTTAACTATACTTTAAATAAAATAATAATAAATGTCCTAATCTAATATATGTGGACCAAAAGGATCATATTTTATTACAAAGGTTGATTTTGGTCGGAAACACATATAAATTAGTTTTAGGACATGTTTTAGGGTAATTATAATATCATTTTTAACTTTAATGACACTTTTTACTTTTAACCATGGTAAATACAATTCAAAATTTCCTATTCACCAAAAAAAATTTCTTCATATTTAACCAAAATTTACTCAATGATGTCAAATGTGTTTGTAATATTTTAGAAATTCAATTCCCAAAAGTGGAAAATATTATGAAAATTTTCTAAAGTGCCTAGAAGGTTGGTAAAAGAAATTAAAAATTTAAATAAAATTTTATAAAAATAATTTTATTATAAAATGTCATTAATGAATTATAATGAACTAATATAGGTATTATATATAAATTTTGAATTAAAATAAATTTATATAATATAAATTATTATTTAAATAAAATTTATGTTTTAAAAAAATGCAGTTTTTTTCAATATTACTAAAAAATTGAATGTTTTTAGAAAAATAAAAAATCATCACCCAAACCTAATTTTGATATTCCTAATACAAAAATGATGTCTATTTTGATAAATAAAATTTATTAAATTTCCAAAATTGGGTACTAATATTCATAAATGCTAGTTTCGTTGGTCGTGGTGTGTTATAACTCGATGTTATGTACAACCCAAGATGTTGTATTCTCCCAAGATAAACATAATATGGAATATAGGGGTATTATATTCTTCTATTATTCAAGTAAATTCATTCTTGAATTTCAAGAATATTACTTCCTAAAAATATATGGGGTGTTTTTCTTCATAAGTTATTCGGGTTCCCACATTGCCTCTTCCATCTTTTGGTTACCCCACACAACTTTTACCAGATGAGTCATCTGTTTTCACAACACTAGTTCTCTGGTATCAATAATCTTGACATTCTCATCACATTAAGATAGATCAGGTTCCAGTTCTATTTCTTCATAGGTAAGTACATGTGTTGGCTCAGGCATGTATTTTCTCAATACTAATTTGTGGAACACATCATGAACTTTGGAGATACTTGGTAGAATTACCTAAATCTAATCAACAACTCCAATTAGTTCTAGAATTTTGAATGGTCTGATATTCATAGGACATAATTTAACCTTCTTATCAAATCGTACTTCACCCTTCCATGGAGATACCATCAAGAAAACATGATCTCTAACTTGAAATTACAAATAATTCCTTCTGTTGTCAGCAATGCTCATTTTCCTACATTGAGCTACATTGATGTGGGTTTGTATAATATTCACATTTTACATTGTTTCCTCACTATGTTATGTCCTATGATTTTTCATTCACCAACATCATCCCAACAAGTAGGTGTGAAACATCTCATTCTCTATAATGATTCATATGGTGAAATTTAAATACTTGAATGAAAGCTATTCTAATATGAAAGTTATACCATAGGAAAATATTGATCCCACATACCTTGAAAGTCTTGTGAGAAAAATCTCAACATGTCTTCTATGGTTTGAGTAGTCTGTTATGATTTTCAATCAATTTGAGGGTGGTTGGAAGCGCTCAAACGATGTTTAGTATCCAGGTCCTTCTGACGACTTTTCCAGAATATTGAAGTAAAGAGGGATCATGATAAAAAACAACTGATAGAGGTACCCCATGAAGTATTACAACTTAATTAATATATACTCTTTATAAATGTTCAAGGGGAAAATCTTCTCTTATAGTAAGAAAATATTCTTACTTAGTAAGATGATCAACAATGACCCATATTGTATCATTCGTTCTGGGAGTCTTTGGTAGCCCCACGACAATGTCCTTCATAATATCATCCCAATTTCACTCAGGTATGGTAAGATGATGCATGACTCCTCCAAGATGTTGTCTACCATACCTAACATGGTGACAAACCATACATCTTGACACATAATCAGAAATCCCCCACTTCATGTTGTTTCACAAAAAATGTTTCTTCAAATATTTATACATCTTAATTCTACCAGAGTGTATAGAGAAATTAGAGCTGTGAGAATCATCCAAAAATTCTTATTTTAGATCAGGTATGTCAGGAACACAGTGTGTCTTCCCATATTTCAAAATTCCATCATTATATATGAAGTCAATCAATCGCACATAATTCAAATCTTTAATTTTCTTTTGACATCCTCATCATTAGTCTAAGAACTATTTATCCTTTATTGTAAAGATGGTTTAAAAATATATTTGAAAAAGTATATTTGTTTTACCTTCCATGATTATTCCCATATCCGTTTTCACTCCATCCATGAACATATGATCCCATTTAACTCTCATCTTTTTCATAACTCCATGATCATTTCTTATGAAAGAATCTTCCACCATATTTTACCTCCCCTGGTGGATGTGTACATTGCAATCATAATCCTTGAGTACATCAAGTTATTTTTTTCTTTATGTTGAGTTCTTTTTGTGAGAAAATATTCTTAAAAATCATATGATCTGTATATATCAAAAAAATTTATCCATAGAGAATGTGTCTCCATATCTTCAACGAAAAGATTATAGCTGCTAACTCCAGATCATGAGTGGGATAGTTTTTTTCATGAGTTTCTAGATTTTGTGATGCATATGCAATAAATCTATAACTCTGCATAAGGACACAACCATGTCCTTTCATTGAAGCATAAATATACATAAAAAACCCTATCATTCCCCAATAGTAGAGTAAGGATTGTATAATTTACTAATATTCTATTCAGTTGATCAGAACATTCTTCAAACTCTTTTGTCCAAATGAATTTAACCTCTTTACGTGTGAGCTTGTTTAATGGGTTAGCCAATCGGGACACATTCTGGATGAAACACCGATAATTACTTTCAATACCAATTAAATAGTGTACCTCAGTTATACTTGTCAGTGCTAGCCATTATTGTATTTCACATTTTTAGAAGGATAAACAGAGATTCTATCTGTAGAGACAATATGGCCATGAAAAGAAATTTTCGGAAGCCATAATTCACACATGCTAAACAACTCGTGCAATTCATTTCTTCAAAGTGTCCTTAGAATAGTGTTTAACTGATTTTCATGATCGTACAAGCTTTTAGAGACTTCCATGATTTCATCAATAAATACCACTATAAATTCTTCATGATATTCCTTGAAATCACTATTCATTAAATCTATGAAAGAGAGGGTTCATTAGTAAGTCCAAAAGGCATTATGGTAAACTCGTAATGCCCATACCTGGTACAAAATTCTATTTTTGTAATTTCATCGTTGTTTACCAAAAACTGATGATATCCTGATCGAAGGTAAATCATTGAAAAATATTTACCTCCATGAAGTTGATCGAATAAATCATCAGTTTAAGGTAGTTTATATATGATATTTATTGTTAAAGAATTGATCTCCATATATTCAATGCAAATCCTCATAGATCCATCTCTCTTCATAACAAAAATTACAGGGGATCCACATAGATAATCACTAGGGTGAATAAATACTTTATTACTCAATTCCTCTCATTATTTATTTAGTTCCACTGATTCTACTATATCCATTCAATAAGGGGTCTTCAATATGGGTTGTGATCCAGGAATTAAATCAATGGGAAAATAAATTTCTCGTTCTGGAGGATAACTAGTTAAATCTTCTGGAAACACAAGAACGTATTCTTATACAATAGGTATATACTCTATTTGAACATTCCTTTCCACACCCATTGTAATTTTATTCTCTTCTCTCCACTAATTAAATTTAGTAGAGCTATTGGGGGTGAGTATAGATAAGAATCAGAGGGTGGTGTTTCTGATCTAAAGATAAGGTAATATTTATCATCCTCAAATATGAAAAACTCTTTCTTCATACAATAATCTTTTGCATCATGGTCAGAAATCCAATCCAGACTATGTATTCTATAAAATTAAATCATTGGTATGATGACAAGATTAGTAGATAAAGCATGTTTATATGCGCTAGTTGGAAGTGATTCATAAATATTTATTGCAATGATACTTCCCTTATGAGTTTTGACTGACAACTCTATTTTTAATCAAATTGTAAATATTGAATTTTCATAGAAAAATATGATGATTTGAAATAATGTTATGATAATGAATGAAATAAAGCATTGTTTATATTTGAGAAAACTACTAAATAACCATCCACCACATCATTCAGAGCACCATCCTCAGTATTAGTGATCTCATAAGCTTGGCCTTTCTCCCTTGGCCTTTTCAAAGGTATGTTTCTCTGACGCCTAGGAAATTATTTTTTATAATGCCCCATTTCATTACAGTTAAATCATTAAACATTGACAACCTCTTTCTTTTATGTGAAATCACGAGCTTGGTGGACTTTTTCACCACACTTGTAACAAACACTCATTTCCTTTACACATGTACCAAGGAGTTTCA
Source organism: Viscum album (assembly GCA_963277665.1). Taxonomy (NCBI): domain Eukaryota; kingdom Viridiplantae; phylum Streptophyta; class Magnoliopsida; order Santalales; family Viscaceae; genus Viscum; species Viscum album. The sequence continues at coordinate 1,728,739,886 of OY728140.1, forward strand.
TCCCTCATTTACTATATGATGGAAATTCCAATTTTCTTTTCTTCCGCTTATTTCCATTTCCATAGTGTTCAGCAGATCTCATCTTCTCTTGCTTTTCTTTAAAGTTGTAAGACATTGAGAAATCCTTTTCTATCTTGAAAGCACATGAGACAATATATTCATACACTGATAAGGATTGTGAGGTGAATTATCGATAGAGAAATAGTTTAAACCCATCAATGAATCGATCCATCTTACTCTATGGGTTATCTATACAATCTTCTGCATGCCTTGCTATCCTTGTAATGTTATCCTCAATGTTTGTGTCATTCTCATCCTCATTTTTCCTCGATCACAGAAGTAGTATTTCTGTATCTTCTCGATTGTCATGTGGAAATTACTTTTCAAATAAAATCTCCTTAAACTCCCTCCATTCCATATTTGACAATTCTTCATCCTCCTCTGTGTTTTCAATTAATGAACAACATTGATCTGTATCTCCCTTGAGGTGATATAGTGTAATTCAATCCATTTCCCTTTTGATACTCCGCAAAGCATGAAATGTTTTCTCTAATGAACATATCTATTGCTCAAATACAAATGGTTTTTTAGTCCCATTGAATGTTTTTGGTTGTTGCCTCATTAAAAGGTCTAAAATTGATCCTCCGCATTGTGGATCAGGGTGATCTATATGGGTATGCTTAATATTCATAACATGAGTGACTTTTCCCAGTATGGTTATAAGTTTTTCCACACCGGTTGCATCACTAGATTCACTATAATTATCTTTATTAGGAGTTTAATCTCTACATGTATTACAAGCATTGATTAGGTTTCATTCCTTCTATTAGGTTCTATTACTAAATAATGGAACACAATTTATTAGTTTATGAATCACAATACAAAATTACAAAATAGTAAAATACCATACATAAATTGAAAAATTTTTGCATATAAACCCGAATCATAAAAAAATGTTTTCTTTGGGGATGTTCTTACTCATAAATATTTCATATTGATTTGTAATAAAAATTTGAGTTTTCCTAAGCATATCCCTCGGGATCTTCATGTCCATTAGTGTAGCAAGGCCTATTATCATGTATCAGGATACCATGGGTCAAGCCTAAAACTCATTATCAGAGTTTTCACACCATGATACATCTTTTCTAGTGCCGCCTCTTCTAGCTCATATCCAAACAAGGATGTATTTCATGGAAAATAACTAAAATCTCTACATTATAAAATTTCTAAGATGTTCTTCTATACTAATCCTCAAAGTACATCTTTGGTTAATGTTCTCTAATCAGTGTTTTTCAAAATATAGTTTCCAAGGGTTGTATTAATCTACCTCTAAAACAAACTATAACACCCTGACCCATGTTCCCTAGAGGTGGTGCATTATTACATAAAATTGGAATGATACAAGGAATCATGTCCCAAAAGACCAATCAATTTACTAGCCTTGGATGTACTAGATATACACACATGTCTTTCATTACATTATGAATTTTGATACTAAAACATTGTGTCTCTATAGAACACACTCATATCCCTTGGCCTATCCTTATAGTTCAGTAATAAAATAATTCTTCACATCCAGGTAAAAATAATACATAAGAAAGGGGGGATCTTAGATGCTCAGTAAGGTTAACAATATATCGAGAATGGTAAAAAATAAGCATAAACAAATAAGGTAAAGTATAAGAATAAAACACATTACTTTTAACATAAAAATATGCAAAATATGAGAAAGACAAATCAAATAATTCCATTTACTTATTCCCAGGGATATTCATCTAGGTGAATGATCACATGTAATATGAATAGATAATTTACTAATGATGGAATGCATAATTCCGGACATCATAACCACATGGTCAAGGCCTCGTGAGAAGAATAAAATATGATTTTGTGCATGCCTTGTCCTAAGAAACAAGATTGTCTCTTAAGACCTACCGATGCATTGAGGAGCTATAGTGGGATCCACCTGTCATATACTAAGTCCAATGCATTACCCATATGAAATGGTTGAAACATAAAATAAACATTCATATTAGAACTAGAATACAAAATATAAATACATTAACCATAAACCATGATTTCTATAAATATATCACAATCACATTCAAAAATATAAAAAAACCTTCAATACAATATAGTATATTGAATCCTAATAAGTCAACTCAAAAAAGATGTAAAATGCAACGAAGGATATTGATATAGATGTAATCATTCCTTAAATTATTTGAGTGAATTTTTTTTTCTACATCTAAATCATTCAAAAGTAATGAAATCATATATTTTGGAAATATTATTAAATTTTTTTAGGGAATCATCGAAGGTGATACAATGGCGAAAAATATCCACACACGTAGTATAAGTAAAAAACATTTTTCCTTTAATTTGTCGAATGGGTCATAATATACCTTATTTGGAAAGCCGCAGAAAGATTCCATTCCAACTATTTTATAAAAATTCTACCATAGGTATAAATAAAATTTAACCATAGTCAAGTAAATAGTAAAAATGTTTTGAAATACATATTTAGGAAAAATGGATGTGGATGATAACGAGGTCCTAGTAGATACTTTCGAAAAACAACCTTAGATAATAAATAGATTGTATAATTAAATGTTCCCTTGATATTTTTCATGATAGAGTGTACATTAACCTCCAATATAATAGTTAAATAATTGTTATAAATTTATACATGAACCATTAAAAAATATGATATCATATATGATCATCTAATAATTTTTTGTAAATAATATTTCATTAGTATCATTGTTTCAAGTGTTAGCTAATTAGTTTTCCCTTATATTCTTTGTTTCATAAGACATGTTAATTATGTATAGGATTTATTTGATTAATATGTAAAATTATATTAAGTTCTCAAAAAAAAATTCATTATAAAATATACATTATTCTTGAATGGTTATGATGGGGAATAAATAGCATCGCGTTCGTCGAGACGGTAATCCGCTCATACGTACGAGTGACAATATCATTCTATTTATAGTGAAATAACATGTAATTGGATTAAATAACATATATAAAAATTCATTGAAATTTTATATTTGTTATTTAAATAATTAATAATCATTATTATACCCATCTATATAATGAAGTGTTGAATAAAAAACTACACCATGACAAGGAGACGGTTAGTCATACTTACACACGTATAGTGAAAAGTCATTCATAGGTTGTATATAATAATGAATACAGATGTCCCATACATATAATAACATCATAGTGTTTATAAGGTAATGGATTTATTATTTGGTTATGGAAACAACAATGAAATAGGAAGTGGAAGAAGAAACGATCTTTGTAAGAGGTGGTGAAATTATTACCACTTCTGGTGGTGTTTCATTTTGATTAGATCAAAAAGGATCTTTAGTTTGACTTACAATCAATGTAAGGCCTTTAAGTAGAATATAGGGTATTTAGGAATATATTTTACATTGGTTTGTTCGAGACAAATGGCTTTGGAGATGTGATTTTGAGAGAATGGAATGTACCATTTTATAAGAGAGGTAATGGTAAATTTTGGAAAAGCTTGAAATATTTTTTTAGTATACAGTAAAATACAGTTTATAATGTCCCCCAAAGGAATTATTTAGAGTATAATTTGGGTTTATTTTAAAAACCTCCCAACCATTATGTTTTATACAGGATTAGGTCACCATATTAACCTTATCATTTAGATTTATCTATTAGTTAAATAGTTTAACTTTTACAATGTATTCTTGTATGTTTATATTACATGGTTTATAAACATATTATAAAATTACATGAGAACCAAAGTGGTTCATTAATGAAATATATATTATTATATAATTCCTTTTGTGATCCTTTTATTTTTAGTAATACAATATCATTTAATAATATATATTTGTTTTAGAAATACATTTATGACAATTTTTACTCTATTTAGTATTTCATTTTCTTAAAAGTCATAAAAACATTATCACATTGAAAAAAATTATTTAATCAACCCTAACATGTATTATTAACCTCCAATATTCTTGGAATACATCAGACGTCTCAATTTATATTTATATAAATATCTATAATATCTATCATATTAATCATTCATGAATAATGTAATTAATCAATCATCATTGTCTCATAAATAAATTTGATTACATATTTCCTAAAAATTATAAATAAAATTCCATTATGTAGGAAATTTATTTATCTTTCTAATGAACATTTTTAGTCTATTTTATCTTATGTATAACAGTATATTAAATATGTTTTATTTATTAAACCTGGAATTTAATATTTTTAACTCTTCTTTAAATAAAATAATAATAAATGTCCTAATATAATCCATTTAGACCAAAAGGATATGATTTTATTCCTAAGGTTGATTTTATTCAGAAAAAACTTATCCAATAGAATAAAGAAATGTGTTATGGTAATTATAATATTATTTTTACCTTTATCCTATTTACTATTAATAGTGGTAAATAAAATTCATATGTTCATTTTCCTCAAAAATTATATTCATCCTATCAAACCACATTTTAATTAGTGAAGTCAACCGTGTCTCCCATATTTTTTAAATTTCAAGTGACCGAACCGTAAAAATTAGAATTTATTCAGATTTACTAATGTGCCTAAAGGTGGGTAAAAGACGTTAAAAAATTCAATAAAATTTTATATATCTAATTTTATTATAAAATGGATTCAATAAAATAAATTGAACAAATATAGGTAATATTTATATATTTTTAATTTAAATAAGTTCAAATAAAATAAATTATTACTTAAATAAAATGTAGGTTTTAAATAATAAAACATTGTGTTTCACTATTCATAAAAAATTGAATGTTTTCAGAAAAATACTAAAAATTCACCCTAAGCTAAATTTGATATTTTCAATCCCAAAATGAAGTCCATTTCGATAAATAAAATTAATTAAATTTCAAAAATTGGGTATTAGTATTCATAATGGCTAGTTTGGTAGGTCATGGTGTGTTAGAACTCGAAGTAGCGTACAATGCAAGAAATTGTATTATTCAAAGAGAAACATACAATGGAATCTTGGGTTGTTAAATTATTCAATGTTTTTTTTAGTTTTTTATACATCCTTGATTATTTTTGTATTATAGATCTTAGAAAATATTTTTTTCAACTAACTTGGTCCATGTTCTGGGACTAGATGTGTAAGGGATTCTTACACCCTTGGTCTTATCCGTACCAATGGGATGCAAGGATAGATTTTAAGATGTGTTCCAGTGATGTAGAATGAAAATGGGGAAGCATCAATCATGGGGTGTTTTATTTTTTTCTGATAAAAACATATTATTTGATTATCAAGAAGGATTTTTTATATTTTTTTCATGAAATGTATGAATATTTCTATATATGTGTTTAGTTTTCTAAAGATTATAGATGACATATGGTGTTATATGACGAGTGAGGTTTTTGGATAGGATGTATGTTAGATGATCTTCTTATTTCAATAATTTATAAGTCATATACATATCCAATTAGATATATGTAGTGTAATCCAGTAGATTTTGTTTATATTTTTTTTTATGTTTCCCCTAAGGATGTCCTCTAACATTCCATTTGATGCAATGATAGATTTATAGTAGTGTATCACATTGTTTCTAGACAGATTTGGATAACCCCATAATGGATGTTAACCTTAATATAGATGAATTTTAGGAACCATATTAATGATATAATGAATAAATTATTTATTATTCCTATAGTTTCAACAAGGGGAGCTTCAATTTTGTTTTCTAAGAAGGTGTATAGTAGTATGATGTTGTGTATAAACAACTGTTGGCAGTGGTTGATGATAATAGAGATTCATTTCCCAATTAAAATTATTGGTTATATATTTGACTAGTTTAGTGTAGATATATGGTTTTGAATGATCAATTTATATTCAAGATATCATCATTTTTGGGTGAAGGGAGGTAATAACAAAAATACTAAATTCCAATGCAGATATGGGCACTTCATGATTATAGTCACAATTTTTAGTATCACGAATTCTTAAGATAGATTCATGGGACTCATGGACTCCCTATTTCATGAGATCCTAGTCTAGATTGATATTTTTCTCATTTAAGATATTATCGGATACTCTAGGTCATAGTAGGATCTTGTTGATCACATGAGGATCATTTTGTAGAATCTTAGACACAACCAGCTACTTGGGATGTTATCAATGATCTTGTTTTGGAAATGAGAGGTATATTTCATTAGAACATTGGTGTCCCAAGGAGTTGTAGTAGTGGATATATAAATAGTTGTGGTAGTTTTTTATTTTCATTCACTCAAGAATGTATCATAGGGTTGTTTATTTTTGGTATTTTTATTATTATCTAAAGGATGTGTTTCATTTATCTTAGATTGGTTCCCCATTGAGTACATTAACTAGAATGGATAAGGATTTAATTTTGAATAATCATTGATAAAAAAATTGGAATACCTAATGTATTAGTTTGTTAGACCCCCAATTATCAAGATTCCTTATATAAGAAATGTTGATTGAGGTGTTTTTTCATGATTCTAGCTTGGGTTTAGGATGTTTCTTGTTGATGAAGTTGGTATCGACCTCCTATATGTCCCATAATTTATGCCAAAAATATATAGATAGATGTTATACTCTTTTCATTTTTTATTTTAGCGATTTTGTCTTATTATGGAATAAATTTTGTCTCTAGTAATTAATAAATGAGTATTGTAGTTCATAGAAATATTTCAGGTCTACCGTTAGGTAATGGTAGAACATCATTCCCATGGATCTTTATATTATCCTTTTCATATCCCTGAGCATAAGTTGGAAGAAATATCAATGGATTTATTCATCAACAAACCCTATTATAAAGGAAGAAGTGATACCGTCTATGAATGTTTTTATTTACTAATGATGTCATATAACGTTTTGATTATTTGAGAATCTATTAAAATGAATGTTTTGGAGCTATGGTAAATTGATGATATGATGGGGGTTCATAGAGTTTTGAGAACTATCATTATAATAATGCTCTAAATTTTACATAATATATTTGGTGAGGATTACATCATACCATTAGAACATAGTTATATTTCCAAATTTTCCACTAATTGATTTTAGGAAAACATCATGGACCATAAATATATTAAAGGATATGATTTGGGAATGAATCTTGGATTTATGGGGATCATTGGATTAGAACCTACCTTTGGTTTATTATTCTTAATATAAAATCTATTACTCATCAATCATCATCACCGACTTTTAATTGTAATATAAGAGGTAGTGTTGATCCCTGTGGAGCTGGACCATTATTAATGATGTAGTAGTTCATGGTCCTGCAGTTGTGTACATAATGAGATGAGGATATAGGGGGTCTCTGAAATTATCTCGGTGTTACATGACTTCTAGAAGGCTTATAATGATTAGTATAGAAGGACTTTGGAGTTTTAACACTAATAAACTATTTTCTTTTTGGTTTTACTTTGGCTCAATCTATAAGGGCTTGGTTGGGGAGGAAATATCCTAACCCATTTTATCGGACACCTTGAGGAATTTGAGCACATTTTTGTGGTGGAATATAATTTGGAACTACATTTTATGTTTTAAATAGATCATTATGTCCTCATTATGTCCCATTTCAAATGCAATATTTAAAATTTATCCCATTTTATCAATTGGGAGAGAAAGTTATCAAGGATTATGTTACATTCGTGGAATGACCAAATGATATTCAAAACATTCTGAAGATGACGATGTGTGATTGTTATATCCATTTGGTTTGAGTTCTATAGAGGCATGGTGGTCATGAGGAATGTATATTGTATATAGAGTGATCATTGCATAACCAAGATAAGCAGATAATTTTTATCATATTTCTTTGCTGATTTGATATTATACATTTATTATTTTTATTTGAAATATTATACTTATGATATGATATATATTTTCATCATTCTATGAGAGGAATATACAAGATGATTGGTTTTTTTGTTTCACACAGATAATGATTTCCTCTATCAACTTGGTTTGGATTCTCATGGATGTGAATCATTTGAGAGGTATCTAATGGAGTGAACCCGAACTTTTAGACCTATTAATTTCTGTGTCTTGGGTTATAGGACCCTTTCAAAGGTATTATGGAATAGAGAGGATGACTTGGGTCTAATTATATAATTTTTTGTGGTATATCACATTATGAATCATGGGATCACTATGTTTAATGATTCATAGATTCAATTAATTTTTTGTTAAGTGATTTCTACTCATTCTGGTTAATTGAGTGAAATATTGTCCATTTTTTGAATGATTGTAGTATTGTTTTTAATGGATCCATATTTAATGATTTTAGAGCCTGAATGTTTATAGAAATGACCCAAAATCCATCCAATTTTGTTTGATTGAGGTCCTTGTTTTTTATGGTTGTGAACAACATGATATTTATAAAATGAACGAGGCATTCACAAAATAAATAAGGTGTTTTCTAGGATGTATGTTAATCATATAATCCCTATAGTATCACTCGATATCTATTTGGTTATATGATACTTCTATTAATTCCTAATTGGACATTAGAGACCTAATAGCCTGGGATATTTTTAATTCAACATTGAATCTTGGTGATTCACTATCACAGATCCAAAAAATGTTATTTCACCCATCCAATATGATTTAATTATTATTTATCAAGAGTATTAACATAGGCTATATTTTTTTAAGATAGGTGTTTCAATATAAGATATTTTGATGAGTCATCATTTAATTAAATATATATTCAAGGGTCCATTATGTGGTTATGGCCATCAACCTCATCCTATCTTACCTTAGCCTCACATGGTGAAATCAAAAGCTTCTATTGAGGTAAAGGATTTCAGTAATCTCAATTTTATTTGTATCTATTGAATTATCATGAAATTGAATTTAATTCATTGAGCCATGTGAATTTGAATAATTATGGCAATAAACTAGAAAAATGAAATTTAAAGGGGATGGGTTCATCAAAATGGGGTTACTAGTTTCCTTATTATTGTAGTTATTATTAATATCATTTATTCTATTAAATATTATTGATAAAATAACATATCTAGTAATGATGGATTGTTTTTATAATTCCCATTATATAGTTAACCATAAAATCACAGTCTATAAAATGACTAAGTTGAATGTGTTTGATATATTCTTAATTTTTTCATTGTAAATTGTTTTCCTTGGATTTCTAGGTTATGGTGGATTTATGTGTTATGTTGTTCTATTGGTTATTTGTGGCATAGTGACATTAGATGATTACTGTGGATTTACATGGTGGTTTTTTGGTAGTAGTTAATTAAAAACTGATTAATAAAAATTATATACAAAAATTCAGACATGGATAAAATATTTTTGATTGAGAAATGAAAATAATTTTAAAATTAATTTAGTTTGGTGGCAAATTATTGAATTTAAATTGAAAGTAAAAACCATGATGTGGTGGTTTTGTTCTTCTTGTGGTTTGTTTTTTAGAAATTATAGTTAAATTTTTGGCGTGATACTGGTATAGTTCTATTATGGATTAAATGGTTTTTCATGTGTCAACACATAGTTGTGGAATTGTGTGATAATATTATATACATATATCTTATTATGTTTTCCTATAAACTATAGCTGATTAAATTTATTTGAGTAGAACTTAAATACTATAAATGACTTTCTCCCCTATCATCAAGGAATGAGTGGATATATATGGATGACTTATCCTTCTCCCCTTCACTCTTTTTAGCTATAGATTTAGATTTTATAGGTGGCACATGATGCGATATATGGAAGGGGTCAAGAATGAACCGGGGAGGGAATAAGGCCAATGTATTATATATTCCTGACAACCAACATCCTCAGTTACATAATATGCGACAAGTTTTCAGTACCACGATATATGATATTCAATTGGTGCTATAATATGTCTTCTAATTGGGAGAGCGTGGAAAATAAGTCAGAATGTAATAATATTTATACTTAATCCAATTATTAGGATATTACATTAATATTCATGGATGATTAATTTTTTGACAGATACCTAGTGAATCTAGATAAATATTTGATGTACATAGTTAATTGTTATATCATCTGTATGTTCATTGTGGAATTATTAAGATCTATTAACATTTTCAAGAGACATTTGGTATGCTCCTACTATGTATGTAGGTTATACTCACGGAAAATATATATAATTTTATCCAGCTTTCCATGATGAATTTATTGTTTGGTATGTATTATATTTTCTTAGATTTTATAGTTTTCATAGCTGGTAAAAAATATTTTCTATTGGTATTATATATATATATATATATATATATATTAAAATCTATTTTATATTAATTTATATGCGATGTTTCTTGTTTTGGATTTTAGCTTATTTCATTTGGAGTTTGGTGTATTGGTTAATAATTTTACAATACTATCCATGGTTGTTAATGATAATTCCTCCCAATTTAGTGGTTCAAACCATCAGCACTAGTTTTAAACAGAGGGGATACACGAGGTGGTAATTAGGGTTCACTCTTTCTCTTCACTAACAGTATATGTAGTTTACTTGAATATGGGGTTGTCAAAATCACATCCTATTTTCTAAAAAAATATTATGGAGTTGATATTATTCATTTTTAACTATAATAAAATTCAATCTTGATTTCGACCATGTTGTATTTTACAACACTTCTGATAAAATCATGTGCTATAACTAAATCTAAATTACCATACTGATATATCATTATAGAAATTATTCCATATAACTTTGGTCAAATATTTATTTTATTCCTAGATATATAAAATTTCTGTATTCTAAATAATATATAAAACTTAGTTTTTCATTTTAGAATTAAATCACCACAAGATTTAGGAAACAATTTCCTTAATCAACATGTCTATTTCTCTTCAATTTTTCTATATATTTTTTGAAATTACATAAACATTAGTAGAAAATATTTTATAAAATATGTGAATGAATATAATTACAAAATATTCATTCATGTTAATTGAAAATAAAAAAACATACAGTGAATTATTACACACAATCATTTAATAAATCCCTAATAAATATAGAAACCAAAAATGGAAAATAAATAGAAATGAATAAAATATTTAAAGCTAGAGAACACAATAAAAAATCATCAAACTTGAGGATATCATTTTTAAATTAAAACCTAAAATGATAATGAAAATCAAGTAGAAACTATCATCCATAATATGGAATTAGAAATGTTCGCTGTGAAGTAAGAATGAAATAGATTTACATGAAATATAAATTAATGAAATATGACAATAAAAATATTTTCATTAGGATTATTGTCATTGAAAATATAGTTATCTGATATATTGGTAGATAATTCGTAAAATGAAACATTATATTGTTAAAAACAATGTTAAAATTATATAAATGAAAAAAGTAATATATTTAATTGAAATATTTAATTTTAAATATATTTTGAAACTTTAAAATAATAATATTAAATAATCACATAATTAATTTGAATAAAATATAATAATAATAAGATATTTAAAAAATAAAATTTTTATTATATAATTAGTAATTGTATTAGGTCATGATCAATTAATATAAAAAGCATATTTTTCAAAGAAGTATATTGCAAAAAATATTCTGCATTTTTACCTTAGCGAAATTATTCATAACTATAGAAGGATTTTAATGAATTTTATAGATAATATATACAAATAAATAAATAAACAGTCATCTAATAGTTATTACTAAGTTATTTTTGTGAATACATTTATTTTTCGCCTACAAACACTTAAAAAATCATTTTTTCATTATACATGACTATAATTTAAATAATCAATATACTAAATAGTTATTAATAATTTTTATTTTATTTTTTAATAAAATTATACAAAATTTTAAATTGAATTTATTTTTTTAACAAAAAAATTAGTTACCAAATTATTTATTATATTCCCTGGTAAAACAGTTTTTTTAAATTAATTTGTTTCATAAATTATGTTTAATTTTTATAATTTAATGTTTAATCGATCAATTTAGATACTAACTGATATATATATATATATATATATATATATATATAATTTTAGTTAATTAAAAATTATTTGATATTAAATTATGTGAAGAAAATATAATGATAAAAAAATGGTTGTATATAAAAATAATTTTTCTAAATATTATATATTTTAATTTAAATGATAATTATATGATTTTTATAAGATAAATCATATAAAATGGATTAAATATTTGGAATCATTATTTGAAAATATTGTAATAGGGGGAATCTTATATTTTTATTAAAAAATAATTACTAGTATAATTTTTAATTGATATTAGTTGTGGTAAAAATGAGTACAATAATGTGGATTGAATTTGGATAAATTATAATCTCATAACCTAACTCACTGGACTCCAGTAAAATTTTTCTAACTCTTTATCCACTATTCAATTATATTGAAAATTCAGTCTTTTTTGTTATATAAGAAGCTCACACCACTCAATTATTTCAAAATATAACCTCAGAGCACATCCTAAAACCAGGACCATTCTACCTAAAATATAATACAATTTAAAATTTATCATCCCTTGGTTTCAAGTAAAACCAAATCTCCTCCAATTTTTATGTGTTTTTTAGGGGAGACTCAAATCCTCAATTAGAATATTATCCACCTATAGTCATCAATTTATTATCCCTGACATCAATCCTACTCAAAAATTAATATAAAAAATTAAATATAATATATTCATAGTCATTGTTACAATGAAAATTTATTATATCAATTGTTTAACAATTTTCTATTCTTCTCTCATCCATTTTAAATAGGAAAATGTTTTTCATGCATACATGCAGACTACCTCCTCCATGGATGATGTGTTTTATATTTCATATCTTCATTACATCGATGGTAAAAATAATGTATTTATTTTAAATAATATTATATCTATTAATTAATTATTATTCCCTAAATATTAATTATTATTCACATTATTTTATTCTCATCTGTTAAAAATTGTAAAAGTCCCTTATGAATATGTGGGAACTATCAATACCACAGAGGATATGTTTTGATTATCACCACAAAAATAAATTAATAGTTACGAGAATATATTTAGTTAATTTATATGATGTTAATAGATGAAATAATTCATGAATATGAATCTTAAAGGATGAAAAAATTATCATTATAAATTAATCCATTAATAAATACAATTTTTGTTAAACCTTCTAATTATTGACTTCATCGACACAAATTTTACTAAATATCCCATTGAATTTAATATATGTATACAACTAATTAGTTAAAATCTACCCTAGTACCATTAATATTATTTTAATGATAACCATTATATTCATAGATGTGTAGTGACATCAACATTATGAAACTCAAATGAAATAATAATGTTTTCTAATATAAAATGATAATGATAAACAATAACCATCTAATGATTGAATATTTAATGATTTTAATTTCATAGTATAAAACATAATGTATATAAATATGGTTCTTAAATGACTTATTAGTATGTGTCTTTATGTTATACAAGATGATAAACTAAATTTTTTGGATATTGAGAGTTATGGAAAGTATTTCTCAATGAAATTCTCATGCTTTGACACATTGCGTATTCACCACTTGTTTTATTTTTCATTGTTTATATAATACCATAGGTATGATTTTGATCAATCCATTCATTAAATTTAATATATTTAAAAACATAACAAAAATTATCTTTTTTCAAGGGATTTTATTGTTGCTAAATTTGTAAGGGTTTTTCCAACTCAATTATCATTCATTTAGTTATAATCATTCATGTTAAAATTTATTAATATATAGTTTTTACATTTAACCATTTGATTGAATAATATTTCAAATATGTTTTTCTATATTTGTCTTTATGATTTATTTTGATGAACCCTTTTTCAATGGACCATCAAATCAATTCTCTTCAATTGATATATTTATTTACATTAAAAATGTAACTTTATTAATAATAGTCAAATATCCATTAATGGATGTTTCCCCTATATATCCATATTCATTATTTCATAAAAGAAATTTAATTTATTATTTTTGAGACCCATAATTTATTTTATCTCATGTTGTATTATTATTTTTAATTTTTTTCAATATGAATTTTTGATATCCATTATACAATGTGGTTTTCAACAAGGGAGTTTTAAAATACTAAAAATGATATTACTATCATAATCACATATTTTATCTCTCAATCCACATTTCAAAAGGGAATTATTAAAATCTTTTTTATGTTTATATTATTTTTATTTATAACATATTGATGGTTAAAACTTTTTCCATGTTATCAACTAAAAATTATATTTTCTAAAACTGTTCCATAAATTCATTATTTTAATAAAATTATACGAGATATATTAATAAATATATTTTTATTGTATATTTATATTTTACCTTTAAAAACATAATCATAATTTTTTTGAATCATTATCAATGAATTAATCTCCAAATTCTATTATAATAATTTTATTTTACAGATTTAACTCATGTTATCAAATAATTAAATTCCCGATTATTTCCTTTGCTTTACAATTATTAGGTGATATTTTTATGAAAATATTTCTCATCCATGTCAGTATACATCATTTTTAGACGAAATCATTTGGGATATTATTAAACAAAATCATAAAAATTCATTATCTAGATTTCTTATGATCATTTTATATTATTTATTGACTAAAGAATGTATTGTCATCCTATATTTATATCATTCCAAATCAATTTTTTATTGATTTCTATGTCATTTTGATTATGTATTATTATATTATTCCATTATTTCAAAAATTATGCAAATTATAATTAATTATGAATGTGTGGGACCCAAAATAATATCAAAAATTGATGCATCCATTTGAATCAGATGACATAATAATTTTAGTATTTTGGTGATAAATTCCCATTTATCAATACATCATTAACAAGGCTCAATGATGGAATGATTGTGTTGTCTCATAATTAGGGACATGAAAATTTGATCATGATGGAATAATAAAAGTACATTTTGATAATATCACATTTTAATGGTATCATGGACTTGACAATATTATATTCCGTTCGTAGGATATTCCCTTATGAAATAAAACATGATTTCCTGAAATAAAATTTGATGGTAATATCAATATGTCTTGGTTATATTTATCAATGATGATATTAATATGGCTTGTATTATTCATTTCATCACCATGAAATTAGTTATTATTTTAAATTAGATTAAATATATTTTTATGTAACCCATGAATTTATTTTAAGATCATGTGAATTGTTATAAGGAACAGATGGATTCTTATTTATGAATATCATATTTATTTTTTCCATGATTATTATTTGGTACATTATAAATTATGATACCAATTAATTACCTTTTCAACTAACTATTATAATGTTTCCCTACACATATTAAAGAATAAAATTATTACAGAACATGATACTAGAAGGGTATAATGTGTGGAGAATTTGTTTGTTGATGTTAAAGATTTTGTGTCAAATAAAAATTATTGTTATAGTAGAAAAAATGAAATCAGATGTGAAATATTTGAATTTTTTAAAATAATTTTTTTTCTTAACTCTGTAAAAATCTAATCCTAAACTATCCTTGTTATATAAGTAACTTAATAATTTTTGTTGGCATTGTGATTATAAATAGGCATGTATGGGTATCTTCAATGTGTATCAGTGATAGTATGTAACTTATGTGTTTATTATAACTATATCTTAGAGTGTGGGTCTGTGGCATCAGTGGTGGAATCAATACAATGTTAAAAAAACATTATAGGTGATGAAGTGTAAATTTTTGAGCTATTTGAATTCCTTAGTGTTGGTATGGGATTTTATTACAATGTAATTCTAGTAATTTTGTGAAAATGTTAATATATTTTGGGAGAATACATGTTTAATGAATGTATTCACTTCTATGAGATTATTGTTTTTTATGAGTAAATATTATGTTTCATTTTGGGAGTATAAGTTTCCATGATATTTTGGTTCACGGTTTATTTAGAATGATCTTGATTTAATTATTTTAAGAAATTTTGACATTAATAGATTAATAGAATCATAAAGGGAAAATATAAACATAAGAATAATTAATTTTTTTATTGTGTGTTTGGTTTCCATGAATTGATATCCATATAGGGATGAAAAAAGTGGATATAGGCTTAATAAATTGATACAATTAATGGAAGTGACCCTAAAAATGGTTGGTTGGTTTTTAACTCATTCTTCTCTTGGTGAACAAAAAGTGGACCAAATTTCTCACTTTGTTACACACACCTATGGGTTATGATTTGGATGATTAATAAGATATTTGTAAACCATTATGAGGGATTAAAACTATTTCTTATTGAATTTTATGGTGTCATATATTACATATTCTCTTATAAAAAATAATATGAAACTAAATTTTTTGATATTCTAGGTTAATCCAAATGTAGTGTAGGATAAAGTAAATGTGGCAACGGATAAAACACATATGGGTTTTCGTATTATAATTTTTATCTATTTATATCATAACCATTTTTGTCTTGGTAATTGGTTTAGAATATGATCATTAAACTAATGATATGGATTGTATGTCCCTATAAACTATTAAATAATCATATTTCATAAAAAATGAAAACTAAAAATCTCAACATATTCATATTATGAAGGGAAGATAGGTTTAATAGTATCACCCTTATATTATATGGTTCATATCTCATTAAAAATTGTTTCATATGTTTTTCTATCTTATTAATTCCATTATCTCATTATTGAAGACATTGATAATTATAATTTTGAGGATACAATTTATTTTGGGGAATGTAAAACTCCAAATATTAGGAAATATATTAGTTAGTCAAAAAAACTACTACTCTTAACATGTTATACATATATATTTATAAAAATAATTAATTTTGAGTAGAAAATTATTCATACATGTTATTAATCAAACTATATAAAAAAATTTCATTTGTAACAAGCCATTGAAAACCATGTATATACCATGAATTATTATATATAATCAATCATTTCATCCCTTAAAAGTACATAAAGTAAAATCGAGTTATTATATTAAAATAATAACACGTTTATAACTATAATACACTCTAAATAATCTTGAACCATAAGGATCCCAAAGAGTTGAAATAAACCATCTATGAGAAATAAAAACATTAATGTATAAATAATCATCCTTAATACGGAATGTGATGTTTTATTTATGATGACAGAAATAAATAAATCTATGTGATATATATAGGAATGAAAGAATTCAATTAAATATATGTTTTTCAGGAATATAGTTACTAGTAATATGGTTATTTGAAATACACACAACCCATAGTATATTGAGATTTTGTATTTTAATATATAACCATTAATAGTAAATTCAGATAAAATAGAATATTTAATCAAAAAGGGTTATTATTATAATATTTCATTTCATTAAAATAAAATTTTTAAATATTTAAATGAATTAATTAAATGAAAAACTTTTCTATCAATACATTGATTAAATTAAAATTCAAGGGTTTTACAATTAATTGTGTTTTGTCAAGATAATTTAATATGAAAAATGATATTGTTCAAATAAATTTTTTTCTAACATAATTGGGTATTTTAATCATTATAAAATTACCCTCAATCAATGTATTACTGTATTGAAGTATATTTGTAACATAAAAATGTAAATATTTTAATTAATATTTATTAGAAGTTTATTAATAAGAATAATTTCATTTAGGAACAAAAAAATAATTTGAAAAAAATGTTTCATTTTACTGCATTATGGTTACTTATATTAAAAATAATCAACACTAGAAATGTCATCAAAAAAGTATTTCGTATTTTAATTAAAATATCTTTATTTTTATTATAATCATTCATATTTTTAATATATAGATACAATTTACCAAATTATGTTTTATTTACTATCGTAAAATAATTATTTTTCAAATACATGTTTTTTGAACATTTCTAATTTTTTATATATAATATAAATTAATAATTTTTTTATAACGAATTTAACATAGTATATATATATATATTAACTCTGAATTAGTTAGTAAATGATTTTCAATTATGTTAATGACATTTAATAATTATAAAGTCATTTACTACAATAAATCATCACATATATATATTATATTTTCTAAATGAAGATATAATTTTCTAATATTTATTAATATAATTATATTATATGGAGACCAAATTTGGCATCAATTCATAAAAAATTTGAAAGAGGTTTCATAATTATTTTTAGTAAAAATATAATCACTTTGGTGAATATTTAATCAAAATTTTCTTCTGTAAAAATTAGTTAAATAAATTGGCAGAATATATACATAATTTTCATTTAAAAAAACTATTATAATGCATTTCTAATGTTTTAATTCAACCACTACAGGTCTCACAAAAATTTCCGACCAAAATACCCAAACCCAGGAAATACCATTCTTACCCCTCAGATACCATTCAATTCCAAGGAAAAGTCCATATTTGTTACCGATAATGGAATGTCACATTCACCAACATCAAACAACACTCAATAATTTAATTCAAATTGAAAAACTCCAATTACAATTCTCATATAATCCCATTATATGTTTTCTACCAATGGTGATAATAAAGTTCACCAAGTCCTCCATTTTCAATCTCACCACTCCAAGAATCCCATTACATTGTTCCAAAACAAGAGTCTCAACAAAAATGAAATTGTATTACATATCCAATTTAATTTAAAATTAAATATTTCTAATGTTCATATTTGTTGTACTTCTGCTACTGATTATGTTAATAAAGTTTTTTAGCCTTTTTCAAACAACATTTAAATAAATGACAGACCACCTCATGAGGTACACTATACCACACTGTGCTAGAGATGATGTATTATGTATATTAATATAATGGTACAAATAGAATATCTACAAAAGTGTGGAATATAAGAAAAGGAAAAAATATGTCTGTATTGATAGAATATATTGAACCTGTCTCAAATATAGATACAAACAAGACAAATCTATTTTGAATGCATGTGATCATATACATCAAAGATTTTAAGAACGTAGGAAGAAGTATATTTCTTAACACATGGATAATTCATACAAAATAATACATAAGCATCTATTTTAAAGACCCAATTTTTCAATATTTTTTTAAATTATATGGAATTCTTATGAGACTTCCAAAATAAACGACACGTGATTACGAGGAACAGAGGGACCATTAAAGGAATTTTGAACATTTTTATGGTATTCTCATTTAATGTGAATGTGGTTTTTTCTGTCATTTGAATTAGTGCTCCGATTGATAATTTGGGGGAGCCAATTAATTCTCAGTTTCTGGATTCAAATAGGTGAAGTTATCTTCGACCGGCAAGGGTAGGACAAAAAAGATAAATTTTGGACTTTTGAAAATAATAATAAAATAACTAAAAGATATTTTATTCTTTCTTTCCACCATTGAGAGACTATTTTTAGAAACTTATTGTAATGATAGTCATTAAATGAATAATAATTAATGACTCCTTTATTTGGAATTTTAAATTATATTCTTGTGTGATTATGTGGTTTATTAATTAGGGTTCATTAATGAACCACATTAATGAATGCAATGTAGAGTGGTTTCTTTTTATTTAATCAATATATTAGAGAAAAAATTGGAAATAAAAGAAAAACCTCTGACAAATATCCACCGACTTTCCTCTTGAAAGGAGAATAGTTAACGAATGACAATCATTAGAGGAAATAATTTGGTGTTCGACGATCTGTGACAAACATCTATCAATAGAAAACATGTAATTACTTTCATCATCCGCAATGGATTCCACCAAATCCAGGTTGGGGGTTTAATTGTTTTTGTGTAAAAAATGATTCATCTTTCCTATTCTTGAATGTACAACAAATGTGGTAAAACTAACTACTGGTTTGATCCATGACTCATTTGTTCTTGTGGGAGGATGTTGCTAGGTCTTGATTTGAGGTTTTCCTTATCCTATATAATTATTTTTATCACCCCCGGTAACAAAACGTGAATGCGGACAACATGGGCTAATCCAAAAAAGTCCCAGAACCTCCATTTCATATAGATATTGGGAATTATTCATGGTCGACTAAGAAACATGGTGGAAAGGAGATTTTGAGGGATTCGTAGTGAAGGACGTTCCCCAAGAGGCATATTGGTGAAAATATGAAGGAAAACGGACCATCAGAGCATCTCTAGAAGCCAGCAAAAGCAGCCGTCAGCGTGGCACCACCAGCACAACGGTTCCAGAGACCGATGGCACCCACATGTGTCGTGGTGTCATGAACTATAGCCGATTGATGGTGGCTGGTGCAGTCATGGTGCTGGTGCGCCATGTCGGAGAGGAGTGGCCTGCTCGGGCCACTTGGCTGCCGCAACGACAAACTCCATCCAGCCATTTTTGGAGGTGGGGTAGTGCCCCACTAGTACCACTAGCTGGTTTGACCAGCCATACTTTGCTCAGACAAGCACAACTGGCCCGCATGCGGGCTGAGATCTCCAGTTGGGTCAGACCCATCATCCATGCCAGACCCCAACCCGGCCGAACCTGTTTCACAAAAACATGAGTAACATGAAAACTAGACGTCTGATTGACACGTCGTCTTCTATTTTAGTACCCTTACAATGAGGCGGTCCTTTGGAGATAATACACATGGGTTTTGTTAAAATATGGAGTATTCCAGGGTTGGATCGGTCTCCAATCCGACTGAGCCCTATTTATCTTTTTTCTCATATGTTGCAGACTGGACATCTGATTGATGTGTCGTCTATCATGTTGGGACCTTTATGACTAGATGAGACTTTAGTATAATTCATTGTGAGACATCATGTTTGTTGATATAAAAACAACATAATGAGTAGAAGAACCAATCTAACTCATGCACATAAACGTGAGAATCAGGTTGCTTGATGTCAATTGAATAGAGACCCTATGTGGATCAGCATGAGAGCGCCCCTCTATGGATTAGTAGCAGTTCTACCCTCCATGGATCATATAATAGAGACCCTCTATGGAATGGATGTAGTGTATCCAACTATGGATATGTATTAGAGAGACCCTTTTTGGATCATCAGAACAATGACCCTTTGGGGATCAGCAGCAGAACCTTGCAATAGAATAAGAATATTTAGCTCAAGACAAATCATTTGTATTCATGTCCTTTATGTTGTATTCCATGTGTGAGGTGTCTTTATCATTATTATTTGTGATTGAAATCATTATTTTTGTTTTTTCATTGTGGAATTCATGGATAACATCAAGGGTCTCAGGGTCCCTACTTGGTATTGTTATACTCACCCTTGAACAAATTTTTCCCTCTCCTTATTGTGTATGAGAAGATAACATACAACATGAATGAGACCTGTGGAGCTCGGGCTAGATGGAACTCGAAGGTGATTGATAGATGTGGTGAGCAGTACTGACCATAGACATTGAGTTGTACCTACGCATCAGGTAGGATCCTTGGTGGATGACCTCCATTGTACGTTTTCCCATTTTGGTGTACATTTTTCAGTTGAGTTTGTATACTATCAATTTTTTTCATTCATTTCACACATTTAGTGTCATAAAATGAAGTTTTTTGTTTTATTTTTTTGTGTACATAGTATTTTTGTGTATAGGTGTGGATCCAATGCCTTCCTTATTGTGGAATAATCTATTCTGGTGCTAGTCCCCAATGTCTGGGATATGGATGGAAAAGATGGGGTAGTTAGGACACATTCCTCGGGGGACAGGTCATGACGAAGTGGATTCAGATGGTGGCCAGTTCTACTAGAAAAAGTAAGAGTCTGTGTTTTCAATGTATCAATATTGTTATGTGTCTTGAGTTCGGATTATATATTGGGGAGTCCAGTGTTGGGGTGGAGGCCGATGAATGTAGACACTAGGACCCTAAATTCTTATTTCTGACGCAATACACAAAAACCATGTTTGAGTGTGTTTTGAAAATGTTTTTCTATTTTTATATCTTTTGAGTCATCTCACCAGGTATAACATATTGTTCGTGGATCATTTTTTTCTTTATAGGATGCCTTCACATAAACATACATCCAGGATTCCAATGAGAGATCACGATGATGACCCAACGAGCAATGAGGCATTTTTATAGGAACATATTTCAGTGATACCACCTTTATATGGTGTAAAAGAATCACCTACACCCATAGGGGCATCAGTTTCTACAAATCCCACCAGCAAACCATACTTGGTGACTAATTTTGTTTCCTGAGTTCCAGAGACAGAGGCCTCTATGGTTTTGAGAAGTGAAAATTACACCAACAGTTGAGGACTAGATGGATGATATGGCATGAATTTTATTCTTTGTTGAGACACTAGCATTCCTTATGGTGATCCTAGGTTCCTATATATTTCAGAGGACAACAAAGATAAGTCTGAGCCTGACGCTCCCAACACATGAGGAGACTATACTTTTTTTGGTTGGACATCAAGAGACTCTTCTGGGGGAACATTGTTCAAGTGTCTTTACACTCAGTGCGTATTCATATTCTACTACACATATAGTAGGGTAGCCTGAAAGTGGCACATTACGTTGTGAGATTCACCATCCCCTCTCGATAGTCCACCAAGATGGCTCGTGATCCATTATTTAGGGCATGAAAAATTGAGCAGGTACTCTGATAGGATATCAGAGCATCGATGATATCGCTCAACATCCCAATGCATGATGGAGTAATAGAGTAAGAACAATTGGTGAATATCTATTGAGATAAGCGGGCACCATTGGAGAGATCCCTAGTCGGATGATAGGCAACCAAGTCATCTGATGTTGGCAGTAGATATATGACGCAAAGGCTCAAGTTGGCCAGGCCTTCCGTAGGACGACCCCAAGAAGGAGGGTTAAAGGTACGAAGCTTACAAGGAAGAGGGGGTCTGTAGAGGAGCAGATTCTTCTACTCGTACAGAGGGTAGGGACAGATGGCTTTGGACATCCGGAACTGTAGTAATGATGATTAGCAGGCGTTCGAGGGACTACCGAGATAGCAACAGAGGATCAAGAAAGGATGTTTGCAAGGAAGAAGATGTGGAAGAGGAGAAGGTCGTGCATCAAGTGGTGGGTGACATTTTGAGGTACTACCACCACCACCCACAAGTGGTCCACCCCATCCTCAGAGAGCTGGTGGACATATATTAGATCAACTTCAGGCGGTACATGCCTATGACCAAAATCTCCATGTGTTGACCAACGTTACAATCTGTGTCTACTCTACAGTAGGTGATATTATTTTAGACATAGGTTCTAGTCACTCTTTCCTTTCCATGCTTCTTTTTGGGATCTTGGAGATTTCAGTGGAGTCGTTGGATCAATCATTACGTTTAGAGATTCTTATGGGAGAGGATTCATTGATTACACACTGGTGAAAGTAGTGTGAGATTACTCTAGGTGGCAAGATATTTGGCTGGGATCTCCTATTAACATAAACGAGGCCTTACGATTACATTTTGTGTATAAACTGGTTATCTGTAGTCAATGATCAAATTAGCTATTTTAAGTGAAAAGTGTAATGTTTCTGTGAGGACGGGATGAAGTTTTAATTCACTGGTGGGAAGAAAAAGAATTGCATCATATGATGTACTTTAACGGAGGAGGGTGAAGCTGATTAATCATCAGTTCGCTATACAAACACCATGGGTAGTGGACGAGGGGAGTCTGAGCTACCCTGTAGTGGTGGACCGAAATTAAGATGTCCTTATTGAGGATGGTTCGTGACTAATTCCTTGTAGAGAGGTATAATTCTACATTGACCTCTATACCGGGACTACAATGATATCTACAACAACATATCAGATGTCTCTCGCAGAGCATCATCATTTGAGGGTGTAGTTGGAGGACTTTCAGAAGAAGGGGTTCGAAAGGGCCTTTTGTTCTCCATGGGAGGCCCCAAATTTTTTTTCCATGATGTCATATGGGAATTTGAGTCATTGTGTGGAATATAACCACCAAATCTAATTGAATGTGAAGAAAAATTATCCTATTACGAGGATTGATGATCTCTTTGATCAGCTGAAGGGAGCTCCATGGTTTTCAATGATAGACCTCAGATCAGGCTATCATCAACTATTGATGTGGGATGTGGAGGTAGTGATGAGAAAATTCAGATTACTGTATGGACACTTTCTGTTCTTAGGGATGAATTTCAGCAAGGACAATTCACCAACAGTGTTCATGAGACTCATGAACGTCATATTCTTGCATTACCTCGACCGCTTCACGGTTGTCTTCATTTACGACATCTTTTTCTACTCAATTCATGAGGAGGAGAACACCACACATCTTTGAATAGTACAATGTACACTCTGATATCAATAGCCATATAGAAACCTCTAAGATTTCCTGTGCCCGATACGGGATGTCCACACTCATGGAAACTTTATCTCAGAGGATGGACTTGTGGTGGATCCAGAAAAGATTGATGTTGTTATTTCTTGGGAGCCACCTAGGAGTATGAACAAGGTGTGGAGCTTCCTAAGAATGGTTGGTTACTATTCGATATTTTTACATTATTTTCCAGAGTAGCATCACCCTTTTCAGTTTGGAAAAAGAAGGGAAACCCCTACGTATGGATGGAGAGGTTCCAGCAGAGTTTCGAGGATGTGAGGCAGAGACCGTCGAATGCCCCCATATTGAGGCATCCAGAAGAGGGAGTTGGGTATTCATTATACCATGATGCATCAGGTACTAGACTAGGGTTTGTCCCGATGTAGGAGTGAGTGGTGATCGCCTATGTCTTAGGAATGCTGAGGCAATATGAGAAGAACTAAATGACACATGACTAGGAGTTAGCTATAGTGGTATTTGTGTTGAAGATTTATTGTAACTACATGATGGGTAACAGGTTTGTAGTATACACTGATAAAAACATTCTTAGGTATATATTATCACAGAATGACCTAAACCTGGGACAATGGCGATGACTAGAGTTCATACCGGACTATGACATTGAGATAGTCTATATCCTAAAAAGGAATACATAGTATCATATACACTTGGTAGGAGGTTGGGTTTATTGTGTCTATGTGAGGAGATTGAGAAACTAGTCGCATTGTAGATATCTTTTGTGGTTAGTGATGAAGAATCTTACCTCTTATCTATGACTATCACTCCCATACTCTTTCAGTGAGTTCGGGAGGAACATCTTTGGAAGATTGAATGTGAGGACCAACGTTCACAAACTTCCTCAGGATAAACTCCTAATAAATTTTTGATAGGTAGAGAGAATGTCATCCCTTTTAAGTGATGCAATATGGTTCTAGTGATGTGAAATATGTTTTTTGGAAGAGATTTTGAGGGAGTTCCATACATCCCATTTTGTGGTACATCCTAGAATTGACATGATGTACCTGGAACATCGATGTCAGTAATGGTTGCCAGGGATGAATAAAGAAATGACAGAGTTCGTTTCGGGATGCCAAACATGATAGAATGTGAAGTCTGAGCCCCAGGTTCTAGAAGCCTTGACTCAGCCACTCGAGGTACCAGAGTGAAAATGGGACGATATCTCGATTGAATTCATGATGGGGTTACCACATACATCTAGAGTCCACAACCCTATCTGCGTGATCATTTACCATGTAAAAAATTATCCTAAATTCCGACCCATATGGGAAATGTGATAAATAGAGGTATTGGGATGCCACTATATCTAAGAGATAGTACAACTTCACAGGGTACCATCGATGATTGTTTTAGATAATGATGCTTGTTTTAATACCAGGTTATTGAAGAGTTTAAAGGAGGTATTCGGGACTCAGCTACACTTGAGATCCACCTTTCATCCTCAAATAGATGGTAAGACACTGCAGAACAAAAAGAAACATGATGATAATATTTTTTATTGCTTCCTTGATTTCATCCACAGTTGGGAGGTCCACTTTCAACAAGTGGAGTTCACATACAACAATAGTTATCACTCCACCATCGGCTTGGCGGCATTGGAGGACTTGTACGGGTGACCATGAAGATCACATATATGCTGGAATATCCCCAGGGATTCAGAACTCAAGGGTTCATATTTTGTAAATGCTACCCCTGAAATGGTGTAGATCATCCAGATGCGGATGATGAGTGCATAGATATGGATGAAGCCTTATACAGATAGGAGACGAAGACCCTTGGATCTTGAGAAGGGAGACCTTGTCTTTATACTGGTCAAATCACATCTAGTTCTACATAGATATGGATAGGGTGGAATGTTATCTCCAAGGTTATTTGGACCATTCCAAATTATAAACAGAGTTTGCGAGGTGGAATACCGTTGAGATCTTTCCCCACAAATGCACTAGGTTCATAATGTATTCCATGTGTCACATTTTAGTATAAACATGCATTATCTGTCTAACCTCATCGACTAGGGAGAAGTGGATATTGTGGATGGAGTGATGTTCACGAAGTTCAAGATTGATATAGAGGATCAACAAGACTGAATACTATAGGGACGGTCCATTCCTCTAGTGCTAGTTTGGTGGAAGCACGAGAACATCTTAGAGATCACCAGGGAGTGGGAGGCTCAGATTCAGTCTCAATATATCCAATTGTTTTCTTATCCCTCTTTGTGAGTGTCTGGGACATAAATCCCTAACGAGGGGAGAATGTAATGAAATCAAATTCTATATATTTTTTAAAACTATATAGAAGTAGTAGGTGACTGAAAAAATGATGAAACGTGATTCCGAGGCTAAGAGAGATCGGAAATTAATTTTGATATTTTTTATGGTAGGTTTAGTAATTGAGAGAGTGGGGTTTATTTTGAATTGGTGCTAATAATGAAAATAAAAAAGAACCGTTGAATTCTTAGAAACAGGATTTGCTTAGGCGAATATTAATATTAACCGGAAAGGGTAGGCCAAAAAGATAATTTTTTCACATTTGGAAAAAAAAATAATGTCACTATAAATTATTTTATTTTTTCATCCACTATTGAGAGACAATTGGTGGAACCGCAGTGTAATGATAGTCATTATATGAATAAAAATTAATGACTCACATACTTGGTTCTATAACTGAAATTCTCATGTGATCAATTTGTTCATTAATTACAGTTTATTATTGAACAACATTAATGAACACAACAAGGAGTGGTTTGATTTTATTTATGAAATCTATTGGATAATGGATTGGAAATCATGGGGAATCTTCTGACAAAGCATCGAAAACATTATGCTTCAACTGAGACTAGTGAATGAATGCTGATCATTGGAGGAATCGATCTGTTGATCGATGAGTTTCGATAAACACCGAATAAATAAATGTGGAATTCCTTCCTTCTTCCAAAACAGATTCCACCGAATCTATGTAGGGGGTGTAAATTTCTTATTTTTAAAATGTTTCCTCTTTCATGTTCTAGATAATACAACAAACATGGATCAACCGAATAATGGGTTGATCTATGACTCATTTTTTCTTGAGGAAGGTTGTAGCTGGTTCTGGATTTTGGGTTTTCGTTTTCTTATATGATGATTTTAATCACTCATTGATAAAACACAAATATGGAGGGTGTGGAACAATCCAAACAAGGCCCGTACCCTCCGCCATTCATTAATATTGAGCATTATTCGTGGGCGATTGTGAATTGTTGCAGAAATGAAATTATGTGGTATTTTCTATGAATACGATGAACTGGAAGGACTTTAGTCATAGAATGGAAAATAACAGACCACTGACCCATCTCTCGTGGCCTGCAGATGTAGCAACCAATGACGGATGGTGGTAGCATTGGCGACCAACGGTGACGTTGGGACCATGCTGGCCGCATGGAAAATGTGGAACCTATAAGAGCTACATAGGTATGTGCCGCAACCTACCAACCTTATCAGTTAGAGACGTGGCACTGTCACGCTGTTTGGTAGAGGTGTGGCCCACTCGGGCAGCACGACCGGCGCAACGACCGGCTTAAGCCAGTTGTTTCCGGAGGAGGGGGGAAGCCACCCACTGGGTGAACCGGAGACAGCACGTCTGGTCCAGGACAATAAACCGGCATGTGGGCCAGGTTCTCAAGGAGGGTTGGACACGTGGGCCCAATAGGTTGGACCTGTGGGCCCAACGAGCCATATAGGACAGACCACTACCAGATCTGACTGACCCCGATTCACTAAAATATGATTAACTCTAAAACCAACCATTTGAATGAGGTGTTGTCTGCGGCCTGATGTCACTTTCGACAAGGAGGTACTTTTTGGATACTTCACTTTGGGTCTGACATAAGTTGGGGTATGGCCAGGTTATATCAGACTCGAATCCAATCAGGTCATATTTACCTTTTTGATTATATCTTATAGATCATGCGTCAGATTGACGCATCATCTATCGTGTTGGGACCTTTATGAAAAGGCGGTATATTGGGATACTTATTCATGGTACATTGTGGTAGTTGAGGTGTTGTCGATATCTTGTAGAGAAGAACCCACAAAACTCAATTGCTCCAATTACGGGAATCCTTAGCCTGTCATGTGAAGAATGATCCTCATTAGATCGACACGACAACAACCCTCTTTGGATCAGTAGTAGTGAGACAATATGTGGATCATTGATAGAGCGAACCTCTGCAGATTGGCATGAGAGAGACCCTATATCGATCAGAAGCTGTTCGACCCTCTGTAGATTTGTATTAGAGCGACCCTTTGTGGATCAGAAGTACAACAACCCTTCGTGGATCAGCAGTAGTACCTGTCAACTGACTAAAATTAATTTTCTCAAGACTATTCATCTTTATTCCTATTCTCTATGTTGTATACCTAGTGTGAGGTGGCTTTTCCTTGATTAATTTTTATTGATATCATTATTTTTTTCTTGGGGTAATTCTGGGAGACCTTCTGGTGTCTTGGGGTCCCTACATTGTATTTTTATACTCACCCAAGCATGGGCATCGCCCACATGTTGTTGTGTCTTGTGAATATGACTAAGTTATTATATAATACATGGGAAGGTAGGGACATATGGATCTCTGTGGTGATTGATAGACGAGGTGAGTGGCAGTGACGAAGGATGATGAATTATACCTACCCATCTGGTAGGATCCTGGTTGGACTACCTTCATAGTACATTTTCCACTTTTCGATTTACATTATTTTTAGTTGGGTCTATATACATCCTATTTTAAATTTTTTTCTCACATATATTATTAGAATTTCTATTTTATGGGTTTCTATTATTGTGTATGTAGTCTATTTTTTTACTGGTTTTATGGAAATGCCTTCCTTTTTTGGGATATGCCTTTCCGGTGCTAGTTTTCATCCCCTAGCTTATGGATGACATGCTCGGTGTAGTCACGACACATGCCTCCTGGGATGATTTGTGACATCTACTATTCTCTATTTTTATAATGGGTTTCTGAAAATACACGCTATCATCTTTTAAAGCTACCTTCAAGGAGTCAGAACGATACAATACATACTATACACAAGAACACTACCACTTCAACTGCTTTTTTATAATCTGATTTTTAAAATTATTTACATTATGAGTAGTGTCAGACTATATTAATTTAATGAACAAAAATTGACTACTATTAATAAATTTAAGATACATAGATACCTTCAAATATTACATTTCTCACTTTGGTATCCAATGGATGACAGTGGAAGAGGTCTTTGTGTGGACTATGACATTTTTTAATACCTGAAAAAACAGTGGAAGAGGTATCTATGGCCTGGAAAACACTATATGTGATATTGTATACCTTGATCCATATTTGAAATCTAGGTAATGTTTATATAAAATAAATGGTGGTAGTTTATCACCATTTTCAGGGGAATAATTCTTAGTTTGAAACTGAATGTCATGTTATTATTTATGATGTTAATTTTAATGTTATGTTTTCACTACATAACATATTAATAACTGAAAATTTTCATTTCAAATTGATCGTTAATCTTAGATAGTGTTTTTATATCAATATTATTTGGTAAATTGATTCTAAAAGATAAAATTTTATTTCTAATTATTTTAATATGGAACTAATAATTCTTTTTGAATATTTTAAACGAACAAAATAATTATAAATATACTTCATTCGTTGAATAATATGTTTTTATTCTAAATATGGTAATTTTTTATCCATTTAAAAAGATTTTCTTATTAGGATCTAAAATCACCCCTTCTTGAGCGTCCTACTCTGTCTAACATTTCGTATCAGAGGAGTCAATGTTTTTCTGTTTCAAAGTGATTATAGTTTTATGAAAATAATTTTAAAATTTCTATTAATTATAAATTTTTTAGTTCTATGTATTTTATTTTAGGTTAGTATTTTAATATGGATAACTAATAGGAGGATTCTACAACTTATATACATCCATATTTCAAAGCGATTAATAATGACCATGTCAAAAAAAGTACATATAGAATTTATGGGTTTCTAAACCTTTTATGTTATAGTAGATGAGTATAAAATTCCCATGTCATCTCGAAATACATTGGATGATGTAACTGAGGATGATGAAAATAATAATTGTAAATCCATTAAAACCTCATATTCCTCCATAGGATCCAAATAGCATAATATAATTTTTTCAAGTAAAACATCCTATGAGATATGGGATTCTCTGGATGACTCACAAAATGGAAATACAAATGTTAATGAGGCAAGGCTTATCACTTACACTACTAAATATATTAATTTTAAGATTAATTATGATGACCCTTTATATGAATTGTATATCAGGTTCAATGAGATCATTAATATAATGAGATGACTTGAATATAAAGTCACTACAAAAGTACAGATTATGTGAATCATGGGATGACTTCTATATAGATGGAGAGGTAAATCAATATCAATTACATAATAATATGACATTGATTCACTACCTATAATGGTGGTAATATGAATGTTTATATTGTAAGGGGAAGGGAAAAATTTTAATTTATAAGAATACAATGAACATAAGAAATAATATGTTTCTTTCAAAAATACTACTTCTATGAAAAAAATGAATGTTTAAAATCATGTTCAAGCTAAAAGTGTTTGTGATAATGATTAATTATCTGACCATGATGTAGGAATGGATCAGCTAGCTAGAAGATGAAAAAAATAAAAGGAATAAATTATACATGAACTATAACTCCAATGGAAAATTTGATAATCATGGGAATTAGAATAAGGATTGGAATAAAAATTATCATTCAAATGATATCATATGTTAAAAGTATAGACAAACGGATAGGTGAATGCTCACAATAAAAAATGATGTATAATACAAAATATGATAACAATGACCAAAAGTACATGAATTCTTTGAATGACACCTGGAGTGCTACTAAGGACTCCTCCAGTGACACTGATACATATAATGAAGAAAAATTAATAAATATGCCATGTTTATTATGAAAAATCAATGTATGTTAACATCAATATATCTTGAACATAACTCTTATTACATTGGATAAGAATATGAAAACGAGGTTGATGTGAACCTGAGTAATGAATAATTTTTTGATTATTTCTAAATTAATGAAAATAATTTTAATGATCTAAAGGAAAAATAAAAAACACTAAAAAATAATATATTTGAAATTTCTCATAATTCAAATGTTATTGTAGAATAGGGAAAATTTATCAATTTCCTATTGATAATATATAAATGTAGAAATATAATTATCAATTGAAGAATGATTTATTAATAATCCATGATAGGAATAAAAATTTATCACAAATTCATGTTTAAAGATATTCACAAAAATACACTATAGATATTGGCTACCAACCCGGAAAATTGATAATAATTAAATATACATATCTTCTAATATTTGAAAAAATCATGTCTGGGTTCCTGAAAAATGTATTTATTGAAAAAAAATTATTTATTCAAAAATATAGTGTTGGATATTCTAATAGAGGACATAAAATATATTATTTCTGCAAAAAATATCCATCTTCCCTTAAGAACCACATTAAGAGAGTATGGGTTCCTAATGAATTGATTAGTGACATTTTGAGAACCAATAAGATTTCGGTAACCAATTCTTAACTTCTCTAATATATTTTATAGCAATTTTTCATGAAAATTTACTGTATTAAAATATTTTACTTGGATATTTGGTGATCAAGGCATATAATAGCATACCACCCAATCAATAAGAATATAATAAATGTTTAAGTATGACATGACATCTTTTGTGAAAATTGTAAATTTATGATCATTGGTTTCATGTAAATTAATATCAATAATTCAATTTTAATATCTAATGTACTTGGTGTTGATGGATTAATTTATACTCTTGTTAGCATTTATAAATTGTGTGATGATTGTTTTCATGTCAAATTGGAAATTAATGCTTTAAAAGGTTTTTTACACTAAAAAGAATGTGTTTTTTTATGTCCCGTGGATGTGAAAATGTATGTGTTGTTAATTTAGATTTGTTACATTCAATACATGTTTTTTTCTTAAGTTCCTTTAACTGAGATTCATGAAATTGCCATAGGAGACTGGCCCATTATAAGAGTCACTCACTTAGAAAGCTATCTAGAAATGGGTTAGTTAGGGATCTACCCAAGCATAAGTTTCCAAACATTAATGTCTAAAAAACTTTTCAAATGTAAATCTACAAACTAAATTTTTAAAACCTATAAAATATGTCTCATGTTCTCAAACTCTCAAGCAGGTTACCATGAATTTTTTTTGACCTTATAGAGTTTCAAGCTTAAATGGGAAGAACTATGTTTTTGTTCATGTATATGCCTTATTATGATATACCGGAGTTTTCTTTTTTTGATCATAATAGTGAATATGGTTCCTATTCTACCATGTATAGAAAATATGTTGAAAATATAAGTGGAAATAAAATTTTTAACTTAAGAAGTGACCATGTATGGGATTTAAAAAAAAAATTATATTTTTCATACAAAAAATTTATATTCACAACTTCTATAATCTTTTTACACCTCAACAGAATTTATTTTTAGAAATAATAAACAAAATCCATTTTCTATTTTCATAAAAATATTCAAAATGAATTTGAAATAAATATCTATTTTTATTAAGGGGATTATAATAAATCTCGTTATGTAATCAATATATTCACAATCATAAATATCCTAAAGAAAACCCCATATTAACAATGGAATAATAGGACAACTAAGGTTTACTAATTTAGATTCCCATGATATAATTTATGTATTATTAATACCAATTATATATTTAAAATGTTTCCCCCCAAATGTGATGAAGGTATTTTCCTAGGTTATTCATTTTCTAGTAAATATTATAGTCATTAATATGAGGACCAAGTTTGAAAAATTCTTGTCATGTAAAAATTTATGAAACAGATCCACCCTAACCTAAGAACTCTGGATAAATATTTTAAGATGATATATCAAATATGAACATGAATTATAAATATTATTCTTATCCTTTCAAACTAGTAGAAAAATCGTCCAATTTTGGAAAATTTCTGAAATCTGATACTGCAGAACCTGAACTTGTAGAAGTCTCAGAGGCAACTAGTTCAAATTTTTACAGAGGAATTAGGACAATTATATAACCCACCATTAGATGTTGTAGTTTGAGACCTATAAAAGGTTACAAAAACATCTCTATGAAATCATGATAAATATCAATCATTTTGTCATAGATCAATGAGAAGAATATAAATGAATAAATTAGAGATGAGTTCTGGGTAATGGCTATGAATGAATAGAAAAATCTGTATGAAAAAATGATGTAATGAATCTTATTGAGAGACCCAAGTACACCATAAGTATTGGTACTAAATGAATATTTTAAAATATTGTTGATGAAGATGGAACTATTGTAAGAAGTATGGATATATTCATGGAACAAGGTTGTAGTGATGATAATGGAATATATGACAGAGATAACTTTTCTCTAGTATCCCTACATGATGCCATAAGAATCCTTCTAGATTTTTAATATCATCTAAATTTCAATATTAATCAAATTGATATCAATAGTGCATTCATAAATGGTTATATAATTAAGAATGTGATTGTAGAACAATCCCATGATTTTCAAAAAACCCATTTTCCAAATCATATCTTCAAACTATAAAAAAATTATATAGTTTAATCTAACAAAATTATGTCACAAATTATTTTTGATAAAATAATTTTAAATATGTCAAATATAATAACAATGCAGTATTGTTATATCCCAGAATCTAGGAATTGTATTTACTTAGTTACTCTATTGCTGATTTCTCTGCATGAAAGTTAAATAGAAAAAGAACATATTGAACAGTCACCTCTGGGGTAAGTCAAATATATCATTGTGTAGTGGGAAAAATATATTCGGTTGCATTATATTCTCTTGAAGTAGAATACATTACTGTTGGAAGTTTTTGGGATCAATTATATGGATGAGGCAATAATTACTATATTATCGATATAAATTTTGACATATGCCTATAAATTGTGAAAGAATAATTGACAGTAATATTTTTAAATATCTAATATATCATTATGTAAAAAAATCATATTATTGTAAGACATCACTTATTGAGAGATAATTATAAATTTTTTTATATAAATCTTCAAAACATTGGCACTGAATATCATCTTTCAATAAAATTTACTAAAATTTTAATCTATGAGTGAATGAGTTACATCAAACCAATGTTAGGTATCTTTAATCATAGTCGATGTATCACCATTGATGTCCCACCATTGATGTCTCATAGTTGATGTCTCACTATTGATAACTCATAGATGTTGTCTCACCATTGATGGATCAATTGATGTCTCACAATTGATATCTCATAGTTTATGCCTCACTATTGAAGTATCACCATTGTTTTCTCACCATATTTTGTCTCACATTTGATTAATCACCATTAATGACTCAGAAGAGATGTTTCTTAGTTGATAATCTCACCAAATATTTCTCTCATTTTAGTTTTTTACACATTTGTAATTAAATAATATACTGATTATTATATTTATCATTTTATTTATTCAATATATTTCATTTATTTGATTTTAAAATCCATAAAAGATAAACTAAGAACCCATCTAATTTAATTGGGCCTCTGAAGATTCAAATATTGGATTTGAACCACTTTCTTCCAACTCCTACTTTTAAAATCTCCTCACATGTTCAGAATATCTAGAATGATGTGACAATCAAAATTGACATTAGATAAATGTCAACCATTGATGAAAGGGAAACAATGTTTTGAGAATATTGTCTGAAGATCATTTGAATCATAAACTCGATAATTGAGTTGTTGTACTTGGAATATATATATATATATATATTATTGCTTCCCTCAAGAAATTATCATGTACCAATAGATATAAAATATCAATGATGGATGCAATGGTTTTCCAGCAAGAAGCGATACTAGTTTCAAAGTCTAATTTCTATGTATTATAAAATTAAATAATTTTCATTTAATGAGGATGATGTATTTCTTGTATGAAGCAGAGTAAATGGACGAAATTTTTTTATTATCCTTCAGTCTCAAGGATTCAGGTTTATGAGTACATCGGGTGGGTATCTTTTAAGATAATCA
This sequence comes from Viscum album, assembly GCA_963277665.1. Taxonomy (NCBI): domain Eukaryota; kingdom Viridiplantae; phylum Streptophyta; class Magnoliopsida; order Santalales; family Viscaceae; genus Viscum; species Viscum album. The sequence continues at coordinate 1,728,775,358 of OY728140.1, forward strand.
AGGTTGTTTCCCTTCTTCTAGTGACATTTTATAAATAGTAGATGATTTAGTATGTCTATCTAGAGATGGAATTAAGAGAAGATCTATTTATCATGAGTTAGATGTAGAAAATAGATTATCATTTCTGTTCATTCATCATATTCTCTACCCAAGGAATGGTGACTTTTCTACCTTAAAGTATCTGGATGTGTTTTTATTGTATCTTTTGTAGATGGGATATAAAATCAATAAATGAAAATAATTCATTATAAATTTTTATGATATGATTAAAAAACATCATGATACTAATTTATTTTTTCTTAAAATTTCATCTTTTCTATGTTGAAATCCAATGAATTTGTATGAGAAAATGCAGTGTTTATTATAGACTATGGTGTATTTTTCATTACCATTGTAAAAAAAAGATGGATGAAAACAAGTTAGAATCCATTGATTAAATTGTGGGTTGAGGATAATGAAAATATTAATTAATGTTTAAACCCTTTTGACCATTCCACAGGATCAAAGTACATTACAGATCATGGTTTGGAATAATGTGAAGTAGTTGAATACTTAGACGAAAAAGTAAAATTTCTTGTACGTAGGACTGAAAAAGAGAAAATATATGATGTGGAATTAAGTGATCATGATATTCCAAGTGATAATTAATAATAATATCTAGAATCCCTCAGACCATCACATGCTCTCCTCTTTAAATAATCCATCCCCTATAATGATGATTCTTAAAGGACTAAAAAATTAACATTTGTATATATTGGTAGAGCTTATATTGGAGAGGGAGATGCATGTGAATGTGAGAGAAATGATGAAGAATGTGAGTTTTTGATAATGAGGATTATTTTGTAAATAAATAAGAAGAATAAGAAGATGTTGAATGTGGAGAAGAAGAATCAGATAAAAATGGAGAAGATAACAAAGAAAATAATTTTCATGATGATGACTCAAATCATTCATATACTGATTAGAGTGATCAAATGGATGTGACTCTCTATAAGAGATAATTTTTAACTAAATTAATAATAAAATAATGATATTTTTAAAATATAGGAGATTTAATGATTGATGACACATTGGTTGTTGTTGATGAAATTCAGTCGATAGAGTCAATTGATAATCATAAGGGATCATATTTTGAGGGGGATAAAACCCCATGTTTTTCTATAATTCTAATACCCAACCATCTATATATAGATTCTATGGATGTTTAGTAAAAATAACTAGAATATATAGATATTGATGAATCTTAAGGAATTTTAATTATGAAAATGGACCTATCAATAGGGATTCATATAATGTTAGTATCAGTCATAGAATTGGTATATACCCCTAGCACTACACAGGCACCTTCGTATAGTGTATGCGAAGATTACATGAATGATTTTTTAGAACATTTGATATCATTTTTTGTATATATTATCAAATCACATCCAACACATGTGGGAAATCATAATAATGATGTGATCCACTTCTTCTATAAAAAAATAATTTTGAAAATTCAACCAAAGAAGATTCATGAAATATAAGAGGCTAGACATGAGAATAATAATCGCAATGATGAATTAAAAACCCCAATATAATTGGCTGAGGAAGTGGAGTTTTATTTTAAAAAATCATTAGATGATGTCCTTCAAGTCATGGAGATACTACGTCATGTTACTATACCGCTACTATTAATCATACATTAGTAATTCATATTGATCAACTAAGCTAAATTTTCAAAGAACACATAAGAGAAAAATCTACTTATTGAGATGATCCTTCTACATCTTTTAATGCTGATATTTTTAGGTAAGTTATCAGAGAAGAATTAAATTTCCTGGTGGGTGGTCTAGATCAGTATATCTTGAGAAAAATTATAACACACACTGATCATGTATATTCCATGGTCATATATTATTCCAAAGAGGCCACTAATTATTTTGTATAGTACTATAAAAAAGTTGATTTTTTGAATAAATTGACTTATAAAAATCATCTATTCGACAATCAATTCAAGTACTTGATTTAAATTCATAGGATACATCTAGGAACACAAGCCTTATGAGAAAAATTCGATCATATTAATGAACATACTCTGACACCTCAGTCTGTTATCGAAAATATAGATGCATTCCCAATGGTAATGGATAATGGAAGCTAGATAATCATAGACCTTATCATTATTTTGAAGCCTTATCTATACGATAAACTACTACCATTTAATATTCTTATTCATTTCTCATTCCCTCAACTTCCACTAAACTCACGGATGGACCTGTATACCCTTAACCCCTTTAGAAATTTCATTCTTCCATTGTTACCAATCCTTTTTCACCTTTACCTCTAAGACATAAACCTTTTCCTTTGACTCCTACTGATGATAACTAACATTTTTTGCATGTTATTTATCAAAATATTACTTTCATCCATGACATCAGCTTAACATACCATACCGAATGTTTTTAGTCATCCATTAGTTGATGCTCTATGAACTTCTGATAAAGGGGAAGAAACATTGGATTGTAATGATGAATATACATGAAATTAAACTAGTTTCTATGAGAATGTAAATGAAAACGTTTCTAAATATTTAAACAATCCTCTGCACACCATTTTTCTTTTTTTAACATATTTTTATTCCTGAAAGGTGGATAAAATCATCAAATCATTGGAATATCAGTTGAAAAACTTTTGACAGATAATATTTCAATGTAATTTTATCCTTATATATTATATACTCTTTGACTACGATTAATGACATGATTTGTGATCATAAAAAGGGGAATTGGTTTTGTCTCTCATAGTTTTAGAAATAAAAAATTATGATTAATTATGCTTATAAGGATATTATTGTTTTATGTTAGCTTTTATAGTTTCAAGATAAGATGCTAAATTCCCTATGTATGAGTCACCTCTCATGATTATCCAAAGGAAGAATCAACACTCCCGACTCACCATCCCAGAGTCCCAAATTGTTATTTACAAAAATATGACTCACCATTCCTAACTCATCATTCCTTAATCACTACTCTGGGTTTACCGAAGGACAACTTCTGAATCACCAGTCTGGATTCACCAATTTTCCGAGTATACCTTTTTGAATAAGACTTAATGATCTAAACATGTCATTCTAGAACAAGACTCACCACTCTAAACAATGTATTACAGAACATAACCCTCCAATACAAATAATTTTTTCATGAAAAAGTATCACCACTCAAAAGACTAGATGTTACCTATTAATTTTCATTTAAAATTCAATATATCTAACAGTCTTATTTATGGTACTTGTGCTACTAATTATTTTAATATGATTTTTCCATCCATTTTAAGATAACATTACAATCAATGTTACACCAAAATACGAGGTAAGAGGTACCAGACCATGGTCGATGACATTCTTTGAACTGAGGAATATATAATTCTATAAAGAGAATCACTAATAAAGTTTGGAAAAACAAATAAAAACCGACATGTGTGATGATAGAACTTATCAATCATTGTTGAACAATTCTTATAGACTAGAATGATCTATGTGGTATGCATGAAGACTTATTCTTCTAACATTAGAAGAATACACAAAGTAATAAAATGTTGATCACTTGGATAATTCTTACACAATAATATAGAGGATTCTATGATATTATATTTTTACAAGAGATTTCTGAAAATAAAAAAAGCTTTATTTGAAGCTACATTAATGGAGACACAATGTAACAAAACATATCACATAGAGAAACCCTATTCCTTATACTCTTTTATGTTTCCTAATTGTGAACCTTATTTACGTTATAATAAGTGTATTATTATATAAATATTATAAACAAACACTTTGTGTGAGTGTGGGGTTTCATACATATCTCATCAAAAAATCAAACATAGAAAAGCATATTAATCCCATTAACAATTTATAAAACCCTAGAAAACATTCATTCATAAAAAATAAACCATATTATGGAATAATCATATAATAATTATATTGTCATGATTCCTGTTTCAATCCATTAGTAAATATATTAAAATCACAAAAAATATCAAATTTTTTATGTCTCTAACCCATATAGTTTTTTATACAGGCACCTTAAACAAGGTCTGTATCCTATAATTTGTTGATAATAAAGAATATACCAATACAATTAACACATAATGATTCTAAAATAGGTAAAATTATGATGTATTATATAATTATGGATGATAAATGTTTTTTGATATTGACTATGTTTAGACATTACATGAAGCTTTTAGTAACTAATCAAGCCATATTTCAACCTATGTATACTATCCATTTCCAGTTTCATCTTAATTCCCACAAAAAAATTTACATCAATATGAGAAACCAAGAAAAATACCGAAATGGATTTTGATACATGTAATGTTATTAAAATTTATACTATAATACCAATTATATCTGGTTTTAATTTATTCATCCTCTATCTGATTCGTTATTCTTATCTAATTATATGTCACATATATTACTAAATATATAACTACCCTTTTTTTCATTTCATTCTATTATATGATATTGGGCCAATTACACCTACTAAATATTCTAGAGATTGATGATATTATTCAAAAACATTGGCATATATATCCTTGAATTCATTGAAATATAGCTTTCCCCCACAATATCAAAAGATAAATTATTCTCTATTATAATATCATGTGTGATCACTTAACTAATAACATTTATATCTTATTGATATAAATATCCCGAATATCATTAGGGAAATAAATTGGGATATCATAGTGTGTTTTCAAGATGTGCACCTTTTTATGGTATGATCTACAATAAATTGTTTCTATTAAACACATGAATAAATGACATAATGGGATTCCATAAAATTTCAATTTATATGATATATATAAATCAATATAGTTTTCATATGGTTAACTATTGTTATTATATTTAGAAGAAATGTATCTAATGGTATTATAGAAGGCATTTAAACCAACTAAGTCCCATCATTTATTCTCCAAATAATGTTATCCTATATTTTATGTTTACAAGATAAAGGTAGTTTAAGAATAACTCCACTCAATATTTAATTTATAGATGAATACTTGGTTTTGATATTATCTAACTATAATAAAGAGGTGAAACTATATATTTCTCTATGTGTATTCATTACATTCACGTTACATTCGAAAAATCTATTTAGGTAATATCATGGATTATATAAATTTATTTTTATCATATCAATATAATTAAACACATATGATTTAATAATCTAATTACACTATTTTCATGGATATACCATTATATCTAATGGTTTATTTAAATAAAATATTAATAATAAAGTGTAATAGATCAACAAGAATTTTTAGATTCTAGTAGTGAAAACTCTATTAGTGATATAAACAAGAAAATTTCATTTATTTTTAGTTGATTACTAATTCTATTTCTACAAATAGGTATTATCCAAGCCTTATAATTTATATTTGTCATTGATCTCCAATAATTGATATCCTTGATTCATGTATTACTAAATTATTAATTATGAGGTAGGAAAAAAATATATTTTTCAAATATGAAATAATTTATCACCATGTCTACAATTGATAATCATTATATATATAATTTGGTAAAACTAAATAAGAAAATCATTTTTTTGGGAAAATAAATCCACTTTCTAAACTAAGGTTGCGTGCATAAATTTTTTAACATTTGGATAATCTTAATTTTGTTACATATATAATTATTTTTTACATAATGAAATATTTTTTATGATACATTTTATCTCTATCATATTCTATGTGATGATTATTTTATATGAAAAAATAATTATTTTTTCCCTCGGTTTTGTTTAGATATTTTTTACGATTGAATAATTTCATATTCTTTATGATGATTGAATAATATTAATTTTCCTTGCATGAAACACTTGATTTATCATTTAAGAAATTATGTGAACCAGATATTGACAATGTTCAACATTTTATCAAATATTTTTTGATTTTAAATTCCTCTATTTTCTTTAAAATTACTAATTAAATTTGGAATAATTGAAATAATATTAAATAATTCAACCCTTTAAATTACATATTAATCATTAAAATCTCAATAATAGAATCCATGGATAAACATTATCAAATAATCCTTAAAAGAAATCATAATATAATAGAATAATTTTTAATACATTATAATTATATATTGACATTAATAAACTATAATTAACCGTAAATAAAAAAACATAATATAACTAATGGTTATATAATATGTTGAGGGTATTACCTATCATAGAAACACTATCAAATATTCTATGCAAGGAGAAAATCATTCCATGTAATGAAAAAATCTATAACCACGATTCACTGATGATGAATTTCTCAAACAAATTATTTACATTAGAATTCCCCTGTATGATTCCTATGTAATTATTATAATATTATTATCATTTATAGAAAACTTATATTACATAAATAAATAAAACAATGAATTTTTAAAGGAAATCCTTGAAATTTGAGGCCTAAAGTTGAAAAAATATCACCGATTTCATTCATTCCCTTGAATTAATGAGATATAAGGACCTTGTATTCTCGATTCTTGTTTGATTGGTAGAGATTCATTGAGGGGTTCCATGGCGAATTGATTGTTCCCTTGGTGAAAATGGTGGCATTGGCTCCAACCACTCCCTCCATCAAGGGGGAGGGGGAATCATCGATTACTGATGGTCCCGGGTTCTTCTGGCCTTTCTTTAATCCTTATTTCCTTCCTCCTTTTCTCAATGTTTTGATTTTCCATAAAGCCCCATAGCTCCTCGATGATTACCATAACCTCCAGATCTTAAACTCAGAGTTCATGGAGTCTTCAGCACTTCTGAACCTCACTCTGGTTCCTTGATTCTAACTTAGGATACCTTTAGTTTATGCTTACGATAGGTTCGTGTTTGGTTCTTGGGATCTACAGGATCATGAAGTGTTTGGATTGCTTGATAGCTGCCAGATTGTGTCCCACATTGAATCGGAGGTGGACCTCATTCAGGCATGGTCCAGGGATCCATGATGTATCAACGAGATGAGTTTTATCCTCCTTTAATGGACATTCTATCTTAATATGAAACATGATTCTCCGTAAATGGCATTTTGGGTCAATTTACCTAATTATCAACTTCTTTTCCAGAATCATTCTATTCTTCGGATGATTGGTAATATGGTAGGAAGGTTTCTTTGTTTGGATAATCATATTGCGGCTGTGTGTCACCCTATTAATCGCTAAATATTTATTGAATTGGATGTTCCTCAAATACCTTTCGATTTTACAAGGATTACCATTGGTGAGGTGTACAGGTGAAAATAGAAGGTGGTTTATGGGAACTGGATGGAATTCTGCTCTGTTTTAAGCGGTTGGGGCACCATTCATCGGTCTGTCAATGGAGAGCTACTTCGGGAACATTGAAATCGAAGTATATGATGGCAATGGTTGGTGTGATGAAGAGCCCAGTTAAGTGGGCTTCAGAGATGGTCACTGATAAAGACACACATAACTCTGATTTTCCTAGGGGTATGGTGTCCCCAGTGCATCCAACGAGTGATAAAACTCGGTGTGGTGAGCATTCTAGTTCTTTGAGGTTAGATGTTGATTCAAACAACAGGAATTATGAATTGGAAATGTTAATGGAGCACATCCAAGTTGAACTGGTGTTGATGGATGGGGGGCATATCCCTCTAATATCCAACTCTACTGTGGAGGTCCAGTCTCCTAGCCCCCACCAGGTGACATGTGGAGAGGGTCGTGATTCAGAGATGGCTGGAGGACCGAGGTTGCAACCGAACCTATTGGTTTCTGATGTCTTCAACAGGATGAGGCATGACTTAGAGATCACAACTAGGCCCACTATTAGGATAGATACTAATAAGAATGAGGAGAAGAGATGCTCCAGCTTACAGGAGATGGTCCTTACAGCCTGTGCTAAGGGTTCTAAGGGTTTGGATCCCCGGGACATGCCCTTCCATACCCTTATAAACTAGTACAATGGTCTATCGACAAACATGTTGTAATATGGATCATCTGAGGATAATGTGGTAGGGATGGATAGTTGTGTGAAAATACTAGAGGGTATACATGGTATGGAGAAGGAGAAAGGGTCCATGGACGTGGAGGAAGATATTACTGAGGAGGGGCGGCACACTTTGATGGAGATTAACATTCCGGACCAGGGGCGAGGTATCAGCTCTGTATCTCCTGCTGTTGTTGTAGGGGTGTGAGCTGATTCTGGAAGGGAGAGTTCTGGGATAGGGTAGGAAAATGTGAGTGGCCCAGTCATAAATTCATTCAGTGATGTTGTTCAGAGAGGGAACCATAAGATGGCCTTAACTGATGGTCCCATATTTTCATCTCAAATAATAAGGCCAAGGAAGAATCACTCTTATCTTCCATGCCCGATGCGGACTAGATCGGCTTCATAACAAAACAATGAGGTAATTGTGGCTTTTAAAAAGGTTAGTGTGGTCAATAAGTCATCCCCAGATCAACCCGGTCTTGATCTACTTAGGATTTGGGTCCAATGTGCAAGCTATTGGAGGTCTCCTGATTGGAAATCAGCTACTGAAGAGGATGTATCATACATGGGGTGCAGAGATGAATCTGGTTATTATGATATGTAAAATTCTCTTGTTTTTTGTTGGGTTGTATGTTGGGGTACCGAAAACCCTTAAACTATCTTTTTAAAATGAAAAAAAATTATTTGCAGTCTATAGACCTTATATTCTCAATTGTAGAAAAATCACATTACATATAAGAATGTACTTGGATCTTTCTTCATAAAATTATAATATGTTTGATGTATTATAGTAACATTGTACTTTTTTCCTCATAAATATTTTATTAGTGGCAAGTCATCTTATTATTATCCGGATTTCATTCAAAGATATTTTTTTTTGAGATTAATTTATTTTTCATGATGGAATATGATACCATATAATTGTATGATATATTTTTCAAGATCTTAGTGCCCTATAGAAGCTCAAAATAATTAAAATAAATAAATTATCAATCTAAATTTTTGGATTATGCATATTGTTCATAATGTTGATTTTTTATCTTGATGTTTTTCCTAATACACAAAAACATTTCCATCTTAATTTGGTATTCAATTCATTAATTTCGTTACCATATATTATTTTTTTATCAAGGAATATATTTCTCAATGAAAATCACCTAATGGTTTTCCATTCCATTACCCCTATCTCATCCACATCCTTATTATTTTGAATCAATGAACACAATCATTGTACATCTACCTTAAAAATCATATTTCAAGGATAATGTTTCTTTTATATTATATCCAAAATTTATAAATTACTTTTCAAGAGACTTGATCACTTTTATATCTATATTTCATTTTTACATCCATTAAAGGGTGACGACTTTTGTCACATAACCTAATTGAACGTAGGTGCATTGGGTTATGGAAAAAATAGGATTCCCATTATGATTGTGGTTAATTAAAATACCTCAGATCTAGTTCCCCTATAATTCCATGAATTATTCAACACCAACAACTATTGTATTAATATTCTCTAAATATAAATAATTTTATTATCTAAGTAAGTTGATATGTGTTCAATTTATTATACTAGTTAAAATTTTTAAAAAATTGAACACATGAAATTTTCTATTTACATCAATAATATAAACAAAAAAACTCACTAAATTTTATTAATCATTCATGTGTTTTAGCATTATTATAATTCTAGATATTTATTAAAATATAGTGCCAAATGTCCCTTCTGAACTTAATCTGATATGAATTGTAGAAAACATTCCTCCATTATCCTGGATCCACTATTTTATTTAATAAATTGGCATATGACAAATGGTATTTTCATTTAAAGGATAGATAAATTAATACGTCATGTAATACTAGATACATATATTTATTTTTTATTATGTTTTAATATAATAACATACATTAAAGAAACATTGTAGTTTTTTTATAATTATTTTAGTATTCCTTCTTCATATATTGGGGAAATGAAAAATAATACATGGATAGTGTAAGTTACCAGTAAGGGAAATAGTATATTAGAAGTTATAATCAATATAAATGGAATAAATAATAGAACTGAGTAAATAATAAATACATATTCTATATTAATAATAAATTGATCTTCCAAATACATCTATAGAAAAAAAACAATCATATGGATAATAAAAACTAAAATTTTAATTATGGAAAATAATTATGATGAAATTCATGAATTTATTATAAAAACATCATTCTATGTTATCATTAACATTACCTCTAGGGCATTGTGACAATATATCTTACAGACAAAAATGATTTGTTAAAAGGCATTGTCATTGTTTTGGTATACATAAACCATGTAACATCAATTTTTTTGTCTCACTCGACCTACTAATGCATCAGAGGGATCTCTATTTTATTTATCCCCACCCATCAAATACATATAATGAATTAACCCCTCAAATATTTAATCAATAGTATAATATATTATAAATTTATAATATTTCTATTAAATCAATAATATATAACATAAATATTTCACTATTAAATTAATTAACACTCATAATAAGATTCATTAAAATATCATAGAAACTTCGAGTTGTATATGGTTTTGAAAATATCAATGAAGTGGAAATGATAGCGAAAGAATTATGATAAACATATTATGGACATAAAAGTTAATAATAATGTCTAATTATTAATGGAGAGTGACAGAGGGAATTATCATGAGAATGGGAATGCTCAAAAAATATAGTATATTACATAAACTTGAAATGAATGATATTAGACCATAAATTAATTAGAATTAATGGTATATTTAAAGAAAATTATTTATACAATTAAAGTGTTCAATGTAAACATTAAAAATAAGTTTCCTTAAGTATTTAATAACCATTTAAAAAAATGATACTTTTTTCATTTTTAAAATTATCTTCGATATTATATAAAATAATTCCTTATTATTTTATTAAAGTATTATAAATTATATAATAATGAAAATGTAGATTTTTATAAAAAATTACACTTTTTTGAGGAATATACTCTTTTAGTAAAGGTCGTGAACATTTTAAAATCAATTTACATTGTAAATGTTTACGTGGGAATTTCTTTGACACTTTTGTAAAAAGTCAAAAAATTCCTTATTTGTAAAATTTTTAAAAGATTAATTTTATAACATTTTCATTAATATTATGGGTTTCAAAAATTAAATTTATATATATTTTATAATAACATAATATCCTGTATAATATAATTTTATCAATATTTATATATATATGAAATAAAATGATTCCTTAGTCAAAGAAGATAACTGTAGAGACCCGTATCTTGACGTACATGGATATTACATTACTTTTGCGGAATACTTAGTACATAACAAAAACACACACACAAGGACCGTAATAGTTTAGTGTCTTTGGAAACTCGGAATATAATCTTCTAATCGTGGTGAAAGATCTTCAAAATCTCCCATAAAGTTCTTCCATTTTTTTTACCTAAAACCTTTATTTATATCCTGGGGAATAGAAAACATAAAAGGGTGAGCTCAAATGCTCAGTAAGGGTATACAAAAGAAATAAAAATCATATCATATCTTTTTGAAAATCATAACCTGCAAAAGAGATCATAATATCTTAACATGGAATAAATCATAGAAGTGAAAATGAGATCACCATAATCATATCATGAAACTTGAAACTTTGTGGCATGCACACATAATCACGGAAAATCATTTCTTGTTAGTCATGACTCATTGCCAAGACTATCTTAGTGGACAAAGTCCCTTTCTGAACCGAGTTCACTCCTCATTTCAGTCCTGTTTCACTGAACCGAAATAACCTTCTGTTCCAGCCATGTCTATCTCATGAGATATAAAATCTTTACCCAATGCATTGGAGGGAGATATAGGTCCCACCCATCTTATAATGAATCCTTTCTTATGTGTGCCACATAATCATAAAACATACATCATCGCATAACACATATAACAAAATGGGATTCTTGAAACATCATGACATCATAAATCAATTCATATATGATAAAGGAATTCATAAACATAATTCCATCACAACATAGTAAAACCAATGTAAAAATATGGATAGAAATATAACCCTTTATTATCTTATATGGAAAATAATTTTGATAAAACACTTAAATTGAATTCTTGAGGAAAATATCCTTTCTTGTTCAAAATCAATTTCTTTTCACAAAACATCATGCAATTTTAAAAGAAAGAGATTTTATTGAAAATAGTCATGAAATCTTTTAGAGGAAGCTTCATGAAAATAAGGCTTTATAAAATAGTAGAAATCCGTTCGTGCCGTATAAGTTAAAAAAACATTCTTCGTACTTTTGTCGGAAAAGTCAAAAAGTACCTCGTACGAAAAACGACAAAAGATTCCTTTCATTTCTTTTACTAAAAACTCACCGAAGGGTAAAAATGGATTTAAACAATTGTCGGTGTATGGAAGTAATATTACATATTGATGAAACATGGACGTGGATGATAAAATACACCCCAGTAAATACTTACGAATAAACAATCTCGGATAAAAATGAGATTGTGATATTTCCCTTACCTTTGGTCCGACCTGCTTTGTAAGTGTCCGAACCTCCTGTATAATGATTTAAATCATGTTATTGACTTATTACAGAATCATATTTATTGTTATGATATCATATATGGTTCACTTATGACATTATATTACCCGTTCTTTTGTAAATTCCATGTTAAAGAAGCGTTTTGGGTAAAATCGTTTCATTTATCGTAGGTGTTTTGACTTGTTGTTATTGACATCATTATTACTTATATCATGATTTACTCACTTCCAGAATATAAAATATTATTTATATATCATATATATTCAGTATATATATATATATAACAGGTAGATAAATAAAATGAAAAACACCGTTCATGGAGACGGTAGTCCGTACGTACGCATGAACGCTGTTTTCCTTTCCTTATTGTCTTGAAATGGAAGTAAGTAGACGAAATAAATATGTATACATAAATCCAGTAGCTTTATAATTTCCTATATTTCATTATTATTTCTTATATATACATTATAATCATTCTTAAATGGTTAACATGGAGAATGAATCTCATCGCGTCGTGGAGACGGTAGTCCGTACGTACGCACGAGCGATGATATCATTTCCATAAATATTGAATTGAATTGGAGTGGATTATACAATATATCAGATTCAATATGATGTTTTAATAACTATTTATAGTTATTCTTTACACCATTATACCCATCCATGTAAGGTGGTGGTGGAAAATAGATTACACCACGGCGTGGAGACGGTATTCCGTACGTACGCACACGCGGTGATTTCTTTTTCCGTAGGATGGATAGATGGTGAAATAGGGTTGTTTCATAATTATAATAACATATCAGTATATTAGTGATACTGATGTTATTACTTCATAATGAAACAACCTAAGAAGAAGAAGTGGAAGAAGAAATAAAGATGAAAGAATTGGTAACGGTAATTACCTCTTCTTTGAAGTGCCTCTTTGAGACCTCCTCTTAGGGCACTAAAATTGGTCTTTGAGGAAGACCAGAACCTCTAGGATGTTTCTAGGGAAGTGGAGGAGAGATTTTGGCAGGGGTTGGCCGAGCTTGAGTGCTCAAATTGGTGTGAGGAGGAGGGGGAGGAGGTGCCCTTTTATAAGGGAGGAGAGGGGTACCTTAGGAATTCTTAAAAATATTAATTTATAATAAATGTAACCCCACTTAAAAACCTCCAAAAATGACTCATATTCGAAGCTTAGATGAGATAGGGTTGTAATCTCATCAACCAATCAAATTTAGACATGTTTGGATCTTATTTTAAACCTTATCAATTAGATTTAACTCTAAGTTAAATAATTTAACTTTTACCGTGTCTTTTTGTTTTCTTTCACTATATGGTTAATACACTTACTATAACATGCCAAACGAACCCCAAATTGTTTATTATTAATATATATATCCTTATCTAAGTCATTTGTCCGAACCTTAGATTTTTAGGAATAAAATAACAATTAATAATATAATATTTTATTTAAAAACTATTTTGTGTCAATTTTGACGCTATTTGATATATGATTTTTGTGAAAGTCATAACAGAATTATATGTTCGAACCAAGTTGATTACATCAACACTAATATATCATAGTAACCTAGAAAATTAGTTTAATTCATAAAAAGTCTCAAATTACATTTATTTTGGTGTTTATAACATCAATTATGTCAATATTTCATTAATAAGATAATTACTGCATCATCGTTGTGTCATACATAAATTATTTAATGTCTAAAAATTACAAATAAAATACCATTATGTAGGAAATTTTTTTAGCTTTCTAATGAATATTTATAGTCAAATTTATCTTATGTATAACCCTATATTAAAAATGTTTTAGTAAATAAACTTTGATTTTAACTCTTTTAGCCCTTCTTTAAATAAATTAATAATAAATGTCCTAATCTAACCCAAGTGGGCCTAAATGGTCATATTTTATTCCTAAGTTTGTTTTTGGTCGAAATACACTTGTCTAATAGGATTAGGACATGTGTTAGGGTAATAGTAATATCATATTTACCCTTAGTTACCCTATTTACTATTAACCGTGGTAAAAAAAGTAAAAAGTTACTATTCACCAAAAAATTATTTTCATCTCATTGAACCACATTTTAGTCCTTGATATTAACCGTGTCTGTCGGATTTTTGAAATTCCATTCACAGAAGCGGTAAAATTAAGTTTTATGCAAAATTTAGTTTTTAACCTACCACTTAGTGGTTTCACTATTCATCAAAAATTGTAAGTTTTCAGAAAAGTACCAAAATTTCACCCTAGGCTATAATTGATATTCCGAATTCAAAAATGATTTCTATTTTACAAAATTCCCAACATATAAGTTGCATTAATTAATTTTATAATTAATTTCTGCTGTCACAACAAATAGCGTGTTTTTAAGAGATAATAACTATCAAAAGATTGACACTTGTTTATAACTGGTTTAAATGTGAAATTACATCCAATGTCCAACATTGTATTAAATTGTAAAAATATATTCTAAATATACTTTAAAACCACTCAAATTAATGATTTATCACTATTAATTATTTCGATTAAAAAAGTTGTTTTTAATTATAATTTAGTAATTTTCACTATTCATCAGAATATGAAAGTTATCCGAAAAGTACCAAAATTTCACCTTAGGCTAAATTCGATACTCCGAATCCAAAAATGAAGTTCATTTTGAAATATAAGATTTACAGAATTTTAAAAAGTGGTTATTACTATTCATAACGGCTAGTTTTAATAATATTTTAATAGCATATCGTTGTTTAGTGAAACTCGGTATTGCGTATTACACACGCTATCGAGGAAGGTCGCGATTGCGTGTAATGCAAGGCAAGTCAAGGATGTGTGTTGTGAAAGCTCCTTTTGGTGTAGCGTACAACACAAGACATTAATAAAATTAAAAAGAATATTTTTTATAAAATCTTGGGCTGTTACATTCTACCCCCCTTAAAATGAATTTCGCCCTCGAAATTCGTCGGGGTTATAAATGGTTTACTATTTGAAAGTTGCTTTAATAGAAACCCACATCGTAAAAGGGAATACCAAAACTTGGCTTTAAAAACTAAAGTATGAAATGTAACGATTACCCAAATAAACTAATCACTGGGTTTCCACATAGGTGAAAATATGGATATGGAAGAGAAATCTAACCATCATGTTCTGATGGAGAGTGGTAGAGAACATGGCTATGGAAAAGCCAGTAATCACAAATCCATAAATTTGTGACGATCTAAGGTACCATCTGATTCATCAGGTATAAGATCACTAGGACAACATTTTTGGTTTTCAAGATCATTTCCCTAAAGTTGAAAATTTGAATTAGAATAAATACTTACTTTATTTTGATACAATATCACTGTTGTTCGTGCCTTGAACAATTTCCACTTCATCTCTTAAATAAATGAAGTTGAATTTGTTATTCATGAAGTGTTAGCAGATCATGTGATAGAATGACGGGTCATTCCATCTGTCTCAAACAAAAGGTAAGCAATAAGTCATTCTATAGTGAGATTAATCATATATAGTTCCTAAAATGGACTTATACTTCATATATCATACTGCTTAATATAATAAAACTAGCTTCTACTAAACAGGGACTTCCTGTAGGTCAGTGGTAGGCGATAAAGGCCAGTCGTACTTCAGTTGTGGGTTCGATTCCTACAGCCTTGTCCGAAGCGATGGGTTGTCGCCCGTCCTGCAGGTTGTCCCTTTTTCTAAAACTACGTTACTATAACATCCCATCAATAATATCGAAAATCTTCTATCCTTAAACAATACTAACTTATGTCCAACATAATCCAGTCTAATCTTTAGGCTTATACATAATACTGCAGTCCACTCTCATAATATAGTGACAATGATTACCAGCGATTTAATACTGTCGTTGATCCCCACATATCATAAGATATGTCTTGTTGGTCACATTCCAAACATTCAAATTCCTTAATCGTGTATTCTCTTGAATACCTTAGTGAAAACATGAGTGCAGTTAAAAGTTACCAAAATCCTCAAAATTCTATATACTCAAACCATGATATCACTTAGTCCTTATATCAATCATGAGCTCATGAATACTATTAAACATTTCATTTTCTCGTCTTCATTATGCGCATATCATCTTATTTCCAAAAAATATCTCAATCACTTTGAATACCACATCAATAAATATTGCAATACTCAATGATACAACATTATTTTGGAGTCCCATTACATAAATACTTAATCATTCCACCACATCGTTGTCATATTCAACATTGCCAATAGCGATCGCATGTGATTTCCCTTTGTCCTTTGCCTTCAGTGGTTGCTCATGTTGATCATCACTAACCCTTGGATTAGGTCAATTATTAGCATAATGCCCCATTTCCTTGCACTTGAAGCATTGAAGTGTTGGCGGTGCGTTCTCTGCAGTGTTTGCTTTATTCACATCATTAGAAACCCTTTTTCCATTACTTCGACACTCAGCTGCTCGATGACCTTCTTTTCCACACTTAAAACATTTTCTAGTCCCTTTAAGACAATCTCCACCATGCTTCTTTCCACACTTTGTGCATAAGGAAACATTCATCTTCTTTTCACCATTATTCTGAGATTTCTCCTTGAACTCCATCTTTCGTTTTTTGTCAAAACCATGAGATGGATATGTAACACCAACTTCCATTTCTACCTTGATAGCACAACGCACAACTTCTTCATAGCTACTGAAGTCTCTTATAGCTAATGCCCTTCGAAGACTTGGTTTTAAGCCACTGAAAAATCGATCAACTTTACTTTCAGGTTGGATGATAATGCCAGATGCATACCTTGCAAGTCTTGTAAAATTCGCTTCGTATATACCAACAGATTCATCATCCTTTTGCTTTAGTTCAAGAAACTCCTTCTCCATCTTCGTTCGAAGAATACGAGGGAAGTACTTACTGAAAAACAAGTTCTTGAACTCGTCCCATTCCATGGAATCAATTTCATCTCTTTGCCTCGTATTCTTGATAAGATTCCACCATTGATCAGCTTCACCTTCCAAACGATATACTGCTAAGATGACTTTATCATGTTCAGAACATTGAAGAACTGAAAATATCTTTTCAGTAGTACTAATCCATTGTTCAGCAACTAATGGATCAGTAGACCCACTGAAAGAAGGCGGACGCTGCCTCATGAAGGATTCAACAGAATGTTGCTCCTTCCTTTGCTCGTTTGGAAGTCCTGCATGATTCATAGCTTGAGAAAGTTGTGTGAGCATGGCTACAAGATTTTGCATTCCAGCTCCCATATTGTTTGGTTGCTCAGGGGGACAATCATTGCATTGTCCATTGCATTGATCAACACGGTTCCTTCGGGTTCCAGCCATCGTCTAAAACCCCAAAAGAATAGTGTGAGAGGCAAAAATCATGCTAGGGAAAACAACATAATAAAGGGGTAGTACCCTCAATATCTAACATCTTAGGTTAAATTCTAAGATCGTTAGAGAAATTCTAGGACTATAACCTATACGTATACTTAACCTTAGAGACATCCCTAGACATACCTTAGAAATATCTCTAGGGATCTCACTAACGTTTTCGCATCCTAGTTTCCAAAGGTTGACTAAACCTTTCCTCTGATACCAATTGTATAGACCCGTATCTTGACGTACATGGATATTACATTACTTTTGCGGAATACTTAGTACATAACAAAAACACACACACAAGGACCGTAATAGTTTAGTGTCTTTGGAAACTCGGAATATAATCTTCTAATCGTGGTGAAAGATCTTCAAAATATCCCATAAAGTTCTTCCATTTTTTTACCTAAAACCTTTATTTATATCCTTGGGAAAAGAAAACATAAAAGGGTGAGCTCAAATGCTCAGTAAGGGTATACAAAAGAAATAAAAATCATATCATATCTTTTTGAAAATCATAACCTGCAAAAGAGATCATAATATCTTAACATGGAACAAATCATAGAAGTGAAAATGAGATCACCATAATCATATCATGAAACTTGAAACTTTGTGGCATGCACACATAATCATGGAAAATCATTTCTTGTTAGTCATGACTCATTGCCAAGACTATCTTAGTGGACAAAGTCCATTTCTGAACCGAGTTCACTCCTCGTTTCAGTCCTGTTTCACTGAACCGAAATAACCTTCTGTTCCAGCCATGTCTATCTCATGAGATATAAAATCTTTACCCAATGCATTGGAGGGAGATATAGGTCCCACCCATCTTATAATGAATTCTTTCTTATGTGTGCCACATAATCATAAAACATACATCATCGCATAACACATATAACAAAATGGGATTCTTGAAACATCATGACATCATAAATCAATTCATATATGATAAAGGAATTCATAAACATAATTCCATCACAACATAGTCAAACCAATGTAAAAATATGGATATAAATAGAACCCTTTATTATCTTAGATGGAAAATAATTTTGATAAAACACTTGAATTGAATTCTTGAGGAAAATATCCTTTCTTCTTCAAAATCAATTTCTTTTCACAAAACATCATGCAATTATAAAAGAAAGAGATTTTATTGAAAATACTCATGAAATCTTTTAGAGGAAGCTTCATGAAAATAAGGCTTTATAAAATAGTAGAAATCCGTTCGTGCCGTATAAGTTAAAAAAACATTCTTCGTACTTTTGTCAGAAAAGTCAAAAAGTACCTCGTACGAAAAACAACAAAAGATTCCTTTCATTTCTTTTACTAAAAACTCACCGAAGGGTAAAAATAGATTTAAACAATTGTAGGTGTATGGAAGTAATATTACATATTGATGAAACATGGACGTGGATGATAAAATACACCCCAGTAAATACTTACGAATAAACAATCTCGGATAAAAATGAGATTGTGATATTTCCCTTACCTTTGGTCCGACCTGCTTTGTAAGTGTCCGAACCTCCTGTATAATGATTTAAATCATGTTATTGACTTATTACAGAATCATATTTATTGTTATGATATCATATATGGTTCACTTATGACATTATATTACCCGTTCTTTTGTAAATTCCATGTTAAAGAAGCATTTTGGGTATAATCGTTTCATTTATCGTAGGTGTTTTGACTTGTTGTTATTGACATCATTATTACTTATATCATGATTTACTCACTTCCAGAATATAAAATATTATTTATATATCATATATATTCAGTATATATATATATATAACAGGTAGATAAATAAAATGAAAAACACCGTTCATGGAGACGGTAGTCCGTACGTACGCATGAACGCTGTTTTCCTTTCCTTATTGTCTTGAAATGGAAGTAAGTAGATGAAATAAATATGTATACATAAATCCAGTAGCTTTATAATTTCATATATTTAATTATTATTTCTTATATATACATTATAATCATTCTTAAATGGTTAACATGGAGAATGAATCTCATCGCGTCGTGGAGACGGTAGTCCGTACGTACGCACGAGCGATGATATCATTTCCATAAATATTGAATTGAATTGGAGTGTATTATACAATATATCAGATTCAATATGATGTTTTAATAACTATTTATAGTTATTCTTTACACCATTATACCCATCCATGTAAGGTGGTGGTGGAAAATAGATTACACCACGGCGTGGAGACGGTATTCCGTACGTACGCACGCGCGGTGATTTCTTTTTCCGTGGGATGGATAGATGGTGAAATAGGGTTGTTTCATACTTATAATAACATATCAGTATATTAGTGATACTGATGTTATTACTTCATAATGAAACAACCTAAGAAGAAGAAGTGGAAGAAGAAATAAAGATGAAAGAATTGGTAACGGTAATTACCTCTTCTTTGAAGTGCCTCTTTGAGACCTCCTCTTAGGGCACTAAAATTGGTCTTTGAGGAAGACCAGAACCTCTAGGATGTTTCTAGGGAAGTGGAGGAGAGATTTTGGCAGGGGTTGGCCGAGCTTGAGTGCTCAAATTGGTGTGAGGAGGAGGGGGAGGAGGTGCCCTTTTATAAGGGAGGAGAGGGGTACCTTAGGAATTCTTAAAAATATTAATTTATAATAAATCTAACCCCACTTAACAACCTCCAAAAATGACTCATATTCGAAGCTTAGATGAGATAGGGTTGTAATCTCATCAACCAATCAAATTTAGACATTTTGGATCTTATTTTAAACCTTATCAATTAGATTTAACTCTAAGTTAAATAATTTAACTTTTACCGTGTCTTTTTGTTTTCTTTCACTATATGGTTAATACACTTACTATAACATGCCAAACGAACCCCAAATTGTTTATTATTAATATATATATCCTTATCTAAGTCATTTGGCCGAACCTTAGATTTTTAGGAATAAAATAACAATTAATAATATAATATTTTATTTAAAAACTATTTTTTGTCAATTTTGACACTATTTGATATATGATTTTTGTGAAAGTCATAACAGAATTATATGTTCGAACCAAGTTGATTACATCAACACTAATATATCATAGTAACCTAGAAAATTAGTTTAATTCATAAAAAGTCTCAAATTACATTTATTTTGGTGTTTATAACATCAATTATGTCAATATTTCATTAATAAGATAATTACTGCATCATCGTTGTGTCATACATAAATTATTTAATGTCTAAAAATTACAAATAAAATACCATTATGTAGGAAATTTTTTTAGCTTTCTAATGAATATTTATAGTCAAATTTATCTTATGTATAACCCTATATTAAAAAGGTTTTAGTAAATAAACTTTGATTTTAACTCTTTTAGCCCTTCTTTAAATAAATTAATAATAAATGTCCTAATCTAACCAAAGTGGGCCTAAATGGTCATATTTTATTCCTAAGTTTGTTTTTGGTCGAAATACACTTGTCCAATAGGATTAGGACATGTGTTAGGGTAATAGTAATATCATATTTACCCTTAGTTACCCTATTTACTATTAACCGTGGTAAAAAAAGTAAAAAGTTACTATTCACCAAAAAATTATTTTCATCTCATTGAACCACATTTTAGTCCTTGATATTAACCGTGTCTGTCGGATTTTTGAAATTCCATTCACAGAAGCGGTAAAATTAAGTTTTATGCAAAATTTAGTTTTTAACCTACCACTTAGTGGTTTCACTATTCATCAAAAATTGAAAGTTTTCAGAAATGTACCAAAATTTCACCCTAGGCTATAATTGATATTCCGAATTCAAAAATGATTTCTATTTTACAAAATTCCCAACATATAAGTTGCATTAATTAATTTTATAATTAATTTCCGCTGTCACAACAAATAGCGTGTTTTTCAGAGATAATAACTATCAAAAGATTGACACTTGTTTATAACTGGTTTAAATGTGAAATTACATCCAATGTCCAACATTGTATTAAATTGTAAAAATATATTCTAAATATACTTTAAAACCACTCAAATTAATGATTTATCACTATTAATTATTTCTATTAAAAAAGTTGTTTTTAATTATAATTTAGTAATTTTCACTATTCATCAGAATATGAAAGTTATCCGAAAAGTACCAAAATTTCACCTTAGGCTAAATTCGATACTCCGAATCCAAAAATGAAGTTCATTTTGAAATATAAGATTTACAGAATTTTAAAAAGTGGTTATTACTATTCATAACGGCTAGTTTTAATAATATTTTAATAGCATATCGTTGTTTAGTGAAACTCGGTATTGCGTATTACACACGCTATCGAGGAAGGTCGCGATTGCGTGTAATGCAAGGCAAGTCAAGGATGCGTGTTGTGCAAGCTCCTTTTGGTGTAGCGTACAACACAAGACATTAATAAAATTAAAAAGAATATTTTTTATAAAATCTTGGGCTGTTACAATAACTATCGTAAAATTTTATTAAAAAATTCCTCCTATATTTTTTGAGTATCAATGAGAGAAAATATTCTAAGTAATGGGGAAAACATAAAAAAAAGTGTAAAATAAAATATATGGTTTCTAAAAATATCAATTTAATATAATTTTTCTATTTTATATTAAAACATGAACAATCCAATGTATGAGTGATATTGAAAATTAAACTAGAATGATTTTAAAAATCATTTATATCCATACCCCTTAAAATTTAAAACAATAATTGAAACTTTTAATACCAAAAATATTGAAGAAATTTTGTTATAATATGTAAAATTAAACTATAAACTCTACATAAAATAAATTAGCTGTATAATATAAAATATGTATCGACGGAGTGGAATTTTGATGAATAATAAATTTATGTTATTCTTTTAGGATAAGAAACATTATATCATCATAAATAATATATTTAAATTTATTAAACCCATTAATAATTACCTTTTTCATCAATATTTTCTTTTATGGTCCAGTTATAACTATTTTATATTCATTCCATTGTTTGTATCCTTCCATGAATCGATAACTTACGGTTGTACTATCAATTTATCAAAAACTAATTAGGTTAATTAATCATTCATAATGTGGTTATGAAATGGTTTGGTCATAAAAATATGTTAATAATTTCCTTGAAAATAATTTTTTTCGTTATATACAATTTAATAACCAACCATTCGATATCGTAATATATAAATGAAGGATTCTGCACATGGTGGTTGTAGTTCGCATGTATGCATGATGTTAATTCATTTTCATAATGGATTAATTGGAAATATATTATATAATTATTAATATTTAATGAATAATATTTATATAAAAATTTCATATATATTACTTAAATATATCATTATTATCCTCTTTGTATATCTTAAATGAAAAATTAATCACATCGCTATGTGAAGAAGGTATTCCACACTTATGAAGGAGCGATGTCATCAATTTCAGTGGATTGGAGTTTAATATAGTAGAAAATATATTATATTTAATGAGTCACAATTTTGTCATAAATTTTATATATATTAATTTATTCTATCATAACAACCATGTATGTTATCAGGTGGTTAAAATGATATACATTATTTCGTGGATATTGTAGTCAGCATATACACTCGGGCGATGTTTTCATTTTCCGTATAATGGAATGTATATAGATAATGGACATAACATTAGAATAATAAAATAAATGTATTTTATATATTCTAATTTAATTACATTAATAATTTTATAGGAGATCCTATGGTGGTTTATAAACAAGTGAATGTCAGAAACAGTGTTATGAACACATACCTCCTCCTACGGAAATATCCTTTGGATTTTTCCTTAAGCCTTCTTGACGTTTTTTTTGGGATAAAAATACCTATATAAAAATGAAAATATATTTTTTAAATATACTTTTCATAGGTATTGATCATTCTATATATATCACAATGTAGGTATAAAATTAGAGAGGGGGTTCTCTTTTACATGGAAGGTGGGTGACATACTTGTAAATAATTGAAAATTTATTATAAATTATATATATTACTAAATTATAAGGGATCTAAATTTTAATAGTTCAAAATATGATATTTTATTGTCTATATGAAACCAGCCTATGATATTTATTAAGGTGTTTTGTGTTATGTACATAGTTGCATGATCAATAATGGGATGACCAATGGGGACATCGTTACCTAACAATGAAAGATGGGACTACCCCCATCTCCCACATGATGTTTATAGATGACACAATACTTTCATGAATGATGGTATTATTGAAATGTGTGCTATAAAAAAATCATAGAAGACTACATCCACTGAATTCGATAGCTTATAAACATGGAAAAGATTATGATATACACTGCAAATAAATGTTCTGTAAGTGGGGAATTGGGTCTATGCATTTGGATAAGCTTGTTTCGAGGAACCATTTCAAAAAATAATTTTGAACCCTAATATCATTAGGTAGAATGAATATAAGATAATATGTCCATGTGGTGAAAATGATTATGATTGGCATCCTAAACTCAAAAATACCACTTTTTAAAAGGATCATACCTTAAACATTACATAATAATGAATTAAATGAATAATTCACATTGGGGATCTTTCAGGTTATGATTTTTAGAGTATTATGCCATATATATTACATTGAATCTCTAAAATTGAATGGTAGAATCTTCTACTCAGTTTCCATTTTTCTATAAAATAGAAACTCCTGAAAAAATACTAATGTCCATTCCCATGTTTTAGATGGCCGGAATTTTCCTAGATCTCATCCATGACCCTATTCATCATTAAGTCTAGTGAAAACCATTTCAATACATGGGATCAGCATAAAAATTCAATAAGGGTTATGAAATAAAGAAGGTAAACATTAGACCATAGAAACACAATAATTTTAACATACCTCAAGAAAAAATATGATTTATGAATAACAGATAGAAAACATAAATCAAGCATGCTACTTATGGCATCCATAACATACTTACGTTGTATCTTTCACAACTACATAAGGAGTTACATTTGGAATACCCATCATAGTATATTCCCTAAATCTCTTAGGAGTAACATTCACGTTTACCTATATCATGTTACACAATTTATTAGAGAACTATCTCCGGCTCACCCAGACATGGTTTATCACAGAACCACCCGTATACAAAACAATGCCAAAGAACCCTAACATATTCATAACTCATAAAACAAATATAGAGGAAGGATAAAATTTCCAAATTTCATTCACAATATATAATTTATATATATTGAAATAACAAGTCCATTATGAAAACCATTTTCAATACCAAAATATTTAATATAGTATAGGTTATTTATTTTTCTTTTAAAAACATTACAGCTTATTATGGAAGCCAAAAGATAAAATAATACTCACAGTGATGGAAAAGGGCTTCGTCACTACATATGTTAAAGAAAACATTATTCTTTTTATTTTTGTAAAACTCCTCATTGAAAAATATTTTATTTGATGGAAATGAAATGTAAAATGTGTTTTTACAATGTATAAAAGAATTTCATGTATAAAAAAAATATGCCTCAATGAAAGGAGATTTAGACTAAGTCCATTACCTCTTATCTGACTTCGATCGTTCATTCATTAATATCTAGAATATTTAACTAATGTTAATTTCATCATTTATAAGAACCTTTATCACGTTTATAATTCCTTTTATATCACATATTACGATGTTATAAACATGTTGTAATATTTTATGTTACTAATAGTTGTTTTGTAGATATTTGGTACTTGAGAAAAAAAATGAACATTTAATATTTACAAGATGTCCATGTGGTCCAAATTTCATTATGCCCAAAATGAAATAAATTATATAGATATCATATATATCATACATATCTAGTATATATATGTATTTATAATATAACATAACATCTGGAGGTAAGAAATGAAATGCACCGTTCATGGAGACATTAAGTCGTACACACGTACAGATGATACTTTCTTTTCTTTTTCTTATTTTAATGGAATTAAAACATAATGAAACATAATTGTATTATAATTACTATATAAATCATATATAATATAATTAACCCCATCCTTTATACGTCCCACATATGGAATTAACAAGACATATCACTTTAAGGGGGTGACAATACACACTTCCTAAAATGAGATTATCGTATTTATCCACAATTGAATCCATAAAAGTATTCTATAAATGAGAAATACAGAAGAATAATAACAATATAAATATAATATATATCACCTATTAAAAATTTGCTATAAAAATGGCCACCATAAGAGGTTGTTGGAGAAGATTGTACAATCATTGTTTCGTGAGGTGTTAGTTTTCCATCTAATTAAACAGTATGTTCTTTACCCATTATATAGAGGTGTGTGTAAGATTAGATTGAATACTTCTCATAACATAAACCTAGTATATTTAAAACACTTTATTTTTCATAAATGAAATGATTAAAAAGAGTTTTGGGGGTTGGATATGTAAAATAAAACAAAAGAACTTAAGGGAAGATGTTACCTTTATATCAGGCAACTCCCTTTGGATTGAACAAAAAATGTTTCTTGATGTTCCTTCTGCCTAAGGTATAGATTTTAGGATGAAGTGAGGGATATTGAGAGATTATTTGGGCAGAGGATAGTCTATCCATGGGGTTTGATAGGTTTGAGTAATGGGTTATATGTGAGGGCATTTTATAAGGGGGAGGAGGGTCTCTTTAAGAAAGTGTGAAAATATTATTTTTTAAATAATAATTTTCGGTTTCTGAAGGTCCAAAACTAATTAATGTCATAGGTAAGATGACTCATGGTCGAAATAAACTCATACAATATTAATTGGATATGTTTTGGATATTATTGTAATCATTATAATATTATTTATTTAATTCAATTATTAATGAGGAAAACACTGCGTAATTATTGTGTCATAAATAATTTAATTTATTTGATTTCTAAAAATTAAAAAAAAATCATAATTTATGATATATTTTGACATTTTTAATTAATATTTATAATCAAAAAGTTAACTTATATATCTCTATGTAAAAATTAATTTAACAAAAGATATTTTTTTTCATTTTTTTCATTTACTTTATGTTAATTAAAATAAAGTGTCATTATCACTTTTTAGTGACTCCATGGGGACCAAAATAAACCAAAGGAAGAACATGGTTATCCAATACTTATTGAATATGTTTAGGATAAGTGTGAAATTAATTTTTTGTAATTATTATAATTTTTTACCTTGAATTACCCTATATAACTTTAAACGCAGTAAGTAAAAGACAAAAGTTACTATTCACCAAAAAATCTTTTCATCTTGTTGAATAAAATTATACTTACTAATAACAACCTTATATGTCGAATTTTCTAAATTCAATTCCCAGATGCGGTCATATTTCCTTTAAATGAAAAAGTCTGTTTTTAACTACTACATAGTGGTTTCACTATTCATCAAAATTGATGTTTTTCAGAAAAATAAATAAAATTCATCCTAAGATATATTAGATATTTCAAATTCAAAAATGATGTATATTTTACCAAATTTAAATCATATTAGTTCGATTAATAAATTTAAAATTACTTCCCATTTTCAAAACAAGAAACATTCTTTTGTGAAATATTAACTTTAAAAATATTGACACTTGTTAACGTCCAGTTTCAAAGTGGAATTAATTCCACTATCCAATAATGGATAGAATGGAATGAATAATAAACTAATTACAGTTTAAAACGAATTAGAAATATAATATATCCATATAAATTAATAAGATTAAAATTTATTTTTGAATTAAAATACTATATTTCCCACTATTCATGAAAAATTGAATTTTTTAAGAAAAATACCAAATTTTTACCCAACGTGAATTTTGATGTCCTGATTCTAAATAAGAATACTATTTGGTCCAATAGAACATATAAAAGTGACCTAAACTAGATTTAAAGAGGGTTCTTCATTAAAAGGTGGTAAATCGACCTTTTAATATAAATTATGCATAAAATTAGATTCATACACATTTTAAGACTCAAACATTAATTGGATAAATGTAAAAACGTTTAACAAACATGTATAATAATATTGTAGTTAGTTATGTTAATTCCCTCTAATACATTGTCTAGGAATTAACTACCATTTAATACAATATTATATTATTAATTTTTTAGTATGACTCGTCCTTGTGAGCTACATAATATTTCAGAGAAACCTGTTCTTGTGTTTCAGGTACACCATCGAATAGAGAAACCCCTTTAATGTAAAATTAATATTTAATTCAAAAATATTAATAATTATGGAAATGTATTATTTTTTATTTAGATGGAATGATATGTCATTCCCCCTTATGGAAATTTCGTCCGGGGAATTTTTATTCACATATCAAATAATTGGTTGTATATATCCCTCGTAGAATTTTCATATTATCATGTTGAATCTTCAACCATATTCTCTTTCCACAATACTATTACATGGTGAAATACCTTATTCCGCAACACTTGATCTCATCTGTCAAAAATCGGGATTGGTTGTTCCTCATAAGAGATATTCTCTTCCAACTGAACTACCTCTGGAGTTAAAACATGAGATGGATCTGACATATACATTCTCAACATTGAAACATGAAAAACATTGTGTACCTGGGATAAAATTGGAGGTAAATACACTATGTATGCAACTGATCCAACTATCTCTTGGATTTCATAAGTTCCAATGAACCTCATACTCAATATTCCCTTCTTACCAAAACACATCACACTTTTCCATGGAGAAATAACGAGAAATACATGGTCACCTACCTCAAATGAAAGATCTTTATTTTGGTTATCTGCATTAATTTTTTTCTACCCTAAGTTGTTCTCACGTTCATAGGAATCAACTAAACTTTTTCGACCATCTCTTCTACCAATTCAAGTCACATACACCCACTTTCACCTACTTCATCCCAATAAGCTATAGCTTGACACCGCTTCCAATATAATGCCTTAAATGGATCCATTTATATATTGGAATGAAAACTGTTTTATTATGAAAATTCAACCGTAGAAAGTTGGTGGTCCCAACTTCCTTCGTAATCTAGTGAACTAGCACGTAGAATATCTTCCATGGCCTGAATTGTTTGTTCTGACTGCCCATCTAATTGAAGATGAAATGTTGTACAAAAATTTAATTCAGTACCCAATGAATTCTGCATTCATTTCCAAAACATAGATGTAATCCTAGGAAAACGATTAGATACAAAAGAGATAGGAACTCCACGACACCTGACTATCACTTTAGCATACAACCGAGAAAGATAATCTAGAGAAAAATTATCTCGAATATGAATAAAATGAGCAGATTTAGTCAACTGATCAACAATAACCCAATTTGCATTGTTACCTCGAGATATCATTGGTAATCCAATGATGAAGTCCTTGGATATATTTTCCCTTTTCCACTTTGGAACTATTAAAGAATAAAGCATCCCTTTCGGTAACTACTTCACTACATTAACCAACTGACAAGTCAAACACCACACAATAAAGTCAGCAGTATTTATTTTCATTCTATCCAACCAATAATACTCTCTATTATCATTATAATTCTTAGTAATACTAGTATGAACTGAAAACGGGGAACTATGAGCTTGACATTACAACTCATTCTTCAACTATGAATCACCAGGCATGCATAATCTCTTCCAAATCACTAAATACAATAATATCAATGTTTAAATCAAGAAACTTAACCTTGTGAAGAAACTCTGACTTTATATGACACTCACTTTCTTCATTTTGCACTTGATTATTTCTATCTGATAGAGATGTTCGCCTTGACACATGATACGAAATAGAATAATTTCCTGCACCATGAACTTCTATTCCAATGTTCATCAAATAAAAAACAAAAATATCTCATTCCAAAATTAGGATGGTTAATGAAACATTATTATTTGAATCAAAGCATATGCCTCATTATATGCTTTTCCCGGTTGGTAAAGGATCATGCAATCATAATACAAGTATAATTCCCACCAGATCTCCATTCTCATTTTGAATTACTTCTGTGTGAATATATACTTCAAACTTTTGTGGCCGGCATATATTTCACACTTTACAACATACAAATGATGCCTCCATGTTTTTAAATAAGAAACAACAATATTTAATTAGAAATATGATTTAGGATAATTTAACTCATGGGGTTATAAATGACGTGATGAATAAGCAATTACAAGACCATTCTACAAACGGACACAACCAAGTCCTTTCAATGGAGCATCACTGTAGATAACAAACTCACCATTTCTAAAATGTAGTTTAAAAAAAGAAGCATTCAACAATCTATTTTTCAGTTGTTGAGAAAAATCATCACATTCTTTTTTCCATAGGAAATTAACTCCTTTTTGAGAAAACATTTTCATTAGACTAGATAAACATGAAAAAATTTCAACAAACCTACAATAATAACATACCAAACCATGAAAAATACGAATTTCAGTGATATTTGTGGGTCTTTTCCATTATTCAACAACTGTTGTTTTAGCAGGATCAATAATTATTCCCTTTTTGGAAACAATGTGAGCAAAAAAATTTATTTTTTGTAACCAAAACTCACACTTGCTGAATTTCCTAAATAGTTTATTTTTCTAAGGATTGCAACACAACCCTTAAATAACTTTAATAATCCTTCTTAAATTTATAATAAACCAAAATATCATCAACGAACACAGCCAAAAAGTTATCAAAGAACTCATGGAAAATTATATTCATGAGATCCTAGAATAAAATACGTGCATTAGTTAAACAAAAAGAAATAACTAAGAATACAGAATTTCTATATCTAGTACGTAACATAGTCTTTGGAATGTATTCCTCCTTTACATTCAACTGATGGTACACTGAACTCAAGTCAATATTTGAAAAATACTGAGCTCTTTTGAGCTGATCAAACCAATCACCAATATGAGGCAAAGGATACTTGTTCAAAAAAGTGATGTTATTCAATGATATATAATCAATGAAAAGTCTCATCGAACCATCATTATTTTTAAAAAATAATACAGGAGCACCCCATGTTGATTTATTAGTTTGAATGAAACCTTTATAAATTTACTCCTGCAAATTCTTCTTTGACACTAAAAGTTCAATTTGAGCCATTCGATAAGTGGGTTTTGAAATTATCTTAGCATCCGAAACTAAGTCAAATAAAATTTCAACTTCTTAATTAGGTATAATACCAGGAAACTCATCAGAAAAAACATCATGATACTCATTTACCAATAGAACATCATTAATATGAAGAGTTCCTTTATTTTCAACAATATGTGAAAGGTAACATTCATTTCCACCTATAACTAATTTCCCATCTTCCTGATATGTTATCAAATGTAAGGGTGCATTCATGTTGATAGACTAAAAATATTTTTGAAATGAAATCTCTTTATCTCTATCACTAATCATAAAATGATAAACAGAAAGTCAGTCTATACCCAAAATAACATCAAACTCCACTAGAGGAAAATCAATAAGGTTATCCAGTAGATTCTCTCTACACACCAGGATGTGAAGTTTATTATAATTTTTTTTTGTCTCAAAATTCCCCCCTATTTTTACAATATGTTCAGGATTCATATCTTGAGATGGAATTCCCAAAATAATTTAAAACTTATCATAAATGAATGAATCTGTAGACCTCGAATCAAACAACACATCGGCATAATCTGAACAAACAGACAGTGTACCTGATACTACATCATTTGATGGCCAAACATCTGATGAAGTAGTTTAAAAAGATTTTACCTCCCCTTTCTGCTTGTAATCTAGATTCTTTCTCTCATTTGAGTTCTTCGTTGGAAACACATTTTCCTAATGACCCATTTCGTTTCACTAAAATCTTCTTAGTGACTGTAAATAGGATTTTCACTTACAATTTCCCTAATCTTTTTCAGTACAATTAAAATCTTTATGTCCCATTTTCTTACATCATTACCACTTAACAGAATTCAAAATACATTCCCCAACATTTTTTCAACAATTTTCACAAATTATAAACATAATTTTTTTACCCACATACATTTTTCATGAGTTCTTCCCTTTCTTCTGCCTCCTCAACAACTTTTTTATTATTTTTCATAGAAGGCTTGATAATTTAAAAACTCCATTTCCACCTTCTCTTAAAATAAAACAAGGTTTTTATAACTTGTTAACACACAAGAAACTAATGAACTTTGATACTTTGGCATTAATCGTGAGTAAAAAAGGGTAATTTTGCTATCAAGATTTCAAATAAAATTTGGGGAATACCATTCTAGTCGAGTGAATTTTTCTTCACAATGAGCCACTAAGTCATCTTTATTCCTCAATTCTTGGAATAGTTTTTAAATCATATGAAAAACCAACATGGGAAAATATTTCTCAAGAAACATACCTCTGAATTCTTCCCAATCAATAGAATCAACCTCTTCAATATCCCTATTATTTTTTCACCATTGACCACCTCTGATCAGCTTCACCTTAAAAAATATAAACAATGAAACTAACCAATTGAGGTTTTGAATAACCAATCATATCATAAATCTTCTCGAGTGTATTAATCAATCCATCAACTATCACAGGGTCAGAAGATCCTCTAAAATAAGTGGGATGTTGCCTCATGAAATGCTCTACTACAAACATATTTTTTTAAGGTTGATCTGGATGATCTCGTGCATTGATACCACCATCATTTATAGACTAAGTCAGCATATCCATCACTGAAAAAAACCATTCCATTTCGATTCTGACCATCTCAGGTTGCTGATTTGGAAGGTTTTCTTCCTTGTGATGTGGTCCCAATGTTTCTTCCATGTTTCCTCTTTGAAAAACCTTTCTGATCACAAAAATATATTAGGTGTATCAACATGGTAATCTGTAAATGATATATAACTTCAATCATACCATAAATTAATTTATAGAAATTAATTTAACAATATCCTAACTCATACAGTTTTCTAATCTGACCTTTTATACTAACTATAAAGACTCAGACTTAAGCATTACATAATCATGAATTAAATTAATAATTTACATTGAATATCTTTTCATGTTTTCTGTTTTGTAGAATTATTCCATAATTATAACATTATATCTCAAAGATTACAAGGCAGACACTTCTACTTAGTTTCCATTTTTTATAAAATAATAACTCATGAAAAAAAGTGTCGCATCAAGTCCCATGTTTTAGACAGCTTGAATTTTCTATGATAACATCCTTGACCCTATTCAACTTTTAGTCCCCTAAAAATCATTTCAAAATGTGGGATGAGCATAAAAATCTTAGTATGGGTTATGAAATAAATATAGTAAACAATATATAATAAAAACAAAATCATTTTAACATACCGCATGAAATCATTGGATTTAAGAATAACACATAGAAAACATAAATCAAAAAAGGTAACTTGTGTCATCTATAACATACTAACATTGATGATTTCATAGCTATATATAAAGTTACATTTTGAATTCCAGATACAAAAAAATACCCAAAATCTCTTAGGAGAAACATTCATGTTTACCTTCATCAAGTTACCCAATGCATTTGAGAGCTATCTCAGGCACACAAGTCCTAGTTTTATCAAGGAACCACCTATATATGTAACAATTCCAATGAACCCTAACATATTCGTAACACATAAAACAAATATATTGGAATGAAACCATTTCCACATTTCAATCACAATATATCATTTAATTATATTGACATAAAAAATAAATTTTCAAAACGATTTTCAATACCAAATTATGTAACATAGTTTTTGGTATTTATTTTCTTTTTAAAAACATTATGTCTTGTTATGGAATCCAAAAGATAAAATAATACTTACGGTGGTGAAAAGGGACATTTTCACTGAATATGTTAAGAGATACATTCTTTTTGGTCATATAGAAAAATTCCTTGTAGAAAAAGACACCCTTAAATGTCAACTGTGTTTATACACTATATAAAAGAATGTCGTCTTTAAAAAAAATATTCCCCAATGAACAGAGATTGAGATGAAGTCCCTTACCTCGTGTCTAACTTGACTCTTACATTCATTAATCTCCATAATAATAAAATAAATTTAATTTATATTTTCTTAAAAACCTTTATCATGTTCATTATTTCTTTTATACCACATAATACCATTTTATAAACATTATTTAATCATTTAAGTTAATAACAGTCATTTTGTCGATATTTGGTACTAGAGTCAAAAATGAACTTCTTATATTCATAAGTTGTCCATGTGGTCAAATTTTTATTATATCCAGAATGACATTAATGACATGGATATCATATATAAATTATATATCCAATATAAATATTTATTTATAATAGTACATAAAATTTGGAGGTAAGAAATGAAATGCACCGTTCATGGAGTGGGTAAGCTGTACTTTCTCATGGACGCTACTTTTATTTATGTTTCATAATTTAATGGAATTAATAAATAATGTTAGGTATATATATTAAAATTCTAGTATAATATCTTCTATTATATCATTATCTCCATCCTTTATAAGTCCTGCATATGAAATTAACGAGTCATATCAATTTGAGGGGCTGGTAGTCCACACATCCTCAAATGAGAATATCGTATTTACCAACTATGGAATCCATAAAGGTATTCAGAAAATGAAAAATACAGAATCATTGATACAATTTAAATATAATATATATCACATCTATAAGTATTTCCATCATAATGGAAACCATAAGAGGTGGTAGGAGAAGATTTAACAATCATATTTTAGTGAGGTGTTTGTTTGTCATATAGAGAAACAATATATTATTTACCCATTAGATGGGGGTGCTTATAAGTGAAGTACAGATACATCTTAGAAAAACAACCTAGTATACTAGGGATACTGGTTTTTTTTAAATGAATGGAATAAAAAGTGTTTAGGGGTGTAGAAGTAAAAATAAACAAAAGAACTTAAAAAAGATGTTACCTTTTAATCATATAACACCCTTTGGCTTGTACCAAAAGCGTTATTTGATGTTACTTATACCTAAGGTATGGAATCTAAGAGGAATAGAGGGATCTTGAGGTCTAATTTTGGTGGAGGTTGGATGAGCCAGGGGCGTAGAGGTTTGATTAATTGGTTAGATTCGAGGGGGTTTTATAACGGGAAGGAGTGGCTCTTTAGGAATGAGTGAAAATATTATTTTATTATATAATGATTTTTGGTTTCTAAAGGTCCAAAACTAATTAAAGATAAAGATAATATGACTCATGGTCTAAATAATTTTATCCAATAATAATTGGGCATGTTTTTCATATTATTTTAATCTTTATAATATTATTTATTTAAATCATTTATTAACGAGGTAAAAGAACTAGGCCTTAGGGAAAGACTATTTCTTTAAACTTTAGTGGAATCTTCGATGAGATGTCCGTGCATGACTCTCTCATTTGGATAATGATATGTACCCTAATTTTGAGCTTGTAGAAGAACTCATGATTGATATTAGGAAATTGAATGTTACTTTTTTGGCATCATAACTAGACAGGAAGGGTGTTACAGTATCTGAGACCTCCACCTCCAATCATATACCTTAAATTGGAATACCGATATCCATATTCATTTGAATCAATACAAGATTCGTTGATGCAAGAGGTTTTTGACATCATTGACATCATCTTAGAACTGGCCAGATGCATCATCACACATTCAAACTCAATGAGATTCAACACCAATGACATCTGTATATCATTCCAACCATAGGCGCAATGTGAATGCTGGATGGATTGGTATGGTGTAACAAGATTCTATAAAAGTATAACTTTCTGTTACGAAGAATTAGGAACAATCAGACATCCACATATTAATACATTTGGAGTCTTGGAATCATCTTGGCCTCTATTATCCATTTCTTCATGAAAAAGTACGAGGAGAGCGCGAACAACCGAAACGATGAAGGATAATGGGTCCAAAAAACATGGATATTCATTGGGGAGTTTACTACATACTATATTAGTGACACCTATGAAGCACAGTTCCCCGATAGATGTTTTCAGGGGACATATGATATTGGGATGGAGAAAATGACGAGGTCCACAATCCTCAATGATGGTTATTGGTGCTTATTAACGGCAAGGAATCTAGAAAGATATGAGGGATTTATTTCCATATGGATATACATCATCAAGAGGATATATATACTTTGGGAAGATACGGTGCCCCTCATATGAAACTTGAATAATTATCCATCCTTGTGATCTCTAATTGGACCCTCCTCATGGTTATATATCCAACCCCCAGGCTTCAAAGAAGATCGTTGAGGTTCATTACTCCAAATGAAGGTCTTAATTTGAACCCCGATAGCACATGTAGTTTGGGGGTCATTCCAAGAGGCATGATCATTTGAGACTTTAGGGGGTGTAATATTGGCTTTTACAGCTTGCATTGTTAGGGGTAATTCCTTACTAACAGAGTCCAGGGATGTATTTAATGGGATTAATCATTACATCCAATGGAATGTTTTACATTCACAAGTGGATACTAATTCCATGATCCATCATGAATCCTTTCACGTAAAAGGTGGAACACCTTCGTTTATCTATCACATCATAAGAAAATACGAAGCAATCGTCAACGAAATAATAAAATTTACCCACACACGGAAAGTGGGGATTCATATAGTGGATCACCATGTTTATATGGTGGACCAAGGATCCAATGTAACTATTCATTCCATCCATTATCACTTTAAACCAGAGGGTATTAATTTGTTTTGAGGGGACTCCTTTGGTTTACATTACATTATACCTCCCTATACACTCATGGACCGATCTCTTTGTATTTCATTTCATTGAAGAAAAATGAAATGATGATGGTGATTTCAAAACATTATCCCTTTATTTTAACACTTTTTAGTCATATACCCTTAACTGTGGTGATATTTTTTTTAACGTGATCTTTATTAATTATGGCCCAAAAATATGGGGAAAATTTCTTCTAATTTTAATTATTATGACTAAAAATATTTAAACCGTTTTACTGGATTAATTTCATAGAATTATAAGAAATTAATTTTAATATAGTTTTGAAAAATATAATAAAAACTATTATTGAAAAATGGTATGTTTTAAGTATAACAAACATATTTAGACAAATAATGTATAATGTGGATTACAGTGTAATTAATTATATAATTGTAAATTAAAATTGAGTCATTTATATTAAAAACCATAACAAAACTAGATGTAACCTTGACAATTCATTATTAATAAATAGAACAAATATAGTTTTTATTTGAATAAAAACATTAAAATGATTTCTTAAGTGTTAAAAATAGATTTATAAGATCAATGTAATATTTTTAAATGAAATATATATATTTTAAAATATTAAATATGTATAAATTTTTTTCCGTAAATATTTTAATTATTCATAAATATTTTAAATGTCATAAAGATACCATTATTTGTAAAATTTATATTTTTTCTCTATCAACCCAAAAACCAATTATCTCAATAAAATCCCAAAAATTATCCACGATATAATTTTATTATATTTAATATATTTACTTTAATTTTCTATTCCATTTTGTCTATCTCCACATCCTCTATAGTTTCCCGAATCTGTCATGAACTATCTTGAAAAATTCATCAAACTAGTATTTGAAATAAACTTTGACAAGACACAAAGGTAGTTCATGATCCCCATGTAATGGAGACATATGCCTGTTTATCCATTAATAACTAGTGGGAATGAGTATACCAGCCTAAAAAATATATATGACACACAAACACAGACAATTATAAGGAATTATTTCACCTTTTTAGGGACGACATATAGATCATGTCATTAGATAACATTCCACCAAGGAAATTATATCATAGATCCATACATTTCATTTTGATAGGATCCAATAAATTTTGTGAATAATAAATATATTTTTAACCGAATACTTTAATTTCTCATTCACACAGTCAGATATCATATATACCCATATATCATCCACAAATATCATGATAGTGGTGTGATGATAATAATGGAATATCTTTTTTATCACGGAAATAAATACTATAATATTATTAGCTACACCAAATGGAGTTAATGTATTTTTATAATGTCCACGCATGATCTATATAGTTGTTTTAGGAAATCTGACTCCCAAAATCTTATCTAATGATACCATGTTTGAATAGAAATCGTCAAAAAAATGTTCACCACCATTCACTAATCAAACAATTCATCTACATAAGAAATATGGTAATTGTTCTCAATATATAATTGGTTAAACATTATTAATCCCACATAGAGACAGAATGAAGCATTAACCTTCTTATTTTATATCACTATTTTTTTCCATGGTGAAATACATGGATGGATAATGTGACTTCCCATACATGGTTCACTGATATGTAACCCAACCATAAAAGCCACATGGCCTCCACCATTCTTTCCTATACACTAGAGTCCACAAACTGGTCGTGAGGGTCTAATATGGTAGTGTTAGGAGATTATACCGTCATTATCAAATATAAAAATAAAATAAAATAATAAATAAGAATGGAAATCATGGTGAGGTTTATGAATTGAAACCATCTATAAAATAATAATATCGAACACAACAATAAAATGTATCATATTCAATATAGGTGATGTCATGGCACAATAAAAATGGGAGTAAGTGGAATAGGAATCATGGATACATAGTATACATTATAAAAAATTATGAAAATGATACAAAAATATTATCCCATAACATCACGAGTACTATCTCAATCCTCATATCCCATTCCCAAACCTATTATAAAAAAATAATCTATGACTGGGTACTTATACGTATCCCTACATGCATCCAAGAAGTTAGTCCAGGTAATGATGATCCTCTAAAATAGGATGGGAGTAAAACATAGTAGAATACCAACAATAGTGTCTAATAAATTATGTCACAGAATATTAAATGAAATAGTTTACATGTACAATAATAAATGGAAGTAACAAAAAAACTAAATCATTGTAAACATGGGCTCTACAAGATATTCATATTCGGCTCTACCTATTTAGTTGAAAATGGAAATTTAGTAATCAATTGAAATCATAAATAATTATAGGCCTAGGACACAAGAAATATAACTAGGGTTTCCATTTATAATATTAAAATGATGAATGATCCTTGTGTTCCCTAAAAATTAAGATTTAGAAAATTGATTTAATCTAAGGGTTCACACATAGATTCTCCCCCATAATGGTCTAACAAATCCTAAGGAATAGTTCATAGGTAGACTTGATGATATATGTTATCAGATCCCATGGAGATAATTCATGGAAGTCCCTAAAATCATGTACATCAAAGAATATAATCCAAGACATTCAAAATATAATACACTGTTAAAGCCAATGTGTGGTAAGGAAAATGGTCGTTACATTAATAAATCATCTAGCATTTATAGATCATGTCAAATGCATCCCAAATATGGAATTCATATATCACTCACGTATGTTCACACATTTATATTATTCTAGTTCCATGAACATAATCGTTAATATAATAAAAATAATCTATAGAGAATATTAAAAATATAGTCTGTAAAAATAACATATAAATTAATAAGGTCAATGTGGAATGGTATTTCCACTAAAATTTTATTTCATACATTTAACCATTTAAATTGGTAAATAATTCAATCCACCGTTATGGGAAATTCCTTTCACATTCGAGGAATGATGGTCTGATTATTTGTTAATCACACCCAAGGGGTGGACCAAAATTGAAGCCACAGATCTCCATCAAATGAAAGAATCTATGGGGGTACATCCAAAGGGTCTATAAAATTATTTATTGAAGATATACATTATAGATTCGATGCATGGATGGTTTGGTTCATGATAAATGGAACATGACATGGACAACAAGAAAATTAGATAAAAGTAAAATAACACCTAACATTAATTGATAGATGTATCATCATCTGATATGAGGATGAAATTGATGATTTATTGTGGAAAATTATAAAACAATAAATACTAAATTATGAAAGGGAATAAAAGTTCTTATAGAAATAATAGATGGTATGGAATGGTAAATAGATAAAGGATGAAAGAGTATTGTTATAATTATTATGGGTTATCTAATGTGATGAGCGTTAGATGAATCATAGATTGTATGATAGAAAAAATGAAAGTCAATGAAGTGTGGAAAAGAATGAGTATATGAGATATGATTCATGATAATGTGAGGGGATAGGAAGATAAATTATATTTAAGAGTAAAAAGAGCAAAATATTAATTTAACCCTTTTTTAATAGGGATCAAGATTGGGGCCCATGGTTAGACTAACTACAAACCAATTGTGTATAAATAATTTAAAAAAGAATACGGAATCACATCACTTGGTTAAAATTTTGTAAAACAATGCAGAACCCATGTTGAGCTACTATCCAAAAGGTCCAACCACTCGTATAACTAAACATGTGATTAGGGGAAACCATTCACTAAAAATCCATGAAAAGTAATATTTTATTTTGGGTTATTCAAAGTGAGAAATTTTTTTATTGTTAATAAAATCAATCTACAATTTTTTAGGGAACATGGTTGGGTTGTAGGTTAACACATAACAAGATAAAACCAGGTGACTCAGCTTTGTCCATAAATAAATGGAACTGTATCCCCTAAACAATCTTGAGAGATTTCAAAAACATTATTAAAACAATTGAAAATTTTAATTATTTTAAATAATATGTTTAAAATGAAATTAGAATGATCAGTACCTCTATGAAAAAAATCATCTTACAACCTCCCCTCATTATGACAACTCTTCCCTGAGTTTCCCTTTGAAGGTTGGTTGAGTAGCTTCTAAAAATATTTCCTGACACTAAGAATGTATATAAATACTTAATACCCATGTATCATCACATTCAAAACAATTATGGTATCATAACACTTAAACTAGAGGATTTAACCAACAATGAATATCCTTCATGGTATGATTTTTAATAAACACTGGATACTCCTCCATAGAATAATTGATCTCCAAAACAACTTATTTTGGATCAAAAGTATGATATGGGTTAGCGTGATAATGATGAAACTATGGAATATTGAGGATGTTGCTCATGGTCTAGAAACATGGAGGTATAGCTATTCGATATACTATAGACTCGACTATGTCCAATATCTCGAATGGTCCAATTAATCATGGTTCAAACACCCTTTATAAGATAATATATAAAGGCCCTAATCTATGAGTGATATGGAATATTACCTTGTACCCTACCTATAACTCTAGAGGCCAATGATGAGGACCAACTAAAGACTTCATCCTAGACTGATTCATAGTCAAACATTTATTGATCATGTGTACCTATTATGATGATACCTAATTGAGAGTTGGTCCAAATATCACTATCACACATACCTCTGACCTGTATAGAGGTGTATTGCCAGAAATTATGTATAGTTCCTCACTAAGATACATTTTAAGGGCCACATAGAAAATATAATTATAATACAAGTTAGATTTAGACAATATGCCTTTCAATGAGTTTCTGAAATCAATGACACATTCACAAATCATCTACTCAAGTACAAATATAATACACTCAGACGGACCACGAGTCTGTGAGTGTTTTCATGTAATAAGCTGCACCTGGGAACCAATATCCCAATATAACCCCTACCATAATGAATAATGGAATTGAGAACCCCTATCTAACATTATGGTGTCTGGAAATCCGTTAATTCATATAATCTATCATACTTAATGTCTCCCATGTTCTTTTATTGAGAATGT
This sequence comes from Viscum album, assembly GCA_963277665.1. Taxonomy (NCBI): domain Eukaryota; kingdom Viridiplantae; phylum Streptophyta; class Magnoliopsida; order Santalales; family Viscaceae; genus Viscum; species Viscum album. The sequence continues at coordinate 1,728,816,946 of OY728140.1, forward strand.
AATAGTGATAGGTAAGAGGTTACCTTTGTTCACCTATCCATGATCACCCATGCTACATCACATCCTCGATGAGATTTCAGTTACCCAATAATAAAATCAGGAATGAATTTATCCCATTTCGACTCAAGGATATGTAGTGATTATAAAATACTAGAAAACCATTGGTGTTCCTCCTTAACTAGATGATAGGCTAATCACTGAGTAAAATACATGTTATATGCCTTTTACTATTAGTACTCTAATAATTTCATCCAATGTACAGATATATCATGGTGAGTCCATGATTTACTACCCATTTGGATTCATTAGATTCCAACATCAATTATTCTCATATTTCTATAGGTTACTTGACACATAAGAGTATATACATGATATAATCCTTATCAATGGTCTAACAAGTAAGGGATTACTCAATATAAACACATTCCCTTAATACCAAGAATACATGATTCTTATTTTTTCATCTCATTACATGACCCATAAGTGATGATGTTTGTTAAAATTTTTTAATAAAATTATTCTCATGAATTTATTTACATTAAATGTAAATTTTAGAAAAGAATAGTCCACAACTACAATAAAATATTTTCCTCCTAAGAACATTTGTAAATGTTTTTTTCAGATCAATCAATTCAAAAATACTTTTCAATTAAATATAATTTTAGAGAAATATCTATTAAATGACATAAGATATTAAATACATCCTTGTTGTAATTGGATTAGTACACTTTGAGTAAATATGTATTTTATACTCTTATGGTCCTTGTATACCAAAAAACATTCCCGCAATAATTTATGTATCTTGGAATATAATCGATGACTAGTAGTGGATTAATTATGATCATGTGTCAGGTAATTATGCTCATGAGGCCTCAACTGATTGGGATTTTATGCTATAAATTTCCCCCTAATATCAAATTGGATCTTATCTTGATTCTTGATTAATCTCAATAAACTGTATAGCCTATGCCGGGATCTATAGAATTGGGATCAACATTGATGCCGATATTCAATTTAGTTGTTAAAAGTCCTTCTCACATGCATCAGATCATGTAGCCATTAAACATTTCATTGTTAGTCCTTTAAGGGATTCAACAATTCACGAAGTTATCAAAAAAAACTAATAGAAACTGAAAATCCCCAGTTATCATTATATATTAAAAAATTTCTTGGGTTTTAACAAGGAATCTATAAATATCACATTATATGGTTCCACGTATATCCATCATAACTATAAAATGTATCCCAATAAATGAATTAGGACAATCCAAAAGTTGAATTTCGTGAGATATGAATATTTTATTTTCCATCTTAAAATGCTTAGAATGATTTCAATGTTTTTTCATGATCATGTTGATTTTGAAAATACACTAACATAACACCCTTGAAATTTATCACAAAAGAATCTTGGAATATTTTGACGATTAAATTAACAAATTATATAAATATAGAAAGAATTTTAATTTGACAAAACAACGTCATTAGATAATCATAATGCTTATAACTACATTAGAAATTATGATGTGGTATTGGTGAGGGCCTAACCCTTAATTGATGATATGATTACCTCAAATAAATATTATAAAAGACCCTTGATCCCCAAATTTTGTCATATAGATCATAAATACGAGGAAGTGGGCATCATATCATAACCATTAGTTGATTCGACCCTCAATAATTTACACATAGTATGAGGGTCTCATTCACCTTCTGAGTGAAAATCATTAGTAAACACCATGGAGAAAAACATATTCATATAAACCCTTTCTTTTATAGGTCATCCAAATTACATTTGTGTGCCTATAGATTTTTAAGATATGTTATATATGAAGGAATAGATTCTGGTTCTTCTACGAGAAAATTCCAAATAGTGAACATTACCTCTCTCTCAGGAGGTAACCGTGAAATTTAATTGAGTAAAAAATATATTAATTGGCCCATCATTGGAGGAAAAATATTCTTTCATAATCAATCGCCATGATAATTAATTATATTATTTTTGAATGTTTTCCCATCACATGAAGTAAGATGAAAATCCCTCTCTAATACGGTGTCACTACACAACAACCTTATCCTATAGTTGGGTTTATGTAAATGTTCTTATTTCCTAATAGGGGTTCCTTAAATGGAGTTTTAATTTCATGATATAGAGGAAAACACTCTTTAAGCTGATATAAGAATCCCATTTAAATGGAATCTATTTAACTTAATTGTATTAATTTAGTTGGTTTTTATATGTGTCTATATAACATGGTCAAAGTAGAATAATTACCATTCCCATGTTATAATGTCATATGATTTAGAAGTCACAATTTAATGTCCATTTAACTGTTAACCAAACATTACATTCAGTATCAGAATGGTATAAATATATATATGAATGTTTGGTTTAGTGGATAACCATTCCCAATTTATAGGGAGATAAATATTATAAATTACAATTAGATTCCCTTTTCTCACAACATAATAATGTTCCAACCCATTTAACTAATGTTTTATGTCTTCAACACATCATAATTAGTTATATAAAGTACCATCATAAATCATTGAAGGGAAATAACACTTATGTTTATGTATAATCATTATGTACCCAAATATTTCTATAATTATCCTACAAGAAATGTTATAAGATCACACATATAATAATCAATTAACATATAATATAAAAATCTTATAGAAAAAATGGAATTTTTTATGCATGTTACATATCATAATATGTGGCTACAATTATGCATGAGACAATGATCCCCTTCCATACTGGACCAAGGGTAAAAATCTAGATCATAATGAAATCGAAATTCATGTGCAACTGCTAGAGACTAAATCAATATAATGGTAATTAGTGAAATACTATAGTTATTCACATCAATGGTAACTCTTATTTCCACCAAACATGGTTTAACAAATCCCATGGATGAATTTGTACCATGTTATATAAAATCCTAGTAACCTAACTACTAATCCAAAATAGAAAATATAAATGAAAAGAAAACCCATTTGATACCAATTTGTGACTTCATGAGACTGGTTCACAAATATGAATCCCATTATAAGGGGATACATGGGTTCTTGGATTCCTCCCAATTTTCCATAGCCTACCAATTAATAGTGAATGTACATAATGGTATTGTGGGAAGATGACACAGTTTTTACCAGAGTGTAAAAAATTCAAATTAAAAAAAATAAATAATGAGGAATCAAAATAAAAATCATCCAAAAAGTAATAATAACCAATATAATTTTATATATTGTCATATATAAAATTGATTTTGGTAGGGTTCTACAAAAAGTGTATTAATGGGAATGGGGTAGTAGATATACACAATATAGTTGGTATAAATATATGTTTGAAGGAAAAAAATAAGTATCACATAGCATCATGAGTACTACATTAATTAAATATTCCTATGATCCAACCAAACGTAGAATTTAGTCATCCATAGTCGGGCGCTTCCTATTATCTCTATCTGTATCCATGAAGTCCTTCTGAGTATCAATCGTCAATAAGAACTGGGTGTGATTAAAACTCACAAGGCTACCAATAAGGGTGTCTAATACAATATAGTCTATAAATATAAAATGTAAAAGTGTGCTGGTGTAATAAAAAATAAAATTAGTAAAATTTATGAACCCATGTCAAATTAGGCTCATCGAGAGTTACACATCCAACCTTACCTTATTTTGCCTATGTTGGATTGTCTCTATGAAATTTTCAAATTATATATATATATATTCCTGTTAATAGTGGTTCATAAAAAAGGAGTACATGTTTTATATTATTAATAGGAGGCATCCATAATTCCCCTGGAATTTAGGCCTTATAAAATGAATGTAATCTAAGTGTTTAAACATAATATCTCTCACTAAAGGTTTTATCAATCACTATAAACATGTCCAAGGAATACATTCCACTAAAAATAATTAGAGACCATGAGATAATCCAACGAGCTATGAAACATCATGATGAATCTAAGAATATAATCTAACATAATAAAAATACAATACATTTATGGAGAAAAGTGTAGTATATTAAATGGAGATCATATAAATGAATCATATCGAATCTCGTGAGCTCATCCAATGCATCCCATTTAGGAAATACGTGTATTTCATAAGGAAATACAATCATTAACTATGATCTAGGTCCATGAATATATTTAATAATAATATAATAAATGAACATTTTACTGTAATAAAAATAGTATACATGAAAATAATTAATAAATTAACAATGTCCAAGTGAAATTTTTTACCATTCACATTCTGTTTAATCAATCTACCTATTTCTATTGAGATACAATCCAACCAACCTCATTAGGTGTTTGATTTCACAATTAGGAATAATTGTATTGGAAATTGATAATCAAAAGCAAAGGGTTGGTCCAAAAATTGAGTTCAAAAATATTTTCCGACAATAAGGATATATGGGAGTACATCATTTAATTACCAAAAATATCATTAAACAAGTTAAAAAATTTAGAGGTGATGGATGGAATATTCAACGTACGAGATAAGAAACATGAAATAAAAATGAATCCCACTAGGGAAAATTACTAGACAACATACATAATAACTATATATAAATCATCATATGAAATCAGTTTTAGATTTTATTTGGATTGGTATAAAATATAAAACCAAAAACACACCTAAAATAATTAATATTATGTTTCATAGAAACAGAATATACGGTGGTGCGGTAAATAGATAATTTAAAAGTATTTTTAGACATATTGGGGGTGATCCAAGGTGATGATCTGTCACTAAATAAAAGATTGTAGGGGGGTGAAATTGAAAAATCATGAGGAGGGGAGAAGGAGTCCACATGGATATATGATTAATGTGTATGGGAGATAAGGATAGTAAACATAATATTTTGAAAAAACTACGGTAATATAGTAATTCCATCAATTTTTTCAATGGTTGACAGTTTGGCCGATAGTTTGATTAATGGTGATCAAGTCATGAACACCAAAAACCTAAAGAAACATTTCCCCAAAAATCTAGTTTCATAGTTAGATAAAAAATGTGTATGTAATAAAGATCTAAATTCCAAAATCTCTACCACCCCTCACACACAATTTGAAGAAACTCTATGCTCAACATCCCAAGTGAACCTATACTTTTTTTTGTTTCTCCAAATCAAGAAGAATTTAATCCAAAGTGTTAAATTAATTATTTGGAAATTATTTAAATTGTTTGAGATACATGGTTATAAAATGATGTTTGAAAAATATTCACCTCACCATTATCCTCAAAAATCTAGAATGTAGAGCTCTATACTAAAAGAAGCACTCCCAAAAATTAATGTAAAATATTTTAAATATTTATATGGGTTTAAAATAGGTTTAAATTAAATGTAAAATTATATATAACTCTTTAAAAACTATGATGATATAATTAATGGAGTTTTCATGAAGATAATCCAACTAGATCTTGAGCCCTTTCAACTCAGTAGGATTTATATGGTATGAGGTTATTAAAATCTATGGCTTACTCAGCACCAGTTCAATTGAGAACTCTACATCCCCTTATGACAAAAGAAAAGATAATTTATTTATAAGAACCAAAATTAAATCCAAAATAAACAATAGTAAATCAGGATGAATGATTAGCCTCAACTATAACTATAGAAATCAATCTCATGGGCTATGGGAGAGAAGGTCCCACAATATTAGACCTCAAATATCGCTCTATATAGAATTCGATAGAGCCTACATTTGTAAAAATTAATCAAACAAATACATGATTACCAGAAATTTCATCTTATTGTGTAATTAATCAATCTATAAGGATGATCATGTAGTAATGATCCGTATAATCAAACTTGAAATATCATTCCATCTCTGCATGAGCATTCGAAAAAACGATGGAAATGAAACCCATTTTTTATATTCATTATGAGATGAATATCCATATCCATAAATGAAGAAAATATTTCCATTTGATTTTCAAAACATCAACAAAAATTTTAAAAATAATAGAGTGTGAGGCACCTATATCAAATAGAGTTGTTTCAATTGATGGTCCAAAAAAATCGAACCTCTCACTATAGCGAAGTCCACATCTATAATTTCCAAAAAAACTCATTAACTAAATGATGTTTATTCACTAATGATTCAATTGGATGGATACATGTGTAATTTTAGGCTTATCATTATTCCTTAGAGTCTTTTGGTGTAGAAGATTGTAGTCCATAATGAGGTGTAGAAAAATCGTGGATGTACTTCCGCTGATGGCCCCTATAGTCATGAGTACTACCAATCATTTTGGGTGTGTGTAATGACTATCCAGTTTTCCCTAGATTTTTACAAAAATATAAATTCAAGGTCACACGGATGGTTACTACTAATGGTGCAGAGGAATCCTACTACTAAGAACTCCCTCTAATACTATTTTGATTATCACCCCACTTCTTATTCTTTCATTGAGAATCGCTGAAATTACCAATTGGTGGAAGTAAGTTCTAGAGATTTCAATCATTACCATTACATCCTTTCTACCATCACATCCCTACATGAATTATTGACATAGGTTTCCAGATTCATCATATATAACTATGATTATATTTCTTATCACAACCCATACTTTAATTATTGACCCTTCACATATTAATTTAACAAAAACTCTAGAGGAAAACAATACATTTTTTAAAAATTGTTTTGTAATCTTGCATAAAGTTATCTCTATTCTATAAAGTGATAAACTCCAAAATTTTTTCTATTTTTAGTGATTCATGGATTAATTAATTAATGTAAATGGTCTTGAATCCCTTTCACTCAAAAAACACATGTTCGATTTCCTAAACCATGGAATCCCACCACTACATTCTAGGACTCATGAGCTTGAACATCATTCATTTAATATTGAAAAAACTTCGTCTATATATGAATTCAAGGACTCCATTCATCTTTTCCATCATGCCCCCCTCCCATTAAGGTTCGTTCTCACCTGTAAAGGATTGGTAATTATCAATTAGAACTCATTCACCATATCCCTATCTCCTCTAGTTCCATGGTACTCTTTAACAACTTTGTTATGAACCCAAGGTACATTCAGTTACATATACTGAATGGTCCATATGATGTCCACTAAGAGAATATGACCCATAAGAGGATTTAATTGAGGAAAATGTCCCATGAGACCATCACCTAAACCCAAGGAAGACATCTCATGGGAATTTTTATATATACCATTTCTATAATGCAATGATTCAACAAAGAAGAAATCATATATTAAACAATATAAATATATGTAAAAATAGGGACTAATGTCAAAACAAAATGATGTTGACACACATATGAAAATCCCATGAAATGTTGAGGATCATTGAAAAAAGATATAAACCAATACTAACCACAAACTACTGATTATTCCCCAAAAATCGTAATTATTAACTACCATCCTCCAATGATTTTTATTAATAATCATTTTCTAATATGTTTTCATGACCTAGACTAAAAAAACACCCTACAAGGGTCCAAACCAGACTGTGAGAATACTCAATGGGAATTCCCAATCCCCATAGGCTAGAGTGTTTCAGCTAGGCATCGAACAACTACAAAAGGGAATAATTTAACCAACATATAAAAAAGATACTTGATATATATATATGTTGAAGAAACCCGTAACTGAAATATGACATTACCAAAAGCGTTCCAGTAGTAGTGATACAACCCAAAGTGGAATGATGAAAACCATTATATATGTCCAACAAAAAAATGACAACCAATAAAACCACCATTAAACTACTATGTGTGATATGAGGAAAACCTCCCACCATCTCACAACCAGCTACCCACATCATACCAAATAAAATTTTTATTCCCCGCAGCAACTCCATTCCCTTTCTGTCATCGAATAATACAAATTAAACACATCCATTAGAGATTATGAATGTTCTGATCAAAATTATTTCATAGGGGTCTTCCCAGGTGTTCTATAACAGGTCCTTGATCAACAATCCCAATATGATAAATTATGTCAAACATGAATTGTATATAAATATTTGAAATTTATGTCAGTGTCATTGAAAAGAACTTTCCATTTTCACAATTTAATTAAAATCATGGTAGTGCATATTCAATTTTCATTTAAAATGAACCATTTTACATTTATCAAAGATTCTATCATTTGATATCATATAAAAAATAATACAAAGACAATGAAAAATGTTAAAAACTCCATGAATAATTATGTCCGGGAAAACTAGGACACTGGTACTCATATAAAAAACAATAAATATTGATCCAATAGGTCTATATAATATGTGGAAAACATCCTACTATATCACCACCATAACTAAACAACATTGAACATTCCACAACAGTTCTTACAAAAGGTATGGCCTTCACAAGACAAGTGTACAACGAATATATGAGAATTAGAGAGGTAACCATCAAACTATCAATATATCATATGGACATGACATATAACCAATATTGAAATTCAAAACCAAATATTGAATATTAGGATAATGAAATATAGAATTGATCTATATTATTTATTTGTTGATAATAAATCAAAACAAAAATGAAACAATAAAAAAGAAGATTATATGGGGCTATATTGCCTAAAATATGTTGGAGGATACGTAAGATTTGTAGAATATACAAAGAAGGTAAATAATGAAGGATTTGGGATCTAAAAAATCTAATCTTCAAGAGAAAACAAGATTCATGGTGTGTGTCATTACTTCACTATGTTAATTTTAATAATGAATAATACATTGAAAAATTAGTTCATGGTGTGAAATCCCAAAATCCCCATTCACATTATGTATAATATTTCACATCATGATTAGCATTTAAGAACATCAAAAAAATCATGGATTCTATGATTTAGTAATTCCCATCATGACTGTATATTCATGATGTGAACCAACTATCATAGACATTTTTCCTACATTTGAGAATACTTATTATCCAAATATCCCCGGATATAAATTAACTCATTTAATTACTCAATTTTTGATCCTCAAAACATAAAATGTAGCACTCCTTGAAATTTAATAGGTTAAAAAATTATTGAACTATAAATATCCAAATCTCATTTTGGTCAACATTGTTTTAAAATAACCTTTTCATTTACATCACATCCACATGCCAAAAATATATCTTCATAGTACATGATCACTTTCTCCCATACCAATTCATTTGTAATTCCACTTAATGACAAAAGATTCTGTCAAATTTATTAATTCAATATAAGTACATATCACTATATAAAAACATGTTTCTATATAATTTATGGTTATTTTACATAACCATGGTCATTTTCCATATTAAGTCCATGATTTTCACAATTCCATCACCTAATATATTGATATTTGGTAAAGGTGAATTCTGATATTGAATATGGGTTTCATATGATTCCATTATAGTTTTCTAGAAAATAGCTTGGAATAATATCTCACGTTTACTTATCTTATATCATAATTTTTAGTGATCCATAATATATAAATTCCTAATATTTATTATACATTTTAGGTGTTTATATTAAACCTAGATCTCCTAAGGTTGTGCTTAAATATACTTTCCAAGGGACCCTATAATCTTCTATTGAAAACAATTGTAGAAACCCAATATCAAGTAACATATATGTAGTGTTTACTTTAATACATTGGTATATGATAAAAGGATTAATCACAAAGAAATTATTATTTTTTTGGTTTCGGAAAACATTATAAATAATTGAGTTATTTTTGTCGAAAGTACCTTAATTCGACATTTTGATTTTTTGGTTATTTTTTTATTTTCTAAATAATTATTTGACTATTAAATAATTATATTTAGGGTCTACAAAGCATGTTTTCAATGTGATGTAGTTTCCCAGGAATTTCTGAACTTTTTGGCAACAATATCATGAGATTGTTATTTTGGGAAAGAATTATTTCTCCAAAGGAGTATGTGAAGCACAGTTCCGGGACCGAAAAGGTGATACACAGAACAATGATGTAAAATTAGAAAAGGAATGATTTATTCATTACTATAATTTTAAAACCATCAAGTGTGCTATGTGTAGACCAATATTTGCTATGCGGACCTCATATGAAGAAAATAGTTCATGGGAGGATCATAGATCATGTGAGACTTATTGTTCATACGAGGATTGTCATTTTCATATTGATGTGGTGATTTGGTGTTCCAAAATTGAATTATTTCTTTTCATAAGGCATATTCCACCACATAAGATCCATTCACTATGTGGAAAGTATATAGGATTGTGGAAAAGGGTGTACCACATCAATGTTTTTGGTAACACAAATTAAATGGTTTCAAAAATCTATTTAACTAAATAAATACCCATTATGAAATAATTATTGTTTGTCGCTGTAGAGTACTCAAGAGGGAGATGAATTCAATATCTATTAAAATTTATGTTAAAATGTTTTCTTAAAAAGGTTCCCCAATATATGATCATACAACTCAGACAACTAAGATAATACACTTCTAAATGTGTGACTACTCAAATTACTTCTCATAAGATTGATTAATTCTCAGTAACACCAATATGAGTTATTGATACTACTTTTGAAGCTATTATAATAAAGAAAAAAAATTATAACTTCTATAAAATACTAACTATTAATGTAAAATCTAGTGTTTTATGAAATATACATTAATTCATAGAAAAGAAAAAAATTAAAAGAAACATTCGATAAAATAAGTGGTTCAGTCTCATGATGAGACCTGATGCACTCAACTTGGATATCACCTACCACAAAAAAGTTTATATTAATAAACATGATCCACATCTTGGATCTGGGTAAATGTATGTTCATTGAACTGTCCAGATCACACGACCTATTCTGATGTTATTTTTGGGTATAAAATACCAGGTCAAAGAAGGACTGATTCCACACTTATCTGTGGGAGTAAATAGATGTAAAAAAGATATGATAGGAGGGTATCATTTATCTTTTAGATTAGTATAGGAGAGAGTTTGTGATTTAATACATACACAGAGACACAATGATTGAAAGCTATAAATAGTACACAACTGTGAAAAGACTATGATAAAGGGTTAGAAGTTCCATGAGTGTTATTTAATCCAGCTCTGGGCCTGTTAGATGAAATTGAATCAAGTATCGAGTCCTCTTGTGAAAGATATAGTTTCTCAAGTCTACTATTTCGATGTTGTAAACTGTCTACAACGTGTTCTTCGTGGAGTTGTTTTTGTGATGATGTTTTTTGGATCTGACATACGCTTTTCCATCCATTGGAAATTAGATTTCTTCATATTATCATTAGTTGATTATTGTTGCATGTATCAATTCACTTTTTAATATGCTTGCAGGTCTACTGATCTACTTCTTGTACCCTTTCTTCAATGCCATGTTTTATTTTTATATTTGAGTGAATGTGATAGATCTGTAACATACATGACAAATTTTAATGGTATTTTTCATTTTATTTACATCTTTTCTTTGTTTTGGGGGTTTCCCTAGGTTTTAGGGAGGAATAGATGAGTATTCTTGAATTGGGGCAAACCGTGAGCCCAATTCGAGATTAAAAAAAATATATTTTTTATATTTTATAAAATTTTCATTTTTTAACTCATTTAATCTATTCAACTTCCTACTTGACCTCCCATAACCTATTAACACCACCAATGTAATTTGGAGCTTTTAGAAGTCCATTACCTGGGTTTATTTGTGTTTTTATCTAAGGGGTTGGGCCTGCCCGGAAGCCCAATTCTTGTTTTATAAATAAATTTTGATTATGTTATAACTTATTAAATTTTTGGGATTGATCAGTGATTCAAAGTCTCACCCAAGACCAATTGATCCATCCACGTGTCTGAACTCTCTTCCCCCTCTTTGGAGCTCTGGGTAATTGCGATTTGGGGCCGAACTTCATAGGCTTCCTCAAATCGCCCAGATTGGAAGAGGTGAAGTCTTTCTTTAATAACTCTCTCAATTATAAATATTTTTCCTCCATTCTTATTCCTAATTTCCCTAATATGTCTTTTTCAAACGATAACTAAATTTTGTCTCTTTCAAATTTCATATACCAGTGTTTTGGATTGATTACTTCAAGATACTTCAAGTAAATGAGCCCTTTTCTTTCCTCTTCCAAACTTCTTTGGGTTTCATTCATTGTTCATAGGGTTTATTTGGTTATCATTGAGTTTCATAATGTCCAGTACTAGGTTTTTGAACCTAGGGTTTAACATTTGGCTTTATTGGACTATTATTGTGGTTTTAGGTTTGATCTAGGTCTCTCTTGGTGCGACAAGGGGTGCGATTTGATTTTCACATGTAGATACAAGGGTTTTTGTTACTTTGGTAGGGGATTCCATTGTTTGTGAATTTTTTTTGAATTAGCTTTCTGTGTTCATGGTACCTTAATGTTAATTTCACATTAATTTTTCTGTAAAAACTGGTTTTAGTTGCATTTATAATGCTAATGAATTTTAATTTCCAATTTTTCGTGAAATTGGGGGTTTTCATTCAAATATTTTATTGGTTCATTTTGGGCTGACGTATAATTACTTATTTGATTTTATTGAACTGTATTAGGACTGAAAATCATGTTTTTAATGTTTATTCTTTTTTGTTTTTTCTGTGAAAGTTTTTTTAAATGGTGTTTGGGAAGCAAATGGGCTTTAAATGCCATGTTTGTTTGAAAATAGAGGTTTTTAAAAGATATAATTTCTTGGTTCACATTGGGATGCCCCATAACAGAATTGATGGTTTCATTAAAGGGTATTGAATGTAAATTTTGTTTTAATGACTTACAAGTGTTCAAATAGTGTGCAATGTGGATATCTTAAAGAGCTTTGGGTGCAAAACAATGTGATATTTTGAGAGGTTGTTTTATTGAAAATAAAATTATTTTATTGCATGTTTTAAATGGTATAAAATTTGGGTAGCTACTATACTATTAGTTTGCTTCAAGTAGTGATATTTTATATGAAAATGGATGAGTGTTTTTTTCTGAAATTATTTGAGCAGAAAAGGGGATGACCGTGTACCTAGCTGGGGAGGATTTCTACTTGTACGACTAGTGGATCGGATGGGCTTTGTCCCTGTTCCACTTAGAATTTGGATAACGACAACTCTAAGTAAACTATGTGGTTGATGATTGGGGAGCACTAGGTTATGGGTATGTTCCATACTAGTGGCTTGTGCATGATAATGTATTTTTCTATGGTTACTCTACACCGAGGTACGAGGTACATAGTGCCCGAGACAACCTAGTGCTTAGGGGTGTTCCCAATTTTGATGCTCTTTGGATTTGTGGTATTTACCCTTGTTGTGGGGTATTTTTTGGAAGTACATTAAAATAGATCACATGTCTATTTAACGTGTTAACATTCTGAAATTCTCATATTGAAAAATGTTTTCATTTGAAAGTTGCATTTCTTTGCATTTTAACACGGTTTCACCTTGTGTATTAAAATTGCTTGTTTTGTTCACATTGTATTGTATGCCCTTTGGAATCGTCTAGTGGTATACTATTTGGCATAGGATCACACCCTAATTACACCCCTTGGTTGTAATTAGACCTGCTTATGCTTGACTCAGGTAATGGGAAGGCTAAGGGTGATGGCGGATCAAGGTGTTAGTCCCCATCGTTGGGGCGGAGTTGCATTGAAGGCTTGCGGGTGATGACCCCCTTGTCGTGTGGAGTCCATGGGGATGTATTTATGTTGTCATTATTTTCTTTTAGACCTCTTTTGGTTTCTTTAAAAATACTTATTCAGATGTGGTTTTTTTAAGAATTGTTTAGCATGAAAATTTCAGATTCTAAAAATTGATTGTTTTTTTAAGATTTATGATTCCATACTCGGGTAAATCATTCCCAAACCAGATTTGTTTGATAATCGGGAACTTGTTCCAGCCTGTGGGGACAGTGAATTCCCTTCTAGACTTTCAATATGCTGGGTTTGGTGCTGTTAATGGTGGTGACCAGATCTGGTTTGTGACAAAATGGTATCAAAGAAGGTTAATTTTTTGGGTTATATTGTTTTTTTGGGATGAGTCGGGTTAGACAGGATCTAGGGATGTTGGGGCTCAGGGTATTGGTTGTGAGTTGGGTGCCTAGTCCATACCTCTCATGGAAGATCTTGAGTCACCAGGAGATGCTGTAATTTACAGATTGACTTCAAATCCCGGTGAAACATGTGGGCTTTAGACCACAAGTGGAAATCAGGAAGATGTGGAGTAGTTGTTTCGTTTATTACTGAAATTTTTTTAGTTTATTTATATTCGATGTATTTTATTACAATTTTCATAATTGTGGTATTGAATATTGTTTTGCGACTGTTTCATTTTGTAGCAACATGCCTGCCCGCAAAGATCCCAAGCGCCCACAGGAGGAAGCTAGAGAGAGTTCTCCCACACTGATTGATCATAGGCTTGTGGAGGATGTGGACTTGGCTATCCATGCTTTTGGGACTGGGATGAGCTCCTACTTTTATTCTAGTTAGTGCAGGAGAGACATGTCCTATAAAATATAAAGCACAAGAGTTTCTGAAAAACAAGCCTCCTACCTTCCGAGGTAGCTCAGAATCCCAGGAAGCATAAGAATGGATTGAGAAGATCGAGCATATGTTTGAGTTCCTAGAAACCCATGAGGAGCTCAAGGTGAAGTGTTCCTCCTTTCTATTGGAAATTCCCAGCCATAAGAGGTGGGAGTCAGTGCTTCAGGCTGGGAAGAATGAGCAGATGCACTGTGGAGATTTCAAGGCTGTCTTCAATGAACAGTACTAACCAGAGGTGTTGGCTTATGCCAGGTCTAGATATTTCATGGAACTTGTTCAAGGAAATCTATCTGTGATGGAGTATGCTAACCGTTTCACTGAGTTGGTTTGGTATTCTCCATAAATTGTCTCTAATGAGCAAGCGAAGGCCCAGAAGTTTGAGAAAGGCTTGCGACCAGAGATATACTGTCAGGTGTTCTTGTTTAAGCTGAGGACCTATGCTAATGTCGTTGATCATGTGTTCATGGTGGAGATTGATAGGAAAGGAAGGGATGGTTTCTATAGTTCAGTATCAGTAGTGGGAAGTGGAAGCTCCTCAGAGAAGAAAAAGAAGCGGGAGGATCATGTGCTGAAAGGAGGGGCAGTTTAAGCCACTCTTCCAGGCTATTTTCTTCTATGGCTTCTGCTGCAAGATCGATCATCGTCCACCAATGTTGGATGCCTAGGAATATCCAACTAGAATTACACTTCCTCCGAATACTTGTTAACAATGTGGAGGTATAGGGAATTTGCAGCGCTTCTGCGGTGTGGCACGTCCACTCCCAGGTGGGGCAGGGTCAGCGGCTTCAAGAAGAGTGACAGCACAGTCTAAGCCATCGAGGACTGGGGTATCTCGATTTGGTGGTCTTGGTGGTAGGGTTGGATCATCTTTTGGCAGATCTAGTTCAGGGCACAACCACAGACTAGCGGTCGTCCTCAGGCAGATAGTAGACATCTCTATGCGGTGGATCAGTCACCAGCAGGATCAGAGGCGTGACCATTGACATTTCGAGTTACCATTCTGATTTCATCTTCTATAGCTACTTCTATTTATGATACTGGTGCCTCTATTTCATTCATTTCTGCCCATTTTTGGACATTATGAATTTTCCAACTGAGTTGATGTCATTCGCGATGGAGTTGGTGACACCACTGGGAAAGAAGATGGAGTAGGGCCTTAGGTGACCCTCATGTGCACTTTTTGTGTTCGGGGTCAAGATGGAGTGGGACATATTGGTCTTATATATGGACCTTTTGATGTCATACTCGGGATTCATTGGCTAGTACACTTCCAATCACACATCTATTGCTACAGACGATGTGTGAGTTTCACGACACCTGATGGGAGTCGTCAGGTTTTTCATGGAGAATGGGATCCTTGATCAGGTTGCGTAGGGCCTCCACACCTAGAGTTGGGATGTGTTATCTTCCAGTTGTCTTCTCTTGTTCTAGAGTATGGTCTTTCCCCTGAAGGTGCACTACCTCATGTAGTGAATGAGTTTCCAGAGGTATTCCTAGATGATTTTTCAGGTTTCCCCCGGAGCGGGATGTAGAGTTTTCGATTGATCTGGCACAGTGAACACATCTGATATCTCTTCCCTCTTATCACATGGCCTCCACCGTGTTGAGTGAATTAAAGATACAGCTGGACGACTTAGAATCCAAATAAATCACTCGCCCGAGCATCTCTCCTTGGTCCACTCCAGTGTTGTTCGCAAAAAAAGGTTGATGGATCCCTCAGGTTGGGCATTGACCATCGGAAGCTGAATAAGGTAATAATTAAAAACAAATACCCATTGCCTAGAATAGATGATTTGATTGATCAGTTGAATGGGGAAAAGTAGTTCTCAAAGATAGACCTGCATTCAGGGTAACATCAACTCAGGGTGAAGGAGTCAGATATCCCAAAGATAGCCTTCTGAAGTAGGTACGACCAATTTGAGTATTTGGTCTTGCCCATCGGATTGACCAATCCTCCAGCAGTCTTTATGGAACATATGAATAGGGTCTTCCATAAGTATCTTGATTCCTTTGTTTTGGTGTTCGTAGATGACAATCTGGTATACTCTTGCTCTGATGAGGAATACGAACATCACTTGAGGATCGTTATGTGTACATTACTGGATCACCGCCTCTATGAAAAGTTGTCAAAGTGCACTTTCTAGATCAGAGGGGTGAGATTTCCGGGGCATGTGATCTTAGAGCATGGAGTTTCAATGGACCCTGAGAAAATTAGTGTAGTCATGTTGTGGGAGAAACCGGAGAATGGGTTTGAGAGCAAGAGTTTTCATGGCTTGGATGGTTATTATAGGCAATTCATTTGGGATTTCTCTCGCCTTGCTTCACCGATGAATTCCCTCACCCAGAAAGGGTTGAAGTTTGTATGGGGTCTAGAATTTCATGCGTCGTTCGAGGAGCTGAAGAGGCGGCTGACTACCGCCCCCATTTTGATTTTTCCAGAGGCTGGAAAGGGATATCTAGTCTATTGTGATGTTTTAGGTATGGGTCTTGGGTGCATGCTTATGCAGGATGATCATGAGGTCACGTATGGCTCCCTCCAATATTGACCACATGAAATGAACTACCTGACCCCTGACTTGGAGTTGGCAGCAGTGATGCATTCTTTGAAGACTATCTATCACTACCTCCTTGGGGAGAAGTTTGTGGTATACTCTGATCAAAATGCATGGCTTATATCTTCTCGCAGAAGGACCTCAACTTGAGGAAACATCGTTGGATCGTGTACTTGCAGGGGTTTGACTTTGACATTGTCAATACCCTAGGAAAGGGTAATGTAGTGGCTGACGCTTTGAGCAGAAGAGTTCCAGTGCAGGCTTTGAGGAATTCTAGTGATGAGTGGACATTGATGGGGCTCTTTTCTCGGATGCATGTGGAGACCAGGGAACACAATGGAGGGGAATTCTTGGAAAGCGTCCAGTTGAATCCTTCCATATTGAACTTGATTCAGTAAGAACAGCCCAGTGATGATCTTTGTCAGTAGTCGAAGAAGTTCATTCATGGTGGGGAGACATCCTCTGATTGGTCGTCGTCTATCGAGGGCATCTTGTGCTTCAAGGGCCGTTTAGTAGTTCCTTTAAGTCCGCGGAAGGTGGTGATGCAATATAGCCACCAGTCTCAGTGGGCTATCCATCCGGGTGACACTAAGATGTATTATGATGTTCGTCGGCAGTTTTGGTGCCCAGGTATGAGATGGGACATAGCTGACATTTTTTCGAGATGTTACCCATGTTAGCAGGTTAAATAAGAGCACCAAAGGCCTTCCGGTTTGCTCCAACCACTACCCATTACTACCTTGAAGTGGGACGAGGTCGACATGGACTTCATTGTTGGCTTACCTCGTACACCTCGGGGTAAGAATTCCACTTGGGTGGTGATTGATCGTCTGACCAAATCATCCCACTTCATTCCGATAAAAGATACAACTAATGTAGATCAGTTGGGCCATTTGTATCTTTAGGAAGTGATGAGACTCCATGGTGTAACATCAGCTGTTGTCTCAGATTGAGACCACCACTTCACTTCTCGATTTTGGGAAGGCCTTCAGAAGGCCTTGGGGTCTCAGATTAAGATGAGCATGACATACCACCCTCAGAAGGATGGTCAGACAGATCAAGCGAATAAGATTTTGGAGGACATGCTTCGTGCATGTGTCCTAGACTTTGGAGGTTATTGAGATATCCATTTGGGATTGGTTGAGTTTGCATATAATAATAGTTACCAATCCACGATTCGAATGGCCCCTTTTGAGGGGCTCTATGGTCGGCCTTGTCGGTCCCCCCTATGTTGGACTGAGGTAGGAGAGACTTCACTGTTTGGGCCACGCCTTGTGCTAGAGACTCCTGAGAAGGTCATGTTGATCAGGAAACACTTATTGATAGCTCAGAGTCATCATAAATCTTATGCTGACCGGAGGCGTCGAGACCTAGAGTTTTCTCTGGGTGATAGGGTATTCTTAAAAGTGGCCCCTCGTCTGGACCATCGTCGATTGGGGAAGCAATGTAAGCTAATTCCATGGTATGTCAGGACCTTGGAGATTACCGATTGTATTGGAAAGTGGGCCTACGGGTTGGACTTACCTTCTCAGATGACGTCTATCCACGATGTCTTCCACGTCTCTCAGTTGAAGAAATACAACCCGGATCCATCACATGTGTTGAGTTGGGAAGAACTGGAGATAGATCTTGACTTTTCTATTGTTGAGAGGCCGGTGAAAATAATGGACTCACAAGAGAAGATACTTTGAGGGAATTCTATTCCATTAGTTCGGGCATTATGGCAGCATGGGAATGATACACATGAGACATGGGAGCGAAAGTCATGGGTCAAGGAAGAGTACCCATTCTTGTTTTCCAACCAAGATTGATGTAGACTTTCTGGGGTGGAAAGTCCGTAATTTTGGGAAGAATTGTCACATAAAAGACATATTTTAAAGGTATCTTTCATTTAATTTACATCCTTTATTTGTTTTTGGGGTTTCCACAGGTTTTAGGGAGGAATAGATGAGTATTCATTAATTGGGCCAAACCGTGAGCCCAATTCCTGATTAAAAAACAAAATTTTGTATCTTTTAAAACATTTTCATTTTTTAACATTTTTCATCCATTAAAAATCTTACATGACCTCCCCTAACCTACTAACACCACCAAGGTAATTTGGAGCTTTTAGAAATCCATAACCAGGGTTTATTTGGGTTTTTATCTAAGGGGTCAGGCCTGCCCGAAAGCCCAATTCTTGTTTTAAAAATAAATTTTTATTATGTTATAACATATTCAAGTTTTGGGATTTTTCGGTGATTCGAAGCCTCACCCAAGCCCAATTGACCTAGCCGCACGTCTGAACTCTCTCCCCCCTCTTTGGATCTCTGGTTAATCGTGATTCAGTGCCGAACATCATAGGCTTCCTCAAATCGCCTAGATATGAAGAGGTAAAGTCTTTCTTTTATAACTCTCTCAATTATCAATATTTTTCCTTCATTCTAGTTCATAATTGACCTAATAAATCTTGTTCGAACAAAACCTAAATTTTGGCTCTTTGAAAATTCATCTACTGGTGTTTTGGAGTGATTACTTCAAGATACTTCAAGTAAATGAGACCTTTTATTTCCTCTTCCAAACTACTTTGAATTTAATTCCTTTTTTTAGGGTTTATTATGTTATCATTGAGTTTCATAATGTCAAGAACTAGGTTTTCGAACCTAGGGGTCAACATTAGGATTTATTGGCCTATTCTTGTGGTTTTAGGTTTGATCTTGGTCTCTCTTGGTGCGGTAGGGGTGCGATTTGGTTTTCGCACGGAGATTCAAGGCTTTTTGTTACTTTGGTAGGGGATTCCATTGTGTGAAATTTTTGTGAATTAGCTTGTTGTGTTCATGTACCTTAATGTTTATTTCAATTAAATGTTTCTATATAAATTAGTTTTAGTTTCATTTATAATGCAAATGAATTTTAAGTTCCAATTTTTGGTGAAATTGGGGGGTTTTCATTCAAATATTTTGTTGGTTCATTTTGGGTAGACCTATGATTACTTAGTTGATATTATTGAACTGTATTAGGAATGAAAATCATGTTTTTAATGTTTATTCTTGATAGTTGTTTCTATGAAATTTTTATTAAATGGTGTTTGGGAAGCAAATGAGCTTTAAAATGCCATGTTTGTGTGAAAATGGTGGTTTTTAAAACATATAACTTCTTGGTTCACATTGGGATGCCCCATAACTGAATTGTTGGTTTCATTAAAGGGTATTGAACTGAAATATTGTTTTAATGACTTAAAAGTGTTCAAATAGTGTGATAAGTGGATATCTTATAGAGCTTTGGCTGCAACAGAATGCGATGTTTTGAGAGGTTATTTTTTTGAAAATAAAATTATTTTATTGTGTGTTTTAAATGGTATAAAATATGTGTAGCTACTATACTATTTGAATGTGACCAATAGTGATATTTATATGCAAAATGATCTGTGTTGTTTGCTGAAATTTTTTGAGCACAAAAGGGGAAGCCCGAGTACCTAGGTGGGGCGGATTTGTACTAGTATGGCTAGTGGATCAGATGGGTTTTGTCCCTGTTCCAATTAGCATTTGGATAATGACAACTCTCACTAAACTATGTGGATGATGATTTGGGACCACTAGGTTATGAGTTCGTTCCCTACTAGTGGCTCTCGCATGAGAACAGATTTTTCTATGGTTACACTACACCGAGGTATGAGGTACATAGGGCCCAAGACAACCTAGTTCTTAGGGGTGTTCCCGATTTTGATACTTATTGGATTTTTGGTATTTACCCTTGTTTTGGGGTGTTTTTGGAAGTACATTATAGTAGCTCACATGTCTATTTAATTTTTTAACAATCGGAAATTCTCGGATTGAAAACTGTTTTCATTTGAAAGTTGCATTTCTTAGCATTTTAACACTGTTTCACCTTGTGTATTAAAATTGCTTGTTTTGTTCACATTGTATTGCATGCTATTTGGAATCATCTGGTGGTATCCTATTGGGCATAGGCTCACACCATACTTACAACCCTTGGGTGTAAGTAGACCTGCTTATACTTGACTCCGGTAAAGGGAAGGCTAAGGGTGATGGCGGTTCGGGGTGTTAGTCCCTATCGTTGGGGCGGAGTTGCGGAGAAGGATTATGGGTGATGACCCCCTTGTCATGTGTAGTCCATGGGGATGTCTTTATGTTTTCATTATTTGTTTTAGATCAATTTTATTGTCTTTAAACATATGTATTTATATCTGATATTTTTAAGAATTGTTTAGCATGAAAATTTTAGATTCTAATAATTGATTGTTTTTTATGATTTATGATTCTATACTCGGGTAAATCATTCCAAAACCAGATTTGTTTGATACCCGGGCACTTGTGACAGCCCGTGGGGATAAAGAAATCCCATCGGGCCTTGCCATAGGCCAGGTTTCGTGCCGTTAATGGTGGTCACCAGATCCGGTTCGTGACAGGAGCCGACATGATGCATGTATTCTGAACCTCATAACTTATTTGGGTAAAAGTTTAAAATGAATTATTAATTATGTCAGTGAATTTAAATGACTCAAATTTGATAGTTATATATTTAATTATGAATACCAAACATATTAAAGAATGGTGTCACGGTCTGTCTAGAAACAATAACACATTAAAACGGCTTCATCACGAAACATTTTCTTCATTTATTTCATAGTGGGTTGAGACAGTCATGATGGGATATTAGGGTTGATATCAGGAACTGGCACCACAGATGTGGTGATATAATGACGGTGTCTAGTGCTTTGGGAAACATTGAATGGTGTCTTAGTAATGGTAGTAATAAACCGGTGTCTGAAAATTCATGATATATAAAATATGTTATGGTGTTTGATTCACGGTTTCTAGGTCATGGTGTCTATGTCCTGGTGTCTTGGTCACTATGTATGTGTTACAGTGTCTGGGTCACTGTGTATATGTCACATTCTCTGGGTCACAGTGTTCTGGTAGCAGTGTCTGGGTCATTGTGTCTAGGTCAATTTCCATAAAAATAGATCAAATGGTGGACTAACATTTTCTCAAACATAGAAAAATATATTTAACGAATATTATATAGTAATGTTCATAGAATGTATTATAATTAATCATTTATTTAAAAAAATCATTACAGAACAATGTTATAGAGTTTTTATAGGAATCCCACATGATTTCGGATTAACATGATTTAGTGGATGTTTATTTAAATCAGGAGAAAACAAAACTGTATCTACACATGATTTGAGATATCATAGATACGACTAACAAGATTTTTTATAATTATAAGATTTTAAGGATTTACAGGATATATAGGATTTGTAGGATATTTGATCATTAAAACATGATTAAAACACGATTAGTCCAACAATATCTCCTTTTTTGATGATCACTTTTCATATGAATTAGATATATTTTCTTAGTGTTCATTCACTCCCATAGGGCCTTAGTTTGTTGTTATCCCCTTTTTGGGATTATTAAAAAGAGTATAAGAAAAATAATGAATGAAAGTTAATAACGGAGAAGAAAAACAATGTTCACATTTCATATGATGGAAATAGATGTTTCATTACAAAAAGTAGGAAACAAAAATACAAAATACCCCTATCAAAATGCAGGTATCACATTTCTTAGACACTAGCTGTCTTCTCTTTTCCCTTTGAAGTATCATTAGATGGAGCCATAGGAGCAGATGTAGAAGATGAAGAAGGGTGTGAGACAACTGTCATAGAAGGAAGACAGATTCCTTCAAAAATTTACGGTGACTAATTTGGTTTGGTGGAAGTTTAAGGCATGTTTTGGTCATGGATAACTAGTCTGATCTGGTATGAAGACTAAGATACAGACTTTGAGGTGGATGTGAAGGCGGTGGAGGAGGAAAGAGGTAAACAAGTTCGCAAGGGTGCAACTTTAGGAGCCACAAAAATAGTGTTATACACTTGAAGATAAGGCTTAAACAACTAAATGATGTCAGTTTTAATCTAACCAACATACTATAATAATCAGTCAGTTTTTTGATACCAATAAATCTCACACGTATCTGGAATTATATATTTGTTTCTCTCATTCACTTTTTCATCTAATGAAGTCATGTTCGGTTTGAATCACAGAGACAAATTTGTGAGAAATCTTACAACTAACATCCTCAAAAGAATTAGAAACATAAGATAGTCCTCATTTCTTCACTCTTTTCATATCATCAACCACATTTCTGAGAGACTTTACTTCCTCACATATCTATTTGTTATCAATTCCATCCTCTTGAATTACATAATTTATATTTGGCTGAATCTTCTATGTGATCTTCTCTAACAACATGGAAATATCCATTTCACATAGGTTTGTTACATGATCAGTTTGGGTGATCATAGCCTTTTCAACATTAGAAAATAAATTATCTCTAATGACAATAAAATATATAGGAAAAACATTAACAGGAGGTTTTTGTGAAGGTTCAGGAATAAGAGCTAAGAAATGCTCATGTTCCTTTTCAAAGATCACCTCTAGAGTAGAAAGTAGATTCAATTGAAACACTTTCAACAAGTCTATGCCTTTAACCGAAGCTTCCTGTGTATCATCCACAATAATGTAGATAGGGAACTTATACCCGGTATCTAGAGTTCTTTGATCAAGAGGATTAGGAACATCAACACATTCTACACTGTGGTGTTTCTCCCCCTCAATAAATGAATTTCATAGAGGACTAATAGATTAAATTCATTGATCTGGTTCTGAAAGATCATCTCTAATACTCTCATATATTTCTTTTCAAGCCAGATGGAAGGCTTGCTCCATCCAATCCATAGAAGATAAGATAAAATAATGATTAATTTGTTCTTCCAAATAATCTTCATCTAAAAATTATTTCTCAAGAGAACATTCTTATTCAATATTCTTCTCCGGAAAAACCTTTTCTCTTACACTAACAACATATTCTATTCCAGAAGGAGGTTCTTCTTAGAATTCAACACTTCTTTTAGTAATAGGTGCATCCTTCTCAAATATTTTATGTGGAAAAGGTAGATTATAGTGTTATTTATCAAATAAAATTTCTTCTATTTGTTCGACAACTTCCTCCTCATCTTCTTTAATAGGATAGTCAAAATTTTCATCTGCTTCCAGAAAAAAGAACAATTATATTCATATGTTTTGATGGATGACCAAAATGATTAAAATTTTCATGTAACCTTTCATTATCCTCCACCAAAGAATTTTTCCAAGGATTCCAACTAATTTTCATCCTTCTGATTGTAACCTTTGAGATAATGAATTCACAGTCTCTGATGACTTCATCAATTGGTCCAACGATTCCTTTATCATAAAGTGTAATAGAGGTCAACCATGAAAAAAATAAAGAGTTATACATTGATGTTGTCTTAATCAACACACAGATGTGAAGTATAATAAACTTCATAAGTTAATCATTTGTCCATTCTGGATAAGATGTATCACAAATACATCTCAATATTTGAGGGTTGGTAAATTTCCTTTTCTTGGACTAATCATATTATGATTAAACTTGAAAAACTCTTCGGTTTTACTATTTAACTCATCAGAAATATCACATCTGTTCTTTTTTTTTCCAGTCATGCATTCCAAGGAATCTTCTTATTTAAAAATGATATATTTATAGTTATATATAGATGTATGTATTTTACAATAATTATAACAACATAAAAATATAATTGAAATAACGTTCATCTTTAGGTACCACCTATCATCTCAATGAAGTCTATATTACATTTCATTATTATATATTCAATAGAATATAATAATACAAAAATAATTTATATATATGATATTTATATTATGGTTTATGTTCTGGATAACATTATATATGTTCAAATACAAAATATATAATAAATTAAGACACATTTGAATAATAAAGAGAACATTAACCAAATTGAAACTATTACACATCATTTTTAAAAAGACGGTGTTATAATTTCATAATAAAACCTATCATAGTATTAGATATAACAATAATTTTCACTAAAATTTTTATAATAAATATATTTTTTTATATAGGTGTTTCGAATACATACGACGTGTGGCAAGGCAAAAGGTAAGGGTTTTTTTTCTCACTTTTAATTTTTGTGTGATACGAGTTCTATGAAACACATTTTCCTTCAGAATGAAGTATATATTTCCCTTGATTATATCAAATGAATTATATAATTATATCTCTATGTATTTTCCTATCAATTTTATGATTCATCTTTCATGAGGTTTATGTTAACAATGTTTCCTAATTGGTAAAATTGTTTTGTCTCAATTTTTATTCTATGAAACTCTAGTTTTGTCATGAAGAAAAATTATAATTATTTTATATGTGTATACCTCCATTTTACATGTTATATAATGAAAATCCTTCATTTCGTGAAATTGTATGCTTCTTGTAATTTCATTGTATTACATGGAGAGTATAATTCCATGTTACCAAGTGATATTAGTTATTTAGAACAATCTCGTCATATTTAGATATTGTTTCATTCCTTATTTGATGAATTATTATGTTACATATCTCATGACATTCATAAAATTTATTCTCCTCAAAATAATCTTTCAGTATTTATGTATTTGTACCAATTTATACTCATTAGTACATAGGGTAGTTATGAATGTGTTTTTCCGAATGCCCAAATTGACCTTCTCTTTGGACCGAAATCCGTGTTCCATCAAAATTTTGTTCCCTTGAAATGGTTCCCAAGAATATTCTATTGATATCTTATGATCATTAAAATTAATTTTTACCTTCTTATTCTTTTAAAACGTTTATCAATGGAACCTTGTTTTCTCTTTCTGAATACGGAAATTTTCTGTCATTTTTACTGTGCAAAAGAATTTTTCATTTTTACCTCGTATGAAATATTTTAATATATCCACCATTAATAATTTGAAAATTTATTTTATTTTTTAATGTTAATTATTTTATGAAAATAATTTTAAATTTTATTTTCAAATAAAATGTTGTTCAAAATGTTTTCAATATTATTTTTTAGTTTTTCCTGAAGAATTGTTTACAAAATGATTTCTTCATTTATTTATAATTTTTCGATGACTTTTCAAGGAAAATGGATTTCAAATAATTTTCAATAATTATATATAAGTTTTAATATAATTTTCATAAAAAATATTTTTCAAAATGTTTCTTATAATTATTTATATTTTTACAACTTATTTTCAATGAATTTGTTTTTTCAAATTTTTTTCAAGATTTCATTATAAGTTTTCTAATTGTGTCCAAAGAATAAGTTCTAATTTTTTTAGGATTATTTTATATTTTTTCACATGAAATCATTAAGAAATAATTTCATGTAGTTATCTAATTTTCAATGGTATTTTATATGAAAACAATTATAAAATATTTTTAGAAAATAAATATAATTTCTTCAAAAATAAAGGATGTTTTCATCAATTTTTTTTATAGATATTTGTTAATTATTTACCATCTAGGATGACATATATTGATTTTAATCATTCTGTTATAGGAAATTATCTAATGGTTTCATTTATATACTTCTTATGAAATAGTTATTCTTAATATCATGGTTATTGAGAAACGTGTTTCTCTTTCATAGGTTTTAGGTTGTATAATCTATTCCTCTTTCATGGGTTATATTTTTATGAAATTTGTTTCTCCTTCAGATGTTATGAATTTTATGAAATGATTATGAAACATGTATCATTTCCATGGTTTATTATATGTTTACCTATTTATGATTCTCATTTAATTTCACTGTTTAATATATGATAGTTTATGATTTTTTTCACATGTTTTCATGATTTCAGTATGAGATAGTCGGGACCTATAACTCCATACAATGGACTGTGTGATGATTTATATCTCAATAGATGAATTTGATGGTCTTGGGAATGAACCTTGACTACTAACATGGTTTTGGGAGTGAACCATGTCCAACTAGATGGTTTGAGGAGTCATATCATGCTAAACATATGGACATGGGGGTGAGCCATGACTACCAAGATGGTAGGGGTAGCAATCTTATACTACTAAAATTGTCTTGGTAGTGATACCTTGGAAAATATCGAAAACATTTTATTTTCTTTTATGTCTACGAAAATTCCATTTTCTATTCCTATATTACACTTTCATGATTTATGTTTTTTATTTATTTATTACTCATCTATTACCAACATTAATTATTTATTAAATGATTTATATATTATATTTTGTTATATAGGGTATGATATTATATTTTCATGATTGTGTTCTCATGCCCTTATGTTCATGATATTTCTTTAACATCTCCCCAATTTACCTGTACTGATATCTGGATGTCACACCCCATCCTGGTTGATTTATTATTTTTAATTGGTTTAATTTTTATTTTGAGTCTCGGTAGCAGGCGGGTGATTTTTAAAATTTTGGAAGCTCTTTTTACTGTTGTGCGGTTAGCCCGCATGGATGCCCAAGTGAATTGGTTTCTGGTGCATGACTTGCACGTGTTTTTTTAAGTCGTGTGATGAGCGTGTGGCTTAGCATTGTATGTTGGAAGTGTCTTGAGATGCAAGTTGACACAGATTCCTCAACCATGTGTCCGTCTGCAGGTAATCTTGTGCAGACCGTGAGGTTACCTAGTTTTTATAAAAAAATAATACTATTTCATTTAAATTAAAATAAAATTATAATGGTTTAAATAAAATTAATAAATAAATAAATTATTGTTAATAATAATAATAATATGGTGATGATGATTATTATTATTATTGTTATCCTTTGTTTTAATATAATTATTATTATAAGGTAAATTAAAAAATGGGAAACCATGTTCCCCCTTCTCTCGTTTCTCATGTGAGGCATGGAGTGAGCCACACCCGATGCAGCTCCACCTGCCCTAAACTGTCTGGTCACACCAACCACATCCTCCTACTCCCTTGAACTATCTGGACAACCCCCCCCCCCCCACTCTCCTGCTTAATCCAGCGCCAATAATCACCCTCAATAGGCCCCTGCCCACATCCCTACTCCCTTGAACTTCAGAAATCCTACCACCTCCTCTCTTCCCCCTATAGAAAGAATCCACCATTTTAGGGTCCTTAATTTTAGTTATTTCCTATTCTTCCAAGACCTATTAGTTTGGGATTTGTTCGGTTCTATTTTCATGGATTCTAGGTGATGGAGATTGTTCTTAAGTTTTTTTTCTCCCTACAATTAGTGTTTCATTGTGTTCTCACACCTCTAAGGTAGATGTTTCTATCTTTTCCCATTTTATTTTAATCAATATAATGTTTGGTTTATCTAATTATTGTTTTCGAATGATTTTCAACACTATAATGGCATTGGTTTACTTATGTTGGTGTTTTTGCAATAGAATAATTTTCCAAAGATAGATTTTGAACTATTTTCTTGTTTATGCTTATGATGATTATGCTAAATGTGTCTGGATAAATGTTAATTTGTATTTAATAGTGAACTTGGATTATTTTTATATTGTTTCCTCTTATAATTATTGTGTTAAATGGGTGGTTTATAATTCGGGATCTTTTTTGAAGTAATAGTGATTTTTATATTGTGATTTGTCAGTTGTTTGATAAGGATTTATTGGTTTCTAAAATGGATCAGGCTGTGATTTGGAAATAACTATTTTTGGTAGTGTTGGGATGTGTTTTATGAATTTTAAATTTGGATTCTATGAGTCCCTTGTACTTTTTGACCATGCATTTTTCTTTTTAGTCTTAATGTTGTGTATCTATTGTTGTTATATTGTTTTTTAGATCAATGGCCGAGGGAGTACACGCAAATACATAAGGTATGTATATATAATATATATAGTTTCCTCCATGTATGTATTTCCTCATGGAATAGGAAATAGGTGCATTGGATTATGGATATATATGTATATATATAGGTATGTACATGCGAGTGTCGGCCATTTACGAGTGGTCACCACCTTTTTCGACAAGTGCCAAAGTGTTTTTCATGAATCGGTTCCTCTTTGAGGTAGGAAAATCCATGAATTTCTTTCCCATTTCTAATCCATAATGTGTGATTTTTTCCTTAATTTATTATCTTGTTACACATCTCCATTGTTCCTCATTAAATCTTGTTGTCGTGTTCCATAGTCGTTTGATATTGTTAACGATAGGGTTTAACCCGAATCTTGGTTTATGCCTTGTGTATGATGCCTTTAGTGTTTGTAAATTTCCACTTGTTCTTTTTGGGTGAAATTGGATGTGTGGGTGGGGTGTTTCCCATAGAAATGTTTTGTTAAATATGTTTGAAACATGTTCGGGATTTTGTGTTTGAAATGGGGTGATTTCCCTGGTTATGGTTGTGTGTTTGTCTAAACACAGGCTTTTGGTTTATGAACATGAGTGGTATTTTATATTTTCGTTATATGGGTGTTTTACGGGTTGAAAACAATTGGTGTATTTATGAAATTTGGTTTCAAATGTTTTGGTTGGTTTTAGAGTGTTCTTCTTGGTTTGGCCTGGTTGGACATAGAAGCATGCTATGGTGAGTTGTTGGGAAATAAAATGGGCATTTTATATTTTTTGGGTGTGTATGGGTAAAAGTGGAAGCCAAAGCCCATTTGGAACATTCTTAGGTGTTTTTGTTTTCACTTAACTTAATGTGAACAAGGGAATTTTTTGTTAAATGTTTGATTTAAGTGATTGTTTCACCACTTGGGTATAAATATGGTATTTATGGTTATTTTGAATTGGTTGATAAATGGTTGGATAAAAGAATGAGAATTTTCAAGTTAAAGGTCCATTTAAAATTTTAGATTGGTTCTTTACAAAGGGATTGATATGTCTGAATTGTATGAGGCCTGTTTGGTATCTTTGAAACTGTATGTTTAGAAAACCACTCTTTCGTTAGGCCCCTTGCCTCATCTGTCGATCATGTGATAGGAGGGTCATTGGTATGGGCATCCTTTTGAGAATATTTATTTTTTAAGTAACAAGACTTACCTTGAGGTGCTCATGGTGGTGCAAGATTGTGTTACTTGCTTGATTATATATATATATATAGATTTTTATTTGAATGTTTGGCACACCTCTATGTGAGTATAACACAGAAACATTTCATAGTAAGGGGGTTTACTAAGAATTATTGTTTCATTACCCACTGCATAGTGTCCCATAATAGAGTGATGTTTTTTTATTATTATTTCTATGGGATTGGGCCCCTCGAACAGGCCAGGTAGGGAAATGGTCAGGCATTAGGGAATTATGACATCATCGAGAGTAGGCATGCCTTCAGGATGAATCACATGTATAATACGTTCTGTTATTCCTCCGAGATCCTAGGTTTGTCGTGACCCTGTGGTATTGGCACTATTAGTACCATTTCCCTTGCTGTCTGTGGAATCATATACTTGAACTTATTTTTGGTGTCTTCATGGAAACATTTTGTATGTATTATTGGTTTTAAATTTGACTTCAAAGAAGATGTTTTGGAAAAAAATTGTTTAAGTCCCTCTTTTTTCATTCCCTTATTTTTGAATTATAAGGTCAATGGAATTGTCATTGTTAATTTTCAAAATAAATTGTAAATATGAATAAATTATTTTTATAACTATAGTTCAAACTATTATTGTTGGACTAATTTTGGAATTGTAAAATGCATGGATTCAGTGGTTCATTTTTGGAATCCCTACTGAGCATTTTAATACTCACTCCTATCCATTATTTTCAGATATAGGACCTGCTGTTTGGCTCGGGTTCTCGTTTTGTCAGCCCATGAATGGAAGGATGTTAGTCATTGGATGTGAACAATAGGTCACATGATGGTATGTGCTTTCTTGATTTCGTTCCTCTCTAGTATTATTTTTCTTTTTTTAGTTTTTATTAATTTATTTTACTTTATTTTATGGGCCAAATAATTTCCTCCTATTTAGATCAGATTCCCGATACTAGTTACCAGCCCATGGGGATCAAGAACGCCCCTTGGGCCATGTCGTGGCCCAACTCCATTAATCGGTTCAGTGTCGACCTGGGTTGGTTCATGACAAAATGGTATTAGAGGAGACCCTTGTGATTTTGGGTGTCTAGTAGAAGGATATTTGGAATGTTAGGGCTCAGTAGATAGGTTACGGGTCGCTGCCAAATCACCACGACTCGCAACACAACCTGAGTTACCAAGGTTAATACTGGATTTGAGTATTTTGCCTTTGGTTTTTTGGGATTGATGGATGAAAATGGGGGAGAATCGGTTCACGTTGCGGCCTCACATGGGGCGGTGACCCAAGAAGAATCCAAGTGCCTGATTTAAGGTCATCATAGTTTTATGCCTTACTTGGGGCATGGCTCACCACTATGTCCTCGTGTTAGGCATAGACACTAGTTCCTCATTCCGATGGTTTATAGTTGGTTATTTTTTCTTTTGAAATTAGGTGATGTGAATGTGTGTTAAAGATGAAAGTGATTTCAAAATGAAAAAAATTATGGGTTTACTTCCAAATTGTTTTTGAAATTAGTAAAGTGGGTTATTTTAAATGGATAGTGTATCGTTTTGGAAAAACATGGTATGGTTTCATTTTAGAAAGGATAAGTTGAGGTTGATCCTTTTAGCTCCTTATAGAGGGTCACAAGTTTGTGGGTACGTACGAAGAGTGTGTGGGGGAACTTGTTCATAGATGATGTGAGCAAGATTTAATGAACGCACATGTGACAGTTCATAAGTTTCCATAGGTGTGTTTTGAAATTTTAAAGATATAATGGTTTTTTAAAGTGATTTTGGCTTGTGTTTGTATTTTTTTTGGCTTATGGGCCTATTTTCTGAGCATGTTTTGTTTATTTGATTGAGGTTTGGATTTCTTGTCGGTTTTGATGGTGTTTTTCATGTAGTTATGAGTATGCCACCCATAATTCCTCGAAATGTTTTTAATGAGTAATTACCAATTCCCATTTCTTTTTGTGTGTTGCATGCGTATCAAAGTAATTTAAGTCTGTTAAAGGAAGTTCTATCATTTGGAAAGATGATGTGTAAACGGGTTATTAGGAACTCCCTAGGGAGTTTGGTTCATACCATCCAAATTTTATTTATGGTATTAGTTCTAGACTGGTATAGATGAGAACTCTCATCATCTTTGGAGTTTTTAGTGTGAATAGTGGTGGTTGATTTTTGCAATTGTTCCCCATATGGAAAGAAGTGCGTACTGGAGGAAACTATTTAGAAGGAATCATCTTCATTAGTTCCTCCCCTAGCTTGTCGAACCATTCTCTTGTTTTCCACAAATGTGGCCAGTTCATGCATTCTAAGCCATCATCTTGCATCCCATTTAAAATGTTCCACCGTTGAAGTTGTTGAATCATCGGGAGGATGTGGAAGAAGGAGTTGGGGGCAAGAGGTTTCAAATTCTTGAGTATGGGGTAGGAGATGCTTCAGCTATCAGGGACCCAACCACAAGTCTCGGGGTGGTGCTCGCACACAGTTAGAAGTTTCCGAGGATGTTTGGAACATTGGTTCAGATCATGATTCCATCATTAGGGAGAGAAATATCCAATGTTTCCTAGTTCTATTATTGTCTTCGTCGAATGCTCATTCTCATTTGGGGGTGTGATGATCTTGTTCTTCCACAATTCAAGAGGCCTTATCTACTATTACAATGGTTTCTTGGTCACTCATATTCCTTGAAGAGGTATTAGCCCCATGAATAAATAGACCACTTATACTTTTGCGTTTGGTCTCCGTTGTGCTCATTAGTTAGATGATTGGTTTTTTGAAATTAATGGGTGCTATTTTTGAGAAAGTTCCTTGTTTGGGAACCTCTTTGTGGGTTTTTCCACTATTGTGTTTCGATTTTTTGGAGGGTTCTTCCATCATAGTGTCATGGTATACATGTTGGCCTAGTATGGTTCTAGTTCTTGTGGTGTGAAAAAACCCCTCTATTTCACCCCTAGTTTTGAGTGTGGTTTCATTTGGGTTGGTTGGGTTTGACTCTGGTAGTAAATAGTCACCTCAAAACTCCATGTTTCTATTCGATGTGTTTGGGCATGGATTTAGGTATGGGCTATTATATGGTTTAGTGACATTCTGGGGTTACAAAGTGTCTATGGTGGGGAGAATTATCACACCCCTACCAGATTGATTTATTATTTTTAATTTTTTAACTTATTATTTTGAGTTTTGGTAGCTGGCATGTTGAGTTTTAAAATTTTATAAGCAATTTTCACTATTGTGCGGTCAGCCTGCATCGATGCCCAAGTGCATTGGGTTTTGGCACGTGACTTGTGTGTCTTTTTTATACATGGTGTGATGAGCGCATGGCTCAGCATTGTAAGTGTGCAGTGTTGGGTGACGCGGGTTGAGCACAGCTTCCTCAACCGTGCATCCGGCTGCAGGTAATTGTGTGCGGACCTTGCAGTTACCTAGTATTTAGTATTAATAATACTATTTATTTTAAATTAAAATAAAATAAAATAACAAATGGATAAATAAAATGAAATAAATAAATAAAATTATGATGATAATAATAATAATATGAATATGAATATTATTATTATTATCATTGGTTTTAATGTTATTTTTATTATAAGATAAAATAAAAACTATAGAAACCCTATTCGACAACCCCACCTCTCTTATTGCACGTGCGATGTGCAGAGAAATCCATACCCGCTTCACCATCACGCTGACGTTGGCCACTCCCTCCTACATCAGCTACACCTGTCGTTGCTCCTCCTTCAATACAACATCCACTCACACCCATCGCGGCCTTTTACTCCTTTGCGCTATCCTGCCAACCGACCTCCCCCCCCCCCCCACTCTACCACTCAGTCCAGTGCCAAACAACACCCTCACTCGGCCCCTACCCATGCCTGACACTCATCCCTTCTCCATTGACATGCAGCAAGCCGACAACCACATCTCTTCCCCCCTCCGATAAGCAGCCTCCATTATTAGGATCCTTAATTGTAGTTTTTCATTTTTTTCTTCCATGCCTTAAAAGTTAGCATTGTGTTCAGTTCGATTTTCTTAGATGATAGGTGATGAATATTGTTCTTCAGTTTGGTTCTTCCTACCATAGATGTTTTGTTGTGTTCGCAGGCCTCCAAGGCTGATGTTTCTATCTCTTCCAATTCCAATTTAATCCAAATAATTTTTGGATGATCTAATTATTATTTTTTTCAGGATTCACACCACTATAATGGATTTTGTTATCTTATGTTGGAGTTTTTTTCAATTGAATAATTTTCCATATTTTCATTTTGAAGTATAGTTTTCTTTATACTTATGTGGTTTAAGACAATCGTGTCTAGTTAAATGGTAATTAGTCTTTAATAGTGAAATTGGATTATTTTTGTGTTTTTTAACATATAATTATTGTGTTAAATGGTTGGGTTGTAATTTAGTCTCTTTCTTAAATCAATAGTGATTTTCATGGTGTGATTAGTATGTAGTTTGAAAAAGATTTATTGGTTTCTAAAATGGCTTGGTGTGTGTTTTGGATATATTTATTTTTTGTATCATTTGGTTGTGTTTTATGAATTCTTCATTCGGTTTCTATGAGTCCCTGGTACTTTTTGTTCATGTGTTGGTCTTTTTCTTCTTAATTTTGGGTATCTTTTGTTGTTATAGTGATTTTATGGTCAACAGTAGAGGGCCTTGATGCATATACTTAAGGTATGTATATATATAACACATATTTATCATCCGGTATGTATTCCCTCAGGGCGCATGGAATATGTGCATTGGATTATGGATATGTGTTTATATATATAGGTAAGTGTGTGTGAGTGTGGGAATGATACGAGTCGTCACCACCATTTTCGACATGTGCCAAAGTGTTCGACATGACCCGGTTCCTCTTTGAGGTAGAAAATCCATGCATTTCTTTTCCATTTCTTTCCCTTAATTCTTGATCTATTCGTTAATTTATTATCTTGCTACACATCTCCATAGTACCTCTTTAAATCTTCTAATGGTTTCCTAAAGTTGTTTGTTGATGCTAAAGATTGGGTTTTACATGAATCTTATTTTATGCCTTGTGTGTGATGCCTTCGGTGTTTGTAAATATCCACTTGTTCTTTTTGGGTGAAATTTGATGTTTGGTTGGGTTTTCCCATAGAATGTTTTGTTAAATTTGGTTGATACAGTTTTGGATTTTGTGTGTAAATGTGGTCATTTCCCTGGTTATGGTTTGGTGTTATTCTGAACTTGGGCTTTGGGTTTATGAACTTGTGTGGTATTTTATAAGTGAGTGATATGGGTGTTATTTGGGTTTAAAACAAATGGTGTATTTATGATATTTGGTTTTACATATTTTGATTGGTTTTATAGTGTTCCTCTTGGTTGGGTTGGGATGGCCTTCAAAACATGCTAGGGTGAGTTGTTGGAAAAATAATGGGGCGTTAGTTTTTCGGGGTGAGATTGGGTGAAAGTGGAAGAAAAATACTATTTGGAACCTTCTTAGGTGTTTTTATTTCAAATATACATAGTGAGAACCTGGGAATATTTTGGTAAATGTTTGTTACAGGGGATCATTTGGCCACACTGGTATAAAGATTGTATTTTTGTTTTTTTTAATTGGTTAAAAATGTTTTGATTAAAGGATGATCATTTTGAAGATAAAGGCCCATTTGGCCATATAGATTGGTTATATACGTAAGTATTGATACTTCAAAAGTGTATAAGGCTCGTTTGGCATCTTTGAAATTATATGTTTGGAAAACCCCTCCGTGGTTTGGGCCCTTGCCATGTTTTTCGATCATCTGACAGGAGGGTCCTCGGTATGGGCTTCCTTTTGAGAATAATTTTTTAAGGCATGGGAGTAACCTTGAGGTGGTCGGGGGGGAGTGGGTGGATTGTTTCACGTGATTGATTATATATATATGGATGGTTATTTGAATGTGTGTCATATAAATTTCCGAACATTGCATAGAAACATAGCATAACAAGGGGGTTTACTAAGAATGATTGATGCACGAGTTTAGATTACACAGAGGCTAGTGGCCCATAACAGAGTGATATTTTGTTATTATTATATTTATGGGATTGGGACCCTCGACCAGGAAAGTTAGGGCGACAGTCGGGTGTTAGGACATTATGACATCACATATAGTAGGCATGCCTTCAGGATGAGTCACATGTATAATACGTTCTTGACTTTCTCGGAGTTCCAAGGCCTTTTGTGATCATTTGGTACGAGCACTATTAGTACCATTTCACTTGGTGTGTGTGGTATCATAACCATGGACATGGTTTGGTGGTTTTCTTGGAAATGTTTTGTGTGTATGGTCAGTTTTAAAATAGATTTCAAATTAGACGTTTTGGAAAAAATTTGTGTGAGCCCCACTTTCGTTATCTTTTCCATGTATTTTAATTATAATGGAAATGGAATTGTGATTGTTAGTTTTCAAAATAAATTTTAAATATGGAAACATCATTTTTATAACTGTAGTTCAAACTAGTATTATTGGTCTTTTTTGGAATTTGAAAATGCATAGATTCTGTGATTTATTATTGGAATCACTATTAATCATTTTAATTCTCATGCCTATCCAATCTTTTCTGATACAGGTCCAGTAGTTTGGATGAGGTTCATGCTTTTTCCACCTGTACGAAGCAGGATATTAGTCATTGGAGGTGACCAAGAGGTTACATGGAGGTATGTTCAGTCATGTTTTCTTTCCACAGCTAGTTTACTTTTTTTTCATTGTTTAGTTTTTCTTAAAATTTTCGTCATTTAATATGGTCCAAATTATTCCCACTAGTTTAGTTTTGATTCCAGACAATAGTTGACAGGCCGTGCGGATCGGGAGCGCCCCTTGGGCCTCGTCACGGGCCGTCTCGTGTGACAGTTCAAGGTCGACCTGTGTTGGTTCATGACACATGAGCTTCCCCCATTATTATGATCCATTCACTTGGATTTGATGAAAGGTTTTTCGTATAATTTCTATAATAGAATATCATTATGAGATATTTTGAATATCTTTCACAAGATATATGATTATGTTGTCATGTTTCTAAAGACCCTAAAATATTATGGTCCTCAAGAAAGTATGTTTGTAATGTTATGAATATACAAAAAATGATCAAATATCCATGTATATAAATCCTAGGCCACTATAGTTGGTATCAAATGAAATGATTAATAATACATTGGAAAATAGGATTATAACTCATAAGTGAAATTCCTAGGTATAATTATAATGATATGTATATAGATGTCTCTAAGAATGAATATAAGAGGGATTCAATGTTTAGGAAAATGTCTTGGAATTTTTGGTAAAGGGTATAAGAAGTGGTTTCCTATAAATAAATAGAATTATTGAAACAACATGTTGATGTGGAACTGGAATATATCTACACAGGGAAGATGACTTCCAAAAGATATTTTAGTCATGACATGGGGTATTCAAGTACATGACAGTAGGCCTTACTGCCCACTTGGTTTGACACACCAAAGGGATCTTCATTGAAAATTCATAAACACAATAAGAACCATCATGAAGTATTTAGATATATTTTGTCTATGAATAACCTAGGATGAACCTATGAAATCAAATTTTATTGATGGTGTCATGATTTATAAATCCTATATGTAATTTTTTTCATAACTATGTGGTTTTGTAAAATGAAAATTGATTTTCACACTATGCTCCATGTCTTAGTGAATGGTGAGAACCGAAAGGAAATGCATTAATTTTTACTGTGATGGGTGATTTTCTGATGATCTATCATGTGGGATGATTTTTATAGTAGAATATGTTTTTTGCTCCATTAGGAAACTCAAGAGGGGATGAAATGAGTTCTTAATTTTTTTTAAAAGATTGGTTCTTGAAAATTTCCCACAATTTTAAATATAATCCAAGTCGGGTTGTTGTGAATTTATAAGAATCATTAATGTTCAATTAATTTATCAAGAGATTGAATAGTTCCCATCTATACTAATGTAATGATTAATATAACATAAGAAACTATCCTACTTGTTCAAAAATATTTTAAACACATTTTAGACTAACTATCATAGTTTGAATTTGTTTGAATAAAATTGGTTATAAAGCATGCTAAATTAAAATAACAATAGGCATAGTGGAATTTAATACAGGAGGTTCAGTCTCAAGATGAGACATTTTACTCTCCACATGGTGATTTGCTACGACCTAGCAGTTTAAATTAATAAACATGTTTGATCAACACCCAGGATCAGGGTTAACAACATTACAAAAGGCTATCAAGGTCACCATTTAATTCTTCCACAACTCTACATGTGAAAATAAAAAATAAAGTCACAAAATACTTCTTCCATAAATCTTCATGGGAAACAAATGGATTAGTAGAGTGTGAGATTGAGGATATCAAGTATTCTCCAGTTTTGTACAGAGTCATTTTCTGTGTAACAAACAGATACACGCATTGCTCAGAAATGTAAAAAAAATGAACGCAATAGATCTAATGATGTAGAATTAGTATTAGAAGGATATTTGTGTTATGTGGTGTAGCTCTGGACTTGTTTTATGTAGTGTAATTTATGTTCTTCTCCTACATTGTATGTTGACTCCAAAAATAGAATGCAGTAGACTCTAGGTTCTAGATTCTAAGAGTAATAGATATTTAGATTTTTTTGAAAGAGGTGCATGTCAGGTTAGCAGGTTTAGCTGGATTTGTTGATCTCATTGTATGTTCTTCCTTTAGTGTTCTTGTATTTGGGAAGTGTGCTTGAGAGTTGCGGGATTTTTACACTTTTTCACGTTTTATTTTTTCACTGCTAGTACATTTATTTTGGAAGATCTATCTTGTTATACATTTATCTTTTGAGGTTCAGCAGGCATAATGATCTCCCCTATGCATGTACCTTGTACTGTCCTCTGAATATCCTACAAACAACATTACATAATTTCAGAAGCTGTAATTTTACTAAATATGTCAGTTAGATAAGAAATAGAATTAAAAAAATAAAAACAATTTTCATGAAAATAGGTGAGTCATATGTATAAGTGATTCATTAGCATCAATATCAGCATCATTGACTCTCTGTATCAGTGAGTCATTTCTATCAATATCATTTATTATGGCCATCGGTGACTCATTTTTTACTATCAGTCTATCTAAGAATCGGTGAGTCATCATTGTTGGATCTTTCTGATCTATTGGTGTGCCGCCCATCGGTGAGTCCTTTGAAGTACTAGTGAGTCTCCCATCACTGAGCCACTTATCAGGGAGTCTATTAAATTATTGGTGCAACCGATCTTTTGTGACTTGACCATCAGTGAGTCATTTTATCTATCAGTGAGTCCTACTTCAGTGTCTTCTTCGATCGGTGAGTCCTAATCAATGAGTATTCCATCATTGACTTCGTCGAACCAAACAGTGTCAGAGAGATTCAAAAAATTACAATGTGTCTATATTAAACAGAACCTTACTATATTTTGAGAATTTCATAACTACTTGTGAATATACAGTTATAAATATGTTAAAATGTAAATATCCAAAATTTATTTATTTATTGAAATGTATTATACCATGTTACATAATTTATTCATTTACAAATATTCATTGATATGATTATCATATCTGAATGAAAAATATGTGAATTATCATGATTTGTAAATTGATATGATTTTTTATTATTTTATTAACAAATATCACAAAGGGTAAAATAGTCTCCCCCTTTTTGAAAATAATAAATCATTGCATGAATTATTTATAAAATATATTGAGGAATATTAAGGACTCGCCATAACATACAAACAGTGATTCTGAAATATCAATATAACTATATGGTCATCAATTTTACTCCCCCCCAACAATAATTGTATCATGTCATATATAGAAGGTTCTTACTAGAGAGTTAGGTCAGAGGAAATTAATGCTCCACCTTAATATGTTATATTAGATCAATCTTAGTCATTTGTATATATCCATGATATATATATATATTCTCAGCGGATTACATTTTATTGTTCATATTTCATAGTTATTCTCCCACTTAGGTTATGAGTTTATTCCATCTATATATTTTTCACAAATTTTGGATTATTAAAAATGTAAAAGGAAACATAAATGATAAATAACAATAAAAAACATGAAATAAAATGAATGTTCAATTGTGGGGACATTATGTGGTTTGTAGAAGTATTAAGGGATGATCCAAAGGTTACACCAGGTAAAGAAATGGTTGTAGGAATAGACGGTGCAATGCATGCTCATTGTTTTGAAAAAACATGACTGATAGGCTTCTCTTGAATCACTAGACTAATATGAGATAAATAATGAGACACTAAATTATGAGCAAGAGGCAGTGAAGTAGATCTGATGGTAGAAACTATAGGGACCAATATAGATTTATAATATTCATGCATTTATGGATTCAAAAGATTAATAAAATCAGTGAGGATTTCACCCCATACTGCATGGCCTTCTCAAAATCCTCCTTGTTTTCCATGATCATCTCCAATGTTTGTGTAAAATATTTCAAATGGATCACATTATTCATGAATTCCCTAGTCACTGCTGGTATCTGGAGGTTCTCATACATGTTCTTAATGTTTTTATTCAACTCATGCTTAATGTTGATTTTTGAAAAATACTTTTCCAATTTGTCTCTGATATCTTTTTAGCAGTAGTTTCCCCATTTAATTATTATCTGACCATGTTATAAACATGGGCACTATTCTATTTCATTTAAACAATAATCTATTTATCTTATTAATTATTTAATTACTTGACATCTTCTCTTATCATAGTACTAAAGGACCCCATATTAGCTGGAGGTTTGGTAACACTATAACCAGATGCTCTAGAAATAATATTTCCCAGATCCTCCTATAACATGAATAAATATTCTTTATATGAATGTGTACAAAGGATCATAAGAATCCCCATACATCATAAATTGTGGTTCTAAACTCATTTTACAAATATACAATTTCATGATTCATTTTCTTCACTTCTTCTCCCAATATTGAATTATCTCTCATAATTCTCTCAAATATAGTGAAAATATTTGGTTTTATTTTATGAATTACCATTCCAGAAATATGAATGGTATATTCATCCCAAAATAATAATATCTATATAATCATAATTTAAAACAATAATTGAAGATCTCACAGATTCAAATACATCAGCCCTATATTTTTTGAGACCTGCCTTGGTGACATATTCACGAGGCACTGCTTGTACGACAGGTTCACAAGCACTAGATAAGGAAGGTGAGGAATGAAAAATACATTCTGCGCCCACTTGTAGAGTAGTAAGGGATACCATCTC
This sequence comes from Viscum album, assembly GCA_963277665.1. Taxonomy (NCBI): domain Eukaryota; kingdom Viridiplantae; phylum Streptophyta; class Magnoliopsida; order Santalales; family Viscaceae; genus Viscum; species Viscum album. The sequence goes on from OY728140.1 coordinate 1,728,858,120, forward strand.
CTCATCTGAGTCATCATATTCCAACCCAAAAAAGATATACTATGGATTGATGATCCACTCATCAGAGAATGTTTCATCTCTAGGATCTATAGTACCTATTATGACTCTTTCACATCGAGGCTCCCCCTCATTATAAGGCACGGGTACAATCTGATCTTTAGATTCGTTTTCTTGAACTCTAGCCAAAACATTAGAATGTTCCAAAATGATGTCTTAAGAATAATTAGGTTGGTATTCTCCATCCTAATTTATACCATCTACATCATCATGTCCATAATGATCAAAATCATCATGTCCATTGGTGATACTATTTGATTCTTCTTCATCTCTTTGAAGAGACTCCTCACGAGAACTAACTACTTCTTGGTTAGATTTTAGTTTCTCACTCACATGCTCACCATTATCATCCTCGTCATCATCATCATCAAGTGTCATTCTATCATAACCTTCTACTCCAGAGACTTCAGTCTCTTCCTCCTCTTCATCTTAATTTAATAAGGGTTCATTAGTTGTTAATTATAATGGTGGAATTTCAGGTCCATATTTAATATATCTAGAGATTTTAGAAATATAAGGGTCATTATAATTATCTCTAGGAGAAACATTTTATCTTTGTAGATTGGCTCAACTTTCTCTTCATCTGAATACACAAGATTATCACTAGTTTTAAGTCTTAGATACACTTGATCCCTTGGTCTGGTAGGATGATAAATGGGATTATACTCCTCATACACTTTCTTCCCATCTGGTACCCAAAATCTACTCCATGGGTTCCAATAGATTTTCATCATTTTGAATCATTCATTGGGAATGAATCAACCAATACATGCAGTAATCTCTTCATATTCACCCTCAATATATCCTAGCATCTTCAACATTTCCCAAATCATCCAAAAATAATATTAACATGATGATTTTTGAGGATGTTTGATTATTTCACAAATATGTACCGTAAGGTATCTACCTAGGTTCACATTCACCTTATTCTTCAATAAATAAATCAAGAAGACATCCTGATACATTAAGGAAGAAAAATATCTCATTTATTTGGAAGATTTGGTGTGTGATAAACTTGAATGGCATTTTGGCCTCTCCATCCAATTATTAAGTTATTTCACTCCTTGATTCCTCATTTCTAGTAAACTCATTCAAAGAATTTTACTAAAAAAATAAATATTAATTAGATGGTATTATACAGCAGTAGTGATCAAATATGCACTCATGAGGCATCTTTATACATTCATCCAACTCCCGTGAAGATAATTATTCCTCCTTTCACATTACCACAAAATTCAACTGATCCTCCTCATATCCTTCCCAAAACACTTCAAAATTTAAATAAAATCAGTGAACCAACATGGGATAGTTCGAGTTATAATTATTTGAAAACCAACTAATCCTCTTTTCTGATTCCAAAACTTTTAGAAAAAGTGAATTTCTCTACAACAACCTATTTATAGACAACTCGTTCGTAAGAGTAATTATATGACATTCCTACTAAAGAATAACAGGAATTTTGGCACTACTCGATTCTCCTTTCGGGTGATTTTCCAAAAGTGATTCACATGATCCTTCCATCACAGTCTTTTCCCTCAACATTCTAATGCTTCATGTTTGATGAATGATGTCGAAATAATGAAGGATTGACGGTAGTGAGGGTAGTGAAGGGTCAATGGGTAGAAGTAGCATGGATTGATTTAATTTTATCATTCATGGTTTATACTTCATAACAAACATAAAATTAATATCGAATAAAAAACAGAAAATGTGTCAATTTAACTAAAATATATAGGCAAACATATTTACTAAAAAGTCTTTATCAGTATAAGTTTCATAAAATTAGAGTCGATCCCATATGATTAGTTTCACATGATCGGTTTCACACTGATCAGTGTCATTGTGATCGATGTGACATACAAACTTAATTTTTTTTAGCAAAAGGACAAAGATTATTTATAAATTTATCATTTCTAGTTCTTGTCTGATGTAGCTCATTCACTTAGATTTTATAGGTTTAGTAAAAATTCCAACAAGTTCTTGTTCAGTCCCAATAAACTCAAGAGTGATTTCACTTTTTTGATAATGGTCTCTCAAAAAGTGATGTCTTACATCAATATGTTTTGTTGTATAATGAGAAACTATATTTTCAGAAATGTTAATAGCACTTTTATTTTCAAAATTGAAGGAGATATGTTTGAATTGAAATCCATAGTCTTATAAAGTGTGATTCATCCATAAAATTTCGGTGCATCAACTACAGACAACAATGTACTCCACTTAAGCAGCTTATAGAGAAATAAAATTTTTATTTTTTACTTCACCATGAAATTATAATCTTTCTCATAATGTTACATGTTTCACAAAGGTCACATTCCATCTAACTTACAGACATCAAAGTCAAAATCATAATATATAACAATATCAAAAGGAATTCCTCCAAGTTTGAATAATCCTAAATTAGTTGTATATTTGAGGTATTTGAAAACTATTTTAAATCATTTAAATGTGACCCTTTTAGATTTTATTGAAATCATTCCCAAATACACACTCCAAAAATGATATCGACCTACTAGAAGTTATGTAATGTAAAATCCACTCATTCTTCTATAAATGGATTGATCAACTAATTTCCAATTTTCATCAAGATCCAACATACAAGTTGAACTCATAAGTATTTTTGAACTCTTAATACCATATAAGAAATAATTTTTCAATATATATTTAATATATTTACATTGATTTAATATCATTCCATCTTTGTTATGAAATATTTGAAATCCCTGAAAATATTTATGATCTCCCATAAAACTCATTTCAATCTAACTTTTACTTATTTTGGAATAATTAATTAATATTGAATTTTTAGAATATCGAAACATATTATCATCGACATATATTTCAGCTATTATAACATATTTATAAATTCTTTTTATAATTAAATTAGGATCTGAAACAGTTTTTTAAACAATACAAATAATAAAGTTACTTATCCTATCATACCAGGATCTTGGAGATTGTTTCAAACCATATAATATTGTAGTTAATTGTAAAACATGATTTAAAAAATGATGATTATTAAAACCTAGGTGTTGTTTAACAGAAATATCAAAAATTATATAACCATTTAGAATTTACTTTTGACATACATTTCATAAATAATAAAATCCAAGTATTCTGTATTGGAAAATAAGATCCTAACAGATTCACACCTAGACACCACTACAAAGGTCTCCTCATTGTTAATTCCCTATTCACGATTACATCCTTGTGCAACCAATCTATACTTTTTTATAACTACATTTCCAACTTCATCTACTTTATTCATAAACACCCATTTAGTTCTTATGGTTAACATATCATTTGGTCTATCAAAAAGATTCTAGAGTTTATTTTTATCTAATCGATTAAGCTCTTATTGCATATCCATCACCCAGAATTCATCATTTATAGTATCAGTGTTGTTTTTAGGTTCAAGTTGTGTCTGGAAATATTTATGATCAACTTTATATCTCAAATAACATCTAGTTTGTGATACATTATCTAAATACCCAGCTACAACATCTAAAGTTGGTCTAGTAAAAATAGTGCTAGATATTTTAGGTTCATCACTTGGTTCTAGTTTATTATGGCTAGAATCTAGAAAATCCCTAGAACAAGATGTTCTACCGTATTCATTTATAGGATGTTCAGAGGTTTTTGCATTAATGTTCAGAGTTGACATATACTCTTCAAGATTCTATAGCGAGGCCTTAGGTTCATGTGGATATATTTCATCAAAATTTATATCTATAGATTCTTACAAACATTTGGTTCTCATATTAAAGACACTATATGCTTTGTTTGATGTTAAATATATATGGAATATTCCTTCATCACTTTTAGATAAACATTTTTGAAGATTTTATTTAGTGTTAATAATATAAACATTACATCCAAACAAACTAAAAGTATTTATCTTCAGTTTCCTATTATTCCACAACTCAGAAAGAGGATTCACAAAGATTTGTCTGATTAAGAATCTATTTATTATATAACATGTTGTATTAACAGCTTCATCTAGAAAATAAATAAGTCGGTCATATTCATTGAGCATAGATTGGGCAATGTACTGTAAGGTTCAATTTCATATTTCCTCTATACCATTTTGTTGAGGTATCCAAGGGGTTGAGAAGTTATGACTATAGCCATTATGTGAGAAACAATATTCAATGTCTTGATTTTCAAATTCACAGCCATGATCACTCTTATATATTTAACTTTGAGTCCACTAATATTCTCTACAGTCCAAGAATACTTGGTAAAATGAGAGTAAGATTCACATTTGTGATCTAAGAAATAGCCCCAAGTATACTGAGAGAAGTCATCAACAAGAACATAAACATAGTGATCTACATTGAGACATAAAACTCTAGATTTTACAAATAAGTCAATATAAAAAAACTCGAGTAGTTTATATGTTTTAACTTCATTCATTGTTTTGAAAAATATTTTGGGTTTCTTTCCCTTTTGAGAAGAATTTCTCACTATCTTGTCTGTAGTATCTTGTTTTAGAAGGTCCTTAACTAATCAATTTGTGGTTAATTTCTTTAGAGAGTGTACAATTCAATATCCTAGTATAATATTCTAGATCCAACACTCATTGTTAAAAAAAATTAGGTTGGGAACATTATGCGATGATAGTGATTCTAAATTTACAGCATATGCATATTCATTTATAAGGGTAGTAAATAATAAGTTATTTTCTCCTAAAAACATGTAATGAATCATTTTAAAATATAAAAATAAATCCAACATCACATATTTGAGATATTCTATGTATGTTATATTTTAATCCATCAACTAAATGTTCAGTGGAAATTGATATAGAGTTTTTATTACCAATCTGGCCTAAGACAATGATTTTCCCATTACCATTGTCCCAAATGTGACATGTCCTCTCTTAATTTTGATGATATTCTTAAATATTGTGAAATCTCCTATCATTTTTCTTGAGCATCCAGTGTCCAAGTACCATTTATTTCTACAGGAACACTTTATCCAGTTTACATTAAAAATATTCATCCATGAAATGATTTTTCTACCCATGTTTGTCTGGGTCCAGAAAAAGTAGTAATGACGGATTTAAGAATGCGCAATTGTATTATGGGGTTCTTATATGTATATTTAAATTATTTCCAAAAAACATTATTTGGTCCCAAAATACATGAAGCTGTAAAAGATTTTCAAGTACTAGAATATGTAGTAAAATCATGAATTTTTGACATAGAATCACATTTTCTAGATTTAGATTTAAAATGTGTTTAAGATTAATTTTGTTGTCTTGGCTGTAATCATATTCTAGTATTATATCATGATGATATCTATTTAACAATTAAATGAGTAATTGTTTTTTCCCATTGGTAAAATTATATAGATCACTGCTTAATTGATCATTAGATAACGTTAGGTCATTGTTTTTCTTTTTTAGTGGAGAACTTCTCTACTTCTCAACATTATGTTCAGATTTACTGTTTGTAGGGAGTGCATAGTGTTTGTTTAAAGATTTATATTGATACCTATATTCATTATAAATTTTCTATACTACACTACAATACTCAAATAGTTCATCGTTTTTTATATTTTCATATTCATATTCATCTCTAAAATAATATTCATTCTATTCACGAGTGTTTAAGAATACCTCTATGTTATTTTTCATAAAGTGAATGTTTTCCATATCTTCAATCTAATTTTGAGAAGAAGTAGATTCACTAGAGCTATCCTCGAATGCACTCCAATTGGCCTTTTTTGCTTTATTATATTTTATATCTGTATACTCACACTTCTTTTTATATAATAGATTAAAACAATCATATTCATCATTCCCTCTCCTTTTTCATTCATACAAAACAATTTCTTATGATTTTTTAGGTTTCATCCAATAAATTTTCTAATTTCCTTTGTTATCATATTTTCTTTTATAATTTCATTTCTTAATGAAAATTTCATTTCTGTAATATTTTATGTATCAATTGGCCAACAGGGCCATTTACTCATCACTTTCTGAAGCTTATTCCTCACTACATGTGCTATCAAAAACATCTTGGACTTTCTCTTTGTCTTTTCTCAGGGAAGTGGTTGTCTTGAATGCTACATATATTCTCTTTGGATATTCCTCCTATTGATTAACCATTAATTTCTCTTCATACATCATTAAATTTTCTTTTTATTATTTCACTTGTATTTTTTCAATGTCAGATGATTCTCCCATGGATACTCATATCCATTTCCCTCTCACTATTAGGAATCAATAAATCCACTTGATCTGCTAGTTTACTGTTATATCTCTTCCTAAAGAAATAATGGTGCTCCCAATTTCATTGAACCTCAGATACATATCATAAATTTTGTCATCAGGATTCATTCTGAAAATATCATACATAATTGTATAAGTATTTAATCTCATCTCTTTCACATTATTTGTTCCCTCATTGGAAATAACTAATGTGACCGAAATCAGATTAGCAATTTTACTGGAAGAAGTACGATTAAATTCATCATATACTAGAGAAAAATATAGAGGATTCATTAAATTATTATTATTGTTATAAGGATTCTTGGTAACATCACCCCATGTGCTTCTTGAAGTATAAGGGAGTTCATATTTACTTTCAATAGCAATTTAGTTTTTAAATCCCATGCTCTCAACAGTTTTTTTCATTTTATGATTACAATGTGCATAATTTGTTCTATTAAAATAAAGTGGTATATTCGCAGTAGCTCTTTCTAATATATTTTCCAAAATATAAATTTTGAAATGATTTTAAGATATAAAAATTTATATGTAATAAAAATTTTAAGATCATGAAATACAACTAAAATAAAATATGATAAATATATGATAAAATATTTTGAAATGAATATTGTTTTGAAAACTAAACAATTAGCAAAGATACCAAAATGTGGTCCTTGTAGGAAACACAATAGGGTGATGTATTGAGTTACTATAAATGTTTTTGTCAAATATTAGTTCATAAAAATTTCCCCCAACTAAAAATATAATCCAAGTATATTTTTATTGAATTTATAAGTGTTTTTAATGGTCAATTAATTTCTTGAGAGATTAATGACTTCTCATCTATACTAATATAATGAATAATATATTTTTTGAAACAAACCTACTAGATAAAAACGATTATAAAATCTTTCTAAACAAACAATCACTGTTTGACTTTATTTAATTAAATGTTATGTAAAACATAGTAAACAAAAATAACAATAGCAAGAGTAGAATTTAAAACAAGAGGTTTAGTCTCAAGATGAGACTTATTTCTCTTCACATTAGGATCACCCACCACTAAGTAGTATAAATTATTAAACTAGTTTGATCCACAACCTCGATCAGGGTTTACAATAGTAAACAAGGCTATCTTGGTCACCCTTATCCTCTACCATAATTCTTGATTGTAATAATGACAAATAGTTAACATATGACCTCTCCTATAGTTCATTGTGGGAAACAAAAGGATAAATAGAGTGTGAGATTGAGGATATCACGTATCTTACAATTATACAAAAGAGATACCTTGTGTGTGACATACAGATACACACGCTACTAAAAAATGTAGATAAATGATAAAAATAGTGCTAATGAAATTGAGATAGATTTAGAAGTCTATGTGTGTTATGCAGTGTAGCTCTAGACTTTTTTAAAGTAGTGGAATTGATGTTCTAGTTCTCTTCTGGAAAGTGACTCCAAAACAGAGTGTCTTAGCCTATGTGTTTTGGCTTCTAGGAGTATTCCATGTTCATATTATTGTTCAAAATAAGATAAGGTCATCAGATTAGTTTTTTCTATATTTTTTGATCTCCCCAAATGTCCATCCTTTTGTGTTCTTAGATTTTGTAAGTATGCTTTAGACTTGAATGATATTTTCTCATTTTTGAGTATTTTCTTCTTACTAATATTCTATTTATTTTGAATGATCCATCTTTTAATCCATTTATCCTTTGAGGTCTATAAAGAATAATTTTATTCTTATAATAATGCACCTCATATTGTCATCTGCATATCCTACAAACATCATTAAGTAATTTCATAAGCATTAATTTTTCTAAAATTGAACGTTACATAAAACATAGAAGTGATAATGTGAAACTATTTTTTATGAATATTGGTGAGTCATGTGTATTGGTGATTCAATTACATTGGTATTAGAATCAATGACTCTCTATATCGGTGAGTATATTCCATTTGTATCAGTGACTCTGGGTATCAATGAGACATTTGCAGTATTGGCCTTTCTCGGAATTGGTGAGTCGTTATCGGTTACTCATTTTGAACTAGCAGTGCATCTCCCATTGGTGAGTCACCTATCCATGTGTTTCTTACACTATCTGTGTGAATGATCTTCAGTGACTTGTCCATCAGCGAGGGGTTTTTTTCGGTGAGTCATACATCCGTGTGTTCTTTAATTGGTGTGTTCTCATTGGTGAGTCATCCATTGGTGACTCCTTTAACCAAAATTGTGTCAGATATATAAAAACATTACAAATTGTCTGTCTTACCCTAAAAAATACTAGATTATGTGAAATTCATAATAACATGTAAATATAAACATGTAAATATATTTAAATGCAAATATCCATAATTTATTGACATACTAAATTTTATTATACCATGTTCAATAATCTATTCATTTAAAATTATTCATTAACAAGATTATCATCCCTTAAAACACAATATGTGAATTATCATGTTTTTAAAATTTGAAAGATTTGTGATTGTTAGAAAAAATATAACACAAATGGTACAATAATGTTTTTATGATGTCTATTATCTTTTCAAGGTACAAGATTAACTACATCTACCTTATACTAAGGTCAGACTAACTAAGGAAGAGAATTAATGAGTTCATTGTGAGTTCACGTAAACGAGACCATGAAGGAAAGAAGATCTACATTCCTTTGTTTCAGGATTATGGAAATCATCACCAATTAAAATGTCACAGAGTAATAAGAATATGTTTCTAAAATAGAAAATAATGACCCAAATCATGTGACTGTAAGGGAAAAATTAGGTCTTTGGTTAATGATATGGAAATGAATATTGGCCCCCTTAATTCTTCATCAAATGTTAATTGTTTTATTTGTGAAAAAAATGGTCATTACATAACTCAATATCATGAGAGTAATTCTCATGATGAAAATCATAAAGGTGGTGAAAAAAATGGTTAAAATGCTAATGATGAAGACACTATATATGAAATTTGAATTGAAATAGGTATTGCTTAATAGGATGATGAATCATTGTTAATGGATTGGGTATGAAGTAATAAATGTTTTTTTGTATGAGGTTTCTAAAAATAATGAATGATGAAGTATACAAGGATTATTCTACTTATGATTTTCTCTCAATATTTACATGTTTATGTCAAATTTTCCTGATGGAATAGGGAAGTGGATTAATGACAAGGTGATATTTAGATTAAGAGAATGTAACCCTTAATATGTTATTTATGGTTCATAATATAGTCTGGATAAGGATATGTGGGTAAGGAATAAGTATATTTGACGGTGTGGATTACCTAGATCTGAATATTGAAAAAGTGTTCTATGTCATCAAGGATGATGTTTATAAAATTTTGAAATTTCATTAATAGATCCAATATACATTTGATTAATGAATCATTCATTATTTTTAGATGGGTTTATAGTCTTTAAAGTTGTTACAATGTCTTAAGGGAATATACAATGAGGTTATTCACATGTGTGGAATGTAAAAATAAATTTTTACATTATGATATATGCGTGATCAGTTTTATGATTATTTCCAGAATTTATCTCGGGAGATTCTGATTACCATATTTCGAAAGGGTTATATAATTAACCATTTATGATAATATTATGTTAAACATTTTTTACTTTTGTTTATGTATTCAATTTTTATTAAAAACAATGGATACAAGGTTATTCAGTGATTAAACCTATTTAATGGATTTCAATCATATTTATTTTGGAAATGATATTAGTGTGGTCTTAGAAAACGTCATCATGTTTGTTGGGTGATAACCAATCAAGTACAACAAGTCTGCAGCTCTTGAACCCAATACTAAAGGATGACAAATGTTCCACGCCAACCACTAGCCTATATGGCTTCATGGATTATGTTTGATATTTTTTGATGAATACATATTATAATGAAACAATAGTTTTACTTTTTATGTTTATGGATTATTTTATTGACCATATTTATTTTTAATATATTAATATATAAATTATTATATTCTTCATTCTTTTGTGGCCCTTAATATCTTCTAAAAGTGTATTATTGTACATTTGGACATAATGTTAATTTCTAGACATTTATTTCTTGAAGTAATGGGTGATATTGAAATAGATAAAATAACAACCACTTAATGAAGATTGTGTTGTATTGTTGGTCAATAAAAGAATATATCAAGGATAGGATAATAATAAAAAATTAAAATTTTCATTCCTAATTTTTTTTGAACTGAGAGACTTTTAAATTATCACATATTTCTGAATTTAAGGCCCTTATCTTATCATTGGTAACTAAATTGTTGGATATTTATGACCTCAATAACATCTTATAAATATTTTATCTTTTCCTCCATTTTTAATCCTCACTCCCATCCTACCTTCTTCTATGTGGAAACCTAATTATATGTCACATTGGGAAATTGTTATGGTTCAAAATATCCCTTTTTAATAGATTTTTAAGTATTCATTATACAATGTGGGTTTATATGAATCAAACATTCAATTATTAATCCATTGATAAAACAGATGAATTTGGGGGAGAAATTGTTTTTAAATGAGGTAAAAACCAACACCATTATATTTTTTTGATTGTGTTAGAAATAACATACAGATTTTTATTTTTTTCATTTTATGAACCATTGATGATAGTCTATTTATATTAATAAACTATATTTGGCATGTGTTATATGAAAAACGAAGTTAATCATTCACTACATGAAATATAAACATTTGTATACTCTACACAGATCACCAAGTTTAGATTTCATTATCCATAAAAATGACTTCACTGAATGACTTGTGTAATAAGCATGATCGATGTTTATAGAATAATAATATATTATTAAAATATGATAAATTAATATAATAATATAAAACTAGGATTTTAAATTATAGGCTATGAATAATATCCAGTTATTGATGAATTTTATGTTTTATACAATATAATGTGAATTCATAGGTTAATAATTAATTCTAAATGCATATTAAATTATATTGTATTCTATGTGTGCAACCAAAAAATTCTTTTGAGTAATAGTTTCATTAACTAGTGTGGATGACCATTGAATGGCATTTTTTGGTGAATGAGGTTATCAGTTAGGTACGAGTAAATTGAAATTTATATTTTCATATCTGGTGGATATTTTTTTAGAATATCACATTTGGATATGACTAGATCTATATAGGAGTTCCATTATGCATTCCTATAGGTGGGTAAGGAATTACACCCTGATGTGATATTAATTTGGAAGTAGAGTTCCATTCTACTATGTCTTCAATCTTAATGGAACCCTATTAGATGACACACAAATAATTACATGAGTTGAGGTAATTGGTGTTTGATCTGATTCACAATTGTTTCATCTGACCTATTATGTTACTATTTAATTCTGAAGTGTTTATTTCCAAGAAGGTAAACAACAGTTTGAGGTTTTATATAGAAAAATAAAGGTTGAATTAGGTGATGTTTGAGATTCAATACCATATTTCAAGGATCAATAATCTATATGAACAAATGAGAGTAGATAATTGGCTCTCTATGAACAGTTTATCCTCTGGATATCACCAATTGAAGTTGAAGGATGTGGATATCCTAAATTCTTCCTTCATAGGTCTTTATTGTCCCTTCATTTTTCTAGTAATGAAATTTAGGGTTATAAAAACACTATCCTAGTTCATAGGGCTTATGAACATGTTTTTTCATGATTTCCTAATCCATTTCATCATTAAATATTCAATGATATCTTGTTCAACATAAATTCCTCGATGAGTATTATAAGATAATAATTATGGTTTTTCATAACCATCGACAACCCCACCAATATGCAAATTTTTTCAAGTGAGGCTTTAGGATGTGAGAGGTTAGTTTCCCTAGAAATGAAGACTTTCGATGGGTTGTTACAATGGACCCATGGAATGTCATTCAATTTTATTCTTATGTAGATCCCATGAATATGGAATGGGTTGAGTGTTTTCAATGTTTAATTATCTAATATATGTGGTTTTTACATGAAAAATTTCAAGTTGTATCCCCACTAACAATTTTGAAAAGGAATACATGGATGGGTTTTGGATAAAATTGTGTTGGGCTATTTTTTATTACCTAATGAATAATATAATTATTTCCCTATAGTATCAGCTTCCAAAGTAGGGTGGGTTGTTTGTGGATTTCTATGATTCATCCCATATGGGATATGTAATCATATTAAAAGAACATATTTAGGTGATCTTTTTTTGGTATAGGTTGTTATTTCCCCAACTAAGAGAAACTATTCAACAAATTATTTGGAGATGGAAGGAGTTTTGTTTATGTTAATGTTTTTGCTGAATTACATCATTGATGACATTTTTAATGTTTTCAATGAACAAAAAACGTGATATGTGTTTTCTCTCAAGGGTATATGAATATAATCCAATAACTTTGGATATAGTTTCTTCATGATTATGATCTTGATATCTAATACACCGTGGGGGAAAATAATCATGTTGCTGATGTGTTTTCTCAGATGTCCCGAGAGGATGTGAATCCTGAATCTGTGGAGTTTTATAAAGGAATGTAGAAGACTGTAATAATGTATCGTGATGTTTGGAATAGATGTGGTTGTAGTAGTTATTTTAAATTGTATATATAAATATTTATTTATATTTTATTCAGTGGGTGAAAGAGTATTATTGGTGAGATTCATAGGTAACGATTATTCACAATCGGGTTGGCCACGATGAAACTCCTAAGGGATGGTTTGAGGATGATAAGATTCAGTTTTTGTAAATGGGGAGATTTGTGATTGATTTTTCTAGGAGACTCATAATTTTATTTTCGTGTTACATCAAGTTGTCTTAATAGTGTATCATGGATTGTGGATATGGTTTTGGTTATCGATGATGACACCTTCAATGGGGGTGTATTGAAAAAATATCTAGTTTGTCAATAAGCGGAAGTATAGAACTATGTTCTGAGAGGTTTTTTGTAGTCCTACGATGTTCTAGAGTGGAAATGGGAGGACATATGTATGTATTTTGGAACAATTTATATCTAATATTAGGGAGGATGTGATTAGAGTTTTGTGAAAGTGGACTGAATTCCGAAATCAGAACAATACAAAGTGATCATTGTGTCGAGTTTTGTGGGTTCTTTGGTGTTGTCATACATGTATGATGTAGTTAGTATTTATGGGGTATTGATTAACATCAAATATATTTAGGATAATCATTTTTCCTTGTGATCATAAATATAAATTCATCATAATTTTGTATTTCATTTGTGAATTAGAACTACTTTCCATGGTTAGATAGATGGTAAGATTAAGAAGAATATCCAGATAATAGATGATATGTTGTGGGAATTCATCCTTCATTTTGATGGATCTAAGTTATGAAACATTCCTTTAGTGATGTTTTGTTAAATCAATACATGTCACCATTTAGTTTCTATGGATCTAGTTAAGGCATTTTACAAGAAACTTTTTCATTCAAATTATGATATATATGGGTTGTTGGGTCAGTACATTGGGGTCCAAATGTTGTCTAATACCCAATTTACAAGATATAGTTGTTTCAATATAGGATAAGGTTGTCACATGACCATCATAAATCCAATTTGTATCATATGTTTCTGCACATGGGCTTTGAAGTTGTAGACCATGTCTTCTTTAATGTCTCCCCTCAATGTGGAATGTATAGGATTAATATCATGAGTTTTCATTCTCTAGAGTTTTTGAGTCCCATTGAGGTGTTGGATCATGTGGGAATGGTGGTATATCAGTTGGATATTCCTCCAGTACTATAGGGGATCCATGATTCCTTCGACATGTCCCAACACCATTGGAATCATCATGATGACTCTAACATTATTTTATATAGAGAGTTGGGTTTTCAGGATGATGTGACCTTCATGGATCAGTTAGAAGAGATGAAAATATTTTAGAGAGAAGTTTTTTCATGTATGAACTATTAACATTGTTTACATGTTGTTGTAGAATAATATCCTGGAGGAGAATAATTTAGAGTGATAAATGTAGATATATTCATTGTACACATAGCTATTTTGTTTTTTTCATTTCATTTTATTTATATTTATGTGTTTTTTTATCATTTTATCATATAAGATGTTCCATTTCATTTATTTGTTATGTGTTTTAAGGTTTGTGACATATAAAAATGAGAAGGACTTGGATACTAATTCAGATGCATTCTACATTGACATGATAAAACTATACAATATTGTAAATACCACTGAATGTGGATAGTATTATGACATGGAGGATGGTATTCCATGATTTCATTGTTCAAATTAGTGTTATGTGTTGGTAGTGTTAGATGTTGGTTTGGATCCGGTTGATGTTGTGTGATGGTTGTATGTAAATTTGTCCATTGTGGCTAGTACCAAATGATTTAGTTTTTTTATCAGTGAGTGGTTTTGACATGGATGTGCAGTATGTTTTGTGGGTGTCATAGTTTGTATGTTTGGATAGTGGTATAATTAATGAGTAATGTGATTTTTTAGAGGTGTCTCAGAGAATAGTTGGCCAAAATCCTTTCCAATTGGCCTTGGTGTTGGGTTCACGAGTGTGAGGCTTATTATATGGGTTTATAATTTAATGGTTCATGCCTTCTTGGTCTATTAATTTACTGATTTTTGGTGCTTGATTTTTTTATACAAGGATATAGGAGTTTTCTTAGTTGTTTTAGGTGTACTTGAGATTCTATAAGTTATCACATCCTGAATAGTTTACATGAAATGAATTAGTGAGTCATGTCTCTTGTAGATAGATATTTTCACAAATTACATATTTCATAAGGATAACTGTGAAACTAATTCGTGGAATGCATTTACTACATGACGTTTAATTTATTAGAGGATGAGGAGACATGATTTTTTAGGATGTTGGATAAATAGGAATTCATGTCATAAATTTGTTACACTACATGAAACTAGTGGGTTCAATGTATTTTTATAACCCATTAATATATTTGTATTTAATTTGGTTGTACATCCTCTTTCTACATCTCATATTCTAGATGATCACTATACACCCTGAGTATATCCTCTAGAAAAAACAATCATTTTGATCCATGGGTTATGGTGGATTCTCATTAATGATATATGGTGAGTCCCTCTATCATTAACGTGGGATTCCTTCCATTCGTATTCATAGATAAGTTTTTGTTTTGTGGATTTAATGTTTAGTGTGTACGAGTTATATTTTTTGTAATTTTTTGGTGCGATTTCTGTTGATCAGTGGGTTCCCTTTATGGCGGTGGATTTTAGGTTGTTTCTTCTAAACCCTTCAATGCATAGTTAGAACAAAAAGAATCATTGAGATGGGGGATCCACATTCTCACATAGTTATTTTATATTTTTGAAATCATTATGCTTTTGGATTCCCTTGAGGGAAACGATAGGGTTGAAATAATGATATAAATAATTTACATGTCTAATATTTTTGTGTATGGGGAGTTATCAAAATATTTACTACATTAATATATTATTTTTTATGTTATATTCCATTCTTATTTCCAATTCTAAAAATAATGGCTAATTGGATCATTGTGTTCACTATAGTTATTATGTTGTAATTATCATTAATGTGTTGTCAAGTGATGATTCACTATAAAAAATTTAAATGATGTATATTATGATAATAATTAGGTTCACCGTGACACTATGTTTGTGTGTTAATGCTCATGATATATAAATAAGACCTCTGATAAATTCCACTTAATATATTTTATTGTATATATGTGATACTATTTTTCATTCGTATACTTTTTTAATGTGGTTTTGGTAGATGGGTGGTGATGTTAGAGGCATTATGGGTTGCGTTTTACTATACTAAGTGATACTATGGTTGGATAAAATGGTTTCTATATGGGAATTTACAAAAATAGAGTGATGAGGTTATGGAACAATTTTTGGGGCTTGGGGGATGTAAAAATTCAGTTGTGGAAAAGTTTTGGTGGTCCGGTGGTTGTGGCTTAGTGGTCGTGGAACAAAGGTTGTGGCAAAGTGGTTCTGGTGAAATGGAGTTGTTGTGTTAAATGGTGATACTTCTATACAATAGATTTACTGTATTAATGCATAGGTGATCTGACATAATGATTATGGTAGATTTGTGGTATTGTGGATGTGGTGGTGTGTGTTTCGATTGTTGTAGCATGCAATAGATGAGAAATTTAACTTCTTATCCATTAGATAAAATGTTGTAATATATGAAAAAAGTTAACTAATAAAAAAGAAATATGGGAATGAAAAATATGTTTATTAGTTGGATAAATTAATTGAATAAATGAAAAATTAGTGCCATGCGATATGAAATGGATATCAAACAAATTTTTTGAAAAAAATAATAGAATGTGGGAAATATTGTGTTTCTAGTGTGGTGGTTTTTTTGGTGTTTCATATAGTGGTGGTGCTTATTGAGACAGGTTTTTTGTGGTACGAGGAAATGATGTGGGTTAAACTATTACTTTTTAAGTGAATCTTATGATTTTAATTGTGTGTTTTCGACATATCAGGTGTGTTTGTGTTATTTTATACACACCAATCGAATGTTAGATAGTTATACCGATACTAATAGGTACTTGGTTCTAGGTATTTTTCACAACATCTGGAAAGGAAGTGATACGGATTTTCGGCTAGCCACCCTCCAATGCTCTTACTTCAATAATGATAAGATAGACCATGTTTTTCTTGAAAATATATGAGTGCATATTATGTTATTGCCCATGTGTCTATGGGAGGTATTTGATTTTCTGTGATGTGTTGGTTTATGTGTATATGTGCGATATGTTATGTGGTGTGATTTGAGACGTGGTTGGGGTCCTGCTTGGTGTGAGGGGGAACATAGTTTATTTCCATCACATTAATTATAACCAACTTCTATTGTTATTTTTGTGATGTGATGTATATATAAATTGTTTATTAGTGGGATATGATGTGACGTGCGGCCTATCATTCTAAGGGAGGTATGTAATGTGATGTTGTGGGATATGTTTGGAAGGCATCGGAAGATAACATGATCAATGTTGGTTTATAAATGTGGAAAATCTGAGGGGAATCCATTATGGGGTGACTTGATTTTTCATGATCTTGATGATTTATTATTTACTGTATACATGATTTGGTGAGAAGGTAATAGTGATGTTTTGTTTTGTTAGATGGATTGTTTATGTTCATGTTGGATATACTATTTGTTCAATGGTGCATTAGGATGATCTTATCATAGCTTCACATGAGGCATTGGATAATTCCCTACTAACTATACTTATTATACTCACCCTATGTACATAAACTATTTGTTAAGTCTCTTGGAGGAATTTGTGGACTAAACTGGACTTGATTCAATTTGTTGGATCTATTGTTGACTCTATACTATAGACTTGTACATTTATTATTTATTACTGGAGATAATTATATATATAAAAATTATAATTTATTATTAAATTGTGGGATGGTTTTCATTTTATATATTTTTTTAATAATGTAGTTTCTTTGATATGTTTTTATCCAGTCTCCCAAACCAAGTTCATTTATAGAGGGTAATGCCTCTCATACTGTGATATTTTTATAATCTTAGTTCTCATCTCCAAACCGAGGACTATTGGAGGTGGTTCACTTGGGTCATCATCGCATTCTCTTAACTGTGGTATCCTTGGTGGGAGAGGTTATGAAAATACTAAAATCAGAGGTTGTAAAATTATCCCCTTAATTAAATTCTATCCTCATAATTCAAATTAGTACTTATTAAGAGTATTGTATCTTGAAAATTTTATTATTTGACATATAGATTTTACCATGATAATTAATTTTTATGTTTCTTCTAGGAAAAACAATATTTCATAATTAACTATTTTTAAATCCATTTATCACCATTATAAGACTCGTAAATCTGAATCAGTATCTAAAAGATTTCCTTGATTGTTGAGATATATTTTTCACATAATACACTATAGATTTATAATCATCTTGAATTATTTTTGACAAATTATTTTATCCTCATTACATTGAACTTGAGACAATATACATGATTTATTTCCATCATATTATTATATTATCATCAATTTTTTAATAGATTTACACAACTCCGTTATCTCATATTCTAAATGATAAATAACCAATATTATATCATTCATGAATGATTTGTGAAAATACACATATAATTGACTAAAAAATTTAGAAAAACAAAACTCTATTCCACATGTCTCTATCAATTGACTTAAAAATGGACATCAAAAGTTTATATAATATTTTTTTTAGAATAATCCATTATATGATTAAGTGGAACACGATTATTAAAATCTTCAAAATAAAAATTCATATTTCATTTTATATCATATCCAAAAGAATAATATCCTATTACTCTTAAAAATACACTAACCAAATTCAAGACACAAATATTAGAAAACATGATCACATATTCCAATATAATCAACTAATGTTTTATCACACAATATTTATGGTAATTGAGATGACCAATTGAAAACCAAACAATATAATAATCTTTAACCAATATAACATGAATTGTTATAATAAAAAACAATATATATCGAGGAACTAAATCAATAATTATTTTTCAAAAATATCATCCACTTACACAGTATCAAATATATACCATAATCCCAAGAAATGGTATACATCCCATAGAATCACATTGAATCACATCTAGTTTCAGTCAAATAGTTTATCTATTTGTTTCAAATGACAATATAAACATTTTCCCCAAATAACTATAATTACATTTTAATTGAATTCGTAGAATATCCTAATATATATATATATATATACATATATCTGTGTGAGTAAACAACTTCAACATTTACCAAAATAAAATTAATCTTATAAAACAACTACTCATATTGAAATACTAAACTAAAGGG
This sequence comes from Viscum album, assembly GCA_963277665.1. NCBI lineage: Eukaryota > Viridiplantae > Streptophyta > Magnoliopsida > Santalales > Viscaceae > Viscum > Viscum album. Next base: position 1,728,877,257 of record OY728140.1, read on the forward strand.
TTGTTACTACCTTAATCATTCATTCTATGTACAAACATTTTAATTTCTACAATAATATCATTAATAACATTAAAATATACTAAAATAATGTAGAAATTGGGTACTTATTACTTTTATCTTATGGGTAATCTTAAATATATCAGAATATAATTATATATTTATGTTATTTAATTATCTTGAACAAATAACATTATATCCTATAAAGTTATTAAAAACCCATTTTGTGAAAAACTCATATTCCCCATACTTGTACTTCATGACAGAGTATTAAAAAAATTATATATAAATACTATACTTGATACTAACTCAATGTCATCAATTTTAACCATTACTATTTTCTAAATCAAATGAAATTAATAAGTTACATATATAGCTAATAATTTTTTAGGGTTTCAGTTATAGATATTTAGTAGAAATCATTACATAACAAAACATATGTCATTCCTGTATAAAGTACAATTTTCTCTTACACCATGATTTTATTATTCCATGGTTTTCCTTCAACAATACCCACCAAATCTTACACAAATGAAACACTTTTTTGCCTACAACCTTAGTGATTTTGCATCTAAAATTCAGGAAATGGTAATAAAATTTGTGTGATCTCAATTGCTTGGTAATGGTATAGTACAATGGATTCTATCTGAGCAAATGAAACATTAGTAATATAACAGATAAAATAGTCAACATATGAAGCATATAATAAATAATTTAAAAAAAATATATCCCTAGAGGAAATATAAATATAAATAATAAGATATAAATAAAGAAATGTTTTTAATGTCATCAAATGTTTAATTGGGTACATCATTCCATTCAGGACCTTGTTGGAGATCATTATCAATAATATAATATATATTATAATGGTCATAATAAGGATATTATCAATAATAATATCCTTAATTTAAAGTCCACATGAAAAAATTGTTATTGTATGGATTAAATTCTCAAACAAACATGCATTATTGTTTGTATCATTAGGTATATAATCCATTAAGTGTCTAAATAATTTAATTCCCCGACCATCACATGAAAAAGGCAAATGAATCCTTAATATGAAATTAAATGAAAAAATGTTTCAATACATAATCTATATCACTTAATAATAAATTATAATATATATTTATATCAAATAGTTTCAATGTTTTCATGTATATTAAAAAATATTATTCAATAAACAATACCCATCCTCCAGGAATTAACATGTATAAATATTATTTAAATTTTTAAAGTGATTGAGTGATTCCGAGATACTATTTATCTCAAGAGGATATCATCCATGTATGTTTCATATGAATTGCATATGGTCTTCTCCCCTTTCTGTTGGCCTCTCTATTAGTACTCCCATTATATTTATGTGTTGGGTTGCTCAGATATTTCAATAACAATGATTGATGGATGTGTGGGGTATCCAAGTTGTGTTCAGTCATTTTTTTGATTTTATTTTTAATGATGATTTTTCTTCATGATGATATCACCTGTGAATGAATATATAATATCATTCTATTTGGGATCAAATTTTTTCACCCTGATACAGGTTCCATGAACACTGATATCTATTCCAATCATCCATGTAATGTGAGAATGGAATCCTTGTGGAATTGCATTGATGGTCAGGTTTTAATCATCATCCTCCACAATTAACAAGATCTATTACATAGGATATCTAGTTTTTCCCATACTCATAGGATATATAAGGAAATAATTTCTTGGGAATAACATTGGTAAGAAAGATTGCTTTGGTCTTTTGGCCTAACAACACTATGTTTTTGTGGTGGTCGTAGAGAAAAATCATGTTTTCCTAATCTGATGACTCAGATATGGTGTATATAGGGAGTCTAGGAGTTTACAATGTGTTTTCGAATATCTAGGTCATGATGAGGTCTCTTGGTCCACTCATGGTGTTTTGGATGGTGGTAGTCTGGGTAGGCGTCATCATTTGAATATTTTTACGGTGATTATGGCATGTCATTGGTGAAGCTGACCAGGTGGGAAGTAGTGAATCCCTTAGAGGGATGCAACTGTGGTGGTTGTTGGAAATTTTCCACTACCTTATAAAAATTATTTTTTATTCTTGGGGTTCAATCTATTGGAAATGGTCATTATAGAAATGGAATTTTACGTATGCCTTTGGTCCAAAATTCCATGGGGTTGATTGTCATATTGGCGAGATCATGTATATGACTTGTATCATTTTTTCAGAATAAACAACATAATTTTTATATTTATTGTCATGTGACTAACCTCGAAAGAGGAATGGGTTTCTTGAAACTCATCATTCAGTATTCTTTTATCATTTTTAAAATGGATGGATGAGTTTATAGTCACATGAAATTCCTCATAATTCATTTTTCAATGATGTGGAGGATCGGGTTAATAGGTTATTGTGGGACATATAAGCATCATTGCGTTGGGAGCATGACAGAGGGATGGGTGTTCTATTACCTGTGATTTAGTCCTCCAACTCCTGTTGTTGTCGGATTAAGTTTTTCTCATTCAATTTGTGTTAGACCATCATGGTGAAACATACCTTTAGTTGGGGGCATCATAATTAATTTTCATCACCTGTGATATTTCTCAAGGTGGAGTGGTGTGACATTTTTTCTACTTCCTACTAGGAAGCATGCTTATTCTTGGGTCCTCGACCCACTTTAGGACTACAAAAATTGAGTACATTGAACCATTTTTGGGAATTGGTGTCGTAAATCACATAAATGGGCCTCCTACCCCTCAATCCATGAATTATGTTCCCTAATAATCCATTTTAATATGGGTTCTATTAATAAAATTTTTCTAGATCATCATCCAATTTGAATATTTTATGAGTCAGTAATTAAGTTATCATTGCTTATGAACAAAACAAAATTTGATTTATATATAATAGTGTAATAAAACAATATAATGTAATAATCAAACATCTATTCAATATTAGAAACGATTTATAATAACACCATGATAATAAAAAACATGGACATGGTGGAAAGATATTTAAATGGGATTTCATGTGTCATAAAGAACATAGTCCCAATGAAGTGATTAAACTGAGAGTAATACTTATATCCAAATAATGTTAATAAATAAATTATTTTGCGTTGTAAGGAGATAATAAAATTGTAAAAATATAGGGTTTCATTTTAATTTTTTTTAAATGAAAGAAAAGAGTATTATAATATAATTTTCCACAATGCTTTTGTAAATTTTATATCCAAAAAGCTAAAAGTCACCTCCAAACATTTCTATAAGATATTTCAAAGTAATTATAAACAATTACATATAAAATATTTTATAATAAATATGTGTTCAATGTATCCTATTCTTATGTAATAAAATGTGAATTTGAATATAAAAATAAATATAAGTGGAATTTAATTCATTTTCAAGACATTAATGGAATTTGTGCAATATTATTCTAAACAATACGTAGAATAATATGAAAAGTTGTTACATTATATATCATTTATAACTTATAATGGAATCTAAATAATAATTAATTTTTATGATAATGGAAATACCTATTCATGAAAAAACTGTTTTAAATGGAATGATTATCAAAAAAATCAAGGAATGTAAAAATTCCTTTTTCTAAAAACATTAAAAATATATTTCTTAAACTATTGAATTTAAATTTAATGTTAACGAGAAATTACATGAATAAATAATTTGTTCTTAGTAAAAATGGACTTGAAAAAAATAATAAATACATATATCGAAGATAATGATTCTAGACTAAAAAGGATAATAGGGTTTTCATTTCGTAAAAACATTATTTTGGTGGATTTGAGTACCCATGAGAGGAAAAATGAACATAATACATAAAATCATAGAAATAACCAATAGATATGATACTTTTTTGGGTTTTGGGGGCATATAACATAAAATTCTTCCACTGGATGTTTAAATATAGACAATCATATTAAAAGCGACATTTTAAATTAAAAACATACACTTTTGGTAACATTCGCATCAAAATCCATATATTGTTATAACATGATATCATTATATAAATACAATTAATTATATTAAATAATATCTCAAAATATATTCATGGTGGCTAATTTACACCAAATAAGATAAATCATGGTTACCAAATGAAACATGTCTCATGATATTGAAATTGATATAAAAATCTCTTATAAAACATAAATCACTTGAATAAAACCCTATTAGAAGTGAAAACAAAAAATGAATCATTAATTGAAATTATTAATGTGTTGATAATTATATAATATTTCAATGAGGAATCCTAGAAACTATATAACGGAAATAATTGTGTAATTGAAAACACATGTTAAATAATTGTGTCTAAAATGACAAATTATTACATTAGATTACCAATTGGATAAATTTGCTATAAACTCCTATAAAAAGAAAATAAAATTTATTAAATATTTTATAAATAAAATTATATATATATATATTTCATTATACCCCACTATATCCATGAAAGATCCCCCACAATATGTCAGCAATGCCTTACCATATGTAATAGTTTACTGACTAGCAATGAGGGTCTATTAAAAGATTGAGGGAAAATATATATCATATATCCTCATGCACAATTAAAATTTAGATAATGAGAAACCCTTAAAAAAAATTATAAATAATTTAATAAAAAACATATTGTTATATATGAAATATTAAGCTGACATAAAGGTATAAATAATAAATCATTTACTAGGTTGACCACATACATAGAAGAAATAAAATATAATATAGGATCAATGATGTCACCAAGATATACCATATATCGACCTCCTTCCCTAAATAAGGTTATCCATCACTATCATGTAAATCTTTCCTATGAAAACCCTATATCTACAACCATGTAAATGTCTACTCAGGTACTCTAATTTAACCATGTAACGATCTACACAGGTACTCCAATGCAATGGTTCCCTATAAGGGCGTGAGTACATAACCCAATTGGTCGCACCCATGAGATCCAACACTATTTCCACAATGTTTTTGTATATTTAAGGGATAGTGTAAGAAAAAAAATTAAACTACTGTAAAAAATAAATTATATAAACAAACTCTAATATATTATTATCACTTAAAGTAGAATTATTTAGAGAATTACATGATGACCATGTTGACTAATAACATCAATTTCCCCATGGGAATTCTCATATATCTATGTCCATTACCAATAAACAACATCAATCCTAAAGTACTTGTGCATAACTAAATGTTCCAACATTAATTAATGAAATTGATTCACGATGTTTGAGAATCCCCTTTGGGGAACATCTATCCTCTCAATGGGGATCCCATTCACACACCTCCATAGAAGAGTGTCATATCCTCAATCATTACCTGGAATATCTCATGCCCATTCCCTCGATGTAAACCCCACACTTTTACATTGTAATTCTCAATGGAATACTGATTTTTGGTTCCTAAAGAGGGGGAGGCCCTTGGAAATTCTATGTTTCGTGGAATGACAGATTCCTAGGTGGCTCATGATGTTAGTTGGAAAACCCACCCTCGATCATATAGTTAATCTCCCTAGCATCTATTATCTAATGGATCCTATGTTAAACAATCTTGGGTGTGACCCTCAGATACAAGGGGTATCTTATTAATTTAATGAGGAGATCGAATAGTCACCCTAGGTATATACAAAATACAGTAATACTGATATATGATATCACACATCCTCATAATTCCATCTAAATCCTATGCATCCCTTGTATTCAAATTGTTTTCTAGTATCTCTATTTGAATCTAGACACCCAGATGTTCATAGTGGTATCTCAATAATAATTACATTATTTTTATCATGATTTCTATTATATACAAGGCTACACATACTCTAATGATGGTTTATTTTTACAATCTTTGGGAATCCACTCCATAAACAACTAAATCACCCAATGTTAGATGATATTGGAATCCTCCCATAGTATATCATGAGACTTGATCCCATGTATACTAGGAATGTGAGGGTATCATCCATATCACTATGTGGTTACTAAACATCATCAAAATCCCAAAAAAAATTGAAGGAATGGATAATACCCTGGAATCCCTAGTTATCACATTCTTCATCAGCATAATAAAAACAAATCATGTCATGGGAGGTCCAAACTCCCATTCCTCTAACATATTATATATACCTAAAAGATCAAACATTCTCTAAATGTTCTAGGTGATACATTCCACCATGTGTAACTAAATTCATATACACAATCTAAGGTCACTACATGAAGGGATCCCACACGGTCCCCATGGCCTTAATTAAAGTAGATTCGTCATTCATAAGATGCAATGTGAAAACTAGTCTATTGGGCCTATCCCAGATTCTCAGAGGGACAAAAATCCATCATCATCATCATGGTCAACAAATTTTCCCATGAGCTTCTCGGGTATTCCACTCATGGTCCACTCACCATTCTAAAAAACCAAATCCACTCTTAAACCATATTTATTTAAAATGAATATGAAAAATATATAGAATTATTTACCTTTGAAGAAAAAATGAGTGGTTATTGGTGGATGTATCATCGAGAATTAACCATTTAGGGATTTATGAAATCTATTAATAAATTTTTTTAATTCACCATTCTTTAATGAAATATAAATTTCCAACATATAGATAGATTTTTCTAAGTCATCTAAAAGGATAAGGAGACGATGTGGTATAAGGGATTTGACTTCGTACTATACATTTTCATTTAAGTCTACTAAAAATACCGCCGCAAATGTAGGGGGTAAGAATTATGTTGTGGGGGGAGGGAAATACTAATGAACTCGAGAGAAGGGAATAAAATATATTTTCAACCTTAAAAAATAAGGGTATAGATATCATTTTTTTTCTAAGATGATCATTGGCTATCGTGTGAGCCCAAATTGTTAGGCAGACCACCGTCAAACCCAATGGAAATAAGGTGTTTCACTAATATCTGACTGATGGATCTGTGATATAACCACTCCATCTCCCATCTACCCTAGTTTTCCCCTCATGAGTATTTAAGACCTTAACCCCTCATATAATGCATATTCCACATCCAAAAAATATTGCTCTTATGATGTCCAAATTCTTGGGATCCCATTCCAAAATCCGATTGAAAAATAGGCATGTATACTTTTTAAAGAAATCATATTCCAAATGGAAATTCCATTGTGTCAATAAAAAAGGTGTACAATGTATTTTTGTTATAGTGGATTATTTAATAAAATATTTTATTAATTTATTATATATTATTTTATGTTATCCACCATAGGTTGATCAATAATTTATTTCAGAAATGTTACTTATAATTCATACAATGGTAAATGGTTTTATGAAAAGTTATGTTACCTATATAATATTAAATATTTTTTTAACATTTTAGTTATAATTGGTTTCATTTAATTATAATTGAATATATATTTTTATTTAGACAACTATCTTAGTATGCTCGATTTATGCGATTAAATTGAATGATGACCATTAACTATATATAGTATTTATATAATGGATAAATTATAATTACAAAAAGGTCATAAAGTTATAAATATAATATTTATTACACATATTTATAGAACCACCAATTATGGGTGGTGATAGAAATTTATATACCTCATTCTTGGAGGTAGTATTTTGCATGGACACAAATGTGGCATTATTATTTTACAATAAATGAGAGGAAATGATGTAATATAATGTTCATTAATTATATGATAATAATTATGGCCGAAATTTTATATTTATATAAGAAATACATTGTATTTGACTAGGAAAATATGTTGGTGATGAAAAATGAATGATGTCGCTCAAAGAGGTGGTTGTCTGTAGTCACAGATTAATAAAAATTTATTTTTCCAATAGAAGAAAGAGAGGAATATTATTTCTTTTAACTACAAATAATAAAGTTTTAGTAAACTAATTATACATTTTATTATGATAAATGGTTATATAATTTTTGTAGGATGTGGAATAAGAAATAAAATGAAATGTACTCGGTGAAGAAATTTTACCCATGCTTGGATAGCCCCCATTCAATCTCACATTTAGCCTTCTTGGATAAGATTATTAGAGAGACTATCATATATAGTTATTATAAACAGTTTTTTGGAACTGATTTTACAAAATCCTGGTAATGATAATACTAAATATGTGGGTGGATATGTTTGGAGAGGAGGTGTCCTCTAATAAGAAATAGATATATAACATTTGTAAATACTATTTTTATTAAAATAAAATACATGTATCATTCATGGTAAAATTGTAATATGTCAAAAAAATTACTGATAAGAGATTGTAAGAGTAAATAAACTATCAAAAAATTATTTATTGTATTTTATTATATTTTTTACCATATCACAATGTTTTATCCTATTTTATATATTCTTACCCATACCATGATGAGATTCATTTTTTATGGTAACTAAATTTTATTACTTAATATTAAATATATCATATAAAGTAATATGAATAAGATTAATAATAATACTTAAACCATTTTCAAGATTCATTTTCTATATCTACATAAAATTACATATCATATAAATAAAAAATGCAAAGGAAAATTTCATTTTATGAAAAAACAAATTTAAGATTAAAAAATATTTTACCAAAAATTAAGGTGTAGTACTGGTCCTCAGAAAATTTAATGGTATAAAAATATTCAATGGGAATTATATTACTATGAAAATTAACTATTAATTTATGCAAAATTTATTTTATTTTATTAAATAATAAGAACAAAAATAAGTTGTTATAATAATTAAATATCAATTAGTTAACAAATTTTTAAACATAGATATATAAATATAAAGTTAATTTACTTCATTCATCATATACATGTGTTTTATAAAAAATATCCATGACTTCTAATTGATTATTATTCCAGGATGATGCCTAAAAAATGATAATATTTAAAAAATGGTTCTTTAATATCAACTAATAAAAAAATAAAACTTTTTTAATAAATAATAAAATCTTTTCCTGTAAGATATTTTCGACATTTTTCTTCATTAAATTAGTTATATTTTATCAATATAAAATTCGAAAATTTATAAATTTTTTATTTAAAAGTTATATATGTAATATATAATAATCCTATGGTTTTTAATGAATTCATTTTTATCCAATAATAATTAAATTAAAATTATGTACAGTTGTTTAAATATTTCATTGTTGTTAAAAATTATTGTAATGTTAATGAAATTGATTTTATCAATAAATTTTTTTGATATCATTGTATGAAATGTTTTCAATTTATAAAAAAATATTAATTTCACCAATATAGATTCTATGGAATTAATGATATTTTCTTAAATAAGAAATATAACCTTATTAATTTTACAAAATCATTTTTTTGTTATTTCCATTTTCTTAAAATATCATTCTATTTCATCAATTTATTATTATAATAAATCATTACTCACATTAGTTAGGTTATTGATTAATTAAAATATATCATCAATATTATATTTATTTGAATGAGAATTTGTAATAAAATAAAGGGGTATTAAATACTTTGATATGGGAAAAATCATAATATTAATTGGAAAAATTAAATTTTGATATATGAAATGAATGTGAATGTTTTAGGAATATTTAGAACGTTGTATTTAAGTTTAAAACTATATTATTGGGTTTGAAATCATTTAACCTATATGTTGATTGGAGTATAATAATTCAGTTTGAAAAACATAATTCAGAATTATTATAACAATATAAGTCAATTAATTAACTAATCATGAAAATAGTTATATAGTTCCAGATAATGGTGATAATAATTTTAATTTAGTTGGAATAATGATATTTTTATAAATGAAATCATTATTTTCTAAATCAAACCCTCTTTTTTTTCTACACAAATCATTGATAATGCAATCATAGAGTCAAATATTTGATCGGTTCATATGCATGAATTGATTGCATTCTATATCAATAATTTTTATTAATTATAAATTAAAGGGAAGAGATAAAATATAAAAAATTATGGCTCATAAAAAATATAATTTATGGAAGGATAAATAACTTTTCATTAAAGAAAAAAATTTGACATGTCATTTTTACTAGGCATTGAAATAAATAAAAATGGTGAAATTTTGGATCACACTTTTTCTGTGTTGTATTTTATTAATTATAGTGAATATTTTCACATGATCATGGAGTGTTAGTAATGGTTGATGTAAATATATTGTTGATTAATATCATGGATGTAAGAGGAATAACCAATGATTGATAATATGAATAATAGGATTAAATGTATAAATTATAAAGGTGATATTTATATCATTGTGCCGATGATGTATTAAGATGATCATTATTATGTAGATAATAAATTTTTATATTTGATGATATTTGGATGAAACCATTTATGAATAAATATAAGGTCAAAGATTTTAAATAATAGGATATATAATAATGTTTAGAATCTGGAATAATTTATATAGGGAGGAATCCAAAAAAATATTTCCATTCCTAATGACCAAAATGTAATTGTAACGATAAATCAAGAATATCCTTCCAAGATTAATGGAAATATAGTGAGAATAAAATGTGTTAACACAAGTGTGGGTTAGTACCAGACTCAGGATTGAACTCATAGCATGGGTTGACATCGAGTGACTGTCATAATTACTATACATTCGTCTCGGTGTCCCACATAGAATTTTTTCCCCTTAGATATTTTTTCAAGACATTGGAAGGGAACATCGTGTAATAGAGAATACTCATCCCTGTAAAATATTTCATGCAAGATCTTAGATAATTCCTGAATTGTTCACTATTTAAATTTCATTCTACTTATTGATTTAAATATTGTTTTACATATCATTATTAACCTCTTTCAATGTGTTTTACTTGTGATGTAATAAACATTGTTCCTGTTATGTTTCATTTTATTTCTTTTTTTATGAATTCATCTTCCATATGAATTGATGTACCATGTTATGTAATTTAAATATTGTAAAAAATGGATACAAAAATGAGGAATGAGGATTAACAGTCTAAATATATTTAATTATTAAAGATGAAATAGATATGACGATTCCATACTGATAAAATATTGTTACATGTATCATATTATTTTAATTTTATGATCCCATATGATTATGAAATTTTTGAGATTTTTAATGAAATGTTTCCATTAACATTGATGAATAACCACGTATTATGTGTGGTTTTTGTAAGAAGATAAAATGTTTAATATATCTATATGAGATGTTGACATACATAAAGAATCTGAACAATGTTTCTTTAAGAATAAGAATAATTTTTTTAAATGGATTCATCTATAGGACATATTATGACAATAAATGTGCTTAGAGATGATTTATATGATTTTATTATATTATGTTAGATTTAGTACTCTATAATGTTAAAATAATTACATTGAAATGAGTTATAGAGATGAAAAATTATAAATATTAATTTTTCAATGAATATGAGTAAGATCAGATAATGATTTTTGAGATTTAAAAGAATAAAATAACATGTCACTAAAACATTTGATTCATGAATTAATTAATGAGTAGGATTTATGTATGGTTTAAACCACATATCATGTAAGTACAACCATGAATGAAACAGTTTTATGAAAATATTCATAGAAAAATGTATTTCTTTACGGAAAAATATTTTGTATTTTTTTAATAAATAAGGGTTAGGGATATCAAGTCAGATGTAACAGAAGAAACAATATCTATGGGAGAGACTTCAATAATATTGAATATCATAATTAATGATGATGTCAATTTTTAGAATTAGTAATATAATATTCATGTAATAATATGAATATTTAATTTATTTAAAACAATTCTTGGGTGATTGGACATTTATTTTCCGGATTCAAATTTAATGATTAATATATATATATTGAGTACCATCAATTGGTGAAATCAGATAGAAAATCCAATCTTCAATTAGTAAATGCATGGATTGATTCAATATATATATGAAATGGAATCCAATTTGTATTGAATAATTTATACAAGGAAAGATCCTAAAATATACCCATTACATTAAATGATTTTGAGATGATAATGGACCAACATTGTTACCATTAAATATTCCCATTGTATTGATACCCTTAAAGATTGAATAATAATATGTAAATTAAAATATAATGTGTTGGAATAGATTCCATAGAACTGACATGAAAACATTATTTCACATATTGTTATAAAAATTAGAAGAAATATTTTATGTGGAAGGAGATCCTATCTTAGTTGAAGATATAATATAAAAAGTGTATGAAGTTTCCTATTTCTTGTTCTAAAGGATTACAATTTAATAACTGGTGGTAATGATATAAAATATTCCACCATACTGGGGGAGGATTAAGCACAACAAGGAGGTAGTTTAATATGAAATAATCCTAGAATTACACAACCCATATCTTTCATGACACATGTGTAATATATTATAGGAATTATTTCAAAATTTAACAATAAAATATTCCCTTATTATATTATCAAAACTCTCGCATTTTAGTTATTATTCTTGGTATCAAAAAGTAACTTGTACCTATATAGTAGTAGGCTCTCACATCATTTTCAAACCTTGAATATCACTATTTTATTGTGTCATTACTTATATTGTATATTTATTTTTGGGTAGTTATAATATGAGCATAAAATATCCATATATAATAATGTTAATAGAGATTCAACTGATAAGAGGGGATATCTATGAAATGGTATGAAATCTCAGTAATTGTAGGGAGCCCTGATTCATCCCTCTTTTACTGTCCCTACACGACCCATTGGTAAGTTCTCCTTCATGTTAGTTTTTTATATAGTTTTATCACTACGACGCAATCATTATATTATTAGTCCATGCGATAGATATACACAAAATGCTCCATAAGAGTGATCTAATCATATGACCACAAATAGAATGTAATTGGAGCCTTTATCAAATGTTGTTAAACTATACAACATGGGGTTCATTAAATAATACCATAAACATCTCATATTTTTTTATATAATATGACCCAAATTCACTACATTAGAGATATATCAATGTAAAATTAGCATACATATGGTTCTTATCTATTTTATAATTTTTTTAAATCACAACATTTTTGGGGTATCAAATATATCCTATCATAGGTAAAATCATGGAATTATTTCATTTATCCAATTGCATACAATGATAAATAATAACCTAATCTAATATATGAGATGGATATATGCAGATTTTTTTTTCTATAAACTAAAAGTGGTTTAATTCATGTTATTCAAGATATATAGTGATTCTTAAATTTTTTCCATGAATGAACTCATAATTTCATTACATAAAACCACCTCTAAATGTATATTATAAAAATTAATATTATATATTGAAATACTATATAATATATTTAGAAAAAATATCTTAACCAAAATTATCTGTGATAGGATTCATTGTACACAGAAAATAGCTAGATCTCTTATCTAAAACCCACTCACAAACATATGTCCCAATATCCATTATAAAATCATGTCATTAAAACACAAGTCAAATTTCATTGAGGTTTTCTAAACTTTCCCTGAAATATCATTTAAATTGGGTGTGAATTTCGACTATATACACTTCAACCTCAAAATATATTCAAGGTCGCATGACCATAAACTATAGTCCTGTATGGTGTAAATTTCATGGAAATAAACTACAAGTAAATGGGGATAATAACTATTGATATATTAATAATTCACATTGGGACTCCTAATTAAAATCCATCTCCCCCCTCCATATGCATTTTATATTGACAAAGTGGAAAAAGGATAATTCATAAAATAAAAAGGACATAAATATTTTAGGTACTAAAACATGGCCCCTAAAAAATTCAAGCAATTATTATTTGACCCCATGATCAATATAAAAATATAGAGCATAACATTATTTCCTCTTTATAGTAGGAATAAGATATAAAATAATTAAATTTTCAATCATGATAATAAAAACATGTTTCAAAGAGTAAACAAAAAACTAAAGTAACCATGTCTTAAGAAATTATGTGTTATTTATATTCACCATTATAATACTTTGAACTAATAATAGATTAAAATTTATTGAACTTGAACTATTATTGAATTTCATTTTCTCCACTAACCTACTTTATATCTCTAATGATTGAATAATTACTAACCCAATTTCTTAATTACAATTATTAATTGTGGAAATCCTTGACGATTATTGAATAATCAATGCAGCCCTATTATTGCAATATTTGGTTTAGGGTGACTCGAATATTTTAATATAACCTTCTATGAATTTATGGTGAACAAAAAAAAATTCTTTTAGCTTTTATAAAACCCCAATTGTATGTTTTGGTCCTGGAATCATGGTCACCTTTAATCTCCATGGTCTGTTCCATGATGATACAAAAGATTTTTCTCCATTAAATTTGGTGGACCTACTCCGACAAGACTCCAATTTCTATTAAATTTTAATTTCATATATAGATATTAATTTTTTCCATGACCGAAGAATTCAAGTATATTTAAATACCCTTGATTTTTTCCCATTCATGCATCATACCCATTGTCAAAGAATGATTCAGACATAAACTTCATGTTCCATTTAATATCTTGGTGTTATTCTATTTTATGTTTCTAGATTCTCTATATTTAGATAAGATACCTACAAATACCAATATCCTTTTTGTTCTTCTCCACATGTAAATTTTTTATTTGGAATTTGAACCTTTTCATGTCAGCGTAAATTACATAAAAATGGTATTACCACTATAACCATACAAACAATGAAACCATTTGTGAGATCATTTAAGATATAATTTCGATGTCAATTGATGGAAGTTTTTTCCATCCATTTATGGGTTGGTTATGTCATTGTTTTTTAAATTCTACCTGAACATAAAATTCAATAACATTTGGTATTGATTTCATGACCTTAATCATTATATTTATTTTGGTGTACGGTATATAGACATAATCACCGATAATCAATAATATGTTCTGCTGGATCCTAAAATACTACCAAAGAAAGAGAGATAATAATCACAAGGTTAAAATCCCACAAAAGTCATCCTATTAAAAGGTGGTGGTTTATCTCAATATGAAAGAACCCCACATAACCTAGGAAATAATTGATCGTGATATGTGTAAAAATTCATAAAACATATCATGTCCAAAACCCTCCAAGTGTGTCTCCAAAAAAGACATATTTCTCCAAACTATGAATTAATATCAATGGAATTGTTTGAATTTATTGAAAAAAAATTAAATGATTTTAAACCAATTAGGGTCCACTATTAAACCCTTCAAAATAGATAATTACTCACTAGGTATATTGGAATTGGAAAATTTAATGCACACATTTGTTCCTCATGTACATTGGTTGAAATTATCCCTCTAAGGGTATATGGTTCCCTTAGAATGACCTTAATTTGTATAAATCAATAGTTTATTGTTAAATACTATAAAATAAATTTAGTTTTCTATATAATTGGACATATTTCAATTAACTTTAAAAAGGTTCTGTATAAGAATTCATAGTTCTCTGATTTATTGGCTTCTATTGGGTATTTTATAATAAATTTTCATTATGATATGACCAATATATTTCCACTTTGTTATGGTCCATATCTGCATAGTGAACAATTATAAAGAACTATATTTGGATTGATTCATATTCCAAGGGGATACATTTTAACATTGATATCGCTTATTTTGGACTCCATGAAAATGTTTACATTAATTCCATTCATTCTACAGTGAAAATTGTTTATCATGCTAATTTATTATGGGATTTAATCTACTATAAATTTATTATAATTTCATTGTACTTGACATTATTAATTATCATTTTAATAATTGATCTTCATTTACAACAACCCTTTACATGTAGAAAAAATAAAACAAAACAAATAACATTATTCAAGAATAAAATTAATTCATAAATTCAAAATTTTTATAAATTAAATTTTATGAAATAAATTAATTTTTTAAATCCATAATTTAATAACATTCATATGATTTAATTTTAGGGATTTTTATAAATTTATGAGTTTTTGGTGAATAGTCAAAAATATTGATTTTCCAAAATAAAAGTTCATTTTTATGAACTTATAATTAAATTAAAATAAATATAAATTCGAAAAAATATATTTTCTATATAACTTATAAATTTAATAATTATAAAAATTCATCAATAATATAATGTTTAACTTTGAAATATTTTATTACCATTCCAGAAGTATTAGTAATAATTTTAGTATAACAAAAACAAATTTAGTTCATCCATATTAAGAAAATATATTCAAATACTATTTATGTTTTATGTTCTATTTTAATGTAATGTATGTTACATATGATTTAAAATAATACCAATAAATCAATTTTAATCATTATTATACATCATTTTTCTGTAAAAACATTTTCATTAATAGAGGGAACATTTTTTCTAAAAATGGCCTTCATTTATTTTTATGAACATTTATTAAAAATAATTTCATCCAATTTATATAATTCAATATTTTTAATATGAGTAAATAATTTTAATCCAAATATATAATATAATATAATAATTGAAAGATATATTTTTCATAATGAATAGTAACAAAGTAAACAATATTGTAACACATTTTAGGTTAAAATATTTTATCAAGGGTGGGTTGGTTAACTAAGATATATGGGTAAAAATGGCCCATAAACATGTATAAATATTATTATTTCCATATATTTAGACCATATAGTACCTTAACATAAAATTATTATCCATTTCCTATAACAAACACATTAATATTACGTTATGTTATATAAATAATTTATGTAATTCCACATCTAATTCTACACTCATTTATAAAAGGTTTCAAATTCACTATCAATATTCAAAAACATTGAGAACTCTATCTTCGATAGGACCTACCAAAACAATTCTTATAGTTATTCCCTGTATTTTTGATATTGTCATCTTATCCAAATACCATCTAAATAAGGATTAATGGTATCCCAAAGGATCTCTGTAGAAGAAGAGGAAAATGTCTTTATCAAATAAGACAATGAATATTTTATTTATATTTTCTAGAAATATATTTTATCCAAAAAAATAATTAATAAAGGATCATATATACAAATATATATTTTTAGGAAAATGTGAAAAGTATCTTCCATTTGAGTTTCATCCGACAGAAATTGAAAATATTATTTGTCAATACATACTACCAACTAGTTCAACATTTTAGGGTAATTATTATTTCATCACTAATTTTCATGGATGGTTAAAAAGATATAAATATTTAATACATGTTATATTTTTGAAATTTATATGATCCTAGGAAAATATTATATCATTTCTATTTGTACCCTTCAACCTGTTAAAAATTGCTAACATTTCTTGTATGCCCGTATTGACTAGCATCTCCAAGGTGTGATGTAATTCGTGTATTATGTATAAATCTAAATAAAGAGTATAAATATTTATATATTGATAATATATGAAATTTATTTATTGATTGATAATATTCTATTCTTATAATAATAAGAAATACATAGGTACAATAACTATAAAACCGAAACATATAAGAAAAATGAAGCAATCGATAATTATAAAAAATAATTTCATAAATATTTATTAATATATAAGTGTTGAAATCTTATAGGTTGATCATAAAAGATATAATATTTATATATATGATTCTATCATATAATTATAATATATTAAAATTTATTTTAAATGATGTTTAAATAACTTATGATGAATGTGAGAGCTGAGTTTTCTGTTTATTTCCTAATCACATACTTTTTTGGGATTTATTATGTTTATGATTTTATTTGTGGAATTATAATATATTAATTTCGTAAAAACAACCAAATTTATTATACTATAAATATTTATATAATTTTAAATCATTCCTTAAATTTTAATCTTCTAATATTGTTAAATTTCCATAAGAATGTTTTTAATAGAAATATAAAGTATTTTTCTATTCAATGAGGAATAATTTTATTCATTTTAGACATATAAATTAATTTATTAGGATATATTTTTAATTTTCTCCATTTATTTATTTAAATTATTTATTCCCATTCTTTAATTTAAATAAAAATATAATAAATTAATCTTTTTAATGACTTCTAAAAAGGGAACTTTTTATCATTGGGGTGAAATGAATGATTGTTTCACCACATAAAACATAAATTTCATTTCCCACAACCAAAAATATTGATTTCCTGGAATCATCCTCTAAAATATCACATGCTTCCTTTCCATGGATATATTATTCCTAGTATTATGGAAATTTTCATTTCTTAAATTATATATTTAAAAAATTAAATTTTATTTTCCAAAAAAATGTTCTTAAGATATTGTTAAATTATATTAGTATATAAAAAAAATTTAAAAATATTATACTGTCACCACCCACCTTCACCAGGATGAGGGAAGGGATAATAAACTACGATACTCTTCCTTCTTCAAGTTGAAGGTGAGATAATGACCCCCCCCCCCCCCTGGAGTCCCGCCTTCAATAAGCCCCAGAGTCGCGACTAGAAGAATGGGTATATAATCACATGTAATATGGGAGGAATTACACTTTTTATTTAGTAGGATTGGGAGATATGATGGTAAAATCCCACACGTATCCAAAAATGAAGGTAAGAGTAATTCCAAAACCCATTTCCACATGCATGTTAAATGAAAAACCCCAACATGTACATGAAAAACATCCAATGGTAAAGTAAAAAAATAAAGAAATACTCAACAAAAATTGTCCCAGCTTCTGAGGTAGTATAGTACAACACGGTCCCCGAAGTCCTCCTGGAAACCTAAAGGTAGTTCTATATATGTAGGGTGAGTATATATGTATACCTAGTAGGGAAAATGAAAACCTCTCATGCACATGTAGGGAGGCATTGTAAATCCCCATAAGAAAAAGAAGATAACCAAAGCACATAGAGATGAAACTATCCACCCAAAACTATCATGGCACACTCCCCCTAAATAACAAAACATATGTAAAATAATTGTAATAGTACATCAATGTTTGGGTACCCCACACCACTTTTCCTCTAGTTATTAAAGATTTCCAAGGCGTGAGACCTCGCCCGCCATTCTAACCACAGTCCCACTGCCATACCATACCCGTACAGACCTGGGATACAAAAATTGCACGTCCCATCCCATAGACACCTGCACCAATGCACACATCCCCAGCCACATACACCTAGGCCAAAACAATTGCAACCATTCCCAAAGACACCTTGGACAAAAGTACCCCTACCACGCCCGAACACACCTGGGCCTCAACCTGACGATTCTTGCTAATCAAACCATGCCCACACAAAAATGATCCAACCACCAAAATGTGAAATTCCTAAATAATCATTTTCTATAATGGACCTCAAGAAATCATATCCTGCCCAAAGAGTCTTTGGATTCTTGGGAGAGGTAGTAGATTGTAGATAATAAGCATCTACCCTATATGATGTTAGGGGAAAAACAGTCCCCCATGAAATGGGGGAGTTCGGCATGATGTGATCAACATGGGTGGGGTGCGAATAAGAAACGAAAAAACTAAATTTATACACATAGGTAGGAAAGAACTCATCCAAATGTAAGAGTTTTAAAAAAAATTCCCATACACAAAAACCCTCATTATTATTAAATTATTCAAAAGAAAAACAACTAAAACAAATCACTACTCATTCGTGGAAAATAATTTCCCATTGAAACCATTATTGTAATCATATTCAATTGATTCCATTTATGAAAATATTCACTATTGGGAAATTAAAAGGCATAGCCACAAGATAAAGAATTAAAAATAGCCAACCAATAATTTATGCATCCACTTCCAGTTTTCTTGTAATGTCACAAAAACAAAAGGGATCTGTGAGAACCCTTGATGTACTCGAACCAAACCAAGTCCCATTTTTTTGACCAACATGGCCTCAGGTCCACAATTAACAACTCATCAAAAGGGGATCTCATCCACATCCATGACACCCCACAAGGTTTCTAACAGAACATCCATACACATCACCATAACTAAGGGAGGGAGTTTCTAGATTTAATCACACCATTCATTATGTTTTTTCATTATATTTGCTTAAACATGGTGATCACACAAGGATTCTTGTTCGTCATGCATCAATATAATAAATTGGGTTTAAAAGATTAATCAGTTTCTATATTACATCTAATAAATCACATGAATATACAAAAAATTGAGTTTTATTAGTGCTCATTGAAGGACCACCAACTGCCATAATTATTAGGGGATGCATGCCCATCCTATTCACATCATATAAAGGAAGATAAAATAATACATTAGCATCATCATCCAACAAACACCTTAATTATATTAAAAACCCATTTATTATCATCATTAGGGTTTAGTTTTATCCATACCAAATGGAACATTATCGTACCCACCCCACCTGATACACTTTATAGAGAGACGAAGGAAAACCCTACCTTGAGGATCAATGATCAAATTTTTCTTCCTCGTTCCATTAACTGGGGATTCACAAATTTCATGGGAGGAACTCCAACGACTCTATGAGTGAGTAGGAAAGGCTATATCATAGGTACAAAATAATCCTTGGGAATAGGTACTCCAACAAACAAAGGAAAAGAAAAGAGACCTGCAAAGAATAAGAATGAAACTACGTGATATAAAAGGTGAGATCCTGTAGTTACAAAATATTAAATATTGAATGGCTTTAAAGTCGGATTATGGTTCCTTCCACGTGGTTGGGAAGTTACACATGATGGAATTAAATTTTATTTAATAATTATTCTCATAGAGTTGGAGACAATGACTATGACTTAACTAGTTTTCATTAAATGGGGAAGCACAATTTAATAAGGGTGGACCTGAAAAGTACGAGAAGAATGGTAGACACTGAGGGAAAAATACACACGTTGTTATATGTTATGGGTCGTCCAGATCTTGGTGGATTTTAGATATCATTTATAGGCTTTAAATAATTTTGAATGTTGTATTGAAATACTTTTACATCAAAAGACATATTACAGTAGCGGAACTAGAAAAGTAGGAAGCTGGAAAAAGAATGGCAAGACACCATTTGGTGAGAACCTGTTGGGTGTTACCATCATGGTTCCACCATCACAGAGCCACCATAATTGTACCCTTAGTTAGTTGTAACATCACATGTGGTGCCACTTCTTTGGCGTGCGGCCATGATGGTGTGACCGCTACGTAGCAACTGTCACAGTGTCGCCGTGACCGGTGCCACTTTGTCGGTGGAACCATTCAGGGGAACCAAAATTTAGAGAAGTACTGGACCAGATGGGTATGGGCCATTACATCATATACCTGTCAAACAATTCACATCCTCATGAATGAAAACCAAAACATAAGAAAATTAAGAGGTATAGATAACCATCTCGCACGATACCTGTCATTATTAAACCTCCTTGATATATAAGAACACATCTACATCATACTAATCATCTGTAGAGGCTCTACCACTACCCTCCCTTATGTTTCCACACAAGCATGTAAAGGTCATACTTTCCAGACACATGTATCAGGGAGTCCCTTCCTCCATGAAAGCATACTACCAGCTTTCGGAGTCACTTACTCGCCCACACAGGTTTAATCACATCCACCTTAAGGAATCTCACACAGGGATCATGCCCTCCACTACACACATTCAAGACTCTTCACACACATTTAGAGAACAACGGAAACAACCCAACTGATATTTATCAAGATTAAGAATTACATCACAGTCACAAACCCAATAACACATAAAAAATTCCATATAGCTTTGGGAACTAGGTGTGCATATGTACCTTCCATTCCCAATTACTTTCCTCGAGGCTAACATGCCTCTAAAACATACAAACAAAGGGAATGGTTCTTCCACAGAGAACAATCTACTCGCAATATTTGATTCTCAATGACCACTCTACGAATGTCTTATCAACCTCAATTTCTATATTTCCCTAGTAAAGGACATGAAAATTATCGTGTAAGTACCAACAGAGTTGAGACACATGGAAGACAATGTGAACCCACAATAGTGGTAGTGGCATCACTGGGTGATAAGACACATTACTGGACCACCACTACACTTGGAAGGGTTATATGAACTTGGGATAAAGCATACCTCCCCTGTATAACCTCTATTTCCCATGAAGAGGGTAGACCTTCAAGAAAACTTGGTCCCCAACCTTGTACTCCGAGGGTATCCTCCTATGATCGTAATACACATTCTTCCGTTATTGAGCTTCCTTCATCCTCTCCCATATAATATGATCCTTCTTTTTCGTGCCAATGGTAGAGTGATTGATATTGTTGTAGGAAAACTCTACCAGAGGAATGTGTCACACCCCTTATCCCCCGAAGTCTAAATCACATGATCTTAGAATATCCTCCAACATCTAGATGGTTTGCTCTGTCATCCCATCTGTCTAGGGGAGGAATGTAGTGTTGAGGCATATCAAGGTGACAAAAGCATGTTTAAATCATTTCTAGACCGAGGAGGTAAACCATATATCCAAATCCGAGTGTGTGGACATTGGAATTCCATGAAAATGCACCACCTCGTCCACATACCTTTGTGTTAAGGCATCCACCGCACTCGATTCCTTATTTCCTAGTAATTGCGGATGTTTCTTTAGCAGGTCCACCACTACCCAGAAAGGATCATATCCTCCTTGAACCCTAGGTAGTACCATGAATAAATCCATTGAGATGTCTTACCAATTTCACTCAGGGGCTTCTAAAGGCCACATGAGACCACCCAAAACATGGTGCTTAGTCTTCACCTGCTGAAACATGAGGCACATTTCCATGGACCCTACCTCTGCCCATTTCACCACAGGACACAAAAACGAACTTCTTAAGCATTGTTACATTTTGGAAACATTAGGGTGTACCACCAAAGGTGATTTTTAGATCTCCCCATGAACTCTCTCATGAAATTCCACCATGGAGAAAAAATATCCATGAAGAAATATCCAATTTTGTTCGTATTCCAACTATCCTTCTGTAGAATTTATATGGAAAAAACAATCATGCTTCACTTCAGACTCCATGACCGCCCACTAATACTTATATAGTTGTTTAAATAGAGTGGACTATAATGTCATCTAGAACATAATAACTCTACCATCCTCCACCATTGAATCTAGGTGTTGTGAAGCCAACTATTCCATCTCCTTCCAGGAATTCGACGATTCTTGAACAATATCCTTTTATGACCTCCTACTCAAGGAATTGGACCACACGGTCCCCTTTCCTAATGATTATGATATCAAGAAATCATAGTACTAAAGAAACATCATCCAACTATGATACCATAAGTTCAGGTCTTATAGTAAGAAGATATACCTCAAGTTCTTGTGATCTGTGAAAACAATGAAGTGTTCCCTGATGAGGTAATGTTGCCACAACATTACTGCAAACAGTACTGTTTCATTTTCCAGATCATGGGTGGAATAGTTATGCTCATGGGTATGGAACTCTCGATAGCCATAAGATATCACCCTCTATAGTTGCATCAGTACACACCATAGACTTTGGCCAAAATTATCACCAAACTCCTCAAATTCCACCCCTTCTTCTGGATACCATAGCATCAGGTAACTATCCAACTACACCATTAGGAAACTAAAGGATTCCTGTCACTTATTTCTCTATAAAAAGTCTTTGTTATTCATGGTCAAGGCTTTCAAAGGTGCTGCAGCTCAGGAGAAGTAGGGAACGAATCTATGGTAGTAACCACCAAGACACAAGAAGCTACATACCTCTGCCACATTCTTGGATGATACCAAAGAAAAAACATCTTCGAACTTCAAAGGGTCTAATTCTATTTACTAACTGGAAAACACATGTCCATGGAAGTGTACCTATCTTTCCCAGAACATGAACTTAGACAACTTCATGTAGTGATGGGGTTATCGGAGGACCTCTAAAAACATCCAACAATGCTCAACATACACCTCCTCTAATCATGAGTAGATTATCTTGTCGTCAATAAACAAAACAACAAACCGGTCTAGATATTCATGAAATATGTAATTAATGAGACCCATGAACATGAATAGTGTGTTCATAATGCCTAACAGTATGACCAAAAACATAAAGTGCCCATATCTTCACTTGAAGATAGTCTCTGTGATGTCACCCTCATTAACCCTCGCCTAGTGATATCCTAAATGATGGTTAATTTTGTAGAACCATCTTTCCCTATTCAACTGATCAAAAATGACATCGATCCTTAGGAGGTGGTAACTTTTCCTGACCATCACCCGGTTCAGCCTCTGGTTTCCTATCCACATACTGAGAACAACATAATATTTATTCTTCAACAACAATAGATAACCCCATGGTGATTCACTTCATCAGAAAAAACTCTTCTTCATCAAATAGTCAATCTGAATCCATAACTACCACAACATAGAAGGTTCCATCTGATAGGGATCCATCGAAATCGGATTGGAACCAAATTGCTATTCTATCCAAAAATCCAGAGCACGTCGAGGGGGAAGAGTCACCTCCTCTTCACAGAAGACATCCAAGAACTCAATGATGATCCCAGGGAATTCCACCATCTACATATCCGCCCACTCTAATGATATCTCAGCTAACAAGGAATGAAGGATCTCCACTCACCAGCTGCCCTCATAGAAAAATAGATGTCCATAAAAATCCACACGTAATTTTCCAATATCTAAAAATGTGACCCTTATTAGGATTCAATTGATAAAAAAACACACAGTGGACATCCATTCAATGCCTAAAATGACATCATACAGCTGCATCTATAGATAATGAAGGTCCATAATGGACTGATGTGGCCCCAACCTCAGACAGAATCCCCATAAAACGTAAGACAAGATACTCTATCCTCCTACTAGTGTACTAAAAACTATGGTCATGGGAAATCTTTCGATGACTCCGCCAAGAGTATGGGATAGAATTGATTCCACCAAGGAGTGTGATGATGTTGAATCAAACTAGCCACATGGAAGAGTGAGAAACAAATTGATCTTATCTTAATAGACTTCCTCCCTTGCTGGAACAGTTGGCTCTGTGGCATGAACCTGCCCACATCCATCTCTTTTTCACCTCGCCTATCGGCCGCCTCCAAGTCAATGCCCTAGTAAAGGTCCTTGAGGAGCGACCTGATGACTGCCTCCTCTTGCAATGTCTACTATCGAAGGAGCAAGAGCTCACTGTCCCTACTACTACTGCTGAAAGAGTTTTTCTGGAAACTACTACAAATGAGGTGGGTGCTGAACTAGCCCACCCACACTATACTGCACTCAGTCCCGGTATCGATTTCGATGGTACCCCTGACTGCCACAAATCATGTATCTCAGTCTTGGGACTGCGAGAAAAGTGTGACGACCATGAGATCGATACTGAAACTACTGGTCACCTATCCCCACTATTTGAAACCATGTACCCCCTAACATGGAGGACTACTATTGAAAATCTTCCCCTTTGATAATCCTAACTAGATCCCCTCTCACGTCACACCTCCCACCGTGTGCTTCCCCTCCACCACACCATCCTTCTTATAGACTTCCATGTATGTCTGTAGTGTGAAGGGAGTAACAAATTACTAAAGAAAAGGTCAGAGTGCCTCATATAAACAACTTTCATGAGACTCCTCATCCAAAAAGAGGTTTGGAGTAAAATTATAGGTATCCTTGAAAATGTACCCCATCTCCCTCACTGACATACTCACTGATAAATAAGGAGTAGCTCTAGCCTCTTCTCAAACATTAATGTAGATGAATGGAATTCTTCCTGGAACTCCCTCTCGATGTTAGCCCCAAAAATCTCACTCTCTATCCTCTCACCATGGTAGAGCGCCCACCAATGATGAACTGCTCCCCTCATCTGACTAACTACCAAAGAAACCCAGTACTCTGTCAGAGCCTGGATCAAGCTAAAATCTATCACCAACTCCTCGGTACAAAATTCAGTCTCCATGTCTAAGAAACGACTCACTTACTTCCTGAGGGTCTGCTGCTGAAAGGCACAAAGTGACTTCATCCACTGGTTGTCCAACTCTTCTGGATCTGTACTATACTAATCATCTTGATCAACCACTTAGGACTCAATCTCCCATACTAATAGTGGTTTTCATTTGGGTTCCACCCCTGATGGTAAATAAGGAAGGAATAAGCTGAGTAGTATAGGATATTTCATTCAAATTTTTATTAAACATTTTATTTATTAAAATTCAAAGTACACTAAGAATACACAAGAATAGAAATCATTATCATGACTATAATTTTTCTATAGTCTCAACCCTGAAATCAATATAGCCTCACTTGGTCATTCGGTAGTTCCATAGTCCTTTCATCGGATCATGTGGGGCCCTAAAATTTTTTTTCTGTACCATTCATCTGTAGCCTATTTCACACACCTAGATTTCCAAACGTAATTTCCCTACCATCCCATGCAATCCGTACTGTGCCTAACCACGAGAAACGTCCAATCACTCAACCATAACCTCTAATACCATTTTGTCACGACCTTCTTTCACCATGATGATGGAAGGTAAACAAAATATACATTCCCTTCCTTCCTAATGTTGAAGGAGAGATAATTACCCCTATCTCCTTCCATCAATAGGACCCAAAGTGGCGATATTCACCAAGGTTAAATAATCAAATGTAATATGGAAGGTTTTACATTTTTTAGTTCGTAGGATCATTTGATATGACTGTAAAATCCCAAACAACATCAAAACTGGTGGTAAAAGTCACTCTGAAACCCATTCCCATATGAATGTTCAATGATAAACCCATAAAAGTACAAAAAATATCCCAAGGTAAGGTACCAAAATATAGAAAACATCTACGAAATCTGTCCTGATTCCCAATGTAGTATGGTCCCGCATGATCCATAAATTCTTCCTGGAAACCTAAAAGCAGTATTTTATTATTTGGGTGATTACAATGGTATACTCAGTAGGGAAAACCAAAACCTCTCGTTCCCAAGGGGGGAAGAATTCTAATGCCGCGTGCAGAAATGTTGATAACCAAGTCACCTAGAAATGAAACTATCCACCCATCGTCACCAACATACAGTCCCCAAACAATGAAACTCAGGTAAAACAATTTTAATAGCACATCGATGTTTGGGTACCCCCCACCACTTTCCAAATGGTTATTGAAGACATCCTACACATCATACATCCCTACACTTCATACTGTAGTTCCACTAACATAACCCACCAACTCCCACCTAGGATACAATAAATTCATGTCCACGCCCGTTGAGACCAAGGAAACCACACATATCCCCTCCCACAAACACCTATTCCACAACAATTTCTACCATGCTGGAAGACTTCTAGGCTAGAATAACTGCTACCACTCCTAAAAATAATATACTTCATCTCAAATATTCTTTGGAAACAAGCCCTACCCACACATCATGGGCCAACCCCAACTACGTACCTTGACAAAAGAATCTTGGGCTATAATGGACCTCAAGCCATCAGAGACTGCTCAAAGAGTCATAGACTACTCAGGAGAGGGAGATGGATGTTGCTAATAACCATCCTCCCCATACGTTGTTGGGAAAACACCATCCCCCGTGAAATGGGGGTGTTCATCACGATGTGATCATCTAGGGTGGGGTGGGAATAAGAAACACAAAAACAAAATTTATACACATTGGTAGGTTAGAACTCATCCCAGCCAAAGTGTTATTAAAACAAAACTTTCACAAATACCCTCATTATTAATCATTCATACAAAATAAAATCAACCACAAACATGAAAAACTAATTCCTAGATAATAATTCTCCTTTGAACCCATTCTTTGATTCATATTCATGGGATTCCATTTAAATAAATCTACACTACCAAGAAAATAACAAGAATAGACACAAGCCATGGAATGAAAAGAAAGAAAGCAGAAATTTAAAATTTCACATCATGTTCTCTTGTAATGTTAATGAAATAAAATGGATATGTGAGATCCCTCGAAGTACTACAACCAAACCAAGCCTCGTTATATAGTCCAACACCAACTCGAGTCCGAAATCAACAACTCAAAAATAAGGGATCCCATAACCATCCTTTTCATGATACAAGTCATCAAAAAGAACATACATACCCCTCACCTAAACAAATCAAGGGAGTTCTCATATTTAATCACTCCATTAATTATGATTCATCTTTATGTATGGTTAACCAGGGTGATCACAAAAGGATTCTTGTTCATTGGTCATCCAATTAATCAACTGAGTTTACATGATTAACCAGTTTGCATATTACAACCACTCAATCATAATATTATCCAAAAAATAGAGGTTCATTAGTGCATAAGGAAAAACCACCACCAACAAAAAATTTAATTAGACCCAATCCCATACAATTCATATCATATAAAGGAAGATAAAAGATTGAAACATCATCATTATCCAACACACCCCTTCAATCATAAAAATAAATGATTATCATTGTTAAGGTTTTTATTCGTCCATACCCGAAGTAACATTATCATACCCAACCCGCATTATACACAATAATGATAGATGAAGGAATACCCAACCTATACGATCAATGATCAATGTTTTCTTCCCATGGCTAATAACATGGGATGCACAAATTTTTGTTGAGGAACTCCAAGGACTCCAAGAGTGAGTAGGAAAGGCTCCCATATGGGTGCAAAAAAAGCCTAGGGAATATAGACTCCAATGTAACAATGAAAAGAAAAAGAGACCAGATGAGAAGAAGAATGAATCTCTATGCAATAAAAGTTATGATCGTGGAGTTATAGGATATGATATCTTGAACTACATTAAAGGAGGATCATGGTTTCACCACACTATTGGGCGGTTACACATGATGAAATTAATTGTTTTCTTAATAATTCTCCATGGATATGTGGAGATTATGACAATGATTTAAAGGGATTTATTGATACGAGAAAAAAATCTTGTAACTAGGTTCGAGATGAAAAGTATAGGAAAAAGGGGTGACACCAAAATTCAAAGCTAGGAATTTTTGTAAGTTAAGGGTCACACGTCTCTTAGAGTATATTTGATGATATTTATGTTTTTTAAATGAATTTGAATGATTTATTAAAATAATTTTACTTCAAATGATATGTTGTGGGAGTAGAAATGGAAAAAGTTGGATACTGAAAAAAATGGTGGGAAACCGTTTGTTGAGACATCGTAATACTGCCACCGGTTCTGTGGAACACTACAAGCAGTGCCACCACTTCAGTGTGTGACCATGACAGTGATACTACTACTGTTACACTGTCACGGTGCCACCATCATGGTGCCAGCATGACTGGTGCCACCGTGTTGGGGAAATCGTTTGACATAAGAAAAATGTGGAAAAGTAATAAAGCATCAGGGTCTGGGCCATTACATTTACATTATTAGGGTTTTAATCTGTTGTTACTATTTTAATAACTCATTATAATGGATTATTAGTAGAGTTTTATATTTATTTATTCACAAAGATATAAAAATTTCATTCTTTATTTTTAATAATAATTCGTATATTGAATATGTATTGAATTTTTTATACTCCCCTTACATATGATAAAAAAATTGACATAAAAATTCATGAGTGGGGAATGCAATTACATTTTGATGCATAAATAGGTCTAATGAGAAAAACCTAATCAGGTATTTAGAATACGAAATACATATTTTTGTATTATATATCTTTGTGTGTACTTGATTATGATATTTTTATGCAAGAAATTATTCATTCTACTTTTATGAAACTAGTTATTATTATCATGGAAATTATTTTTGTTATTATGTAATCCCTAAATATATTCCCAGTTTATGATATTAGTTATACTATATTTTGAATTATATTTTTATCTATGATATATTATTTAAGATTCTATTATTTTATGATAGATTCTGTTGTATTCATTCCCATAATGAGCATTGTAGGTGACCCTTAATTATTTTTTATTTACCAAATATCTAGGATGGGATCTACAAATGGTTTATTAGAATTAATATAGGAAATAAAAATGGTATAATGAAATTTTTTAAGTTGTTTGATATTTTTACATATGTAATTTAATAATCCCATATGTATTTAATCTACCAATACTACAAAACTAATAAATATTTTAGGATATTATCTTATGTACCATTTACTAATTTTGTAAAAAATATCAACACCATTATTATATTTGGAGTGGGGGTGTTACAGTTTGTATTATATAAGGTTTAGTAGAAACCTTAGGGAATATATTTTAAAATATATTGATTGTAAAACATAAACTTATTATATAATATAATTATTATCTTATGTTTATGATAAAGTCATAATATGGAGTAAAATTATAGATTTTGTGGTTTTATTAGAAAATATATCTCTATTTGGATACAAGATGTTGGATGTTGTTTGATACATATGCACACATGGATAAGAATTTTTAATGGGGTAAATTGGTTAATGACAAGAAAATTATTGGATAATGATGAGTGGGCCTAAGATTGCACTACTATATAATCACTTCATGAGGAAACCCTTTGGTTCATTCACATTCATATTTCTAACCGTTATGAAAAAAAAAGAAAATATTTTTATAAATTGTGGATATTCCAAAATATATGAATATTTTGATAATGATATTCACCAATGATAAATTTTCAAATTAGTTTAAGTGTTAATATATATTTATAATTATATTCAACAATTTAAAATTAAAAATATTATTATCTATTTAAATATATGAAAATCATTTTAATGGTTCATATAGGATGAAATAGATGGCATATCAAATTATGGAATCTCTGTTGAGAATTACCTCATTTTCAAGGTAATGAAACTGAATCTAGAGATGTATAAATTATAAATGTATTGGGTTACACAGCTCTAGTTGTAACTAATCAACTATCCCAAATGGAGGAACCTACTAATCCCCAAAATTTATTATTAATTTTGGACAACGTCAGGCCTCAACAACCACCATAATTAAATGGTACAACTAATACATTAGTAGCCACGTACTGTATTTTGTCACTAGATAATATATTAATTTCCTTGGGATGTATTGAAATAGTGAATTTCATCCTATTATATTATCATCATAATGGGGATTTTGATTAATGGTGTTTATTGATCCAGATCACTATGGAGTCAATGGAGATAAATAGTAAGGTATGGAATACTTTAAATGATATATTATTTTAAAAATACTATCCCCATGATAAATTATCTAATATATGAAACTAATCCATTAATCCAAAGAACATGGGGGGTTTAAATGTTTTTGATAATGATTATATACAAACATGGTTCGAAACTCATGAAACAAATTATGTATGTAATCTAAGAGGTATGATTTATCATTTATTTTTTGGAATGTAGAATAAAATTAAAATAGAATTGGTCTAAAACATATTATTAGTATATGGGTTTATATTACCCGGTTTCATCCAAAAATAGAAATATTTATCTAATTTATATGGTTTCCATGGAAAAAAAGAAAAGAAATTTGGGGATGAGAACTCTAATAGTTGAATTTCCAACATGTAATTATTGTGTAATGAAACACTTGGGAACATGATTTTTTAATATCATATTTTTCATCAAATGTGAAATGAATTTTCATTAGTCTCATGATATCCAGAGTAATAACAAATATAACAATGTTAATTTCTTCATCATCGAGGACAAGGAGAACATTCACAATGGATACGCTAGACCTTAAGGAAATTTGTTTCGAAAAGTAAAAGTGAGGGTGGACAATCATATATGATCCCTATAGGTGGGGGAGAAGTTCAAATTGATTTAGTTGATGGTATATTTAATTTAGCCAAAAATGTATAAAATTTATTGTTAGATTCTAGATCATCACACGCTTTTAAATATTTCAAGTTTTTTAGGAAAAGTAGTTATTTCCCTAGAACATTAAGAAGGGTATTTTTAATCAATGAACCTAGTTTAAATATTACTATAACAATGACATTCTAGTAAATCCCTATTATGACACAATGAATTAACATATCTATATAATTTATTATTATACATATGATTGAATTTTTAATAATCATATATATGCATTCGATTTATAATTGTAATGCAAAAAAACTATTGACGAGAGAAGATGATTGTGATTTTTGATGGTATATACAATCCCATGTCTTCAGGGGAGGGACTACATCATCGTAATCATTTATGGATCTAAATTTCATAAAACTCCACAATGAAATTAATAAGGAATAATTTTATACAAATCAATGGAATGGAAAATGTATCTATAGTGTATAGGATGAACCGATTATGAAGGAAGACATTTGTGTGTATCATAAAAATACTAGGACACCTCCCTAAGCCTGATGTTGGGTTTTCCATTAATATAATCATTATTGATGAACTTATATCTATTTCTTCCAATTGGATGGGAATAGTTACATTAGTGGAACAAAATAAACAACGTGATAAGTTTTCTGATAAGGGATTTATACAGCCGACCGTTTCACCATGGAGACACCCTAATTGTTTTATTAAATATAAATCTGGTGTTATGAGGTTTTACACTGATTATTGGGAAATAAATGTGAATAATATAATGACCAAGTATCCTTAAGTCTGTATTGATGGATATTTTGATCAAATTTAAGTTGATAAATTAATTTGGAGGATTTTTCATCATTTTGGTTATTATAAAATTAATGTTTATAAAGAGGATATTTTAGACTGGAAACATTGTTAGAGTAATAGACATTTAAAATTTAATGTTCTCAGATTTTTTATTGAACAATGCAAGCTTATTTTTTATAAAAATTATGAATATATTATTAGATGATATTCCAGATATTTTCATTGGGGAATTTATTAAAATTTTCATGATATACTCTAAAATATATGATCAGTGGAAGAGACATTTTAAAATAAATCAAAATAATCATCGATAAAAGGTGTTATATGTAATGTTTATCAAATATGAATTCTATATTTGAGAAGTATTTTTTTATTGGTCACATTTTTTCCAATGCTAGAATATTTGAGGAACATTAAATATAAATGGTAGACATGGAATGTCCAATACAAATGAATATAACTATGTTATGTAGTTTCCTCGGAATAGAGGATACAATAAGGGAATTACTCAAAAGAATTCTCAATTATCGGGCTAGTTAACCATGTTAACATGCAAAACGTTTTTCTTCATATTTTGGAATGAATATAAAAATCATTTCGAACAATCAAGGATTGTATTATTTAAATCACCAATATTGAAATTACCATCAGGTGGGGATTGATGCAATATATTTAATTAGACATTAACGAAAGAACATATATGTATCCTTATATAAGTTGATAGATATGATTCATATTCATGAATGAATTTAATAATTTATTAATATAATTATCCAACCCATTATCTTGAGTTGTTAGCTTTAATCAATACATTTATGATATAAAGGTATTACATTTTTTCTTTAAGATGTAAATATATATGGAACAAAACATATTAAAATATATATAAGTAGATAAAGGGATAAACATAAGTCAAATTATAATGCTTATAACTACTCAACGATTATCTATTCCACGCACACAACAACCATTGCATGGAAAATACGGTAACTAATTCCTTGAGTTAAAATTATTATTGATTTTTTTTTAAAATTTGAATTTCAAAAGTTCATGTATTCATGGATTTAGTAATGTAATATATTGGTATCATTAAGGAATTAAAAATATAACATCCGTTCAAATTGATTTTCAAACATTCATTACTGTAGTAGAGAAATTTTTTCCATAAATATGATAAGAATATAAAAAATAAATTAAATCTCATTATTGATGGTATGTTCTTATACTTCATCCCTGAAGAAGGTATTTTGAAATTTTGAAAGAGTCTATGTGATAAATATATTTCTATGCTATAAATATAATACCTTGATGAAGTTCGTAGCACAAATTAATATATAAACCTTATAAGAACTGAAATATATTAATATTTATAGAATTATTAATTATGTGAAAATAAGAAATGGGAAATTTAAGATTGTGTATCCTAATTTTAGGTTTTATAATTAGGTAATGGCTAATATAAAATATCCTAATTGAATCATGGAACCCCTACATTTTACTAAGTGGAAATTGGTTAATATTACTATATAATTCCTCAATATTTTGATAATTATTTATCGTAATTACAATACTATATGGGTTATTATTTATTTTATTACTATATCTACATATTTACTCACTATAAGAGAGGATATATATCTTGAACACCCTATATGGAACTATATTAATGTAGTTATGAGTCATCATGATCAAAATCACTCAATTTAATCTGATCATGATGCATGTGTTACCATGAAATTATTGATGTGTGTTAAGAAGGATATATAAATAAAGATACATCTTAGTACCAATTATTGTCCTCAAATTGATTGGAATTATAAAAGCACTATTCATGAATGGGGAGATATTTTTTTGTTAGGAACGATTGACTTTAACTGTTTTTGGAAATAGTGTTTACATTTTTATGGAATTTTAAAATAATTATAGAACCCATTAAAGCATTAATATGGAACCATATGAAGATTCATATAATAAGTGGTTATTGACACATAATGTTTAGGTTAATATTGGTAAAATAAATTTTATAGGCCCAAATGTTATTAAGAGACAAGGGTGAATGTTGATATTACTCCATATTATAATAATAATAGTGGCTTAATTTAGAAAATAAATTTATACCGATAAATGAATGAAGGATTCATAATTTCTATGGGTTGATCATATTTCCATGAATATATATCCTTATAAATGTATTATAATATTTGGGAGGAAATGAATCTAATTCCTATGTATATTTGGATTTTTTAAATTATAAAAATAATAGAAGTCGTGGTCTATCATTTGGAAATGAAATCTTGCCTCTCTAAAGTTCAGGATGTAATCAATTTATCCTTATAGAGGTAGTAAATTCCATACCCAATTCATGTCCTCAAATATAAAAAATAAAATTAGATCCGGATTTTTATGCTATAAAGTGCCCATCCCATGATTTGGCACTTGATAACAGGTGTTGAGGAATCAAACTACTTCATTATTAAATGTATGTTGAAGAAATCATATGATAGATTTATTGATGTGGTGTTATTGATAAAATACTTTGATTAACTACCTAAATCAATTCATGATTTGATTTCATTGCAATTTATAGGATTAAATTTTTAAAGGCGGGGAGAATTTATCAGTCCTGATTCATTTAGGGTAATCTTTCGTTTAATGATAAACAACAACACAATGAACATACCATTATTCTAAAAAGTGAGTAAAAACTAGACTAAAAATATTTACAAATTTAATTTTTATTATTTTAATTTATTTTTTTAATTTCACATGTCAATATTATCATAGTGTTAATTTTAATTATTTTTCCAACTAATTGATTTTTGACTAAATAGTGATAAAAATCCATTTTATAAAAATTTAATATTTTATTACATTATAATGTTTAAATAATTACATTAAGTTTTAAAAAAAAACATTTTTATGTTCCTAATATATAATTAAAGACTAATATAATTTATATAAAAATATAATTTTTGGCATTAAAATATATTCAAAACCTTTTTAAAATATAAGTAGTATTTTGGTTTACATAAAATATTTTTTAGTTTTTTCCCTTAATAAATTATATCCATGCCCTAATTGAATTCAGGTTTTCCTAAAAAAAATCTAATTTTATTTATAATACACCAAATAATTTCATTGGAATAAATAATATACCATTTTTTTTATAAAGTTATTTTCATAAATAAAATATTAATTTTTCTTAACTGTTTTTCATTTTTTCAGAAAACTTATATCAAAATTAATTTATACCAATTAAAAAAATTCATTTTTATAAATTTTATTAAATATTTTGAATTATAATAATTAGTATTTTGTAATTATTTCAACCTAATTAATGGATATAATGAAAGTAATAAAAAATGTGGTCATAGTTGGGAATAAAATTGATTAATTAGGGGTGGTAAACTATGTGATACGCATAAAAACAATAGTTATAATTATATGAATTTTAACTCCCCATGATTCCATGGTACACTTTCTTTTTAAATAATCCAATAGTGGTTGATATATGGAACACTGAGTTCAGGCACACGACAACGTACCAAACAAGACACTTAAAAATAGGTATGAATAGTTTTTAACCAAATTTTTTATTATATATATATATCCCATATAAGTTTTACATTCATCTTATGTGTTTATTTGGCATAATATAAGTACAAATTCAATTTATTGGATAAAATAAGTATTTAAAATAAAGAATATTTTCTGTATTTTAATTAAAAACCCTTTTCCAATTAAATATTTCACATTATTATATGTTAAATTTTAAAAAATTAAGTTCTTATTTAGAATATTGACATAAAAATTTAGTTTGGGTAATTTTTTTCAATTTTTTTGATAACATTCATATTTTAATGAATAGTGAATAATACTAAATTTTAATTTAAACCAAGTTTTTTAATCGAAATAATTTATATTGTTAAATTATACTTTTTATATGTTTTAAAAAATGAATAGATTTATTTATCATTTAATATACTATAGGTAGTGGGATGTAATTTTATATTTATATTGAACATAAAAACATTTCAATCATTTGACAGTTTGTACTTATTCAATAACCCCCTTTGTGGTTTCAACTAGAGGAATTAATTTCAAATTAATTTCATCCAAT
Source organism: Viscum album (assembly GCA_963277665.1). Taxonomy (NCBI): domain Eukaryota; kingdom Viridiplantae; phylum Streptophyta; class Magnoliopsida; order Santalales; family Viscaceae; genus Viscum; species Viscum album. The sequence continues at coordinate 1,728,913,862 of OY728140.1, forward strand.
TATATATTTTCAATTATATAAAATGGATTCCATATTTGGAATAAGATGTTTTAAATTCATTAAATAAGTACCTTTTTATTTTTTGACATTAAAAATGATAACTTCATTAATTATTTTTATTTACCATAGTTAAAGGGTAAATTAGGTAATTAAGGAAAAATAATAATATTATAACAATATAAAATTACCCTTACATGTGTCCTAAAACAATTAGAAAATATACATTCGACTTTGATCATCATTAGGCCGAAAAATGTTTCATTTGGGAGCACTTGGGTTGTGAAAATGACATTTTAGAATATTTTGATTAAATAATATGGAAATATTACATAAACATGTAACTTATTATAACTCAATTTTTATATAGGGTTATATAATAAATATATATAAATATAAATAGTAAATTTTAAGATACATGCATTTTCTACATCATGGTATTTTATTTATAATTTTTAGACATTGATATATATATTTTTTTTATGACACAATGATGATGCATTTATTACCTTATGAACGAATGATTCAAATAAATGAATATATAAATATTAAACAAAATGAAATTTGAAAATTTTGATTCCATTTAAGAATTTTTAAGGTTACATTGACATATGAGGGATTATTAATTCCTATTTTCTATGAAATCATTTTGTTATGACTTTTACCAAAATTAATTACTAAATATTGTCATAATTGACATAAATGAGTATAAAAAAGTACTCTTTAATTAAATGATATAAATAACCTAAAAATATAAGATTCGGTCAACTGAGTTATTTTAAGTTAAAAATATCATTAATTATCTGATTGAGGTTCTCTTGGCATTTTATAGTGTCTAAATTATCCATATTGTATTAAAATACTACAAGACACGATATGAGTTAAAGTGTTTAACTAACTATGAATCCCAAATGATAAGATTAATTTCATAAACAAGACATGCCTAAAAATAATTTTATGATAGTATTTTGACCCATTATCCTCTTATACTAGAAATATATTACTTATGATATATTTTTAAAGGAAAATCAATTTCCAATATTTTAATATTTGAAGCTTTTCCTAAAGTAACCCTCACCTATCTTATAAAAGTGAACATATCCTTCTCTTTAATTAAAACATTCAAATCCATTTGCCTCAGAAATCCCTACCCATTTCAACTCCAAAAATCACTCATATTATTATAAATTCTACACCTTGAGAAAAAATTTATATGACGGAATAATTTTGTGAAAACCTAATGAAGATAATCGAAAATAGGTACTTTCTTTATCATCTATTTTGAAGTTCTTTTCTTCTTCTACATATGTTTTCTCTATTGTTTCCAATATAAAATTATATCTCTAATACCTTAAACATGATTATATTTTATAATAGTTATGGGAAAACAATATTCTACATTTTACCAATCCTACAAAAAACAATATCACCATCCGTACGTACGTACTGCTTACCATCTCTACGCCATGGTGTAAAAAGTTTTTCATGTAGACTATATTTCAATGGGTATAATGATTAATATAATGGATTGTACTAATAAATATAACATGATAATTTTAAATGTAGATTTCACATTTTATTAAATTCCATACCATTTAATCAACAAGGAAATTATACTATCATTTGTGCGGACATATGACTTACCATCTCCACAACACGATGAGACCCATTATCCATGTTGACCATCAAAAGAATGATTATAAGAATGAATATTGTTACTAAGTATCAAATATATGACATAATAATTCAATTTATATGACATATATACATATATTCAACTCAATTACTTCAATTCAATATGATAATAAAATAAATACAATGTTCATGCATTCGTATAACCTTTCATCTCCATATATGGTGTGTTAAATCTCATTAATATATTTATTATATATATTTATATATATACTATTTATGATATATAAATCATGTTATTTAATCTGTAAGTATATAAATCATTATGGAAATAATATTATAATGAATAATAAGTCAAATGCTTACGATAAAGAAATCGACCAATTCACGAAATGATTCTTTAACATGGAAATTATTATGAAATGGTTAATATAATGTTATAAATTAATTATATAAGATATAATAAATATTATAATGATTCTAGTTTAATTTAATAATATTTCTAAAAACATTAAACCTGAGTTTCTGATATTTATGGAGAGTATAATACCTAAGGTAAGGTTTAATTCCTCAATCTCATTATTATATGAGATTGTATATTTATAAGAATTTACGGAGACATATTTATGAACCATATCCATTTTTCATAAAAATGGTTTTAAAAGGAATGTTTTATGATTTTATGTTAGGGACATTTTAACTATATCATCATTTTAAATGTTTCAAAGATTTATTTTTCCAAATCTATTTAATTTATTTCCATGTTTTCAAATTAATTTTAAAGATTTATATATATGAACTTGATTGTTTTAAAATGTTAATTCCTTTATAAAGATTCTAATTTGTATGAGACCCATTTATTAAAAAAAATATAATGAATTACTTCACATATTGTTTTAATATTAATTGATTTAATGAAAAATGTATATTTCTCTCAATGATTTTTACAGATTATTTTTAACTATGTTAACATCCTTTATTTGATATTTTTCTTGAATAATGTTGATTTATTATAATATAATATTCTATATTGTATTGATGAGTGATGATATGATTGACTATGGATGTTCTTTTTTTTAACCATTCATGTTTTATGGTTAAAGTATGAAAATTTAATATGGTACTTATAATATGGATATTTATGTTAGGTTTCATCCTTTTCATATAAAGAATACATTAGATATAGTAAGTGGTGGGCAGGGCCCAATATTTCCCCTCAATGCATCGGTAGGTCTCACGAGACGAACTACTATCATTACACAAGGCCTTACCAGAATATTTGTGTATGGTCATCGCATGTGGTCTTGATGTAGTGGTTATGGTTTTCAACATCATGTATTCCCTCTTTATGAGATTAGTTGTTGATTTTACATGTGATTATTCAACTAGTATGATATCTATGTTAATGTTTAAATGGTATTATTTGTTTTATTCTTTCAATATTAGACTAAAGATAATGTTTTTAAAGGATTATGTTTTAGATTTGGACCATTCATTAAATGTTAATTTACATTTATTAAAGCTTATGATATATATGTTTTTCCTTTACTGAGAATCTGACAATACCCTTTTCTTATGTTTTATTTTCCTTGGATGCAAAGAAATTTTTATGATTGATATGAAGGGTCAGGATAGGGGAATAATTGAATTCTCAATGGATAATTTATAATGTGTATCATGTTAAAAATTGCAATGTTAAATTCATATATGTAATATATCTTCGAAGACTGCACAACTGATCAATACTTAAGAACATGATTTCTTATAATCATTACAATGTATTATAATAGTGAACCAGCTCTGGGATTCTTGGCTTGGGCCATTACAGTTAGTATTATAATAAATATAGTATCATCCTTGGAGGTATATTTAAAAAATGATTAGGGGTCATAACAATAAGATAGAAATTAAAGATATGTATAGAAGAACTCTTTTAATTTGAGTAACGATCATGGATAACCTAGGATTTAACACAAGATGTTATAGATTCAATGTAACATCCCTTGATTATCTAGTTTTCATCAATGTGATGTATTTATCACCACATGACTTATGGTCATTGCTAACTGATGAAACGAGAATGAATTGTATTAAAATTTAGTTTTATAGAATATATTGTGAATTTTTATGACACCTAGTTATTTCATAGTATGTTACCTCATTAATGTTTTTCAATAGCTTGCGCTACATGCAACACTAAGTTTAAGAAGACCACGACAAACCACACTTGCCATTCAAAAATATTTTTTAAAGAGTAGTAACTAAAATTTGAATTTTATATACTCCATTAATTTTTAAATTCCATATAATGTGTTTCTTAGACGTAATATAAGAACACATTCAATTTTTCAGATAAAAAATGTTTTTACAAAAAATTTATATTTTATAATCATTTAATAGCAAACATTTTTTTAAATAAAAAATTTGACACATTTATATATTCATTTGACAAAATAATCATCTTCTTTAGAATTGGTACATTAAAATTTAGTTTCAATATTTTTTTCTGGTTTTTTGTTACTTTCATATTTTGATTAATAATGAAAATTACTTAGTTTTAATGGAAAACACCATTTTAATAAAAATATTTTTTACTATTATATAATACATTTTAATGGTTTTGAAATATAATTAGATTATATTTTAATCATTTAATACAATTTTGGTCATTGTATTTAATTTTACATTTAAATTGGATATAAACAAATATCAATCATTTTATAGTTTTTACATCTCAAAAAATCGATTTATGGTTTTGACTACGAGAAATCATTTTAAATCAATTAATTCAACTTAAATTTTTTTAATTTATTAAAATAGACATTAATTTTTATTTCAGAATATAATGATTATCATTGACATATTTTTTTGTATTTTTCTTATAACAATCAAATTTTGATGAATAGTGAAAACACTACGTTGTAGATAAAAAACATATTCATTTATATAGGTATTTTTAATTTATCTTAATGTAAAAATAGATTCATTATATATATATTTTTCAAATGTAATTCATTGAAGTAATTTTATAATAAGATTATATATATAGAAGTTTATTGAACTTTTTAACATTTTTTATCCACCTTCTTGGTGCATTTGAAAATTTGCATAAAATGTAATCTTACCGCTTCTGTGAATTGAATTTAAAAAATTTGAGAGATAGAGTAGACATAATTATGTAATATTTGGTTAAATAGTATTAAAATAATTTTTGTGAATAGTAAATTTTGACTTTTATTTACCACTGTTAAAAGTAAATATGTTAATTAAAGGAAAAAAAATATTATAACAATATCAAATTACCCCAACACATGTACTAATTCCTATTTGATAAGTGTTTTGTGACCAAAATCAACATTGGGACAAAAATATGTTCTTTTTTGATCCACATGGATTATATTAGGACATTTGTTATATTTTATTTAAAGAAGTGTTAAAAGTGTAAAATTGATATTTTTTTAACAAAACCATTTTGAATATAGATATATAAATAATATAAATTCTAATATAAATAAAAATTAGAAGTATAATAACATTTCCTACATTATAGTATTTTATTTATAATTTTTAGTCATTAAATAATTAGATTTATTTATGACACAATGAGGACACAATAATTACCATATTAATGAATGATTAAAATAATTGATATTGTAAATATTTAAATAAATTTAAATTCAAACTTTGGATGACATCCATGAATATTATAGTTTATCATGACATATTAGGGTTAATTAAATGTATTCTATTCGATGAAATCATATTTTTATTACATTAAAAACAACCAAATAATAAATAGTGTTAAAATTGTCATAAATGGGTTTTTAAAACAAATACTAATTTATTAAATAATATAATAGACCCAGAAATCTATTGTTCATCAAAATGGACTAAAATAATGTTATCTATTTTATTAATAGAGCACTATAGGTTCTATTTTCATTTTATATTCTGTTTAATAACCATATATTGTAAGAATACCAGAAGACATTGTCAGAGTTGAAATATTTAACTCGAGGTTAAATCTAAAGGATAAGGTTAATATGGTGACATAAACATGTATAAAACCTATTAGTTGATATGATTTCGACACATTTTCACATTTTCCTCTAAATAAATACATTTTTAGCTATTAGAAACCGAAAATTATTTGATAACATAATAATATTTCAAGCATTTCTTAAAGTGCCCCTCACATCTCTAATAAAAGGGTACTTACCCTTATCGTAAATTCAAAGCTCCAATGCCATTTTTCTTGGCCAAAATCTGCATAAATATCCACCTAAATTCCCTTAATTCAATATATTGGCTTTAATTTTATCATAAATCCCACTTATAGAGATGTTCTTTTCAAATCAAAAGGAATCTCCCGAAGAAGATGTAATTATTCAATCACCTATTTCGATTTTCTTTCCATCTTGCACTTCTACATTCATTGTTGTTTGCATACCAAAATAATAATGTCAGTACACTATAAATACTGTGATGTTATTATAAAAATGCTACAAACATATTCATTATTCTATCTATTCTAATAATTGAAATGTCAACGTACGTGTGTACATACGGGTTACCGTGTCCACATAGGGGTGTAATATGTTGTTCAACACATCATTTTTTAGATAGGTATAATAATTTGTATAATATATGTAAATAATAAATATATATTTTTAATTATTCATTATATACAATATAAAATTCCATTAAAAATAGTATCACCATTAATAGAATGATATTTTCGCTCATGCGTTCGTACGGTTTACCATCTCCACGACGCAATTAGATTAATCTTCAAAGGATAAACCTTCATGAATTTAATTATATATATATATATATATATATATATATATATTAATTATGAGTTATATAAATAATATTTACACTAGAATAATATATATTTAAGTATATAAATATATATCATTTAGTGACATCAAAACTATACGAAAATAAAATGGAAACAACGTTCATGTGTACATGAAGACTATTGTCTCCATGAACGGTGTTTCCATTTCATATATCCATCTATTAAAAATATTTATATTATGAATATATATATATATATATATATTATATATCATGTTTTATATTTTTTAAGTTTGTAAATCTTTATCTATGTGATACAATCAATAATAACTAGTTATAACATGTACCATAAAGAAAGCGATTATTAACTGAAATGTTATGTTAACATGGATGTTATTATTAAATTGTGAGAATAAAGTAATAAATGAATCATATATGATATGTTAAATATTAATATGGTTCTGGTATAATTTAATTACATATTATGGTTATAATACATGAGGTTAAATGTACCCACGACTAAAGGAAACAAAAAAGCAGGGGTTAATTCCTCAATCTCATTATTATCTGAGATTGTTTATGCGTAAGTATTTATTAGGAAATATTTATCTCCCTTCTAGATGTCTCATATAAGTTTTTTTTAAAAATGGTTATTTTTAAGGGACTCTTTAAATAAAACATCAATGTAATTGTTTTTAATATTTATTCTTCTAAATCATTCTAATTAATGTACTTTTTTTCAAAATGGTTTTAATGATTTATTTATATGGATATTTATGTTTAAAAATGATAATTTCATTATAATGATTCAAGGTGGTATGGGACACATTTATTCAAAAATATATTATAAATTAATTAATTTATAAATTGTGTGAATTTTAAATGATTTCATGAAAAATGGATATTTCTCTCAAAGAAATTTACTACCCATTTTCAACTATGTCATCATCATATACATGATATTATTCTTGATTGAGGTTGATTTTCTATAATACATCTTTCTATATTGTATTGAATGATTTCTGATATTCTTGACTGTGTATATTATATTTCTATACCATTCATGGTTAATGTAGTTATATTTATTATTTTATTTTTAATACGAACGATTATGTTTTGTTACTCCCTTTTTAAATGACGAATGAATTGGACTTATTAAGTGATAGGTGAGGCCCGCTGTAGCCCGTCGATGCATCAGTAGGTCTCATGAGCGAAAATGGTGTCTTGGAACAAGGCCTTGACAAAATATTTATTTTTTATCCGGGTACAAGGCATTTACTATGTGGTTATCATATCTGACAATATGATTTCTATCATAGTGAAATTAGTTATTGATATTACGTGTGATTATTCAACTAGTAAAATATCCATGTGAATAAGTAAGTGTAATTATTTGATTTATATTTTCCATATTCTATTGTAGTTAATGTTTAAAAGCCTTTTGATTTAGTCCTCTACATTACCTAAAATTTTTATGCTTATTTATGATAGTTTCCACTATGTTGTAATCTTTTCCAAGCATCTAAGATCAACCCTTTCATATGTTTTATTTTCCCATGATGGAATGAAGTTTATAATGATTGTTATGCAGGGTTATGTTAGGGTAATAATGGAGTTTTCAAGGGAATATTGACGTTATATTGATTTATTACAATGTTCATGTATGTAATCTATATTCGAAGACTGCTAAACTGATCAGTCCTTCTAAACATGATTCATTGTAATCAAACCAATGTATTAAAATAATGCACTGGATCCAAGAATCTAGGGTCAGGGAGTTATAGGTGCTATCATATGATGTTTAGTAATAACCTTTGATACATGATATAGAAAAAATATAATTAGATAACATTACCCTAAGATAGACTATGAGGATAATTATAGAATAAAATCCATGAAATTTGGTAATTAGATATTATGTGGGTTTTCTAAGCAATACATTCCATTATGGATACTACATGTGGATGTGGTTTTGGAACATATGTACCTAGGAGTTAAAACTCTGATAAAGAGTTTCAGGCATGACCCGAGGTATCCTAGTATATGAAAATGTGCCTCACTACAGACGTGGTTTAACACTCTCGGGGATATGATTAGGACAATTCACATTTTCTTTACAAAAAATTATTTATGAGTATATATTTCAGTAAAAAACCCATTTTTATGATTTTGATAGAAGATTTGTGAAAATCATCAATTAATGTTGATAATTTTTTTAGTTTTTGGAATATAAATTATGAAACAATATAACAAAGTGTATATATTCATATAGAAATGGTGTCATGTAGAAGTAATGATAACTCCAACAATATCCATGATTTAATGAGTAAGAAGTATCATCACTTTTAAGGTATTTAGCCACCCTTAAAAAGCGAAATAGTCTCCCACGTATTCTCATCATATGAAGATAGTGAATCATGTGTTAATAAGATAAGTAATTAATTACTTGAGTCCTATGGATTTGAAGGGAAGAAAGAGAAGAATATGATAGCATAGAAAAAGATGTATACAGAGAAAAAGGGAAATAAGGATGTTCCCACATGTGATAAATGTGGAAAGAATCACATTTGTAAATTCGTGAATAGAATGGGAGTTTATTATAAGTGTAAATAAAGACCACATGTTCGTGATTGTAATGGTATGAAAAATGATTCAACTGTACAATGCTTTATTTACAATGAGTTGTCACACTATACGAATCAATGTTCTAATAATTAGAGTTAACTCTAAATGATGTTATTTTATAATAATATTTTTATGATACTACCATAGATAAATATGAATTATTAGTGTTATTATATTGTTATTAAATAATTATGACATTTTATTTTCATATAAATGATGTACTGGTAATATGAATGAAGTAAATAAATAAGGATTGTACTGCAATATTATTTCAAATTAGATTTGAGATAGTTTGGTACTAAGAAAACTGAGTCAATGGTATGTTAAATTTTTTGGAAAATATATGGTTGAGGGAAAGAAAAACCATAAAATAGTCATGACGCTTAGGTAATTATTTTGAAATAAGAGATAATTGAGATGGAAAATGTATTTTGGATGTTATTGACTATATATGAACTAATTAATGGTTTTTTTATTCCATCATTGTTGGAGTTTAAAACAAAGATGGATTTAAGGAATATATCATGTATTATATGTTTTAAAGAACCAAAAAAGAAGAATGAATATATTCAATATGGTTTTCTGGTAAATCATTTTATTACCATGCCTTAAGATAATACACGATGAAGTTATTTACATGTATGTTATGTGACATTCCTTTTAAATTTTGGACTGTGAATTTGGACCGAAGTATTTTATATAAGACTAAAGGGTGGAATGTATAAATTTAGACATTTTATACAGTTTTTTATGGTTAAAAAACTTATTAGGATTTATTTAGGATTTTTATAAAAAGGGCAAATTGGAGATCGGGTGACAACGTGTCCCATCCAGTAAGGTTGGCTGACTTGAACCCGCAACAGATGGGCGATAATAGTGCACCACCTACCACTAGCCTATGTGATTTTCTTGTTTGTATAAATAATTTTTTTAAATGTTTTGATATATTAATTATAAATTAATTTTCTTAACCTATATATTATTAGTTAAATAAAATATTTTTTAGTTCTATTATATTTTTGAGTGAAAGATAATTTTGTGTTAGTAATTAATTAATTGAATAAACATTACATGTCAAGTAATAATTTTTTTCATTATCTATGAAAAAATAAATTCTTAAACATTAGGGAAATGATATTAAAACCAAAATATTGTTATCCTAATATGATATGTTTATAGCTTTGAGGACCTCAATTATCCATTTATTGTTTACTTGTTTTTGATTAAAGACCTCAATCACTCCAAATAAATATTTATGTTTTTCCTGAAATCAAGTGACTCTAACTTCCACTAATGTTCTCCTATTTGAAATCCTAATTTCATGGTGACTTTGTTTTTCCCATTCTCTCTTATTATGACTAAATTAATGTGACCTTATTTCTGATGTGGGATTTTCAAAAAATTATTTCCTATTTTCAACCATTAATTTTTAAAGAACAATTTCAAATTGTGTGGACACAATTTATTGAAAGAGGGATGTATATAACACCCCAATATTTCATAGTATGTTATCTCTTTATGGTAATTCAATAGCTTGCACCACACGCAACACCGAGTTCGAGTGCACCACGAATTACCATAATAGCCATTCAAAAAGTGGTTATGTTAATATCATCTAGAGTTTTTCATACTCCGTATATGTTTTACATCAATATAATTTGTTTTTTAGAAATTATATAACTATAAATTCAATTTTCCAGATAAAAGAACCATTTATTAAAAAAAATTCAATTTTACCTCCTTTTAAGGGTGAACCTTTTTGTAATCGAATATTTGAAACTTTTTTATATATAATTTTACAAAATAAAATTCTTATTTAGAAGAAGTACATAAAAATATAGTTTGGATTATTTTTTGGGGCTTTTCTGACAACGTTCATATTTTGATGAATATTGAAAAATAATGTGTTTTAATTGAAAACTACATTTTAAATGAAAATAATAATTATTATTAAACTAAATATTTGAATTATTTTCAAATATAATTAGATTATATTTGTATCATTTAATCCAATATTGGTAATTTATAGCAATTTTACATTTAAATTGGACATAATCACATACAAATCATTTGATAATATTTATTTCCCAAAACCCCACATTTTGGTTTGGAAAACTAGAATTAATTTTAAAATAATTTATTAAACTTATATGTGTTTAGTTTGGTAAAATAGACCACATTTTTTAATTCTGAATAATAATATTATCTTAGGCTGATTTTTAGGTATTTTTCTAAAAAAATTCAAATTTGATGAATAGTGAAAAACATTGTGTTTTATATAAAAATAGCTTGTTTATTTATATGTATATTTATTATTTATCATAAAGTTTAAATAGATAAATAATACATATATTATTCCAATTAATTTCCATTGAGTCATTTTATAATATGATTAAATATATAGAATTTTATTTAACTTTTTAAAGTCTTTTACCCGCCTTATACACACATTTACAAATTTGCATAAAATCTAATTTTATCACTTCTGTTGATTGAATTTCAAAAATATTAGAGACACATATGACATCTGAAAGTAAAATGTTGTTCAATATGTAGAAAATATTTTTTTTGGGAATAGTATCTTTTGAATATCATTTACCTCTATTAAATTAAAATTGGGTAATTAAATATATAAATAAGAATAAAATGATATCAAATTACACAAACACTTGCCTTATTTCTTTTCGATAATAGTTTTTCAAAAAAATAATCCTTGGTACAAAAATATAATCATTTTTTATCCACATGGATTAGATTATGACATTTATTATATTTTATTTAATTAAGTGTTAAAAGTATTAAATTCAAATTTTATTAACTAAACTATTTTTAATATATAGTAATAAATAATCTAAATTAGACTATAAATATTAATTAAGAATATAGTAATATTTCATACATCAAGGTAGTTTATTTTAAATTTCTCGACATTAAATAATTAAATTTATTTCTAACACAATGATTATAATGTAATTACCTTATTAATGAATAATTAAAATAATTGATACAATAAACCTTGAAATAAATGTGATTCTAGACATTTGTTACCATTCACAAATTTTCATGGTTAATATGACATGTTAGGGTAAATTGAATATTTTTCTAATAAATCATATTGTTATGACTTTCCCAATAACTAAATACTAAATAGTGTGAAAAATGACATAAATATGTTTTTCAAACAATGAAAATTATATTAAATTATATAATAGTCCGAAAAATATAATTTTATTACCAAAGAAATAAACAATGTTATATATGTCATTAATGAGCCTCTTTAGGTTCTCTTGGAATTTTATTGTGAGTTTATTAACCATATAGTGTAAGAATAAGAGAAGACATGGCAATAGTTAAACTATTTAACAAATTGTTAAATCTATAAGATAATGTTAATATGGTGACCTAAACTTGTCTAAAACCTATTGGATGAGAGGATTTCGACCCATGCCTACCTTATTATAGAAATAAATACATTTTGAACTATTATAAATAGAAAGTTATTTTATAATAAAATAATATTTCAAGTTTATCTTAAAGTGCCCCTCACCTATCTTAAAAAAGGGTACTTAACTTTCTCTTAAATTCCCACCTCCATAGACATTTGGCTCGGCCCAAACCTTCTCAAATATCATCCCAACTACCCTCAATTCAACCTTGAATCCTTACATTAATGTTAAATCCAACCTTTGGATCCCTTTTTTTCAAATCAAAATAAACCAGCTGATGAAGAGATAATTATTTCATCACCACATTCAATGTTCATATATTCTTCCACATTCTATTTCAATGATATTTCCACACCAAAATAATAACTCAAGAAACCAATAATTTTTATGATGGTATTATAAATATGGTAAACCATATTTATTATTCTATCCATCATATGAATGAAAATATCACCATTTGTGTGTACGTATGGCTCACCATCTCCACGTCCTGGTGTAGTTTGTTATTCAACAAATAATTATTTGAATGGCTATAATAATGAGTATAATTGATGTAAATAATAAATATAACATCATAAAGATTCATTTTTTATTATATAACATCCAATTAAACACCGTTTCACTATCAATAAAATGATAATGTCACTCGTGCATAAATACGACCTACCGTATCCACGACGCGATGAGATTCAACTTCAAACAACCACACTTAATTTTTTTTAAAATATATATATTGATTTATAATGATTTCTATGTATTATATATCATATAAAATAACATATATTTATGTAGATAAATATATTTCATTTACTTACCTCCATACTATATAAAAAGAAAACTAAAACAACATTTAGGCGTACGTGCATACTATCATCTCAATGAATGATGCTTCAGTTTTATATATCAATCTATTATACATAATTATATTCATAATATATATGATATATAAGTAATTTTTTCAATCTGTAAGTATGAAAATAATGATCTATGTGATATGATCAATAATTACAAGTTATAACACGAATGGAAAATAAAGCGATTCTTACCCGAAATTTTACTTTCACAAGGAAATTATTATCCAATGGGTATTATAAAGAAAGAATAAATCATATATGACATCATAAATGTTAATATTGTTTTGATATAATTTACTAACAGAATTTGGTAATTGTATATGAGGTTAAATGTACCCTCAACTAAAGGAAAGTACAAGGTAAGGGTTAATTCTTAAATCACATTATTATCGAAGATTTTTTATGTGTAAGTATTTACTGAGACATATTTATCATCCATTTACATGTCTCATAAAAGTGTTTTAAAAAAGCTTATTTTTACGGTGCTATTTAACTAAAACTACATTTTAATTGTTTTAAATTTTTATTCTACTAAATCTTTCCAATTAATGTCTATGATTTCGATATTGTTTTAAGGATTTATTTTTATGTACATGAATATTTTAAAAGGTTAATTCATTTCAAAATTTTCAAATCGATATCGAACACATTGAATCAAGAGTATCTTTATAATGAAATCATTTATAAATAGTGTGACTTTTAAATGATTTCATTAAAATGGAATATTTCTCGCAATGTTATTTACTAATCATTTTCAACTATTTGAACATCATTTATTGGATAGTATTCTTGATTAAGGATAATTTATTATAATTCAATTTTTCATATTGTATTGAATGAGTTATGATATGATTGACTATGGTAGTGATATTTCTATACAATTAATGGTTTATGTAATGACATTTTGTAAGTTAGATTTAATACGAATGATTATGTAATGTTTAAACCCATTCTTACGAGAAATGCGTTGGACTTTGTAAGAGATGTTAATGGACCGCTATACACCCTTGATGCATCAGTAGGTATAATGAGAAACTCTTTCTTTGACACAATGCCTAGACAAAATATTTACTTTTGTATTGGCATAAGGACTTGACTATGTAGTTATGATATCTTTCATTATGCATTCCATCATTATGAAATTATATATTTACATTACTTGCGATAAATCAACAAGTAGAATATCAATGTGAGTAAGTAAATGGCATTATTTGAGTTTTCTTTTCCATATTATGTGGATGTTTGTGTATAAACTTCTTGTGTTTTGGTCTTATACATTGGCTTAAAATATTTTGTTTATTTATGATTGTTTCCACTATATTGTAATTTTTACATAGAATCTATGCTCACACTTTTCTTATGTTTTATTTTCCTTGGATTCCAAGAAATATATTATGATTTTTATACAAAGTTATATTAGGGAAATAATGGAGTTATCTAAGGATTATTTATGATGTATCTATTTAATGTAATGTTCATGTATGTAATATATTTTCCAAGACTGGTAAACTATTAAGTCCTTCGTGACTTGATTCTTTATAATCATGCCAATGTATTAAAATAATTCACCGACCCTGTGCGTCTAGTGTCAGGGAATTTCATTTAGATAAAAATAATTGGTAATAATTGGAGAGAAATATAAGTGGATTATGCTGAATTATTTATCACAATATAGTGTTAACAATATAATAATTGATTAATTTCTTAACAAATTTCATAAGTGGAAGATGAATGTTTATAAATGTTCAAATTATATGAAGTGTAGAGGAATGATGATTCAAATTCAAACATGTCAATATAATGGGAAGTAGAACCGCATTGAATAAATAAAATAAAGGGGAAGATGTTATCTGTATTGGAAAAAGTTTTATAGAGTGACCAATTATTATGGATTTTAATGTATCATATATGGAAATAAAAAGCATTACCAAAATCATTACCCATACAAAAAAATCTACCAATAATCCAAGGAAGGAACTATTCCCAGAGAACCATTAAATTAGAGTGATTGATGTATTTATGTATTTGGATCCATTAATTATGAATAACTAAATTTTAAAAAGAGTATTTTGTTTATGTTTTTCACTAAGGATTTTAAATAATATGTTGAATAGTTATAATGGATAAGAAATTTGGTTTAAGGTTAATACTAAAGTTAGAGACAAAATGATAAAGTTTAAAATAACCCTTAATATGTTCATTATGTTAAGATAATAGTGTTTGGATAAGTATGTTTTTTATTTGAATAACTCAATTGGGTGATTATAGTTTATTGAGAACTAATTTTTTATTTTTCGACAATACGGTTATTCTATCCTAGATGATGTGTAATTTTTTTATACTCATGGAGTAATGAACATTGTTTTCAAACTGGGAAACATGCATCTTTTGAATAAGGATATCTGATAATTTAGGTTGTTACTACTTCTCAATAGAATGTATGATGGTTGTGTCCACATGTATGGAATGTGACAACCGTGAAATTACCTATGATATATGGGAGGTAAATGATAAATTTTTTTGGTTTACCTCTTTCTATTATATTGTCATTCATCTTGAGGGAATGGATCTTGATATCCAAAAATATTTTCCGAGTACTTTCTTTTTCAATGAATCATCTAGACCCTTAGATCATCACATATTTATGTCATATAGATTGTTGACATTCTTCTAATAATATTCAATATCACATTCCATCATAACGTTGTGGTTATATTTTTCTTTCATGTCCATTTTTTCTTACATGTAACACTAGTATGTGTTATTTATAGTAACCATCATACTTAACTTACATTATTTTAAAATAGAGTTCTCATTCATCCATTTTTCGATGCGGGATTTCAACAAATGTATTTTGAAAAGTTAAACCATTATTTTCGAATCCTATGTATAAAATGTGAGGATAAATTTTAATAAAGGATGGGATAATTTAACACACCAAGTTTCCATGGTACCCTTCATTTTTAAATAATTCAATAGCAGGTGATATACACATCAGGGAGTTAAAGTGCAACACGACCAATCAAAATAGATGTTTAAAAAGATGTTATAAATATTATTAAACAAATTTTGGATTATATATATACAATATAATTTTAACATCAATATTATTTTTGTATAGATATAATATAAGGAAAATTAAATTTTTTAGATAAAAGAAATCTTTTTCAAAAAATGCATTTTTTTCCTTTTATTAGAGAACCCTTTTAAATCCAATATTTGAAACAAATATATATTGAAATGGTAAAAATTAAATTCTTCTTTGGATTAGAAACATAAAATTTTACCTTAGGTGATGTTTTTGTACTTTTCGAATTACTATCATATTTTGATGAATATTGAAAAATACAAAATTTTAATTGAAAATAACCTTTTTAATAAAAATAATTTATATTTTTAAATTATACATTTGAGTTGTTACAAATGATAAATAGATTATATTTTTTTCATTTAATATAATTTGTGTCGCTAGAAGTAATTTTTCATTTCAATTGTACATAAACACATGCATATCTGTTGATAGTTTTTACTTCAAAAAACCCCGCTTTATGGTTTTGACAACCTGAATTAATTTGAAATTACTTTCTGACAATAATGATTTTTAAATTTGTAAAAAATGATTTACTATTATTAATCAGATTTTAAAAAACTATTAAATATCTACCTTTTAATTTTTGGACAATAAGAATATTAACTTAAGTAATTTTGTTATTTACCAGGGTTAAAGGGTTTATCAATTAAATAAGGTTAAAAATGATATTACAATAATATAAACAAACCAAAACATGTGTCTTAATCCTATTGAATGAGATAAATTCAAACATTTTAATCCTGATGCCAGATGTTTGGAATTTGGGAGCCACTTGGGTGTGAACATTACAATTTAGAATATTTAATCGAAAGAAAAGGGAAATATTACCAAAACATGTTTCTGTTACAAAATATATTTTAATATAGGGTTATATAATGTATCTATGAATCTATAAGTAGTAATTTGAAAACTGATAAAACTTCCTACATAATTTTATTTAATTTATAATTATTTGACATTTGGTAAATATATTAATAAAGACACAATGATGATGCATTGATTACCATATTATTGAATGGTTCAAATAATAGAATTCATAAATATTAAAATAAATGTAATTTGAACATTTTTATTCCATAGATGAATTTTATGAATATAATTTACTTATGTGAAATGAGATGATTCCTTTTTTTATTTAAGGAATCAGGTTTTCATGGCTTTAAGAAAAATCAATTACTAAATAATGTCAAAATTGACATTAATGAGTTTTTAAAACCAATACTATTTTATAAAATTATATAAAAAATCCTAAAAATATATGATTCAAAAAAATATATAGATAATATTAAAAACTCCATTAATTATCCACTTGAGGTTTGTTTGGAATTTTATAATAACTAAATTAACCATATAGTATAAAAATAAAAGATGAAACAGAAAGAGTTAAAATATTTAATTAAGTTTTATTTAAAAAATATAAGGTTAATTTGACGAAATAAACTTGTTTTGAAATATTTTCTAGAGAGAATTTTTACCCATAATCATTTATCATTTAAATAAATAGAATTGGATCTAATTGAAAATGAAAATTAATTTATAATAAATTAATATTTCAAGCTTTTCCTAAAGTTTCCCTCGCATCTCTTATAGAAGGGCACTTCTCCTTCTAAATAATTCACAATGAAAAATCCTATTGTCAAGTCCAAAACCTACCCATATTCTCTACCAACATTCCTTATATCATTTTAGAGGATACACATTGGTCAGATATCCATTCTGAGCAGTCTTTTTGAGAAAATCAAAAGAAGACAACCGAAAAGAGGTAATTGTTTTATCACCTCTTTAAATGTTTTTGTCTTATTATATTTTTAAGTTATTTATTTTTTTCATTATAAAATAATAAATCCAATATCTTACACATTCTTATATTTTTTTTTATTTTTTTATAATTATATTCCTCATTTTACCCATCGTACAAAAAAAATATCACCATGCGTTAGTACGTTCGGCTTACTGTCTCCATGTCATGTTGTAAATTGTTTTTCATGTAAAATATATTTATATGGGTATGATTATTAATATAATTAATATAAATAATAAATTTAAGATAATATTATTTCTATAAAATTAATATTGCATCCAATTATATACCATTTTACCATTAATTAAATGGTATCATTTATCGTCTGTACGTACGACTAACTGTCTCCATAACACGATGAGACTCATCTTCCTTGGTCTCCATCCATGAAGGATTATATGAAAAAATATTATTAATAATTAATAAATATAAGAAATTATAATTCTTTATAATTATTCAAATATATACACACATATATTCAATTGACATTCTTCCTTTCAATATGATTATAAAATGGAAGCAATGTTCATTTGTACGTACGACCTACCATCTCCATGAACAGTGTGTTCCATTAAATGTATCAATTTATTATATTTGTTTTTATATATAGTATATATGATATAAAAATAATTTCATTAATTATTAATGTAAGTATACCATGATATAAATAATATGATAAAGAATAATAATTAAAAACAGATGATATAGAAAGAGATTATTACATGAAATATTGTAGTAACATAGAAATTATTAATAAACATGTAATATAATTGTATACATTAATCATATATGATATGAAAAATTTTATTATGATTTTATTAGAAGATAAGAATATGTTTTAAAAAAATTTATATGATATTTAGACACTTATGATGAGTTCCACAAAAAGGTGAGGGTTAATTACTCAATGTCACTATTATCCAAGATGGTTTATGTGGAAGTATTTACTTACATATATTTATCATACATATACATGTTACCTAAAAATGTTTTCAAATGAAATCTTTTATATTTTTACAAAATGGAATCATTAACTAGATCATCATTTTAAATGTTGTAATGATTTATATTTCTAAATATATTTAATTAATATATTTTTTTCAATATAATTTTAAGGATTTAGTTATGTAGATGTAATTGTTTTAAAATGTTAATTACTTTCAAGTGTTTCAAAGTGGTACAGAACACTTTGATTAAAAAATATATTTTAAATGAATTACATTATATATTTTGTGACATTAAAATTATTTCAGGACAAAATGTATTTTTCTACCAAAGAGTTTTTCTAATTATTTTCAACTTTGTCAGCACCATTTATTGGATATTATTACTGATTAAGGTACATGCATTATAATACAATATTCAAAATTTTATAGAATATGTTATGAAATTTTAAATGTTTATGTTCAATTTGTAAACCATTCATGGTTTATGGCTAATGAATTAACCTTTGTTATACTTGTTTTAGTATGAATTTTAATGTTCTATTTAGACCCTATCATATGAATAATGAATTAGATTTAGTATGGGAAGAGTGGGGACTTCTATATCCCCTCGATGCATCAATAGTTTTCATTTGAAAAACTTGTGTATTGACACATGGCCTTGAAAAAATATTTGTGCATGTTCTTGGAATGAGGCATTGAAGTAGGGGCTAAGATATCTGGCATAATGAATTCATTTATTATGTGATTAAGTATTGATATATTATATATGATTATTCGACTATTAGAATATCCATGTGAATGTTAAAATATAATTATTTGATTTATTATCTCCATATAATGATGAATATAATGTTTTAAAGGGATTGTGATTTAGATTTGTACTATACCATAACTATTTAAGCCTATTTATGATAGCTTCTTATATATTTATCATCCTTATTGAGAATCTGATCTCACCCCATTTTTATTTTTATTTCTGTGATTAAAAAGTGTTTTATGATGGATATACATGGTTATGTTTGGGAAATAATGGATGTATCAAAGGATTATTTATGATGCGTTAAGTGTTTATATTTTAATTTAATGATCATATATGTAATCTATTTTCTATGAATGATAGACATAGTGGTCCTTTTGGCATTTATTCCTCGAATTCATGGAAATGTACTAAAATAATGCCCCGACCCTAGGCTTCTCAGATCAATAAATTTCATAAATATTATCTATTGAAGATATTTCAAAATGATTTTATCATAAACTTTAATTTATAGATATTTTGTGGAATATTCAAAATAGCACAATATTTAAATATATTCGATAATTCCATGTCTTCTCTTCCCTCACATTTAACAAATATGTGTTTACTCATAAATATATGTTATCATATTTATCTAATCCTTCATTTTTTATTTTTAGTTTTACTTATAATAAATATACTTTTTCAGCACTAAATAATTATCTATTATCATAAACATACAAAAATATTATTATTAATTTATTAAAACCAATCCCCACTCTTTCCATCTTATAAAAAATTAAACCATCATTCAGGAGTATATATGATCTACAACCTCCATGTAACAATGAAATAATTTTTAATAAATACATTACATGGATATTTATAACAATATATATAATTAAATTTATTAAATTTATTAAATTATTATGATTCTGATAATATAACATATAATTTTCCATCTAAACCTTATGCTAATTAAAAAATCATAATTTTGCAAATGCCAAAATGTGCAGTACCACCTCAACGAAATGATGGGAATAATTTTCCATTTATTTTTAAATGGGTAATTATAAATCATTAAATAATAATTATATATGATATTTATATCATGTATATATTTATGGAAATTATTGAAAAACCAACATGATAAATGGACCATTGCTACCAAACAGAGACATTCGTGAAAATTTAAAATGAAAACACTCAAATACTATATTTTTAACAAAGAATTATTATTAAATGATTATTGAAATATTATAATTGGATCATTTATGTCATTAATATGGTTTATATAGTTATGATATAGATATATAATAAATATAATTTTATTATCCGGGAATATTTTTAATTCACATCCATATTTTCATTAAAATGTTATCATGAATATTTTTAATATTCTATAATGATTAATTAATGTCATTGAATTCATTTTCTAATTTATAAAAAAACAATTATGGGAATTTTTAGTTGTTTCTAAATAAGGATATATTTATAGATGATGTGAAAAAAAATAATTCGATTAATTAATATTATAGAAATGATTTTCCAACCAAGATGAATATTATTTTAATTGAATATTACATTATATATTAAAATAGTAATTTTCAAATAATTTGTTTCCTATAAATGTCCTATTCAATTTTAGATTTTAAATAAGTGATTTAGAATGGAAAAGGGTATTTTCTCTTGATTTTTTATTGTAATATATGTAATGTATTTTCTATAATTTCCAAATTATTTGTTAGATCTTATTATTGAATAGGTGTATACTATAATGATAGCATCCATATTAATTATTATGATTTATTATGACAATGTTTCAATGTTAATCAATTTTTTAATGTATCAATTTTTTTATTCTAGTGTGTCATTAAGAATTACAATGTTTAAAATAAAAAAATTAAATTTTTTATTATTCAAACACTTTTGAGGAAAAAGTGAGAAACCAGACTTCACGACATAAACAACATATCACCATGGAACAAAAGTTTTAAGCTAAACAACACCACGCCATAACAGAAGAGCCCCAACCTAGCATCAAAGACGATAAAAAAGCTTCCTCCTGGTCCTCGCTGCCGGCAAGCTGTCCCGTGCATGAATGCACAGGCCTGGTACCGATGGCAAAGCCATACCCTCTCAAACATTCAAATCCGAGGCGAAAACCAGGAGAAACCCGTTGCTCAAAACCCCATCTGGAACAACCCCTTGTGAGACAGATGCATCAACCCAAAACCTCGAACCAACAGATACCCAAAATTTCACAATGCCAAAATTCCATTTCACTGATTCAACACATTCATCCAGCCACTGCACCATTTCCAAGCATTCAACAAAATGTCAAAAACACCAACATAGGACCTACGATGATTTTCCCACCTCAAAAGAACAATCATGGATCCAAATTGTTGTAGGCCAAACATCCCACAACAATTCCAGGTCCTGCTATCCTCTATCACCCCGCAGAACAACTCAACAGACAAGAATTTCAAGACCCAAACCATTCGAAATCGACCACGAGCGGCAAATCCAGAGATAGCAGCCAACCCAAAAGTCAGAATCAATCGCGAGCAACAATTCCACAGCAGAACCCGATCCAAAAGGCATAGCATTCCAACCAAAGCGACCAACCAAATCCTTACCCCACAACCGAAATAAACCAAAAAATACAGAAACCCCACCAAAGAGACACATCCCAAATCAAACAAAGGCACAGAATAAGAACCAAGAAGCGATACCAAATCATCAGCAACCCGAGCACCATAGAACGCCAGAAAATGACCCCATCACAAACCAGATACCATGTCCCGTCGCCACCATCCAAAACATCCTCGGAGAACACAACCGACTACCTAACGAACCCACAGCAGACGATGTTGTAACCCTCAGTCGCGAAAACAAGAACTCGGCCACGGAACCAGCTTCGTGCTGCCAGGAGAAGCCCTATCCGAAAGATGGAGTTAGGCGGGAGCAGGCCAACACCGAAGAGAAAGGCCGTGACGACCGAGTCGAAGAGGTCGCCGACGCCTCTGCGGAAGAGAAACCGCAGCCACAGTCACGCCAAGGGAACGTTGAGGAAGATAGCCGAGCCCAACCGAGGCATATGGAGGCGGCGGCGGAGCAAAACCCTAGCGGCAGCACCCCTTACGGGCTCATCCCTCCACCCATAGCAATCAATGTTTAAAATACATTGAAATGTGATTCATCACATTAAGCTGATGAAACATTATACATTGTTGGTGATAATTTGGGAATGTTATGTCCAATTTATTCATCACTAGGTCTTGTGATAAAATCTAGATTGGGTATTTAGCATATAAAATAACTATTTATATATGTTATCTTAGAACAAGGCCTTGAATCTAAGATAGTGAAGTAAAAAATTATTCATTTAGACATTATGAATCATGATATTTTTAACCATATGATTATTTATATAATTAAATCTTCTATGGATATATTTACACTTTATTATAATACTTACAAAAAATATTGAATATTTTTTATCTCTTATATTATTTTGATGATATAATTATTGTATAACAAATTATTTTCTATGATTTTACTTATTGATCATATCATATCACACATTATTATGATTTCCTTTCCTCATGATATGAACAATAGATCAATGAATTATTTTAGGAATTTAAAAAATAAAATCGTTGTTTTATCACACTAATTTGGATATTTTACTTCATGTTTTCATATTTATTTTTATAGTCCTATATATATCTAGTCCCCCAATACTAATAAAATATTTTATTCAGAAGTATGTGATCTCTCACATCTTTTCCTAGTTAATTAAATTAAACAAAAGCTTCAAGTAATTGATTTTTAGTGTTACACTGCTAAAAACAAAAAAACATTAGTCAGGATTCTCATCTAGGTGAATATCTTATAACTATTGTGTATGTTCTAGAAGTACACTAGATATTCATGATATAATTGAATTTTACATATGTTTTCATTAAGTCATAATAATTTCATTATGAATTAATTTTTTGTGATGTCGGGCTGCAACATTTTTTTAAAAATTAAAAAATGTTTTTTGTTCACATTGTTAAAGAAAACATGATTCAATCCGCATATTGGTGGGGAAAGTATACATTGAGAATACAATATCAATGTTTCTATAGAAAGATATAATATGATCTCCATGTTATACATTATCAATGAAACACTAAAGGATGAATAGTCAACAAAATATTTTCTAGTATGCTGAAATGGTACTGAAAACCTCCAATGGGTAGTCATCCTTGGTTTTCATCCATTGTCGTTCAAATATTTTTTCAATCTACTAAACCTATTATTTACGATATTCAATAAATTTTTAATTATAACCCCCCCCCCCCACAAATTAATTGTTTGATCTATGTGTTTAAATAATTTCATAGGATTTGATTTTACTACTCAGGGAGAAACCCCGTATTTATATATCAAATGATCTATCCATTTTATTTTTCGATTCACTTGTTCCTTAAAAAATCAACAAACAGAAATTGTCCATGAAATAATATATGCCATTTTTGGTGAGATTATAAAAAAATGTCATGGGCTGACCTAAAATGGTAGTCAACCTGATCCACTACTATACCTGATGTCATGGAGTTTCTTGGATCACCCAAAAATTCCACACAATACGACTCAAAACAAGGCCTCAAGTGCACCAATCTATTTAATAGTGTATAGCAATTAGGGGTTAAGGCCTAAAGATATCCAATGTAGAGGCCACACCTTCAGGTCATGGTGAAATAACCAAAGAAATAAAACAGACACATAAATATCTATAAATATAAATTTAATAATGAATAAAAAATTAACCAAAATAATTTTATAATAAATAGATTACTACCTAATGAGACATGATAATTCGTGTAATTCCCATAATTATAATTTCAGGTCATTTTATTCGATTTCGTGTGTGACATACCACACCAAATGTATAAAGGAATATAATATCATGGAGATATAAAATATATTTACTAATTTTGAAAAAATAAATCTATTTTATTCCTTCAAATGTACATAATATCGAGTTTTCGTGTGTCAAAAACAACAATGAGTTTCTTTGATGACTTGTGTTACATCCAATACAATGGTCTATGTAAAAAATATTATTAAATAACTATTATATATTGAAATGATATATAACCATGTAATTTAATTTGTGGTTAAAGATTTGATTTACTAACATTAGAACATTTAATTTTTTAAAAAATATAATATGTATTAATTGGTTACTAATTGACTAGAATTTAGTATAAAATCTAAATTAATAAAATGGAATGTTTTTATTCTCAAAAATATATTTTATTCTAATAAATTAACTTAATTAAAAATATTGAGTGAAATTAATTTAAGATATATAATAAATACCCAATAAATTAATATTAACATTCGCCCATTATATTTTATAGAAATAATATTGAAACAAACCCAATACTAGATATAAAAATATTCATTTTTTATAATGGAAGTTTCACCATCATTAATTAAAAATTTATCTTCATTCCAATTTTTGATACATTGAAAAATTTATATTCCAAAATAAAAATACTTTTAGAAATATGATCATTATAATTATTTTTTGGTTATTTTTTTGTATTTCTCAGTGGTGTTTCATTTTTGTTGATGAATATAGAAAAATATTAAATATTAAATCAATAATTCCTTTTTCGGATTATTTATTTATATGGTTAAATTATAATTTATATTGGTTTTAATGTATAATTATATCAATTTTATATCATTAAATCCATTTTTTTTCATTGGAAACAATGTTACTATAAAATTGAATATAAACACACAGAAAAAATTATAATATTTTACATACAAAACTAGCTTTGTCATCCAAACTACAAGATTAAATTTAAATTAAATTCTTTAAATTACGTGATCAGAGTTTAGACAAATGTATTCAATATTTTGAATTATATAAATATTTTATTTATTATAATTTCAAATTATTTTTGACCAAAAATATTTTTCTCTGTTATTCAAATTAGTTAGAGCTATTAATAGAAAAAAAATCATAATAATTTGGGTGGAATTCTCTTTAAAAAAAATTTAGAATGCCACCTATCTTCCACTATAAACAGAAACTCACCCCTCCCACTTCCTCACACCTCTCATGATAATGGGTGTGTATAAGATATATCAAAAAATATAATATATATCCAATCAATTTTCTTATAATCAAAAATGTGGGAATAAAACTAAAAAAGGAACCTGATTGTTTAATAAAAAAAGGAGTTATCCTAATCAGAGGTAACATCCTTCCTCAAACTCTTTTTTTATCATTTCCACCATCAAAAATTGTATTACGAAATGATTATGTAACAAAATAAGTATCTTCGATACAATGATATTATTTTATTTTAAGAGTTATACTTGTACATACACACACTTCTATCTAATGGGTAATGAACATATTATTTACGTGTACAGTGAACTAATACATCACCAAAAATGTTATTTCATTTTTTCCATTACAACCTCTCATGGTTGATAAATATTTCTGTAATTGATTATATATATTATATATGTGATATATTTAATTTAATTATTTTTCTATAATTTTTATTCAACACATACCATTGTGCATTACAATTTTTGTAAATATAACATCATTTTGGGAAGTGTGGACTACCGCCACCTCAAAGTAGTATAACTCATTCACAGTATACTAGGAAAATAAATGGATTTTATTAAAAAAAACTATGTAATATATATGAAATATATATCATAATATAATTATAATATACATATATATAATTTACTTTTCATTCAGATAATAAAAAATAAAAATGAAATTAGTGATCATGCATAGGTACGACATACCATATCGATGAACAAGGCATTCAATTTCTTATCTCAAATTTTATGATTGTATATATATATATGTGTATTCAAAATATATTATACATAAATAAGTATTAAATTTTTGTATATTATTTAATAATTATATAATTTAAAGGAAAAATATAATAATTCAAACTATACTTGAAAAACTATGAAATTAACGCACTAAAATGTGAAAATAATGAATGATTAGTAATAAATGTGTTATAAGATAATATAATAAGATAATATAAGTTATATTAAAAATTAATATTTCTCAATAATAATTCATTAACATTTTTACTAACATTATAATGGAGGACAAATGACCTTAACCTAAAAGTAAATGTAATGTAAGGTATTTTGAACTAACTTCTCACATATGTGAGATAAATGTCATATTAACCACATTATTATTTTTGTGTGGTGTATATACATATCATTTTATTATATAATGCCATTATTAATTTATTCTTCCTATTATTTTGTATTCTAATTAAAATTTTTATTATATAAAGCTATTATATTAAAGTGTTACCAAGTGGAAAAGAAATATTATATCTTGACTCATTTTCATCGGGTTAATCTTCTTCCTCATTAGTAATTTATATTATATGGTTACGTGTATAATAAATTTGAATATATATTGTTTTATTTACAATTATTTATTTTGATTTATTTTTGATATAGATAATCTAATCATTTAATTATTCTAACCTAAATGTTATAATGTCTTCCAAAGTTGCATTACAAACCGATTTTTTTGTGTTTAACACTTGAATTCCCATAATATAAAATTATTTTATAATTATATATTAAATAATTTAATTTTATTCTATTATGTTTATTCATTACCTTTATCATGTAATTGTACCATTTTACCACTCTTTTGTACTAAATTTTTTTATTAAATGTTTTTACGAAAACTCGACATCATTCCTCACATTAATGAGAGAAATTGTTTTCTTTTAAAAACATAATATTCAAAATATGATTAAAAACTATTAGATCCATTTGAAAAAAAAATTATTAAATAAAATTTTTACAATTTTATCATTTACATATTTTTTTTAAATTAGTATTATTATCTATTTATGAAAACAGTTGTTTTCTAAATATTTTACATTAATAAAGTAATAATCATTTTATCTTGTATACCATGTATCAATTTACACACCATAATTCCATTGAATCTTTATTTTAATTTTTAAAAGGTTATATTTAAAATTAAATGCTCTTTTAAATCGATATTTTTATTGAAATGTATTTTTGAATCATTTTTTGAAATTAAAAGGATATTTTCATCAAGAATATTACGAAAAAGAAATTTTATATTATTCACTTTAATCAATGAAAACAACACTCAATATTACAACACTCGATTTATGATGAATTAATATATTCCTTATTCATACTTTGGATGGTTTATAAATAATTTATCTAAAGATATTTTTAATATTCATTACCTTTATTTCATTATAATTATCCTTGAAAGATAAAATTTCCCACGACCACTCAACATCGAATTTTGTCTAAAAATCCATATAATTTATCATGAATATGATGATTTCATAAACTATATACTATTATTACATACATTCTATACATGATATTTAATTTATTAATAATGATAATATTCACATGTCTTTGTATTTTACTCAATATCGATATTTTACAAAGAACATTGTTAAATCGATGATTCGTATATGAAAAATTATTCGCATAAGAAAGACATGGTTGGGAACTGTTAGAAATATCCCCTTGATGCATATATTGTCTCATGGTATGAATTAGTTGGATGGACTAAAATAATTTGTTTTTTCCATGTATGTAATAAAAGATATTTTGTAATGTCTGGACACTAATGGTACCATGTACCTATGAAACAATGAAACCAATAATTTTGTATTTCCTTCATTTGAGATTTAGTTTTTATTCATCCATTATATTTTTCATCGTCATATCAATTAATGTATTTAATTCTAGGTTCACTAATTAAATGGTATGTGATTTAGTATTTTCCATTCCATATTAATTAAAACTTATCTAGTTATTTTAATTGAAGTTGTATTCTGTAATTACCATTCCATATTTTTTATCCAAACATTTTAATAATTATATGACATGTATGTTTAGTCATTTTACGTTCCATATTGATTAATTAATTCAAAAATTATACTTTACCCTTAATATGAATTTGATATTACCCTTATTTTGTGTCATTTCCCCTATATTCTATGAAGTGTACTAAGAATGATATGAAAGGATACTCTAGATGGAATAATGTTTTTATCATTCAATGAAAAAAAATATTTTTATTAGTGTAGTATTTTATAATAAAAGAATCATATATATATATATATATATATGTTTTTCCATGATGAAACAATTGTTCATTCCATTGGGATGCAAGTTACATCAATCTTATTACAAAGTAATTGTAGAAAAAAAAATTCTCTGGCCCATATAGGGTTGTGGTTCTACAATTTGTATTAGATAATGTTTAGTATAATCCTTGGAAACATGATTTAGGAAAACACTGATTTGGAATCACAGACTTATGATAGACATTGAGAATAATAATATAAGAAAACCTATAATATTTTTTAAATTGTAGATTATGCGGGTCTTCAAAGAAACACATCCATTCATGGATACAAAAAGTGGACATATATCTATAATAGTTGTACTTAAGGGTAACAACTCTAGTGAGGTGTGATTGTCCTGACTAGAGTGTAACCTAGTATATGAAAATAGGTCTTAAAATGTACTTTGTTTTACAATCACAAAGGATATTCTTATAATAATTCACATTTTCAGTACAGAACATTATGAGAGATTTATATAGATAATGACAATGAATGACCTAGTATATGCCAGATGTATCATCGATTGAAAATAATGTATCAACATTATGGCTTCCAAAAAATGATTAAATGATTTTTTTAATATGAAAGTTGGTTCTAAAATAATGAATTTTTAATTAGGAAATTACCTAATAAAATGGAAAAATTATATAACAAGGATGGACCTCTGTGGAAATAAATGGATGAACTACTTAGGTATTGAGGTTGTATTTAAAACAATAGTTAATATGATATTTTTTTATTAAACTTATTTTGAGGATTCAAACTATATTTATATTGAAAATAATATTAAAATGGTCATAGAAAAGGAAACAATTTATGATGGTTAAAAACCCATAAATATCTAGATAGGCCATGAGAATTGAACCCATGACCGAAGTGCGATAAGGGAATCATTCCAACCACTTACCTGCACAATGTCTTGGTTAATATTTCATTGTTCGTAGTTTAAAACATTAAGGAATAAACATTAATAATGAACAATTGGAGAAAATTTTATGGTTTACTGATTAATTTAAAACCATTATTATATATTTAAAATAGTTAGAGATAAATTTAAAGACTTGTTTTATGGGCCTTTTGATCTGTTAATATTTTATTTTACGGCTTCAGGAATCAAAATTTGACTTTTGTATATCAATTTGTTGATGTAATGAATGAATTTGAAATCTATAAATTCATAATTAATGTAGTACATTTTTTATATAAATATATCATTTGAGTATATTTAGGTGTATTCTAATGTAGTATAATAATTACACAAAATTACGAAAAAGAATAAAATAAATTTTTTCTGGCATACCATAACATTTTGAACTAAGGATTTTATAAATCATTAAATATATTTGAATTTTATGCACTCAAATTTATACTGATCATTCAATTTTTTGTTATTGGTGACCTTAGGCACCCCAATAAATATATATGCTTTTCCTCCTTATGTGAATCTCTAATTTCCACAAATTTTAACTTACTTAGAGACATAAAAATATGTTAGTCTAGGTGATATTTGTTAATAACATTATATCTTTCATAGAGTATTTTTAATGAACCTTTATCATGAATTGTTATTTAAACATGAATTCAATAGTACAAAGGTCGAGTTTATATTGTGAGGATGAAACTTATTTAACATGTGGAGAGACTATAAGGCCCCCAAATTCAAATGTAAGATCATTTTATTTGAAATAATGTAGAACACAAAATAATTTGGTGATATTAATTTAATATATATATTAGTTATTCGGTAAAATATTTTTAATAATTTTCATATAAATTTTATTGTCATCAGATATGAACGAACCCATAACTTTAAATAAAAATGATTTTTTATAAATGTTGTTTTATGACCATTAAATGGAGAACTTATTTTAAATCCAAATTTTTTAACATTAATAAATTTTAAAACTAAAAAATAAACTTCATTTTTTATATATATAAATAAGAATTCTGTTTGGTGAATTTTTGGTATTTTTCTATCAATGATTTTTGATGAATGGTAAAATATAATAAATTTTGAATCAAAATCATTTAATCTAATTTATTTATAAGGATAAATTATATTTCATCCATGGTTTTAAAATTTATTTAAATAATTTTTATATAAATTATTCAAATTATATTTATTGGAATCAATTATCCTTTTAAATTGAATATAAAACCGAGTAATATTTTGAAACATTTACATTAAAAACCCGCTTTTCAACCCATCTGGGGAATTAAATTTAAATATATTTTTTCCACTTATATAATTTAATTTTTTGAAAATTGATTCAATATTTTTTATTAATAAAAAATTTTAATTTATAATAAGCTAATTTTTTTTACTGAATAGATAAGTGAATGTGATGAAAATTTATTACGACTATTACGAGAAAACTTATCATCACAAAGGAATGGACCGTAAATATAAGAAATAAATGACCTATAAAATTTTCAAAAAGAAATTATATTTTCATATATCAAGAATATAATATCGTTGATCATATTGTTTACATTATTGGAGAAACATGACATTGGAAAAACATGGGTGGAATTCCCCTTCAAAATATTTACAAGAATGCCACTCCTCATACATTATAAAAAGGCACTAACCACTCAAACATCCTCACACCTATATATGGCATTTGATCAAACTATATTTTATGAAATAGATCCTACATATTCTTACCCTTATATTATAATTCCACCATTTGGAATTAATCCATTAATGTATTTCATTTTCTACAAACCAAAATGAGTTACTATAATAAGAGTAACATCTTCCGAAATCTCTTTTGTTTTATTTTCATTCTACACTGCTAAACACTACTTATTAGAATATTGTGAAATAATAAGATAAGTATATTGAATAAAATATTTTGTTTTTATTATATGTGCTCTACCAAAAAATAGCCAAACATACATCTATTGTGTAATAGACTTACCATTTATGTATACAACGTACTACGACATCACAAGATGATATCGTTTCGTTTTCTAATATATCACCTATCATGGTTTGGAATTATTATAGAGAAAATCCATATAATATATACATATATATAATATGTTGACATTATGCTTCTAAATATTTTATAAAACACTAACCCTTGTGATTTCTGTTCTATGTAAATACGATGACATCATTTATGGATGTGTGGACTAACACATTCTCAAAGCGATACCAGTCATTCAAACAATACATAGGACTAATAAAAGTATATATTAATAAACCTATATAATATATATGACATATATATGATACTAGATTTATAATATCCATATATAATTTAATTTTCATTATTTTAATATGAAAAGTAAAAAAATGTATCATTCATGCTACATACTGTCTACCATCATGATGAATAGTGCATTCCATTTCTTTTTTAATTTTATAATTATTTATTGTAAATATGTATATAATTAATATATGTGATATATAAATCATGGATTTTAGTTTTTATAGGAATAAAAAATTATCTAATTAACAGTAACAACAAAAAACAAGTCAAAACAAACATGAGATACTAGCCAATTAACACACGAAAGAGTTAAAATAATGAAATAATACTAAAAAATGAGTAATAATATATTATAATAATATAATATATGATATAATTAATATTAAGATTGTTCTACGATAACTTATTATAATATTTTAAACCATTACACATGAGGTTAAAGGATGATCACTTGAAATGAAACACCTGGTAACAGATTTGAATCTTAATTTTGTGATTTAGGAGATAAGTGTAATATTTACCACATTATTGTTTGGTTTAATGTATAAAATACATATTATGATATATAATATCATTTATAAAATATTATGAAATATATTTATATTTTTAGTTTTAATTATTTCTTCTAATGGGTTTTTATTTAATCATTACAAAGTGGAAAATAAATTTCATAATTCAAATTCATTTTATTGGGTTATAAAACTTCTTCATTGTCATTAATATTTTGTGATTATGTGTACAGTGGATATGATTATACAATGAAATATATCCACTTATTTATGTGAATTTATATCTTATACACATAATCTAATCAATGAATTATTCTCAAATAAATGTTAATATATTTTCAAGGGTTGCTCTATAGTATCATTATATTTTGGATAGTTTAAACATGAATTTTCATCAAGGGAAATAATATGTTTGTTTCTTATTAATTACATTAATTTTATTCTCCAATGGTTATTAATTACCCTTAATAGTAAATATTACAATTATCATACTTTTTGGTACATAAAATATTATCGAAAATGTTTTTAAGATAACCTGACATCATTTCTCTCATTTTTCGGAGAACATATTTTCTTCTAGAACCCCTGTTGTAAAAATGTGATTTCCTTGATTTTTTTACCATTCCAAAATAACATATTCAATACATTTTTACCCCATTTTACTTTTACAATTTACTTAAAATAATTTTATATTCTCTTTAAAAATAAGTCATTAGGTTATGCTTTTTTCCATAAAAATAGAATGTTATTTTCACATTTTATAGAATGTGTAGATTACACCCTATTTCATTCCATTGACTATTCATTTAATATTTATAAATATTAAATTCTATTTCAGTTTTGTGATAAAATTGCATTCAAATAAAATAATTTTGAAATTTTTTATTAAAATAAAATGGATATTTTCCTTTAGAATATTTTTTAACAGAACATTTTTAGTATTCTAATTATTTAATTAAAAAACACTCTATTTTCCTCCACAGGTGATATCATGTATTAATATCAACATTATTATTCTTCTAGATGGTTTATGAATTTTTTCCCTAAGGATAGGTTGACATTCACTACCATTATTTCATTATTACCCACTTGAAATATTCAATTTCATATAAATATTGAACAAATAAATTTCCCGTTAGTATCCATATCATGTATCATGGATATGATTATTTCCTAAAATTTGTACCATTTATACATATAGTGTGTAAATGAAGTTTTATAAATTTATTCCGTAAATTTTGATTATGACATATCATTTAGTGAATAAGGATATTTCATAAAGCGCATTGTGAAATCAGTTATTCGACATATGAGGAATTATTTGGAAATGCGCGACATGAGTGGGGTTTGGTAATAGATACCGCATTAAAGCATATATAGTCTCTAGGGATAAGTGGTCATAATAGAATAAGATAATGGGTGTTTAACTATATATGTTATCAAATGTCTTCTAAATTGTATTGATAGTAAATATACCATGTACCATCAAACAAAAAATCCAATAATTAATCATTGCACTCAATTAAGATTATGTTATTATTCATTCATGAGACATTGTGTCAACGTATCCATGGATGAATATTATTCCCACTACTTTGATAAAATGGATTGTGTTTTATTTATTTACCATAAAAATAGTGTATTCCTTATACAATTATATAAATGGAATGTGTTTTAAGTTATCACCATTATAAATTTTTGATCAATTTATTCTATTGATTATATGGAATGTGTGTTCAGTTTTTTACCTTTCTATATTAAAGATAACTTTATAATTTATTATTTCCACCACTATAAATTATCATTAATGATCATTTTACCTCACCCATATAATGTTTCCATTCCCCATGATTCTCTAAAGTGCACTAAGAAATGTATTCATGGATTATCTAGAAATAATAATGTTATTATATTCGAATAAAAAAATAATTTTATGAATATATTCTATTTTAATAAAATATTCATTTTTGTTTTTAGTTTACCATGACTACTAAACAATTTGGCCATTTGGGACATGATTTACATGTATCTTATGCCAATTTAATATTTTTGGGACACCGGATTTGATCATTCTGGGGTCAGGTTTCTATAAACGAAAACACAAAAAATGTTCAACTACTTGGTTAAGAATGTGTAAAATGTTTAACAAAAGAAAAAAATACAGGAGGATTAACTACAATATTTGGTTTGTACCACTTACATTGTCTCTATAAAAATATTAACTATTTCACAACTATCTAATACACCACATGTGTAGAAATTCCCACTCATCCAGTAAATGGCCTTTTCCTGGACCATTATGTGTCATGTTGTCAGCCGAATTTGATATATGGTCTGGAATAATTCTAATTCACCCTTTTGGTGGGGATAAATAAATCTTATAGGCCACCTGAAATGGTGGTCTTAAAATCTAATATCATAAACTATTCACAAAACATTTGATATATCTAACCTAGTTAAAAAATATAGAGTAAAGATAATAAAAAATCAAAATAAAAAATGTGTTGAACAAAAAGACAAAGAATTTGTTACAGCTAGGATTTATCAATATAGCCATAATAAAAATACTCGTTCACTCTGCTAAACCACTAGATTTATAGAATATGTATCAACCAATCATATGAAATTTTGACTATCCACTTAATTATATGTATCTCTGTGATTTCTAACACACCAACGAAATTATGAAAATTAAAATGTATCCAATCATAGAAATAAGAAAACGAACATATTTACATTGATCAAGGACTCTAGTATTACAAGATGAGAATATGAAAAGATCCTCAAGGCTGATGGAACTAGAGGACCTATCATTTCTCAGTAATACTAAATTACTACTATATCTAATATCATGTCCAATCATTTATTTATTGGTTGTAGAATTAGTCAGCATTGGAACATACATATCATAAGAAAAAATAACCCACTCTTTATGTTCCATGACACCTCATGACTATAATTCCTATATTTTCAGTGTGTACTACTCAACTAAATAGTGTAGGAACACATGGATATTGATAATTATCTGCTTATTTCTTCCTATCATAATCCTACCAATATAGTAGATCCTTTGATCAAACTCATTGTGAAAACCCAATAAATTATTATTATAATAGGTATTCCCCTAATTATAGTCCTAATAAGGTTTGTTATAAAAATTACTAGCCACCAAATAATAGGTTGTATGATGGTTGAGAAATTTAATGAAACCAATGCTGACAACAAACCCACCCTCCAAGGGTTAGTAGTTCGTGAGGATCCATTTCTTGTCCATTAAACATTTTTAATCATATAAATCATTTATAGGGAGTCCTCCTTAATAAATATAAAATGAATCCAATACCATAATAGGATTCCTCATCTCGCCTCTCTAAAAAACCAAGGCTAATAAAAAAAATTCCCATAGGGGAATTCATCAATGTACCCCTCAATCATATGAACCACTACTATATGATTTCTGGAAAAAAATAATTCCATATGACACCAAAAAACCAAATGGATCTTATATAACACTAGAATTAGAAACCATATAGTGAAACCCTGTCATGAAATTACTGAATATTATATTTTGGAATTATAAAAAAACACAAACAAAACACTTGGGATCCTCATTCTAAGTCTACCAAATAGCTGAAAACCCTTAACCATTCATCACACAATTTATGACACCTCATTTAAATTCTAGTTCAACACCATTGATGAAATTAGATAGAAACCCACCAACCACACAATTCATCACTCAAACCACCACTAAATTAACCAATCTTCCCCCAATGTCATTCAATGGGAGAAATAATTTAGAATATACTACATACAAGTTAAATTTCATATGTTTGGAGTAATGAATGTGAAACATCAACATGGAGGAAGTACAATGGGAAAACCTCATGTACATGATGTTTATCCCTAACAAGACTCTTTGTACATATACCAATTCCCAACATGACATGAACTATCTAAAGTACATCTAATTTACTAATCCATTAGAGAGTATGATCCATATGGGGTACTTGGTCGTGCACCTGACATGAGCTCTGAAATGTAACCCCAATATCTTTTAACATGGAAAAAACATAGAGTTTCATCATTTATCATACACAACCATTTGTTCCCCCAAGGGGTGTTGTAATGAGTAACCAAAATAATTACACATTGTGCATGTTCATAATATAAACACATTATGATCATGATATCCTAAATATAAACCAATTAAAACACCCTAAAACCCCCATTTTACACCTAAACTCTATAGATATTCCTACATAGACTCAGAAATTTCATAAAAGGGGTATTAAAACTAAAAGAATATTTTATATACTGATTTATGACTAAAAATGAATCAAATTATTTACTCTCTTTGTTATACACAGATATACTAGTTTGGGTTTATCACCATGCATCCACCACATCCCTATCTAGCTCCTAAAATAATGTCTGATGTGATACCATTGTCCCTCCACCATCTTCCAACATATATGACTGATAAATATACAGTGGGAGGATCCTATACGCTAAAATCCATGGGTAATGGAAAAAAATTTAATATAAAAATAGAAATAATATATAAAAATGAAAGAATAAATGAAAAAAGTACCATAATGAATGATCTTGTTTCTAAGATGAGTTTACAACATTACTTGAAAAATAATCCATCTCCTTCATAAAAACATTGTTAGAATATTAGTATAATAGCCCCTTTAGAATATATAACCATATAAACACAAATGAATTCATAAATTTTAGTTAATTACATATTAGATATTCTATTAAAATTTTAATTACATGGAATTCCATAAAAATATTTTCCTTGGGTAAAATATTTATTTAATGATTAATTTAATGGTTAGGGGAAATTTTTTTATATCTTTTGATAGGAAATATTATTATTTTACCACTGAAATAAATTAGTAAAAATTTGAATTTCTCCAAAATTTATAAACCCATTATGTTGCATATTATCACTCATGAATGGTGTTCTTAATCCCCCTGTGTTAGTAACAAGTTCTTGTATATCAAGAATATTAAAATTGGTCGGATACTATCTTCAACGTATATTAATCATATCACATACACTTTCTATGAATTATAAATTACCCATCTATATCTCAAACAACCATTCATTAAAAAATTACTTTCTATAACATTTTAACTAACAAATTGAATATTTACATTATTAGAAATAAATATCTCATTATCCAAAGCATCTGATAACATAATAATCAAATGACTGCTGACATCACTTATACAAAATAAATACAAATAATGGTACAAGATTTCATGTATAATACAGAAACATCCTAAAAATACAACCATACCAAAACCACTTCAAACTTCATCTATAAAAAATTGTTACTCACCACATCCCATACAATCAATCCATAATCCAGTTTGAACATCAACCCCAAAAGATCCCAATTCATAAGAATGTAAAATAAAACATATTTTATGTGTACAAAATATGGTGCATATAGGTTGTGATTTAAATGAACCCAATATGCTTTCATTATATAATATACTAAAATCCATTCATGTGAAATTTATTCAATTGAAGTTTGAAATATAATTATAAAAAATAGTTTCCCCATGTATAGTTATAATAAAATATCACCTAATAAATATTTTTAAAAAATATTCTCCATTATTAAATAAACAAGGTATGAATAAAGGACTATTAATAAAACGAATTGAAAACATATATGTATTATTTTTTATAATATGTATAACAATAATATCAAATACCTTTTTATGATTCTCGAATCATTTTCTAGCCCCTTACTAAAATATAAAATTCACCATACATTCAAATAACTCATTCAAAATCTATATTTTAAATAGATTCAAAAACAATGTATAACTTATGTGGAAAAAACAAACATGCACCAATATATTAATAGTAATTGAAAAATGTCTCAAGAGACAATATATGTATTTGTTTTTTATAATAAAATCAATATATAAGGGACAAATGATCATTAGTAATAAAAGAGACTCCAAGGTATTCTTTAATGGAAGAAATTAACATTGATCAAATAACTAGGATCTATACTAAATGATACATGACATGGAATATTAGACAACTCTCTCACATATTTTAATTAAAATATTTCTCATGTCCCTGAAAATCTCACTGATAAACTAACAATCAATTTTTCTGACTCGGTCTACCTGTAAAACATTCCCTATCTAGTAAAAGTATAAAATATGGTTAACATTCCTGCATATCATATATTTATATACCTCGATTTCCCATAAAATGGATCATGTAAAGGAGAAAAAATAATTAATCAATTAATTAGGGATAAAACATAAATATCACCTCATCTCCAACACTATCACAATATATAACCCCATTTTAAAAACCCACATCGAAATAATATATATACATATATATATAACATTCCCCTTGGGACCATAATATATAATTTTTAGACTAAATGAATATTTATAAAACATGGGTTTCAAATTAAATAATATAAATATAAATAAATTTATAAATCAACCTTCCATTGTAAAAAAATTAAACATTCCATTAACCATTCTTCTACTTTTAAATATTTCTCTAGAACAATCGTTTATGATAAAAAATGAAGCAAAATCTTGATACAATTTAAACTATATGTCTCCATCATTTAAATCTATATATTAAAATATATCCACTTCCAAATTATGGAATAAACTTTTAAACTATCCTTTTTAAAATTAATTCATTTATAAATCAATTAGAATATTTTTACAAATTAATTCCAATTTTACTTAATTCATTTTGGAATAAACAATTACCCTTTTCTATTCTAAACAAATTTATTATGAAATATATTTTATCCCATATAAAGTCCCAAGTATGATCGATTTCATATACTATACAAGATAAGTTTATATGAAGGAATACATGAATTATGACACTCATTATTCTCATGAAACCCATTATATATGACAAAACCCTTAAAAAATTAATCGAAGTGATAATATTGTATTGAAAAACATCTAAATACAGATATATTTACAAATAGATGTGTAATTCTTCAAAAAAAAAATTAAAAACCATTCACTCAATAAGAGACCAAATAAAAGGAAATGTACATAAACAAAAAACTCAATCCAAGATGAATGATACAAAAATGTATCAATATTATTTGAAAATATTGACCAACAATTGTGGAGACCATTATAAGAAAAATTCACCGAAATCCATCTAATGAGAACCAATAAAAAACCCAAATATTTTTCAAAATCATAAATAGGGTTTCTAGGATATGATCAAACCAAATTCATATTTCTGTAAAAAAATATGATAACAGTTTGATAAGTTGAAAACAAAATATTAACTCGAGATTATAATTTCAATATAAGGAAAATAGGCTAAAAACCTTGAAAAAGGGACGAGAGGATCAACATATCTGATATAAATGCTTGATCTAAGGAAGAGGGAAGAAATGAATATAAAAACAACTATGAATTGGTTAGAGAATTATTAGATTTTTAGGACATTTTAAAAAAACATTGGTTTGATTTATAGTTTAGTATAGAAAATTACCTAACCAGGGACTGACGGTATGGGAGACATTGTAATGAACATTCACGGAATACATGGTTTTCCTGCACTGCATACCTATACATATTCCCAAAGTTTTAAAAATAATTCAATAAACATAAATACTAAGAATAGAGAACTTGTATGGTTTTTTTAACATCATAGTAACAATGAGATAGAGGAAAAACATAAAAAATCACATATTGAAATTCCACATATTTAAAAGAATATTAATTTTCCCAATAAAATAATATCGATCAATGTGAATGGGCTCTCATAATCATTCATACAATGCCACTTCTAACACTCATAATTTCATTAATAAACATAGAAGAAGGGAATAATAAAAAATCAAAAACATCTACATAATAGGTGGTAAGGTCCTAGAGAGTTCCATAAGGATTGTTACAATAGTGAAGAAGATAAAATATACAGACCACCTTATACCCTAAATCAAGTCTTTAAGAATCCTGAAGCAACAAAATGTACAATCAAAACCAGAAGCACTAAACACAGTGCTATAGGATGTTGGTGGCCTTTTGTAGAGGTCCCTATAATTTACAATTCCTATAATGTTTAAATATATTTGATAAATATTACCATGATAGAAAACCCATCAATGAAAACATACCATCACTGAGAAACCAATGGAGACAATAATCCTCCTTAACCAACACCAATAATCTATAGTTTAACATGAGGTGTCTAAATTATGAATAACCAACATAATATCTAAAAAATAACATAGAAATTCCTCTGAATTTACAATATATCACATTATCATAAAAAACGATACCCCAATTGAAATTCATCCTTAATAAAAAATTTCATTGTCAATATCCATGGTTATGAAAAATTAATTAAATAGAAATCTAAGACCTCATACCCATGTTACTATTCCACAATGAATCCAAAAAATATCCTAACCAATAATAGCTAGTTTAAAAACCCTAATTAGTTCCACATTGGATCCTATCACCAAAAAACAAAACCATATGGATAATCATACACAACAAACTATCATAGCTCTAGA
This sequence comes from Viscum album, assembly GCA_963277665.1. Classification (NCBI taxonomy): domain Eukaryota; kingdom Viridiplantae; phylum Streptophyta; class Magnoliopsida; order Santalales; family Viscaceae; genus Viscum; species Viscum album. The sequence goes on from OY728140.1 coordinate 1,728,955,300, forward strand.
ATTATCCTGAATGGTGTTCTTAATTTCCACACCCTAATGACACTTTTACTGGTTCATTATTATTTTATTATATTTTTCCTTAATTATGAATGTTTATAGGATGTAAATTTTATTTTTTGGGATGTATTTATGGGATTCACAGTTACCACATATTTTTATAAATTTAAAATATAATGGATGATCGTCAATGAAAGTATAATTCTAGTGGTGATTGAAATATTTTTACATTGATTTTTAAACCATGCAAATAAATTGTGCTCCTTTTACAAAGTGGAATATTTAAGTATTTCTGGTTTGTTTTTAATTATAGTTTCCTCCTTCCTTATTATTTTAAAACATGACATCTAAAAAGACATAAATACTACTTTCCCTCATTTAATCTTAGATCTTGGTAATATTTCTTTATTATTATTCAACGTAAACCCTCATATTTCATCCATTTCATTTTTCTCTTATTCTCCTTTAATTTATTCAATTTTTCATCTTTATATAAATAATTTTATTTTCAGTTTGGATCAAAACACATAGTGTTGTTCTAAAAATATGTCTTTTGATGTTTAGGGAATGTTATTATTCTCATTTGTCCTTTTATACCAATATATGTCAAATGCATCATGATTATTATTGTTTAGCATTGGTCATTCAATGAAATTATATTTCCATGTCATGGGATGTTTTCATGATATTTTTAAACCTATTTTTTAACTAAAATATTATTAGAAATATTAGTAATTATAATGCTTGTTTGGTTTTTAGATGTTTTTTATTTGTATGATTAACATAATATAGGTTCTATGATATGATATATGTTATATACAACTTTATTAAACATGAGTGCACCAAATGTTTATGATAAAATCATTAAGAGGATCATTACAAATTAATTTATGATTTAACAGGGTTTATATACATCAATGTTTTTTATAATGTGATATTTAATAGATTAAATTAACTTTTAAATGGGTGATGTTTTTTATTGAATTGTATTTGTTATTCGTATCATTGTGTTTTGTTGATATTTTATAATGATTACATGAATGTTTGAATTTATTCATGTTGTACATATATAGTTCAGTTTATATAATATTAATATTAAGAAATTTTATCACTATTAATATGTTGTTATAACCTAAATTTGTTTAATTATTATTTATAACAAGACTATTTTTTAAGTGGGTTCCAAGGGTGATTTTCGAATGTTCAATGTTCATATTAAAATATATGTCCCATTTTTAGAATATGTGATGATTGTTTTCAATACACGTGCTACACCGTTGGTTTGATCCCACTATAAAAATATCTTTTTGAGATTATGATATTTGGAGATGTATTAATAATGGTTTGGTGCATTGTAATTAATAATGGGGTTTCTTATCCAAGGGATGTGGTTTGGTGGGATGAATGAAATAAATTAGGATGGATTATTTTGTGAAATTTAATTGGTAGATATTTTCTATGTGTTAAATTTTTTTTTATCATCACTTAGTTTTCTCAATGGGGAACTAAGATATTTATTTAAAAAATAAAACATTTTTTCCCCGTTGAACAACAAAAATATTTTAAAAAATAGAAAAAGACTTTTTTGGTTCCATCAGATGTTGGATAACATGATTATTAGATAATTAAAGATATCCATTGTTTCATATCTTATGGTAACCATATATGAGAGTCATCACACCCCATTATGAAGAAAAACTCCCATTGTCAACAAAAACATGAATTTTTATATGATTGGTTTTCCATATAAGAATGTACATGGATTGAATGATTGATTCGCCTGATCTACCAATGGGTGTATTCAATGATTATCATTTTATATAGATATTTATATAGGATTATTATATTCATGTCCAACCACTATAAATTATGGCATATATGACTTTAATTTGATCTTCATTTTAAAAATTTTTGATTGAATTATTTATTTTATCATGAAATTCATTCAATTACTATTCTATAATAATTTTTATTTCAGGAATTATATTTTATATTATTAATGTTGTTTTTTTGTTTCTCTTACAATACCTTATAGAAATACATTGTTTAATTTCATGTCAAAATAATTTTTTTTTATCTCTTATTTTTATATTTTTAGATGTATCTTATTCTTTTTTAATTCATATATTATGTTTCAATCCATATCCATTTAATTAATTAGTTTTTTACTATTTCATAAAATTATAATTATAATTTTTAAAGACTACATTATGTCTTAAAAACCAATTAATATCCCCGATGTGAGAAAATAATTGCCCATCATCATTAAAAAATGGATTTTAAAATTATTTCTAAGAATAAGTAATTAGTACATCATGGCTTATTTCCATTCTCATTAATTTGTAATGATTTGAGTCATGAAATGGTTTTCATTTTTTCAATCCTATAATATTATCATTCCTAACACTATATTTAAAACATGTATTTATAGATGCAATTTTCATGAAACATACTGGTAATTTATAGCTCACATCGACCGTACACACCCTAATATGTATATAGTTTTTATTTTTATGCAGAGGTGAACTAATTATAATCATTTTTGTAATGAATTCCTTATTTTACCAATTTTTTAATTTTTTGTGATTTGGATATGATTGTGGGATACATTAAATTTATTTTTTTGTGGTTTCAGTTTAAGGTATATTTTTGGATATTCAGTTATTAGAAACATCATCCCAGTTCACTCAATAGTTTTTCCTTGTAATTCTTATGTATTCTACTGCTTGTATATTAATTAATTTTAATATGATATATCATGATGGGTTGTAAATTTTTTGGAATGATTTTTATTAAAAACTAATTATTTGATATTTATGTTATCCCAACGTATAGACGAACCTTGATAGATACTTTGTTAGATTTAACATTATACTAATTCATTTATAGAGGGATAAATTTCTACTACTTTTATGTTTTTATTCACATAGAACTAGTTATTAACCCAAGATGACTGAGAACATTTCTAAGGACTTATCCTGAGATGAATTAGGTGACATATCAGTTTGACGCACTTTTATTTATGGGAAATAGTGTCATATCACTTTTTTGGTGTATAATGGTCTATTATATAGAACATATAATCCTCTAGAAACAATTTTTAGATGAAAATTATGTTCCTGATCATTAGCAATCTTAATAGATATTGATGTTTTTTGCCTACATGGGATTTCTGTCTTCAAATTTAGATTTTCTCTTAATTTATTGGAAAATAGTAGTTTAAATTGCTTTTAATTTTATGTTTATTGATGTTATATGGATTATTTTGATGGATTTGATATTTTTTCTTACAATATAGTAGTAACAATTATTGTATGATTCGATCACATGGTCAGGAAAACAGTATCGAGAATTTCTTCGATGGACTTGTAAAATTTTTAAGAGGATGTTTCATAGATAGAACACCAATCCACAAACAATGAATCCAAACCATATAGAATTAAATATTTTACATAGATTTATTTTTTCACATCTCACTCCTTCCAAAATAGGTTCAATAGTATTTAAACAAGTTTAATGTCATATAAGGGGATTATCTTTGTGATTTTATATTTTAGGATGTGATTTTAGCCGATCCTTTTTCATTTTTTTCATGATCTTATATTAAAATGATGTATTCAAATTATGGATTAATTTTTGATGGTTGGAAGTGGATTTTTATGGATTTATTTTCATATACAACAAGTTTTTATGATTCTTAAAAATGGAATTTTGATATTTATAGTAATTTTATAAAATTATAATTATATTGGAAATGAAATTACATAAGTTTTTTAATGAAAATAACTAGTTTTCAAAGGTGGGGAAATGATTTAAATTTATCCAATAGGGAAATTTTGGCTCTTACTTATGGTTTAGGGTGAAATTGTTTTCTCATGGGATGTTTAGTCGATGAAAAATGTTATTAATGAATTTATTGTTTTTTCTTATGTGGTTACCCACCTATTTAGGGACTTTATTTATGGTTTGATATTTTTTTACTACGAATTTGTTATTTTGACCTTATTATGTAAATATAATAGTTTAAATTTGTTTTATTTATAGTTGTTTCCATGTAAAGTAGTGAGTGGGTTGTGGGATGTTTGTATTGAGTTCTGTTTTCTAGCATGTTTCTTTCGATAAAATGTGATTGACCATTACAATTTTTAAATTATCGTAATCTAAAATTAATGTGGATGAATCAACTCATTTTATTAACATGATTTTTTTATAGTTTTGTATTTTTTATTATTTGGGGATCTTGAAACCTATAACTGAGTATTTTTATTGGACATGATTCTTTATTTTCTTTATTTGGCCCAATATTCATTTTCGTTTTTAGTAAGATTCTAAATTTAATGTTATTTGATAGTTATTTATCAATTTTGAGGGTTTTAGTCTTTTGTGAGGTTAGATGATGTTTTCAGAAAATAATGCTACCCTAATCTGGTTACCCAATCCATTTCAGCATATTATTTGCAAATCATTAATTGTGCGGAGACCTATATAAGTTCACATCCTTGTTGGTTTGAAATTACAGAATGATTACATTACTGTTGTGGGTGGATTATATTTCTATCACCTTCATTTTAATTTAATATATGATTCGATTATCATGGAGTAATTCATATAATTTTTTACTTGATTTAAATAATGAATTAGATGAGTTTTAATTATTCTGAACAGAAGACCGAGTCCCTTTTTGGAATTTAGAAACAATGAAATATCTTATATCACTTATCTTTTAATCATTTTACTCATATAAATCATGATCGTTATATTATTTACTCTATTTTCCATAATAAATTTATGGGAGAATAATGTTTAATTATATAGATAATTATCAGACCAAAAGGCATATTTATGTGTGTATGCTTTTTATATTTTAATTTACCATTTTTCTGAGGTTGAGGCTGAAATGTTTGATTTTGGTCCGTTTTTATAGTCACTATGATTACTTCATGATTATTTAAATTGAAGAGATAAATTGTGTAGTTTTGAGAAACATGGATTGTTGTGTAAGTTTTAGTTATTCCATATGGTTTGTTAAACCATGTTTTTAAACCATGAGAACTTCTTGAGGTAGAAAATAATTGTTACATTGGGTGGTTTTTAATGAGGGGTTCTCCCATATCTTTTCCTTAATAAACAATTATATATATATGGCCTTCAAGGGTACATTAATTCACTTATCCTTTAATATATGGTGGGTTTCTTCATAATTCATCATTTTAGTGATTAAATTCTCTTCCTTTTATTTATCATGTCATTTTATCCATCAATTTCATTATTCATTTTTGTCATCCGTTGAGTAATATACATGCTGGAAAAACCCACTATCTATTGTTTACATTAACAATGACTTTTGATGTTCATAGAATGTGAATCTTCTCATAATAAAATATCTACCTTTTTTCATTGAAGTTGAAATGATTCCCCTGGATTAAAATATATTTCTCTATAGAATTATATTTATTTTTCTATCCATGTATTCTTGATATTTATAAACATAAATTTTTAATATAATATAATTATAAATTCTAGTATTGATGAAGTCTAATTATTATTTCTTATATTGGTAGTTTTTGATTTTGATATAAATATGGATTTTTTGTGGATCTTATTCTATGTACACATAAAGTTAACTTGAGTGTACATTATGTGTCTGATAAAATTCTTAAGAGGCTCTTCTAAATAGAATTGATAATAAAATAGGGATTATAAACAAACCAATTATTTCCAAATTATTTCTTATGGGTTATTATAACTATTAAGTGAATAAGTATATCAGTTAAGTAGTTGTTTGATCGATGTCTGTTTGTTATTGGACTCATTCTATTTTTTTGATTTTTTCTAATGAATGCCTGATTATTAGATCATGTTCATGTAATATGTTTATAGATTATTTGTTACTAAAATTATATTAATAAATAATATATAACCTAATTTAATTTTTAGATACTATTTTCGTTAATTTTGATTTATAATATAATCATATTTTAAATTTATTTAAGGCCAATTTCCAAATTATCCATTTTTAAATTTATTCGGAAGGCTTATTTTGAAACTTGTGGTAAATGATTCCAAAAAATATTCTACAGACCTGGTTTGAGGCCACTCTGATAATATTTTATATTGGTTGTGTTTTTTATATGATGAAGATTAAATTTTGATGGTATTCCAATAATAAAGTTGTATTCTTATCAAATCAGTGTTTGATAGATATAAAAAATAATGATGACTCATCCAATCTCGATTACTCATGTTTCCATAGTGGTTTTTTTCAATGAAGGGTTAGACCTTATATTAGAATCTGCATGATTAATTATTTCACCTTAATTTGGTAAAACATGTAATGCCACTCTACCATGATAGAATTATTTATAAATATTTTTTTTATCAATTTTCATATTTATTAACATCAAAAAGGTAAATTTTTTCTCCATTGATAGCCGAGTTAATTATAATAAATGAATAGAACTAATGGAAGAAGTATGAAATTGGGATTCAATTTATAGGATTAATGAAAATGACTCTAATAATTCACCTTGGTAGATATTATTTCAAGTGGACATATAATGGTTATTGAGGACTCATATTCGCTTATCTAAAATTAATTTACATGCCAATTCTTCATTAATGATGTGTGAACATAAGTTTGATACTGACTTGAATCATATTTCATACACCATAGAGAGAAAATAAAATACGACAAAAAGGATTCCCAATCTTTAAAAAATTATTTTTGATAAATGGATTAATTAATCCTCAGTTAAAATCCCTCATATGTACCAAATTATTTAAATCATTTTCTAAGGAAGGGATCTGTAACACCATGGTATTATTTGAAATATTGACATTCGAATTAATTAAATATTTTATATCATTAATTTTTTATGAAATAAAGTATATTATTTATAAAGGAAACTTGTTTGTCTTGAATCATACACAACACAATGTTATTCACAGACTATACAGAATATAAATTGTATTTTTTATTACATGTAACAGAGATCTGGTTTGCATTACATATAACATTGGGTATATATGAAACATCATTTATTGGTAATTACAAAAATGTTATAGTTGTATAATATCTATTAAAATAATTAAAGGAATAATAATAACAAATTTTTTAATATTATTTATAGTATTTATATAATTTAAACATAAAAATGATAAAAATATTTAATATTTTTTATCGTCTATATATGTTTGGAATTACTATTTTGTTAAAAGAATATCTTTTTTTATCATTTAGTGTAAAATAATAAAAATAACTGTAGAGAAATTTAGAAATTTAAAATGATAAAACAAATTTCAATTTTTAATTAATACTATAAAATTTATATTATGGTTAATTTTTAGTATCTGTCTGAGAAACATCATTTTTAGAAATATAGTTAAAATTGCAGAATTTTGAATAAAAACAACTTTTTATCCAATTCATTCATATTGATAGATTATATTTCATGCATGTTTTAAACAAAAACTAGATAAACCCAACATATATTAATAAATTTTATGTAATATGAATAATTTTTATAATAAATTTATATATAAATTCCCATTTTACTTTTGAACATTTTCACATTTGAAGCCCGCTTAATTGTAACATTTGTGGGGATAGCAATAAAAATAATTTATTCATATATGAGAAGTGAATTTGAAAAAAACACACATGTTTGTCATTAATACTATATTTAAAATATAATAATATCCAATAAATTTTTTATCATGATGATGAGAGAAATTTATTAAGATTAATTACATTGATTATGGTAAGATTAAGTTTAATAAGGGGGTAAACATTAAAAATAGAGATGATAATGACTTAGAAACTTGTAAAAACCCATTTTTTGTGCATACATCTCCAATAAACCATCAAATATTATGTTTTGAATGTTTTTTGATTACTTTTAGGTACAAACACGAGTACACCGAACATGTTTTTAAAAATTCGATGTGTGTACCATCCCTTCCTTATAATCGGATACCATCTATCCCCCTTCATCATGCCAATAAAACAACATTGGTTCCACCAATCACATCCAATATCACTTCACAAAAAAACTACATTCCTCCCCAAACCATTCCATCAGTATAAATCCAACAAATAATTCTCTTTGGTGAAAAGAAAAATGAGTTACCCAAAGAAGATGTAATATAATTCCTCATGATTCTTTCCATTACATTCATTCTCCAATTCAAGTGTATTTATTTTTCAATGAAAAAATAATATGATCAATATTATAAATATATTGAGATGTTTTTATTATATTTTTTATACCATAAATAACATACACTTCTATCTAATGGGTAACGAACATACCATTCCTGTATACGACGAACTATAGCCTTAAGAAATGAAGTTGATAATTTTTCCTTTACACCATATAATTGGTGGGAATTATGATTGAATATATATTTTTATATGTTATATATGCTATATATTACGTATTTATGTTTCATTATTTATAATATGACACATAAAATCATGATTTCAATTTTATGTAAATACGATAATTTTGTTTTGGGAAGTATGGACTATCAGCTCCTGAATGCTATGTGATTTGTTCAGAATATATAAGTAATGTATTATAGATTTATTTTTTAAAGATATATGTTATATATTATATTTATTAATTTTATCAGTTTTATTATTATTATATAAATAATAATTTCATGGTTTCCATTTTGGGTAAAAGTGATAGCTTCATTTTTGGACTTGTTCACTGTCGCCTAATTAAAGCGATGGTATTCATTCCGAATTTATACAGAATATATTAATAATGGGTTAAGTAAAAATTTATGATAAATATGAAATTATTATTATTATATAATTATATTACACATATATTTAACCATATATGAAATTTACATTATTTCTATCTAAATGATACTTAAACGTAATGAACGACCATGTGTACATAAAACCAACCATCTCTAAGATAGATTTCTTCAATTTGGGGTTTTAGTTTCTTAGATATAATTATAAATAAATAAATAATGAATATATATGGTATTTATATCATATTTTACATTATATAATTCATTACATATTTCTGAGTCCAGAGATATAACTAATCAAGATGGATGCAAAAATTAAAGAAAATATTACCTGAAATGTTCCATTAGCATTGAAGAGTATATAAAATTGTAATAAAAGGTCATAAAAAATTAATATATCTAATTAGATATATAAATATAGTAATTTTATAGATTTATAATTAAATTATTGTTAATATACATTAGGATTTAATGACTACGAAGTGATTTAAGACATAATTTAAGAGAATTTCATCTCACTTTATCATTTCATGAGATTAATGCTTTATTACTCACTCTTTTATTTTTAGTTGTCTGTATAATAACATGTATTTATTTTATGATTATTATAATAAAATATATGTCTATATAAATATATTTTTTATTGTCTTCCTTTAATTTGTTTTAAGTTACCAAATCGGTAAGGTAATTTTTTCTCAAGCATCTTTCTTTGGGTCACATTCCATGTTATGGACATTTATTTTTCCATTTGGTGTATATAATTCCATTAATATGTCAATTCATGAATATAATTATTTTAATTATATTTTATGATTCATTTAATGTTATTATTTCTATTTTATTTCGTTTTAATTTTACAAAATTGGTAACGGATTATTGATTCAACCTCTCCATTTATCTATATTGTTTATGATTATTATCCCATTGATGATATATTTTTATTCATATTTAAATGATCCTCATGAGTATAAATATCCTCTACTTATTCTTTTAAATCCAAATAATAGTACCATTTTCCCACTCTCTGGTACATAATATGAATAAGATATTACTTTTAATAAATTTTGACATTACCACTATATTCATTCGAAAATTTCAGTCCATTTAAAACCATGTTTTCTAAAAAATTCCAACCCAATTATATTTATATCCAATAATCATTAAATTTTATTATTACCCCTAATTTACGCCTTTAAAGAAATTGATTTTTAATAATTAATCTTTAGGTAATTTTTTGGTATAGGAAATTTTAAAAACATTTTATAGTGAAAAGGGAAATTTTGGAATTGTATGTAAAATACCAAACACCATTCACATGAAGCTTCCTTTAGAAGATTACGGTGTAATTTTATTACAAAAACATTTCCCCTAATATTTTGTAAATTTTGTATTTTTATGTGTCTTTTAATGAAAAATGTTGTCAAAAATGATTTATATTTAAAAATTGTTTTTAATGATTTTAAAAAACAATGTTTGTATGAATTAAAATAGTTGTATTAAAATAGTAGTATTTTGTGGTATTGAATCTTCTTTTATGTCTTTTTAATTTATTTTCAATGTTAAATGATTTATAAAAAATTAAATTATTATTATATGTTATAATGAAATTTATTTCAAATGGATTTATTTTTTTCCAGAATAATTTTTTCAATGAATAATGGATAATTTAATCATGAAATGTTTTAAAATATATTTCAATATTATTCCTAATCATAGGTGACATAATTTTTATAACTCGTGAATTTCAAGGGATATTATCCAAGGTATTAATTCATAATATTTATTGAATAGTTTATTTTTAATGAAACTATTCATGTGATTATTTTTTCTCTTCCACAAGTTATATGATCTTGAAACTGACATATATTCATAGGTTATGATTTGATGAAATAATTGTGAGACATATCTATTGTCTATTGGTAATTATATGATAACATTTTTATGAAACACATTTCATTTCATTGGTAATAATATGATCATTGTTTATAATCTTATTTCACATGTATTATGTGATGTGTGTGACCTATATCTCCCTCTAGGGAATTGGGAAATAATGGATGAATTTGGAGTATAAATGTATTTCAAGGACGTAGTTTCATATTAATAAGTTTATGAGTGAACCTGATTTCATGTTCACAATGTTATGAGTGAACTATATTATGTTTTCATAATGGTATGCATGAAACTGATTTATTGCTCACAATATTATGTGTGGACCTTATTTCATACCCATATGTTTAGGCGAGTTAATGAATTCATGTCCTTAACATAATGAGTGAACCTGTTTATACATAAACATGTTCATGGTGTCCGAATTTCATGTGTATTCCACAATTAAAGGCCCTTTTCTTATGTTATGATATCATGGATTATGTTCAAAAAAATTAGGATTCATTTTCTATAAAATTCAAACATTAATTCGATGATTCTTGTCTTTTTTCTTATATATGAGTAGTTTTATCATCGACTGTTATTATTGTGATATTGTTACGTATTTAATTTACATATTGTAACTAGTCATTCAATCTCACCCATTTCTTTTGTTTCCTTTCTATTGGTTATGAAAAAATTATTTCATATAGGATTGTTAAGGGGGTGATCTTTGTGGAAATTATTAAGGATCTTTCACCAAGATAGAAGTATTTTGGTTCCAGACATTAAAAGGAACTAAACTAACAAAATATCTCTATATCTATTTTTGTAAGGTATTATATATTCATAAAATATGATTTAATTTCAATTTACGTTATTACTGGGTTGTTATGGGATAGTTTTTTATTTTTTATAATTCTTAATTGGTCTTCAATTTATAATAGATAAAAACGAATCTAGATGATAATAAATTTATCTCAATCAATATATTCAAAGAATAGGTTGATATTATGACTGATAAAGTCATTCTATAACAATAATAATAATAATGATGAATGTTATTCTCTCAATAACAACATTACTCACCCAATTAACTATTTTATTGGGAACACAATTTATGTAAAAAAATAAAACTCAAACATGATGACCTCAAAACTAAAATACCACGATCTAAATATATATAAAAAGGTAAAACTCAAAAACCCCATAAAAAATGGGTACACAAAATTTAATACATTACCTTTTTAAAAATATTTTAGTTACATTTTAAAACCTAATATAAATCTATTACAAACTCCACCATATGTTCAAAACCAAATATCCCTTGTCAAAAAATTTAATCATCTTTATAAGGATTTTAAAACAAATAATATTAGTTCAAAATACTTAGGTAAATTCATTTTAAAAGTTTATATTCAAAACAATCCATGATCATAAAAACAATTTTAAAACAAAAAACTATGTATATAGAAAAACAATCTCATAAAATCCCAAATTTAATCCTAAACCATTTTTTCTAATCTATATTCCAAATTCCAAACAAGAATATCATGTATTAAGTTCCATAATTTATCTATTATCATAACCAATAATATAATTTAAACATGAAAATACCTTATTTCTTCCCTCTCTAATGTTAAATACCATTGAAAACAATTTAAACAACAATGACGATGAAATAAAAATTCATACAGAAATGTATCACTCATTCTGGTTTGGCCCCATATTTTTTCATACATAAATGTCCTGTGAAATAGAATGTAGGAAATACTATATATCCACATATAGATTTTGTATATGGTTTTCCCAACAATTGAGGGTAATTTTGTGTCATTGTTTATTCCTGTATTTGCATCTTAAAAATAGTAAAATATAAACAATGATCCATAAGACATTTGTCTATAATAAAATTACAATAAAAAAATTAAAAATAAATGGAAAAAAATACAAAAAATAACATCTGAAATACCCCTTGTAAAACTAGTTTCATCTTAATTGGTATAAATATTGAACTAACTCATGTTGTGTATCATACGTATCAACTAGTCCATGGTTGTAATTAATACACACTAGGGGGTGATTTGAGCCTTCAACATAGAATAACCTTGTCACATAATCATCCAAGAATGATAAGAGGACCCATTTATATATATGATTCCCATGAAAAATAAAAATAGTTTTACTAACAAAAAACATCAAACTGGACATATGCAATATTAGAAAAAAAACAACCTACAATTAAAAGCATAATAATGACAAATATGAAACTATAACCAACCTCCCATATAGAAATTAATATAAATGAAATATCTGGGTTATAATGTTCCGTACATAAACATGTCAAATATTAATCCAAACCCTAACTACATACAAACATTGCACCGTGACCCAAATTTATACCCCATAATTATTGTCTTCCTTAAACGTAATGATTTAAATACATTAGTCTATATCATTTGAACATAAAATAAAAAATTTATGTTGTATACGCTTATTAGAGTTTTATTGATGTGGGCTATATTTTCTCATTAGGTTTGGACCAATGACTTATAAATCCCTTTCTAGATGATTTTTTTAAATAATAATTTGATTTAATCATATAATTTTATTTTTCACATATCTTTATAATAAATAAAATATTATTATAAATTTTTTTTATTAAGGATCCCTCTATTCAATTGAAAATGGTGAAATCAATGGTATTGAATAAAATATTTCAAAATCGAGGAAGTATGATCCAATTCCAAATTTAAGATGAAAAGTCCAAATCCATTATTTCCACCCAAAAAACATATTGTTGGACCCTATTTTTAAAATCTTCACCATATTTCATTCAAATAAATGTTTTTAAACTAGTTTAGAATATCGTTTGAAAATAAACAATCTATACTAAAATGGAAGAGGAACAAAAATAAGAACCATGACAACAAAATTTCCATGAAGAGGATATAAGAGTCAATTGATGTAGTGGTGATGTATAACCATATCATTTTCTAGTGGATAACGATCATGAATAAGGAAAGGAAGCTTATACTATCCTTAATAGAATATAATAATCCTATAAAACTCCCTATTCTCAAAATATAATAACACTGGTCTGGGTAAACATTACTAATATCAAGAAAAAATGTGCCTAATTATATTATAGTTCTCTCTCGATGTCACATGGTACTAATAAATCCAATTTCCCAACTAAACAGAATATGGAAAATTTCCATAACCATCTCATAATGTACATTAAGCCTATAAGTTATTCATAAGATCAGTTTAGATAGATATAATTCCCATGAAAATAATTAAATTTAGTTATGAAAATTGAATAATTAAATATAATAATAAACATAAATATCATCTCTCCAATAATTTCATCATAGAAAAAAACCACTTTCACAAAATCTATATCCCAATATTTATATATGCACAAATAACTTTCCATGGAGTCACACTATAAAATAATTAGACAATATCATAGTGTATAAAACATGGGTTTAATTTTAAATAAATCAAATATTTATAATGATGTAAATTGATGATTATTTCCAATAGAATATTGGGGTGTCATTCTATTTTCCACTATTATTAAGTAATACTCTAGAATTATCTATAAATAAATAAAAAATAAAAATTATTAGTGACAAAAAAATTTACAGAAGCAGTTTCATTTAAAATCATTTAAAAATATAACTACAAAATTATGCTATTATATTCTGTAAAAACTTTAATGAAATACATAAAAATATAGAATAAAATTTTAAAAAGTTACTATTTTATTTAAATAATATTATAATCTATGTCATTTTTTGTTGAAAGGATTTAAAAACTGAATCCTAGAAGAATAAATATGATTCCTGGAAATAATGAATTAAATTTGAAGAAGAAAAATCAAATTAATGTTGGTAATGTATGTGGAATTATAATTCATTATCCTCCTTCTATCATGAATGAAATTATATCTAGGGGAAGTGTTTCAGATGGAATCATTAAAAATGAAAAAAAATAGTTTTGGGGATACGTTTTAATATGATTCCCAAAACAAAGGATTTTTTTTGTGGTGTGAGGTAGTGCATACCACCACTATAAATGAAATTCATCTTCAGTGTAGAGTGGTGACTCACATACATGGAAAATTACATTTTATTTTATTTTTGAGTTGGTATTATCATCTCCCTTTCAGGAAAAATTCAATTGCAGTGGAGGGATTTTACTATTAACAAACCAAAAATATGTATTTTTTACAGGGTTTTAGCCTTATACAACACAGGTTATCAATAAAATGGTTATTTAAGTACCTTATAAATACAAAATGTCTTGAAAATAAAGAAATATATATAGAAATATATATATATATAGAAAAACATGCTCTATATGAGAGACGTAGGAGAGGGATATATGCCATCGAATGACTATGTGAGAGAATTATATTTCATAAAGTATTAAAATTAACACATAATCATGTGGGATGGGATAATTCATAAAATAAATCCATAGATAATAGATTCCAACCACAATAATACATCAATCACATGAAAAGGAACCAACATGTAATCCAAAAAGGTAAACCCCTTTTACAACCACTAAGGATGTTGAATAAATCAGCCTATGTATAAATGCCCAATGCGATTCCACAAAATGAATGATGAATAAAAATATATAGAATGTGTTTTTATATTATAAAAAAATGTGGAATGGGTTATATTGTAGTATTTTCACATCATTCTCTTACTACTCTCCTTTCACGTAGTGTTTAACATCATTTTATCCCCTTTATGAAAATTCCAAATGGTTCACCCAAACAAGTCTAAGGACCGAGGATGTTAATATCAAAACCTCTGAAAAAACCTCCACACCATAGTGATCAAGGAATGAGAAATTCCATCGCTCTTTCCATTCGAACACACAATCCTATGGTAATCTGTGAAACTGCACATTTAGCATGCCTAGTAGTTAGGGTATTCATATACTAAATAATGGTTACTCTTTCTAATGTGGACCCTATCCCTAGGTGTAGTTAATCTGGTTTAAGAAGTAACTTACATCCCCACATGCTACCAGAAATTAGAAGTTAATCATGTGGGTTTTTGTATACATTATATAAAAAATCCCCATGGGTGTGGTTCATAAAGATAAATAAGGATGAAAATGTGTAAACCCTACCTTTTGTTCGCATATATCCCAACATAGCCTGTAATGACCAAATAGTGAGTGTGGATCTATATATATATTCCTTATGGAGTAAGAACCTAGCCTTTATTGTAATACATATACAACCTTCATTATCCCTAACCCTAACTACCAGTGGATGAGGAAGGAAATATCCACTGGGAATGCAGCTCATTTATATGTCCCCTCCTTAAATAGATTGTGTAATGTATAAGATATTCCACTTTATCTTGTTTATCACTTAGATTATGACTCATTTTGGCTTAGAGGTTGATGGTGATCATATAACTAGAATAATTAGATGAACTTGGGGATTATCCTCATGTGTAATCCCCAACATAAAGAACTAAATTTCATTTGATTACTATACTCCTTAGATATTAAGAGACCCTCCGTGATATGGAAACCCTACATCATCTTTTCTGGTATATATTTCAAGTAAAATAACCCACACCTTGGGGGCCATATTTCTCGGTGGCCTTCATTATCTCATCGACATGAACCCATATCCCGGATGGGAGCCAAAATTACGAGGCCATATTTCATTCAAGGGAAATGCATTCCCGTCATTGCATATTTATAGTGGGATCATCCATGAAGGGACATTCATGCACGAGTCACATTCCAATCATGACAAGAAATATTTCTTATTGATTTTTCTTCCACAATTCAATATACTATATAGTTTTTTCCCTATCACATGTACTTTATAATAATGAATTTTCCCTTTTAGTGGCACCAAACTACTTGGATATGATTCAAATTACAGTGAAATATTGGAATCAATTCTCGTGGAACCAATCCTGATTTCAAAACCTTAACCACCTCCATGAATGGAATCAAATTCCTAAGTGAAAAATTATGTTGATTTAAATCAAAACTAATCAATATATAGAATTATAATTTAGCTAAAAACATTATGGATAATCTATGATACATAATGAGGTATCCTTCAACCGAGAAACTCAACTACATATAGATGGTTCTGTTGATGGAAATCCTTTCATACATACATATGATTACTACTCTATGTATGTGAGATTAGTATCAAATATAAAGTGTGGATAACTTTATTTTAATATTTTATATGGAACTCTTGAATATGATTAAAATATACAAGAGGGTCATGGGTTGGGAAATATTCCCCATAAAATGGTACAATGACCCAACTTCCCACGATGTTAACCAACACAAGTATGTAAGAATCACTAAAAACTGAATGGTCACCTACATTTGGATATTGGTCCAGAGCAACGATCCATGAAATGTTGGGTGTTTGTAGTTCCATCCATAAAACCCATTATAAACTAAGATGCATGGAGGTGTTAAAACAAAAATGGATAAACCAACATTGATAATATTGAAAATATAATCAACCTCCCATAATCAATAAATATTATTTAATTTCATTATAATCAAAAAATGAGAACCCAAAAAAATCCTTCATTGACAAAAACAGATGTGTTACCTATGTGTCATCACAATTCATTCCCAAAAGAAATTTAAGTGGGAAAACAGGGATTATTAAAAATTACCAATCACCATGAATGTATCAACTTGTGATTCTACTTTTATGAGTTTCATTATTTGTGAAGTTTTACTTGACTCTAAGACATAAATATAAAATACCTTTTATCCATATATGGAATCCTACATATTAAAATATACTAATTCATTTATAGTTTCATGTTCCATGTCCTCTTCAATTTAGCGGATACTTGCAACTACTCAATACCTTGTGAAAAATAAATTAATCTAAAAGTACCAACTAAATGGAATGATCCCAACATTATAAGGTTCATGGTAAGCCTTACCTTATATGAAACCCCACCAAAAAAGTACTCCATGATGGTTATGGGATGCGAAACGAGTTGTACCCATCATCATTTCAAATAATTTCAAGAGCCTATCGTAGAAACTGAACAACAAGTTCCTCCCTTACATGAGGGAGGTGGATCAAGTGCATAAAAAGGGGATCATCACACTATTAATGGATTTAAAAAAAGTTAATCCTACTAGTTTCCTTTATGACCCACATTTCGTGATTCCAAACCCTAGGAATGATTGGGATTCCAATACATGGTCCCATAATCAGGTGGAAAATACTCAGGAATCAAAAAAATACCACATAGAGTGGAAAATGTTATATATATGAGAAATTTCATTCGACCACATTTTCATTAATTATAAATAAAAACATTCTATGGTTGAATTTTTGTTTAGGCATACACCCCTGGAAACACCCTTCAATCATGCAAGTAGAGTTTGGTGGCATTGAAAAAATATTTTGTTACATCCTGGTGGTAAAATAGGGTGGTCCCATGTTTCCACCCTAACACATCACTTTTTTTAGTATGTTCTCAAAATAAATGAAGTATTGTAGGTGGGGTATGCCCAAGAACCAAAAATAAAATTATCATATATTCCCTTTATCACTGCCAATGTCACTTAATATGTCCCGGTTACCATGAAAGGGTTGGAATTTATCCACCCCTGAATTCTGAAAAACTACAAGGATATAATTATTATAGTGGTAGTTTCCATGGTGTATATTCACAACCCAATACATATAATTTTTGTTTCCTGTCATCATAATGATAATGCGACGTCGAATTAGAAAATCAATCTTCCTCGCATCTAGAGGATTCATAAAAACATTCCCATAATATATGGACAATAGAATCAATAGCATATTCCTATTAAAATTGGAAATTTTTAGTATATTTCAATAACTATTCTATGGAAGGAATATTCACTTTGAAAGCACAAAAAACCTATCAGTGTATCCCCTCAGTAACACAAGAGTTTGTTAAGAGAATTCCCATATATAAAATTCCCTTTCTAGAACATTTACATTGATTACTCGATAAGATACACCTGAATATTATCTTCAATAGTAATCAAATATATAGAAGGAAGACCATGGCCATAACCAACTCAATACTGAAGATTTTGAGGCCCTCCAGTGCTTATCAATTATAGACTAATAACTTTCTTAATGTAACCAACTCATTGAATCAATATATGTACTAGCTAAGTTCCTCCCCATGGATTTTAATCTAATATATTCTGGAGGCCCTACCCAAATATTCACAATCACGGCCACCTCCAATTTCCAATATAAGATTGAATATGAGAAAAATTATTTTAATGAGTACTATAGATACCATCCTCAAGGACATAATATTAAGTGGAATGAATTTAATCCACTTTAGAACATCTAACCTAAATTTCCTCCCCAAGTCAAATATGGTCATACTCCTACTAATAGAAATACATTGAGTTATAATGTTAGTAATCCATATGATGGTGTTCATTGTGATGTTCCTACCCAACATGAGATTTTATTTAATCAATATGGTCATCTCATTGCCCAATAGAATTTTAGAAATCCATCATACTATGTGAAACTGGAACGATGCATTTGGTCATCCATATTTCATATCACTAACAAGTAATATTCTACCTCAATCAAATTATAGGTTGATGTAGTTTTCATTCACTAAAATGTCAATGTATCACTTAGCTTCCATCATAATAAAGGATATTACTATGAATCTCCAAGATTAAAAGAAATAATCTACTAATCCACCATTTTAGCGATATCAACAATAGGATATCCTTTAAATAATGATTAGATCATAGTGACAATGAAAAAACTATCTATAGATAATATAATATTCATCTTTTCCCAATTCAGAAATCATTAATAGAACATTCCAAAAGTATTTTCATAATAACTGATGTAATAAATTCATCTAAATCTATAGACCATTGTTTCCTATTTATAAAAAATACTCATGAATTATGATGGTTACACATATCACATCACGAAGATATAAAAATCCAAAATATAAATTCATTTCAATTCTCGATCAGTCATATTATTCACTAAATTTGTAATGTTGTATGAAAACCTTCTATGTTCATGTCTCCAATATCTATTTTTTTAATTGATCACTAACACCCAGCTGATTATCATATTTGTGGATGGGGTGAGCATGGAGCATTGCAAATAAAACCACATTCTAGTAAAAAATATCTAATAATAAGTGAAATCATGAAATTTAATTACTTTTGGAAAACAATTTGTGTAAATATATTGCTTTTTAATATTGAAATCAATCATCACTAAATCATATAAGCATCAAAATAAACACGAGTGTGCTATTGAAAGACTCTTTCATTAGGAATATGAAAACATCGAGCTTGCAAATCAATGGAGGAAATCCTGTTTTTGAATAATTTTTGAAATATTATAAATATGTCTCTCATAATAAGATAATATATTTATTCATTATCATTTCTTAACAAATATCTAGAAGATTAATATAGAACTCAAATTTTTGGTTTCTACTGAAGTATCGAATAATCCGAAGTCCATAGGGAAGGGGAATTTTTACGTGACTAACATCTTTTAATGTATCCATACTCGGTAAAACATTATACAAAAGAGATTCATAGGAATCTGTACCCATCATGTTTCATGGAATCATTATATCAATTGTCTGACCCTAAGGATAGTTTTTTCTTTTTGGTAAGAGATGTGTCACAAACTAGATACTCACAGTGTGGGTCATCATATTTCCGAATGTTCTCTGGGAAATGAAAATTATGATGTTATTTGTGTAATATATCATAGTTAACCTATATATTGTATTATTTTGAGAGTCTTCATTAGAAATAATACGACTCCGTAAAGACCTCAAGCCAATGCGGTCATCCATGGGTGTGTCCATTTCTAGAAAACAATATATATATCCCACCAGAAATTTATTAATGTATTTTTTCATTGATTATGTGATATTTGAATAAAATTATTCCTTAATAACTATCATGTTCACTACACTTTTGGACACCGCGAACCATTATAAAATGGTAAGGGAAAATAGGATGATGTTTCAATGAGAAACATGGTAAACACTGAGTGTTTGAGGAATATGTGTGTACCAGATGTCAATGGATTTATAAATGTATTAGTGTTCCCATGAATACTAGAAATCCACATCCTTAGAGATTTTTAGGAATGTAAAAGGCAAATTCAGGGCTAAATCCCACCCCTAACAAGAGTAATATAATCCATTCACAATTGAGGAATGATTCAATTAGATTGAAGTATATATGAAATATGTATGGGAAATCAATCTATAAATACTCATAGATTATATTCCCACTAGGGGTATTCCTTAACAATAACCTAATCATTATATCGTAGTTATACCCTTAACTAATAAAGGGATCTTCGAGAAAAATATAGAGAATCATAACATTCACTCAACCATAAATTCTAATAACCAGTTTATTTAGATCCAGTGATGGTTGGATAACCAGACATCATTCTATTATGGATACAACCATATCCATTTCAATTGATTGATCTGATGGTGACAAATGAATATTACCAAAACAAATAATAAAAATATCAAAAATGTTGAGACCTACCTAATGATTCCCCTATTCATTATCCATTTGAGTCGGTCAACAACTTTTAGGCCATATCTACACAATTGTATCATTGGTACCATAACATGTGGTTATATGTTGATATAGAGAAACATTATAGTAAGAATAAAACTCATACCTAGAATGGGTAGATAAAACTCTTAAACATGATAATTCGGGATCTCATGTTTTTAATATTTAACGTCTTAAAGGATCTAGATTATTTTGGGACACATTTTTGTGTCCTAATGAATTCTAATGATGGGAACTCATGAGAATTAATAAGTGGACAAAATCATGTAATTAAAATAATATTTGATAGGATCATCCTTTGTTTGGTGTTTCATTTAACCATCCATGTTGGTTTAATGGAAGGCACGATCTCTAAACAAATATCTATCTATTTAGTTATATGATATGAAAAAA
This sequence comes from Viscum album, assembly GCA_963277665.1. Taxonomy (NCBI): domain Eukaryota; kingdom Viridiplantae; phylum Streptophyta; class Magnoliopsida; order Santalales; family Viscaceae; genus Viscum; species Viscum album. The sequence goes on from OY728140.1 coordinate 1,728,976,966, forward strand.
AATAATTTATTAACTCAAAAAGTTTATGAATTGGGATAATAAATGAGTATCATTATTCATTTCTATGTTCAAAGGGAATAACATAGTCCCAAAATTTACATCATTCTCAAAAAGTCTTGTTTGATATCTGTATTAATAATCTCTTTAATGAAATGAAAACACTGACTGTCATCTTAAATTTTATAGGTTGTTTTCATGAACATGTCCCAAATTCTAGATGAATAGACTAAATCATCCTAAAAAGAAAATATTTGTTTGAACTAGTTCAATCAATTCATGTATTGAAAAAGTGAAAATTGGAATCTAGGGATATCACATTTGATGCAGCTCATACGTTGTCTTTGCCCTCATAGACTACGAAATATAATACATAACTATATCCTTAATGATGGAATAAAAAACTCTACCCTAATTTAGATCAACTGATGGATAAGAAAAAAAATAATTTTAAATAATTAAAGAAAAAAATTTATTCATTCTCATGTTGGTTTTTTGGGATACATTATATTCACTGTGTAAAAAGCATGACAAAGTCCCTAGAGTTCTAATGGATCGATCATGTTGTTCTTAGGTAACAAAATAATTATTTCCCCACCCACAAATCATGTTTCTCTAAAATCCATGTTTTATTTACCTTTAATGTGATTCTTAAAATTATTGTTGATTCTTGGTTGGTAAAACAAGTTAATACAGTAGAAAAAATAGTTTATTTTTCTTATAGAATTATAGATGAGTAAGGTTAAGGAAGATATGTTTCATGAAAGGAAATTTAAAGGTTTAATGATGGATAAATATAATGTAAATCATATGGAATAATTCTATACTTACAGGATAGTTAGAGAATCCTATTGTGTCCCCTTTTATTTCGATCAGAGTGAAACTATATTCATTAGTTCCTCATGATTCTAATATTTTATCTTCCAATAAATCATGAAATATGTGAAAATTTTATAAAAACTATTTTATCTTCTCTCATAGATTACTTGATTAGTCTTTAAACACTTACATTTCATGCCTCCAGTCCCCATACCATAAAAACAACCCCATAATATGGAACAAATATCTCCTCCCCATCAAAAAAATTAATTATCTTTTGTTGTATTTACATTCAGTTCTATAAATTTCATCCATATAATGGACCCATTTTCCATTTATTAGATTATTCACGCAGTTAATTTTTTTAGACAAGATTTGGGTACAAGGGGAAGAGGCCACTAGAGATGAGTTAATAGGGGAAGATATATTCATGATAGAATTCAATATCCCATCAACATATATTATAGATCTATTTGTGCCACTGAAACTCAAATAATTTATCTTTAATAAAACCAAATAATGAAAAAAAAACCCATATTTACCATGAATCATATGACATTATTGTCCTTGAATATTGACAAGAGGGCCTGCAACAGACCAATCAGTCTATGGAAATACTCATACCATGTTATTCCAAACAACTAATTATAAGATTACTATCAGCATCTGCTCTAATTTTTAACTCACTAATATTTAATTTTTTTATCCATAATCCATTTTATATGGGGTAGACCATTCAAATTATGTGAAGGAATTTGGCCTCAAATTATGAAATCATTAAACAATTATATCTTTTACCATCCAATAATTCAGTGATAGATTCTATCTATTTATCTGATGACCTTGGAGAAGAACACATAGAGGCCTTTTTAATCCCTTAGTAATTCAATTTTTTAGGGTCCTTTTCTAATATGTGTCATGTTGAGGATGACCTAAGTGAATGTAACACATTCATTTTCATCATATAATAAGTAAGATATATAACAACACAATGACACATCAAACCCTTGAATGTATTTTTGAAGGGGAAATATAATGATATCTATTGAGCCTCCATTAATAATGGGTCTAGAATCACCCCATACATTTTCTAACACTTATTTAATGGGGGTTATAGTGAAGCCGACTTTTCCCCTTCCTGCTTGAAACATCATGGTTTTGAAAATTGTGAGTTGAATCCACAAGGTGAAATTAAACTCAGGGATCAATTCATAGATCATGAATCTGAATCAGTGTTCCAAGTTGTTCAGCATTACATGAATACTATTGTTTTTTTAGTAATTCCATGGTTTCAAAAGAATATGACACTCCCATGGTCATACCTCCAATTTTATAAGTTCTAAATCAATTATAAAATTGGGATATTTCATGGTGAAAAGGGCATATTAAAATCTTATGAATGCCGATATATTTACACATGATTTTAGATTAAGGAGTGGGAAACCCCTATTACTGATAATGTAACTCAATTTACCACCCCAAATGAACTATAAATCACCCAAGTGAAACCATTAAAAAATCGGAAACGAACATGTGCATCTAAAAAATAATATTAGGGATCCTAGTTCATATTTCATCATAGACTCATCAACCATCATGATAAAATGCAATATGAAATAAAATTCTAAAGTGGTAATAAACCCATGCAATGATAGTAATATATCAGGTGAATATATCATCTCTCAAACTATATAGGATAATCAATTACATTCATAATAAACTAAATCATAAATATCTATCATGTCACGAATAGAGAGATGGAATATACCCAATTCAATTATTACCTGTAATAATTGTTATTATTATCCCTACTATAATGATATTGATTCATCACCCATTCCTCTTGGTAGTGAGGTAGAGGAATATGATCTCATAGAAAACCCACAACCATTTTCAGAAAGTATCTCTACCATCATCATTTATCTTTGACAGAAAAAGTTAGGTGTTGAAGGATGATTCACGACATATGTTGATTATAACGACCATGTGTTTCAATGAAAAATACGTACAAACCTCCTTTACGAAAAAATCATGATTTATTCACCAAAAACTAACTATTAATTTCATTCCCTAATCTCAATGTGTATACTCATCACCTATTATTTTCTAGACATCATCCTTGTTACAATATGGATGCCAGAAGAATGAATCTGATTCATTCTACGAAATACAAAGCTGAATATGATAAAATCATCAAGGAAACCATTATTAGAGACATCTATTACATTATCTGTATATCCATTAATTTTCCAGCCTAAAAGATTAATAGGATGATCCAGGTTTTCATAAATTTTGGATATCTCAGCCAGTATTATCTGAAAGAGGAAATCTCAGTTCTGATTGCAGATCTTTTTACTGAGGTGATTGTAGGGTATAAATATCTTTCCTTTATATATGTATATTTTTTAAATACATAAATAATTATGGACCCTATATATGAAGATGAAATAACCATTAGGTCTCCCCAAGGAACATATTTCTAGCAGTTGATGTATTTAAATTTTATATTGCCGATAATATATATCAATGTTACATGGAACATATATTATAAACCATATTGTTATTGATCATATAATTCATTTTAAATGACTTTGTAAGAAAGTATTAATAATTTCTTGATCCTATTATTGATCTCAATATCATTTTTTACATGATAAAAGAACATAGGTAATAGATGAATCCTTTAACATGTTATTTCGATGTAACATTATGAAGGTCTAATGATTTATTCGAATGATACCGTGGATTCAGAGTTTTCCATGATAAGAGAATAGAAATAAAAAACATGTCAAGTCCTTAAAATATTAGAAAACTAATTATACTTAAAACACACTTTATATATATTTCAAACGTTATAGAGAAACAAAAAGGAAAATGATAAAACATGACCAAACTATAGAATAAGGGAGTCACATATAGGATGTTGGATGACTGAATAGATGAATTTAATAGACTCACAAAATATATCTTGAGAAAACTACTATTGATTCCACCTATTGAAGGAAATTGGCTCATCCTATATGCGACTTCCTTTGAAAGATATTAGGGATTTTTCAATTCACAGAAGTATGTTACCAAAACTGAATGTACATAAATTATCTGATTAGAACGATTCATTATACTAAAATTCACTATTCAAACATCATGAAGTGTTTCCACAAAGTAATCCATGATGTTCAATATTAAGGACACAATATGTAGAATCATGTGGTCCACATAGTGTAACACCCCAATACATCATAGTACGTTTTTTCCTCAATGTAATATAATGACTTGCACTACACGCAACACTGAGTTCAACCGCATCACGACTTACCAAACTAGTCGTTCAAAAGCGGTTATGAATAGTATTAACTGAATTTTGTACATTATATAATCCTTATAAATTTAGAATCCATATTATGAGTTTCTTCGACATTGTAACACCCGATACTTTTATGTTATAAAAATCATCAAAGGAATCTTTTTATACACAAAACACTTTCTTGTCTTGCTTTACACGAAATCACAACCTTCCTTGATAGCTTGTGTCGTACGCAGTACTGAGTTTCACTAAACAATGATATGCTATTAAAATATTGTTAAAACTATCCGTTATGAATAGTAATAACCACTTTTTGAAATTTTATAAATTTTATTTTTCAAAATGGACTTCATTTTTGGATTTGGAAAATCGAAATTAGCCTAGGGTGAAATTTTGGTATTTTTCTAAAAACATTCAATTTTTGATGAATAGTGAAACCACTAAGTGGTAAATAAAAAACTGAATTTTTCATAAAACATAACTTTACCGCTTCTATGAGTGTAATTTCAAAACTCCAAGAGACACGGTTGATAATAGTAAGTAAAATTTGGTTCAATGAGATGAAAATAATTTTTGGTGAATAGTAACTTTTTACTTTTATTAACCACAGTTAAAAATAAATAGGGAAATTAAGGGTAAAAATGATATTATCATTACCCTAACACATGTCCTAATTCTATTGGCCCAGTGTAATTCGACCAAATACAACCTTAGGAATAAAATATGACCATTTAGGCCCACATGGATTAGATTAGGACATTTATTATTAATTTATTTAAAGAAGGGTTAAAATAGTTAATATCAAAGTTTAATAAGTAAATCATTTTTAATATGGGGTTATGCATGTGATAAATTCGACTATAAATATTAATTATAAATCTAAAAATATTTCCTACATAATGGTATTTTATTTGTAATTTTTAGACATTAAATAATTTAATTTATTTATGACACAAAGATGATGCAGTAATTATCTTATTAATGAAATATTGGCATAATTGATGTTATAAACACCAAAAAAAATGTAATTTGAGACTTTTTATGAATTCCACTAATTTTATAGATTAATATGACATGTTAGTATTGATTTAATTAACTTTGGTAGGACTACTAATTCTGTTATTATTTTCACAAAAATTAATTACTAGATAGTGTCAAAATTGACATAAAATAGTTTTTAAAACAAATATTATATTAGTAATTGTTATTTTTTTCTTAAAAATATAAGGTTTGGAAAAATGTCATAGATAAGGTTATATATATTAATAATAAACAACTTGGGTTTCTTTTGGCAGCTTATAGTAAGTTTAATAACCATATAGTATAAGAACACAAGAAGACACGGTAAAAGTAAAATTATTTAACTTAATGTTAAATCTAAATGATAAGGTTAAAATAGGAACCTAAACCTGTCTAAATTCTATTGGATGAGAGGATTTCGACCCCTCCCCACCTTAGCTTCTAAATAAATCAATTTGGATCTATTTAAAACCGAACATGACTTTATAATAAAATAATATATTTAGTTTTTCCAAAGGAGCCCCTCTCCTCCCTTATAAAAGGGCACCTCCTCCCCCTATTCCTCACACCACTATGAGCCTTCATGCTCGGACAACCCCTGATAATTTATTCTCTCCAATTCCCTAGAAACATCTTAAAGGTTCTGGTCTTCTTCAAAGACCTATTTTAGTTCCCTAAAAGGAGGTCTCAAAGAAGAACTTCAAAGAAGAGGTAATGTCCGTTACCGATTCTTTCATCTTTATTTCTTCTTCCACTTCATCTTTTTTAGTTGTTTCATTATGAAATAATAACATAAGTATCACTAATATACTTATATGTTATTATAAGTATGAAACAACCCTATTTCACCATCTATCCATCCTACGGAAAAAGAAATCACCGCGCGTGCGTACGTACGGAATACCGTCTCCACGTCGTGGTGTAATCTATTTTCCACCACAACCTTACTTGTATGGGTATAATGGTGTACATAATGACTATATATGACTATTATAAATTGATACTGATTCTGAAATAGTATACATACACTCCAATAGAATTCCACGATCATAGGAACGATATCATCACTCGTGCGTACGTACGGAATACCATCTCTACGATGTGATGTGACTCGTTCTACATGATATATTAATTTCATAATGATTATATAAATGAATTGAATTAATGAATATTATATATATTACACTAATACCATTCTTTAAATGAGTTATCTATAACCTAAAGGGAAGAATAAGAATTTATTTGACAAAACACGCATAAGAACAAAAAGTTATAAACACCCGAACAACAAGTAGCAATGAAAGCATACTACTAAGAAGCTAAGAATATGACCATATATGATATCATAAAAATAGGTATGATTCTTTAATAAGTCAATAACATTATTTAAATCATTATAAAGGAGGTTCGGACACGTACAAAGCATATCGGGCCCAATGTAAGAGAAAATATCACAATCTCATTTTTATTCGAGATTTTTTATTCTTTGAAATTTACCAGGGTGTATTTTAACATCAACATAAATGTTTCCTAAATATGTAATATTATTTCCATCCACCTACAATTTTTTAAATCAAATTTTACCATTCGGTGAGTTTTTTTTAAAAGATATGAAAGGAATCTTTTGTCGTTTTTCGTACGAGGTACTTTTTGACTTTTCCGACAAAAGTACGGGAATAATGTTTTTTAACTTATACGGCATGAATGGATTTTGAAAACATTATTTCCAAGAAGCTTCCTTTACAAGTTTTCAAGTTTATTTTTAATCAACTTCTTTTAGTTTAAAATTGTATGACATGTTAAGAAAGGAAAATATTTTTGAAGAAGAAAGGATATTTTCCTCAAGAATGGAGTTCAAGCGTTTTATCAAAATTATTTTCCATCTAAGATAATAAAGGGTTATGTTTGTATCCCTATTATTAAATTGATTTGATAATGTTGTGATGGAATTATTTTTATTAATTCCTTTATATTATATGAATTGTTTGATGATGTCACGATGTTTAAGATTCCCATTTTTATTACATGGGTTATGAAATGATGTATGATTTATGATTTTGTGGAACACATAATAATGGTATCATTATGAGAATGGTGGGACCTATATCGCCCTCCAATTCATTGGGTAAAGATTTTATATCTCAAGAGATAGTCATGGCTGGAATGATAGGTTATACCGGTTCAGTGAAACAAGACTGAAACGAGGAGTGAACTCGGTTCAGAAAGGGACTTTGTCCACTAAGATAGTCTTGGCAATGAGTCTTGACTAATAAGAAATGATTCTCTATGATTATGTGTGTATACTATAGAGTTTCATGTTTTAAGTTATTATTATTGGGATTACATTTCACTACTATGATTTATCCCATGTTATGAAATTATGATCTCTTTTGCAGGTTATGATTTACAAAAGTTACGTGCTTATGAATATGATGTGATTGATATTTCTTTTGTTTACCCTTACTGAGCATTTGAGCTCACCCTTTTGTATGTTTTCTTTCCCCAGGTCAGGAAGAAGTTTATTAAGTAGGATATGCCAAAATGGAATATAGATATGATGAAAAAAATGGGAGACAGTGTAGACGCTTTATGAACCAGTTGTTTATGTTTCCCAGTTTCTAAAGACATTATACCTATACGGTCCTTTCTTGGTTTTGTTATATGTTGTAATAAGTGTGCTTCAATTCTGATGTAATAACAATGTATGGAAATTATGGGTCGTTATAGTTGGTATCTGAAGAAAGGTATAGTCATCCTTTGGAAACTAGGATGTGAAAGCCTTAGTAAGAACCGTAAGGATAAGTGTAAGCATATAACACAATCTTAGGGTTTTAGAAATGGCCAGGAATAACCTAGGATAAGACCTTATGTGTGAAATTTTATTCTTGATTATGTGGTTTTCCTATTATAATTAGTGTTTCTCGCAGTATTATTCTTGGTTTTAGTCAATGGATGGAACCCGAAGGAACCGTGTTAATGCGGAATGCGACGGGCAATGCAATGATTGTCCCCCTGAGCAACCAAACGTTATGGGAGTTGGAATGAAAAATCTTTTAGCCATGCTCACACAACATTCTCAGGCTATGAATCATACAGGACTTCCAAACGAGCAAAGGAAGGAGCAACATTCTGTTGAATCCTTCATGAGACAGCGTCCACCTTTATTCAGTGGGTCTACTGATCCATTAGTTGGTGAACAATGGATTAGTACTACTGAAAAGATATTTTCAGTTGTTCAATGTTCTGAGCATGATAAAGTCATCTTAGCAGCGTATCGTTTGGAAGGTGATTCTGATCAATGGTGGAATCTTATTAAGAATACAAGGCAAAGGGATTAAATTGAGTCCATGGAATGGGACGAGTTCAAGAACTTATTTTTCAATAAGTAATTCCCTTGTATTCTCTGAACAAATATAGAGGAAGAGTTTATTGAACTGAAGAAAAAGGATGATAAATCTATTGGTACCTATGAAGCAAATTTTACAAGACTTGCAAGGTACGCTTCTGGTATTATTAACCAACCTGAGAGTAAGATCGATCGATTCTTTAGTGGCTTAAAACCAAGTCTTCTAAGGGCCTTAGACATAAGGGACTTCAATAGCTACGAGGAAATCATTCGATGTTCTCTCAAAGTTGAGATGGAGATTGGAGTAACCCATCAGTCATATGGATTTGATAGGAAGAGAAAAATGGAATTCATAGGAAAATCCAAATAACACACTGAAAAGAAGATGAACTTTCCCATATGCTCAAAGTGTGGAATGAAACATGGAGGGAGTTGTATTAAATTGATAAGTAAATGTTTCAAATGTGGAAAGGAAGGTCATCGGGCATTTGAATGCCGCGATGATGGGAACAAGATGTCTAATGATGCAAACAAAGGAAGGGATACACAGAATGAACCTACTACACTTCAATATTTCAAGTGCAAGGAGATGGGACATTATGCCATTAAATTCCCTAATCCAAGGGTTTATGATGATGGTCGATGTCAACAAACTCTTAAGGCTAAAGACAAAGTAATGTCACATGCAATTTCTATCAGCGATGTAGTGTACGATAACGATGTGGTGAAAGGTACACTTACCATCCACTCTAAAGTAGAAAATGTTTTATTTGATTCTAGATCCACCCAATCCATTATTTCTGATGAATTTTCTAAGGGTATCACCGTATTACATCAACAATTAGATGTTGAGTTAGTTGTGACAACACCTAATGGCGCAACAGTCGCATCAAAAGTTTATAATTCTTCTCCGATTAAAGTTTGTGGGAAAGTCCTTCCTGCAAATCTTGTGATCCTTCATATAGTGGAATTTGATGTGATTCTTGGCATGGATTGGATTTCTCTACATGGAGCTCATATCAATTGCCAAAAAGGGAAGTCACCTTTCATATTACAGATCAATCTATGATCGTCTCTTGATGCAAGGATGAACATAACCTTCCAGTGGAAATTTCTTCCATTTTATGGGTATTGATTCCCCTAAATGAAGGTTATTTATCTCAAATGGTTGGTGGGAAACTCACAATTAAGAATATGCCCATTATACGGGAGTTTTATGATGTCTTTCCAGAGGAATTACCGGGTCTTCCCCTGAATCGTGAAGTTGAGTTTTCAATAGAACTCGTACAGGGTGATTTGCCTATTTCAAAGACACCTTATAGAATGGCCCCAACTGAGTTGCAAGAATTGAAGAAGAAACTCCAAGAGAATCTTGATAAGGGTTTCATACGCCCTAGTGCATCACCTTGGGGAGCACCTGTTCTGTTTGTTATGAAGAAAGATGGATCAATGAGACTCTTCATTGATTATCGAGAACTTAACAAGATCACAATCAAGGACAAATATCCTCTCCCGCGCATTGATGACCTATTTGACCAACTACGTGGAGCTAAATACTTTTCCAAGATTGATCTTCGTTCAGGGTATCATAAATTAAGGGTCAAAAGGGAGGATATACCAAAGACGGCTTTCCGTACAAGGTATAGACACTATGAATTTTTTGCGATGCAATTTGGTCTTACTAATGCCTCTGCTATCTTCATGGATCTAATTACTAGAGTCTTTAGAGACTATCTTGATCATTTTGTTGTAGTCTTTATAGACTTTATTCTTGTCTATTCAAAGAGCAAGGAAAAACATTAAGATCACTTGAGAATTATTTTGAAGACCCTGAGAAAGGAGAAGCTTTATGACAAATTTACCAAGTGTGAATTTTGGCTTCAAAAAGTTGCATTTTTGGGTCACATAATCTCAAAAGATGGGATATCTGTGGATCCAGCTAAAATAGAGGTTATCGAAAGATGGTCGAGACCAACAATAGTAACCGAGATCCGAAGTTTTCTTGGTTTGGCTGGATATTATCTATGTTTTGTGAATGATTTTTCACGATTATCTAATCCACTCACCAAGTTGACTCGGAAAGGAGTTAAGTTTGTTTGGATGGAGGAATATGAATTGAATTTCATGGAGTTGAAAATAAGTTTATCCAGTGCACCTGTGCTCACACTTCTTTGTAGTGGAGAATGGTTTGTGATCTATAGTGATGCATCCAAGAAGGTATTGGGGTGTGTTCTTATGCAAAAAGATATGGTGATAGCTTATGCCTCACGACAGTTGAAAATACATGAGCAAAATTACCGAACTCATGATTTGGAGTTAGCTTCAGTAATCATTGAATTAAATATTTGGAGGCATTACCTTTATGGTGAAAGATTTGATATTTATACTGTTCATAAAAGTTTAAATTATATTTTCACAAAAAAGGAGATGAATATGCGCCAAAGAAGATGGTTGGATCTGATTAAGGATTATAACTACTCAGTCCATTACCACCCTGGGAAAGCAAACAAGGTGGCAGATGCATTAAGTCGATAATACCATGCTAGTTTATCCATGATGAGGATCACAAAAGATCCAATATTTAAGGATTTATAAAGGATGGATCATGGAATTATAATGAAAGGGGAAAAACGTATCTTTCTCAAATGAATGTTCAACCATCTATATATGTGAAGATTAAAGTGGCACAGAAAGAAGATGTCGAGTTACAAAAGAAGGTGAGAAATTTTCCTGAATTCAACCTTGATTGTGATGGGATAATAAAGTTCAGGACTCGGGTTTTTGTTCCTCCCATCCCCGAATTAAAGAAGGATCTGCTGGATGAGGCTCATAGTTCTTCATTCTCTATTCATCCTGGAAGCACGAAGATGTATGGGGACCTGAAAGAGTACTTCTGGTGGGATGGCATGAAAAGAGATGTTGCTGAATATGTCTCTCGATGCTTGGTTTGTCAACAAGTTAGAGCTGAGAGACAGAAGTCTAAGGGGATGTTACAACCTTTACCCATACCCGAATTGAAATGGGAAAACATCACTATGGACTTAGTCACAGGACTTCCTAAAACATCCAAAGGCAATAATGCTATCTGGGTCATAGTTGATCGTCTTACAAAGTCTGCATACTTCATTGCTATTAGAGAGGATTTCTCTATGGATCAGCTTTCCAGGATATATTTAAAGGAAGTGGTAAGATTGCATGGATTACCACTTTCTATTATATATGATCAGGATCCGAGATTCACCTCGATGTTCTGACGAAGTCTTCAGCATACTCTAGATACAGATTTGGGTTTCAGAACTGCTTATCATCCTGAGACAGACTGTCAGTCTGAGAGAACAATTCAAACTCTAGAAGATATGTTGGGAGCTTGCTCTATGGATTTCAAAGGTGATTGGGATCAACACCTACCTTTGGTGGAATTTTATTATAATAATATCTTTCACTCCAGTATTCATATGGATCCTTATGAAGATCTCTATGGAAATAAATGTAGGACTCCAACATGCTAGGATGAAGTTGGGGAAAGAAAGCTATTAGGACCTGATATCGTTGATGAAATGGCATAAAAGGTCAGATCTATTCAGAAAAATATAATAGCAGCTCCGAGTTGACAGAAAAGTTATGCCAACAACTGAAGAAAAGACCTAGAGTTTGAAGTGGGTGATAAAGTTTTCTTACGAATATCTCCCTGGAAGAGGGTTATGAGATTTGGATAGAATGGGAAGTTGAGCCCTATATATATCGGTCCTTTCGAAATACTAGATCGTGCTGGGAAGGTAGCTTACCGATTGGAGGTTCCACTGAATCTCTCTCAAGTTCACGATGTCTTCCATGTATCTCCCCTGAGAAAGTACATACCTGATCCTTCACATGTACTCAGCTCAGAAGTTGTACCACTGGAGAAAGATCTTTCTTATGAAGAACAACTGATAGAGATTCTGGATCGTAGTGAAAAAGTCCTACGAAACAAGACCACTCGATTGGTGAAAGTTTTATGGAGGAACCACCAATTAGAAGAAGCTACATGGGATCTTGAGGATATGATGAGGGAGAGGTATCCTCATCTGTTTGTTACAAAGTAACGAATTTCAAGGGTGAAATTCATTTTAAGGGGGTAGAATGTAACACCCGAGACTTTTATGTTATATAAATCATCAAAGGAATCTTTTTCTACACACAACACATTCTTGTCTTTCTTTACACGAAATCGCAACCTTCCTTGATAGTTTGTGTCGTACGCAATACCGTGTTTCACTAAACAATGATATGCCATTAAAATATTATTAAAACTAGACGTTATGAATAGTAATAACCACTTTTTGAAATTTTATTAATTTTATTTTTCAAAATGGAGTTCATTTTTGGATTCGGAATATCAAAATTATCCTAGGGTGAAATTTTTTTATTTTTCTGAAAACTTTCAATTTTTGATGAAAAGTGAAACCACTAAGTGGTAGTTAATAAACTGAATTTTTCATAAAACTTAATTTTACCACTTTTTTGAGTGGTATTTCAAAAATCTGAGAGACACAGTTGAAGTTAGTAAGTAAAATGTGGTTCAATGAGATTAAAATAATTTTTGGTGAATAGTAACTTTTTACTTTTATTTACCACGGTTAAAAGTAAATAGGGTAATCAAGGGTAGAATGATATTATTATTACCTTAACACATGTCCTAATTCTATTGGACAAGTGTAATTCGACAAAAAACAGCCTTAGGAATAAAATATGACAATTTAGGCCCACTTGGATTAGATTAGGACATTTATTATTAATTTATTTAAAGAAGGGTTAAAATAGTTAATATCAAAGTTTAATAAGTAAATCATTTTTAATATGGGGTTATTCATAAGATAAATTAGACTATAAAGATTCATTAGAATGATAAACATATTTCCTACATAATGGTATTTTATTTGTAATTTTTAGACATTAAATAATTTAATTTATTTATGACACAAAGATGATGCAGTAATTATGTTATTAATGAAATATTGGCATAATTGATGTTATAAACACCAAAATAAATGTAATTTGAGACTTTTTATAAATTTAAATAATTTTATAGATTAATATGACATGTTAGTATTGATTTAATTAACTTTGTTATAACTAATCGTTTGGTTATGATTTTCACAAAAATTAATAACTAAATAGTGTCAAAATTGACATAAAATAGTTTTTAAAACAAATATTATATTAGTAATTGTTATTTTATTCCTAAAAATCTATGGTTCGTCCAAATAACTTATTTAAGGTTGTATATATTAATAATAAAGAAATTGGGGTTCGTTTAGCTGCTTATAGTAAGTTTATTAACCTAATAGTATAAGAACACAGAAGACACGGTAAAAGTAAAATTATTTAACTTAATGTTAAATCTAAATGATAAGGTTAAAATAGGAACATAAACTTGTCTAAATTCTTTTTTATGAGAGGATTTCGACCCATACCCACCTTAGCTTCGAAATAAATCAATTTGGAGCTATTTAATACCGAACTTGAATTTATAATAAAATAATATTTTTAGTTTTTCTAAAGGAGCCCCTCTCTTCCCTTATAAAAGGGAACCTCCTCCCTCTCTTCCTCACACCACATTGAGCCTTCAAACTCGGACAACACCTGACAATTTCTTCTCTCCACTTCCCTAGAAACATTATAGAGGTTATGGTCTTCTTCAAAGACCTATTTTAGTGCCCTAAAAGGAGGTCTCAAAGAAGCACTTCAAAGAAGAGGTAATGTCCGTTATCGATTCTTTCATCTTTATTTATTCTTCCACTTCTTATTCTATAGTTGTTTCATTATGAAGTAATAACATCAGTATCACTAATATAATGATATGTTATTATATCTATGAAAAAACCCTATTTCACCATCTATCCATCCTATGCAAAAAGAAATCACCGCGCATGCGTATGTATGGAATACCGTCTCCACGCCGTGGTGTAATCTATTTTCAACCACCACCTTACATGGATGGGTATAATGGTTTAAATAATGACTATATATGACTATTATAAAGTGATACCGATTCTGAAATAGTATACATACACTCCAATACAATTCCATGATCATAGGAATGATATCATCACTCGTGCGTACGTACGGAATACCGTCTCCACGATGTGATGCGACTCGTTCTACATGATCATCATTTCATAATGATTATATAAATGAATTTAATGAATTAATATGATATATATTACTCTAATTCCATTCTTGAAATATGGTATCTATAACCTAAATAGAAGAATAATAATTTATTTGACAAAACACGCATAAGAACAAAAGGTTATAAACACCCGAATAACAAGTAGCAATGAAATCTTACTACTAAAAAGCTAAGAATATGACCATATATGATATCATAAAAATATGTATGATTCTGTAATAAGTCAATAACATTATTTAAATCATTATACTGGAGGTTCGGACACGTACAAAGCATATCGGACCTAAGGTAAGGGAAAATATCACAATCTCATTTTTATCTGAGATTGTTTATTCTTTGAAATTTACTGGGGTGTATTTTATCATCCACATCCATTTTTCCTCAATATTTTATATTATTTACATCCAAATACAATTTTTTAAATCCAATTTTACCCTTCAATGTGTTTTTAGTAAATGATATGAAAGGAATCTTTTGTCGTTCTTCATACGAGGAACTTTTTGACTTTTCCGACAAATGTACGGGAAGAATGTTTTTTTAAATTATATGGAATGAATGGATTTTTAAAACATTATTTCCAAGAAGATTACTTTACAAGTTTTAAAGTTTCTTTTTAATCAACTTTTTTAGTTTAAAATTGTATGACATGTTAATAAAGGAAAATGTTTTTGAAGAAGAAAGGATATTTTCCTCAAGAATGGAGTTCAAGCATTTTATCAAAATTATTTCCCAATTAAGATAATAAAGGGTTCTGTTTCTTTCCCTATTTTTAAATTGATTTGATTATGTTGTGATGGAATTATTTTTATGGAATTCCTTTATCATATATGAATTGTATGATGATGTCACGATGTTTAAGATTCCCATTTTTATTACATCGGTTATGCAATGATGTATGATTTTTGATTTTGTGGCACACATAAGAATGGTATCATTATGAGATGGGTGGGACCTATATCTCCCTCCAATGCATTGGTTAAAGATATTATATCTCATGAGATAGACATGGTTGGAATGGTAGGTTATACTGGTTCAGTGAAATAGGACTGAAACGAGGAGTGAACTCGGTTTAGAAAGGGACTTTGTCCACTAAGATAGTCTTCGCAATGAGTTTTGACTAATAAGAAATGATTCTCTATGATTATGTGTGTATGCCACAAAGTTTCATGTTTTAAGTTATGATTATTGGGATAACATTTCACAACTATGATTTATCCCATGTTATGAAATTATGATCTCTTTTGTAGGATACGATTTCCAAAAGTTATGTGCTTATGAATATGACGTGATTGATATTTCTTTTGTTTACCCTTACAGAGCATTTGAGCTCACCCTTTTGTATGTTTTCTTTCCCCAGGTCAGGAACAAGGTTATTAAGTAAGATATGCCAAAAGGGAATATAGATATGATGAAACAAATGGGAGACAGTGTAGACGCTTTATGAACCAGTTGATTATGTTTCCCAGTTTCTAAAGACATTATACCTATACGGTCATTTCTTGGTTTTGTTATATGTTGTGATAAGTGTGCTTCAATTCTGAAGTAATAAAAATGTATGTAAATTATGAGTCGTTATAAACATAATGTAAGACCAAATTCATTTTTTTCAGATAAAAGAATTATTTTTCAAATAATGAAATTTTAACGCCTTTTAATGGAGATCCTTTTTTAAATCAAATATTATAAAATTTTATATGTTAGATTTGACAAAATAAACATTTTCTTTAGAATCGAGACATAATAATTTAGTTTCAATAAATTTTTGGTATTTTTCTAATAACTTTCATATTTGGGTGAATAGTGAAAAATACTATATTTTAACTGAAAACATCTTTTTTAATCCAAATAATTTATATTGTTTAATTATACATTTTATTGTTTTGGTTGTATAATTAGATTATATTTTTACACTTTAATCCAATGTTGGTCATTGTTGTTATGTTCGCATTTCAATTATACATAAACAAGTGCCAATCTTTTGATAGTTATTGTTTCTTAAAAACACGCTATTTGTTTTGACAACGATAATTACTTTTAAATTAATAAATGAAACTTCTATGTTTTGAATTTTAAAAAATAGACATCATTTTTTGATTCGTTATATGAAAATTAGCTTATAGTGAATTTTTTGTATTTTTCTGAAAACATTCAAATTTTGATGAATAGTGAAAAACATTGAGTTGTTGGTTAAAATCAACTTTTTATTTTATTACATAATTATTTTATTTAAATTTATTTAAGGTCAAAATAGATACATAATACCTATATATGTTCAATGTAATTCATTGGAGTCAGTTTATAAAAATTTTAAATATATAAAATGTTTATTGAACTTTTAACTATATTATACCCCTCTATTAGAAGAATTTGCAAATTCACATAAAACGTAATTTTACCATTTATGTGAGTTGAATTTAGAAATTCCAAGAGACACAGTTAATATCAAGGAGTAAAATGTGGTTTAATAAGACAAAAATAATTTTTGGGGAATAGTATCTTTTTACATTTATTTACCACGGTTAAAAGTAAATAAGGTAATTAATGGTAAAAATGATAGTAATATTACCCTTACACATGTCCTAATTCTATTGGAAAAGTTTATCTAGAGCAAAAAAACCTTATTAAATACAATATTATCATTTAGGTCCACTTGGATTAGATTAGGTTCTATATAATTATTTAATTTAAAGAAGAGTTAAAAGAGTTAAAATAAAATTTTACTGACTAAAACATTTTTAATATAGGGTTATACAGAAGATAAATTCAATTATAAATATTCATTAGAAAGATAAAAATATTTCCTAAATAATGGTATTTTATTTATAATTTTTAGACATTACATAATTTAATTAATTTTTGACACAATGATGATGTAGTAATTACTGTATTAATGAAAGATTAAGATAATTGATATTATAAATACCCCAATAAATGTAATTTGAGACTTTATATGAATTAAAATAATTTTAATGGATAATATGACCTATTAGGATTAGTTATATGAAATTGTTTCGAAGTAATAATATTGTTATAAATTTATCCAAAACAAAATACCCAATAGTGTTAAAACTGACATAAAAGAGTATTTAAACAAAATATTAAATTATTAATTAATATTATTTTCGTAAAAATCTATGGATTGACCAAAGGACATATATCATGATAGTTGTATCTTTAATTTACCACTTGGGAGTCTCTTGGATGTATATAGTAATTTTATGAACTCTATAATCAAAAAATACCAAGTGACATGGTAAATGACAAACTAATTAACTAAGAGTTAATACTAAAAGATAAGGTTAATATAGTGACCAAAACCTGTCTAAAATATATAGGATGAAATTATTTATACCCATACACACCTTAAAATTTAAATAACCCACTTTTTGTCCTTTAGAAACAGAATATGAGTTTATTATAAAATAATATTTCTAGCTTTTCCTAAGGTGCCCCTCATCCCTCTTATAAAAGGGATCTCACCCTTCAAACTAATTCACACACTCAAAGACATTTGGATTTTCCAAAATATGCACAAATACCCTTTAAACTATCATACCTAAAACCTAGAGGTCTTATATTGATCATAAATCCAAAATAAGGAGCACTTTTGATCAAATCGAAAGGAAGAACCCGAAGAAGAGGTAAAGATTTCACCACCCTCTTACAAGATTCTTTCTTCTTCCACTTCCATTAAATTTATTGTTTCAATTATAAAATAATAAATCCAATATATTCTATATACTGTGAAGTTATTATAATTATGTTACAACCAAATTCATTATTCCATCCACCCTTTTAATGTCAAGTCACCATACATGCATATGTACGGCTTATTGTCTCCACGTCATGGTGTAATTGTTATTCAATACATTATTATTTGGATGGGTTTAATAATGATGTGCATATGTTGTAAATAATAAATATAAGATGATAAGGATTCTGTATATATGATATACCATCCAATTATATATTATTTTAATTTCAAAAGAATGGTATTTCCGCTCGTGCGTTTGTACGGATTACCGTCTCCACGACGCGATGAGATTCATTTCCAAGTTCACCATTAATAGAAAATTATAAAAATATATATTACTAATAAGTATTAATATATGAAATAATAATGGTAATGTAGATATATATATTTATATATATAAGTATTTATTTACTTACCTATATCTTATTCACTTACTTCTAATCAATATTATATGAAAACTGAAACAACGTTCATGCATACGTACGGACTACCGTCTCCATAAACAGTGTTTTCCATTTCATATATACATCTATTATACATATTTATATTCTAAATATATATGATATATAAATTATGTTTTATATTCTTGAATTATTTAAATCATGATCTAACTGATACAATCAAGAGTAACAAGTTAAAACATGTACGATAAAAAAGATATTTTTATCCGAAATATTAATATATCATGGAAATTGTTATTAAATGGATATTATAGAGTCATAAATGAATAATTTATGATATCATAAATATTAATATTGTTCTAGTATAAATTAATAACACAATATAGTCTTCATAAAGGAGGTTAAACGTACCCTCGACTAAAGGAAAGTGCAAGGTAAGGGGTTTTCATCTCACTCCTTATTCTTGTGAGATTCATACCATATTGCCACTATTACCTTTTGTGTGGTGTATGTACGACCCATAATTGTATTATTTGTGTAATACACGTTAATTTATGTTTATTTACATATTCATTGTATGATACCTCTTTCATGGGGTTTATGTTTCGTAAGTTACCAAATTGGTAAGGGTTAATTTCACAATCTATTTATTATCCGAGGTTGTTTTTATGTAAGTATCTACTGGGACATATTTATTATCCATGTACTAGTTTCATAAAAGAGTTTTCAGAGGGATTATTTCTATGAGACTTTTTACTATAACATCATTTTAAATGTTTCAAATATTTATTCTTCTAAATCGTTCTCATTAATGTTTATGTTTTCAAAATGGGTTTTAAGGATTTATTTATATGGGCATGAATGTTTTTTAAAATGTAAATTCTTTTCAAAAATTTCAATTTGGTATGGGACACTTTGATTTAAAAATGTTTTTAAATGTCTTCCTTTATAAATTGTGATACTTTTAAATGTTTTTATGAAAAAGTTTATTTCTCTCAAAGAGTTTTACAAATAATTTTCATCTATGTCAAAATCCATTAATGGATTTTAAACTTGTTTTGAAGTTTATTTCTCATGATACAAATCTTCCATATTTTATTGAAGATTTTGTGATATGATTTACTATGGATTTGTTATTTTTATACCATTAATTTTTTATGGGTAATGTATTTACATTTCGTATGCTAGTTTTAATATGAATGTTTATGATATGTTTAAACCTTTTCAGGTGAGGAATGTGTTGGAATTAGTAAGTGATGGGTGGAGCCCGCTATAGCTCCTCGATGCATCGGTAGGTCTCATGAGACAAACTATTGTCTTGGAACAAGGCCTTGAAAAAATCTTATTTTTAGTCTTGGCAGAAGGCCTTGACAGTGTGTTTATGATAGTCATGTAGTATGCATTCCATCATTATGAAAGTGGTTAGTGATATTGCATGTGATTATTTGACTAGTAGAATATCCATGTGAATAAGTAAATGTCATTATTTCATTTTATTTTTTTCATATTATTCTGAATTTCAAGTTTAAATGACTTTTGTTTTAGTTATTCATTGCCTTAAAGGTTTATGCTTATTTATGAAAGTTTCCACTGTATTGATTACCCTTGCTGAGCGTTTGAGCTCACCTGTTTCTATGTTTTATTTTTCCCAGGTTGTGAAGATGTATTTTTTGAATGACCTGCCGGGATAAGCCAAGGAAATAAAGGCGTTAATAAAAGATTATTTATGTTGTTTTGTATGTCTTAAAGTGTAATGTAACATTCATGTATATAATCTTTTTTCCAAGACTGCTAAACTGATCGGTCCTTCGGGACTTGAATCCATGTAATCATGCCAATGTATTAAAATAAGGCATCGACTCTGGGTAACATGGGTCGGGGTTTTGCAGTTGGTATCAGAGTAAGTTTATCAATAACGTTGGAAACTAGATTTAGATAAATTCTGATTAGAGCACATTACCCAAAGATATACATTGAGGATTAGTATAGAAGGACTTCCTAAATTTTGGTAAAGTTGAGATTTTTTGAGTTTTCCAAGCAAATACATCCATGTCTGGATACGATCATGTAGAGGCGGCATGGGCACAAATGTACCTAGGGGTAAAACCCGAAAACACCGCTTTGAGCTAGACTCGAACGGGAACCGGTGCACGACAACGGGCCTTGCTTCACTCTTGGTTACGAAACTCCTGGGGGATATGATTAGGATAATTCTAATTTTCTCTACAAAACATTATCAAAGATCTACTAGTTTATTACTCCTCAAAGAAAATATTTTTATGGATTATATCTATAAAATTTTCAATTTATGTTTTGTATTTTACAAGTTTTGAATTATTCATTGAAATACATAAACTGACCTAGTGTATGCCATTGTATAGAAATGGCACCTAGTAGAAGGAGTGTTAACTCAATTAATACAAATGATCCAAAAAGTAAGAAGGGTCATATCATTCATGGTATAAAGACAACATTTATAAAGGAAATAGTCTCCCCTTTATTATCATCATATGAATAAATAGTATCATAAGACTAGTAAAGAATTCTCTGAATCCTATAGCTTTGAAGGGAAGCAAGAGAAGAAATGGATGGTAGAAAGAAAGATGGATAAGGAGAATAAGGGAAAGAAGGATTTTCAAATATGTGATAAATGTGGAATGAATAACCTTGGTAAGAAAAAGTTTTCAATTGTAAAATGCTTCATCTTCAAGGCGTTGAGAAACTACGCAAATCAATATCTCATTCATAAGAGTATACCACAAATGATGTTATTGGATAATAATCATGTTATGATACTACTTCAGATGAATAAGAAAGACTAGGGTTCTTATGTTTTTATTATAGAATTATTTCATTTGAGTGTTGTATCAATAGTATACTAGTTAAAATAATTATGGAGATAAATAAGGATTGTATTGCAGTACTATTTTATTGAGGATTTGAGCGTATAAGTTCTAAGAAAAGTGACTTAATAGTAAGCTACACTTTTTAGAAAATACATGGTTGATGGAAACGTAATAATTAATACGGTCAGGATGATGATGTAGTGTTTTTGGAATAATAGATGGCTGATTTTGGTAATTAAGGATGTTGCGATGTTGTAAAAGAATATATGATAAATGCGTTTACATGTTATTACCTGGAAAAAAGGATCCTCGTTATCTATAACTTCTTTATAAATTTTGGACTGAGAGTTTGGATATAAGTATTTCGGATAATTCTAATGTATGGAATGGATTATGTTTGAAATTGGAGACTATTGTTAAGGTTATTTATTGATTGCCATAAAAAGGACAACCCTGAAGTCGGGCGATAACCTGTTGCATCCGGCAATGCCGCAAGAATTGAACCCACAATCGAAGAGCGATTAAGGTGCATCACCTACGACCGGACTACATGTTGTTCTAGTTTGTATATTTTTTTTAATATTATGAATAATGAATTATAAATTCATTTTTGTGGAACCTTATACGATTTAGGTAAATAGATTTTTTTTGAAATCATTAGGAGTGAAATATGAGTTTTTGGTAGGAATTAGTAAAAGAATGAAACTCTACTTGTCAATTATATATATATATATAATTCTCTTATTATATGAATAAATAATTTCGTAAAACTCTATGTAAGGCATCGTAAAACAAAAGATTTGTTATCCTAATACCTTACGTTGGTATTTTAAATAATCATAGATCGGTGGCTTTAAGACCCACAATTCTACAATTGTTTATGATTTATGACCTCAATCACTCCCTATAAATATTTACATTTTCCCTCCAACTATGTGTCTATAATTTCCACCACTGTTCTCTTATCCAAAACCCTAATTTGGTGGTGACATTTTCATTCCCCCTCTTATTAAGAATAAATTTTATTAACCCAATTTCTGATGTGGGTTTTCCCATACATGAATTTTCTATTTTCAACCTTTTATTTTCGAAGAACAATTTCATATTGCGAGGATGAAAATTATTGAAGGAGGGGAGAATGTAACACCCCAATATTTCATAGTATGTTATTTCTTCAATGTAATGCAACCACATGCATTAAACGCAACACTGAGTTCAAGCGCATCACATCTTAAAAGACTTGTCGTTCAAAAGCGGTTATGAATAGTATTAACTGAATTTAGAACATTATATAATACTTATAATTTTAGAATCCAAATTATGAGTTTCTTAGACATAATGTAAGAAAAATTCATTTTTTTCATATAAAATATTTTTATTTGAAATAATGCAATTTTACCGGCTTTTAATGGCGAACATTTTTTAAGTCCAGTATTTGAAACTTTTATATAATAAATTTGACAAAATAAACTTCTTCTTTAGAATTGGGTCATAAGAATTTAGTTTCAGTAAATTTTTGGTATTTTTCTGATAACTTTCATATTTGTGTGAATAGTGAAATATACAATATTTTAACTGAAAAAACCTTTTTAGTCAAAATAATTTATAGGGATGAATTATACATTTTAATGTCTAGGAAGTATAATTAGACTATATTTTTACCCTTTAATCTAATGTTGGACAATGGAATTAATTTCACATTGAATGTATACATAAAAAAGTGTCAATCATTTGATAGTTATTGTTTCTTAAAAACACGTTTTTTGTTTTAACAACGAGATTTAATTTTAAATTAATTAATGAAACTATTATGTTTTGAATTTGGAAAAATAGACATCATTTTTGGATTCTGAATATCATAATTATCTTGGGGTGAATTTTAGGTATTTTTCTGAAAACATTCAATTTTTGATGAATAGTGAAAACACTGAGTTATTGGTTAAAACCGACTTTTTATTTATTTAGTTAATTATTTTAGTTAAATTTATTTTAGGTCAAAATAGATACAAAATACCTATATAATTTCAATTTAATTCATTGAATTCCGTTTATAATCATTTTAGACATATTAAATGTTTATTGAAATTTTCACTGTCTTATACCCATCTCCTAGGAGAATTTTCAAATTCACAGAAAACAAAATTTTACCACTTCTGTAAGTGGAATTTCCAAAATCCGAGAGACACAGTTAATATTAAGGAGGAAAATGTGGTTCAATAAGATAAAAATAATTTTTGGTGAATAGTAACTATTGACATTTATTTACCACGGTTAAAAGTAAATTGGGTTATTAAGTGTAAAAATGATATTAATATTAACCTAACACATGACCTAATTCTATTGGACAAGTGTATCTCGAAAAAAAACCACCTTATGAAATAAAATATTATCATTTAGGTCCACATGGATTTGATTAGGACATTTATTATTATTTAATTCAAAGAAGAGTTAAAAGAGTTAAAATCAAAATGTAATAACTAAATCATTTTTAATATAGGGTAATACATAAGATAAATTTTATTATAAATATTCATTATAAAGCTAAAAAGATTTCATATATAATGGTATTTTATTTATAATTTTTGGAAATTAAAGAATTTAATATATTAATGACACAATGTTGATGCAGTAATTACAGTATTAATGAACGATTAAGATAATTGATATTATAAATACCCAAATAAATATAATTTTAGGCTTTTTATAAATTCCAATAATTTTTCTGGTTAATAAAACTTATTAGGATTGGTTATATGAATTATTTTAGATGTAATAATTCTTTTAGGAATTTATAAAAAACAAAATACCCAATAGTGTCAAAATTAACATAATAGAGTTTTTTAAACAAATATTATATTATTAATTAATATTCTCTTCTTACAAATAAAAGGCTCAGCCAATGGACTTATATCATGATATTTGTATCATTATTTGACCACTTGGGGGACTCTTGGATTTATATTGTAATTTTAATAACTATAAAATATAAAAATACAATGTGACTTGGTAAATGTCAAACTAATTAACTAAGAGTTAAAACTAAAAGATAAGGTTAATATAGTGACCAAAACCTGACTAAAATCTGTTGGTTGAAATTATTTAGACCCATACCCACCTTAACCTTTAAATTATCCACAATGGAGACATTATAAAGAGAATATGAATTTATTTTAAAATAATATTTCTAGCTTTTTCTAAGGTGCCCCTCACCCCTCTTATAAAAGGGCACTCCACATTCTCATTAATTCACACAATCAAAGCCATTTTTCTCGGCCAAACTCTGCCCAAATACCCTCTCAACTATCCTCCATTAAACATAGAGGCCTTAGTTTGATCATAATTCCAAACTAAAAAGACCTTTTGATCAAATAAAAAGGAATATCTTGAAGAAGAGGTAATGATTTCACCACCCTCTTTCAAGTACCTTTCTTCTTCCACATTCTTTTTCTTTGTTGTTTCCATTATAAAATAATAACAACAAAATATTATATATATTTTTATGTTATTATAATTATGTTACAACCAAATTAATTATTCTATCGACCCTTTTAGTGACATGTCACCATACGTGCATACGTACAGCTTACCGTCTCCATGTCATGGTGTAATTGTTATTCAATACATTATTATTTGGATGGGTATAATAATGATGTGTATTTGATGTAAATAATAAATATAAAATGATAAGGATTCTGTATATATGATATTACATCTAATTATATATTATTTTAATATCAAAAAAATGATATTTTCGCTCGTGCGTACGTAGGGATTACCGTCTCCACGACGTGATGAGATTTATTTCCAAGTTCACCATTAATCGACGATTATAAAAATATAAATTACTTATAAGAATGTAATATATGAAATAATAATGCTACTGTAGATATACATATTTATATATATTAGTATTTATGTACTTACATATAACTTATTCACTTACTTTCACTCAATAAGATATGAAAACGTAAACAACGTTAATGCATAAGTACGGACTACCATCTCCAGAATCGATGTTTTCCATTTCATATATACGTCTATTATACATATTTATATTCTAAATATATATTATATATAAATCATGTTTTATATTATGGAAGTATGTAAATCATGATCTAACTGATACAATCAAGAGTAACAAGTTTAAACACGTACGATAAAGAAAGCGATTATTACCCGAAAAATTAATATAACATGGAAATTATTTTTAAATGAATAGTATAAAGTCATAAATGAAAAATGTATGATATAATAAATATTAATATGGTGCTTGTTTAATTTAATAACATACTATTGTTTTCATTCCGGATGTTAAACGTACCCTAGACTAAAGGAAAGTGCATGGTAAGGGGTTCTCATCTCACTCCATATTCCCGTGAGATTCATACCATATTGCCACTATTACCTTTTGTGTGGTGTATGTACTGCCCATAATTGTATTATTTGTGTAATACACCTTAATTTATGTTTATTTATATATTCATTGTATGAGTCCTCTTTCATGGGGTGTATGTTTCGTATGTTACCAAATTGGTAAGAGTTAATTTCATAATCTCTTTATTATCTGAGGTTGTTTTTTTGTATGTATCTACTGGGACATATTTACTGTAGCAGTACAGTAGTGGTACTGTAGCATCAGCGGCCCTATTCATCAACGGGGATTGTAGCGTCCGCAAGGCACTGTAGCGTCGGTGATACTATGTGGTACTCTAGCAGTAGGTTACTATTCACAGAATGTGAATTGGCCTTAGAATTTGGGAATATGGGCTATGTAAGGGGCTAGAAGCCCACTGGGCCTTCGGGCTATGTAATGGGTTTTCCTCTACCCAGTTAAAAGAGGTGTTTTCTTTGATTTAATAATAAAAATTAGGCTTCGACCCCATCCTTTAAAAAAAATAAAAGAGTATTAAAATGGATTATTTTAAAGGGGATTTTTACTATAACATCATTTTAAATGTTTTAAATATTTATTCTTTTAAATTGTTCTAATTAATGTCCAAGTTTTAAAAATTATTTTTTAAGGATTTACTTATATGGACATGAATGTTTTTAAAATGTTAATTCTTTTCAAATGATTCAAAGTGGTATGGGACACTTTGATTGATAAATGTTTTTAATGTCTTCCTTTCTAAATTGTGTGAATTTTAAATATTTTCATGAAAAAAGGGTATTTCTCTCAAATAGTTTTACAAATCATTTTCATCTATGTCTTAATCCTTTAATGGAATTTATACTAGTTTTGAAGTTGATTAATCATGATACAAATATTTCATATTATATTGAAGGATTTATGATATTTCTAACTGTAGATTTTTTATTTTTATACCCTTAATGGTTTATAGGTAAGTTATTTACATTTTGTATGCTAGTTTTAATATGAATTTGTTTGTTATGTTTAAACGATTTCATATGAGGAACGAATTGGACTTAGTAAGTTACGGGTGGAGCCCGTTATTGCTCCTCGTTGCATTGGTAGGGCTCATTAGACAAACTATTGTCTTGGCACAAGGTTTTGACAAAATCTTATATGTAGTCTTGGCATATGGCCATGACTATGTGGTTATGCGAGTCTTGCATTATGAATTCAATCATTATGAAAGTGGTTAGTGATATTTCATGTGATTATTTGACTAGTAGAATATCCATGTAAATAATTAAATTGCATTATTTCATTTTTTTCCATATTATGTTGAAGTTCAAGTTTAAAAGGTTTTTGTTTTAGTTATACATTGCATTAAATGTTTATTCTTATTTATGAAAGTTTCCGCTATATTGATTACCCTTACTAAGCGTTTCAGATCACCCCTTTTTATGTTTTATTATTCCCAGGATGTGAAGAAATATTTTATGAATGACTTTTAGGGTTAAGCCAAGGAAATAATGTCGTACATAAAGGATTATTTATGTTGTTTTGTATGTCTTAAACTATAATGTAACATTCATGTATTTAATCAATATTCCAAGACTTCTAAACCAATCGGTCTGTTGGGAATTGATTCCTTATAATCATGCCAATGTATTAAAATAATGCACTGACCTGGGTAACTGGGTTTGGGGTGTTACACATAGTCTCCCATGATGACCTACTCCAATATATCTTTAATATCTATATTTTTACTACGAAATTGGTTTGGTGGGAAATCATATTGTAGAAGTATGATATTCATTTCATACCATATAAGGTGATCAAATGTAATACGTTAGATGGTTTTTTGGCATGTCATCCATTTTTAAAAACAAGACCATTCTATGATGTGTTTCCATATGATAAGGTATTTTCCATTTACGACCTCAAAAGTCATTATGAATTTAAATATGCATTTCCTCCCTAACCACATGAAGGAAAATAATAGAACATCGAATGATCCGTAATGTTGGAATGTGAGTCATTCATATCCCTCCCGAAAATGATGTTATTCTATATTCTATCACATTGATGAATATCTAAACCAATAGTGAGGCATAATACTAATCCATCATTGAAGGCTTTGAACTGTAACTATAAATAAGAGTTTCCCACTTGAAGTTTAAAAGTGATTCGGAGTTGTAATCGAGAAAATAAAGGGTGATTATTCCCACAAAAAAGAATGTATAATTCCCCTTCATCAACATATCTTAGGGTTGATAGAAGAATTTCCCTCAAAGGTGATAGTATCACATGTCCATCATTCATGAAAAGAATATGAAATAACATTATCCAATGTTTGTACAACCACAAATTTTCTAGGGTAGGATAGAACTCTTACCATCATTATGCACCACACAATAGTGTCACCATTGGTTATCCATAGAAATTAATAGATCTATGAGGCTAAATCAGTTATCAAATCAAATAATCCTATAAATGGATGAATGATATTAAAATTGTATTATATATGAGACAGGAATATAAAATTAGATAAAGCCATAAATGATTAAATATGATGTATAGTAGTCAACATCATTCTTTATGATGGGCCAAACAAATAGGTACCCACTATAAACTAGGATATCATATAATTCTCCATATACGAATTAATGGGGGAAGAGAATATTACTATTATAAAAAGGTTTACAATCGTTTATGTGGATAACATTAATAAAGGTGGTCAATATTTCTCATCAAATCAAGTGGTTTGATTTTTTTGGGTAACAATAATGCATTATTGCATACAAATACTACCAAATACATTTCTACGTTATCTATTAACACCCATAATTTTTACATACTAATAAATAAACATGACCATTTTTCATGTGGGTATTGGATATTGTGGGTCATTATCCACAAACTATTACTAATAAGATCCAGTTTATGATTTCTAATACTGAGTTATTATCCAATTGGAAAGATTATGTACAACTAAAATAACATAAAAAAGGACATTATCAACAACATAAAGTCCAATATCATTACCTGAATTTATATCCATCATAAAATATTGATGGGAAATGGATCCAATTTATGTTATTATGATTTGGATAGGTTTTATATTTATTATTATATAAAATATAACCATTCATCCCATTATCAAATGGTGATAACTAGATCGATATAGGCCCTCAACAAGACATTATAAAATATACTCCAAAAAATGTTGAATAAAGAAAATAGTAATAGAAAGATGAATATTTTCATTCATTAATGGACTATGACACCAGAATTCATACGACCACCCAAGAAACCCCTATCAACTTATATGTGGGATATAATTGGTTGTACAAATAGATCTTTAATATTCATTACATTAAATTCCAATTATTAATCATAAATATATATACAAGAAATCCTAAAAGGGTTTATTGGAATTAGAATGGATCTATGAGAGAATGTAGTACACCATAAAACATTTTTTGGGTCACCATAATCAAGTTGTGTGAACCATTGAAAAGAATGTTGACCTCTATTAATTCCCCAAATGTGAAATGGTGTTGTTCCTTAGGTTTCTGATTCAACCAATAAATAAACCTCTAATTCCATTATCAGTGGTGGGAATGTCCTTATATCATATGTAATGTATACTAGAACATAACCAATTTTTTATTACCATTGACGGGGATCTCATTATAACCACCACTAATTCATGATTCTTAAATAAATTCTTAATATAACCAAAACAATTTTCTAATGTCAAATTATGTTTAACTGCATGGCATTCTCCTTGATGCATGACCTAAAATAGGACACACATTATTTATCACATGAACATAAACTTTATTCCAACATCATAAACACATGACATTAATGTGTAGCCTTACCCAATGAGATGATCATAGGATTCATCATGTATGAATCACATGAGATTATATAAAAATCTAGGTAATCCTTTAGAAAAATCCCCAATTACACCATCTCTACTCTTTATATTTACCCAATGAATCCCATATGTGTAAGCTATAAAATATGACCACATTCCCAATGACACTAAACAATGTGACATGGTCATTGTTTCATGAACATAAATAGAATTAAAAATTTATTATTCTCATGAAATTAAATTATTTATCAACATCTTTTATACATTATGTTAATCTATAGAGTTACCATGTGTGATTTACATAGGATTTCTTGTGTATTACTCACTTGTGATGATAATCCATGATCATGGTAGCATTCATGAATATGTTACAATTTTAGTATCACTAATCCACAATATAATCTAGGTAACCCATATGTGTAATCCTCACACTTTTTCTTTTTGTATCCCCATCCATGAAACTAACAACCCTAATATAGAACATTAAACTGTTGGATTCTTAGATCATCTTTTGATCCGATCTCTTCCATGAGATATTATTCATTCATTAAATAACATACAAGAATATATGTTGTTTAATTTTATATTTATGGGATACATAGTGATTCTAATATCTCTTATCATAATTCCATTCATAATGAAAAACAGTACTCTTTTCCTTGTGCATTCATTAGATTTGTGCATTGAATTTTACCTACTTCCAAAACAATGAGGGAAATGAATATATTGCTAACTAGATAAATTGTGACATCATAGATTCCTAATCTTGGTCCTAGTAATAAAATTCTTCTTTATGATTTGGTTTTATTATATTGAAATTCAATCCACCTAGATACATTCAATCAAATTTTCTTTACAACACCTTTTCATTTGTCCACAACAGTTTACTATTCAAATCTATATGACCATAAATTGCAAAAATCATACATCGTGATCAAATGGTGATAAAATATATGATGATACCTATACTACATGATAGAAAATAAGGAGGTATAGATTATACATTAATAATAATTATCATTCTATTATATTTTGGAGGAATCATTCATTAAGAATAACTCATGGGAGAATAATGTTTCTAAGAGATCGTATCCTTTTTTATGATAGAGCTCAAGCACACAAACCACTTCAAAAAGTACGATGTTAAAATATTAGTGAACATGAAATATAATAACTATATAAAATAGAAATATATTTTCACATTGGGGTTATGTTTGACCATTACTTTGAAAACTACCTTATTAACCTTTCTCATAAATATGTAGGACCATAAACTGTAGAAAACTTTTCTCCACCCTATGATGTTAAACTACATGTCTTACATCCTTATCAAACATCATAATGATGTATAATATATTAAACCATTAATTTAAAATTTTTCCCACTTTTGAAACAAGTATACTCCCAAGAATAAACTATTTACAAACAACATCTTACAATATCCATATATCAATGAGATATATTTTCACACTATGATTCACCATACATGGACCAACTATAACTAAAAAATAATTATGTTCCTTTATTCCCCATATGGATTCCATAACCACTTGGGAGTATCATTATAAGAACCATATGATATATTTAGTTGACATTTTAATGGGAAGACAACAATATGGACACACAAATATTATATTTAAATACTTACTTCTTATTTTATAAAAGGTATTACCTTCATAATCCACAATAAAAGCATTGGGAGATCTAGATCCTAAAAACCTTCCATGACCATCAATGAAAGAAATTTGATTCTGATGGAATCCATATTTGTTTATCCTGAATACTATGCCCGAATCTGGATCTATATAAATACACCCCTATGTTGGAATTTTAACCATTGGAATCATAATACTTAAGAGACACCTCTTATATCTCCATGCACCTTACTAGTATCATACTTGGAAATAATATTTTGATTGTGGTTCACAATTATTTCATAAATTCTAATCATATATCATTATCAAATCTAGGATGCAATTTTCTTGGTGTGTAACTCCACATTCTATGTTCGGGACACCTTGAAAATCATCTAGCCTATAAATCATATAATGAATTATATACCCAAATTAGAGTTCAAAGAATTGTAACCCCAAACTACATAAACCATTTGGGCCAGTCATATGATGTAATGATATGGACCAATTATATCCCAAAGAGATATTAAATATTGTGGTTCTTATTAAAAACACTTATAAATTATAATTTCAATACAATATGAATGAATATCATATTTTGTATTGTTTCCCACATAGTGTTTTACTTATGTGAGCTTAGAGATGTTGGTTATTTATTCTACTTTTCTTGGTTATATCATGTCAAAATGAGATATAGTAAATTCTATTCAATTGTAGAATAATCTAAAGGAAAAATCAACAATTAAATATGTGAGACAATAAAATAAAGTTCAATATATTTCTCAGTGATATGAAATTAAAATAAGTGTACATTTCCATAGTTTGATCAATACTATCATAATGATCTATATTCACATCTAGTTTCTCCTTTATTATGTGTTATATAAATTAACTCAATGACATTCTGGTAAAAAAACAAGACCAAAAATTGTAGCCACTATACAACAAAGTCAAATGACATTAATCTATAGGAAAAAATACATGTCACACAAAATTATACTTTATAAGAAAAATCATCACTAAATGATGTTAAACTGCATGGTATTCATCCTTATCACAAGATGTAAAACCACATGGTAGTATAGACACCACATTATAGGGCCCTATTATTTGGGCTGGTATCTAACCACACCAACCATCATTATTGGAACTATGTATTCCATGATTCTAACTCCAACTGGATACATATAAATTCATGAATCCCTTACACTAGTCTTGTCCGAAATGGGAAAAATTAAATTCCCTCTCTCCCATACAAAACATGGATTTATGAAGGATATTAGGACACATGTTTCCATTATTTATGAGATCATATATGAGAAAATTCTACTTCTATTATTTTCCAATCAGATAAATTTATCAAATTCTACATCCATGGTAGACTCTATCCAATATATTCGTTTCATATTCTGTTATTATGTTCCACTGACAAGCCATACATCACTGTCTGAAGAAATATTGATTCTCAAAAGAAACACATTGTCCCATGATTATAAGAACTTCTGATTTGAAAGGACAAATATTTTAATATGAATTATAAACCACAATTTATATCAACATAAATACACCCATGGGGTTTCCTTTAAAGTAGAGAAATTTTCTTCATAATGATAATTATATTCTATATTTTTACACATTAAAAATATCATAATTAGATAGTTCATTTCAAAATGGTTTTGAATTTACTCTTCAGATGCCTTCCCCTTGTTACTATCTCATCCCAAAAACCACTATGATAGGGTATCACGATTTTTCTTCCCCATAATCAAAAATAGTATGGATTATTATTTCATACTAATTCCTCCTTTTATCATGATCAGAAAAAATATTATTCTAGAAAATATGATGCATAAATTTTCCTTGGACAATTATATGGCAACAATATGACTCATGAAATTTTCTCTCGGACCCATAAATTTGGAAGAAATTATTGAAATATCATATTATTCTGATACATATTATTATTTAAAAATAATCTAACAATGTTGTTATGTTGATTAAAATTATTCATATAACCTTCAGTGATCCACAAACCAAATAAAATATCCATTTAGTATAAGTACATAGGATTATGACCGATATTTATATTTTATGGCATGAGGATTCATGTTTTCTTAAGTATTATCTTTAAATTATTTTTATATTTTTATTGATTGATAACTCATATTGACCTAAAAGAATAATAATTGATCGAAAATAGGCTTTCATTTATTCATCCAAATAATGGAAAGTATGACAATATATAACAAAGAGTCTCTCATTGAGAACATTAGTTTAGAAATATAAGTGAAATATCTATAATAAACAATGATTATTATAATCCAATATAATTTCTAATATCTGATAATAAATATCTTAGGAATAATGTGAGATAGTTCATTAATAATCTTTGTATGCATTAAACGGGCTTCATTGTTCAATATTGTCACCTAGATCCAATATTGATCAACTCATGGAATCTAATCCTATGTTTTTGAATGATAAATGTTCCTATACATGAAAAAATTATGCTTCATATTGTATCAATTCCACATTTAATATCGTGACCGAATTATGGATCTATTCTTCTTCCACAACCAAGTATTATCTTCCCACATTATCATTTTATTTACCTTATTCATTATGGTCAGAAAGGTCATATTAGATATGTTCAAACTATGAAGAGTCCAAATCATATTAATAAATACGAAATTAGTTGATGAGGTTAATCAATTTGTATAGTCATATCCATGTGCACCCATTACAAGGAATAATTGATAGATACTATGTACCATATCAGAAATATTCAATGAATATTTTTCATTCATATGGTTAAAATTACATCAAACCCATTTTATGACAACAAGTATCTCAAGAGTATCAATGGAATACGAAATGTATTCTCATCCAATTATATTTATATTGTTTAGAACTAGATTTAATACAAATGGGATAAAAAAAACAAATAAATCAATGTTATAATGATAATTTATAGCAATTACCTAGTTAATTTCAAGGATCATAATGGATGAATTAAATTCAAAAGATGTATATCTAGGTTTTTCTTCATCAAGGTCAATGTTAGTGACATGACTAGAATTTTAAATTGATACCACCAAGACATAAATATTCCTAATATAATGAGGGAATAAATCTGAGAAATACTTATGAATACTAATGTGTTTGTCCAGCTTTTTTTTGTACCTATAATTTGATTCATAATTGTGAAAAGAAAAAGGATTAATGAAGTCAGTGTATTATTTAATTATAAAACATGATTCCATGGATAATATTCCTCCCATGCCATTTCATAATCATGTTAAATTTTTTTTGGTGAATTAATGGAATGAAAATTGGATTCCTTGAATGAAAACTCATTCACTATCATTAATAAATGTTAATGAAGAATGGATAGATGTGGGTTTCCCTAAACATAAATGATAGGTATGAAAATTTCATGTTGTAGACATCAAAATTAATGTCTGAATCTATATTTAATGTATGTTTTAAAAAACAAATACTCCATATATTAATGATGTCAAATTCAAAACTCTTAATGAGATTGTATTTTAATGTTATCAAAAGGATCCACAACTATTGTCTACTACAACTGTAGATGGTCTATTTAGATAACTAAAACAATGTGTATGAGATACATTAGAATCTCAAATAACATTGTAAAAATATCAGTTTGTTGGTATAATTATAAAAATTCTAAGAAGTTTGGTAGGAAAACTAATTAAATAATCATCATAGTATACAGATACTCATAAAATTTAATGTGATCCATTAACCAACTATATCAAATTAGAAACATCTCTCTAAGGTGACACAGTTTCGTTACCTCTTAAATATTACCAACAAAATCATAGATCATGGAAGGATTTGGAAAATATATTATTATATAAAAAAGATCATCCAACTTACCAAAAATAATAAAATTTACAAACCTTACAATGAAATAATCATATTAGTAATGGAAAGTTCATCCACATAGAAACATAGAAGAAAATCATATAGGATGAATATTAGATGTCATATACCACCGTATCCTATGACCCAAACTATCTTTAGACATGCATTGAAGATAGATTACTATGATCCTTGAAATCCTCTAGATTATTGAGTAAGATTATTTATGGTATTCTAAACCATTCTCCTTTTCCTTCTATTTTTCTGGATTTTTTAATCCATTCCTAAATGTGTTGATCGAATGTTTATAAAGTCGATGGCACGAATAATTCCCTATGAGAGTTAATAAGACATTGGATAGAAGAGAAATCTACTCAAAAACCTCACATATGTTATCCATGGGGTGTAACTGAAAACTTAATATATCCATTGATCAATACACACTCCAATTAGTGAATATCCCATTAATATAATCTCCATTATCATCAGGTGGTAGATTAGATGTGTTGGTCCTTGAGCACCAAAGAATGATAAATTTATATATAGGACTACTATGTGGATACAATAATATTAGAAAATAATTAAAACTGCTTATAAAATGATGAAATCCAAAAATTCAAGAAATTCTATTCAGTATTGATAGTCATAGAAGGTCTATATCCATTTTACAAAGACGATCCCACAAGACCAAAAATTCATAATTGTACCCCACCCCTAGTAGATTCAAGTCGTGAATGATTCAAAATAGATGGGTAGTCATTAATGGTGGACTGGAAGGATATTTATTGATTACCTTGGATTGTTGAGATCATAAAGAAACATTCAGAATAAGTACTCTCCCCTAAATTGATTCAATAATGATGTTACCTGCAATAAAAATTTTCACAAGAATTTGGTTAGAGGATACATTGAACCAAGTATGTGGGAGATTCAAATAAACTATTAGGAGAGGAAAATAATATTGTAATCTATATAGATATAAAGATTGTCTATGAGATAGTATATTATATATAAATTCTAAAATATTTTTATTATTTAAGAGACCTTATACAGGAAAAATACATCATTGAAAATTGGATGCATTTTTTCAACAAATAACCATTATTCTCATAGTATGATTCATTAAAGGAGACAAATGTGTCTACATAGAGTACATATTTTCTAATAAAAAAATATATAATCCAAAAATTGTTTGATCAGAAATCGAAGAAAATGATCTGAAAAAATGAACATGTAATTTAAATCTTGTAATATTGATAATGAAATATAGAATATATGGTCACTATGAAAATATTATTCCATAATGAAGTGAAATATCAAATTTAAGGAAATATCTATTCACTGATTATGATTCTTCTCTACGTTGGAGGGTTTAACCACAAATGAATCTTGTACATAGACAAGCATATCCAATAATCAAAAAACCAGTTTTATGTAAGAACCCGGTTCTTATTGTTGAGGTACGAGTTTCTTCTTTTCCTTTTTTTTTCTTAAGTGTTTGTGATTAAATAAGGAAAATTAGAAAAAACCCCAAATTTGTGGGTACACGCAGTGTTCTTTTCCACACGCCGTGCACTTTGGCCGTGTGGGATGAGTACATAGGGCATGTGGGCCTATCGACAATGAAGGGTGTAAAAACTAACAACACGCCATGTACTAAGTATTTACACGCCGTGTAATCTGTCTGTAGGTGAACAGTAAGGCAGTGGATATATCCACCAGCTATTTGATAGTCCACACAATGTATTCTGAAATACACATTGTGTACTCATGTCGGCAAGTGAACAGTTTAGTGATGAAAAGTAACTGCCAAAGGAACAGTTAAATAATGAAAGTACACGCCGTGTACTTGAGAGTACACACCGTGTAGTCTGTTTTTTTCATAAAACTGGCAGTACCCTCCTCTTTTGGAAGAGGAGGCAGAATGCTCATTTGGAGCTCGGGAGAGGTGACCGGAGCACGGAGAAGCTCACTATCGTTGACCGGAACTTGGTTTCCTTCACTGATAGTCTCGATTGAACCGAACAGGTGAGTTCTTTTCACTTCCATAACCTTTCCTTCCAATTCATTCTTGTGGGAACGTTATTTAGCATTGAATGAGTTTATGTTTATCCCAGATCTACTTTGTTCTCATGTGATTCGGGAGGCATCGTTCGCATATATTGATCAGTGGAGATCGAGGTAGGTGGTCTGATGTTTAATTCATACTATTGAGTGTTTTTGTGTTCCATTGTGTTACGTGCCCATGTTTGGGGTGTTGTATGGCTAAGGCCATGATTAATTAAATACCTATAATTTTGTAGGTAATATAATGAATATGTAAAACTGATGTTTGTGATAATTTCTTCGATATAGGGCCACTCCATGGGTACATTCCATTATTTAGATGTTTGGCCAGGTTGCCCAAGGGTATACGTTGATTTTAGAATGATTTAAATTTACTTGAGTGAAATTTTATATAAATTGCTTTCTTATGTGTTTGTCTTGGACCGATTACATTATTAGCCTAAGGGAATTGTTTTCTTCAGCCTGTGAGAAAATATTCTCATGCTTGTGGGTGGTATTTTCTGTGCTTGTGGGAAACACCCCATAAACCTATGGGCAATATTATTTGTGCTTGTGGAAAATCACCTGTAGGTTTTGATTCTGATTACTTGAGGGTATGGATTTTTCATGTTTGTGGACAAATTTTACATTGTGTATTCACAGTGGTGATTTACTTTGGTTATACCTACCAAGCTAAATCATAATCCTGGCATTGTTGAATGAATATTAAAATGGCAATGAAACTTGTAGTGATAGTTACTTTTGAGTACAACCAAGTTTAATGCATTTTATTACAGCACAATGTTGTTGCACACTTTCACTGACAGTTGGGCATGGGCCATTGGTGGTTAACTACTGCGATTTATTTCTCACACTCTATTTGGGTCATGTCTTCATCCCAAACAGATTATATTGCTACAGGTGTGGATAAGGGAAAGGGTCCCTATATAGGTACTTCGTTGTTGCAGAGGAGTATGAGAGCATGGGACCGAGCCTAGGCTTGCTATGCTGATGACTTCTTGCTGCACTGTATTATTTTGTTTTACTAAGTTTGATGTTTTTGTATTTTATTATTTCAGATTGCATTGTATCCTATTTTGGATTATTTCTTAAACTTAGGGACATATTGCATCACTATATATAACGGTTTCCCTTTTCTTTATTTTCGTACAATGTCTATTTCAGCATT
This sequence comes from Viscum album, assembly GCA_963277665.1. NCBI lineage: Eukaryota > Viridiplantae > Streptophyta > Magnoliopsida > Santalales > Viscaceae > Viscum > Viscum album. Next base: position 1,729,015,622 of record OY728140.1, read on the forward strand.
GGGATTGTTTACTACTTATGCTTTTGTATATTTTTGTTTATTCCGCTGAGTTACACTTTAAAAAATTAGGTCATAGTTTCCCCGCTATCAGACCTAGGCCCTCAATGCTAGTCGGCAGCCTCTGGCGATTTTGGAAATGTGCTTGAGGTCATGTGACCAACCAGGTTTGGGGCACCAGTGGAATGGAACCCGGATCTAGGATGTTATAAAGTGCTATTAGAGGTTTTCTTTTCTATGGACATACTATTTGGAACATATATCCAGTGATAGGATGGAATAGGTACTTGGTAATATGTTATGTCTGGGAGTAGCTATCTCGTGTACATCGAAAAGATAATTTACATCTTGTGGCAATTTTTATGATTTTGTGATTTTATAGTTGATATGATTTTCACCATTGGGTGATGAACTTGTGGTGTACTGCTATATATTGATACATGGGTTCCATTTAGTTTCATCCCGATGAGATGAGGGTATACCATCACATTCATCATTTAGTCACATGTTAGAATCACATGCCATACATAGTTTCCATGCCATGTAGGGGCATTAGAAATTGCATGTTGTTGTGATAAATGTTGTGAATGAAAATATTGATGTTGTGATAGATGCCTTTATAAAATAACTACTATTTGATAGGGTATTATTATGTATTGTATTGATGAAATAACCCCAAACTTTGTTTCGTGAGGAGTATGGGCCCTCATTGACGAAAATTTGGTGGATCATTGAATGTTTACAATAATATGCCAGGCATTGATTCGGGAGGTGTATGGGACCTCATGGATTATAATTTGGCACTTAGGTGTTGTTTATAGTGTTTTCATGGGCTCCAGAGTAGTTTCTAAGGCTTACAGTCCAGAAAACCCCAGAATACATGCCATGTAGCTTTGATTACATTCCATGTACTCTTCTGTTCAGGATGAAACGAAAACTTTTAAGTACACGCCATGTACCGTATGTAAAAGTCGTGTAGTTGTTTATTGTGTCATAGGTCGTGTGGGCAGAAACATGGGGTAATGAAACATTGAATATAGAATCCCTTCTTTTTATCATATAAACTTTCATTACATTTTACAAAACTGAGGATCTTTAAGGTTTAGTATCTTGGAAACCAGGGATGTAAAACATGAAAGCATTAATAATTCTTCTTAAACACTTGAAAGGATTCTCCTCATGTTCATCGTAGGTTCATTACTGCATCTCATAACTTGGGGACATACATCAAAAGAATGGGTGAGCAGAAGGCCCAATAAGGGAAACAAGGCAAACATTTAACATGTGAACTTGAGATACATCAATAAAGTCATGAAACTAAATTTAAGGCATGAGAAAGAAATCATGAGGAATATCATAATAAAAATAACGTTTTTCATAACTTGAAGATGTGGCTACAACATTTAATATTGACAGTCATTTCGTTTCACCAAGGTCCATCCCCAAGGTGTCATTAATAATTACCAAGGTTATTCACCAAGGTATCAGTCTAAATAGTCATATCTATAGATTAAGTCTTTAACCAACGCATTGGAGCGCTATCTGGGCGCACCCTTGACATGTCATTACTATCATATGAGCCACATATATCATAATAAATCATTTCATAAACAACCCATATAGTATAATTGGAATGGGTTTCATTTCATAATCATAATGTTTTAAAAACATCTTAAAGACATGACCTTTGTGTCACTTTAAAACCCACAAAAAAGGAAGGTGGGTCTCATGTATGTAAATCCCATAATTTAAAATAGAGAATTTTTGTATATATGTGAATACCCCTATAGAATATAGAGAATTGAGTATTCACTTAATAAAATAAAAGAACATTAGAATAAGAGAGTGGGGCATTTTGAGACGGAAATTCTGCAGCATAACGACTATGTTTCAGGGTTTTAGAAAACATTGAAAAGAGAGGGGACATGGGTCACCCACTCATAATTGATCCATAAAACAGTAAGGGGACAGAATATAAAGGTTATAAGAACATGTTAATGAAATTTTAAATATATAACATATGAAATGAAAAACATAGAAGGACGACAAAAATAATAGTTCTCTTATGAAAATCCGGCAGCCTAACAGCGTCACTTAAACTTCAAAAAAAATGTGTTGATGAGATCAAATAAGGTCTCTCATCATATGAACATAAAACTACCAGTATGATAGATATATAGATTATAACCCAAGATTATTAAAATGAACTTGAAAGACTTGACATGAATGTAGAACATCAAAACGAGAAGGGTGAAAGAACCACAAAACAATTCAGCAACCTAATGACGTCACTTAAAACCTCAAAATACTGAATTGAAGAGATAAAATGGGGTCACTCATCATATGATCATAAAATATCAGTATTATAGATATAGAGATAATACCCCAACATAATAAAAATGAACTTGAAAGACTTGACATGAAAGTAGAACTTCAAAACGAGAAGGGTGAAAGAACAACTTAAAAATTCAGAAGCCTAACAGCGTCACTTAAAACATCAAAATACTGAATTGAAGAGATCAAATGGGGTCTCTCATAATATGATCATAAAATATCATTATGATATATATATATATAATACCCAAAAATAATAAAAAGAAATGTGAAATACTTGACATGAAAGTAGAACTTCAAAATGAGAAGGGTGAAAGAACCACTTAAAAATTCGGCAGCCTAACGACGCCACTTAAAACAACAAAATACTGAATTGAAAAGATAAAATAGGGTACCAAATAATATGATCACAAAAGATCAGTATGATAGATTTAGATATCATTCCCCAACATAATAAAAATAACTGTTAAGACTTGACACTAAAGTTGAACTTTAAAACGGGAAGGGTGAAAGAACCACTTAAAAATTCGGCAGCATAACGACGCCACTTAAAACATCAAAATACTGAATTTAAGAGATCAAATGGGTACTCTAATCATATGATCATAAAATATCAGTATGATATATTTATAGATCATACCCCAACATAATAAAAAGGAACTTGAAAGACTTTACATGAAAATATATCTTGAAAAAAGAGAAGGGAGAAAGAATCTGTTACAAAAATTTGGCAGCCTAACGACGCCACTTAATGATTCATAAAAATAAATAATGAGAGTAAGAAGGGATATATCTTTATATGAACATGAAAAGGTATGTAATAGTAATTTAAAATAACACCCTCCAACATAAGAACATTGAGCATAAAAGAGATGACTTAAAAGAGAGCATTTGAAAATAAAGAGAGAGTTTGGATCCCTTACCTTAAAACATAACTCTTGAAACTCAATGGTTGGGAACATGAGGGCTTGGGGGAACCATGGGAGGACTCTTTGGGAGGTAATGAGACCTGAGATTCATTGGGGGAGAGTTGGGAGTCTAATGGATGAGAGGATGGCTTGGTATTTATAGGGAATGTGAGGGGACAAGGCATTAATGGCCAAGGGACACCTCGTTAGTGGTTTTGGAAAAACCATGGGCATTCCCATGGTATTTGCCAATGGTATTGGAAACTTGGGACACCTCATACCTTATCATACTATTATTAAGTAGACCCTATTGATTACATACTTAATACATCATTTAATGATTTCATTAAACACTCGTAACTTAAAAACCGTATTTTCACTATTCATCGAAAATTCAATTTTCTCAGAAAATTCCCAAAATTTCACCTTAACCAAATATCAATGCTCTAATTTCAAAAATGAACTCTATTTCATAAAAATAATTTTCTAAATATTTTTAATTATTTTTTTAATAAATACACTATTCACCAAAAATTCATTTTTTTCAGAAAAATCCCCAAAAATTACCATAACATAATATCGATGCTCTGAGTTCAAAAATGAAATCCATTTTATAAAAATATTTTTCTAAATATTTTTAATTTAATTTTTAATTAAAAAACACTATTCACCCAAAAAAACTAATACTTGAATAATAATTTATGAAACCATTATTTAACCATTTTATGGAATCACATTACTTAATCATGGAGCCTAGATTATATTAATACTTTCTTTAAATGATACTACAAAACCATTTGGTCACATTACTAATCCTAAGCATAAAATCAATATTCATAATTTACTATTCATCAAAAATTAAGTTGATCTTATTAGACTCTAAATTTAGTACTGAACATAATTTTAGAAGACCATTTTTTAAAATTCATAACACATTTTTAATTATTTAAGGTTTACATAAACATTTTTAAAATATCCTTTCTCTCAAATTAATCAAAAATATGCATACTATATTTATCCGGACATTTGAAAATTCATAAACATCAACATAAAAAGAAATCAAATTTTTTATTTAAAATAAATGATTATACAATGTAGTTATGGTCTCCTTACATAGCCCCTTATCACACTTGTATAGGACCAAAGAGTAAGGTGTGCTATGTTGAGAGAATCCAAGAGAGGCTCGGCCAACATCGCACAAGTAGTAATTTCTATCAATTTGAACTTCTCGCGAAGGCGATTCCATTCTAGATTAAAACGATGAAGTTCAGCATGGGTCGGTCCAGAGCAAAGCCCAGTGGTGCTACCTCCTTCCCAAGTTCTGTTAGATGGGCTTCGATCGGTTCAATACTACTGGGTGAGGCCATCGAACCATCTTTCTATATTAACCAAGATCACTTGTATTTAGAGACAATAATTGAAACGTTTTGTTTCCAGCGGACATATTGACCAATGGTCATATGACAGTTAAAACCCAACAGTTTTATTTTAATTATACTCATGTTATCAAATGAAATAGTTTTTTTGATTATAAAAAAATAACACAAAAAATTAGGAAACAAGATTTATTCAAAATTTCGGGTCATTACAATCTTCCTCCCTTAAGTAATTTCTTCCTCACAATTTTTAAAATTGGGTTCTGAATTTTCATTGAAAGTCCCACACTGGAAAAAAAGTCAGTAAAACTATTACTTTAAAAGAAAGGAAGGGAAGTAAAAAGGTCACCCGATTTAACCCATACTAGGAACCCATGTAGGAAAACATGGACACATAAGAAAAAAACAAAGGTTCACGTTCTAAGGGAGAGTGATAGAAAACTTGATTATGAGAAAGTTAACAACAAGAAAATCACAAACTTATGATGGGTTAAACGGTATTTTATTTCCCAGTAGGAAACGTTAACATACAACATTTTGGTTTTACATTCCTTTTCATAGTTTTGAGGAATTCATTTACTACATAGAGTAAAAACACAAGGAAATATATTTACCTTCAAGTAGAGTTTCATCCTTTAACAAGTTTATACCAAAACTAATCCTTTCTCCAATCGATGAGCATTCAAAACTATATGGTCTCATCAAAACACAAGAATCATCTTCTAGAGAATCACATAATCCACAAATGATTAACTATCTATTTATTCTATCTTTAAGCATTATCCCAAAAAAACAAGGGGTAAGATAAAACAACTCTTCAAAAATATAGAATCCCATAGGAAGGTAAACTACTTTTAAATCTTCAAAATTCCATGGTACTACCCGAAGTTCATCAACGACCATTCCATAAATAACTCTCCTTAAACAATCTTCAAAATAAAACAAACTAAGAATGAAACCCAAATACAAGAAGGATTTGATAACATAGTCTTCCAATATAAAATTCACCGTTTATCTCCAAAAAACATCAACCACTCCTAATATCTTATAACAAAAGTAGTAACCTAAACATATTTTCCCAAAGATTGGATAATAATTTCCATAAGTAACCTATATTACCATAAGTTCACCTTAAATTCATCAATTTATAAAAATATAAGTCAACCATCATTCTTCAAAAAAAATACCATAGTAATCTATTTACCTTGATCAAATAGGGTTCCCAAAATAGTGAATGTATTCCAAAATAATAATCATATTTTAATCCCCTAATCACTTTTTTCATATTAATATGGGAATCGTCCCATTTCTTATCACATTTTTTGTTGGGACATGTTCTTCCATTTCTCACCATTAACTACGAAAAGAAGTACAATTAGGGGCTTGAATACTTTGCCAACAACCATTAAAAGGAAACTTTAAGCATAGATAGGTAAACATGTAGAAGGAAAGTATTCCCTAACTTGTGATCCCCTAGGTTCCAATCTAGGTTATCCATGATCATATATTCTTATTTTAATCTTTATTTTATTTTATCTTCATTTCATTAATAATTGTTCATACTAAGCTTATGAATTTACCAAAGCATATCCCCCAGGAGTGTCATAACCAAGAGTGTAGCAAGGCCCATTGTTGTGTACCAGTTCCCGTTCGAGTCTCACTCAAAGCGGTGTTTTTGGGTTTTTCCCCTATGTATATCTGGGCTAGATCGACCTCTACCTGCTCGTATCCAGATAGGGATGTTTTTGTCTGGAAATCCCTTACTCAATAATCACCAAAATACTAGGATGATTTCCTATATTTAAAATTTTCTATAGGGTTCATCCTAGAGTTTCCATATCTTAATTTCCACAAATAACTAAACCATCATTTGATACCAACTATAGAATCCCGCCTTTTTATCACATAAACTTTCATTACATTTTACAAAACTGAGGATCTTTAAGGTTAAGTGTCTTGGAAACCAGGAAATTAAAACATGAAAACATAATACATTTTTCAAAAACACTTGAAAGGCTTCTCCTCATGTTCATCCTAGGTTCATTACTTCATCTCATAACCTAGGGACATACATCAAAAGAAAGGGTAAGTAGAAGGCCCAGTAAGGGAAACAAGGGAAACATTTAACATATGAACTTGAGATACATCAATAAAGTCATGAATAGAACATTAAGGCATGAGAAAGAAATCATGAGGCATATCATAATAAAATTAAAATTTTTCATAAATTGAAGATATGGCTACAACATTTAATGTTGACAATGATTTAGTTTCACCAAGGTCCATCCCCAATGTGTCATTAAAAAATACCATGGTTAGTCACCAAGATATCAGTCTAAAAAGTAATCTCTAGAGATTATATCTTTACCCAATGCATTGGAGCGCTATACGGGCACACCATTGATATGTGTTTATTTTCTTGTGAGCCACATATATCATAATAAATAATTTCATAAACAACCCATATAGCCTAAAAGGAATGGGTTTCATTTCATAATCATAATGTTTTAAAATCTGCTTTAAGAACATGACCTTTGTGTCACATTAAAACCCATAGAAAAGGAAGGTGGGTCTCATGTATGTAAATCCCAGAATTTAAAATAGAGAATTTTGGTATATATGTGAATACCCCTATATAAGAAAGTGCTTTGAGTATTCACTTAATAAAATAAAAGAACTTTAGAACAAGAGAGGGAGACATTTTGAGACGGAAATTCTACAGCATAACGACTATGTTTTGGGGTTTTAGAATACATTGAAAAGTGAGGGGACATGGGTAACCCACTCATAAATGATCCATAAAACTGTACTGGGACAGAATATAAAGGGTATAAGAACATGTTAATGAAATTTTAATGATAAACCATATGAAATGAAAAACATAGAAGGAAGACAACAATAAGATTTATCTTATGAAAATTCGGTAGCCTAACACCGTCACTTAAACTTCAAAACAAAATGAATTGATGAGATAAAATAGGGCCTCTCATCATATGAACATAAAATAACATTATTATAGATATATAGATAATACCCTAACATAATAAAAAGGATCTTGAAATAAATGACATGAAGTAGAACATCATAACGAGAAAGGTGAAAGAACCGCTTAAAAATTCAGCAGCCTAACAGCGTCACTTAAAACCTCAAAATACTGAATTGAAAATATCAAATGGGGTCTCTCATCATATGATAATAAAATATCAGTATGATAGATATAGATATAATACCCCAACATAATAAAAAGGAACTTGAATGACTTGACATAAAAGTAGAACTTCAAAATGAGAAGGGTGAAAGAACAACTTAAAAATTCAGTTTCCTAACGACATCACTTAAAACATCAAAATACTGAATTGAAGAGATAAAATGGGGTCTATAATCATATGATCATAAAATATCAGTATTTTAGATATAGATATCAAACCCAAACATAATAAAAATGAACATTAATGACTTTACATTAATGTTCAACTTCAAAACGAGAAGGGTGAAAGAACCACTTAAAAATTCGGTAGCCTAACGATGCCACTTAAAACATCAACATAATGAATTGAAGAGATAAAATGGGGTATCTCATCATATGATCATAAAAGTTAAGTATGATAGATTTAGAAATAATACCCCAACATAATAAAAAGGAACATGAAATACTTGACATGAAAGTAGAACTTCAAAACGAGAAAGGTGAAAGATCCACTTAAGAATTCGGCAGCCTAACGACGCCACTAAAAACTTCAAAATATTGAATTGAAGAGATAAAATAGGGTCTCTCATCATATGATCATAAAATATCAGTATTATAGAAATAGAGATAATACCCCAACATAATAAAAAAGAACTCGAAATACTTTACATGAAAATAGATCTTGAAAAAAGAGAATGGAGAAAAAATCCGTTACAAAAATTTTGGCAGCCTAACGGCGCCACATAAACATTCATAAATATAAATAATGAGAGTAAGAGGGTATATATCATTATATGAACATGAAAAGGCAAGTATGATGAATATAAAAGATCATCCTCCAACATAATAAAATGGAGCATAATAGAAATGACTTAAAAGAGAGCATTGGAAAAGAAAGATAGAGTTTGGATCCCTTACCTTAAAACGTAGCACTTGAAACTCAGAGGTTGGGAACTTGAAGGCTTGGGGGAACCTTGGGAGGAGTCCTTGGGAGGTTGTGAGACCAGATCTTAGTTGGAGGAGAGCTGGGAGTCGAATTGATGAGAGGATGGCTTGGTATTTATAGGGAAAGTGGGGGGACAAGGCATTAATGATCAAGGGACACCTCATTTGTGGTTTTGGAAAAACCATGGGCTTGCCCATGTTATTTTCCCATCATATTGGCCACTTGGGAAAACTCATACCTTATATTACTATTCATAAGTCAACCATATTAATTACATACTTAATACATCATTTAATGATGTCATTAAACACTCGTAACTTGAAAATTGTATTTTCCCTATTCATCGAAAATTCAACTTTCTCATAAAAATCCCAAAATTTCACCTTAACCAAATATCAATGCTCTGATTTCAAAAATAAACTCCATTTTATAAATATAATTTTCGAAATATTTTTAATTTATTTTTTAAATAAATACACTATTCACCAAAAATTCATTTTTTCAGAAAAATCCACAAAAATTACCATAACATAATATCGATGCTCTGAGTTCAAAAATGAAATACATTCTATAAATGTAATTTTCTAGATATTTTTAATTTAATTTTTAATTAAAAAACACTATTCGCCTGAAAAAAATAATACTTGAATAATAATTTATGAAACTGTTATTTAACCATTTTATTGAATCACATTACTTAATCAACGTGCCTAGATTATATTAATACTTTATTTAAGTGAGATTACTAATCCATTTGGTCACATTAGTAATACTAAGCATAAAACCACTATTCATAATTTACTATTCATCAAATATTATGTCGATCTTATTACACTCTAAATTTCGTATTGAACATAATTTTAGAAGTCCATTTTTTGAAAATCATAACACATTTTTAATCATTTAAGGTTTACATAAACATTTTTAAAATATCATTTCTCTACAATTCATCAAAAATATGCATACTATATTTATCCAGACATTTGAAAATTCTAAAATCAACATAAGAAGAAATAAAATTTTTTATTTAAAACAAAGGATTATACAAGGCAGTTATTGTCTCCTTACATAGCCCCTTATCACACCCATATAGGACATAAGAGTAAGGTGTCCTAAGCTGAGAGAATCTGAGGGAGGCTCGACCAACATTGCGCGAGTAGTAATTTCTATCAATTTGAACTTCTCACGAAGGTGATTCTTTTCTAGCTTCACACGATGAAGACCAGCTTAGGTTTGGTCCAGAAAAAGCCTAGTGGTGCTACCTTATTCCCAAGTTCTGTTAAATGGGATTCGATCAGTCTAAGACTACTGGGTGAGGCCATTGAATCTTCTTTCTATATTAACCAAGATCACTTGTATTTAGAAACAATAATCGAAATGTTTAGTTTCCAGCGGTCATATTGACCAATGTTCATATGACATTCAAAACCCAACGGTCTCATTTTAATTATACTCATGTTATCAAATGAAACAGTTTTGTTGAGTTTAAAAAAATAACACAAAAAATTAGGATACAAGATTTATTCAAAATATCGGGTCGTTACATTGAAAGCACATGTCGCGTATTGATTATAAACGCTTTGTTGTGTGGACCATGTGTCGGTTGTGTCACTAAAAACACGGGCGGAAAAATCTGAGCTTATACACGTCGTGTCAATGACGAACACGACATGTAGTTTGACCAGAGGATCCAGCCGTGTAACTAAAAAACATGGGTCGGTGTTACCTCTTCTTGGACACACTGTGTACCTGTGGGACATGCCATGTAGTCCTGACTGGTGAGAGACTGAGTGGACTTGGCCATGTGGATAGTGAAAAGAAATGGTGTACACACTGTGTGTGGGTGTAACCCACAATGTAGTGTCAGCCGATTAGCCGGACATGTCACTAACAACACGGGTAGTTGGAATATAAGTCGTACATGTTGTGTCCATCGGGAACACGCTTTGTAGACTGAGATGTGTACCCTGCCGTGTAACAGACAACACGGGTTGGTGAAGCTCATCAATTAAACGATGTATAAACCATATACACACCAAGTAGCTGCGTTCAAAGGAGAGATATGTGGATAAGCTGTGTAGAAGGACTCAGGCACGGAAGAAGCCGTGTGTATGGACAACACACCGTTTTCTTGGGGTGTCACATGAACTGTTCTGGCATAGGTACACACACATGTGAAAGGAATACGGGAATAGACCCTGTAGTCATTATACTCACCATGTAGTCTTCTTTGGTCAAATTTGAATGTTTTCTTTCTCATGCTTCCTTTTTACAATCCTTTTTTATGTCCTTGATGATCTTAATCTAAGGCTTGTGTTTGACTTCGTAGAGTCATGTTGCCGAAATGAACTAGAGTTGTTCACAATAAGAGAAGAAACATTTATACTCCAGATATGGTAGGCCATGTGTTACTGATGGATCCTCTAGCAGAGCATGATGCTGCTCCAGCCGTTATATTGGACCCAGGCGCGGAGGTGCAATTCTGTGAAGGATTCATGTAATTTAGTTAAACCTTCCAAGGAGCAATGTCGGCTGCAACATCTATGGAAGAGCTGAAGCGTATATACTAGGAGCTACATCCACCCACATTTTTAGGGGATGGAAGATGAAAGGATGCAGATTCTTGGCTATGTTCCATGCCAGCTATCTTTGAGCATCTGGAGACACCTCCAGCGCGGAGGGTCAAGCTCGCTATATACATGTTGCGTGATGCCGACAGGAGGTGGATAAATGTTACCACCCAGACGGATCATCACAAGGACATTGCGTGGGAAGATTTTCAAAGAGTCTCCTATGAATTTTTCCTTACGAAGATGTTGAGGGAAGATAGAGCTTGAGAGTTCATGAATCCCCAGTAGGGAACCTTGTAAGTGATGGATTATTCTACCCGATTTACTGAGCTATAGTGTCTTTTCACCTGTTCTGGTGGCTGATGAGATGTTGAGGGATAGATGCTTTGAGGATGGTCTTCAGTATGATATCTGAGAAATGATAATGTTTTTAGGTTTCCTATAGTGCAAGCTATTACGAACCAGACACAAATTACTAAGAGGAACTTGTGGGACGCTAGTGGTGCATGCCAGGGTGGTTCGGCACCAGTTGCAGGTACTATTTCTACCGGTTAGAGGATGATACTGTTGGATTTCTCTCATGGTGGAATTACTATCCAGAATATTTCTTTAGGTCGCCAGGTCATTAGCTACCAGTGTGGTAAAGAGGGGTACAAGAGACCTCAGTGTTCATGTGTCCCAATGGTGTGCCGAGATTGTGGCTGGATGGGTCATCTCTGTTGTTTTTTCAGGATCCTTCCACCAGTGGCTAGTGAGAGGGGTTCTGAGCACACTCTACGTGCGAGGTAATGGCCAACAACTTCTGATCAGTTAGGATATTGGGATACATCGGGACATACAGGCAGAGGTGGTGGTTGTGTAAATGGTAGCCATACACCAAGATCTTAGAGAAAGCAGGGCAGATTAGCTCAGGGTAGCCAGGCTGTGTCGCAGGGCCGCAGCACAGGGCAGGAATATACAGTGCAAAATACCCAATAAGAGCATGATCCCGGACCATCCACTATCAGAGGTACTATTCTAGTTGCTTCTATTTTGTCTTCTGTATTTTCTGATACGGGTGCAACAGATAGATTAATATATGTGCCCATTGTGGAGAGCCTTGGTCCTTGTGTTTCTCCTTTTTCTTATATGATGATTCTAGACACTTCGTTGGGGATTAGAACGGCTCGTGTGCGTTAGTGTAGGGAGTTCCCCCAAGAGGATGGTGGGTATCACTTTATATGGGGCCTCTATGACATAGAGATGACGAGCTATGACATCATTCTTGGGATGGACTGTTTGGTACCCTTTCAAGCCTTTGTTGATTGCTATCTTCACAGGGTGAGTTTCACGTCACTAGAGCGAAGAGAGTTCCTATACAAAGGTGAATGGAATGTGCAGGAAATCCATGCTAGACCTGAGCATCGTGGGCGAGGTGGTGTTACAGCCCACCTTGTGATTTTATATCTAGAAGACCAGGGAACTTGTCAGAAAAATTTCCCTCCTATGGTTGATCATTTCAGGATTGTCTTTTCGAATGAATTTTCAAGTCTTCCTCTAGAGAGAGAGGTGGAATTCTCTATTGATCTTGTGTCCGGGGAAGAATCGATGTCCATTCATCCTTATAGGATGGCTACATAAGAATTTCAGGATCTCAAGAGGCATTTGGAGGAGTTACAGACAAAGGGTTTCATCCGACCAAGTACTTATCTTTGGGGTTCGCCTATCCTGTTTGCTAAAAATGAGGACGGTATCCTCATAATTTTTGTGGATTATTAGAAGCAAAACCATTTGACGGTTAAGAACCAATATCCCCTACCATGTGTTGATTATCTTTTTTATCAACTTCGAGGTGCACAAGTGTTCTCAAAGATTGATTTGGGATCCTGATATCATCAGTTGGGCGTTAGACCATCGGACATACCGCTTACAGTTTTTTGGAGTATATATCATCTATATGATAATTTGGTTATGCCATTCGAACTCACGAACGCACCAGTATATTTCATGGATTTTATAAATTGTGTGTTCCACCCTTACCTGTATTCTTTTGTGGTAGTCTTCATGGATGATATCTTGGTGTACTCTCACACTCGACACGACCATGCCACACATCTTGAGATCGTTATGATTTCACTACGAGAGAATCAAATATCTGTTAAGCTCTCAATGTTCAGCTTTTTTATAGACCAGATACACTTCTTGGGTCATATTATCTCAGAGGAAGGACTCATGGTAGACCCAGAGAAAGTGAGAGCATTAATTTATTGGAATCATCCTATGAACCTGTTTGAGATAGAGAGTTTCTTGGGTATGGATGGTTACTATAGGTTCTTTCTACCGGGCATCTCCCACATAGCAATGTTGTTGGCGGGTTTGACTAAGAAGGGTGTGATGTTCATTTGGTTAGATGCTTGTGAGACACCCTTTCAAGAGTTTATGGGAAGGTTGACATCAGCACCAGTCCAGATACATGCAGATCAATAGAAGAGCTATAATGTTTGTAGTGATGCATCATGTATTGGGCTGGGAGAAGTTTTGTTTCTGGGTGATCGACTAGTTTCCTACGTGTCTCGGAAGTTGAGGACATATGTGAAAAATAACCTGACGCATGATCTCGATTTGGCAGTTGTTGTTCATATGTTACACTGTTGGATACATTATCTCTTCGGAGATCATTTTTTGGTGTTTACGGACCACAAAATTCTCAAGTTTATATTTACCCATCGTGACATGAACATGAGACAACGAAGGTGGGTTGAATACCTTCAGTCTGTCGACTTTGAGATTGACTATACACCTAGAAAAGATAATTCAGTAGTTGATGCACTGAGTAGGAGGACAGAGATACTGGTAGTGCAGTAGGACAGTGATGAATGACAGCTTATGGGTTTGTTCTAAGAGATTCATTTGGGTGTGAATGATATTAAAGGGTGAGACTATATTTCTTCATTAGTTGTGACTTCTACCCTATTGGATTGAGTGGGGATGAGACAAATGTCAGATTCAGAAGGCCTAGTTCTCTGAGAGTCAGGGAGAAGTGAGGACCGTCCTCCTGGTTGGACGATATGCGGTGACTAGGTGATGCATATCCATGGACGAGTGTGGGTTCTAAGGGATATATGTGAGTTGTTGATGTAGGAGTTTTGTTCCTCGGCTTGGGAATTACATCCCGGGGTTACCAAAATGTACAGTGACTTGAGACGCTAGTATTGGTGGACGGGTATGAAAAGTGAGGTAGCTGGTTTTGTTATTAGATGTTCCACCTGTCTTCAGGTGAAGGCAGAGCATCAGAGGCCATTCGGACTGTTACAGTAGTTATCCATCCTGGAGTGGAAATTAGATGATGTCATGAAGGACTTCGTGACTTGGTTTCCAAGGTCACCTCGAGGGAATGATGCCCCGTGGGTTGTTGTGGACAGACTCATGAAGGTAGCACACTTTTTACTGGTCAAGAAGACCTTAAGTGTTGACTAGCTTGGGATATTTTATATCCAATAGGTAGTACGCCTTCATGGGGTCCCTTGTTCTATTGTTTCAGATAGGGATTCATGTTTTACATCTCATTTCTTGCATAGATTTCAGAGTGCACTGTGTAAACAGGTTCTTCTGAGAACAGCTTAACACACTCAGATAGATGGCTAGTCAAAGCGTACAATACAGGTGCTTGAGGACATGATGCGTGCATGAATCCTAGAATTTGGGGGATCTTTGGAAAAGTACATAACCCTGGTCGAGTATGCCTACAATATTAGTTTTCATGCAACTGTTGAGTGGATACTTATGGTGATTTATATGGTAGGCCATGCAGATCACCCCTGTGTTGGTTATAGGAAGGTTATGCAGCTTTATTGGGACCACGTCTCGTGCAGGATACTTCAGAGCTGGTCCAGTTGATACAGAAGTTAATGGCTACTACACAGTCTCATCAGAAGTCTTATGTTGATCGTTATAGATGACCCTTTGAATTCATGGTCGGGTATCAGGTTTTATTCAATATCTCACCAAGATTGGGACACAGGCAGATCAGGAGACATGGTAAACATTCACAGAAGTATCATGTGTCGTTTGAGATTCTGGAGAGTGTTGGGTCGGTTGCCTATCGGGTGCAGTTACAACAGAGGTATTGGGCCATGCACGAAGTATTCCATTTATCACAGTTGTGCCATTATCACTTTGACATGTCTTAGGTTTTTCAGCCTAAGGAGGTTGATATTTGGGCCAATGAATCCTTTGAGTAGAATCTGATTCGTATTGTTGATAAGAGAATTATAGTTCTCCGAGACCGGTTAGTTCCTCTCGTACAGGTGTTATGTAAGAATGACCAAGTGTAGAACGGAACCTGGGAGTGGGAAACTAGTGTACGTTCTTAGTGGCCAGATATTTCTTGAGATTTATCTTCACCACCCCTAGTAGGGAAATTCAGGGATGGATTGCTTTAAGGGGGGAAGTTTATAAGAACCCGATACTTATTTTGGTGGAACATGTTTCTTCTTTTCCTTTTTCCTTATGTGTTTTGTAAAAAATAAGGAAAATGGGGGAAAATACCAACTTTGTGGGTATAAGACATGTACCTTTCCACACTCCGTGTACTTTTCCCGTGTGGGATGAGTACACAGGGCGTGTAGGCCTATCGGTTATGAAGGATGTAGAAACTAACTACACGTCGTGTACTTAGTATTTACATGCCTTGTAATCAGTTAGAATGTGAACAGTAAGGTGGTGGATGTAGCCACCATATAAGGGGAAGTACACGCAGTGTATTCTAAAATACATGCCTTGTACTCATGTCAGAATGTGAGAAGTTCAGCGGTGAAAAGTAGCCACCATAGGAATAGTTAAATGATGAAAGTGCATGTCGTGTACTTTAGATTACATGTCGTGTAGTCTATTTTTTTACATAAATTGGGAAGTAGCCACTAATTTTGGAAGAGGAGGCAGAACGCTCAATTGGATCTTAGGAGAGACGACCGGATATTGGAGAAGCTCCTGATTTTTGACTGGAACTCAGTGTCCTTCGCTGACAGTCTCGATTAAACCACGCGGGTGAATTCTTCGCTCTTCCTTAACCATTCCTTCCAATTCTTTCCTGAGGGAACATTATTTAGGTTTGATTGAGTTAAAATTTATTCTAGATATACGTTGTTCTCATGCATTTTGTGTGGCATCATTGGCATATATCAATCAGTGGAGATCGAGGTAGGTGGTAGGATGTTTAATTCCAACTGTTGATTGTTTTTGTGTACCATTGTGTTTTGCACCCATGTTTGGGGTGTCGTATAGATGAGGCCTTGATTAATTAAATACCTAGAATTGTGTATGTAATTTAATGAATCTATACAACTTCTTTTTTGGATCATTACATGGATCTAGGGCCACCCCTTCAGTGAATTCCCTTATTTATCCATTTGGTCAGGTTGCCCGAGGGTATATCGTGATTTTACATGCTTTAAATTTCCTTCACATGAATTGTATATAAATTGCTTTCTTATGTTTTGGGATCAGCCCGGTTACTTTAATAACATGAGGTCAATGTTTTTTTAGCCTATGGGAATCTTTTCTCATGACTGTGGGGAATAGTTTCGGTGCCTGTGGGCGACACCTCGTATGCCTGTGGGAAATATTCATTATTCCTGTCGGCAATCACCTACATGTTTCGATTATTATTACATGAGGGTAAGGATTTTTCATGTCTATGGACAACATTTACTTTTTTTATTCACTATGGTGATTTCCTTTGGTTATACCTACCAAGATAAAGCACAAGCTTGGAAGTGTTGAATGAATATTAGAAGGGAAATTAAACTGGTAGTGATAGTTAGTTTTGAGTATTGCCTAGTTTACTTCATTTTATTACTGTAAACTGATGTTGCACATTTTCACTGATAGTTGGGCACAGGCATTTGGTGACTGCCTACTAGAATTTATTTTTCACATCCTGTTTGGGTCATGTCTTCGTCCCAAACATATAATATTTCTACAGGTGTTGATAATGGAAAGGGTCCCTATACAGGTACAAGATTGTTGCACAAGAGTATAAGAGAATGGGACTGGTCTTAGGCTTGTAATGCTACTGAGTTCCTATTGAGCTACTTTATTTTGTTGTTCTGTATTAGTAACTTTTGTATTTTATTGTTCTAGATTGCAGGGTATCTTTTTTTGGCTTCTTTCTTAGACTCAGGGACAAATTGCATAACTATATATGATTGTTAATATTTTCTTTATTTTTGTACTCTGTCTATTTTAGCATTGGTATTGTTTACTGCTTCCTCTTTTTTATGTTTGTATCTGTACCACTGTGTTACAATTTGAAAAATGAGGTAATACTTTACCAACTATAAGACCTAGGACCTCACATCTAGTCGGAATCCTCTTGCATTTGGGGAAATATGCTTGAGGTCATCTGACCAACCGGTTTTAGGGCACCTGTTGAGTGGCACACAGATTCGGGACGTTACATTTTATCTAGAGGATAAATTAGTCAACCCAGACTCTTATTATAGGAATGAGACCTCCTCCATGTGTACACACATACCATGATGAATTTAATATGGACATGTTTCATCCTTATTATAAAAACATCATAATTTTCATTGTAACCCATTCCAAAGGGGGAAACTTTTTGTATTAATTTTTCAAAAATAAATCCCTTTATAATATTAAAAATATGGGAATTAAATAATTTTATCAAAATAAAAAAATTATATTAAGTATAGAAAAATATGTAGAACCATAATGTATCCACCTCTTATCCATATGTCAAAAAAACTTCCTGGGAATGTTTCTTCTGAAGGAATACCAACACATTAACGACATTTGTATGGTGAGGTAGTAATATGACACAATAGAACATATATGTTTTTTTTTGTGTGAGAAGGTACATATGACCTCTAAAAAATGAAATTCATTTTTGGTGGAGCATGGTCACTATAGAAACCTTCAAAAGAGCTTCTATTTTGTGGCATGAGGTGATCATATCTTGTAAAATAAACCAAAATAAATTTTTGATGGATGGTTTTGAATGATTCCAAACCACAAACATAAGTATATTAAAGATGGAATGATTTTAATCAAGATGAAAATTTTAGGAAAATAGATATTCAAATATCTAAATAATTCCTAATGTCCTCCATATAAAGAAAGAGGGATAAAAAATTACATACATATGAATAGAAAGACTCCGCATGAGACACTGAGGAGACATGGAGGTGACAACTTAGGACTATGAAAGAGACTTCCAATTACATAGGTAATATAAATGACGAATACTGAAACCTAAAGGGATACTCTAAAAAATTACCCTTGAAAATATACCCAAAAACATAGAGGATATTTTTATTACAATAAAAAACCTTCCTATTCTTCCCCAATGGAAATAAACTTTCACATCAATGAAAATCATGATGAAATCACAATTCAAAGAACATCCCTTTCGTGATTCCCCATTCCATTATGTAAGAACATTATGTTGATGTGGTATTATAGAGAAATAATATGTAAAATGGGGTATCAAATGATATTCTACCCCATTTTCCACTATTCCCCTCCAATATATAATTCAAATTCATGTTACCTTCATTGGGAATGTACAAAATGGTATCCCCTCCAACCAACTATATAGCCCAATATTGGTTAAATCAAATCCTCTTCCAAAACCCCTATACCTAAAGCATAAAGGTATAAGATAAACTATTGTATATTTTTTTATCATGAATTACCATCATAATGGTAGAAAATATAAATTTTACCTACACTGTATCTAGGTTCTTCATCCCCTTGATCATCCATTCTAGTGGAAACAATTAACCTAGTAATATGGATAGTGGAACCAGTTCATGCTGTGACATTTATCCCCACATGCTCCCAAAACTTTTATGATAATTATGATGTATCTTTGCATCCAAATAATTCATAATTCTTTTTAAATTGTTTTTAGAATGTCCAAAGATGATAAAAATGGTTAAACTAAATCATTCATATAAACCAACCCAATGTATCATCATCCTCATCCTTTTGTGGGTGAGGTTCAAATTGGGAATCCCTCTTAGAGTGATCCCATAAATTGTCTTACCTAGAATCTCCCACCATCAGTATACCTAATCACATCCACCATTTTATGGGGATGAAATTATCATTTTAACACCCAAATCAGATATTTTTTTACTAGACATGAATTTGAAATGTGACATATCATCGACTTCATCAAATTTTTTAAACCAAGCATGACTCAGGTGGGATTAGAGATCAACAGTGATAATATTAGTAGAACCATAAAATTATCATAGGCCTCCTCATAAATTAAAATCCCCACCATACAAACCTATATAATATTTTATTATTATACACATTGATATTTATGGATCCTCAATGAGTTTCAAAGCCAATATCAACTTTATTGGGATATATTTCATGTTAAATTAGGCTCACCCTAGGAGGCCATATTCCTTAAAATAACGGGTCATAACATCATCATATAGCTATATAATCGATTGTATTTGACTTCATAATTCCATTCTACTAAAAATACCAATCCATTCATGCCTATCCATTTTATTCTCAGAGTCAAACACAGAGGGACTCTATGGCATAACTCCATAACCACCCAGGAAAAGACATAATCAATATAGATATTAACGGTGTAAGGTATTAAAATTCATATCCCATTGTTTTTAACGTGATATAATGATGTATGATATTTCAGATTAAATTGATATGAGTTATGTGGATTCTAATTCATTTCCCAGTGTTCTATTGTAATTCATTCTAATGGTCCCAATCAAAATATAAATAATTTAATTTCATCTCTGTATTGAAATAAAATAAATAACACCTAATTATGAGTCATTAAATCCAAATTCATTGAAATAATGAATTTTCATGTAAACAAATATCATAGACACTATAATACATAAAAATGGGTCTCTCAATAGAAAAACTCTTATACATCCAAATATTTCCATTAATGCAGAACCTTTGATATGTTCCTTTGGTTATTCATGTATGAATATATGATTATTTCAAAATATAAATAGTGGAATTATTAATATTAATGATTTATAATGCATTTGTGAATATTTGTTAAATATATAATATGGTTCTATAGTTATAAACACTTATCCTCAAATGGGCGCAATGATCCCAATCTATGTTCTTCTAGACCACCGTGAGTTCCTCATCATCATTGGTAAAATAAAATATTATCTCCCTCCAATGAAAATTAATTCTAGAACCGGAATACATAAACCCTTTAGTGTTTTTGGATCCACAAATAAACAATAACATAAATCCACCCTGATGAATTTATACAAACACAAATGGTGAAAACAATGATAATGATTGTTTAAAGAAACTCAAAAATTTATATTCATTAATTGGGTCTTATTTTCATAAAGAACATTTTCTTTATATTTTAAATTATTTTCCATATGAAAAATAATTTATCATATTTTAGGACCCAATCAATGTTTAATTTTTCTAATTAAGAAAACATCATTATAATAAGGTATATGATCACTGTACATTTAGTTGTAACAAGAACATCAATTTATAAATGAGTAATTCCTTTGAACAACCTTTTTTCATGTGATAGTAGTGAGTACAATACATGATATTCTAATTCCATTACCACATATAGGTGTCATTTGGAAAATATAGAATTTAGAAAATTAGAATGACTTAATGAAATAAAACCAAAATAAAATGAACAAAAAAACTACCTCATACAAATAAGTATAAAGTTCCAATGGGTATACTTTAATTGAGAATATCAATCCAAAAAATAGAATCCATCCAATTGGCATTAAAACATAGATTACAAAATTGATAAAACCCCCAGAAATACTATTATTGGGTAAAAAAACTCTAAGGTTAATTGTGGAAAAACTAACTACATAGAAATGGATGTGGTAAAGGAAAAAATGTGTATAATTAAGAATATTTTTGTACCATGATATTCTACATAAAATAGATGTAGATATATTTCAAAACTAATAAGAATGATGGATAGGATCCCCATAGTTCACATGTATTCTTTAAAAAAATATGGGAAAAGGGAAGGTAATAATCCTCTTCAAATTGATAGGCTAATTTTAATTATATATTTATTTAAACATGGCATTCCTAGATAGTTTAGACACAAGTGTTACTAATCCAGGTCTGATCTTTAGGGAATCCACCATTTGGATTCTATATGACTCACATAGTTTCACTTCAATGATTACTAATCCATAACCAATATATCCCAAACCAACAACTTAAAATAACATCACAACATAAGGAAACCAAAAACTAATCCCCCTAATTATGAGAAAAAATTGAAACAGTGTAAAACCATAAAAATAAATAAAAATTAGTCCCATAACATTCAAAAATTCAAATTAGCCAATAATAATATAAATTAATTCACTAAAATGGAAAATTTTTGCCAAATGGTCAAAATAATCCCATTACACATATGATGTTATCTCCTCATATCTACTTCCAATAAAACAACACACATCCTTTGTAGCCATTGTTTATTTATGAAATTCCAATATATTTTCATTACGACTATTTATTCCCTCCATGAATGAATGTCATTTGTGGTCCATCTACATGATTCCATCATAGTTGTGATTTTACATTATAGTTTTGAGATACCGTTATGGTTAAAATATATCGTCATAGTTTACCTAATCATTTTGGTTCATAGAATAAAATTATACTAAATTTTATTTTTTAATTTTTATATGATTCCTTTATGGTCATGTAGATTATTCTTGGATTATAGAATTTTTTTGACCACATAATTATTATGTGGATATGTATCATAGGAAATGATGTTATAAAAATTTTCTACAAATTCGAGGCACACACTATGAGGTACGATATGAGAATATTGTTTCAAAGATTATATTTTTGTATAAGTAGATACATGTCAGGGTTTTAGGGTAATTCCCTTCTTCGTATAGAAATACATTATGGAAAGACATATATAAATATCCTTTTTGGAATATTTCTCACGAACCTCCTATATTAAAGGCCACCCATGAACCTATGTCCCATGAGGCATCATGTAATCCCAATTGAAAAGTAAATATAAAAAATGAACCATATATGAACATCATTAAGGATCCATTATCCATAAATATTAACCCATATAAAACCTTAATGAGGAACCCTCTTTTAGATATTTTAAATGTTGACCTATAAACTGTAATAACTAAAAATAGACAATCCTAAAAACTACCATTTTCTATGAACCTTATTATTTAAAAAATCACAAAAATTATATGAGGGACCATGGATTGTCAAGATAATGGTCGGACACTTCCTAATGGCTACACTTTATGAAATATTTGGTCTATATGGCCACATTGAGAGTATAAAAATTGTGGGTAAGTGTTCTTTTTTTCTATTATTTCATACACTCATATAACTAACCTAATTTTGATGCATCAGAATTCATTTTTATAAATTATTTTTCAATGGAATATGTCCCAAAATGGTATCTCATAAAAACAATTGATCACCAAATTCCACGCCCATGAGAGGAAAATTTTGAAAGAATATGTGTAAGAATTACACATATAACTGTGTTCCCAAGAGATTCCTTGAAATCTAAGTAGGTAGAATAACCAATAAAAAATTTTACATTATATTTTTTTAAAAGCACGATACCTTGGAATGATTCTATCATATTTAGTCCCAAAATCTATCCCTGGAGTCAAGATAATCCTATGAGTATCATTAAGTACCCTTTGTCAAGATGAACCTCTAACTTTCACGGTAACACCTTGAATGAAAATTACAATCATGGTTTCCCCAAAAATAAATTCATCAAGATAATTCATAAGGTAAATATCAAATGAGAATGTAAATTAATAACCCCCACCCAATTTCTTTTTGTCACCAATTCACAAAACAAATGGCCTTAACACATAAAATTAATCTATATGGATCGGCCATGACATATGACTAAAAATTCTTAAACACTAACTATATGGGTTTTGATCCCAATTATCCTAGATATGTATGAATCATATACTAGGTTCAATCACAGTAGATAAATATATATCTTGATCCTCCTACTTGGCGTGATCTCCAATCATTCATGTCTCTTATCATTTTCATTCTATTATCATATTGACTGGGTAGGAAACCATATATAACACTCCAATTAGGAATAATCCCTAACCACCCCAGTGTTCCTTTCACATCTAGTAACAAATATATAAGAGGTAAAAATTCCTAAAAATGACCTCTAACACTGTTAATCACAAACCATATCATCTCCCTTACCTGTCTAGTTACAAACAAATATCGGGGGTAGAATTTGAAATCTATGTCTCCTACAAGGCATAATCCTCAAAAATTCAATCCTTTATTACTTTTCTATGTTACAATTTATTGTATTTAAACTTACATAATTGGTTCTTCAAATATGTATAATACCCAATTATATCCTCTCTTATTTAATTACCAATAATAATGATGAACTAGGATGAGAAAATATATGATAATTCAAACCAAACATTTTTAGAACCTTTCAATTACATATCCAATCTGCATGAGTTTAAACAACTTGTAAGTGGTCTGGTTTACATGAAATTATAAGGAGCATCACTTGGTACTCAATATATAAAATTCCAAAATAATGTTAAGTGTTCATTGATGCATGAACATAAAACGAAAAACATTGGTGTGATTCATAAAACATTAAATGTTTTAACATATCCCATTAGGTGGGACATAAGAATGTGTATTATTATTATGTTAATATGGTTATGTTGGAATCTCCTTTAATTGGACTCATGCGACCTAACCACACCTCTATCCTCTATTCACTGTAGGCCAATACCCCCATGGATGTTAATAAATTATATATTAACATTATATAAGGATTAAAATTGTATCACATCCAAATACATGAATCAAATGAGAGATAATATAGTCTCTATGTATAGTGTCATCTTATAATAATGTTTTCAGTAAATATAGTTCATAAGCATAACCAATGTAATTTCTAAAGCTACTGGTAAGGATTTAAAAACATGCCATAAAGTAGTGAGTTAATCCAAAAGTAAGCAATAATTCCAATATAAATTGTTTTATTAACTCAAACCCTCATACTGTCAACCAATGTGGTCTCAAATAACCATTGGTTAATGACCAAATTAATTATATCTTTTGAATATCAGGTACTCGTTGGTTATGAATGAATATGGTTTGGTCAGACATTTGATAAAATGATTATTTATATGTATTTCCTCACATCATTGATGTTAATTCATCAACATTGGATGCTACATATTTTCATATTAGATATGAGGTTGGGATGTATACAAATAGATGAGTTGAGAAATTATATTTTCATAATACATAAATAGTTATTTTTAACTGAGGATCATTTGATGATTTTTGGGGATAATTTGTTTCAATTTTACTATGTATCTTTTTTTTGTCAAAATATAGGAATTTGAAATTTTTTCTAGGGTAAAATTTATTATGGAGCATGAATCCAATTATTGATTCATGGTTGATGTCATAGTACTAGGATTCAGTATTACCAAATAGAACACATAACATAAATATTAATTCCATTATTCGTGAAGATTCCATGGCATATCAAAAAAAGGCTGCAGTCCGATTTTTTTTAAATTATATCAATTAATAAATATTTGGTTAAATTATATTAAATAAAATATATCACTTCCATTTTATAATTAATATTGATCCAAATTCTCCCATAAAATATATCAAATTATTAATAATAATAAATATGAATTTATATAAAATAACATAAATATTATATTCACCAAACATGTGAGTAAATATTTTCATTTGAATTAACACAACATGAATAATTTCTTAATATCTACATATTAAAAAGATATATATATATATATATATATATATTCATTAACTTTTGAATCTCTAATATTAAGATAAAAAAATAAACTTTCATATTGGTAATTATAAATAATTATCAATGAATTTATTTGATCATATTTAACATGAATAAATGATTTTTCACAATTTTTAAATTTTTTTATATAAAAAATTTCACTGGTGTTTAGTAATATTATAGAAATGCTATGTGTGTATCCCTCAAGACTATATTCTCAATTGAAAAAGATATAACATCCCTAAAGAATATCAATAGAAATTTTGAACACACCATGACACTATATTGAAGGTTGTTTTTGAAGTAACTACATAAACTGTCATAAGAAATATACAACATATTATAATCCATTTATAAAATTATATCTCTTAATGTTTCTTCCATTTTTATTTAATCACCCTATATTTTATATTTATCACTATTATATTATGTAATAATCCATTTTGTAAACTACTATGGATTTTGGAATTTCTGGGCAGTTCAATTTCAATCAAAGGGATAAATATATCTTCCTCCATTATACTTGAAGGGAAACATCCATTCTTAGAAATTAAATTTATTATATATCAAATATGACACTACCAATTTAGAATACCTAATAGTATATATAAATCATCATGTATATATATTATGAATTTTCACCCATATATCAAAGTACGAGATTCATGATATGTATTTATATTTTTTTAAATTCAATGGAAAAATAAAAATATTGATTAGTAAAAATATTAAAATGCTAAAAATTTAGATGTTAAATTTTATTTATAAATATAATTTTTTAAAAATATAACATTATAGTATATTATAAAATCCATGGAAAATATAACAAAAAATAAGAAAAAATTAATTTTTTAAATAATAAAATAAAAAAATATAACAATTAAAACAATAATCTATATATTTGAATAATAATTAATGAATAAAAATAAAGTCTTATATAATTTTATTTCTTTCAAGTATCACACTCAATAACAAAATGGCGTAAAGAGAAAAAACACTAATAATACAACCAACATTTTAAAAATGACGAATATAAAACAATGATAAGAGTTAAAGTGAATGATAAATGAAACAATATGAGTTATTTATAGTATTAATTAAATAATATGACTATAAAGTTATTAATATAACCATCATAATTATAGTGTAACTCATAGGAAAGAAAAATTCACCGTTAAAACTAAAATCTTACAATTTGAATGGTGTCACAACCTGTTAAATTGACATTGTAATTCCTATATAAATATCTCTAAGTAAACATAGAAAATTTGAAGAAAATAATACATAAAATATATATTAAAATTAGTAACTCAATTAATGTATATATTCATTTTTAATAAATTTAATTTTAGTGTATATTTTTTAAAAATATATATCAATAATTAAATTTACATAATTTATAAATTGTTTTGATTTAAAAAATGAGTTTCATTTAAGGAAAAAATATACAAATATTAGATATATAAATTTTTAATATTCTTAAAATAAAAATCAACATTATTTGAATAGTGAAAACAAATTTTTTCAAATACCTAATGTTTTTTGTTATGTTAATTATGTTATACTAAGATAATAAATGATAAATTTTTTATCATAAATAAAATTTTATTTTACAAGTAATATGAGTTGTTTAAAAATAATAATCGTAATTTCCAATCCTAAAAATATTTATTTATAATTAATAAAATATAAAGTATTCAATAATTATTATTCATTTTATTCAATTTTTTCAATAAACTAATAAATTCAGTTGAAACATGGAATAAATGTCCAAAAACATGTTTTTGTATTTAAATACGACTAATAATGTATGAAATATAAATATTAAAAGTCTTCATATTTAAATAATTATTCCACATTTGATCAATAAAATACTCTTCTACTCAAGTATAAATACCCCACTTACATAGTATGGAAACCTACTTCCCATACACATATCAAAGTAAATCACCAACCCAATTTATCTCTATTATTCCCCTCATCATCCTTAAGGATATTATGGGGTCACCCTATTACATTCCTTTAATTTATTAATGTTTATATAAAAGGAATATCATCATGAAGTATTTCCATCATTTTTTTTCCTTCATTTTCCATTTCTATTTTCACATTTATCTATTCTATTATAATATGAACTTATTAAATTTACTAAAAAAAATTCTATTTAGATATTAATTATAATAAAATCCTTTTAGAACATATTTATATATTATATAAATCTCCCATTTATTTTGATAATTTCATGTTAATGGTTAGTTAACCACCTATGGGGATATTTTTAATATAGTTTTCGTAATCATCTATAATTTTTGTTATGTATATAGTATATTGTATTTATAAATTTATTTTAACATATTTAATGACTTATAATGTAATGTTATGAAAATATAATTTATGAATAATGAATACGATGATACCAAAATGGAGATGAGATGTAGGTTTTAATATGTAAAATTATGTAGGTGGTGTAAATGTGGTGAAGCATAATAAATTATATGGTTAGGGGAATCTTGTTGTAAATTTCTTCTTTGGTTATATCGTATTTTTTCCTAAATTTTTAACATGATTATTCTAAAATGATTATAATTTATTTATTTATATCTTTCACTTTTAATTATTTGTGATAAAAAATTTCTATCATCATTTGAATGAATTATAATCTACCTATGGAATTTCTGGTAAAGTGTTTATTCTGAATATCCCTCCTTGATTAATTTATTTTTTCATTGTATCATTTTTAAAACAAACAATATCTCATCCATATTAATGAAAACACCTAAAACATAGAATGATATTATCCCATCTTCCATTGTGGAACTTCAATGATTTATTCATAAATATATTCATTCTGAAGCTATTAGGAATACCATTAGTTTCATATAGAATAATTTAATTTCCATGATTTATTAATGTTTTGTAAATTTTTTGAATGCAATATTAAGAGAATATTAGGAAGTAATATGTTTCCATAAAATTTTATATCCCTCAAATAAAGTAGGCAGTGTGACATATCTTATTATATTTTGTGTATTATGCATTAACATGATTTTAAAATTGTTAATAATTTTTGAACTGATTGTTTATATTAATAAATTATGAGTGATAATTAGTATAAAATTGATCAAATATTATGAGTGTTTTTGACAAAAGTTTTTAGATCATTAATTACTATACATATTCCATATTCTATGCCTATTTGAAATTATTACTTTTTGTTTATGACCGTGAACTTTTCTATTGATATATTTATTATAATGATTTTTGTCACACCTAAACTACATTGATTATTTCCTTCAGTTCCTCTACTATTATTCATCAAGTCAATATGATTTTAGCTAACTTTTCCATAATATAATTATACAAATAATAATTATAAAAGGCGGAATTTTAAATCAGGTGGGAGGACCATGCTGAAGGAATTAAATAATGTATAATTTTTACCTAAATTATTATGTTTTTTACCTAATTTCATCATGATTCTAAACCATCTAATCGTGTATTGATGTATTGTTTTTTTCTTTATGAAAAAAATATTTAATAATTACAGAAAAAAGACGTGATTATTACAGTTCATAGCACAATAATGTTTTATGAATATCTATATTAGGTTTGAATTATATTATGTCATCTAAACAAAGGGATACAATATGTGAAAACCATATACATTATTTACACATTGCAATAATTCATTTTCCATGATTTATTGACTTATTCTATGTTTTTTCATTTAAAATTTTAAAAAATTATTGGAACCAAGAAAAACAATACCAATAATCTATGTGAAGGAGAATTCAATGATATCAGTAGGGATATTCCCAAAAATGGGAGGTGCAGTTCAAAACTGTGTGGACATTATAACAACTTATCTGTGGCTTTTAATAATAAGATTAATATAATAAAATGTCTAAAATCATTATATAAGGAGTAATTATCCTTCAAGTCCATTATTCACTAATAACCATTGGCATTTAAATGACCTTAAAATCCACATGTTATGGAATAATAGTTTAACACCATGTAAAAAACATTTATATTTTTCATTTTTTCTAGCTTTATAAATTTACTATTAAGATCTAACATTTGAAGTTGATGATACATAGTGTTCGTAATTGATGAATAATTTTAATATTACAGATGAAGTCGATGGAATTGAAGTATAAAAACATAACACGATAATATTCATGATGTATTTTAATGAAAATATTTAAATAGAGATGGATATGAATTTTTTTTAGCTTAAGATAAATGATATTGTATTTTTAAAAACCTATTGGTAGAATTTCTCAAATCATGGAAGGTTATGATTTTATTTCATTCATCAATAAAGATAGAACATACAGTAGCTTATTTTGTGGTTTAAAACCACATCTCTTAAAATATCTAGAAATCTGAGAAATTGGGATTTTGGATGAAGTGGTTAGGAATTTTATCAATTAATATATAGAGATTAGAGGCTTATCAACAAGATATGGATATATTATACATTTTATATGGTTTAATGTCATATTTTCAAATGATTATGGAGGAATGAAAATACAACTAACGATATAAAAAAGATCTGGAAGGAATAGCCATTCAGATTTTTTCAAATGAACTAGGCGATTCTTCATATGTAAAATATAATGGAATAAATCTCAAAAATGTTGCAAATAATGTTGAAAAGTATTAATATTTTGAATGAGATAAAGGATCTACCTAACACAAAACTTATGGTTATAATTTTTTGGTCTAATTTTGATGATTAGATGGGTGACTATAGAATATAAAATTTAAAATAAATAAAGTGAAAAAATAAACGATAAATTAATTTTAAAATAGTAATAACTGGTCAAAAATAAGAACAAAATTAAATGGGAACAAACAAACATACAATCATAATAAAGAATATTTTTTTCCAATACTCAATATTATTTCTATGTCCCCTCCCCACAAAGGACCGAGGGTTCTATTATCTATTGTCTTTAGTGGTAACCATGATACTAGAGAAATATTTAATTTTAATTTATTTTATAATTAATCATTATACAATGGAGGGTAAAAAAAATTTTTAATGGTTATAGTACGAAACCAACGAAAAATTCTCTTTTATTTGTTAAAAATAAGAAACCAAAACATTATCACAGTAATGGTACTGAGAACCCAATATGTAGAAGAAAAATGTTTCGTTTTGAGAAAAAATTAATTTACATCACAGTATAAATTCTCTTTATAATATTATGACATAAAAATAAAAAAATATATAAATAAATTAATTATATAGAAATATATTATTATGAGTAACCATAAATGAAACACATGTGAGGGAAAAATACAGACCGGTAGGTCACAAATTTGGTATATGACTTCTTTGGGAAGTATGTATAGCCAAAAAAGGTCACAGTAAGATCTTGGTTGTGTTGGGAATACAAAATTTCTCTTGGTAGGTTATAAAATCTATATTTACAATCTATAATGACAAGATTTACATTTTGTAAAATGGATTCCAACTGGATGGTAAGGATCAGTAGTGTGCTGGTTAAGATTTATAATGTATAAGTGTCGTTGTCTAACCTCCATCTACCTGATAGTTCTACATTTTCTAATTAGTTATCATTGAAATTCGCAGGTTCCCCTGTTTAGATTGTTGATTATCCAGGGGTGTTGCATTGTCTTTCTTGTATAATTTCCAAGTTGGTGTCTTCAAAATGGACCTCCAAGCACTTATTTAACCCAATGATTAATTTGTAAAATTTTGAACTTCATATCCAATAATAATAACTAAAATATCGTAATATTAAATGTTAAGATAAATAAACTCTTCTTGTGATAGTTTAAACATCTAATTGAGTGATAGTTGTAATAAATGTTTCATTTTCAAGGAACAAGGGCACTGTGAAATCTGGTGCACCATAAAGAAGTTTCTTCAAAGGAAAAATACATTAAAACCCATATTAAATGATGTATTTAAGGAAATATTACTCAACAACCACCACTTTGGTGGATCTGAAAATCATATAGTTCATGGAATACTTAAAATTGACTATTGAAGAAAACAAGATATATTTAAATCTGGTTTCGTGCAATCTATTATAACCAAAATGCAATTTAGATCTTTTGAATCTGGTGTAATATATATTGAAGTAAAGATATCTATGAAATTAAATATTTGATATATCATTTCATCCCAAGTGGTGATGTTTTACATAGTTTTCATATTTTGGAATATTCCTCCAACGAATCTCATTATCCTTCTTCTGGTAGAACATGACACAATA
Source organism: Viscum album (assembly GCA_963277665.1). NCBI lineage: Eukaryota > Viridiplantae > Streptophyta > Magnoliopsida > Santalales > Viscaceae > Viscum > Viscum album. The sequence goes on from OY728140.1 coordinate 1,729,047,058, forward strand.
ATTGGCATTTATTAACTATCATTATACATACATAATATTGAATTATGCAAATGGAAATCACATTTCATATCCCAAACAAAAATATGCTCATATACCTATTCATCTGATATTATAAATCATCATTAGATAATCTCTTAACAGTGTAAGTGTGGATACCCGATAAAGCAGAATCCCTTAGTCAAACATTTTATTAAAAGGAAATCATCAAACCTTAATAATATTCCCTTTATGATGTGACATAAAAATTAATTTTTAATGAATTACATGTCCTACCCCAATATTGTGAGGTCGAGATAAAAATGGATAATATAACTACAACCACACTTATAGTTAAGAGACTTCATATGATTTAAATGATAGATTGGTAGGATTTTTAGAAATATCATGATTAATAATTAAATATATGGTTCATATTTCCAAGTTCATCATCTTGGGACACACCATTTATCTTTTTCAAGAAGTATGATTGATAAAGTAGGTTATACATAATCTTTAGAGAGGTGAATAAGGTCAGTGATAAGAATACGTATCAATTGCCAATGATTAATGACAAGTTTAATCAATAACCAAGAGCCCAATAATAATAAAAATTAGATATATTTTGGGATAACATAATATAATGGTTTATAGAAACGATATTTAAAAATTTAATTCACTACAAGATTTTGACACTATGAGTTCATAGTGATTCCATTTGAAAATAAGAATTCCCCAAAATTCCTTATTTACATTATGAATATAAGTTTTTGACACCACATTTATAATATTATTGGGGTTCATTATTAATGATATTCTCATATACTCAATGATTAGGTAAATACATGAGGACTATATAATTATTTTGTTATATACATTAATTTAGTATATGTTATATATTAAGTCATGAAAATGTATCTTTCTTATTGTTCAAGTCACACTCTTGGAGATTTTGATCATCAGGGGAAAAATGTATAAAGACACATAAATTAAAAATGTGAATAATGGATTCCATATAAAAATATGATTCATATTGATATTTAGCTTCCACAGTTTAGTTTGGGTGCTAAAGGGAACTTATGATTAACTTCCCATGATTTTAAAACAATATAACCACGTTATTATTGAAGGGAATAATATTTTTTCTAGATATATGAATTTGATGAAAGATTTACAGAGCAATAATGGATCAATATAACTAGGCACACATTACCCACTTCAAGGGAATTTTTTAACATATATATTGGTGATTCAATTAATGTATTAAGATGATTTCTCATGAAAAATGATATGGTGAAAACATATACATCAGGATGATTCATGACACATGAAAAAAAATATCTTATGTAAGATATGGATTTGAGTGATGTAATCTACACATGTATGGTTTGGTTCAATTATCTCTAAAGATTTATATGTGACAGATATAAATATCAGAGAAGATTTATGTATATATACCTATTTCCTAAGATCAACATGAGCCAATAAAGATTATTTGAGATAATGATTGATTATGATGTCTTAATACCTTAAAATATTATGAAGGATGATGTAGTAGAATTTTTTGTAAGTAGAAAATATCTAACAGAAATATAAAAGACAAGGATTGATAATGATTAAATAATTATAGATATGTAATGTATGGGCCATGGTATTATAATTGAGGGACCTATATCCCACATTTCCTTAATGATTACTTGAACATCCATTTTGAATATGATGAAGATTGATCATAGGGAGTATATGGGGATAGAAAATAAAATAAATTCAATAAAGTACAGAATCCATTAGATTTAAATATAAATGATGATTGATTGTTGATATTTGGTACATGATTTTTCCTATAATTAAATCCCTTCAAAATGAATGAGTGGCATGATAATTCTTATAGCCCCAAATTTTTTAACCACCTAGGGATAATTAAGATGTATAATGATTTGTTAGATCAATTATGTTAGGGATAATAAGAAGAGATAAGTTATTGAAAATACCTAAAATTACATAGAATGGAAATAAGAAAAAATGGTAAGGAAAAAAATCCATGGGTGATAACATTATTATCCTTACATATGCGAAAATGGTATAACATTTAGAGACTTTTCTAATTCATTATAAAATATCAAATTCTATTAGGAAACATTTTTCAATGCTAGGTGAGAATGTGGAAAACAATTTTGAGGTACAATGAGAATGAAGTTAAATTTATTTATTTATTAAATATTTATTATATAAACTATGAACCTAATTTTAAAAAAATTAAAAACTTTCTTAGAAATACAGAAATAATATAAAAATATTTGAACATGGTTGAAACTTGATCATGTGATTTATCCTAGGTGAGACCCTATGTCTGTCAGTGGGGGAAATTCGAATGAGGCATCCATGGATGACTACATTAATTAACTTATTTAATTATTTCATTTAATACCCTAACCATAATTTACAATATAAATATTTTGTTAGAATGAATTTCCAGGGTTACACATAAAAGCCACTGATTGTTGAGGGGAAGATCCACTAACCTTCATTAGTGGATGGATATCAGGGGATGAATGAAATATAGATGATGGTGAAATATGGAAAAATAAACATAATTAATCATTATTATAAATGGATAAATAATTATTCACCAAAGAAGGACACAATTTCATGGTTAAAATCATAATTTTATATTTCACCCTTTTGATTAAAATATATAGCATCATAAAATTTGTTTTCTTTAATCTATGTTTAGTTAAACCTTCACATGAGCTAGTTGCAGGAGAATTAATTTATTTATTAACTTTTTTTATTATTATATATATTAGGCCATTTATATTTGAAATAAATATTATTTGGACATTAAAAATTGACTAAATATTATTTATCCATTTGTAATTCTGAATTTCCCAAATCGTTACTCGCACCCCTCAGAATTGGCCTACAATGTTAATATATGAATTTTACCTGATGATTCTTTAAGATTCCAACCCCTACATTCAATGAACATCTACATGAAACCATTAGATTTATGAATTTTCGATGAAACCAGATGATTATTTTGATATGGGGTATGATTCCCCAGATCTGTGATTTTTTATAGTGTCGTAGCCACAACTAGAAGTGTAATTTGTAGTTGATGAATAAAATAATAGTTTGAGATCTGATCCCTAGCTATATGAGGTATAATTATTTACGAACATTGACATTACCCTCTATTTTAGTGTATTTCAAGTGGTAAAGGGATGAAAACCCAAAAAATTTCACAAATCAAGGATCAATGTGACAGTTTTAGAATTCTATGAAAACACCTACCACATTCCATATGTGGGGGAGAAAACAATCCATATATTTTGGATTCTATGGTGGATATGGTTTTCTGTTTGTGATAAAAATGACATTACATGAGGAGGGACCACCCATCGTGTCACCCATAGATGTCTGGCTAAGCTTACGCAAAGGGTACATTCCCCAAACCACATGTCTATCTGTACATCGCTTATATCGAGAGATCATCCATGTTCTTTTGTCAGTACACGATCCTAGGTTGGTAGAAGACACAAATTTCTAGCTTGAACCTACCACACCTTGTGTTACTAGTGTATTATTATGTACTGACACATGGATTGTGTATACAAACAAATCTTAGATGACATATTAATGGCTAGGTGAACATCCTTATACCATGAGTGTATGATTAATTCCATTTAGTTACATGAAACTTCATGCAGTACTATATTTCTTGTGAGCCATGTGTTAGTGGGAACACAGATATGACGATGAGTAGGGAAACAAACTATGTGGACCACTTATACACTTTGCACTTCATTTTTTAGGAAACATTATCCTCTCATATCTCGTTTATTTAGACACATATTTTTTCCTACTTGTTTCCTATCTTCAATGTTTGTCCACATAAAACAAAATGGTTCACATAAATAGTGAATTTAAGGATATTATATGATATATTCATAATGTGACGCTTCCTTATGTGGGGAATAACAATATTAGAGATTACGTAGGATCATTATAGGTTATTTACATCCTATAGGGACTGTGGATGGGTCCTATATCCATAGATTGAAACCATTCTGCAAGGAAATGATGTGGGTCATCTATACATAGAGTGGAACCACATGTTATGTCAGTTCATGGGTCATCTACCTACATAGAGGAACACACCTGATTGACTAAGGCATGTATCATTTATCAATCTACTGAGTGAAACACTCATATTGGTAATTGGAATGGGCCCTATATCCATAGTGAGGAACCCAACTACTAATACAGGGAATTGTTCTTCAATCCATATTATTTATCACACTTGCAATTTTAGGGAAGGATTAGTTAACATAAAAAGGGGAACCTCCATGATAGACTAGGTTCTGCATCCTCAATACAACAACATAGTGCATCCATCATACAATGATAGGTCATGTGTTATGAATGAATAAATTGGATCCCTCCCATTGTGTCATGGAATATGTAATCAAGCCATAGAGTTGACCCCCCCCCCCTATGGAGTCGGGTGTGGGATATATATATATATATATATAAATAGTGATGAACCCTCGACAAACTATGGTGTGGATCCACTATCCCTCTATAGAGTGAAACCCCCTAACAGACATGACTGTGGGTCCTCTATATAGCTATATATTGGAACCCTTATACCATATCAGTGAATGTTCTTATTCATACATATTGTGTCACATATAATAAATGAAATAGTTGTGAGGTGTGGATCCACACAGTTACATCTTCTGCCAGATATGATAGATTGTTTGTAACGAAGGTGGACCCTTGGAATTATTCACATAATATTTTCCTCGGATAGGTGTGGAGATATAGATACCATTACTCTCTGGTCTAGGTTTATTATCTAATAAAATTTTATTGTTTTTGGATTTTTATTCCTTCTTATTCTAGGTTGTGTTTCCTACTAATACCATTTCATGAATTTCTATCCCTTAATAATTTTAGGGAATCCTACTGATTATATATATACTCACCCATTTTTTAAATTTCTCACACATTCCCTATCTTATGTAGATAAAAGACATGTAAATGATGATTTTATTGGATAATACGGTTACCTATGTGCATTTTATTGAATACATTGTTCTGGTCATGGATATTTGGAACCACACTCTCTCAATTTTTATTTTTAAGTTGATGTTTTTTTGGGTTGATATTTTTGTAAAGATGTATATAATTCCCCTTTATTTTTTGTTTAACTATCAATCATTTATTATTCAATAAAGGTTATTAAATGATTAGAATTTACTCTATATGTTTTTTTCATTAATTAGTCTTCATCTTCACTGTTACATTATTATTCATGGGTATGTGCATGCATGTCCATTACGAAAAATCACCCCATTTTAGTTATTAATTTTAACACTTGTCGCCAACCCTTATCCTATGGATATGGACTTGGGGCTTTTCTAGCTCATCCTTTCAAGGGACAGGAAGGCCCCAATGGTACAGTTCATGATAGATTAGTATGAGTTGTGGTCGACCTTGGTAAAGTGATTGGTGTTATGTCCCCTATGATGTTTGGGTTGCTACATAGGGATATATTGTCAAAGTGTCTCGATTTTGGATTTCAGGATTGGAAACCCAATGTTGATGTCATGGATGATTTATCCATTCACATGGACTCTATATACCTACATGTCGACTAATTATACAAAGTCTTTAATTCAAGGTGAAATTAGTACAATCATCATATTGGATTTAGTGAATTGAATATACATCTTGAGTTTTCTAAGCATATATATGCTCATATATTGTAGTACATCATGATCAATTTAGAGCTTCCTTTTATAAGGAAACCCTATAGGTTTCCGATTTTGAATCCTGATGAAAATCAAATGGTTGATGAGGCATAAATTCAATGGATTTCATGTGAGGTCTTTCCTCAAACTATGACGATACATTCACCCCAACCTATTGAGGAACATATTATACAAGTAGTTTTGGTTGAGAATGCAAGTAGGATTTGTGAATTCCATGAGTTATAGGGCTATAAGACACTAAGTATCCATAGTTAAATAGATAACCATGCAGTATAGGGGTTCATTGAGTCAGTGATATGTGTTTTGAGACTTTTGTATATCCCAACTGACTGAATGGCTTCAATCTCAACCAGTTCTCTTCATATAGTAATTGTTGGTTCTGATTTTGGTTATAGATGATGCACCTATACTTATTGTGCATTTTGGTATCTAGTGAAAAATATAAATTTGGTTTCTATATGATAGGGACTTTCATTCTATGTTTCATAAGGATATGCAATATCTTGTTGTTTAGATACCTCTCTTAAATTGGACCATTTTCAATAGTGGTCTTTATGGTGATACCTGTCTATGATTTTTTTGGAATCGGGAATGACATTGATGGATATTTTTAGCATTTCTTAAAAAAATCAAGTATGAAGGACACCTCCCCAATTGAGATGCATTCATGTGATGAGATTAAAATCATTGAGGCTGAGTTAGTTCCCCCTAAAAAATATATTAAAAAGATGAGTAGAATGTGTTCCTATCACATGTGGGATTATAGAAGGATGGTGTGATAAGTTTTTGGAGTTCAGCCTGGTTGGAGAGAGCTAGAGTATAAGGGAAAATGATGATAATATGATAGAGGGGTCCTCTATAAATTATTCTAGAGTTTTGTTCTAGGTATGAAATATGTTTCCAATAATTTGGAATTAGTTGTTATCGTAGATTCAAAATAAACATTTCATGGGTAATTTCCATTGTTCGTGGCCTAAATAAACCAAGGAGTGCCTTTTAGGTTGACCATTTTGTTGTGAATATTTATAGAGGGGATCCGTGATCACATGATTTTACTGAATGGGTGACCTAATTCTGTATGTGGATGGAACATAACATGAAATCATTTTATCATGGAAGTGACACCATACGATTTTTTCATCACCATGTATAAGTCCTCCACTATCCATAATCATATGATTTCTATTAGTGAATATGGTAGTGCTTTCTGCTTTTTTTATAATGTTATCCTTCAAGGTAAGGACAATCCACAACTAGTCAAGGATATGCTCATTCACCAGAGTATTCAAAGGATTTAGCATTTCTCAACTGTTACTCATGGTGTAATGGATGTTATGAGCTCTTAATTTCATACCATGATGGTAGGGTATGAAAAATTGTTTTCTAATGATGCAAAAAGTTTTCATCCCTAATATGTGATTTACCACATTAGGGACTTCCAAAAGGGATGATCAGATGTTTATGTTATAACATTAGTTGACCTAGTGGGGATGTTTTATATTGTGGTTTGGCTGGAGGATCTACATAGGTTGTGAATCATAAGTCCTAGTGATTTCACATTGTTGATTCTAGGATGTTCTCTAGAGAGTCGGATGAGAGGCCTTGGTGAGGTGAAAATTGATGTCCCTTCAATAAGGTAACTATCCAGAAGGACTATTCACACCCTTAAGAATATAAGTCTTCTTTGAACAATGGATCAGGGTGAATTTTATCTCAATGTCTTACATCAGAACTGGTTATCACCATCACCTAGTACAAGGGAATACAACACCTAAAGCGGCATCCAAAATCTTATGAGGCCAATTTGAATAGATAGTTGGAGTATTCAAAGCATTTCATTTCATATAGGTGTCAAATAACTTGTGAATATGTTCCATTATACACTTTTGGATTAATTCATAACAATATTCTTATTTGGAACCCTTATGTATTTATCATATATATTAAATAATATAATACACTTGTGGGTGGATTCTAGATATGCTCTGAGAGTATTAGTATCATGGGTAACGCAAATAGACTATGTTCTTCAACAGTTAAATGGAGGAATTCCCAAGGGTTACATCCCATGGACCACCCTGATGTAGACAAGGATGTCATTTAACAAGACTGAGATGTGGCATAGATTCTAGGAGGAGTTGAGTTAGAGGATGAAGAATGTCCCTATTTTCAGACTACTAGATGAAGGTGTGTGGTGTGTATTTTATTATGATTCCTCTAGGGTTGGGCACTCCAACATGTTGATAAAGCGGATGGAATTTATTACTTATGGGTCAAGGATGTTGAGAACACACGAAAAAAACTACATGAATCCTGACATGGAGGTGGAAGTTGTATACATCTCTCTAAGGATGCGAAAGATCCCTCATCAGGGACAGAGATTTGTAATTTACTCAGACCACATGAGTGTTCAATATGTCTTCACACAGAGATACATCAATAAGAGAGAAAGGTGTTGGTTAATGTTCGCATATAAATATGATTATTAGATATTCTATAATATTGGGAATGGAAATGTTGTGTAATATCCCCATTTGAAAAATTCCCATACTCACCTAGTGGTTGATTCATTAATGTTTTTGGATTCCTCATAGTTGAACCTGTTAGAGGAGGGGGTGAAACATTTCACTTATTGGTGTTGTTTAATCAACAAAATATCCTTTTTTGTTGAATGTTTTGTTTGGATACATTGACTAAAAGGTCCCACATTACCATATATTCTTAGGAGATTCAGGAAATTGAGTTTCAGAAGAATGAAATCATGCTATCTATTTCTAGTGATGAACAGTGGTCTCGGTCATGGTATGAGAGGATGTGATGATTGAGTTCACGAGTTTTCATTAATCTATACATAATGTTCTATGTAATATTTGTATATACCTTCAAAGGTAGTTTTTTTGGGCTATCATGAGGCGTAGAAGGGCTATGTACATCTATTGGTGATTCACATTTTAGTCGTTGAAGGTTAAGCATAAGGTTCTTGTAGGTTTTTTATAGCCTATGGATTTCATGGAGTGTAAATGTGATGAATAATCCATGGAATTCATGATAAGGACTACATGGATAGTAAGAGACATTAATTACATCAGATAGATTGTTGCTGATTTATGATGTTGGCACACTACCTAGATAATAGGGAGTAGACATTGGTGGAAATTTTATTGGCATATATAAATTTGGGATATCGTACTCCTTTATGGGGGGTCCCTTGATGATTGTATCTAAACGTGATTCATGATTGACATCATAGTTTTGGAGGGTACATTCTGAGGTATTTTGTTCCCAAATAAGGATGTGTACATCATTCTACCCCTAGACTGATGGGAAGACATAGTGAATTGTCCATGTGACGGTGAATATGATTAGGGATTTCATGTTATACTTTGGATGGGGAGGGAAAATATTCTCAATGTTCATTGGTCCATTAAAAATATTTTATATGGGTGATGTGGTTTCATTCCTCCTAACCTTACCCCCTCCCCATTTAGATCAAGTTCATTACAATCTCCATGTTTCCTAGATGTAGAGATATGATCATGTTACCACATAAATTATTAACTTGGGAATTATGTAAAATTAGTTTGGAGATGCCTGCCCAAATTAGATTTTTCTAATTTAATTCATTGAACTCACTTTGTTAGAAAAGTAGATATATAATATTTTATTGAACATTTTACCACCTTTTACCCACATTCTATCCGCCTTTTGAAATTTTTATAAAACGTAATCTTACAAATTCTACGAATTGAATTTGAATTTTTTTTGATACACTGTTGAAATATGTCTATAAAATGTGGTTCAATAGGATGAAAATAATTCATGGTGAACAATAACATTTATATTTTATTTAATATGGTTAAAAGTTAATAGGGTAAGTAATGGTAAAAATTATATTATAATTACCCAAACTCATGTCATAAATCTATTCGATATCTTTATTTCAGACTAAATAAATATTGGGACAAATATATTATCATTTTTTATCCACGTGGATTAGTTTTGGACAGTTATTATATTTTATTTATGGATGAGATAAAGTGTTAAATTGAAATTTTAATAACTAAACCATTTTTAATACATGGTTATACATTAGATAAATTCGACTATAAATGTTCATTAGAAATATAAAAATATTTCCATAATCATGGAATATTATTTACTGTTTTTGTACATTAAATAATTTAATTTATTTATGAAACAATGATGATGTAGTAATTATATTATTAATTAAAGTACAAAATAATTGATGTTATAAATATTAAAATAAATGTTAATTGAGACTATGGATGCATTAGAATAATTTTCTTGGATAATATGACATTTATGGTTTATTAAATGAATTTCTTTAAAGTAATCTTGTTTTTATTACTTTCAAAATAATCAAATACTAAATAGTTTCAAAATTGACATAACTATATTTTAAAAAAATATATTATATTATTAAAAGATATAATATTCATAAATATCTAATATTCAGTCAAAGGATGTAGATATGACTTGATATGTAATTAATTAAACACTTTAGGTTCTATTGTAATTTTATAGTATGCTTATTTACCATGTAATATAAAAATACAAGGAGACATGGAAAATGTTAAACTAGTTAACTAAAAGATAAATCTAAAAGATAAGGATAATATGGTGACATAAACTTGTCTAAAACCTATTCGTGGAGATGGTTTCGACCACTAACCTCCATAGGATCTAAATAAATCAATTTTGAGCTAATATAACCGAAAATGATTTTATAATAACTTAGTATTTCATGCTCATCATAAATTTCCCCTCACCTCCCTTATAAAAGGGTACTCTCCTTTCTCTTAAATTCACACCTCCAGATCCATTTGGATCGCCCGAACCCTACTCAAATATCCTCCCAACCACCTTCCCCTAAACCCAGAGGCCATATTTTGATCAAAAAGCCAGCCTAAAGAGCCCTTTTGTTAAAAACAAAATGATGAACCCAAAGAAGAGGTAATTATTTCATCACCTCTTTCAATGTTCCTTTATTCTTCCACTTCCTCTTTATTTTTTGTTTACAAACCCAAATAATTAGTCAGTTCTATCTAAATACTGTGATGTTATTCTAAATATGGTACAACCATATTAATTATTCTATCCCTACTATGAATGAAAAAGTCATCATATGTGCGTACATATGGATTACTTTCTCCAGGTCGTGGTTTAGTATGTTATTCAAAACTACATTATTTGGATTGGTATAATAATGAGTATAATTGATTTAAATAATAAATATAACATTTTTATGATTCTGTATATAAATTATACAATCCAAATTACATTCGATTTCCCCATAAATGGAATGATATTGTCACTCGTGCGTACGTATGGTGTACTGTCTCCACGACGTGATGTGATTTCATTCCCCATCATAACCTTTCAAGAATAATTGGCACTTGATGGTTAAAAATAATTTTTAAGAACATGATATCATTCTACATATGAATCAAATATATCCTCTCAATAACAAACATGAATTACTTGAAAAAAATATAACGGAAAACAAATCTGTTAAGACCAGAAACAATTGTACTAATGAAATATTTTTAACAAATCAATATTAAAGGATCATATATGATATCATATTTATGATTTTGGTTTTTATATAATTTAATAATAAATAATTTAACTATTATAAAAGATTTTAATGTTCCCTTGAATAAGGAAAATTACTTTTAAAAGGGTTTATTTCACGATCACTTTATTATCCGAGGTTATTTATACATAAGTATCAACTAGGACTTCTGTATCATAAAAATCGTTGATTCTTAAATATGTACTTAAAAAAATTTATCATTTCCAAGAATATGGATTAATTTCATTTATAACATTTTTTTTTATCTTTTATAAAACTCCTTTAAAGGAATATTTCTGCAATTTTCCAAACAAGGTGCTTTATGACCTTTTAGAGAAGTTACAGAAAGAATGTTTTTTTTTAAATTTCTACCACAGATGTGGTAATTTTCTGCAATTATAACACCTTAGAAGCTTACCGTAAAATATATAATAACATTTTCAAAAAAATGATTTCTTTTTTAATTACATGACTTTTAAATGTTTTAAAAATAAAAAGAGATATTTCTCTCAAATAGTTTTTATTTCATCTATGTCAACATCCGTTGTTTGATTTTACACTAGAATGAAGTTGATTTATTATAATAAAATAAATAATATTTTATTTATTGTTTTGTGGTATGATTGATTGTGGATGTGCTATTTTTATATTATTCATCTTTTATGCTTAATGTATTTTCATTTCTAATATTATTTTTAATATGATTTTTTTTGTTATTTTTCAACCTTTTCAAATACGGAATGAATTGGACTTTGTACGTGACGGGAAGGGCCCACTATAGCCACTCGATGCTTCAGTATGTCTCATGAGAAAAATTAGTTTCTTAGAACATGGAATTGAAAAAATAATAATTAGTAGTCATGCAATGAGTCTTTGACTATGTTGTTATGATGTCTGGCATTATGCATTCCATTATTACGAAATTAGCAATTGATATTAAATGTGATTATTCAACTAGTAGAATATATATATGAATAAGTAAATGGAATTATATGATTTATCATTTCCCTATTATGCAGAAGTTTATGTTTAAAAGGATTGTGTTTTAGTCTTATACATTTTCTTAAATTTTAATTTTTATTTATTATATATTCAACTATATTTTCATCCTTACCATAAATTTGAGCCCACCCCTTTCTTATGTTTTATTTTTCCCAGGATGCAAAGAAGTATATTATGATTGACAATCTAGAGTAGGTATGGGATAGGAGTGTGTTCAATGGGGACACAATGATGTTGTTTTCCATTTCATAATGTAATGTAAAACTTATGTATTTATCTATTATATCCAGGGATACTAAACCGGCCAGTCTATGGGGAATTGATGTATTGTGATCATGATAATTTTATGTTATAATGCCCCGGCACTAGGTAACTGGTGTTAGGGAGTTAAAGTTGGTATCAGAGGATGTTTAGTTCAATCCTTTAAAACTGCATTTATAAAAACTGTGATTAGAGAACATTACCCTAAGATAGGCATTGAGGATTAGTATAGAAGAACATTCTAACATTATAGTAATGTGTATATTTTGTGAATTTTTAATGAAATACATCTCTGCCTAGATACAAGTAGTTAGAGGTGTCTCTGGAACATATTTTTTTCTGTATAAGACCCAAAAACACCTCTTTGAGCTAGCCTCAAATGTTAATTGGGGCACAACAACGGGCCTTACTGCCCTCTTTGTTATGACACTCCCGAGGGATATGTTTAGGAATATTCACATTTTCTTTTCAAACCATTATGAATGATTTATGAGTTAATAAATTCCCAAAGATTTTTTTTATGATTATAGATTTTATTCATAAATTTTTCAATTTACGTTAAGTATTTTAAATGTTTCGAATTATGCAGTTTGATTCATAAACTAATCTTGTGTATGTCATTATATTGAAATCACCCCATGTGGAAGGAATCGAAACCATATCAAATCCCTTAATCCATTTAATTATTTCCTTATGAATCAAGATAATTATAGTTGATATTGTGATGTAACTGGTGCTGAATAACTTATAAACATACTGGGACATGTCACTCAGGTCATGAATAACAACATTACCTATATAGAGAACCCTGATCCAAAATGAAGGGGGTCAATGTTAGACCGCTTCTTGCGGCAGAAAACACAAACATTCAATGGGACTAAAAATCCATTTGTAGTTAAGAAATGTTTATGTTCATTAGAGAAAATATTTCTTGCTTTGGGGTGTAGTGAAAGAGAAAAAGTTGTCAAGATAGATTATCACCTCACAAGAGATGAAGATAAATGGTGGTTATTAATTCAAAACACATAGGAGGATGAGAAGGTATAAAATATTGAATGGATGGATTTTAAAGAGTTTTTCATAGAAGAATACTTTTTTCTTGAACATCGAGATGATATGGAATGGAATTTTCCGATTCTATGTAAAAAGGAGGATGATAATGTCATAATGTATGAGGTTAACATTACAAGGTTAGAAAGGAATTCTTTATATTACATACCTAACCCAGAAATTAATATTGATAGAATTTTTATGGTTTTAACCCATTTCTACATCGAGCATTAGTGTCACAATCCTTCTCAACGTATGAAGATATAATTTCATGTGTTATCATTAATGAAAAATAATTCTCTATGTCTTAATACTTTAATGTGAAGAAAGGGAAGAATATATAATCTGAACATTACGAAAAAAGAAGTAAGGGAAAAAAGGGAAAATATGACTTTCCACCAAGCATTAAATGTGATAAGAAACCCCCAGAAGTTTCATGAAGGGGATGAGAGTTTATTACAAGTGTTGTGTAAAATGCCACCAAGCTCGTTGTTTTAATGGAATGAAATATGTTTTCAATGTTGGATGCAACAATTTTAGATAAATATGTAATTATTCAAACGAATGTACTAAGCGGCAGTGAATATTACCTCAAAAATTTCTCAGGGAGGAATCCCAAGATTATGTGATCAGTACTCCTAAGGTCGAAGTTCCCAATTAAATGGTGGCTAATACTTTAATCGCTTCCTCTAAATAAGGAAATGATTTATTTGATTCTGGTTCATCACATTCGTTCATATATTCATAGTTTCATTTAAAAATTATATATTTCCAATATGACGTAACTTGGGAGCTGTAATTCAAATCGCCTAAGGGAAGTATCAATGAAACAATGTGTTGTAAATAATTTACCATTATGGCACATAAACATTCTTTATATACTGATATTATTTTCATACCCATTAATGAATTTAATATAATCATTTTTATTGATTGTCTTAAAGACCATGATGTGAATAATAATTGTAAGAAAAAGGAGGTTAAATTTTTTAATGATGATAATGAAAACCTTATCATTAGAGAGGAAATGTCACCATTTGATTCACATATAGATCCAACACTAGTAGCACTATTAAATTCAATTATTGGGGTGCAAGGGAGTGATAAAAAAATGGGTGAGGAAAAGAATGATCAAATATCAGATTTACCTATTGTTCAAGAATATGTTGATGTGTTTCCAGAGGATTTACCTGGACATCCTCCAAAATGAGAAATTGAATTTTTCATAGACATAATTCCTGGTTCAAGGCCCAAATCGATGACCACTTATATAACAGACACTATGGAATTAGTGGAACTAAAGAAAAAAATTGAGGAATTGAGTAATAAAGGATTTATTCTCCCTAGTGTTTCCCCATGGGGATCCCCTATTCTTTTTGTTATGATGAAATATGGATCTATGAGGCTGTGCATTGACTTAACAGAGATAATTTACATAAAAATATAGAAAAGGTATCAAATTCCTTCTATTGTTGATCTATTTTATCAATTTCATGTGTCTCAATATTTTTCAAATATAGTATTTCGATCTGGATATAATAAGCTCTACGTAAAATAAGGAAGACATTCAAAAGACTGCATTTCAAACCAGGTACATGATTTAAGAGTTTATAGTAATTCCTTTTGGAATAACTAATTCACCATCTGTTCTAATGGATATAAAGAGTATAGATTTCAAATAATATTTTAATTACATTGTCTTTGTATTTAATGATGATATCTTGGTATACTACCAATGCTACAAATATCATGAAAATAACCTGTGCCCTATTCTAAAGAGTCTTAGAAGTAATGAATTATATTGTATGTTTAACAAATGTGAATTCTAGATACATGAGTTCTATTTTGTGTCCATATTTTTAAGGATGGAATATCATTTGATCCTTCAAAGACAACAAAAATCCCAGAATGGCCGTCACTAGCGAGTATAACTGTGGTACGTAATTTTATTGGTTTAGGAGGTTACTATTGGCATTTCACCTAGAATGATTACTGATTGGAAAAACCATTAACCAATATCCCACATAAAGGGGTAAAGTTTGTTTGGAAAAAAGTGTGTAAAGAATGTTTTGACGAATTGAATAGAGGATTTTTCAATTTTCTTATCTTGACAGTACCACTGGGGAATGATGTATTTGTTATATATAGTTTTTCATCAATTAACGGACTTGGTTGTGTCCTTATGAAGAATGATAGAGTTATTGCATATTCATCATGACATCTAAATATTAATTATAAAACTATCCCACTCATGATCTTCAGTTAGCATTAGTAATTGTTGTTATGATGATATGGATACACTATCACTATTGTGAAAAAATGTGAGATATATTCCGATCATAATAGATTAAAGTATATTTTTTCATAGAAAGAACTCCACAAGAGGCAATGGTGATGGATAAAACAACTCATGGATTATGATTAAACAATAAAATACCACACAGGATGGAAAATAAGGTAGTAGATGCTTTTCCTAGAAAAGATCATGGAGTTATGAAAAAGATGAGAGTTTAAAGGGATCCTATGTTCATGGGTCTAGTAAAGATGGACATGTGAATAATCAAGGAAGGTGAATCATCGATAATTTCTCAAATGGTTTCCAATAAATCAACACTAGAAAGGTTAAAACATTCATATAAGGATTATTATTGGTTTCAAAATAAATTAATATTGTGAATTTATGGGAGATTGATTCGAATCATATATGAATATGGAATTTTAAAATTTGGGAAGAGACATTGTGTTCCCGATATACCTGATCAAAATAAGTTATTGTTGGATGATTCCAAAAGCTCCAATTAATCTTTAAACCATGGTATCAGTAATAAGTATAGATATTTTAATCAGTAAAGGCAATAAGACAACATCCTATATGAGTAGTGCAACCTCTTCCCATACCTAAGTGGAAATGGGATGATATTATAATCGACATTGTCATAGTGCCACCAAATACTCATAGAAAAAATGATGCAATATGGTTCGTTGTTTATTATCATATGAATTCGTCAATCATTAATTATATGAGAGTATTTACCACATTAATGTTTAACAACACTATATAGTAATGAAGTTGTAAGACGTCGTGGTGAATCCCTATCGATTTTTTGTGATCGTGATCTCGGTTTTACGTCATGATTCTGGAAACATCATCAGAAATTCCTAGATACTAATATTTGATTGAGAACTACCTATTACCCTCAAACTGATAGAAAATAAAAATGGACTATTTTTACCATAGAAGATATGTTGACATGTTGTTTACATGATTTTCATGGTATGGGGGATCATTATTTAGCCATGGTATAATTTTCGTATAATAATAGATTCCATTCAAGTATTCAGATGCCACTGTATGACACGTTATGTTGAAATAGATGTCAAACAACATATTTTTTGGGTGATATTGGTGAAATAAAACTCATAGGCCTAGAACATGTTGATGAAATAATGGAAAGGGTGATGATTATCCAAACCGACATCAAATAATCTCAATGTAGACTAAATAAATATACTGATAACTGAAGGAATGATTTTGAATTTCAAGTAAGAGATCATGTTTTCATCAAGGTGTCTCCATGGAAGTGTGTTATAAGATTTGGTAAGAAGGGTAAATTAAGTCCTAGGTACAACAGACCAATCAAAATTCTAGAATTAATTATAGTTTTAGCTTATCATTTAGCAATGCCTCCATGTCTCTCTAATGTTCAGGATGTGTTCCACATATCAGTGGTGAGAAAATACAGGCTTAACCCAACTCGTGTAATCACCTATGAAGAAATGGAGCAGTAACTCAATTTTTATTATTTTAAAGAGACTATAGGAATTCTTCATACCATATAATATGTGTTGAGAAAGCAGATGACTGGTCTGGTAAATGTTATTTGGAGAAACCATAAAATTTAAGAGGCAACATGGGAACCTGAGGAACTTTTGATGATGAACCACCCAAATCTTATTGTTAACTAATATTCTAAAATCATCAATGAAGAAATTATTTGTTCAAAGGTAGAATGTAACCCCCCACGAATCCATGATATGTTTCTCTTTTAATAATACAATATCTTGGATTTTATGCAATATCAAGTTTCATCACACCATGACCACTAAAACTAGCCATTAAAAATTAGTTATAAAAATTAACAACCAATATTTTAAATTTTATAAATTGTATTTTTTAATAAGGAATTTATATTTGGATTCGGAATATCAAAATTACCTTCGGGTGAATTATTGGTATTTTTATGAAAACAACCAATTTATGATTATTTGTGAAAACCATTGCGTTATTGTTTAAATAAACTTTTTATTTAAATAATAATTATTAATTTAAATTTATTTTAAATTCATAATAGATACATAATAAATATATTAGTCCAATGTAATTCATTTATGTCATTTTACACTTAGATTAGATATATAAAATATTGTTGATCTTTTTACTATCTTTTTCCCACCTTATAGGAACATTATCAAATTTGCCGAAAAAGTAATTTCAAATATTTGATGAATTGAATTTCAAATATCCATTAGAAATAGTTGACATTAGTAAGTAAAATGTGGTCCAATAGAATGAAAATAATGTTTTTTGAATTGTAAAATTTGACATTTATTTACCATAGTTAAAAGTAAAAAGTGTAATTAATGGTAATAATTATATTATTATAATAATAATAATATAATAATTCTATTGGATAAGTGTATTTCGACCAAAATAAACCATAAGGAAAAAATATTATCCTTTTTCTCCACTTGGATTATATTAAGACATTTATTATATTTTATTTAAAGAGGAGTTAAAAGTGATAAATTCAAATTTTAATAACTAAACATTTTTTAATATAAGGTTACACATAATATAAATTAGGCATTAAATCATTACTATAATTCTAAAAATATTCCCTACATCATGGTTTTTGATTTATAATTTTTAGAAATTAAATAATTAAATTTATTTATGACACAGTGATGAAGTACTAATTACCATATTAATGAAAGACTAAAACAACTGATGTTATAAATTTTAAAATAATTGTAAAGTGAGGCTTTTGATGAATTCCAAAAATCTGTTAGGTTAATATTACATGTTACAGTTGATTCAAAAACCTTTTCTTCCAATTCATCATATTTTTATGACTAACAATAAATCTAAATACTTAATAGTGTCAAAATTGACTTAAAAATGTTTTTAAAACATATACTATATAATTAAATGATATAATATTCCAAAAATATTAAATATTTAGGAAAAGGTCATATATTATATTAGATATGTAATTAATTAATCACTTTAGGTTCTCTTGGAAGTTTATAGTAATATTGTTGTCCTTGTAATGTAAAAATACAAGAGGACTTGGTAAATGTTAAACTCGTTTACTAAGAGTGAGATCTAAAAGATATGTTTAATATGGTGACCTAAAATTGTCTAAAAACTATTGGTAGAGATGATTTTGACCAATACTAACCTTTGGATCAAAATAAATCTATTTTATGGTATTTGAAACTGAATATTAATTTAGAATTAATTTATATTTAAAGCACTTCCTAAAGTTCCCCTCACCTCCCTTATAAAAGTGTACTTCCCATTATCTCAAATTCACACCTCCAAATTCATTTGCATCAGCCTAAACCTACTAAAATATCCTCCTAACTACCATAAATTTAACCTAGGATCCTCAATTTGATCTGAATAAAAACCAATGGTGTCATTTTGTTCAATAAAAAAGAAGAACCAAAAGAAGAATTAATTCATTCTTTAACTCTTTCAAAGTTCTTTTTTTCTTCAACTTCTTCTTTATTTGTTGTTACCATACCAAATTAATATCTCCAGTACCTTTTACATTCTGTGATTTTATTAAAAATATGGTACACAAATATTTATTATTATATCCGTCCATTGAATGATATATTCAACATACATGCATTTGTTCGACTTAAAGTCTCCACAACATGGGGTAGTTTGTTATTCAACACTTCATTATTTATAAGGGTACAATAATGAGTATGTATATTGTAAATTAAAAATATATCATGTTAGTGATTATGTATATAAAATATTACATCCAAAATAAATACGATGTCACCATAAATTGAATGGTATTTTCGCTCGTCTGTACGTACAGATTATTGTCTCCACGATGCTATGAGATTTCATTCACCATCGTTCGAAATTGAGAATAATTTTCTTCTGATGATTAAAAAAATGATTAATAACATTATATCATTATGTTTATGAATCAATTATATCATCTACATAACAAACCTACCTTATGTAACAAAACATATAAACGAAAACGAATCAATTAAGACCAAAAACAATGATACTAATGGATTATTTTTGACAAACCAATTTTAAAGGATCATATAAGATATCTTAATTATGAATTTTGTTCTTCTATAATTTAATAAAAATTATTTATAAATTATACAAGAGGTTAGCATACCCTAGAATAAGGAAAAATACAAGTTAAGGTTTAATTTCACAATCTTTTTATTATCGGAAGTTGTTTATATGTAGGTATCTACTGTGACTTCTTCCACATCCACATACATGATTCATTAAAAATTATTTCATATTTTCTTTAATATTTAGTATATTATGGCTTAAGGTCACTTATCCTCTTGTTTTACTTTTATAAATTTATATTAAATGAATCTTTCTCTAATTTTCATAACAAGGTACTTTAGGACTTTTTTGACAAATTATGGTAACAATATTTTTTAACTTATACAGTGGGTGTGGCTATTTTTTGTCATTATAACACCATCAAAGATTCCCTTACTTGATTATAAGAATATTTTCAATATAAATGATTTCATTTATAATTACACGAGTTTTAAATTTTTTTAAAATATAAAGAGATATTTCCCTCAAATAGTTTTAATTTCATATATGTCAACATCCTTTATTGGATTTTACATTTATTTGAAGTTGATTTATTATGAAACAATATTCATTATTTTATTTATGGTTTTGTGATATGTTTGATGGAGGATGTTCTATTTTTACCACATTCATGGTTTATGGTTAATGTATTTACATTTCGTATGCTAGTTTTAACGCAAATGTTTATGTTATGTTTCGACCTTTTCATATGAGGAATGCGTTGGACATAGGAAGTGATTGGAGGGGACATATATATCCTGTAGATGTAGCTTTTGGTTTCAGGAGACAAATTAGTTTCCTGGGAAAATGACTTGACCAAATTTTTATTTGTAGTATTGGAATGAGGCCTTGACTATGTGAGTATGAGGTCTGGCATTATTTATTTCATTATTATGAAATTATTAATTGATTTTATATGTTATTATTCGACTAGTAGAATATCCATGTGAATATGTAAATGTCATTGTTTGATTAATTTTTTCTATATTATGCCTATGTTTATGTTTAAAAGGCTTTTGTTTTAGTCTTATATGTTGCCGTAAATCTTTCTGCTCGTTTATAATAAGTTCCGTTATATTGTTATCCTTACTGAGCATTTGAGCTCACCCATTTCATATATTTTATTATTTCGAGGATGTGAAGAAGTATATTATGATTTAACTATAGAAATAGGCTAAGGGATATGAGTGTCTTGAAATGGGACACAAAGTTTTTGTTCATACATTTCATAATATAATTTAGAACATATGTATGTATTTTGTACTAATAAAGATACTAAACTGTTTTGTCATTCGGGACATGATCTCTTGTGAGCATGCCAATGTTATGTAATAATGCACCGACTCTGGGTTACTGGGGGTAGGGCGTTATAATATACCTATTTTGTGAAACAACAGAACTCACTAGGGAATGGATCATCTATATATCTATTGAGGGGAAACCTTATACTATGATACAGAATGTGTCCTTTCCCAATTTAGTGGAAGCCTCATATTGTTCCATGACATCGATCCTCTACCTACATAGTGGAATCCCCCTATCAGACTAGGGAATGGGTCTTATATCGATCTACATAGTGGTACCCTCTTTTTGTGATATATATTCTGTATTTAATCCATAGTTCGGGACACTCCGGTGGAATCCAAAAATAGTTCTTATACATAAGTAGTTTAACCCCACTGAAGAACCTGGTCATGGTTCATATCATTATCTATTGAGTAGACCAAAACCCTACCTCCTTATACACTAGGTCATGGGTAATATATGTATATATATAGTGGAACCCATTGTCCATAATAGTGTGTGGGTCCCCTATCTATCTAGAGAGGGAAAACACCTCTCATAATTGGAAATGGGTACTCTACCTAGTGATTGTGTCCCCTTGAATGTATGATACAGTGCAGAGGTGTGAATCTACATAGTTTTTTTTCTGAAAAACATGTCAGATATCGGTAATTGAGGGTATACCCTTTAAACTATTTGCAGACTCTAATTATCGGTTAGTCTATGAGATGGAGATCCCCTTACCGCTGATATTGGATTATTATAAGATATTATATATATGTTTATGGGTTTCAATTGCATCTTGTTTTGGGTTGAGTTGTTTTTATCTATTTGTTGAGTCAAAAGTCATCTTTTGACTTTTATGTCTTTTTTTAAATAAAAATCTCTTTATGCTCTTTTATAATATTGAATATGTTTATCGTGACGTCTATGTTTATCGTACTAACTATGTTTACCATCCAGACAATGTTTATTGTACTGAATATGTTTATCGTACTGACTATTATTTTCATACAGACTCTGTCAATCGTACTGACTCTGTCAATCATACGAACTCTATAAATCATACCAACTCTATCAATCGTACTAACTCTGTCAATCATACTGACTATGTCGATCGTACTGACGCTGTCAATCATACTGACTATTTTCCATCATACTCACTTTGCATCTTACCAATACATTACACTGAGTAATACTAATATTACTCATGTTTTACTTTTATCAAATTCTTTTTATTGTACTTTTATCAAAACATATGTTTTATATAAATCGTATTTTGGAAAATCTTTTTCAAATATCTTTTGTTTTAACAAAAATGATATCGTGAAGTTAGTTATAAAAAAATAAAAATGATTTCATATTTTATGTATCAATATGACTGTTATAATGAAAGGTGTCCATGTCCCTCCGCATTTTCCAGTGAAACATGACTGTTGGAGGAAATATTACCTATATAACCTGAGATCTATAAATAAGAGGTCATTTTTATATAAAACTTCAACTGAGAGAATTTGATCATGCTTTGCTTCTATCAAGGTCTAGAGAGAGACGCTATGACTTCTCTCCTTCTTTTGGCGGATGCCTGGAGATTAAAAAACATGAACGAATCGTTCTTAGTTTTTGTATTTCAGTAAGTGGCTTGTTTTTCTTTGGGTGTCTGATCTGGTGATAAGGATCGAGGTACTCTAGGGATAGGTAGACAGTGGTACAAATATTCATCTCGAGGGCTTTCAAGTGTCTAAAAGATAGAGGTACTGATTACCTATAAAATCGAGGGATTATGGGGATAACAAGATAGACGTACCGATCATTGTATCGAGGGATTGCGGGGATAGCAAGAAAGATGTACCGGTTATCTTATCAAGGGATTACCAAGGTGGTGGTAAGACAGACCTTCTATCCATGGTAAAAGGATACAATTCTCTTTGGGATAAAAGAATTGTAATACTTTTACATTTCTACTGCGGTTTATATTAGAAAATAAATTGTATTGCTTCCTTTGTTCTTTTCATTTTCAATTGTAATTCTTCTAATTACGATTATTCTGTTACATATTGTAATAATAGATTCTATATGCTTCATGGTAGAATCATTCACTTTTGTATTACGTTGATTATTGTATTTTTTTTTGAATATAATTGATTTTCATTACTAATAGTTTTACATGATATCATACCTTATATATCCAAGATATTTGAGGTTAATTGTATTGGCTGTTAATTGTATTAGTTTAAGTTAATTTAAATTAATTTCCTAATGGTTTGAATACAAAGGTCTTAAACATATAATTCAAACCCTCTTGTATTGTTCCATCTAATATACATCTATATATCGATCCAACAATTGGTAATAGAGGGGGTTTCCACTGATCTGTATTACTAGCAATATACTTATTTTGTTTTTATAAATACCTAGTACACTAAAGTGTGGAGTGAAAATGTTTTTGTTTTGTTAGATGGAAGGAAGGAATATTGGATAAATTGAAAATCTGAATCCAACTAGACCTCTAATTTTTTATGGGAATGATTATGAGTATTAGAGAGATCGAACTGAAGAAGTTTGTTATTAATACTGCTATAGACAATTTTAGTATGCATACTAGAGGTTACAAAATTCGTGACAAAGAAGTCAGTACATTCACTAATAAATAAAAGATAGAATATCAACTAAATTACAAGTTATGAAAAACATTTCTATGTTCTACGACCAGGACTTTATATAGCCAGATATCATTATGGGAAGCAGCCAATTTTATTTTTAAGAAATTGGAAGTCACACATTTTCTTACATCTAAGGTTATAGTAACAAGAAGAGAAATGCTTCGAGCATAATATCATGGTTTTCTTTTTTCCTTATGGAGAGAAAGTATGTATGGTGCAACAATGGTTTATGAAAATCTTCAATAGTTTACAAACAATGAGAGAAAAAGGTCTTGATGAAGAATCCCCTTTACACAAGATTATTTATATAATTACAAATGAATGAGAGTCAAAAAAAATCTATTGATGAAAAGAGAAAAGCTTCTCTGATTACTCTTGATAAACAATTTGGAACTCTCCTACAACATGTGACAAGAATGAAACGAGATTCTTATTTCAATTAGAAGGAAAATGAAAATGGAAGTTTAGCTTTTACTACTACATCAAAAGCTAAAACAACTGAATGGATAACAAGATCCAAAGCTAAGAAAGTTGTTATGATAGAATCATGTGATAGTGATCACTTAGATAATGAGTTAACCAATATTGCTCGAATTATGAACATGATTGTGGGAAATAAATAATTTCAATACAAATTCAAAATTAACTATAGGAAGGATAAGAAATACGTAGAGGTAACTTGTTATGATTGCAAGAAAGTAGGTCATATAAGACCAGACTATCCTTTGATTAAAAGAAAATATAGAAAGGAGAAACATTATGAAATAAATAAATAAAAAGTAATACAAGACAAAGACAAAGAGACTCTTGAAGGGAAATGACACTTGGAGTGCTAGTAGTGGTGATTCATCAGATGATTCTTTAGAATATGAATCTTCTGGAATGAGGAATATTGAACTTATTACTAAACGAACAATTAATGATCATTGTTTCATAGATAAGGTACACAATGCTGAATAAATCACAATTGTATCCTTGAATGGTAATTATAGTGATATTAAATATTATAAATCCTCGGATGAAGAATATTCTTCTGGTGAAGATAATAATTTACCTACCTATGATGAAGTGTCTAGGTTTTCTAAGCTTCTTATGAATGAAAATTCTAAAGTCAATAAAAAGATAGAAAAGGAAAATTCTATAATTTATATTCTTACTAAAGAAATATCAGTTAATTCTAATGATCTAGATAAGAATATTCTTGATTTTGAATGTATTTAATAAAACCTTGATAAATTAAATTCTGAGAAGGATAAACTTTCTATGGATCTATAAAAATTAATTTCTTTGAAAAATGTTTTCGAGCATTACTCTAGTGCTAAAACTAATGTATTTAAAGATAGTAACTTAGTTATTATACAAAATTCAGAAATATTTTCCTTGAGGAAGTCTTTGTCAAACATTACCATAGGTAAAGAAACTTATGATATGATGTATTCTCAAATTAGACCTTGAAGGAATAATTCTGGTTTGGGTTATAGTAGTTCAAAACTATAATTTAGTGATTACAATTTTGTTCCTCAAAGTGCTCCATTCTGTATTAAGTGTCAATGTGGTGGTCATTCAGAAAGAAATTTCTTTCTTAACATAACTCAATCTTTAGGATTTCATAAAACTCATTTTGGAAAACCAATATGGATTACACAAATTATTTTATCTAACCCTTCTGGATCCAAACACGTTTGGATTCCAAAAAACAAATTGATTATTTTTCAGGAAAATAAAAAGTATACCAACAAGAATATTTGGAACATGGATAGTGGTTTTTCAAGACACAAGAATAGAAACAGATATTTCTTTGAAAAGATTATTGAAACAAAAGGTGGAAAAGTTACCTTCATAGATAATTCTCAAGTAAATATTGTTGGAATATGTAATATTGTTTTTCATCAAAAATTTCTAATATCAAATGTTTTGTTTTTCAAAGGTCTTAATCTCATTCTCATCAGCATAAGTCAATTTTGTGTTGAAGGATACATTTTGAATTTTAGAAATGATAAATGTTTAGTTCAAAATTCCAAGGATGAATTCATTCTATCTTCCCATAGGTAATAGAATGTATAAACTATTAACATAGAAGACCATATGAGCCAAAAAATACCTTTATTAATTGAAATAGAAAAGTAATCTTGGCTATGACATAGAATACTTGGACACTAAAACCTAAGAAACCATTCCAACTTTCAAAGAAAAGACTTCTAAATGATGTACCAGATCATAGATATGATCCTTCAAAGGTCTGTGATCCTTGTCAATTAGGAAAGAAACATAAAACATGATTTAAATCAATAAATGAAGTATCAACTTCCAATTCATTACAGCTAGTTCACATGGATCTTTTTGGTCCTTCACAAACTGGAAGCATTGGAGGCAAATACTTTGTATTTCGTTTAGTTGATGACTTTAAAAGATTTACATTGTTCTATTTTCTAGCAATGAAATCTGAAACCATTTTCTATTTTAAAATTTTAAGATCCTAAGAATTTTTTTTGAAAAACCTACCATTGATAACTATCCATAGTGATCATGGTGGTGAATTCCAAAAATCAAATTTGGAAACTTTTTATAGTGAGAATGGTATTACTCACATCTTTTCATCTCAAAAAACTCCTCAGAAAAATGGTGTTGTTGAGAGAAGAAATTGTATTCTTTATGAAATGACAAGAACCATGTTGAGTGAATACTCAATTGCGAAGCATTTTTGGTCTGAATGAGTGTTTAATTCTTGTTATACTACAAATCATATTTTAACAAGACATTTTCTGAATAAAACACCTTAAGAATTGTGGACTGGATGAAAACCTAATTTTTCATACTTCAATGTTATTGGATGCAAATTATTTATTATAAATAATAAATATAATCTACACAAATTCAAACCAAAATATGATAAAGTAATATTTCTATGAAATTCTATAACTTCAAACACTTATGTTGTTTTTAATAAATACTCTTGTACTGTCGAAGAAATATTTCATGTTAAATTTGATGAAACTAATCCTTTTGTTTTCCAACAAAACCAACCTACATCATCATATGTGTTTTCAAAAACTAATTACCATCCTTTATTAGAGGATCCTTCTGATAAGGAAAATGTTCAAGAAAGTATTTCTGAAACTTTTACACCAGAAAAGTTTCTACCATATATTGATGAACATGTCTTCCAAAACCCAAATCAATTGTTTCATAGGAATCATTCCATTGATAATATCATTGGTGGTGTAAATAAAACTGTAAGAACCCAAAATTCCTTTAGAAATGAAATATAACCCCTTGACATTCTTTCACAATTAAAACCTAAAAGTCCATGTGAGGGCCTTAGTGATGAATATTGGATTAAAGCAATGAAAGATGAACTACATGAATTTGAAAGGAATCAAGTCTAGACATTAGTTGAAATACCTAAATAAACAATTTCAATTTGTGTAAAATGGGTCTTTAGAAATAAAAGTGATGAAAATGGGATCATTGTAAGATATAAAGAAATACTTTTTGCTATGGACTATAATCAACAAGAGGGAATAGAATATGAAGAAACATATTCTTCAGTATCTAGACATGAATCTATTCGTATTCTATTATCCTATATAGCACACATTAATTTTAAATTATTTCAAATGGATGTGAAATGTTATTTTCTAAATGGTTTTGTTCAAGAAGTAGTTTTTGTTGAACAACCACATGGTTTTATAGACTCAAAATATCCTAATCAGGTTTTAAACTTACTAAAGCATTATATGGCCTTAAAAAGCCCCTAGATCATGGTATGATAGACTTACATGATTTATTCTATGAATCAACTATGAAAAAGGTACAGCAGATCAAACCCTTTTTAGAAAAATGGAAAATGAAATTGTTTTGATTGTTCAAATTTTTGTTGATGACAACCTATTTGGATCAACTCAGTAATCTTTACTTGATTCTTTTGCGAATTTAATGAAATTCGAGTTTTAAATGAGTATGATGGGTGAGTTAGAATTCTTTTTAGGATTTCAAATTTCACAAAAACTATAAGGAACCTATATATATCAACATAATTATATCAAATAATTACACAAAATGTATGGATATGATAATACCAAAAGTATTAGCACTCCAATTGGTACCTCAAATGCACTTGATCTTGATGAAATTGGAATACCAGTGGATCAACCATCTTTTAGAGTTATGATAGGATGTTTGTTATACTTGAAAACTAATCGACTAGACATAATGTTTTCTATATGATTATGTGAATGATATCAATCGAATCTAAATGAGTCTCAATTAAAAGGTGTGAAAAGAACCTTTTGGTATTTAAAAGGAACTCTGGATTTAAGACTTTTTTAATCTACTGGAAATGATTTTGTTTTCTAATGTTTTTCAGATGCTGATTTTGTGTTTTTATAATGGATTGAAAGTGTATATATGTAACATGTCTTTTCTTTGGATATTCCTTAGTTTCTTGTTCAGGGAAGAAAAATCACTCTGTAGCACTTTCCACTACTCAAGCTGAATATGTAGCAGCTGGAAGTTGTTGTGCTCAAGTGTAGTGGGTGCAACACAGACTCACTGACTATGTATTGAGATTTTCCATAACTCAAATTCTATGTGATAATTCTATTTTCATAGCCCTTAATAAAAACCCAGCACATCACTCTCATGCAAAACACATAGATATTAAGCATCAATTTCTTAGCAATCACACACTTAAAGGAGATATTATCTTAAAATTCATGAAAACACAAGAACATCTCGCTATCATTTTCACAAAACAATTATCTACCTATAGATTTTAATTCATTAAACAGAAGCTAGGTATGATTACAATAAAATAATCATTCATATTTAATTCATGTTTTACAATTCTCCTTAAATTAAAAAACTCCTCTTAAAAGGGGGAGAACATTTTTTTACATGATGTATTTCTTAATATTTTCCTTATGTATATATTGATTTTCTATTGTATCCTTCTAGTTTTAGTCCTGACAGTTCGATTATCGTTTTTTCTTTCTATTTTTCATAGACTCTGTCTGGTTTCCATATCGATTTTCTTCCATCGGCATGCCAACCTATGGTAATGAATTTGTTTTCCATCGTCTTGACAACCTATGGCAATGACATTGTTTTCCATCGGTTTGACAACATGTGGTAATGACTTTGTTTTCCTTCGGCTTGACAACCTATGGTAATGACTTATTTTTCCATCTCCTTGAAAACCCATGCTAATGACTTTGTTTTCAATCGGCTTAACAACCTATGGTAAAGACTTTGTTTTACATTGGCCAGACAACCTATGTAAATGACTTTGTTTTCCATTTGATTGACAACCTATGGTAATGAATTTGTTTTCCATCAGCTTGACATCCTATGGTAATGAATTTTTTCCCATCAACATGACAACCTGCAGTAATGATTTTGTTTTCCATCGGCCTGACAACCAATTGTAATGAATTTGTTTTCCATCGGCTTGACAACCTATGGTAATGACATTTTTTTCCATCGGGTTGATAACCTATGGAAATGAATTTGTTTTCCAACGGTCTCACAACTAATCATATTCATTTTCCTTGTACGCTTTTATTTTCATTTTGTTATTGTATTATACTATGTTCATAAAGTTAAAAAATTGATCTCCTTAGAATCTCCGACAGGTAAATTCTTTCTTTACTTTTTATTTTTTTCTTACTTTTTATTGTTTCTATTTTCTTCAAAACCCATTTAAATTCCACACATTGATTTTTTTTCATCTTCTAATCTCAATCTTAGAAGACCAATAGTCGTCTTTCCTTGACTATAAATAAAGAACACCCTCACATAACCCAGGATAGTTTTTTAGGCTTCTTGGTGAAGCTTTGCCTCTCTTTTTTTAAGACTCTGTGCGATCTTCTCTTTGTCTCACCATTATGTTTCAGTCATCTACCAAAACTCCCGTGGAAATGCCTTTTAAGTCTTTTTCAGAGAAATATTTCTTTCTGAGCTAGGTTAGTTTCTCGGGACTTCTTTGACCCATATGATTCAACAATCTAGAGGATTACTTTGTCTCAAGGCTGGGAACATCTTATTGTTAAGAAACACATATCTCAATACCCAATTCTTGTTGAAGAGGTTAGTCAATTCTACCGAATGGTGTCTTTTAACAAAAATATGATGATCATCTTTGATGTGTACAATAGAAAAATCTCTATGTCTATGAAAAAAGTATCTCACATTCTTAATATCCTAAAAGAAGGTGATTCTTTTTTTCCATCTCATAAACTACTAGAGAAAGTTGGTATGTTTAATAGAGAAAGAGGTGAAAATCATTATTCCTAAAAAATGAAGAAAAGGGAAATTATCCCATTTATCACTAAATAATAGGTTTTTTGTGCTTTGGATGAAAGGCTTTCTTATCCCAAGGAATGGGGATAGTTAAACCCCTAAAGATTCTGATATCATTATTCAATACTATCCTGTAATCATGAGAATGGTAAATCTCAGGGGATACATCTTTGAAACAATCACTAATGTCACATCATGATCAATCAAGTCTCATTTTATTATATATCCCACTATTATTACAAAGATCAATCATGAGAGTTTGAATGTATCGACCCGTAAAATTCAAGGTAATTTTTTTAAATTTTCTTTTGGATTTTACAATAACACAGTTTCTAGCGGCACCTGATTCCGAGACCCGGTGTGCCCGAAATCAATTTTCGAAAATTAGATCGGGTACGTTCAGTGAACGAATGAGCGGGTTTTCTAACATTTGAACCGGTTATTGGAATTGATTTCCGAGGTCACCGATGGAATCGCAGTGCCGGTAATTGCTTAGAAACACCTTTTTTGGTGTTGCGTTTTCTAGGGTGTGGTACTTAAAATTTTGGGTTAAGTAAAAGAATAAAATAAAATGGTGTAACCAATTTTATTTTATTTAAAGTAGTTTAACCTAAGCTAAGTTGTTAGAGTGGGACCCACTATATCCTACTCCACTAGGTAGGATATTTGTGGGGTGGGGCCCACACGATCCCCACCTATTTACTTCCTCAACCCCCCTTTTTTAATTAGGTAACACACCAGCACCCCCATTAAATAAAAGTCAACTCTTGCGTTTAACTAAATATTAAACGCCTCATTAATTGGGAGGTTAATACTCTTCAATTAAATAAATTAATTGAATGATTCAAGTTTTAATTTCAAAAACCCTTGGCTTGAGTAATAAAATAAGGCAACGCTTTTTTATTAGGGTGGTTCTGTGGTGCGAGAGGATTTTGGAGAGGAAAGCTCTAAGTTCCGAAGAACGTTCATGTTCCGTGTCGAAGAATACGAAGAACATCGAGCCTTCGACGAAGAACTCTGTCACCGCTAGGGGAGTTCATCGTACCGTCTTCCTCCCTCCTCATAGCCGGGTAGAGACGCCGTCCTTGGAGATCGATGAAGCGACGCCAACGATCCTCCTTCTGAGATTCTTACTTAGTCTCCTTCCATGACATTCCTTTCCGCGACAAACCTCGCTCGACGACAACGCTTGAGGTAGTGGATTATTTTGTTTCTGTTCGTGAATAATTTTATCGCCGATCATCCTCTCTAATTGAGCCGCCTGTTATCACAATAACGGGATGAGGTTGGACCACACGAACACGACCGACCCTACTCCCCCATTGATTGTTTGAATTTTTGGTGGCATGAGCAAGGCAGTGCGGTGTCGTTGCACCGCGTGGAGATATTAAGGAATGGACGGAGGAACGCAGCGTTGTCGCGCCGCGTTGTTAAAGACGAACAAAGATGTGGCGCTATCGCGCTGCGCCGGAGAACCTCGAAGAGGCCGCAGCCGGAGCGGGGCCGTGGAAGGGGAGCGTGGCGCCATCGCGCCACGCTGGTCAGACCAGGTCCACTTCCTTTGGCCGCGGCGGAGCAGGTTAGCGGTGGCCGACTTCCGGCTGCTAGCGCCGCAGCAGGAGGGCGGGACCCTGGCGGTCCTGTGGAAGCAGAAACCGGTCGCCCGGACCGGGAATACCGGCTTCCAAGAGGCCGGGGTTCGTAACCCCCGGCTGGCCGAAGGAGCGGCCCCCCACATGGGGGTCGTAGTTTCACAAACATGGGGGCAGAGAGCCCCCCCCCCTCCCCACCTTCCGCTCAGACGTTACAGCCCAACCGCCGGGCCACGCTGGCCAGGCCGAGTGTGCCCAGTGGGGCCGCCCGGGCCGGGCCAGGCCATGCCCACCGAGCCGGGCCATGCCCTAATGGGCCGGACCCGGACCCGGGTCGGACCGACCCAGTTCAGGGTGGCCCGAGGGGGGGAGGGGTATCAAGCCGGGTCAGACCGGGCCCGAACCCCCTATTCTCGGACTTCTTTCGGTCATTTTGAATATATCATGGACTACGGACCTCCAAACGACGCACCGTCAGTTGCGATGCGATCCTTGGATCGAGACGGCCGTTTTAGAATATTACAGTCATGTTTTAGGAGAACATTGGATTCGGCTGGGTTGGTTCGAACATGAAACCAACCGGTCCCTTGGAGAGGAAATTCTTATAATATGAGCTCTGTATGCCCGATTGAAGTTCCGTCGACTTTGTTGGATTACTCTTAGTGAGATGGACCTTTTGGCTTACACCGCTCGAGGTTTGGACGCATTTGGAGTACGATTGGGTTGGTTTTGACTTAGAAACCAACCTGGCACCAAGGACAAAAAAGCCAATAACCCTCAGACCAGGCGTCCGATTGGCGCGCCATCGGTCATGTTGAGTTTCTTTTGACGATACAGAACTTTTGGATACATCAAATCCGGACTTCATGTCAGTTGATGTATCAACCACTCGGCTCGAGAGGCAGACCCTCCCTGAACGAGCTTGCTGTGTACGGGAACCCTAGAACTGGCTGCGATTGCGACAACGATGATGACTGTACAGAAATCCTCCGTGGATTTGACGACGACGACTACAGCACTCATCGATCCTATATGGATAAGTGCTACCGATAATTTGTGGGTCAGCGCTAATCTGTCCTGTGTGGGAAAGCGCATACCGATCCTGTGTGGGTTAGATCCTATGTGGGTCATTGCGGAAGTTATTACCTCTCGATCCTTTGTGGGTCATTGCTGGGGTTAGTACCTATCGATCCTGTGTGGGCCCGGTAGATTAGATGAATCAGTGGCTACATCTGATCATCTCTATCGTCTTACGAAGAAGTATACCTGTGTTAGATGAGTCTTGAATTTCAATCTTTATCTTCGATAATATTGACTTGATATCCTATGTGGATTATGTTATGCTTTCTTATGTGGATTGGGTTGTGATTTCTTATGTGTAACAGGTTACATTTTCCTATGTGGACTGGGTTGTACTTGGGCTCAGATGTTGGAGCTGAACTGGAATTGATGAATTTGGTATATGTATAGGCATATACCTAATTAATGTTGGATGTTACTTCGTGATTGTATCTTTCCTTTGTGGATTATCCTTTCTGGATTCTGGGAGACCTTCAAGGGTCTCGGGGTCCCTACTGAGCAGCGTATACTCACCCCTGAACGGGCTATGCTTGCACTACATTTTGTTGGATGAAGACGACGGACAGCGCTGATTGTGGCTGAGGCTTGTGGAGCGTGTCGGTACCTGGAGGTGGACCACTGGACAGGACATACACAGAGCGGACTGCTGGACCCGTAGAGCTGTGGAGACTATCTGTACCCACCCTTTAGGTGGGACATCCAGTGGATGGCTCGACGTTGCAGATTTACTATTCAGTTGTTGTACTTTCTTCCAGTTGTACTTTACTTTCAGTTTGGTTTTGTATTCCAGCCCACATACTTTTCCGCACTTACTATTGTACCCAGTTTTACATAGTGTTTACGTCTGCTTTCTTGCTCTGTGGTGTTTGTTTAAATTACAAAGGCAATTCCTTCCCTTTTTTTATCGGGTATTATGCCTTGGTGCTAGTCGCCAACCCCTCGCCTATGGAAGGCGGGCTTGGGGTATTGACGGCTCGGGCCCCGAGGACGGGTCGTGAAAAATTGGTATCAGAGGAGTTCAGTTCTACCACATAACTCATGACTCTGATCTTTCTTCTATGTGATGCAATAGTGTTAAGGGTATTGAGTGTGGTTATCAGTCCAGGGAGTCCAGTGTTGGTGCGGCGGCCGATGTATCCCTACACCAGGACCCTGACTTCTAATTTCCTACTAAATGCACGAAAACATTGATTGCTTGTGTGTTTGAAAACTTTTCTTTGTGATTACTTTGTGTCAGCTTACCAGGTATACTATTTGACTGTGGCGCACATGTCTATTTTCAAGATGGCCCCATGACAACAGCCATCTACAGTTGCAAGTTTTGTGTGAGCCAACAGCCCACCGAGCAATGAGGCCTCTGTGCAGTGCCCTTTTTTAGTGGAGGCACCGGCGGTACCACTACCCGCCGAGCCACCGATGCTACCGGCCCCATCCGCTGAGAGTGCATGTCGCCTTGATGCACTGCATGAGTTTCAGCATCAGAGATTGCCCAGGTTCCATGGGGAGATGGACCCTCAGGAAGCCGCGGATTGGCTGGAGGCGGTTGTTCGAGTTTTCAGGTTGGTAGGGACAGCAGCAGACCTCATGGTGATCCTTACAGCGAGTCTCTTGCACGCGGCAGCAGACAGATGGTGGAGCATGATGCTCCAGGTGCACGATGAGGCATCTATGCTCTGGATGGACTTTGAGAGCCTCTTCCGCATGGAGTTCGTCATAGCCACCCTCCGTGCGGTGCGCATCCAGGAGCTACTACAACTGCAGCATGGAAGCTTGTCGGTCACCCAGTACATGGAGAATTTACTGATCTCTCGCGCAATTCGACAGACTTGGTACGGGACTCATTCTTTCGGGCCCAGACCTTCGAGCAGTGACTGAGGCATGAGATCAGGGCATCGATGATCTCCCTCATCATTCTGATGTAGGCAGAAGTACTAGAGTGAGCCCTTCTCATTGATAGATTTATTGATGAGCCTACACCAGCCGCAAGACCTACCGTAGGGCGGCACGTAGAGGGGTCTTCTGCAGCTGGTAGTAAACAGATGTCGTAGATGACCAAGCGGACCAGGCCATCGGGCGGACGACCATAGGATACTAGCTCGGAGGTGCGGGGCACACATAGCAGAGCCAGTCTTACGAGTGGATGGTAGTGCTATGCATGCGGAGGGCATGGAATCATGGCTCGTGACTGCCCGACCTGCCATGAATAGGAGCAGCAGACGATTGAGGAACTACCCAGGAAGAGGCAGAGGTTCAACAATGGCAGTCCGTAGGGAGCAGGTGGACGAGGCCGAGGAGATGGTCGAGCGACAGGTGGTGGACGATGTTTCGAGGCTCTACCACCACCACCATCAAGAGGTCCACCCCAACCATAGGGGAGAGCACAACTTCTGGCAGCTGAAGCTTACGATCATAGAGATTCGTAAGCAGGTGGACAAGTGTGGGACTAGCTCCAGGCATAGAGGCCTTTTCCCATAATGCCTCTAGCTTTGTTGTGTATATTGCCTTGTGTCCTTGTACATTGGGTTGCAGTAATAAAAGACATTTGCAATAGTGACATTTGCTTTCTTTTATTTTTTATGTTAATAATAAGAGGTCTGGTTAAAAACTATTGACTTGACCCTCACATACAAGATTCCTACTAGAGGATATCCAGTGACAAGACAATAATGAAAACAGTGTGACTCAGCCCTTGGAGGTGAGAGTAAAGGTTGGATCTCTTGGTAGCAGCGTCAAGGCCTTACGACATCATCCATGTCATGAATTAACTGATCCTGACAGGATTGACTGTATTAGGCATGGAATGTGGCTCATCCATGGGATGAGACCAGATTTCTCTTTTCGGCAAAGGAGAAATCTATGAAGATTTGCAGAATGTTAAGGAAGAAGGGGCAACCCTTCGTGTTGTCAGACAGATGGCATCAGAGCTTCTAGGAGCTGAGACAACGATTGACTATCGCACCTATCTTGAGGCTACTGAATGAGGTAGTGGGGTACATAGTCTACTATGATGCATCAGGGACCAGACTCAGATGTGTCCAGATGCAGGAGCGGGCAGTGATCGCCTTTGGATCACGTCAGTTGAGGCTGCATGAGAAGAACAATGCATCCCATGACCTGGAGTTAGCAGCAGTGGTCTTCACTCCAAAGATGTGGTGACACTATCTGATGGGAGAGCGCTTTATAGTCTATTCCTATAGCAGAGTTTGTTTCTCGATTCCTCACCTGCCAGCAGGTGAAGGCAGAGCACCAGGTACCAACAGGCTTGGTACAGCCCTTGGAGGTCCCAGAGTGGAAGTGGGACGGGATATCTATGGCCATCGGGACTGGACTTCCATGCACTACCAGGTGTCACGACTCCATTTGGGTGATTGTCGACGGACTCACCAAATCGGCCCACTTCTTACCCATCAGAGATTAGGGCTCAGTGGAGAGCATGGGACGCCTCTACATTGAGGATATTGTATGTCTTCATGGTGTGCCATCATCTATCGTCTCTGATCGAGATGCTCTCTTTACTTCCTGGCTTTGGAAGGGGGTTGCAGGAGGCATTTAGGATGCAGCTACGTCTGAGCACCTCCTTTAACCCACAGACAGACGGTCAGATGGAGAGGACCATTCAGACTCTCGATGACATGGTCTGTACATGTTTCCTTGACTTTGGTCGAAGCTGGGAGGATCACCTACCTTTGTTGGAGTTCACGTACAACAACATCTACCACTCCACCATCGGGATGGCACCATTCGAGGCGTTGTATGGGAGGCCTTTCAGATCACCTCTGTGCTGGACAGACCTTGGAGAGTTAGCACTTGTGGGACAGGAGATGGTCTAGGCCACGATAGAGAAGTTCCAGGTCATCCAGGAGCAGATGAGGACAGCTCAGAGCCGGAAGAAGTCTTATGTTGACAGGAGTCAGAGACGACTAGAGTTCAAGGATCGTGACCATGTCTTCATATGGGTCTCAACTCAACGTGGATTACAGAGATTTGGCTGAGATGGAAAGTTGTCTCTGCACTTCATCGGACCATTCTAGGTCCTCAACTGGATTGGCGAGGTGGTTTATCGCCTGTCTCTAACACCTCATTTGCACCGGGTGCACGACGTCTTTCACGTATCTCTACTGAGCAGATATGTGCATGACCAGACGCATATCATCGACCACGGGGAGCTGGACATTGATGATGGGGTGAATTTTGCAGAGGTCCCAATGGATATCGAGGATTTATAGGAGCGGGTCCTACGTGGATGGTCGATACCTCTAGTACGCATCAGTTGGCAGCACAAGAACCTCTAGGAGAGCACTTGGGAGTGGGAGGCTCAGATGCATTCATAGTACCCACATTTGTTCCCCTAGTTTATGATGTATCTTTACGGGGATATAAAGCCCTGAGGTGGGAGTAATGTAAAGACCCATAAAATTCAAGGGAAGTTTTTTTTAATTTTCTTTTGGATTTTACTACAACAAAGTTTCTGACGGCACCTGATTCCGAGGCCCGGTGTGCCCGGAATCATTTTCCAAAGTTTAGCATGGGTAAGTTTAGTGAAAGAATAAGCGGGTTTTCCTAACTTTTAAACCTGCGCTCGGAATCGAATTCCGAGGGAACCGATGGAATCACAGGACTGGTAATTTCTTAGGAACACCTTTTCTGGAGTTGCGTTTTCTTGGGTGTAGTACTTAAAATTTTGGGTTAAGTAAAAGAAGAAAATAAAATGGTGCAATCAATTTTATTTTATTTAATGTAGTATAACCTAAGCTAAGGGGTTGGAGTGGGACCCACTATATCCTACTCAACTAGGTAGGATATTTTTGGGGTGGGGCCCACATGAGCCCCACCTATTCACTTCCTCAACCCCATCTTTTAATTAGGTAATGCACCCGCACCCCCATTAAATAAAAGTCAACTCTTCGGTATAACTAAATATTAAACGCCTCTTTAATTGGGCGGTTAAAACTCTTAAATTAATTCAATTAATTGAATGATTCATGTTTGAATTTCAAAAACCATTTTCTTGATTAAAAAAATAATGTAACGTTTTTTTTATTAGGGTGGTTTTGTTGTTCGAGAGAATTTTGGAGAGGAAAGATCTAAATTCCGAAGACAGTTCTTGTTCCTTGTCAAAGAACGCGAAGAACATCGAGCCTTCGACGAAGAACTTAATCACCGCAAGGGGAGTTCGTCATACCGTCTTCCTCCCTCCTCGCAGCCGGTGAGAGGCGCCATCCTCGGAGATCGATGACGCGACGCCAACGATCCTCCTTCTGTGATTCTTATGGAGTCTCCTTCTGCAACGTTCCATTCTACGATAAACATCCCTCGATGACAACGCTTGAGGTAGGGGATTATTTTGTTTATGTTCGTGAATACTTTTATTGTCGATCATCATCTCTAATTGAGCCGCCTGTTATCGCAATAATGGGAGGAGGTCAGACCGCATGAACACGGCCGACCCTCCTCCCCCCTTGATTGTTTCAATTGTTCGAGGCACGAGCAAGGCAGCATGGTGTCGTTGCACCGTGAGGAAATATTAAGGAATGGGCGGAGTAACGTGGTACCATCATGCTGTGCCGTTAAATACGAACAAACTCGCAGCGCCGTCGCGTCGCACCAGATAACCTCGAAGAGGCCGCGGCCGGAGCGTGGCCACATCAGAGGAGCGCGGCGCCGTCACGATATTCCGGTCGGACCAAGGGTGCGGCCTTTGGCTACGGAGGAGCCGGAAGCGGCCGCCGGCTTCCGTCGGCAGGCGTCGGCGCAGGAAGGCGGGACCCCGGCGGTCCCACGGCAGCAGCAACCGGCCGGCCGGACCGGGCCGGATGGCTTCCAAGAATCTGAGGTTGTAACCCCCGGATGGCCAAAGGAGCGGACCCCCACATGGGGGGTCATGGTTTCGCAAATAGGGGGAAGCGAGCCCTTCCCCCCCCCCCTCCGCTCGGCCGTTACGGCCGAGCCGCCTGGCCACGCAGGCCAAACCGAGCGTGCTAGGCTGGGCCGCCTAGGCCGGACCGGGCCGCACCCAGGCCGCACCGGCTAGGCCGGGCTGCGCCCTAATAGGATGGTCTCGGACCCGGGTTGGTTCGACCTAGTTCGGGGCGACCCGAGGGGGGGGGGCTTATCGAGCCGGGTCGGACCGAGCCCGAACCCCATATTCTCAAACTTCCTTCGGTCTTTTGCCTATAACATGGGATACCGACCTCCGAACGATGCACCGTCAGTTGCGATGCGATACTCTGATCAAGACGGTCATTTAGGTATTTTATACTCAAGGTTTTGGAGAACTTTGGGTCCAGCAGGGTTTGTTCGAACACGAAATCAACTGGGCCCTCGGAGCAGAAACACTTATAACTTGAGCTTCGGACGTCTGATTGATGTGTCATCGACTTTGTTACATTACTCTAAGTGAGACGAACCTTTTGGATTACTCCGCTTTAGGTTTGGATGCAGTTGGAGTATGGCCAGGTTGGATTTGATTTAAAAACCAACCTGGCCCCTCGGAAGAAAAAGAGAATAACTATCAGACCAGGCGTCTGATTGAAGCGCCGTCTATCACGTTGTGTTCCTTTTGACGATACAAAACATTTGGATACATCAACTCCAGACTTCATGTCAGTTGATGTATCAGCCCCTCGGCTCGTTGAGCGGACCCTCCCCGAATGATCTTGCTGTGTGCGGGAACGATAGAGCTGGCTGCGACTGCGTTGACGATGACGAATTTATAGAAATCCTTCGTGGATTCGATGACGATGACTACAGAACTCAGCAATCATGTGTGGATCAGTGCTACCATTCTTGTGTGGGTCATATCCTGTGTGGGTCAGTGCTCAGCGGTCCTGTGTGGGCCAGCGCATACCGATCCTATGTGGGTCAGATCATGTGTGGGTCATTGCGGGAGTTAGTACCTATTGATCCTTTGTGGGTCATTGCAGGGGTTAGTACCTATCGATCTTGTATGGGTCCGACAGCTTAGATGAATCAGTGGCTACTTCTGATCATCTCAATTGTCATACGAAGAAGTATACCTGTGTGAGATGAGTCTTGACTTTCAATATTTTTCTTCGATATGTTTGACTTGTTATCCTGTGTGGATTACATTATGCTTTCCTATGTGGATTGGGTTGTGATTTCCTATGTGGAATGGGTTATGTTTTCCTGTGTGGACTGAGTTGTACTTGGGGTCGGATGTTGGAGCTGAACTAGAATTCATGACTTAGGTATATGTTTGGGTATATACCTAAGTAATGTAATATGTTACTTTGTGATTGTATATTTCCTTTGTGGATAATCCTTTGTGGATTCTGGGAGACCTTCGGGGTTTTTGGGGTCCCTAATTAGTAGCGTATACTCACCCCTGCACGGGCTATGCCTGTACTACATTATGTTGGATGCAGACAACAGACAACGCTAACTGTGGTTGAGGCTTGTGGAGCGAGTCGGTACCTGGAGGTGGACCACTGGACGAGACGTACACGGAGCGGACGACTGGACCCATAGAGTTGTGGAGACTATCTGTACCCACCATTCAGGTGGGACTTCTAGTGGACTGCTCGACGTTGCAGCTTTACGTTTCCGTTGTTGTACTTTCTTACAGTTGTACATTACTTTCACTTAGGGTTTGTATTCTTGACCACTTACATTTCCTCACTTACTATTGTACCCAGTTTTACATATTCTTTAATTCTACATGTTTGCTCTGTGGTGTTTGTTTACTTTACAAAGGCATTTCCTTCACTTTTTTATCTGGAATTACTCCTTGGTGCTAGTCGCCACCCCCTGAACTATGGAAGGAGGGCTTGGGGTAGTCATGGCTCAGGCCCCGAGGACGGGTCGTGACATTGATGTTCTGTAATATTCCACTAAAAGGTGAATTTGAATGTTCTAAAGCCTTCTTGGATTAGTATAAATATTCTTAAGAATGTTGTATGTATTTTTTATGAACATTCAACTCTTTTTGTTAAAGATGTAGAAGCTGAATCAGCACCAAATCAATCGGAACATATGCCAATAGAAGAAAAACCAACTATTGTTTCTCCTCAAATGTACGATCTGCAATCTAGTATTATGAAAAGGAAGAAAACAAAATATAGCATGGAGGTTTTGGCTAAGTGGAGTAAAGGAAAATAACAATGAAAATAAGGCGATCCTATGTTCGGTCTTGATCCAACTAAATATTTAGCTAAGAGTATAATGGTAGAGGATACTCATCAGGCTGAGAAGAAAAAAAGACTCTTTTGAAAAGGCAATCATGTGACGTTGATGTTACTAAAATCATGAAAATGGTTGAGGTGGATACTGCTCAACTAATGAAAGATATCTACCAAGAACCAATCATACAGAGTCTTATAGAAAAAGAGAAAGGGAAAAAATATTGAATGAAGTTCAGGAAGTTGAAGAAGAGGAAGAATATTTTATTTTGGAATTTCTTCATATTTCAAAAAATGAGTAGATAAGGTTCTTTTCAAATGAAAAGTGAAGGTATTCATAATGTTTCTCATGACGATCAAGCACAACCATAATCTCTTGAAACTATTTCAAATATATTTCCTTCTCAATTAAAGCAAGGTGATCAATCTTATCATAAAAAAAGTAATTGTTATTAGTGAAAATGTGGTAGAAGAAAGAAAGGAAAAATAAAAAAGGAATAGGAAAAAATATAGTTGATGGATCAAGAAGATCAAATGAACTAGATTCATACGATGATGATACTAATTCAGAACACAAAATTTTCCTCAATAAGAGTGATTACATTGTACTTGTATTGAGGAGAATTGAGAAGACTATACTCTATTTTCCTAGAATTGAAGGGAAAATTGATTTCATCACAAACAATGAAAGGAAGAAGATCTGTTCTGTAAGGGAACATAGAAAGAGTGTATTGTCAATAGAAGCTGATTTAAAATTAATGTCTGAAATTTCAGATGCGCATAAGAAGGCTAGCAATAAGATGACTAAGTGGTCATACAAAATTGAAATCTCAGTTAATGATCATGATATATCAATTGAATACTTAAGGAGGATTTCAAATGATCTTACAATTTCTTTCACTAAGCTTGAAAAAGAGACTATTGAAAGGATAAATCTGATGTCAAAAAATCATAGAGCCGATATTCCTTCAATAAAACAGTTAAAGTAGTGGATTAATGCTTTCCAAACAGAGTTTTCAAAGGTTTTATTTTTCAATTAATAAATAGTTTTGTTGAAGAATAAAAAATTAGTGATATCTCAAGACAATAAGAATTTTCAAGAAATAATTGAAACTCTTGAAGAAGTAATCATACTTCAAGAAGCGACTATCAAGAATCAGGATCAACCATTTTTCGTTTAACAAGAGATTCTAAAAATCCAGGTAGATTCTATTTCAGAAGAAAATAAAAAAATCAAGAAGATGAAATTTGTTCTTCATGAGAAGATCATGAAAGAAAAAGAATGATAGAACAATTGAATGTTTTGTTGTATCTTTCATTCTGTATTCACTTTTCTAATTTTATAGACTTGTTATCTCAATGAGGTTTATGATCTCTTTTCCATTGCATTGTATTTTTGTTTCTCTCTAACCTTTTCAGGCATCTCAATATTACCCCGTTCTTTTTTAAAATCGCAATGGGGGAGAATGATTTATAATTGGTGGAATATTTTAATCAAATACATTTAAATCAAGGAAAATCATAGAATATAATCCTTATGAAAGTATAACCTATGGGGGAGTTAGTTGTATTCAATCTATTTTTTCAGAAGAGTTTTCATTAATTAGGGGGAGATACGTATTCTTTTCTAGTTATACATTGTGTTTTGAGATTTCCAAAAATGGGGAGATTGGTGTGTCCAAAGTCATCTTTTGACTTATATATATATATTTTGAAATCACAAATCTCTTTATGTTGTTTTATCGTACTCACTATGTTTATCATAGCGACAATGATTATCATACTAACTATGTTTATCATAATAACTATCTTTATCATACTAACTATGTTTATCTTATTGACAATGTTTATCGTACTGACTTTGTGAATCGTACTGACTTTGTCATTCGTACTGACATTGTCAGTTGTACTCACTCTTTTAGTTGTACTGAATCTATCATTCATACTGACTAAGTCAATTGTACTGACCTTGTCAATCATACTAACTATTGTTCATCATACTCACATTGAATCATATTAGTACATTGCACTAAGTAATTCTAATAGTACATAGGTTTTACTTTTATCACATGTTTTTTTTGTCATTTTAACACAACAAATGTTTTAAATGAATCTTATTCATTAAAATAATTTTCATATATCATTTTTTTAACTAGAACGATGTCATGGAGTTAGTTATAAATTTATAAAAATAATGTCGTGTTTTTTTTCAATATGACCATTATAATTCCATGTGTCCAAGTCCCTCCGAGTTTTCTGAAGAAATATGACCTTTAAATGAAATATGACCATTGAACATAAGGCTTATAAATAGGAGTTCATTTGAAGTTGAAAATACAATTAAGAGACTTTGACCATCCTTTGTTTCAATCATGTTCTAAAGATAGAATATGTGACTTCTCTCCTGCTTCGTGTGAAAGCCTTGAGATTACAAAATGTGAATGGCTCATTCTTAGTTTTCGTATTTTAATAAGTGCTTTGTTTTGATTTGTGCATCCGATCAGGTGATAATGATAAGGGCTGCTGGGGATATGCAGACAGTGCTACCG
This sequence comes from Viscum album, assembly GCA_963277665.1. Taxonomy (NCBI): domain Eukaryota; kingdom Viridiplantae; phylum Streptophyta; class Magnoliopsida; order Santalales; family Viscaceae; genus Viscum; species Viscum album. Next base: position 1,729,090,711 of record OY728140.1, read on the forward strand.
ATCTTCATATCAAGCGCATTCATGTGTTTGAAAGACATAGGTATGGATTACCTAAAAAAATTTGAGCTTGCGGGGATAACAAGACAGACGTACCGATCATCTTATCGAGGGCTTGTGGGAATAGAAAGACAAACGTACCGATTATCGCATCGAGGGATTACTAAGGTGGTGGTGAGACAGACCATTTATCCTAGGTTAAAGGATACCCTTCTCTTCAGGATAAATGAATTTTAATACTTTTAAATTTCTGTTGTAGTTTGTATTAGAAAGGAAATTGTATTGTTTCCTTTATTCATTTCATTTTCTATTGTAATTTTTTCAATTATGATTATTATGTGACATATTGTATTTATAGATTCTATACTCTTTATGGTAGAATATTTCAATTTACTATTACTATAATTATTGTATTTTTTGAATAAAATTGATTTACTTCACTCATATTATTACATCGAACCATACTATTTATATCCAAGACATTTGTGGTTAATTTTAATTGTTGGGAATTTTATTAGTTTAAGTTCATTTAAACTAATTTCTTAACTATCCAAATAGAAAGTTTTTAAACATAGAATTCAACCCCCTCTTGTATTGTTCCATATAAAATACTTCTATATATTGATCCAACACTATTTTGTCACATATTGTCTGGTCATCGGCTTTTAGGACGTCTTATTGGGTTTATATATAATCAACCCTACAAGGACAATACCCAAAAGTTTCGTTTCTTATAATAATGTTGGGCATGTCAGAAAAGACTTCATAGGAAAATATGGATTCCTTGGTGCATTTGACAGAGTATAGTGGTCACGGGTTGTATATCTAAGTATAAAATCTCTCTCAACATTTTTTTCATACCATTTTCAGGTTAGGAAATAATTTTTTGATTTGGAAGGTATTTTCACCCCTTACATTTTTTATTTCAGTATCACACTATTCATTTTCTATAGAGGTTATTAGATCCATGTATTTATGTATAGATATTGATGTATTTTTTATTATTCTTCTAGATTTATTCATGGTGATATTTGGGTGTATTCTTATAGGTAATATTGGAAAATTCCTCTAATCATATTAATAAATTATAGTCCCTTTTGTTATCTAAAGACCTATGGAGGCATGCATGGATTAGTCGTGGCTCTATCTTTCAATAACTAGGTGGGTCGTGATGGTAAAGGTCATGATATAGGATCACCATTTATTTTTTCATCATTCATCAATATATATCCAAGGGGAATAAATCCATATGTGTTTTAATGGATCATCTTACAATGTTTTCCGACTTAATCACCATTAGATATGACTCATCACTTGATAAATTTTCCTTGATATATATCAAAGATGTAATACAAATATATGGAACACCATTATTATATTTATGTAATCATTACCCACTGTTAACCATGATGTTCTAAAAATGTATTTAACAGGTCTCAAACACATATTCAATAATTAGTATGACCTATAATAGCCATAAAGATATACCATATGAGACTATTTATAAAAATGATGATATGCTGATTTCCTTCTCAATATACATTAATGAATGATCAAATCAATATGTTCCATTTAATAATTTATATAAATCCATATCTTCCACTCAATTATTTATAGATATCCTTATGATGAACTATATGGAAATAATTTCATAACTCTATCATATTGGAATGAAGTAGACAATATAAAAAATTAGTACATCAACTTGTCGATGAAATGGATGATATTGTAAAAAATATTCTATGACACATTATTGAATCAATGAGTCAAAAATATAGTTGTGTTGATAATAATCAATGAGAAATGGAATTTTATGTGTGAAATAAACTATTCCATTATATATCTCAATGTAAGAGAGTCATATGTTTTAGAAATAATGGAAGCTGAAGACGTATATACATTATCCTATTTGAGATTATTGATCATAGTTGAGATGTGGATGTTAGACTATAACTCCCAAAATCCAATCCCAGGTTCATGATTGATTCTACGTATCCCTCTTGAGGATCTAAATACCTGATACCTCATATGTATTTAATCTAGTTTTTGTTTAGTTGGGGTATAATCTGACATACAAGGTCCCTCCAATGTAGATCGCATATATTAATGGAAAAATTATACACAATAATTAAACACACCTCTTCAATGTAATTTGTTAACCATTATTATAATGAGAAAAAAATGAAGCATTAGAAAAAAATTAAATTAAATTACCTTCATCACTTCTCATGTGATAATAATAGATGATATTTTAAGGGTGGCATTTTTAATGGAGTCAGAATGTAATGAACCTATATATTATATATAATTCATTACTTTTAAATAAACATGTGGGTAATTTATAAGAATACAATGTATTATAAAGCACATTATATAGATAAAAACTAAAAAAACATTATTCCATAAAATAATATTTGTAAAAAAAATTATATATCCAATAAAAAAAATTAGTTTAATTGGATACAAAATAAAAAATAGAAGAATAATTGAATATTTTAATTTAAGTCATCTAGATCTCTTATAAATAGAAAACATCAAATCACCACCCTAGAAAAGAAAAAATACACGTTAAATATTTTCTTCTACAAAATAAACAATACATATTAAATATTTTTAACAATTTAAAAATAAATAATGTAAACACTCTATATGAATTTATGTTGAAGAATACTTAAAGAAATAATTGTTATTTATTAGAATAGTAAATCCAATATAAGAATTTTAATAATAATATTATCATTTTAATAATAATACGATTATTAAGTACAATATATTATCATATATGAATAATTATATTATCAATACAATAGTAACAAGAAAAATTAAATTGTATAATGATAAATAAATAATTTTTATTATATATAAATAAAATAAATATAAATAATATAATATGATAAATTAATTGTGGAAATTAAGAACTTAGATAAATTATATTCATAATTTTGATACAGCGTAATATGATTTATTTGCTGAAAAAATATTTTTTATTTCATTAATTAAAATTTAAAATGTTAAAAATTAATTCTTTTGAATAAATATAACTTTTATAATCATCAAATTATATTTTTATATTGCTAATTTATGAATTATTTTCATTAAAGCGCTAATTTATAAATGATTTGTAAATAATGTTTATTGAATACGACATATTTTATCACATAGTAATTATATAATAATAACTTAATGAGTCATAAATTTTATATCTCTATGAAAAAATAATTTAATAATATATATGAGTCAACTAAAAATATTAAACATAATTTCTAATCCTAAAGAGTTATATCCAAATCCTAAAAAAGTAATGTATTTCATTATAAATATAGATTCATAATTTTTTTATTCTTTTTAAATTGACTAAAAAATTAGGATATATTGAATAAAGGTTTCTAAAAATAAGTTATATCGTTCATATATGATTAATATTATTAAAATTATCAATTTTATAATTATTATATTGTAAATAGTAGTTTATTCTATATATTAACACTAAAATACCCCTATGTTCATGTATAAACCCCCATCTCATTTCCATTATAAAACCACTTCCCATACATGTCTCAAAAGAAAATATATACCCAATTACACTCTCTTAATCATTTGAGTACACTTAGGTATATTATAGTGTCTCATAACACTTTTACTTCAATGCTATAAGGCCTATTGAAAAGGAATAACATCATGTTGATGGCATGGTTCAATGATTTTTTTTCTTTCAATTTACATTTATATTCTCCCATACTTTTATTCAATAAAAATCCAATGATTATTAAATTATTTTGATAGTATAATTTCATGTTATTAATTTCATTAATATCTTATAGAAATGTTATTTGAAATATATTTATTTATTATATATATTAGTCTATATATTTTTATAAATGTTCCATTAATGGATGGTTACGATTTTTGATGAAATTGTTAGTACTTATCATATTTTTTCCAACAAACTACTTTTGATATATTATGTGTTATATTTAATAATTTATTTCAATTTTTTATAATACTATTTATGTATTTTTAACTAATGATTATTTACTATGAAACAAAAATGATGATACAAAAAATATGAAATATATAACATCAAAATATATCGCCATTAAGAAAAAATAATAATAATTAAAATTAAATTATCAAAAATTATAAATACATAATATAAGTATTATCATTCTATTTTGGTTTCATTCTATAATATGTTTTATGCAAAGAGCCTCTTGAACTCAATTCATTTCTTTGGGTTTATCATCTATTATCAATAATTTTTTATATGAATCTTTTAAAATCAATTCAACATTACATTAATTTAATAAACCATTTTATTTAAGGGAGATTAATTTATTCATACTTTTTTGTAATGATTTATATGTGATCTTCTTGATTAATGATAATGTGTTCATTCAAAATGTCCCTCCTTGAATATTCGAATTTATCTACTTGTCCTTCATAAAATAATCATCATATTAGGATTAAAAATGATGCCATTTAATACCTAAATTTATATTCTACCCTCTTCACACCCTTATTAAAATATCCATTATATTATCCTTATTAAACGAACAAAATAATACCTAAAATGATATTATCACCTATTTATTTATTGGAAGAGAATTAATTTATTCACTGATATATACCTTAAGATTCTATTCTAAATTAAATTATATTCCCATGAATTTATTTGTTTTCCATTATTGATAAATTGTTCCATTATATGTAGAATTCAAGTTTATGATTAAGTTAGGGTGTTAATGGGAATTCCAAGAATTAAATATTCCTATAATTAATTTTGTAATGTGATATATCACACAATATTAAATGTGTTATGCATGGACATAATACCAGATTTGTTGAAAAAGTTTAAAGTGAAGATTTTATCATATAAGTTTTTCCTAGACGTGATGAATGATTTATTCACAACATATGTAAGGTATTTTAATAAAATTATAATATTTTATTTACATCCAATTTCAATATTCCATGCATATTTTGAATATTCCCTCATGTTTATATGGATTTTTATTTTTCTATAATAAATTTATTAAAATTTTCATCACCCACGAACTAGGATAATTAATTTTTAATGCTTCATTCTTAATATTCCATATCATAGGGGGATTTTAGGCACAAATTTACTTATTATAAATTTTATGGATATTACTAGTACAAAGGAGAATTTGGAAAAAATATGAGAAGAACATTAATCTAAGAAACTAATGTGTAGTACTATATATATTATTTTTTATATGAATATAATTTTGTGAAGATAATAAACCTTATGAATTGGTAATATATTATTATCAAGTTTTATACATAAAAAATATAAAAAACCTTATTTAAACTAGATTGGTCACTGTAGTAACAGTAAATATCATATAAAAAACATGGAATTATTATTAGAGGGAGAATCCTTATAATCCCTCTTCATTGAGATCACCATGTTTAAAATTAATGATAATAATTAACAATTAATATCATCCACATAAAAATAATATTTAGAAAATAAATATTACCTATTATAAAGATATATCTTGACTATATGATATGTTTAACTAAATAAATTTATTGAATCTAATGGATCTTACGATAGTAGAAATAGTATGGTTAAAGAAGACAAATCCATCCTTCCAATAATAATCCCAATTTTAACAACAACATGGAAAATCCAAAATCCCATCCCCATGTTAATAACTTGGAAAACATGATCAAAACATGTCCATAGATAGAGGGTGGGATTCTAATAAAATGAATAAAACATTCCAATACTAATCCTTATTAGAATAAAATTATTGAGAATGCAAATAATTTACCCACTTTCAATCAGAGGGATAACATATTAATAACCAATCATTTGAGATAAAATTGATGATTTAAAGAATACATAATCAAAATTGAATCTACAGGTTATTGTCAATTTATAGTGATGTAAAATTTCTAGTTATTAAAAATGGTAGTTTTAATGGTTACATTCAAAGTTTTGGGATGTCAACAGAAGAATGTTGTTTATTTCAGTAGTCTGCATTGGTACTAGAAACCCTTTATCATGGTTCTTTAAGATAGTTTTAATATCCAAAATAATATCCCCTATAATTTCCTATATAGATGGGTAGTCTTATGCACACTCAATATGTATCATGGTGATGGTTGATTCAATGCTTCATAAACAATTTTTCAGGTTGACTAACCCTTGGTACATCGATTCCTCTACCACATCATATTGGTTTAATATAGGGATAAATGTCATTGATAGGAAACCGATACACCAATTACTATACCAAAATTTATAAATTTTTTTCATTATTAATACTTATAAAAAAGATTGAATTATATGAAATATCATTTACAATATTTCAAATAGGTAAAATAACATATAATTTCATTCATGATGACATTACGTAATGGTTTGTAATTGATAGAGGGTTAGATGGAATTTAAACACATATGTCATCATAATAATGTCATTATAAAAGGAAATAATGAGTGTAAATAAGTAGTCTCTCAGTTAAAAAATTTAAAATGGTGTGGAAATATAATTAATATCAATATAATGAAGTATTTTGAAATGGTGTTGATATAAAATAATATCAACAAAAAAATTATAGTGAAATATTTGGATCACCTACCTTTTTATGTTGCTTATTAAATATGGGGAGGTCTTATAAGATTAATTAAAACTCATTGGGATTGATTTATAGAGGGTTGAGGGGAGGAAAATTTTTTATCAATACCATTGAGGTGGATTTGAATGATATAGCTGGTGGAAGTGTGCTTATTTTATTGGTAAAAAAGATGGAATTTTCTATTGAATAAAAGGATATGTAAGGGATAATAATGAAATCAAATCAGTGACAAATGGGTTTTGTTATTTTGTTGAATTAGATAGATAAATGGTAGGTGGAAAATGTGGGTATGTATTTCATACATAACAAATATTTTAAGAAGGGCTATGTGGCCCTATAATTATTAAAAATTAAAGATACATGATTTATCCATTTACCACTTTAATCATGGTTAAAAATTAACCATTTTAATAAATTTTCTATAACCAATATAAGATGGATGTTGTTACAAAATTTAACTTTTTGAGTTCTAATTTTGGATCCATTTAACCAAATTCATTATAAAAAATTGATTAAATTAATATTTAAATTAAAACATAACGTATTGGAAAAAGTGCTTTTATTTAATTTTTTTATGTATTACATGTGTTCCATTATTATTTCATGTTAGTTATATATTGAATGATTGTTTACATATTTAAAACATTTCATGAAACATATTACAATATTATTTTAATGTTTATTAATATTATTAATTTGGATAAAGAATATGTAACTATTATAAATTTAAATCTATTAAAATTACCCTTATACTTATACCATGATAATCAATCATTATACTATATAATTTATTTTGAACCATTAAATATAATATTTTGAATATTTACATTATTCAGACCAAGGGATTCTAAAAATATTATAGGTTTTACCTAATAAAATTAACAATTAATGGGAATATTTATTATCTCATTAACATGCAAAAAAATGGTTTTTAAAAATACTATATTTTAAGGTAAATTTTTTTTTATTAGATTATAGTTCTGTATTATTGTGATTTTCATGGATAGAATATATATTTTAAAATATTAATTTTATGAGTATTTAAAAAACAAATTTTATCAAAATAATATTTAATTGAAATAAAAGTCCTAAAACATTTTATTTTATTGGATAATATATCATGTGTTAATAAAATATTATTCATTAGATATCCAATTTAAGAATATTATTTTAACAAAATATAATGTATCAAATTAAATAAATCATTGATAATTTAAGTTGTTTTAGGTTTGTAGGTATTTATAATACAAATAAATTTCATTTTCTTGGTAAAAACTATATTTTTCATTAATCATTTGAAAATCGATTTTTTTTAATATCCTTAAATTTTATTTTATGTCAATGTATTTAAAATTATTTCTATTATGAATTTTATTATATAAAATTAAATTTTTACATTCATACATTAGTTATTTAAAAATGGTCATAATTAAAATCACATTAATGTTCTCATTATGTTATATTACCAAATATATTATTTTCCTTCTACAATAGTGTCTCATTTATCAAATTAATATAATAAAAATCATTTATATAATAATATGTCATTGGTTATATATAACTCATCCATATCATAGATCCTTAATTTCAGGTAAAAATTATATCTAGGTTGTGATTTCTGATTATTATTATCATTTCGTAAAGTAGAGTTTTTTACAGCCCCCACAGGTCTATATTCCCTCATATCCTCCATGAACTAGAATATTGTACTTAATAATCTGAAGGAACATTATGATAGTCTTTACAACTGAACATTGTCTCGCACTATAGTCTGGTTGATATCTTCCTGTCATGAACAAGTTATAGGCAATGTGAAGTTTGGTAAATATAATATTAAATATATTTGTTAATATTTATAAATATTAATAGAATCTAATAATTCATTATCTCTCTTCATATGTTATAAGAATCATTTTCCTAATGATATATATACCATGATACGTCAAAAAAACCCAATCATATATCAATTCAAATCGTATAGTTTCATTAACATCACAATATATATACATCCACATAGTCCATGTATCCTCTTATATATATATCTCAAAGGACCATCATCCTCATAATTTACTATTTTTCAGTTATAGGCTTAATAGAGAACCTCTTTTTAGATCCTATAATAACTCAATATAAGTCATGTTTCTCCTTTCTCATCAGAATCCTATCATAAAAATATATCACTAGGAACCCAATCAAACTCACACTAAAATTCTGGTCGAAACATAGATCCCATTGTTTATTAACAAATCTAATATATTTTTTGAGATTCATGAATATGAAAATTACATGATCTTGAGAATTTATTAACTCTTAAATGAATTTATGGATCTTTCACTCCATATTATTATTTTTCTCTCTCAAAAACCCATATTCATTTATTATATTTAAAGATTATATAAGATTCATATTATGGAAATAAACCCTGACATCTACATTATAAATTACATAATCATTTAATGATGTTATATAATGTAAAATTATCATTTATTTTATCATATATATTGGTGAAAAGGTTAAATCATTACAAATTCATTAATGTTTCTTGAACCCTCTAGTAGACATTCATAAATTATATGTACAACTATTAACATCCATACAAAATTTATTATTTAGAACCAATTTATACCTAGCTGGTTCTATATAAACTACATGATCTAGAAAAACTCAAACATGATTTTGGTTAATAGGATCCATTTGGAAGATCACGTCCAATTTATTATTGGAAAATCCTGATCTATTTAATAAGAACTTATATGATAATGGTTTAATATTGTAAGAAAAAATATATATCTCCCTTATTAATGATTAAAAAATGAATCTACTTATGTCATTAACATATATAGTACTCTAAAACATCACATGCTACTTTTGAATAATATTTTATTCTTGATATTGTGGAATTTTATCGGGTTCTGTCTCTTGTGTATGATTAAGGAAAACCTCTTGAAATACTATATTGAACCCAATGAATCCTTTGAAGATGTTAACCATTATATAAAGCTGGTTTTTATTTCCACAATTAGATTTTTATCAAAGGGATCATATAGATAATATTATTTTATATCATTAAGATGTAACATAATGATACAATTTGAGCCTATGGATTTAATTTTATTACATGAATTCTCATTAACAAAACACTTTTCATGAAAATACATAAATAAATGACTGAATTCTTTCCTTCCTATACAATAACTCATATTTCATTCCGCTTTATAGTGTATTTGGTGCTTATTTTTGTGTGTATTCAACTAATTGTAATGAATATACCAAAAATGATCATGGATAATTTACAAAATTCATCATTTCTCTTACATTAACTAAATATAAATGGTTCCTCCTTTAAAAATCACTATAACATTATGTTTTATAAGTAGTATTTTCTTCGACTAGTATTCAATCTCTTTAAGATAATCTATAAACATTGGTTTATATTATTATTCAAATCACATCATGAAATGTTTTTATATCTTCATGTAAACACATTTATCTGCATTATTTTTGTATTTAGTAAATTTCATAATAGAATCAAACTTATAACACATACATTATATATATACATATCTAATTATTTTATCAAAAAAATTATTAATGTATGAGAATTAACTTATAACCACTCCTAGAAAATGTCCAAAAATATCTATTAGAACTAATTATAGATTCCATGTGGCTCTCTCATAGTTTCTAATTAATAGATATATTGTGTCATTATCATATAAAGACAAATGTACTATATATATGGTGTTAACCTCATTATAGAACAAATAATCTTTGATGTATAATCTCATCAGGTGACTTTTTATAAGACCATGTGAATTATTCCACGATTGGGTGTAATTAGAGTCATGCAAACATGACTCGTTATAAATGTTCAAGATAAGGATTTAAAATTATAATATATAATGAATGCTATTTAAATGTTCCATAACATACCACTTTATTTATTTATAATATATCCAACATTTGTATCCTAAAATCAAAATAAATGAATCCATATCTAAACACAACTTATACATACCAATTTTTGTTATACTTGAAAAAAATACTTCTTGAAATATAATATCATTCTAGTTGGCAATGTGAGACGGTGTAATCGTGTATCCAACATAGGTAATATCAATACTTTTTTAGGTTGGATATCTAACAACCCTTTTTTAATTTTGAAAAATATGTTTGGATCCTATATTTAGATTAAAAAATTGAACCGCATGATATATTTAGTAAATTTTTAATATTAATTGAATGATTTTTTTCTATAATGGTCATAAATAAATCAACCTAATATTTATTCACTGAGGTATAGTTTTTCTTCTAGTGACCCATAATTTCATAATAAAAACAAAAAACTTCCAACAATTTATAATCCATTAAAAATTTTCAATTCATTGAAGGTAAATTATACAGTAACATTGGATTAGATATTTCCATAAGCCATTTAGAATAGTCATTATTTTTCATCACTATAATAATATATGGATTATGTCACTGCATCTATTTATCTTTTTGGTAATCCAAAGTAAATATTTCATGTTTTGACTTCTTTATGTTGTTCATGATTAAATTATCAATAAATATTAATAATACTGGAGGAAGAGAGGATATGATGATGTATTTTATATCTCATTATTCAATTTGAATCACAAACTATCCAAGCACGCAATGTATCAATAAATTATTACTATATAACATCCAACAGGGAAACCATATCCTAAAATTCCTAGGAATAGTTATTTATTAATGTTATACATCTATTAAATTTTATCACTATATGAAGGAGGAGGGATAATAATACATGGGATAATCATAAATGTCATCATTAGGCTTCTAAAGAATAGTATACACATATTATTACGTCAGACATCAAACATCCCATCACCTCATACAAATCTCACCGTAGTATATTTTTCCCCTCATCAATCACCTAATTATAGGGTTTAGTTTGAATAAGAGACTGCAGTACAATGAAATTACATTTGAGGTACATTACAACATGAATGTTATTAACCCACTTTTAAAAGTCCACATTTTCTAAAAAAATTATTTATATAATATTGGCCATAAATATAATAAATTCATGGTTTTTTATACCTTTTTAATAAATGATTAAATATATGTTTTATAATTTTTCATAATTTCTAAATATTCAATAATGTTTTTTAATTTATGTCACATATTTCATCAAATTCTAACATCCCTCACCAATGAATTTATAATATCTTATCAGTCATACATTTTACTATAAACTTTCAATATTTCACTTCGTATAATGCATATAAAGGACATTATAGTTCAATTAATTGTATTTATGTAGTACATATACTTTCCATATATATTAACACCGAAACGCTAGATATATTTAGGGGAATCTATAATACCACAATACGATAATCATATTTACATAGTGCATTCCACCAACATAAACCAACATTGATAGGTCAAAACTGATTGACACTAACTTAGTTATGTGAACCAATGACTTTAATTAGATATTCATAATAATTTAATGTACACCAATACTAAAAAAACTATACTATTTTATTATTGTTATATTTTAATACAAATGAAGGAATGTTTTCCGTAACACAATTTTTTATGATGATGGATTTAATAATTTTTATATATGTATCCTTTAATTTAATCTTCAAATTACTGTTAATATTATTTAACACATACAGAAATAAATAAACATTTTTAAAAAATATTTTATAAACTAAGTATTCATGTATAATATATAATATTATGTCATTTATATTCTAGTTTACTTATTTATGTGAGAAATTATATATGAAATTTACTGTAATCAATAAAATAAATCTTATATGGTTTTTCTAATTTTAATGATTCCATGTTTTTAATTTTTGAATGAAATGATATATAATTTAATTGTGAAAACATCCATACAATATATTATGAAATTGATAACCATGCATCATTAAAATAAAATAACGAATTAAATTGTTCATAATGTTTAACAAATACTTATTTTGTCAAGAGATGATAAATTATCTTAAACCCTATAGGAAACAAATAATTTAGCCTTAACATAGAACTAAGTACAATTTCTTCCATTCTCTTGTGTATCCCACTATTTATATTTTCCTTTGATTTGGAAAAATATAATCTCCCCCATCCACGATATCGATTATTTTAAAATCAATACACATACGAAAATAAAATGTGTCACAATGAAACCACTATTTTATTTGTTTGTCTTTTCAATACATAACAACAAATTGAAGGATTAATTTCTTTGATTGTCAAAAACTTTTAGACTAAAATATTGTACATGGTTTGGGGTATAGTTATAGGAAATAATTTATCTAAATATCTTAAGTCCTACAATTACTAACTGAAAAGTACTTCATTGTGATTTCCAAGGTTGAAAAACTATATTTCTCTCCATGAATGTCATGTTAGGGAAAATAAATTGGCATAATGTGTCATTAACTGTGATACCAAAGTCTACATTTTAACCATTTTTACTAAAATGTGAAATTTATAAAAACAATCATAATATTAATACTCCAACTAGACCTCAATTCCCATAACACGATCAAAGAACATTGAATGGATTCATTAAAATTACTATTTTCATTTCCTTTAATGTTTGGAACACTCTACTTCCATCATTTGTTTGTTACATTATTATTATGGTTTACTTCTCGTCTATCTGCCCATCCTTTAATGATTCCTCTATTCATGTTTTAGTAGTTTCTTTTTAGATGTATCATAAGAATATGATTTCCTGTTATATTTTTTTTCATATGATAATACATTTTCAATTGGTTTATTGGCCCTTATTACTTCTGTGTTTATGTGTTTCATTACAACTACACACAGTTGAGGTATTTGTTTCCATCATCATCCATCAAATTTCACACCATATATATATTAACGTTTTATAATTGAATTTTAATTTTAATATACCATTTATAAAAATTATTAAATTGTTTTTCATGTTATTACAGTTTAAATGATTATTTATTTATTGTATTTCCACTGTTTGTAATGTTTAGGATTTTTAAATAAATGTTTATGTATGATATTCATTCGATAAAATTTACACGAGTCTTTGAAAAATAATTTAAAATTTTAAAATGATATATAGTCATTTCAATTTTATATGGGTTGGTTCTTGATGTTGAATTGTGGTTATATTGTATTGTTTATATTTTTAGGATATATGTGTAATATTTAGAAAATTTTGTTCCTTGATATGTAGCCAAAATTGATTATCATTATTTATTTCCATTGTGATTATTTTGAATGTACAATTATATACATTTATACCTATATTTACATATATAAATTTCATGGGGTTCTTTTAAAAAACATTAGTTCCCAAATCATTTTTTGATTTCTAAAATGATATGTAAAATAGATTTTAATCTGTTTTTTTAAACATGTTATAGTGGTCTATTTCTTCCATGGAGAAAAAGGATAGACAGTTAAATTAGATTTTCAATGGAATATAAAATTTTGTTTTTTTCTAATAGAAATTATTTTTAGTCATAAATTTCATGTCATAGTTTTTACCTTTAAATGTTTTGTATATCATGTGATAACTATTCATTGAATCCCCTCCCATCATGGTATATTAATTGAATTGTTTGATTTTTAAATAGGGGGTTTTACGGGATTGGAAAAGGGAGGTTGATCAATGAAGTGTGTCTATCATATGTTGGTCCCAAATTGATATGTTTTATGTGAAATAAACATCATCATCTATTGTCATTATCATCATGTTGTACCTATTTCTAAAATTGAGTGATAATATATATTTATATCTATTCTAAATTAGCTTGGGTGGATTCAATATGGTATTGGAATAACATAGCTGAGTTTCATTAATGAGGCTAGTTAATGGAAATCAGTTAGAGATATACATAATAATGAATTTCTAATCTTGTAGATGATTCTGAACTCCTACAGTATTGGGTCAATTGGTTATATTTATGAGATATTCCCTTAATTAATGATTAAATATTATTAATACATTAATTTTACATTAGTTCATTATTATTTTTTCAGTTTTTGGAGAACCATTTTGATGTGTAGTTTTTTTTTCACATTTGAATTCATCTATATTAGATAACTTATTTATACAACTAATGAATCACAAGTTCTTTAAATAATTTTTATATTTGTTTCTAAAATTTTATTTCATTAATTTTTTAAAAATTAAATAATTTTATAGATGTAATTATAATGATGGTTTTGATTAATTGATATGATTTTTTAGAAAATTATTAAAAAACATACATTTAATAGTATAAATTTTCAAAATTATTGTTGTGCATTATTTTGAGAGTGTAAATGCATGGACATGGTGATGTTTAACTATTAAGATATTTTATTCTCACTCCTTACTTATTCAACACAGTTTCAATAGAACATATATTGTTATTTTTTATTAATTGATTATTTTCTATATTAATTATTTTTATGATTATATTTATGGAATGAAAGTCCAAGGTAAGGGATCCTCATGATTGAATTTGGGAAGAAATATATAGGCCAGTTACTATAACCTATCAACAAAAATCACCAAAAATTATTTTTTATTAATGAACTAACAAATTCATACAATCCATGGTGATCTGGGATGTGCCAAATTTACGTTATATGTCGTATTGGGTTCCCATTTGTGAGTTTATTTTGAAATTTAATGTTAAAAAATGGCATAAAATATTATCTTCTAAAGTGGGTCCTTTTTTTAGGGAACCCATTATTATTTGGAAAATTATTTATATTTAGGAGATGGATTATCGGAACATGTGATCAAGATGGGGGGTCTAGATAGCTCTTACACATTCCAATCATCATGTTCCAAATAGAAGTTGCCTTATGTGTTATGGTATTTCACTTTCCATTATTGACTTATGGAGTATTTTTGTTTATTTTTTATTGTATTAATAATTTTTTAAAGGAATTATATTTTTAATGGATTATTATCTAATTTTTTAATGACCGAGAATTTCCATGTAAGTTTTTTTATAAATAGAAATTTTACAAGTCCTTAAAAATTTACGGCGCATGATTCTGGGGCCCGAAGTTCCAAGAATGAATTTCTGAACATTATTTTAGGTACATTCAGTAAACATACAAGAAGGATTTTATAAATTTTAAACTAGTGCTGGGAATTGATACGTGAGGGCACCATTGAACTCGCAGCGCCGAAATTCGCTTAAAGAGACTTTCACCTTGATGGAAGTTGGTTGAGAGTGAAAGCAATATTTTGGCCTTTTCATAATTAAAAATAATGTTTTCTAACATTATTTTTATTTTGTTTGTTAAAAACTCCATGTAGAGGTTAGAAGTGGGAACCACCATACCTTAACCTATCAAGATAGATTATCGTGGTGGGGACCACCACACCTTAACCTCCCATGAGAGGTTATTGTGGTGGGGACAACCTGAGACGACTCAACCCCACTTTAATTGGGATAAACCCGAAACCCCCTAATAAATGTGGGGGAATCCTCTTCCCCACCTCTACATTTTAATAGCGCCAATTCACCATATTAAATTATTCCAACCCATCCCCTTAAATTAATTGACCTAACACATCAATTAATTACTTAATCCATATTGAATATTATGCCAACGACTTAATTGATATTTTAACCTATTACATTGAGGATATTATTTCTTTTTGGTGGAATTGGGGAGAGGAGGAGATTTGGAGACAATTCCTAATGAAGAACGCTCCACCGATGAAGAACGCTAGTGAAGAATGCCTTAGAATATGAAGAATAACCTAGAATTCGAGCTTCCTCCTTGGATCTTCCTTCATCATAGGACATGTTCATCTAGAACGAATCGACGTCTGCCTTCTCACACCAACTTCAACCAATAATAATCAAGGTAGGGTTTTTAATTATGTTTTCTTCTATTCATATGATTCATTCCTTCTAAAAAGCAACGAACGCGGAATAAAATAATATCAAGTGGATCCATGGATGTTTTTCTTGTAGGTTGGGAATAAATTGTTGTGGGAATTTGTAGTGGTTTAATTCTATTTGATTATCACTTCACAATTGCAACCCTTCTATTATTTTTCATTTTGGGAAGAATCATTGTGGGAGTGATTAATGTGCTTTGTTTTTTTGAACCTCTTGCTACCACTATAATGCAGAGAGTGTGGTCCAAAATAGCATGGCCCGTCCACTCTATAACCCTTGTTTTGATTTGCGGTGGTCTTTGAAATGGATGAAGGCGAGGAAGGAGACGAAGGCAATAGTGCCGCCACAGGCTACCTCCACGACCTGTGCCACCCCCGCACTGCATCCTAGCTGAATAGTCCTGTTCGCGCCATCCACTAGATGTGCCACCCACCGACCGCACCACATGTCGGATGAACCGGCCGGATCGCACCTCGATCGCGCCCCGCCTCGGCGACGCCGCTCCCCGGCCACGCCACAACCTCGGCCCAGGTCGTGCCACCTGCGGGATGAACCAGCCCCGACCGGTCCACAATGGCACCCAAACCAAGATACACTCGTAGTACCCTTCGGGGCGAGTCGCCCATACGGTGACCTCTGGGCTGAATATCCCAGGCGCCGACCCACGACCGGTCCACGCCCTCGCAGCTGGTCCTTTCCCTCTTGGCCCACTGCGACACCTCGTGGCCTAGAGGGAAGGGCCCAGCGGGCCTGGAAAAACCCTACTGTCTGGCCCGCACAATGGGTCGACCAGACCTAATGGGTCTGGATGGGACGTCCCAAACCGGTTCAACCCATACTGGTTCGGGCCGGGTCAGTCAGATAGGGTAGGACGAGACCCAGGACCACTATGACCCTCTACATTCTTTTGGAAATATCTTTGACACCAGATGTCTATTTAATGAACCGTCAGTGGTGCTGGTAATCTCTGAGAATGAAGTTACCTTTGAGTATACTTCACTAGAGTTTTGGACTGAGATAGGATAGAGTGAAGTTGGATCGAGCATGAATCCAACCGGGACAGAAGGAATAAAAGGCTAATATCTCAGAGACAGGGCATCCGATTGATGTGCCGTCTGTTACATTGGGAACCCTATGATATGGTAGACCATTGAGATACATCATTCTGGGTGTTCATTATAGTTGAAATATCGACCAATAGCTCGTGGAGGGGATTCTCCGGAGACGAGAAAGCATAGTGCAGAGACCTAGTTGTAGGCAGAGACCTAACGACTATTGACCGTTTGACTCAGAGTGACATTATTGTCCTAGTGGGGAGATCCTTGTTGTCACGGCAGACCCACGGTGGAAGAGCATACATGGTGAGGTGGCAGACTGACGGTACTCGAAAGGCGGACTACCTCCGCTGACTATGAGGGGGAGCGTGCTTGGTGACGTAGCTGACCCATGGTGGGGAGCACCTCTCTGTGACATGACAGACCCACGATAAAATACAGGAGGAGTACCTCAGCTGTCCAAGGTTAGTGGGAAGAATGATTGGTGTCACGGCTGGCACACAGTACTCGATTGAGCATGAGTTCTCCAGCTTTAGAGGTTTCAATAATGTAAATAAAATACTGGTTGAGATGAGTCAGTACTATTGTGTTTTCCTCATTATTGAAATTGATCACTTTATAACCTAGGAATATGTATGGGCATATACTTAAGTAAGGGTATCTATTGATTTCATAATTTGTGGTTTATCTTTGTTTGATTTTGTGAGAACATGAGGGTCTCGAGGTCCCTACTAAGTATCATTATACTCACCCATACATGGTATATGCCTGCACCATGTTGTGTTGGTTGCAGAAGATGGACAGCGCAGACTAAGGCTGAGAGTACCAGGACATGATGGTGCCCGGAGGTGGACATATGGTATGTTTGTACATGGAGGAGACAGATGAAGGTAGATTGATGAGGAGGCAATCTATAGCAACCCTTTAGGTAAGAATCCTGGAGGACATCCCAGTAGATTCTTTTCTTTATTTTCTTCAGTTGTGTTGTTTTTAGTTGTACTTGTACCTTTACTGTTGGTCTTATATTCTGGCCCCTCTTTACATTCAAAACTCTTTTGTTATACAGATTACATTATATTTCTTCGGGCTATGTGAAAGCTTTTGTGTGTTTTTACAGGTTATAAAGGCAATGCCTTCCATGTTTTAGGGAATTACGCCTCGGGTTATAGTCACCAGCCACATGCTTATGAAAGGCGGGCTTGGGGTAGTCACATCACGGGCCCTAGGGGATGGATCAGGACAAATTTGTATCATAGGAGTCGGTTCTACAATATAAATTCGTACTCTTAAATTTTCTGTGAAGTAATAGGGTCAAGTGTAGTGATTGCAGTTTTAAGTTCAGGGAGTCCAGTGTTGGTGTGGTGGCCAACCTATCCACAAACCAGGACCATAACATCAGATTTCTGACTCAGAGCATGAAAAAATGATTACGTGTGTGTGTTTTCAAAATTTTTCATTATGTTAGCTCACCATGTCATCTCACTTGGTATAAATTTTTTACCATAGTTCTCATGATTCATTTCAGGATGCCTCCACGCAAACAACCGGATAGAGTTTGGAGAGATGTATACAGAGAAATCCCACCGAGCGATGAGGCCTCAGTCCAGGGCCCTTTTCCAGCTGAGGCAATGACAATACCACTACCCGTTGGGCCAATGAATCCACCAACCCCAGCAGAAGACTATGCACACTGTTTGAGCATGTTGAACGAGTACCAACGCCATAGGCAACCCAAGTTTAGGGGAGAGACGAACCCAAAAGCGGCTGAGGATTGGCTGGAGTCTGTGTTGAGAGTTTTCTGATTGGTCGGGACACTTGCCGACCTCATGGTGATTCTTACTACCATCCCTCAACAGGAAGAAACAGAAAAATGGTGGATCTTGATGCTCTAGGTTCATGACGAGATGATGATTTTCTATGCAGACATCAAGAGCCACTTTTGGCATGAGTTTGTCCCCATGACTCTCCGCACAGTGCGCATACAGGAGATACTTCAACTACATCAGGGCAGCAAGACTGTAGCTCAGAACTCAATGAGGTTCACAGTCCTTTCACGCTACTCCACCGATAAGGTACATGGCCTACTCTTCAGGGCCTGGACCATCGAGCAGGGACATAGGTGGGGGATCAGAGTTTCGGTGATCACACTCAGCATCCCGATGCGGGCAGGGGTGTTAGAGAGAGCCCTCTAAGTGGCATGTTTTTTTACTGAGTAGTCTCCAGCAGCAAGATCCCCCAATAGTCGACACGTAGCGGAGTCTTCTACAGCTGGCACCAGACAGATGTTGCAGAGGTCCAAAAGGACCAGGCCTACAGGTGGATGACAAAATGACTCAGGATTGCTTATGAGGGGAATCTGATGTGGAGATAGACATTCCATGAGTGGGAAATGTTACTCATGCGACGCGTAGGGTCACATGGATGGCGACCGTCTGACCCTCCATACGGATGATCAGAAGATGGTTGAAGGACCGCTCGGGAAGAGACTGAGATTCAACTGAGGAGGTCCACAGGGAGGAGGCAGACATGGAAGATGAGCTGGTCTTGCAGCTAGTGGTAGGCGGCGATTCATGATGTTACCGCCACCACCACCAGGAGGTCCACCCCCACCACAGGGAGCTAGTGGACATGGGAGAGCTCTGCTCCGAGAAACTGAGGCTTACGATCACGATGATCCGGAGAAGATTCGAGGTATAATCTTTGTCTATTCCACCATAGCTACAGTACTTATATACACATCTTCAAGTCATTATTTAATTACCACTACCGTCATTCAGAGCACGGAGATTCTGACGGATCGGTTGGTTCCATCCTTATGGATAGAGTCTCCTACAGGAGTGGATTCAATGATTACTCACTGGTTCCGGATCTGCGAGCTTACTCTAGCAGGCGACAACTTCGGCTGGGATCTCATAGTAGTGGAATCGAGGCCTTATTACATCATCTTGGGAATGGATAGGTTATGTACAGTCCATTATCTGATTGACTATATTAGACGCAATGTGCGGTGTGTCCGCACAAATTAGACTAGGTTTACCTTTATTGGTGATAAAGGTGCCTTTGCAACATAGGATTGACTTTCTCAGATGAGAGTGCAGCCGATCACTCATCAGTTGGCTAGCCATACCCTTAGATCTGTTGTTGTGGAGAGTCTCAATTATCCTCTATTGGTGTACCAGAACATGGATGTCTCCCCTAATGATTTCCAAGGTCTACCTCCTCACATAAAGGTCAAAATTTACATTAAATTGTACCCTGGGACAACACTGATATCTACACCAGCGTATCGGATGGCTCCCATAGAGCTTTGTGAGCAGCGGGTACAGCTGGAGGACATATAGGGGAATAGATTCATTCGGCCCAGTGTTTCTCCATGGGAAGCCCTGATTCTATTTTCCAAGAAGTCAAATGGGATCTTGAGTCATTATGTCAACTATCGACACCTAAATAAGGTGACTGTAAAGAACAAGTAAGCAATCCCATTGATTGATGAACTCTTCGATCTACTGATGGAAGCTCAGAGGTTCTCCAAGTTATACATAATATTAGGCTATCACCATCTCATAGTTCGAGACGGGGATGTATAGAATATGACATTCAAATGTCGGTATGGCCATTACGAGTTCATGGTTATTCCATTCGGTGTAACCAAAGCTCCAATAGTTTTCTTGAGTATCGTGCATAAGATCATTCAGCCATACCTCAATTTCCTAGTCGTCATCATCATTGATGACATTCTGATCTATTGTTAAGAATCAGGGACTGGACTCAAACATTTCTTAATTCCAGAGCGAGCATTTATCATGGATGGTTCTCGACAACTGAGACATCACGATCATAACTACACTTCCCATGACCAAGAGTTAGCAACAATGGTCTTCGTCTTGAAGATGTGGTGTCACTATTTTAGGGGAGAAGATTTTACAGTGTACTCTGATCACATGAGTCTCAGGTATATATTCTCCTAGAAGGACCTGAAGATGATTCATCGATTATGGCTTGAGTTCTTCCAAGACAATTACTTCGAGATAGTCTATACTCATGTGATGGGTAACGCTGTTGAAGATGCACTCAATAGGAGATCTGGTATAAAGTTGCTAAGTGAGGCGACGTAGAAACTAGCCACATTGCATATATCCATTGTGGATAGTGATGGAGTAGCTTCCCTTCAGTCTCTTATAATCACTCCCCAACTTCTTGAGCGAGTAAGGGAGGCGAAAAGTGGGGACACCAACTACGAGCCTCGACGTGCTCAGATGTCCAAAGGGAAGGAACCTGATAGTTTTTTGACGGTGTGGAGCACATCATCCTCTTCATATGGTGTACCATAGTACCTGTGTCACATCAAGAGTAAGTGTTGAGGGATTTCATCACATCCCATCTTGTGGAACATACAAGAGTGGCAAAGATGTACCATAACCTCCAACGACAGAACTGGTGGCTGGTAATGAAGAAAGCTGTTGCAGAGTATGTTTCTCAATGCACCACTTGTCAGCAAGTAAAGGTGAAGCATCAGGTACCATCATGCTTAGTTCAGCCATTAGAGGTCCCTAAGTCGATGTGGGATGGAATATCCATGGACTTAGTTATAGGACATCCACATACATCCATGGGACATGACTCGATTTGGGTGATCGTCGACTGGCTCACCATGTTGGCCCACTTCCTACCGATCAGAGAGCATGGTTCACTATAGAGCTTGGGATGCCTTAATGTACATGATATTGTGTGACTAAATGGAGTACCCTCGATGATTATCTTTGATCGTGATGCAAAATTTACATCCCGGCAATACAAGGGGTTGCAAGAGACTTTCAAGATGAAACTTCGTTTGAACACCGACTTTCATCCTCAGATAGATGGCCAGACTGAGCGGACCATTCAGACCCTTGAGGAAATGATGTGTGCTTGTGACCTCGACTTCGTTCACAGTGGGAGGATAACTTTACTTTGGTGGAGTTTTCATAAAACAATAGTTATCACTCCACCATTGGGATGGCACATTTCGAGGCATTGTATCAGTGGCCATGAAAGGAACCGTTATGCTAGAGTGACCCAGGGGAGTCAGCACTCATGGGGCCAGAGATGGTATGAGCTACCACAGAGAAGGTATAGATCATCCAGGAGCGGATGAAGACTTCACAGAGCAAACAGAAGACGTATGCCTATAAGATAAGGATACCTATGGAGTTTGAGAATGGTGACCATGAATTTCTACGAGTCTCACAAAGATGAGGTTTGTGGAGATTTGGTAGAGGTGGAATGTTATCTCTGAGTTTCATCGGACCCTTAGAGGTTCTTACTAGAGTTTTCAAGGTTGCTTACAACTTAGCTCCTCCACCTCAGTTGCATTGGGTTCATGACATCTTCCACATATCCCAACGAAGGAGATACGTGCATGACCATTCTCACTTCATTGACCATGGTGAGAATGACGTTGATGATGGGGTGACTTTTACTGAGGTTCTAATAGGGACTTAGGATCGACAAGAGAAGGTCTATCATGGACATTCAATACCTCTGGTTTGTGTTCACTGGTAGCACGGGAAACTCCAAGAGTGCACATGGGAGTGGGAGTCTCAGATCTGTTCTTAGTACCCCCACATGGTCCCTTTGTTTGTGTTGTGGATTACAGGGACGTAAAACATGAGGTGGGGAAAATTTAAAGACCGGGAAATTTGATGTAGTTTTTTTATAAATGGAAATTTTATGAGTCCGCGAAAATTTATGGCGCATGATCCCGAGGACCGGAGTGCCCGGAATGAATTTCTGAACATTATTTCAGGTACGTTCTATAAACGTACGATCGGGATTTTATATCTTTTAAATCGGTGCTCGGAATTAAAATCTAATTGCACCGTTGAACTCACAATGCCAATATTCTCTTAAATAGACTTTCACCTCGACGACTGTGGGTTGAGAGTAAAAAATTGTTTTTGTATTTTTCATAAATAAAAATAAATCTGTGTTGCTTATTTTTATTATTTTGTTAAAACATCCATGTGGAGGTTAGAATTGGGGACCACCTTATGGTAACCTCCCATGCGAGGTTATGGTGGAGGGGACTACCACACCTTTACCTCCAATGAGAGGTTTTTTTTGTGGGTAAAACAAGGGACCAGTCAAACACCTTTATTTTGGAGAAACCATCAACTCCTTAATAAATGTGGGGGGAGACTCTTCAACACCTCCACAATATAGTAGTTCCAATGCACCATCTTAAATTATGCCAACCCACCCCCTTTAATTAATCGATCCAAAACATCAATTAATTAATTATAAAATTTGGAATATTATTCCAATAATCCAATTGATAATTTAGTCTATTACTTTGAGGATATTTTTTCATTTTGGTGGAATTGGGGAGAGGAGGATCATTCGAGAAATATCCCAATGAAAAATGCTCCACCGAGGAAGAACACTGAAGATGAAAGCCTTTGACTACGAAGAACTACCTTGATTTCGACCTACTTCCTCGGAACTTCCTTCGATGTAGGAAGTGTTCGTCTACAACGAATCGAAATCCACCTTCTCACGACAACGTTATCCAATAATGATCAATGTAGGGTTACTAATTATGTTTGATTTTATTACCTTGATTCTTTCCTACTAAAAACAATGAACGAAGATCAAATTATAATCATGTTGATCCGCCGATGTATTCTATGCGGGTTGGGAATAAATTGGTGCGGGATATTGTAGGGGTTTAATGTTGTTTGAATATCACTTCCAATGTACACCCCTTCTTTTCTTTTGTGGTTTGGTAAGAATCATTGCTGTAGGTATTGATGTGATTTGTTCTTGTGATCCTATTGTTACCGCTCTAATGCGGAGAGTGTGGGACAAACAAAATGGCATGTCCTCTCCATAACCCTTGTGTTGATTTGTGGTGTACTTTGAAATGGAGGAAGGTGATGAAGCCGATGATGGAAACGGCGCCGCCACCCACGGCCTCCGCAACCCATGCCTCCCCTGTACCGCATCCCCGCCGAGCCGGCCATGTTGCGCCGTCCGCCGGCCACACCGCCCGCTGGCTGAACTAGCCATGCCGCTTCCTGGCCGCACCGTGCCCCAGTTGCGCCCCCCGGCCCCGGGCCGAGCTGCCCTCACGGTGCCCTCTGGGTTGAGCCACCCACACCCATCCTTCCGGGATGAACCACCCTCACGCCGACCCATGAACGGTCTATGCACTCACAGCCAGTCCGTTCCCTCTCGGCCCTCCGAAGCCCCTTGTGTCATGCTGGGTGGGGCACATCGGGCTAGTACAGACCCAACGGGTCAGGCTGGGTCGACCCAAACATGGTCTACCCGGGTCGGTCAAACCGAGTCGGACCGGACCCTAGCCCACTACGACCCTTTAATTTATTTTTCCATATCTTTAGTACAGGATGTCGGTATGAAGAACCATCTACAACACAGATAATTATGGAGCATGAAGATTCCATTGAGTATACTCCACTAGAGTTTTGGATTAAGATGTGACATATTCATGTTGGACTGAGCACGAATCCAACTGGTCCCCCATGACTAAAAGGATAATAACTCATAGACCTGGCGTCCGATTGATGCACCATCATTTACGTTGAGATCCCTATGATGTGACAGAACAATGAGATACTTCTTTGTGGGACTTTGTGACAGATGTAGTATCGACCAGTAGCTCGTGGAGCAGATCCTCCGGGAAATGAGCATGCATATTACGGAGACCTAGTAGTTGGCTGAGACCTGAGGACTGTTGACCGTTTGACTCGGAGTGACTCTACAAGCCCAGTGGGGATCACCATGGTGTCACAGCAGACCCACAGTGGAGTAGCGTGCTTGGTGACATGACAGACCAATTGTACTCGACAGGAGGATTACCTCCACAAGCTACAAGGAGTATCACGTTTGGTGATGCAGCAGGCCCTTGGTGGGGAGTACCTTTGTGTGATGCGTTAGACCGATGGTACTCGATAGGAGGAGTACCTTAGTAGTACATGGTTAGTTGGAAGCATTCTTGGTGTTGCGGCAGTACCACTGTACTTGATTGAGAAAGAGTTCTCCAGAATCCGAGGTTTCGATTATTTGAATAAAATCATTTTTGAGCTGAGTTAGTACTATTGTGTTTTCCTCATTATTGATATGGATCACTTAATAACATAGGTATATGTATTTTCATACAACTATGCATGGTTATCTGTTGATTTCATATGTTGTGGTTTATCCTTGTTGGATTGTGTGAGACCTTGGGGGTCTTAGGGTCTCTACTGAGTATTGTTATACTCACCCCTACACGAGCTATCCCCGCACTTTGTTTTGTTGGTTGTAGATGATAGACTATGCTGACTGAGGTTGAGTGTAACAGAAATGGATGGTCCCCGGAGGTGGAGATACTGTGTGACAATATATGGAGGAGACAGACGGACGCGTAGTGGTGAGGAGGCTATCTACACCTATCCATCGGCTAGGAATCCTGGAGGATGACCCATTTGCTTCTTTTCTTTCTCTTCCTCAGTTATATTGTTTTCAGTTGTACTTGTACCTTTATTATTGGGCTTGTATTCTGGACCCTTTTTACTTTCAACACTCTTTTTTATACAGTTTAATTGGTGTTTTGTCCTGTTTTGTGCTTGTTTTTGTGTGTGTTTATAGGTTATAAAGGCAATGCCTTCCCAGTTTTAGGGAATTACACCTTCAGTACTAGTCGTCATCCCCTGGCCTTTGGAAGGTGTGATTGGGGTAGTCACGACATGGGCCCGATGGGATGGGTCATGACAATTTGATCTAGAATAATATGCTAAGATTTCATGACATAGAAAATCATGAAGGGCCTATGTTAATAGTTTGAAATGACTATTAGTCTCTATTTCATGATTTGATCATGGTCTACTAATACGTGTGGAAAATTAATGCATAACATCTCGGAACATATAAGGATTTTTGGTGTTATTTATTGTTAGTGATTGTGTTTTGTGTTGGAATTTGATGATAAAATAGTGGGTTTCAAAAGAATTTTTTTTGTGTTTAGAAATTTTAAGAGGTATTTTATGTTCTTAAATTGTTATTAAAAAGCATTGAAATTTTATAAGGGGTTTCGTAATATATGATTAAAATGTATTTGGAATAAAAATGGAAATAAAATATTTTACTAAAGGACCTTATTGATTTTTTGAATTGTTTTTTGAGGGAGTATTAACATGGATTAAGAAAATATTTTAATATTTTCATGTGTTATTGAATTATTGAGTTATGTTGTGAGATGGTTGTGAGGATCAAATTTTGAATTGGAATTTATTTCAGGATTGGTTACTTTTGAGTATTTTTATTACATTGTCTGTGTATAATTTTTATATTCTACATAGAGTATTAGTCAAATAAAACTCCCAAAAATTCAGGGGAAGCCCACATTTGGGAGTCATAGTGTCTTTCATCCAGATGATGACTTTAAAAAGAATATGAGTTGAGTGGTGGAGTCCAAAACCTTGTGGTTTTTTGCTATAAATTTTTCTTATGAAGGTATTCTGAATTATATAGAGGGGATTTAAGAAATTAACATAATGTTCAAGAAAAAATTAACTTTTATGGCCTTGAGAGTGAGTGTTATCTTTGTCCAATTTAAGGGATTATGTCCATATTTGTAGAAATTTATTTTTATAGAATCATTTATATATAGAAATTATGTGGGAGGTATTCAATAAAATTATCTAATTATGGTTTATTCTGGTATCAGTGATGGTGAAGGGTATGGATGATATAATGTTTTAGGTCCACAAGGTTGAATACCCTGAGAGGGGGTGTGAATCAGGGTATGACTAATTTAAAATTTATGCCCATTATGATCTTGTTTCTCTGTTAAGAAAAACAATCTTCTCTCTCTTTCTTTTTGCACAATATAAACAGAAAGTAAAGCAAGAACAGGACACATCAATTTTTACTTGGTTCACCGCTAAGGGCTACGTCCAAGGAGCATACGTCGACAAGTTGTGGGTCTTACCAAATTCCACTAAACTTCACTAGCTGTGGATTACAAGGTTCGGGCACAGTAACTTTGTCCCATGCTCACTTCCTTTACAAGTTTTAGGGTCAGCTCACTGCTTCCCCAGGGGTCACTCCTTGTTTCTCACTCTATGGCTCACTACCGGTGGAGAGGATCACCTACTTCCTCTTCTTTTTCTCTCTACGTCGGAAAGGATCCTCTCACAGTTTATAGACATGTAGTTATATTCATTATCTATAATGAATACACCCTTTTTGATTATTTGGATGATCTGTTGAAGTCCAACTTTCACTCGTAGATGAATCTCTCTTTTCACTGAAGGTATCATGAAAACTTCCTGCTTCCACGTAGCCCAAAAACACTGCCGAGGAATCAACCTTACTTGGAGTGCATGTTTAAGCCGGTGCGCAAGTATCGGCGCACAAGTCACAACTGGTGTGCAAGTCCACATCAAACACTTGCATGAAAAAAACATCTTCAACTCCAAACATGAGCGACACATTTCCTTTTACGCCCAAACCAATATTGACGCGCAACAAACAACAATCTTATTTCTTAAAATCCTGCGCGCAAGTCCCACTTGCACTACACAACACCACCATCACGACCACCACACCTACGCGATGGGAGCTCTGATTTCTCAATGTGTTTAAATACATTGAAAATGAAGAGGGGTGGTCCAGTATTTATAGGCATTTTGAACACATTGCGTGATGGTGCACACGACAACCCTTTGGCGTGCAAGTCTCAGCGCACATGTCTCTTCCCCTGCAATTCACTTGCACAACCCACTTCCAAACTTGCACGAACCTCTTTCCTTTGTAATATTTTGATGTTATGATCATTAAAACCAATAGGCGCGCAAGTTTCCAATCCTCCATGGCATCAGCGCACAGGTCACCTGCGCGACCAACTCAATACTTGCACGAAATTTATCCTTTTTCCATATTTTGATGATCTGACCTTGAAAAACATATGGCACGCAAGATTCCAAGACTTCAAGTACATGGAATTCATGCCCCTTTGCCAAAAATCACTTTTCTTCATTTTTCAATTTTCATGCCCAAAATTTGTCAAACACCGGAATATGGCGCCACCATGTATTTGTTCTTTTTGTACTGCCTCCAGATCATCCATTACATTGTCAACGTTCATGAATCAAACATGGATTGTTGACCACAGCTCATGAACTCAACATTCCACCATGAAATCCCCATTGTCAACAAAATTGTATGCCATGGTTTTCTTTCTCAACATTCACAGCACATATGTCCACTTTGTCAACAAACACAATCACCTCAAAAATGCTTCAATGATACCTTGAGGGATTTTTTCCCAAAAATCTATAACTTTGGGTTTTTTGAAAACTCTTCCATAAAATGATATATCGTTAATTCTTCATCCACCATTCACCAATTGCGATTCTGATAGCGATCTAGGGTTCACTCAACACAGACCCTAATCCCACATGAGAAATGCTCGGTGTGAGAAACATGAGTAAATGAAAAGTTAATTGAAAAATCACATTAACTTTGAAACCCAAAGTTGACACCAAACTGATACCAATTTTTGGAATACCAATTATTGGAAATCTCCTTACTACATTCCAATACTACCTTTATGCACCAATCTTCTGCTTTATCACGATCCTCAGCCGTCGTGATATCTAGTCTTTGATCGATCACTTCTAGCATTGTTGGATTTAAAACCCTCCCATTTATAATTTCTCTCCTCTATCTCGTTGGACCACCTGTCAGATTCTCCCCGTATCATTCATAATTTATCAAATTGGCACACTATCTCCCCCATGAACACACATTATTTTCTCCCCCTTTGTCAACGAACCCAATGGTCACTCCATTGTAGGCTATAACAGAGTAGATAACACATATAAACACCTTATGGAAAAACACATCATACCATGGGGAGGCCGGGATGTTCCACATCCACACTCTTTCAAGTGCGAGGAGTCGACTGAACTCCCATAGCCAGTCGATGCCTCTCAAAATATTCCTTGGGTAAGGCCTTTGTAAGAATTTCTACAACCTATAGCACTGTAGGCACATAATACAAATTCATGATTCCCTACTCAACCTTATCCTTAATAAAATGATATTTGATCTCAATTTCATTTTTCCTTGAGTGATGGATGAGATTTTTGCTTAGATTGATAGCACTTGAGTTATCACATTGGATTCTTATCAGAGACTTCACTTCAATTCCCATGTCTTCAGGTTTCTGCTTCATCCACAATAATTGTGTGCATGCTTGAGGGGCCGCAATATACACAGCCTCTACGGTGCATAATGAAATGAAATATTGATTCTTGATTTGCTAGGAAATACACAATCAACCAAGATATAATTCACCTCCTGACGTAGATTTTATTTCATCTGCTGATGCAACCCAATCTGCATCTGTGTAACTGAATAACACTAATTGAGATTTTCCATTATACATCAGACTGAGATCCATGGTGCCTTTGATATACCGAAGTATTCTCATCATTGCAATCATTTGTCTTTCCTTGTGATTATATTGATATCTTGCTGCTTGGCATGTGGAGAAAACAATATCAGGCCTTGTTGCAGTCAAGTACAACAAACATCCAATTTTTTACCTCTATTTCGTGCTATTAATTGCCTTTCCATCCTCATCATTTCATAATTTCATCCGGGTAGCAACCAGAGTCATCATATCCTTGGAATTCTCCATTTCAAACCTTCTTAAAACCTCCTTGGCATATTTGGATTGAGAAATGAAAGTGTCATTACTTCCTTGTGTCACATCTAAACCAAGGAAAAATGTTAGATCTCCAATCATTAACATTTCAAAATCAGTTTTCATGAATTCGGAGAACTGTATTCACTGAGCTTATTTTCATATGTCAAATATTATTTCTTCAACATAAACCAACACCATCATAAATTGATTACTGTCGTTTATGAAATAATGATTGTAATCAACTCCCCCATGCTAGAAACCAAGCTTCTTTATGTACTGATCAAGCCTTGAGTACCATGATCTTGGTGCTTGTTTCAGCCCATACAACGCCTTTTTCATCCTAAAAACTTTGTTCTCATCCTCATGAATGAGGAAACCATCTGGATTTTCAATGTACACCTCTTCTTCCCGAACCCCATTTAGAAATGTAGACTTGACGTCCATCTAGAACACTTTGAACTTTCTTTGCACTACTATGGAAAAAAATAATCTGATTGTCTCCAGCCTTGCAACTGGTGAAAATGTCTCATCAACACCTATTCCCTCTATCTAGGAGTATCACTTGCACACTAGTTGTGCCTTTTTCCAAATCAATGTGCCATCTTCACTCATCTTGTTGCGATAGAGCCATTTAGTCTCGATGAAATTTTTATCTACAGGCCTAGAAACAATCTCCCATGTCTGGTTATTCTCAATCTGATCAAGCTATTTATTTATAGCATGAACCCAGTTTTCATCTTCAGCTGCATCGGAAAAACAATTCGGCTCCACCTGGGATAAAAACAATGTTTTCTGTAATGACTTCATTCTTGGAGTCTGAACTAGAGCTGTCTGATCACCGATGATATTCTGCGGATCAATTTCAGCTCGACTATTTGGCTTCCTTGTAGACACAGAGATGACAACTTCTTTCTCATCATCAGTATCTTTTTCTGAGTCAGCTAGTACCACTTCTACTCCCCTTGTGTTTCTTACTTCATCATCACATTGATCCAAAAATTATTCATCGAGTCATTGAGTATTCTGTTCATTTTCAACTATAGTGAGATCATTGCTCTCAACAATTTTCCCCAACCATTTTTTGAAACATTTATATGATTTGATTTTCCCTGATAAGCCAAGGAATATCCCCTCATATCCTTGTGACTCAAACTTTCTGTGATTTTCATTGATGAGAATGAAACACTTACTTCAAAAATTCGAATGTATTTCAATGTTGTATTCTTTCATACCAAATTTCATATGGAGTCTTCCCTTCCTTCGGACACAACAGAGACCTGTTCGAAATATAGACTGAGGTCAAAACTGCTTCCTTCCAAAATTTCTCTTGTAGGTCCTTTCTAATAAGCATTGTTCTATCCATGTTGTTAACGATCTGATTTCTCCTCTAAAACACTCTATTCTGTTGGGGAGTTCTCACTGATGAAACTTGATGCCTTATTCTGTGTTTATTGAGAAAGTATTCAACTTGACTATTTTTGAATATAGTTCCGTTATCAGTACGAAACTTCTAAATTTTCATCTGAAGCATCCTTTATGATTCCCTCCTATAATGCTTTATGCAACTGAACACCTATGTCTTATGTATAATGATAAACACCCAAGCCATTCTGTTATAATAATCAATGAAAAGAACATAGTACCGTTTCCCATTTATATCTAGTGGTGAGATAGGTCCACATACATCAGCATGCACCAATTCTAGCACTCTAGTTGGTTTCTGTTTCTTTTTCAAGTATTTTTTCCGGATGATCTTCCCATTTTTCCAAGCATCAAACGTACGAGTGCGATCATGTGATAGTTTGGGAAGGTTTCTAGCAGCATCACACTTTACCAGATCTTCCATAGATGGTTGGAATAGATGACCAAGTCGCTTATTCCACATATGATTTTCTTCCTCTCTGGATAAAAGACATGTATCTTCTTCCCCACCTTCAAGGTAAAGAGTTCCCTTTCTCCTTTTTACTTGCAAAACAATTGCTCCATCTTTTCCTTTCACTATACACATCTTCTTGGTAAATTGGATAGAATGCCCGGAGACACATAGTTGACTGACACTGAGCATGTTATGTCAAATACCCTCTACTACCAAGACATTAGCACATCTCATTTATTTTCCCCGAAACATGGCTTTCCCTAAGCCAACAATCTTCAGGCCTTAATCGTTTCTGAATTTGACAACTCCTTCTTTGTCATATTCTATGCATGTAACAAGATCCTTATTACATGTCATGAGAGATGTGAATCCACTATCAATCATCCACACAGCAGAGCGATATGATGCTTTAAGGGAAATCTCTGCCACCATGGCCTTCACATTTTTCTTCTTCTTGGTCCATACTTTTTCCTTCACACTAGGCATGGATTGAGGATTTTGTTCTTTCTCAGATTATGATGGACCAGCTTAATCTTGCAAAGACGCAAATCTATTCTGCATTTTTAACTCACTTGTCGGTTTATTGATTTCTTGTTTGAGAACGTTTTGATTCTGCTCTGGAACATTTTTTTCAATGGTCGAAGTCCAGTACCTTGCCATGTGCCCAATTCCATCGCACCAAAAATAGTGTCCTTCGAAAAATGTTCTAGAAAACTGTTATCTGTTTGGATGCCACCTTAGTTCTTGTTCCCTTCGATATCTTTTGGCTATGGAACACACATTCTGTGAATGTCCCATCTTTCCACAACAATAACACTTACTATGAGGTACATTCCTTCGTTTGACTTCAGCACTATGAGTTTCCCCTTGGGATCTCTGAATATTCTGATTTTTCTTTGTGCCCAAATCAACCTTCATTGCCGTGACGGGTGCTTGCGGTCTGACTTCAATTGCAATATATTTTATCTTCTTATCACGCCCTGAATCAGCCTTAATGTCTCAGCTCAATTTTTGCTTCATTCCTTATGAACAACTAAGATCCACTTTCATCTTTTATGTCTTTGGAATGACCTTCTTTCTTGACATCACATTGGAGGTCAATAGTTTTTCTGGATCCTTCATTTTTCATCACAGACTGACCACTTCTTCTTCATGCTCTTTGATATGTCTGGCCTTATCCTTTCCAGTGTTAGTCAACCAATAAATTTCCTTCTTTTTTTCCTCAATTTTAAGCTTATACTCAATAATATTTTCTGAGCTCTTTGGTGTTGAGGATTTTAATCATTCAATTTCATCTATCAAATCATAATTTTTTTCATCTTTTTGTTACATATAGATTCTGGAATCATGAACTACTTTATTGTATTTCTTTGTTTTGGCTCTTTAAACTTCTATCTCTTCAAGATCTGCTTCCAATTCGCCTTCCATGTCAACCCTTCCTTCAACTTCTTCTTCTTCTTCTCCAGCGTCAGTTTCTTCCTTTTCCGGAGAAATATCGACGACCGCCTCCATAGAATTTTCTTCTCGATCTTTATAGTTCTCTATATACTCAACTTCTGCAACCTCAGACTCATCTGAACTCTCTATTTCTTGTGAAAGAATATTCTTCTTCTTGAAGAAATTTCTCTTGAACTGCTTCTTCACATTCACATAGGCTGAAGATTTCTTCTTGGGAATTTCAATATCATCTTCAACTTTTTCTTCATAAATCTTTTTGGGGCAACTTTTTGCGAGATTTCCAACCATTCCACATCTAAATTATGCGAGAGGAATTGTCCCTAGAACTTTCCTTTTCCTCTTTGAAGATTTGAGGAGAGGAATGACATTACCTCATCTCTCTCTTCTTCCCCCTAATAATCGTGAATGGTGAGCTTCTTCATGGCTTTAAATTAATCCTCTTTGGATTTCCCCTTTTCCACAGTATCGATATCATAATTTCTCATTTCATATGAAACTAGAGTGTTGTGAAGGTTAGCCAATGTCAATTCTTTTGGGTCATTATCTTCCAAAACAGAAACGTTCGGACTGAACCGAGGTGGATGTTTTCTCAATATGTGCTTCACATTTTTTATGTCTTCGATTATTTCACCATGACCTCACATGTCTTCTACCACAACATTTACCCTGTTAAAGAATGCATCAATAGCCTCATTTAGGTTCATTCTCAGATCTTCGTACTTGTTCCACAACACATGAAGCTTTGCCTCTCTGACCTCTGAATCCCCTTCATAAATAT
Source organism: Viscum album (assembly GCA_963277665.1). Lineage (NCBI taxonomy): Eukaryota > Viridiplantae > Streptophyta > Magnoliopsida > Santalales > Viscaceae > Viscum > Viscum album. Next base: position 1,729,125,091 of record OY728140.1, read on the forward strand.
TCAAAAGCTTTTCCCACATGGCATGTGTCATTTTTCATGACATCACTTTGTATAGAGTGGATTGGAAAGGGCTCCCCCTAAGGCATTGATCGCTTTGGAATCAACATCCAACTCTCTATGCTCAGCTACTGATAATTCCCCACTATTAATATCAGCTGTGATACCATGCATAGCTTCTGAAAACACATCCATTCCCAATGATCGGAAATAGTGCTTAATTCGATCCTTCCATATCTAAAAATTATATAAGTCGAATATTGGAATCCCTTTATGATTAGTGACCTCCATTGAGAGAAGAACTAATATCAACCTTTCTCTCTGATAGCAATTGTAAGGTCAACAAGGCTGAATACCCTGAGAGAGGGGGGTGGTGAATCATGGTATGACTAATTTAAAATTAAAGCTCGTTATAATATTGTTTCGCTAATAAGAAAAATACATTTATATCTCTTTCCTATTGCACAATATAAACAGAAATTAAAGCAAGCATGTGACACAAAATTTTTTTCTTAGTTCACTGCTAAGGGGTATGTCCAAGGAGCATACACCGACAGGGTTTCGATCATACAAAATTCCAGTAATCATCACTAGATGTGGATTACATGGTTTGGGCACTATCACTCTATCCAAGGCTGACTGTCATTACAAGGATTAGGGTCAGCTCACTGCTTTCCCAAGGTTCACTCCCTGTTTCTCTCTTTATGGCTCACTACCGGTGTAGAGAATCACCTACTACCTCTTCATTTTCTCACTGCGTCAGAAAGGATCCACTCACAGTTTATAGACCTGTAGGTATATTCATTATCTCTAATGAATACATCCTATGTTGTATGTGGGTGCTCTGTGGAAGTCCAACTTTCACCCATAGATGAATCTCTCTTTGCACAGATGGTATCGAGCAATCATCCTGCATCCAAGCAGCCTGAAATCACTGTCGAGGAATCAACCTTACTTGGAGCACAAGTCTAATCCAGCGCGCATGTATCGGCATGCAAGTCACAACAGGCACGCAAGTCCACCTCAGACACTTGAGTGACACAAAATTCTTCAACTCCAAACGTGCATGACACACTTTCCTTTACACCCAAACCAATATTGATGCACAACAAACAATAATCGCCATTATTCAAATCTGGCATGCAAGTCCCACTTGCACGACACACCACCATCTGCACGACCACCACACCTGCGCGACGAGAGCTCTAATTTCTCAAAGTTTTGAACTCCATTGAAAATGAAGAGGGTTGGTCCAATATTTATAGGTATTTTGAGCACCCTACTCGATGGCGCACAAGTCAACCCTTTGGCGCGCAAGTCTTGGCACACAGGTCTCTGCCTTTGCAAGTCACTTGCACGACCCACATCCAAACTTGCACAAACCACTTTTCTTTTCAATATTTTGATGTTCTGATCATGAAAAACAACAGGCGAGCATGTTTCCAATCCTCCATCCCATCGGCACGCAAGTCCTTTCTCTTGGTGTGTAGGTCACCTGCGCGACCAATTCAATACTTGCACGACCTTTATTCTTTTTCCATATTTTAATTGATCTGATATTGAAAAAAAATATGGTGCGTATGATTGTAAGCATTCAATTACACAAAGTGAAAGTCCCTTTTCCAAAAACCACTTATCTTCATTTGTCAATTTTCAGGCCCAAAAAATTGTCAAACACTGGAAAACGTCGCCACCTTGTATCTTTTATTTTTGTACCTCCTCCAGATCATCCATTCCTTTATCGAAGTTCATGAATCAAACATGGCTCATTGACCATAGCTCTTGAACTCGACATTAAACCATGAAATCCCCATTTTCAACCAAATTTCATGTCTTGGTTTTCTTTGTCATCAATCACAACACATATGTCCACTTTGTCAACATACACAATCACCTAAAAATGCTTCAATGATACCATGAGGGATTTTTCCCAACATAATGGTTATTTATTTAGGGTAATGGATAGGGATTGAGTATGTTGAACACTTTTTTGAGATGATTCCCTTTTTTCAGAGTTGTTTTGTAGTGATTAATTGAAGAATCATTTGTTTTTAAAGGGTTTTTTCTCGAAAATTGTTTCAAAAATTCTCCCAACTCGTCTGACCTCATTTAATGTTTTAGTTGATGAAGAATGTATGATTATTTTTTCTAGAGGGAAACCGATAATAGGAAGTAACATCTCATTACTCATTGATTTATTTGTTTAACCATTTAGTGAGGATTAGAAATTGGAGGAACATATATTAGAGGAGTCTCATTATTATTATACAGCATCTTATGAATGGTTTCATTGCCTTGTCATTTTTTAGTGTTTTTATTATTGAATTTCCAATTCTCACAGTTTTTATTGTCTAAATCCCTCTCATTATTTTTTTATTGGGTAAAATTTATAAATTTATCATATTGTGGTCTTGATAGAAGTATATGTTAACCTTTATAACTCTAAAATCACATTATTTTCCCTGATAAATCATTAACAGTATCCAAGAATATCCATTCATTGTATTGTTTTTAATTTTATGATTACTTTTTATTATTTATGTTATATTTTATTCACTAGGAGATCTCATATGCCATTCTATATTGCAATGATATGTGCCTTATAGAATTTCCAATTATGTTTGATTAGTTAATTAATTTGTGACAATTTAGATGAAGGTTCATTATGTGTTTTTATTTTGTATTTTTGTGCGCCTTATTTTTTTGAACCACTATACATGCATTTAACATAAATTATGGGGAGAACCGTTATGGGCATAGTATTGTAGTTTCATTTTAGTATTGTTATTTTATAATTGAGTGTTTAAGAAAAATATCTTTGATTGTAATAACATTTAGATTAGGATTGAATATAAAATATTTATTATTTCAAATTTATGGATATTGGATAATTTCCTGGGGAATAAAGTATAATAAATATGAGGAATTACACACCCCAATAACCATTTTCATTATTATTAATATATATTTATTTCTAGATTTTTTTTGGAGTTTCTAGCTAAATTTCTAGAAATGAATGGGGTTTTAATTTTTAGATCTGATTGCATGGTTTTGAACAAGGTTGTTGGAATCCATGTGGCTAACATTGTGTATGTTTGGAATTATTAATAAAATAATAATTATTGGATCATAGATTCACAAACCATGTATCTACATAGGCTTTACTTAGTGAGTGGTGGATGGTTAGAAATTATGATTTCAAAGCAATGTGGCCTATCATTGCAAAATGAATAATGTTACTACTACATGAAATTCAAAAACAATCCGCCTCAAATTAAAACACCTTGGGGTTTCCTATTTTATCCTCCACCTAATAACATAACGGGAAAATTGATATATATTCTATGATATCTGTGTTTATATTCTTCCACCAATAGTTCTCTTAGATATCATGATACATCATTGGGCTCCATGAAATGATTGAGAAGCTTGAGATATGTATGTCATTAATCATATCCATCATTATCTCATGATTATCTTGAAATAAATTTTAAAACTTTTTCCTAGTAAATTTTATATATTTTGGATTTAATAATTCATATAGAATCCAGCTTGTTCTATGTTTCCAAATCATCTCTATTAGAATACTTTATCTTCTCCATAAGGTATGGTTGAGTGATCATTTTATAATAGAATGAATATGTTCATTCTATTATGATTCACCTTTATAGCATTTTTTTAACATTATTTTATCCCTCTCAATTCTAATTACTGATAATGTCATAGGATACGTTATTCATACAGTAGATGACACATTATTCTCATTCTAAGGATGGATCTGGATTTTTATGTCAAAATCCATTAGTTACTATACCCATATTCATTGGAGAATATCAATATCCTTCTATTTGAATTTATATTTAAGGATAATATGACATTTATATTTCTCACAATTTTCCCCAAAATGATAATGCATAAAAATTATCAATGAAATGATCCCTACAACCATCAACAGATCATCCAGTGTGATGTTTTACTTAATAAAATTCAACTTCTATAACACATAGGAAATAAATTTACCATTTTCGTTAACAAAAATTACAACCAATTTATCGATGAATCAATTCATACCATTAACAGTTCTCCACATATTGTACTATAAATACTGCTGTAGTGGTTAAAATCACTTTGAATTACATAAATCTCTCTTCACATTCAGTTTCCCTTATGAACATTCCTCTCTTCCATGTCATTTTGGTTAATAGGTTTATCAATCATGATATTTTTCTCACAGATAACTAAAAATATCAATATAGTCTAAAAAATAGGAATATTAGATATGGATACTAGTCTATGACACATCCCATTTTCCTTGTTCATAAGAGGGTATAAATATTTCCCTTCAATGGTGAAAAGAATCTCCCAGAATGATTCTTCTTCCATCAAGAACTATTATTTACTATGAATATCATAATGCTTCCCCTTTTGACATATATTTAGAGTAGTTTTCGAATGCTTCCAAAGATCCAAATTTTTTATAGACTATAATTAAATATCATCTATAATGACAGCCAAAAAAATTCATGATAATTTATAAAGACACTATTCATTATGTCCGTGGATATTACTAGAGATTGTTGTGCCCATAGGGAATCACTGTGAACTTATAGTTTGAACCCCATACTGTAACATACCTGCAAAAGAAAGAATAAATGAATTGTATATTTTTCAATATTTCTGAATAAAAAAAGTATTTGACATTAAAGGGGATTCAATTTTCGATGGCATACCCAACACACAACAATAGGTTTCCCTGAAATCATATATTGCACACAAGGCTGGGACGTATTTAAAATAATAATAATATAATATTATTATTTGAAATAGTAGTTAATGTAAAGTCACTGTATTGGCAGGAATGATCAAAACTAACCATATTATTATTAATCATGTTTGTTAAAATATTTAAATTTATCAAAAAAAAAATTAGAGCCTTTAAATGAGAATGAATCCAATTTTAAACAGATATACTCTAATACTTTTAAAAGTTAGTTTTACCATCTATTGATAGAGATACCTTTTAAAATAAATTTTTTCACTTTAATATATTCAAATTTAAAAATTAACATCTATATTAGAATAGGGACACCAAAATGTACTTTGGGTTAATTTTTTGTATTTTCTGGATAATGTTATTTTTTAATGAATATTGAATGTTACTACATTTTATGTCAAAAATGTCTTTTCATATAATATATTTATATGGTTATATTATAATTTTTATTGATTGGAAAGTGGAATTATAATATATTTTTTAGGTTTTAATCCAATTTTGGTTGTTGTAATTGATGTCACATTTTAATTGGACATAAACACGTGTCAATATTTTGGTAGTATTTACTTCCTAAAAACATAATTTTGGTTTTGAAAATGGGAATTAATTTTAAAATAATTTCTAATATATATGGGTTTGGAAATTTGAAAAATGTATTCAATATATGGAATCCCGATTTCCAAATTATGTAAATTAGAACATTTTATTTTTAGACATTATTAACAGTAACTTCATTAATTATTTTTTTTACAATGTATAATGGGTGAAATTTGAAAAATGTATTCAATATATGGAATCCCGATTTCCAAATTATGTAAATTAGAACATTTTATTTTTAGACATTATTAACAGTAACTTCATTAATTATTTTATTTACAATGTATAATGGGTAACTCTGGTAAATAAGAATATATAATAATATTATAATAATATTAAAAAACCCTAACACATTTCCTAACACTATTTAATGAGATATTTCTTACCATGGTAATCCTTGGGTCAATTTTAGGATTCCATAGAGCCACTTGTATGTGAAAATGATAGTTAATTAATCATAATTTAAATTTTAGGAATGTATAACCTAAACATGTATCTTTTACTAAAACCATTTTTATACAGGGTTATATAAGTGATTATTTTTACTGTAAATAGTCATTTGAAATATACAAATATTTTCTACACCATGGTATTTTATTTAAAATTTTTATACATTAAATATATATATATATAATTATGACACAAGGATGTTGTAATAATTACTTTATTAATGAATGCTTTAAATAAATGATATTATAAATATTATAATATATTTATTTTGAATCATTTTATTCCATACACTAATTTTATGAATTTTTATGACTTGATATATTTGAATTAATGATGTTTTTTTTGAAATAATCATGTTTTTTATATTCATGATATGAATAGTATAAAAATTGACAAAAATGAGTATTTTTAAAAAATAACTATTTTACTAGATGATATAATTTTCAAAAAATTAAAATACAGCCAAATAAAATATATATTTTTTATAATGTCTTTAATTAAACACTTGAGGTTCTATTGTAATTTTAGAGTAACTATATTAACCATATAGTATGCATACTCTAGAAGACATTGTAAGAGTTAAATTAGTTAACTAAAGGTTAAAGCTAACATATATTGTAAAATTTTTGTCCTAGATAGGTCTAAAACCTATATATTTTGATTTTTTAAACCCATGAGAATTTTATGTTTGAAAAAAAATTAAATTCAAACCATTAAAAACAGAAAATATTTTTATTATGAATCAATACTTAAAAAATCTACTAAAGTACCCCTCATCCCTCTAATAAAAGGGCATCACCCTAATGAATTTAATCACACCTCTAAAGCCCCTTGTCTTTTCCAAAATCTTCCAAAATAAACTTCCATAATCCCTCAATTCTTCCTAGAATCCATACCTTTCGAAAAATTAAATTCAAGAAAGCCTTTTAGCTTAAATCAAATAGATTTACTCATTCCAGGTAATGCCTTCTCTCAAGATTCAGTCATTTATTTTCTTTAACCACCCCATAAAATATATTTCTTCCATTATTTTATAAAAATAATTTTATATTAAATATACTAGGATTTATGTATGAGATTGATTATAACTACACTTAGACACTCCTCCGTCAAATGGATATGAACACACAGTTTCTGTGTACAGTGAACTATTGCCTCACAAAATGATGATTGTTTGATTTTTCCCAAAATCCTCGCATGGTTGTTATTATGATGGAATTTTATTTAAATGTGACATGTATTATATTTATATTGTCTATATATTTATTTATTTTTCATTTATTGAATACCATTATGGTTCCCATAGTGGGTAAATATGATAATTTCATTTGAGGATGTGCGGACTACCACCCCGTCAAAGTTATATGAATAGTTCATGCCATTCATGGATCATATAAAGGATAGAGTTAATGAACATATATATTATATTATACTCGATTATAATATACCTATTTTTTTATTTATTTTTCATTTCATTAAATATGAAAATGAAATGAAAATAGCATTCACGCGTACGCACGGCTTACCGTCTTCATGAACGGTGCATTTCATTTCTTATCCCGACATGTTATGTAATATTATAATTACATAACGTTATTAAATTTATATGATATTAAAATCATGATTGTCATTAATTATATAATGTACTTTTGACCACAAGTAATTTTTTTAATTATAACAAGTTTATTTTTTACTCAAGTACCAAATATCGAAAAAATGTACGATATTAAAATAAATAATTATAAAGTGGTAATAATTTATTTAAAAGGAATTATAAACATGAAAAATATTATGATGCAACTAGAAATAAATTGATATTTATTTTACTGGATGAAGAGGGAACATTCATGACGATTCATATTCATGTAAAAGGACTTCGTCTCAATATCCTTTCATTAAGGATTACATTGATTTATATGAAAATAAAGTTTATATTGTGTATAGACAACTTTGACTATTATTTTCATTCAAAGGGAATATTTTTTAAATGTATTGTTTTAATAAATGACAAATGAAATGATTTTATAACATACGAAGTGGAAATGGCCTTCCACCACTGTAATCATTTTCATATATTTGGCATCCTTGACACGTCGTATTGTTTTTCAATGGAAAATAAATACCACATACCATTTTTACGTATTTTGGTATTGAAAATGTTTTATGTTATTTGATTGATTATTTCTATATTTTGAGCTAATATTTTGTGATTATAGAGTGGAAATGTTATTTTTTCCTTTATGCTTGTTCACGTGTTATGATTATGTTATGGTTCTTAGGAATTGTTTATGGATACGTGTGGTTCCATGATAAACCTATGATAGGAGAGCCCGAGATACATCTATAATGAATTGGGTAACATGAAAGAGGTAAATATTAATATTTTTCCTAAGATATTTATGGAATATATTATGATGGGTATTCAAAACATAACTCCCAACATATTTGTAAAATCTACAATGTAAATATGTTATGGATTCCACAAGTTACCAATATGATTTTTTATTTCTATGTGTTATTCATAAATCAATTTTTTTGATGATGTTGGATAGCTTATGTTTTATAATTTAAAGGTATTATTTCTTTGATTTGTATATATTGATGGGAAAATGTTTTATTTCATTATTTTATATCCCATACTGAGGATTTTATTCCCATTAAAAGATTTTGAATTGTTTTCCACATGTTATAAGGAAGGGTAAAAGAAAGGGTAAATAAAATCAAGAATTCAGGATGATTTATATAAAGGAAAGAACTCTTGAATATTTAAGGAGTTTTGTTTTTGAGAATAAAATTTATTACATTAGTAGAATATAATTTGTAATTAGTTTAATGTAATGTAATCATTATAGAATAATTCTCTAAAACACTAAACAAAAAATGATCCTCATTATAAAATTCATAATGTAACCCAATATTATGTAATGATTAATGTTGCGGCCTTTTTGTTGGTATCAATGTTTTGTTTTGAAAACATTAGGAGTCAAGATGTTTTTTAATTAATATAAATGATTTATTTTTATATTCTCGTAAGAATGATATGATATAGACTTTAAATATTACCATGTTGCTTTCCCTAAGATATTTTTCAATTCATAATGGTTTATCAAAGAGGAAATAAGGAAACTATGTTGAGAGGACAACATGAAGAATAAAACCATCAAAATCGACAACTTGAGATGGTCATAATTGGAATGAAATAGTTTGTTTTAGTGATAGAGTAGTTGAATTATGATATAAATGGTGGTGGTATCACTGCACTAGAACATCTAGATCAACCACAGAGGAACATGTCAGCAGGTGAGCATTTCATAAGCCCACATCCCCCATCATTCAGAGGATTATCTGACCCTATCCATGGTTAAGGGTGGATTAAATCAGTGGAAAATATTTTTTATGTCATGGGGTGTTCAGAACATAAAAAGGATAGTCGTGCTGCTTATCGATTTGAAGGTGATTTTGATCAGTGGTGGTCGGTTATTAAAAATATCAGGGGTAGTGAGAGGATTGATGATAATAATTTGAATGAATTAAAATGTATGTTTTATGAGAAATATTTCCCAATGTTGGTTTGAAATAGTATAAAGAAAAAAATTCATGCAATTGAAGAAGGAGGATGACTCTGTGGCTTCTTACGATGCCAAATTCACTAGACTCAAAATGTATTATCCAAATTTCATATGGGATCTTGATAGTTAAATAAATAATTTTTACATGTAATTAAAACAAAACTATCAAAGAGATATATCTTATAATGCATTCAAAATTTATGAAAAACATGTTTGATGTGTGGAGAATGTTCAAATATAGTTCTTTGATGATCATGTGTTCTTTGACAAAAAATAGCATAAGAAGTCGAGATGAATGAAAAAAGGGAAGAAATCTTCAAAAAAAATCTTATTGTAAGAAACATAAGTTTACATTTATTGAAAATTGTGGTAAAAACACAAAGGGGAATTCCATTATAATTTTGGTAACTGCACTGATGTGGTAAATTTGAACTAACTATCATAATTTCACTGAAAATAATCAGGGTAATGGTAAGAGAAAATCAGATATACAATCTGTAAAATGTTTTAAGTGCAATTAAATGGTTCATTATGTAAATGAGTGTCCAATGAAGAAATCAAATGATAGAAAAATGACAGACTACTAGTAGAAAAGGGTGGTGAAATTATTTACAACTACTTCAACAGATCTTAGGCCATCAAATAAAGTAGTATCAGGTACACTTCAAGTTATTTCAGATTACACCAATGTGATGTTAGATTAAGGGTCTCTATATTATTTCATTTTTTAAAATATTTCTAGTAAATTTGAAATTTCATCTCAAGATATGAATCCTGAACATGTGGTAAAAATAATTGGAAGAAATGTTGGGAAAAAAATAAATTATAAGAACAATCATGTACTTGCGTAATGAAATAATCTACCCGAAATCCTTATCATATTTCCTATATTATAGTTTGATGTTATTTTGGGTATGGAATTTATTTATGTTTTTCATTGTAGGATTTACTATAGAGCTGAAGAAGTATATTTTCAGAAAAAAAATTAGTTTGTGTAAAATAATGAACCCTTATTTTTTATAACATATCTTAAAGCTGATAAACTAGTATAATATGGAAATGAATGTTACCTAGCACATATTGTTGGAAATAATGGAACTGTTTATATTATTGGTGTTCCAATGGTATATGAGTATTTTGATTTTTTTACTGATGAGTTTCCTAGTATAACAACTAATCAATAAGTTGAATATAATATTGACATTGTTTGTAAAGCTATGACAATTTCAAAACCCCTTTATTGAATGGTTCAAATAGAACTTATAGAGTTAATGTAGAAATTGGGAGAGTCATTAAATAATTGTATCATTCAACCAAGAACAACACTATGGGGTGCTCCTGTCTCTTTTTTTAAAATGAAAGTTGGTTCAATGAGGTTAGTTATTGATTATAGATCCATGAATAACATAACTGTAATGAACAAGAATAATTTTACTCATATAGATGATTTGTTTGATCCAACCTTGGGAATTCAATATTTTTTGAAGTATATATGGCCATAATGAATTTTTTTATGCATTTTGGGTTAACAAATTCAACTGCTGTATTCATGGATCTGATGAATTGAATTTTCTTTGATTTCTTCAATATTATTGTGGTTATGTTTATTGATGATATTTTGGAATATTCTAAATTTAAATATGATCATAGAATTCATTTATGGGTTGTCTTGATAACCATAAATGAAAAGAAATTGTTTGGTAAATTCATCTAGTGTGATTTTTGGTTACATAAAATTTCATTATTTGGTCACGTTGTTTCCAAAGATGGTATAACTATTGATCTTTTAGTATAAAACATTTTATTGATTGGACAAGACCCACAAATATAATTGATAATTTCATTTTTCATGGTTTAGTAGGTAATTACTAGAGGTTTGGGAATGAAATCATGGTTATATAGCCCACTCACTATGTTAACATGAAAAGGTGTTAAGTTAATCTTGGAAATAGAATGTGATGAATGTTTTTAGGAATTGAATATAATATTGGTGAATTCCCCAATTTTGGAAATGCATTCTTGAAATGGTAAATATGTTATCTATAGTGATGATTTCTTGAAAGGACTTGGCCATGTCCTTATAAATAATAAATACGTAATTTTTAATGATTCATGTCAGTTGATTCATCATGAGTTAAATTACCATACACATGATTTGGAATTAGATGTTGTTGTTTTTGCATTAATAATTTAGAGGCATCATTTGTAAAGAATAAAGTGTGAAATATATTCTGATCACAATAGATTTATGTATATATTCACTCAATGATAATTAAAAATGATATATAGGAGGTGGTTTGAATTAATCAAGTATTATGATTCCATGACCCATTACCATCTACGAATGTAAAATAATGTTTCTATCATTTTGAGCTGAAAGAGTAATGATATATTATCCTAGCTACGGTTGGAAGGAGATTTTTTGGTTTTTGGTTTGATGGTTTTTGGATTGGAAGTTGTACATGCATGTAATTATTCTATTTTGATTTAGGTGGAAGTGAAATCGTCTCTAGAAGACAAAATTAAGCAAGCGTAGAAAAAAGAAAGTGAGTTGCAAAAAAAGTATATTTGGTGCATAATGGTAGGTTTCAAGGATTAAAAATTGATTAATATTCTGTTTTTGGGATTTTTAAGAGATTATGTGCTCATTGGTAAAGACATTTAAATACAGAGTTGTTATGTAAAGATAATAGTTCTCTATTTATAGATCCTACTAGAACTTCAAAGATGTTCAAAGATCATTGGTAGTATTACTGGTGGGATGGATTGAATAGAGATACTACAGACAATACTATGATGTGTTTAACTCGCAAACATGTTAAACTATAATGACATATACCTAAAGGTATGGTTCATCCTTTTTTCATGGCAGACTAGAAATGAGAAAATGTGTCCAAGGATTTAATAGTGGGATTAAGAATGGATTCTAGAGGTAACAATGAAATTTGGGTTATTGTTGATCGATTGACTAAATTTGCTCATTTTTTTCCTATATGATATATTATGCCTGTAGATAAGCTTTTCAAATTGTATCATGTAGTTATATTATGGTTACATTGAGTTCCCCACTCCATTGTATCTAATATTGATACTAGGTTCACTTCCCTCTTTTGTAAGGGCCTTCAAAAGTCATTGGGAACTGAATTAAATTTCAGTACAGTGTTTCATCCAGAATCAGATTGGCAATCAAAATGAAAAATTTAGACCTTGGAGTATATGTTGCATGTTTGATCACTGGATTACTATGGATGTTGGGACCAACATCATACTTTGGTTGAGATTTACTATAATAATAGTTTTTATTCCAGTATACAGATGGAACGATTTAAATCATTAAATGTAAAGAGGTGAAAAACTCTAGATTTGTGGGATTACATAGGTGAATGGAAATTGATGGGACTGGAATTGGTTGAAGAGATGGTTTAAATAGAATAGTTGATTCAGAAGAACTTGATAGCATCTCAGAGATGGTACAAAAGTCATATAAATAATTGGTGGAAAGATATCTCTGTCGAGGTATGTGATCATGTCATTCTTAATGTTCCTCCATGGAAATGTGTGATGTGTTTTGGTAATAAGGGAAATATGACTCTGAGGTTCATTAGACACTATGAAATACTAGATAATGTTGGATCATTTGCATACAGAGTGGATTTACCTCCAATTTTATCCCAGGTAAACAATTGTTTTCATGTTTCAATGTACAAAAATTATGTGCTAGATCCGTCTCAGGTTTCGAGTCCAGAGGTAGTTCACTTGGAAGTGAAATTTTCTTATGAGGAAAAAACAGGTCCAGATTCTTGAATAAAGATAGTATGTGTTGTGCAATAAGGTAATTCATCAGGTAAATTTTTTTGTATAAACCATATGGTTGAGGAAGAAATATAGTAATATGAATATGATATAAGGGATAAATACCCCCACTTATTTTATAAGTGAATAAAATTATGAGGTCGCAAATTCCAAATTGGGGAAGGTTGTAACATCCCAAGTAAAAAAAAGAATATGATCTTTCATATTCATTTGTATTTTTGTATTAAATATTAGTTTTAATTTAAATGGGATGCAATGTTTTATGGAATAATAGACACGAACCAATGGGTTACATTAAAATCATATGTTGCACAGAAGGCAGAGTCATACTAAAAAAATAATATTATAAAAATAATATTATAAATGGTAGTAAACGCCTTAACGTTTTATTGGTGATGATGAATAGAAATAATAATATTATCATCAAAATCTTTTATCAAATTTTTTTACAGTTAACAAATAAAATTTAGAGGCATAAAATGGGAATGGATCTAATTTCAAGCAGAAATACTCTAATATTTTAAAAGGTAGTTTTATGGCCTATTGATGGATACCGTTTTTAAATATAGTTTTTGTCAATTTTATAAATTCTATTTGAAAAAAAACCACTTATTTAGAATTGTGACATCAAAATTTACTTTTGGTAAATTTTAGGTATTTTGTTTTAAATTTTCATTTTATAATGAATATTGAAAAATACTACATTTTAAGACATTCTATCTTTTCATCTAATTTCTTTATATGTTTATAATATATTTTTAATTGGTTTCAAAGTATATATGGATTAGTATTTTTATCATTTAATCCAATTTTTGTCACGTGATGTGATTTAATGTTTTAATTGGACATAAATACTTATCAATCTATTGGTAGTTTTAACATCTTAAAAAACACTTTTGGTTTTGACAACGGGAATTAATTTTTAAATATTTTCTGAAATTTAATTATTTTGAACTTTAAAAAATTGATTTCATATTTGGAATCATTATATAAATTTTATTAAATAGTTTTCTTTTATTTTTAGAAATTATTAATAGTAACATTAGTAAATATTTTATTTACCATGGTAATCAATTAAATCTGGTAAATAAGGGTAAAAAATATTATTATAATAATATTAAACAACCCTAACATATGTTATAACCCTATTGGATGAGATATTTCAAACCATGGGAATCCTTGGGTCGATTTTACACAACATGTAGAAACTTCTGTTTGAAAATGACATTTAATTACCTTTAATTTAAATACAATAAAAATATAACCTAAACATGATTCATTTACTAAAACCAATTTTATATCAGATAATATTAGTGATCATTTTGACTATATAATGTATTTAGAAAAATATACAAATGTTCTACATCGTGGTATTTTATTTATAATTATTAGTCATCATCTAAATAAATATATTTATAACCCAATGATGTTGTAGTGGTTACCTTATTATTGAATGAATTAAATAAATGAGATTATACAAATTAAAAAAAATTGCAACATTTTATTCCATTCATGATATTTATGAATGAGTATGAATTTTTATATTTGAAATAATTATTTTTATTTCGAAATAATAATTTTTAAATGTTTTTAAAAAAAATAACAATATGAATAGTATGATAATTGACATAAATGATTATTTAAAAGAAATACTAATTTTTATATGATATAGTATTCCTAAAAATAATAGATTCCCCCAAATTACTTATATAATGTTTAACATGTCATCAATGTACCTCTTGAGGTTTTATTGTCATTTTATAGTTACTATATTAACAATATATTATGTATAAACACGAAGACATGGTAAGAGATAAATTAGTTAACTAAGGGTTAAAGATAAAATATATGGTTAAATTTGTGACATAAACTTGTCTAAACCTTATTTGTCAAGATTTTTTCGACACAAATGAATATTATATTTGAAATAAATGACATTGGGACCTTTTTGAAATTAAAATAATTTTGTTATAAAATAATACTTTCAATCCTTCCTTAAGTTCCCCTCCCCTATTAAAATAGGGTATTAACACAACCAATTTAATCACACCTCTCAAGCCCCTTTTCTCATTGAAAATCCATTAAAATTATCTCCCAACATCCCTATATTTCTCTTAGAAGTTTTACCACAGCCATAAGGAAATTTAACAATACCTTTTAGCTTAACTCAAAAGGTGTTACCCGATTCAAGGTAATGTCTTCTCTCAATATTCTATCATTTATTTTCCTTCTCCAATACCATAAACTCCCTTAATTCAATTATTTTAAAAATAAATAGTGTCATAAATATTCTAGGTTGTTTTTATGATAATGATTCAAAATAAACATCCCCAAACCTCCATCTAATGGATATGAACATAATGATTCTTTTTACGGTGAACTATTACCTATCGAAAGGATGGTTGTTAGATTTTTCAATACCACCTATCTTGGTGGATATTATAATGGAAATATATTTATATGTGATGTATATTATATTTTTATATTATCTATATTTTTGTATTTTTTATTTATAAGATTCATTTATGGCTTCCAAAATTGGTAAATACGATACTTTTATTTGAGAAAGTGCAGACTACAGCCCCCTCAAAGTAATATAACTCATTCATTCCATAAATTGAATGTATAAAGGATGGAGTTAATGAACTTATATATGTCATTATATGGGTATTATAATATAACTATGTATAATATAGTATGAATTACATTAAATATGAAAAATAAATGAATGTAGCATTCTGGCGTACGTACGACTTATCGTATCCGTGAACGGTGCATTTTATTTTTTATCTCCAAATGTTATTTACTATTATAAATACATATATATACACTATATTTATATGATATTTAAATCATTAATATCATTCTAGAGATAGTTCAATTTTGACAACATGGAAAATATTTAATTATAACAAGTTCATTTTTCAATCAAGTACGAATATCGACAAAATGACAAATATTAACATAAATAATTATAGCATGGTAGTAAGTGATAAAAAGTGAATAATATACATGAAAATGTTTTTTATGGAAGTAGAAATTAACTTAAATTTATTATTCAGGAAGAATAAGGAACATACATGAGAAGATGGATTCACGGTAAGGGACTTCGTCTAAATCTCCCTTCATTGAGTCCAATTTTTATTTATATGCAACATTCTTTTATATTGTTTATTAACCCACTTGAAAAATAATTTCATACAAATGGAATCTTTTTTCTATGTAGTGATTAAATAATTGAAAAAGGGATTATTTATTTTTAACATACATGGTGAAAACCAATTTTCCTCCACCCCGAGCATTGTTTGATCTTTGGTTTCCTTAAATATCCTTAATGTTTTTAAAAGGAAAATAAATACCACATACCATATTTACGTATTTTGGTATTGAAAATGGTTTTGATAATGATTTTATTATGTCAATATCATGAACTTATTTTTTATGATTGGAATATGGAAATTTTATCTTTCTATTAATATTGTTTTTCTGTTATGATTATGTTGTGGTTCTTGGGATTTTTTACATATAAGGGTGGTTCTATGATAAAATGAGGGTAGGTGTGCCCAATATTGCTCACCAATTCATTGGGTAATGTGACAAAGGAAAACATTAATGTTTTTACTAAAATAGTTATGGACTATACTTGATGGGTATTCCAAACATAACTCTTTACATAGCAGCGAAAGCTACATTGTATGTATGTAATGGATTCCAAAAGATACCATTTTGATTTATGATTTCTATGTGATACTCATAAATGTTATTATTTCATGAAGTATTTTAAAGAAATTATGTTTTCTTATTGAAAAGAATGATTTCATTGATTTCTATGTATTTATGGGCTAATATTTTCATTCTTTATTTTATATCCCTTACGGATATTTTTTATGCTCATCCCTTGTTTTTGAAATGTATTTCCCAAGAAATGAGGAAGGGTAAGAGAACAAAAGAATTCAGGATGATTTATATCAAGAAAATTATTATTTGTTATTTAAGGTGTTTTATTTTTGTGAAAAATTGGTTTGAGTAGAAGTGTCTACATTGTAATTATTTAGATGTAATGTAATAGTTATGGCCTAATTCTCTAAAGATCTAAAATTAAAAAGATAATCATCGTAGAATTCTTGAATTAACTCAAGATTATGGAATGTTTAAGGTTATCCCCTTATACATACTCAGAATGAATCCATGTTGATATCCTCTTACCTCGTATTCAATTAGTGACATCCTAAATTATGGAATACCTTATAGAATTACAAGGACCCAAGTACTTGATTGAAAAATTCACCATTATGTCGATTGGGAAACTAGTTCTTTATCGTTATTTTTTGTGATCATAATAATTAATTAATAGGCATGTGGGCCAACAAATATCGTTGATAAAGGGGACCAGGGCACCCCATAGTAAAAATCATAATTATATAAATCCATTGTCTAGATGCATTGAATTTTGTTCATTAGTTCATCCAACTCAACGGTGTGTATTTAGTATGGATTCGTGGATATGGGTTTAGATATATTAATATGATCAATTTTTATATAAAGATATTTTTTATACTGAAGGATAATAATCTCTTCATTGAATAGATGAGTATTGTCCCTAAAAATGTATATTTCTTCTATTATGATTCTCTGATTTTCATTAATCATTTGATCTTGATAATCATGATAATAATGTAATAATATCTATACTTGAGGAGTATATTACAAAATTGAATCATCATCATCCTCCCACTTTTTGTAAAATTATAGGATGGATCAAGATATGAAGTGTGGTCTCCCCTCTAGAAAATTGATGTTCATTTTATATAATGATAACCATTCCTTGTTCAATATAGAATAAAACACTACTTATTTGAGTAAGACAATATAGTATTTGTGCTTCAATAAAGAAAAATATAATCTTGAATATTTATATACATAGGTTCAAAAAATTACACAATTTGATCTATCATAGATAGATCAAACCCATTGTTTTATGATGGATAATGAATAGTAATTATAAATAGAGATGATATGTAATATTCAATTAAAATAGAATCAAAAAATGTTTTCTCTATTATTGAATGAATAAAAAGTATACCTATCACCCTATCATTATTAGGATCCACCACAAAAAAAGAGATAAAAAATTATATTTATTTGTATCTAGTTATTTGACGTTAATATTGTTTACTATATATAAAAACAAAAAATTTGATCATTGGAATGAAATATTCCCATGTTCATTGAAATAGAAAAATAATCCCAATAAGATGATTGTTGATTTGATCCTTTATTATTCCATATTATTAGAATTCATCTTCATCTCACTAGAAAATTGATTAGTTTGATGTTCATTTTTTAATACATGAATCATATATGGGTTCCCTTATGGCTGTTTTTGTGCTTATTCCCACATTTTTTACTCAAGGATAGTTGGGTCTTCATTTATACATGGGATTTATCGATATATCCTCTCTAATTATATGATAATCTGATATATTTTTATCACTACTTCCATCAATCAAGTGAGTATCACCAAATTATAAGTCAGCCATAATAGAAAACAGAATTGTATATTCATAACTATCAATGTCTCGAATGACCAAATCATATTATGACTCGAATTTAATCCAATATAGAAGTCTCCCACGTTAATTTCAGTGTTGATGAAAATACTATTGGCATATCTTGTAATCCGTATATTTTTTTCATCACATATCCAAATAGATTTAGCTTATTATTCATGAAGTATAATTAATTAACTCTCCATTTTAATAAAGAGTGTTTGACAGAAGTAATTATTGAAAAATATTTTCTTTAATCAATCTTATTCAATGGGATAAATTTTATATATTTACTATATAATTATGATCATTTTTTAAATTTGATGACATTACCATAGATGAAATAAACTGATAATATTAATTTATTTCAATCAATATATTATAGGATATATAATAATTTCCAAATGTTTTTTATCAAATATTTTGTGTGGATAGGATCTCATGAAACACTAAACCATGGGGTCCTTTCTTACACAATGGACTTGACCACAATATTCTCTTCTATAAGGGGAATATGGAATTCAACGTGATTGATTTTATTATTCATAACATGTGTCAGATATGTCAGTACTTGCATGTAGTTCCCATCTCCAGCTCCAATAATGTTAATAATCTCATTACAGTAATAATAAAATTTCAGAACACGTTGGTTTTTATCATGATTCCTCAAATAAATCTCCAATAATTAAAATGAATGAGATAAAATTATGCATTGGAAAACTCATACTATAAAATATATGAAATTTTAAAATATGAACATAGAAGGAATACATTTTATTTTAAATCAAAATTCTGACATACGGGTCGTTGATTTAAAATCATGGTTATCCATGGAAATTTTCCTATTATGTTCTCTAAACAAATAATCTATTCAAGTCCTTCATAATGGTATATAAATAGTTTGTGAATATTATAAATCATATTTCATGGTTATGTCAAACCCAGTGTTCTATAAGGGAACTTTTCATTACACCAATAGAATGTAGATTTGATATCGAATCCACAATTTTGAGGTTATTACCCATAGTTACAACAACATCCTATTGAAATATCCATGTAGAGATGTAATTTCATGAACCCCAATAACATTATATTCCACTTAAATTTAATGATATTTTCATATACATATACATATACCAAGGGTTTCTAAAAAGGTTTTATAGTCAAAAATCCTTAAAAATATATACTTCCTTAAGACCATAAATAGAGAAAATAATCCTATTTGAAATATTATTAAGGATTTTTAAACCTAAATATTCATTAAAACCAACCACTCGACTTAGAGTTCTATTGTATTTTATTTCATGGTATTATATTACATATAATGAAGAAAATTAAAATTTATTTATATTAACCAATATAATGTTATCCTAAATTTCATTATTCTTTTCAATATAAAATTGACAATATGATTAATACATAAAAAGGGTTGGGGTAAAAATTTCATTATGGGAATAATATTGCTAAAGAATCATATCATATGATTTATAATTAATAAGATGATATCACATATTAAATTGATATTCAATATTCATATGGTATCATGACACAAATAATATAGAAATAAAATATTATTAAAATATAGGGATATAAAAACCACAGAAGAACATAATAAAAAGTTCAGTTATACATCAAACACAACATCACATGTAGAACAGAGTCCCATCATGGATTTGGTTTACTTCCAAATCCCATATATATATATGATCTCATGAGACATATATATTACCCAATGCATTGGAATGATATTTATGCACACCCATAATAGCATATACATACTTATTTGTTCCATAAATGTAAACCTTATGTAGATCATAAACATAAATATTTATCATGGAAAGAAATGGATATGATAGTGATTTTTTCTTGAAAAAACGATATGGAATATCACAAAATTTTCTATTAAATGAGGCATTAAATCATTATTCCACATTATTAGGTTAAAATAATCCAAGATCATGAAAAATAATGTCCAACTGAACTAAATATATGATACGGTTTTATATGTACTGTTGGAAATATAACACTTAATAATGGTTTAAGGGAAAATTGTATGGGATCTAGAAAGTGGGGAAGAAAAATATTGATTTATAAAAATAAATAATTGTGACATTTTTTCTATAATAAAAAGATAAATATTAGATACCAAAGAGAGATTAATTACATTTATAGGGTGGTATATGAACATGGCTAAAAAATAGAGAAGTTCTCTTTATTCATTTTTCATTGTTTAATGAATTTTAAAAAGGAACTTTTAATAATAATAATAGTGAGATAATATTAGTAAAATATGGAGAAAGTATATCGCAATGAAAATAGGGTTCCAGGGATATATATCTTACCATAATTTTAAGAATAATTCTACACTTTCAAAAAACAACATGATAAAGGAAAATAAATTTTTTAATTACTTTTATTTATAATTTAAAATAATTATTTTATATGAAATATTTTTATTTTATTCCATTAAACCATTTATAATGTTTTGTTTCATTTTCCTAAGAGTTTTAATTTCATGGTTCCGATATATGAAAAAATGTGTATAATTACTTATGTTCTTGTAAAATGGGGTAGCAACACCATAATTTAAATGCAATTATATTCAACTCCCTAAATAAAATAAAATATTCCTAAATATATTTAGTGTGGATTTAGAAAATTTATTTAATAAACCATCAAATTTATACAATTAGTTTATTAAGAATGTTTTATAAACCATCATCAGGTAGATTCATTTCTTTATTTAAATTATAACTAAAATAATAAATAACATGAAATAAGATTTAATATCATTATTTTAATACTATTTATCAATGATAGTGTTTCTATAACCATTAATGAAGGTGGTGGATAAAAATTAAGTATGTATTTTATATTGGGGGTGAACAAACTATATTGCGAACAATATTTTCATTTCATAATAAATTAATAGAGTGAAAAAGATAGATATTCTATTAAAATAGTAATATTATATTATATTTATAACATTTGAGTTATTATTACATGATGGATGACGAAGGCTATGAGAAGGTCTAGGAATAAAAGAAATTGAAATGATAAAATATAAAAATATTACTTTTTGGATTTAATCACTTGATATTCCCCTCAATGCATGATTATATTAGATGTTATATATTAGAAATACTTGTAGATATATTAGAAGTGTGGTAACGAGAGTATTTATTTGTATTTTTCCTAAGACCCATGGGTTAGAAGGTTTATAAAGAATGGTAGGTGATGTGTAATTTTTAAGGTTGTATATGGGTGTTTTCTAATATTTTATTCAATAGTTTGTTGATTTTTATTAATATTACCAATAATGTAGATTATTTTGACTAAATTTAGTAAGAATTTCATGTTAGTTTAAAATAATTGTCTATCACTTCATTTATTATGAAATTAATCAATTATTACACTTATAATGTTAAATACCATATTTTATTGTATTTCACTATTAAAAAAATAAATTATTTTAGGAAAACACCAAAAATTCACCATTAGCATTATCAAATGTG
Organism: Viscum album; assembly: GCA_963277665.1. Classification (NCBI taxonomy): domain Eukaryota; kingdom Viridiplantae; phylum Streptophyta; class Magnoliopsida; order Santalales; family Viscaceae; genus Viscum; species Viscum album. The sequence continues at coordinate 1,729,147,355 of OY728140.1, forward strand.
AATATCCAAAAAATGAAATATTTTTAAGAAATTAATTAACTCAAATTTAGAAAAGAATTTTTTAAATAATATAAATATTTATAATAAAAACAAAAATATTAATATTAATGTCATTTTTGAAGATTTGAAAAATTTCATCTAATACTAGAAAACGAAATTATCATCGTACTAAAACATAATATTAATTTTAGACCCCTCTTTACGAATGTATAAATTATTTTAAATAATATAAAATTTTGAGAAAAAATAAGATAAAACATATAAATTTTACGAAAATTAAATAACATATTTTATAATTTTTTTAAAAAAATCATGATATAAACATATAATATTCTTATTAAATAAGATAAAAAATAATAATATTACACTTCCATAATTAAGGATACAATACTAATTCTCTGTTTAATATTCCTAATGGATATATTACTATTCTAATGGTTATATTTCCATTGTAGTGGTTAGATTACTATTCCAACCGTCATATTTATAATGGCCATTTAAGTTCACTAATATCTATAAAAACATAATATTTCAATAATTCTTAATTTAATTATATTATCCCAAAGGTATTTCTATTTTTTATTTTTAAAAACAGATATTTCATTACTTTTAATGTAATATATTTCTACATTTTTTCGAATGACAGTGGCTATTTTTATGGATGTAGAAGATCTATAATGTCATATTTTAGTTATCTCCTTTATATTTATTTACCCCATTGAAATATTTTCTATTCTTATGGTTATATTTATTATCAAAATGTAATCCTAAAACTCATATAATAGAATGTTGTTGGAACTATAATTGCAATGCATGTGCTTAATATTATTATATAATAATAAATATAAACAATTGTAAAATAATGTGGGAAATTCAATTGATAAATTTATAGGTCTATAGACACCGTCTATGGTCAATGTATAAATTTACAATGGGTAACATTATATACAAAAATTTCAATTCAATATTTTCAAAACCATATAGACTACATGATGTGTCTGACCACACAACAATCCATTAATGTAAATGATGTGTACTTCTAAAAAAACACATTTAATATGAGATGTGTACTTGACCAACAGATTTCATGATCTTGAAATCAATACACATACAATATTGATGTAGCGTGTTTAACCACATGACTCACAATGATATATTATGGGTATAAATTGTGTGTAGAGGTAAGTGTCATGTTGTGTGTACTTGAACGCTATAGGTCAAACAATTTGTAACATGTGTGATGCTACAAAGGTAGTAAATAAGTGGAGTGTGATTATTCAATGTTCTAACAAGGATGAAATCCCAAAAAATACTCAATATGGGCATTTTGTGGAAATAAATATTACATGAAGGGTACTCACCCATTAAATGTCTAGTAATCAAGTCATGATATAAAATTATTTATTACCAAGGGATGTGTTCAATAAGTATTAATTACACATTTTCATTTGTTCATGGTAATAAAATGTTAGATTAGTATAGTTTATTTCCCAATTGAATCATAATTAAAATAAAAAAAATGAATAAATGGAAACCAATTTATAAAATAGATTATGTAATTTATAAATTATTATGAAATTAAATGTCCCCATATTGAAAATACTTAACATTTATAGGGTGCATCTGATGAATTGATTGGAGTCAAAAAATTCTCATTTAAATCAATGGATAATTCCTCGTATATTTACATACATGGAATAAATGTCATAGATAACCATAAGTAGTGTAATTATTCTATTTAATCATGTATGGTATTATATTTAAAAAATGTTATAACACTACTTTTATTGAGATGTTTTTATGGTGTGTAACCCAACTGAGGATCTCTCTAGATATATTCACATATACCCAATGAATCACATGATAATATTATTGATTTAATATCTGTTAATGTGGAAGAATGAAGTTCTTAACATTGTTCTGTTATGATTAAAATAAGAATGTCATATTATCTCTCTAGATAAAATATATTAAAATAGTTTGTATACTCCCTCAAGGGACTACGACTATTTTTTCCAAATGGTGTGACCATATCTCCAAGACTGAAATGATATATTTTTAGTATTATAAACTTTATTAAATAATAATAAATACATAATTGACATTATCATTTTATTTAATGTTATCCCTAAAAATGTTACATATTAATAATTTTTTTATTATTTTCTATTCACATATCTAATATAATATTATAACTGATAAAAATTATTTTCTGTAATAATTTAAAATATAATATATTATTTCATTGGAACCTTAAACAGGTCCAACATTCTCCAAAAAAATTTGGATCCATCAATAATTTAATATATTCATTATATAATATAAATTAATTATAATATTCAATCATATTAGGGAAAAACGAATTATATTAAAATTGAAAATTTTTGAATTAAATATTTATTTTACCATATACGAAAAACTTTTTAATTAATAAATATTTAATTCATTATTTTTTGAATAAGAAATATTAAATGATAATGTTAATCTCTAATATTATGAACATGAACATTTTTTATTTAATTTATATGAAAAATATTTACATGAATTAATACATTTTCTTTAGTAAATGATAAATTAATTATTAAGAAGAAATTGAATAATATTTAATGAGATTATGGATACACTATGTGTGTAAGCATATACATCCCATTTTCAACGAAAATAGGTTTGGCTTCTCTAAATTCCATGATTATAATCATTAAACATGTTATGAAAACATTAGTGGAAGAATTTTTTAATTAAATAATAAAAACCATTCAATGAATTCTACTATATCATATTATATATTAAACAATTTATATCACAAGAAATATTGTGAAGACATATTCCATCACGCTATATGCCTATTTTTCCATTCACAAAAATTATATAATAAAATTGTATTTCATATACCATGGACATGGTTTTCAGAAAATTATTTTTCAATAGAGGAGGAATTGGTATCTATCTTCATTAACTCACAAGTCAAAGATCCTCTCTAGAACAATCAATTAACTTCATATCACACGTGAAACATCTATAAACTGTTATCTCACCTATAGGATATAACAACATGTTGTTTTATATACATGAATGTACATGATTAATGAAACAAAATAATATGATATCATGTCTATGGACCAATAAAAATGTTCATATAATGGAATACTCTCTGGAATATAAATCGTATTGAATTATTTTTGGTTGATATATCATCATGGAATCCTTTATTAGTGATCCCAAAAAATAAAAATAATATGACATCACAATGATGATCCCCATAAAACTATTATTTATACATCAACTATCTCTCTTCATATATATATATATATAGATCATATGATTTATTTATTTAATAACATTTTTATTGAAATAATTTTTTTATATTTTTGAGCATATGTTACACCATGATTTGAAAATTATTCAAAGGAAACTATCATAATACTTTTCCATATAATTATAAAAAAAATTATAAAATTTTCATGTTATGATAAAAAAATGATATATTCACTAGGTTCAAGGGTATCTAGTAAAATAATTCTATATTATATTTGTATCATTACATTTAGAAATATTATTTTAATGAATGAAATATAAAAAATCTATTGTTATCTATATCATTTACAATGAGTATAGGGTTTATATGTAGTCTTAGAAATAATTAAAAATGTTCATTTTTATTAGGATATTAAATTATATAATAGTTATTATAATGTTGAGTTGAGGCAGAGACAAGAAATTAAATGTTATATAATTTGTTGAGATAAAAAAATTGAATACCCAAGAATTATCAGGTTTAATTATTTTTATTTGGTAGTATACCTATTTAATGAGATAATGGAGAAAAGTATCAATATATCAATTTTAAGTCTCCTCATTATGATTTCATTATTTTTTAATTTATTTTGATAAGATACATCAATTTTTTATGGTTTTTATTGTTATGTCATGAGTTTGTACCAAATTGTATCATGTATTGAGTGGTACTCATTATAAATTATGAAATGAATAATTTTTTGTCTTTATAGTGATATAGTGGATGAGTGATGGTATATAATTTGAGTTTTGTATTGTAATAAGTGGATAAATATATCTATATAATAATATAGTTTGTTTTATTTATAATATATATATATATGGGATTATAAATAATTATTTTTTATTATAATTACCAATGGTTAATAGACATGAATTTTTTTTAAAAAAGAAGTATGAAATGAATGTCTAGGTAGATTCAAATTGAGTTGACTACATAAAATATGTTCAGGGATGATTCTCATAGACATTAATATTTCCATTTAAAATGAGTCTATTCTTTTTTATAAAATTTATCAGAACAATATATGAGATATCTCTCATAATACAATTGATGGGACCATTAATAATATTTCCATTCAAACTATTTCATTATTATGTATTATTTTGATGTATATAGTAGGATAATTATTTATAAATATTCATGTAAATGGTTTTTCATACAGAATATGGTTATATGTGCCCTGATAAACTATTAGTCATTTTATCTAGCACTTGATAGAGGAAGGTTGATGGTACAAGTCCTCCGTAATAATATCATTCATTCGGCAGTGATGATGAATATAATGGATCATGATTTTAATTATTGATAAAAAGATAATTTAATATAATAAATTAAAAATATTATTTATAAATTTAGAATTTATGGAATCGAATCTAAATTATATTCATTGATGATGATATTTGGGGGATCGGGGTTTTTTGGGTTTCTTTGTGGTAGATTCTCATTACTGAGTGTTTTATTAAGATTAATAGTATTTTAATTTTAATTATAATATAAAATGAAAATAATATTATATTTTTAATCAATATACTTCATAATACTACATTCATTATCATTTTATTTTAGTGTTTATCACAGAGAAAAAACATACTATATTTTCAGGTTGTTCATGTAAATTTTCTTTTGAGAATTCAATAACATTGACCAATGATGTATAGATTTTATTTTTATCTTATGTGATAACCCATTTAAGGATATTATTTATATAATGTATATGGGAAATGATGAAATTGATAAATTTACAATATATGAATATTTTACTAATCATCACTATTTTTGATTGAGATATTCTAAATTGATTTCTTATGTAAATGATAGAAAATAATAACTACTATTCATTCATTTTTTCCATGCTAAATTTATAAGTTCCATGATAATTTTATATGGTATATCTTTTTTATTGAATGTCTAAAAATTTTATGTTGGAATTAAAAGAGAGTTTGAGAGGTTAATGTGTTTCATTAATGGTAATATGATATTATGTGGACCCACAGACTAGATCTAATCGAATTTATATTAGAGGAAAGACATTTCATATTGAATAATGATCATTTTGGTCAAAAGGTAATGTATCACATTTTCTATGATAATGAGGCCATATTGAGTATTCATTTTTTATCATAGATGATCATTTTGTTGTATTTTAATCCAATAGGAATTTCTTTATGATCATTTATTAGGATTTTTTATATGTGGGTTGAAATGATAGTCATTCACTTTTATGATTGGGTGTATAGTGCTTTATTCTTGATAAAAGTGTTGAAATTTCAAGAGATTTGAAAGAAATTATTTGATCAAGTCTCACAATTTTTTAAATTTATATTCTATAAGAATTAATATATTTATCTTTAATTTTATTGATTGTGCAGTTGTGATTGTGTTTTCTATTTATGTACACTATGTGAGAGTAATGATGCAAATTTTCCATCAAATATACCATTATGATGATTCCTACAATTTTAATAATTTTTTTCAGGAGATAATAACGAGTTTATTGAGATATTTTATCAATCAACTTGGTTGAGATTTTTATTTCCGTTTATTATTCTTATGTTTATGAATTTTCATTCCTTATTAAATAATTTTTTTCAAGGAATTGAAGAATTTAATTTTTTATCCATGGTATATTTAAATTTTTTTATGGAAATATTAAATTAGGATAGAATGTAATAGTATGAATTTTCAAGTGATAATTGCATTTTTATATTTAGAATTTGGATATAGTTTAATTTAATTTGGTTCATAAGTATCTATATTAATTATATAAGGCATTTAGTGGTTTAGATAAACCCGATGGAAGGATGTAAAATAATATTTCTATTATTAATGGTTAAACATACAATTTCTTTAATATTGTTGTTCCACGTTCAAAAAAGGACTTCACCATTGAGTCAAAAGTTAGGTGTTTTATTTGGCAACATATTTTATGTAATTTCATGGATTTTATTAATTTAACGTTATAATGTTGAGATTTTTCTATAATATTTAAAAATATAAAATAATTACATGTCCTAAAATTGAAATTATATATTCACAATTCTAGAGTTGTGTGAGGTAAAGCATAGACCTATGATATTTCTATTTCAATTATACCACCAGAGAAATGGGAATCACTTATGACTGAGGAATCAAATGATAAATATTTTTGTATTTTATTCAAATGTTCCATTATGATGATCTAACACTATTAATACAATTCTAATACATTATAATATATTATGTGAAATAATATACTAATTTTAAGTATAATCATGATTTAATAATGAATAATAGGATGAAATTATAATTTCATCAATATATGTTATGGATTGGGTCCATAGAGGGAGAGAAGTCTTATAATCTAAAAATATCTTCATGGAATAAATGAACAAAACCTAATATACAAGGTTAATAAACATAATATCTTCATTATATGTTCAAATATGAATCTATTGATATAATTATTGTTCAACTTGAATTTATGGTTCTAGGGATAATTTAAGGAGATATCTTGGGTGGGTTTTATAATTAAATTATTAATCTAAAAACATAAATATTTCTATTAGAAGATATATTTAATTATATGTTTTTTAGAGAAATAAATATAGAAATAAAATTATAGGGTCTAACCTATGATTCATTTTTATAGAAGAGATTAATTTATTTCAATTTTCGGTTCAGTGAATATTTTTGTGGCCTAATTTTCTGATTTGGAATTTAAATGATACAATACGGAAACCCGTTCAAAAGATGAAAATTCAATATAAATTTACATAATTTTAGAATATTGTATATCTTTCAAAATATCCATTGATGGTGGGATATGGTATTAATATAGTACTAGAATAACCAAAAGAATCATTTCATCAACTAATCATATAATGTGGGGGTGCCACATATGTTGAAACTGGTTCATCCTTATGCCAGTCCTAAATTTAATTAAAAATCATTAAATTAAAATGATAAAATGGTAAATACATTGCCATGTGGCAACAAATAGAAGTTTCCATAGACTATATGACCCTATATGCCCGATCATTTGAAAATTATGTGACCATAGAGGGAAGAAGACAAGTATTACCATTATAGTGGGGGGTACGGACCATGAAAAAATTATATAATGTGGGTAGGATGATGATAAGGGTATGTAGAGGTTCCATGTGATCCCCTGAATGTTAGAGAGAATATAGACAACTGGATATCATTTATATGTAAAAATATGGTGTCAAAAATAGTGTTCGAATTGTACCAAAATGAATGACCGAATAAAATATGTTATGAGACATTAAAATAAAATTGGTATCCCAATTCAACTAATAATTTAATAAATATTGAAAAAAATATTATTATTGTTATAAAATTATATTAAAATTGACATATTATAATATTTACGAACAAATTACAGTAATATATTTTCTTTTTTATTTATTGATAACTATAAAAAATATTATTATTAATTAGTTAAAAAATATACACATTGATATGAATCAGTATATTTAAGATGAAAAAATACTGATATTCAGTGGATTGTAGAGGAGGGGATTGAGCGCAATATAGAAATGATGAGTTTGGATGTCGAAATTTTTTTTTTAGAAGAATGCCATGTAATCATGGAAATGTAATAAATGAGTTTCTCCAAGATAATTGAAAGGATAATAAATCTTGTTACAAACATGGATTTCATTTTAGTAAATGTATAATTTTTAAGAACATGTGATCATTCAATATGCCTTATTATTATATCCAAACAACGGTGATGAAAAATCTATGAAAAAATAAGATATGATATTTCATATTTAATTAATAGTTAAAATAACAATGTATTGAGATATTTAATCAATATATATACTAATTGATCAAAAAAAATTAGATTTATAATATAGTTGGTATTAGAGCTTCAAAATTTCAATACCTATAGGAATAGATAGTCATTCTCCACAATATATGTCCTATGATGATAGAACGTTGGGACCTATCATGGGAAATCCAAAAATGTTTCATCATTTTATTTTTTGTGATATACTGTACCAACAATGTAGTTTTTTCTATTAAAATATCCATGATCATATAACAATCCAGAATAAATATTATTTAATTGTATAGTTTTTAGTAGTTATACCAAATATTAAACTGAAATAGAATTTAACTTTGATGGAATAAACACAAAGCATGTGACCCTCTGGGCTACATCCTAAATGGAATTAGGTGGGGTTTCATAAAATTAAATATTCTTGTTTAGCAATATTTTAATGCACCCTATGAGGAATAATATATAGTATTATAGAAAAAAACTAATTTTCAAGTACTAATATAATCCATTTTTAAAGATATATCAAATCAATTAAGTTTCATACTCTTTTCATCAACCTATATTATCAATTAATATTTATTTGAAATATTTAAGTGAGCATGTGTATAATAATGGACATAGAATTTAGATTAATGTTCTATTTCAATAAAATTTAATAATATATAAGTAACCTTAATTCATACATGGGACATCTAAAATAAACATATTATTTAATATAATATCACTCATGACACACCCAACATATAATAAATTATTAAGACTATACGTCATATAATAATTGGGACATATTTCAATGAAAACTACTCGTAAAATTCAAAAATAAAAATTTTAAATTTGAATATATAATGAAACTACAACATGAAATATTACATGATTACAACCTTTTGTCATAATCTCTCATCCTAGAGATTATAAAGTGAAAAATTCATAATATAAATCTAAATTTACTTATTAGTGTCAATAACTAGACAAACAAAAATATAATAAGTCCCATTATATAATTTCATCATGATCATGGGACATATTTTAATGAATATTATTTTATCACAACAGGGGTTTCAATATAGAGGGGAACTGGAAAACAATATCCAATACAATAGATAGTCTTTAACATAATCAAATTAACATCACATAGAATAATAATAAATATGGTTAAATTGATTAATTATTATTAAATTATTCTTATATCTAAATATTCTAAATGTTATTTCTATATATTTTAAAAGAGTGACTATGTTTGATAGATTTTAAGGTATGAATCGCAATACTTACGAAACCAAAAATATTATTATTTAGATATAACTATTATTACCTACCTACCATATTTGAAGGTATGTGTATGAATATTGAAATTAATAAATACACACAGAGTTTTGACGAAATGAAAATTTATTAATTCACTCATTTTAAATTTAAATTTAATTACTAATAAAGTCATTTTACTCTTCAAAAAAACATTTTCCTCAAAATATGAATTTATTGAATTTTGAAAGAAAATATTAAAATTAATTTATTTCACATAATAAAAATTATATTATAAAACTAATATAGATTATTAAATTTTAGTTCCAAAATAAAATTGTTTTAAAATTTTAATAATTTTCTATAAATTTTAAATTTTCAATAAATAGAAAAAATATTTCATTTTATAAAAAAATATTAATTTTTGGATTATTTGCAAAATAAAATTATAATTTTTGGATTTTTTTAAAATTTAAATATTTTATTTAAATAATATATAATAAAAATATGTTTTCTAATGTTAATTGTGTTTTGGAACTTTTAATAAAATTAATTTATATTTAAAATTGACATTTTTCTAAAAAAAACTATTTTCTTCGTGTTTGGTCGATTTAATATAAAGTTTTCCACTTATATGTCTGGAATAAAAAATTAGGATTAATATTTGGAATAATGAGTTCCATATTTATTAAATTGGCCAATCATTAAAAAAATATAAAGTAATTTAAATTAATTAAATATTTAAGGAATTTTTTTACGTGCCCCTCCCGACTCTTATAATAGGGTACCACTTATTATCAAATTATCACAACTCAAATACCTTTTGGTTAGACCTATACATACCCAAATCCCATAAAATAATATTTCCCGTCATTTTTTTGGCCATTTTCATGCAGAATACCATCTTTATTGAACATTAGGAGTGAATAAAAATTTGTTGTCCGGAGAAGATGTGTAGTACTTAATAGGGTGTTTTTCCATTATTTATTCTTCCACATTGGTCAAATAATTCTTAACCATGATGATAAAAAATCCTCAATATATAAAATATAATGAAATTTATTATTTTGATTTAATACTATTCAAACATCTGTAACCACTATCAACTGAGAAATAAATACATTGTTTTAGAGTTTGAAATACTCCAACCTCACAGACCGATGTAATTAATTTTCCATAATAATATAAAACGACTAGTCATAATGATGTAATTAAATTTTATACATTTAATAAAGGAAATTATTATCCTAATTAATTGATAAAATAACATTTAATTTATTAATAATAAATTCACTAAAAAATAAAATAATCATTCATCCGTATGTGTGGATTTCATTTTCTAGGAAGCGATGTGATTCATTTTTCAATACCATAATTCATGGAATATTTATATAAGTATGTTTAAGGAAATAATATGCTAAATATAATTTAAATATCACTCAGTAATGAGAAAATAGTAATTATATTTATTCAATATTGATCATTGAAAAATAGAAATGCTAATCATGTGTACCAATTACTAACCGTCTCCATGATTCTAACACATTTTTTTAATAAAAAAAATTCGTGATTTGTTTTAAATGTATAATTTTTGTATGTAATGGATATCTATGAAACCAATAATTTTTTAAAGATTATTTAATAATTACCACTCTACCCTTAGTCAAATTTTCAATTCCATTTTTTACTTATGAAAGAAATATTGTCCAAATTTCTGATGTGAATTTAATGGACTATATGATTAAATAAACCATGGTATGAAATAAAATGAAATGAATAGTAATACTAAAGAAAGGTATCCTGAAATTAAATAACTAATCCATTTTTATGAATATAAATAATTTATTTGACATGTACGTCCCAAGGGAATATGCATTATTTTATAAATAATCATTCTAAAGATTAACTTACAATTATTATTCATCATTCCCATATTTTTTAAATTATTTTATTGATTTATTCACAAAAATAGAAATTAAATATAATTGAAATAGTATGTATCATTTGAATTTAATTCAATAGTTTTCAAAATAATTCTTTTCGCATATTTTATATGGAATATTGTTCCTTTCTATTTAACATACAGAAGGAATGTTCTATTTCTAGAACTCTAGTGTCTCAGTGTATCTTGTGAACTCGTCTAATCAGTTTATTACGTCCAATATAACAAATGGTACCAAATTATTCATTTTTAATTTTATTTAGGATATGTTTTTAGAGAACGGTAATGTATTGATATTGAAAATCCTTCTAGATTTCAACCCCGAGGTCCAACCATTGGAGGTGGGTGGTGACTTCGATTTGATATTGGATCACTCAGAGATGATGGGAGGTGCATTTTATATACATAGTGAATGATACATTTTTACTAGGTTTATTTCATGAAGGGTTATTATAGATATTGGTTTCAAAAGAAACTTCTACACTCAGTGAATCAACCAATAAGGTATAGACCAAATTTGGTGTAGGATAGATTGGTGCTCACTTATTTACAATAAATATCATACATTGTGGAAATAAAAGTATCACACATTTCTTAATAATCTTCTAGATACTATATTTTTCTTTGGAATTTTTTATCTGAGTAATGCTCAAGAAGTCACTTCAATTATTCAGCATGATGGGACTCCATCTTAGGCTTCTAGCAGGTGGTGGAACACAGTGGAACAATCCTTCCTAGGGAAGTATGTTGATTAACATGAACAATAATCTCATATTTCTCAAAAATGATCTCCATCAATGGTAAATAAACCATCCCCCTAAACATCATTATCTTGACCATAATAAATTTAAAATACATTCCCTAGAGTATAGTTTGGAGAAATTATTGGATGATTCTATTTTCAATGCTCCTGATAACAAGAAGAACATCATATTGTAGATAATCATTGACCATGAACATGTTTCACATGAGGAATAAAGAGTTATTTTTCTTAATGAATGATAAATAAGCACATATTATTTCCATGTATGTATTAAAGTGAAGTGGAAATTTATTATGCCACACACTCTTTTGGTGGATGGTTCTTTCTCTAAGGATACATATGATGTTTGTGTTATGGATGAATACTATTTAAATACTCTTCATTCATGTGAACATGATACAAATCAGGGACTATACCCCATTTCCCATGAATATATCTTCTACTCCTTCATGTTAGTTGTGTCAACCATGAAAATCATTTTCATGGAATCAGTTCCAAAAGAGAAGGGGGTTGTGAAGCTTTTATTTTGTTTGACCATAAAATAACAAATAACCCCACTAGTTTTAGTAGATTATTTAAATTTATTTAATTGATTTTGGTAAAAAAAAAATTGTCTTTTTGGTTTATGATTTCTTCAAAGGGGAATCTATCAACCGAGTGGTGATCGCTACAACTCCAATTATGATTCTGAATATAAAAAACACATCATCAAGGAATATATAAATACCTATGTTTGTATATATATATATATATATATTCTCAAACATGTTATTAGTATTTGGGATAAATATACATCTATCTTAGTATACAACAAGACGGTTACCATACGAGAATCCCAATTTTGTAAAGGTTGGAACAATATAAGGTACCAAAGGAGTGGAATATGAGATGATCAATGATCTTGATCAAAAGCCCATGTGTTCAAAAATATCTATCTAGTTGGATACTAATAAATATAATAGCCATATAAAGTGTCAATTCATTCCCAATGTTCTACCATGTAGGTGGTTATGAGATAAGGATACTAATAGTTTTTAAATTTGTTTCAACTCAATATGGCTTTGTGTCTCATTTATGGAAAATACATAAAGGTTCATCACCTTTTTTACGAATCTCCCTCAATGAGACCCTCACTCTATGATACTCTTGACACTTACAAAAGATTCTATTATAATTTACATTAATAATAGTTTTATTTATGGTACATTTTACCCATGTTGGTGCATGCATCAATTAATCAAAATAACCATTATAACATTCACAGATGTCATGAATATCATAATTAATAGGGAAAATCAATCAATTCAATGTTTTAGTTGGGTACTATGGGAATACTATTTGTGGAACAGATATCTTGTGGACTGGGATAAGGGATAAATGTATATTTTTAGAAGATTATCATACACGATAGTGGGAGAAGTGTATTCTTTTCTAGTAATTTTTCTACAATATTTTATGATGGTATACCTAGGAAATCGAATATCCACCTTGTGGATCTATAATAATTATTTATAAATTTTGTTGAGATAGTTACCAAGAACATCACAAACTTGAAAATCTATTTATTATCATTTGGAGGTATAATATCATTGGTGAATATAGTATTGTCTATCATTCACATGCAATTTTTGTCAGTTCACAATGTATTGAACATCGTACTATCCATTATTTGAGTGATTTTTTTTCATATTAATTTGGGGCTCATAATAAGAACGACAAGACCATTGGGTTTCATGGCCAAGGCATGTGAAAGATGAAATAGAGGTCAGCATCAGTGTTAGGAGACTAAAATAATCAATGGAAGAAATGAATGTTAATCTTTTGTGGGAGGTAATTGCGAGTAGATGCTTATAGGGATGGATTTCCATAAACAAGTATGGTAGTGAACATGGATTTGATAATGTCAAGGCATTCGTGTAGTTCTGGATTATTCAAAAATAATTTTCATTTTCATAAGAAATATGAATAATGTCTTATCATAATGGATTATATTATCTTGTAGCATAAGAACTGGGCAAGTAACCTGTTGGGTCTCCCTGGATGTCCTACTTAGTAAATTTCATTCAAGAAAGATAGATCTTATCTAAATTTCATTTAGATCATTTTATACATGGATCAATATGGTAACTTCAACTATATCATGATTAACATGGAACCAAAAAGTGTATCTACATTTATTCATCATTGAGAGACTTCACTATTAATTAATATTGTGAAATGATACATACACTGGGTGAGACAAACAGGAGTGGTGACATTCTGTTGGGAAAATAAACTTATGGCAAATAAAATTTCTCAGTTTGGAAAATCATAGTTCAATATCTACGCATTGAAGATAATTCTCAATGCATGAGGATTATATTGGAAACTATATTCTTGTATTACAGTAATCACATGTATGAAACCACACAACATCTATTTTTTAAAATCCAATAGGTGATGAGTTGTCAGCTTGAATTTGATTGATTAATGTGGATTTAATATTATACCCTCCGTTATAGAAACACTCTTGATGTATCGTTCCATGTGTTAGGAAATAATATAATAAAGATTAATGAAATAATGCTCATTATTGTAGCAATATCTTTGATACTTTTTTTTAAAAGGATTGAGTCTCACATTCATGGGGAAATGAGCTCCAGAATGGGAATGGTGTTTATAATAATGTGCCTATCAGTTGATTTAGTTTGTATTATCCTGAATGAAATCAATGTATTACACCAATGGTTTATTTTTAATTACATTAAAAAATTTTCCATCACCACCATCCCTTCCCTAGTCGATTGTATTAGATGGATTCCTTACAAAAATAGTCTCAAACTGAATACAAATAGTTCATACCATATTGTCCTAATGTAGGTATTTAGGTAAATGTATGACAACCAATGAACTATTATCATAGTTTTACCATCATCATTTAATATTAGAGAATCCTTAAAATATGAGGATTATGAATTGATAACAGGGATGGATATTTTCAATGAAGGAGTCATAGTTTTGTAGAGGTGGATATGGACTCACTCATTATTTATAACTCAATTCATGGGAATTTGACAATTCCTTAGGCAATAAAATACTATATTAAAAATGTAATGGTTTGTACCAGCCACCCCACTTATATAATGAATTTCTAGAATGAGGGGAATAGTGAAATAGATTTACATGCCATAATGGATCCCATCAGTCATCCCAAGACATTTTTGTCTAGTACGTGATCCTTTTCATAGAAAGGTTTGAACATTATCCATTGAGATGCTATTGGGTTTTACCATTTTAGGGATCCATTATTTAATAACATCAACAATGGATATTTTTATCCACTATCATATAATAGAAAATTCAATGTTGGATGTGTGGTAATGTTTTCTCATGGGTGAAGAAAATATTATAATGAGTGAATAGATGATAATTCATGATTTCAAATGTTATGATAATGTTATGGTTATTTGTAATTTTTAAATGTGTAGATCCATAACAGAATGTGAATGTGTGATACCATTATATATCTTTTATCTATTGTGTAATGGGATAAAGCTATGTCATTTGGATAATATTAAGATATTATGGGAATATTCTCCGATAGTTAATCAAAATGTAATAGTGATGGTTAATTTATATGTAACCCTTCGGGTTATTTTATTTGTAAAGATGAATATTATTATTATTTTTCTGTGTTAATTAGCAGTGATTTGTTATTTTACATGTATGTTTTATTTTCTCTATATATGTATTTTTGTTGAAATATAATAAATAAAATGAGGTGATTCGCAAAAGAAGTTATATACTACTTTTAAGGGAAAACGTTGTTATGTTTTCAAATAGTTTTTATATGTTTTTTTTTTGAAATTCTATAAACCATTATGATATTTATTTTGAATTTAAAATTAAATTTTTTATTATTGAATTATTTACGTTGAAAAAAATATTTATTTTATGATAACATTTGAATTTTTAACCACATATTTGATATTTAAAAGGATTATTTTTATAATTATTCAATGGAAAATAGTTTAGTTCTTTCTTTTTATGTCCTTCACTAGGATATTCGGGTGCAAACACTGTTTTTCAAAAAAAAAATTAATAAAGTTTATGGATAGGAAATTGAAATTAATAATTCAAGATTAGAGTCATTATAATCTATAATAAATAAAATTAGATCTAGTTTGAAATTTTTATATTTTGTGAAAAATAATTACAAATTTAAAGTGTCCACTTTGATAAATCTAAGATAATTATGTAATAGTTTTAATCTAATTCTAAAAAAAATATTCTAACATATCATTAGGAATGAATGAATTTTAATTTATGTTTAATGATAACATATTATGTGATGTTTTTATTCAATCTGTTATAGTTGGTATAAGAGATGTTTTTTGACAACTATGGTGACTAGGTTGTTATCATGTGAGGTTATCATTGGAGTTTTTATATGATTGTGGTTTTATAATTTTAATGTTGATAAAATGTGAAAAGTCCAAGATGACCATCATTTAATTTAAATTAATGTGAATTTCTTATAATTAATAAGATTTTGGGAGTCAGTTTAATGTGATATGATGTTTGTAACCCATAGGTTTATCATGAAATATTATTTTAGAAGAATATTTTTACAGTTTTTGAGATGTAAGAGTAATGGCTAACTGAAAATTGTTTTTTTATTATTATGCATATAATTTTTAGGGAAAAGTGAGAAACAATACTTGAGTTCACCACATCATCCCTTCACCACATCACCAATTCACCACTTCACCACTTAAAACTTTACAAGTACCATGGATGACCAAATCATTCAAGCATTCAAACTGGAAAACCATAACAGCTAGAGATGAAATTGCCAAGAGACAGATGAGGTAACGAAAACTAGGGAATAAGAACATCAGAAAAGCTCAAAAATCCACCGAACCAGTCTCCTAAAATGCCCACATGTGTGACCGTCGACCATAGCAAAAATCCATAAACCCACCGGCGGACTCTTGTAAGAGTTCTCCCAAACCCTCCACCGACATGATATGAAACTTGAAAAGAGGTCATCCACAATGGGAGATGAAGAAACTAGAGTGAGGAAGATCTGGTCCCCCAGATGCCACACCCTAGTCTATAGACAACCACAACACAACCTCAAACAAATCAACACTCTGCTAACCCCATTCTATAATTTTTGAAGAAGTGGATACCCAAATCTCATAGAACACAACAGATCAAACTCATCACAAACACATCCTTAAACCACCCCCAATTGCACCCAAACCCAATTTTAAGGATCAGAAAATCAAATCATGTAAGTGTAATGGTATGAGATAAGAATTGCGGATAAAATATTCATTCATTTTGAAATTTATTATGTTTATTTATATGATTTTATGGATAAATCACAAGGGATGTTCTGTTTATTTTTTTATAGAAGGAATATTTTAATTTTGATATGAAATAATTCATTTCATGTTATAATGATGTTATTCTATCAAAAATAATGGGTTTTTATTATATCGGTAGGAAAATTATATCACAAATCCATTTTATCCATTCTATATGATTTCATCCCCACTAATATAGAATATTCTTATTAAAATGTGTTTGAATTATTTTCCAACATGATAATTGACTTTTAGAAGATGTTTGATATACCCAAAACCTATCTATTTATCAAAAATTTATATGTATAATAGAATATATATTATTTTATTTCAAAATAAAAACTCATTCATATTGTTTAGAAAGAGAAACACAACTATAGAATTGACTATTTCTTTCTAGGTTTATAAACGTCATTATAAAAAATAATGGGGTTAGAAATAATTATGGAATGATTTATTGACTTATAGAAGAAATTATTTTATGTTGATAAATGATTGAATCATGATTTAGTTGATATTACTGAATAATAACGATATATCTCATATTATCTAAGAGAAAAAAAAATTGTTACTAGTTTAAGAAAGAAGTTGAATGCATGAATCATTTATCTATAATTTTATTTTATATGCTATATATTATGATAATTATGAAACCATATATAGCACAATTTTTATTCATTTTTGGAAACATATTTTAGATTAAACTAGAACAGTTGAAAAATTTTGAATTCATATTTTTATAATTTTCAATGAAAACATTTTATGGTAAAAAGCGATCTGATAATTAATAATATTATTTTGGATATTAATCATATTTTTGTGAGTGTTAATAGAAATATATTTAAAGATTATTTGAAAAATGATATGCTAGAAAATGGAAAAGGTCATATCTTATATGCTAGGGCTACTAGGCCTAAACCCACAAACGAATGATTACCAGAGTGTAATACAATCCCCATTCCTATGGGATGTCTTGATTAGTATAAAAATGTTTTTAAAAATATTTTTATTTTCAAGAAAATATGTTCTATCAAAGAGATAATAGTTAGATTTTAAATTTATTTGGCTATTAAGATATTTGTGTTAATTCAGAAGATGTACAAAATTTTTGGAAATTTATATCATTTTCGTAAACATAATATTTTTTGAATTTTATTAAAGGATTAATAGTTTAATTATATTTTGGAGGCATATTATGATTTTTAGGTTGTTTTATTTTCAATCATATCATTTATGGAATGATTAAAAAATAATGGTAATTATGTGACTATTTATTATACATTTTATGTGATTTTAATTGACATTGAAATGATTTAGAGATAGATTCTGGAAGAGTATTAGATCAAATAATTCTAACCAATGGATTTCAATCATAGTCTGGAATATACCTAAGACATTGGATGATAATTGTTTATAGAATGATTTAGTGATAAATTTGTGTATTAATATTTAATATTGGAGAATGTTGTATTACATTTGTTAAAATTGTTTATACATTTTGTGTAATTAGGTGATAAATTATAATTTTATTATAGTACATTGTGGAGTAAAAATTCCACAGGAATGAAAAACATATAGAGTAAAACATGTGACTATGGTGGAAACTGATTATTGTATTTAATTATACCCTCGAATTGGCCCGAAGGCCTTCTTTTTATTTTATTATATATAATCCCCCTTTTAAGGGTTAAAGGTGATCCCGTACATGACACATAGGCCCAACGCATAAGGCCCGACAAGACCCACAATACATGACCCAAAGGACCAGGGGCATACTATGCCCATTACATGACTCGTAGGCCCAGCCCACTAGAACTACCCCTCCCCCACATCTTGAATCATTGGGTATATATTTACATATTATTTAGTGTATATTGTAATGTATTTTTCTAATTATATGTTAAAGGATAACCAAACAAAATTTATCATATTACGTTTTGATGAATCTATGACCTCTTCACCCATCAATGATTTACAATTTTAAATTTTTGACCTTTATCCTAACAAGGTTTTCTATGAAATTCTATCACTAATAAGGGATCATATTTAACGAACATGAATGTCTAATAACTTTCAACAGATTTTCATTAGTTTAGAATGCTATTTATGTATTATTCATGATTTTCTTCATGCCTATCATTCCCACTTTTTATGATGATGATTAATTTTTCCTCTTCAAGATGTGGGATATAAAAAATTATATTTTCAAGTGTTAACCATTACATTAAATGCCCCGAGTGACAATTTCAATTAAAATATTTTTTAATGGTTGTGTAATATCCCATGATTTTTGAAAGAAGTACTATTTTGGAATGGGTAGAGGACATGCAACACCGAACATAAATTAACATCCAAAATATTATTATATAAATATGAATTTTATATCCTTCCCACTAAATTCAAAGTTTTATATAAGAATAAATAAATAATGAAATATATATAATGGTAAAAATAAATAGAAATACATCTATTAATTATGATTAAATAATAATTGTTTTTTTAATTCATATTATTCTTGTGAAATATATTTTAATCAAAATGGTTTAATTAGATTTCTGTGATAAAGTCCAAAAATTTATTTCTCTAGATATATAAAATTCTACTAATAAAAATAAAATAAATTTTGAAATAATCACCTAAAAATCGATTGTGGTAAAATTGTTGTGATTTTATTAAAAGAATGAATATTGAATGAATAAAGACAAATATTGATTTTGGTGGAAAATTATATTTTCTTTTTCATTATTTAAAAAGTAATATTATAATATACGATTATATTTAAAAATTATATTCATTGATTTTAAATAAAAAATTTAATTATTATTTTTTAATTAATTTTATTATTTAATTTATTATAATATCAATTTATAAAAAAATGTCTTTTTTTGAAAAAATGGTTTTCATCACAGTTTTTAAGTCTAAAATATATTTTTACACTTATATTTCTTGAATCATTAAATATGGATTTCATATTTTGAAAATGGATTTACAAAATTATTAAATTTTTTTCTTTATTTCTTCTTCATCAATATCAATTTATATTAATTTATTATCTTAATAAATTATAATGCTGCTTATACCCACTCTTATAAAAGGGAATATATTTTTCAAATTTCATCATAATAGAAGTACAATTTTGTTCCACCCATACCAATCAAAATAACTTACTGTATCATATATTCTCATTAAATATGAAATTATTGGGTATAATTCCTATACTAGAGGTCATAAGGTGTATGGGAATAGAGGTTGTCCAGAGAAGTGGTATAATTGTTAACTAGTTTTTTCCTATTCTATTTTCTAAAACCCCATTATAATATTCCTTACCCAACATGATATCATAAAAAATCAATATATCATGTTTTAATATTTTATTAATTTGTCCTAATAAGCCATATCCATCTCAAACATCCTTCAAGTGTGAACAGAATACTTCATTTTTCTGTACGCTAGACATTCCCCATATGGGACGATGTAATTTGTTTTCCATCACCCTCTCTCATGGAATGACTTAATGATGGAATTATATGATATTTTTTGTATTTATGACACAAATATTATTTTTAATACTAATTATATTAATTATTTTTGTAAATTTCCATTCTCTAAAATTGATAAAATCGATTGGGTGGTCATTTAGACTACAATTTCACATTCTGATGTGATTGTTTCCATATTACAAACACATGGATGATATATATATATATATATATATATAAATTTAAAGAAATAATATGGAATTTATGATTTAATTATACTTTTTTAATGGTAAAATATTTTTTATGTTCTTTCGATAATTATCATTGAAAAATGGAAACGTTACTCTTGTGTGAATATGACATTATATCTCAATGATTGTAATGTATTATATTTTTCATAACCCTATCTAATAATTTTTTTAAATGATACATTCTGTATAAAAATTTAATAATACCATGATAATAATTTTTAGCTGATTTAATAATATAATATTTTACCATAGTCTTCTTTCCAAATCCATTTTGGACAATGAATCTAATATTTTCAAAATGTTCATCATTAATTTTATTGATAAAATGAGTAAATATATAAAGTTACGAGACAAAAAAAGACATAATAAACATTGTAATGTTTATTACTCAAGTAAATTATTAATAGAAAATTTTTATTCAGGAAAATAAAATTGTATATTATGAGTGAGGCTCAATTTATGGGCCGTTCTTTTAAAATACTCATTGATTTTTTACAACCAATGATTTTTATTCCATTAATATAATTTTTTTATTATTTTATGTATATATTTAAATCTACACAAAATCATTAAAAATTCCATTTTATTACCCATTTTACTTTCATTCTATATGATTTGACATTAATCTTTTATACATATTTTATATATAAGGTTTTGAATTTCATTAAAAAAGATAATAGTAATGTTCTTTTTTAGAGTACAATAGGAAAATGAATTTTCCACTGTCATTATCATTATTTGATATTTGGATTACCTTTTATTCATACTAAATTATTTCAAATGAAAATCCTCTTTCACTGAAATTTTGGTGTTTTAAAAAATGGTTTTAATATCGATATTTTCAAATAAAAGAATATTTTCTTCTGGCTGAAATGACTATTTTATATATGTAATGATGAAAATGAAAGAAAACATATATTATAATTATGTTTTGGTTCTTGGTAATTTTTTATGTTGGTTGTTGGTTTCATAATAAACAAAGAATGTGTTAGATTATTATATGTTTCTAATGCATTGGTTAAATGGATAGAGTAAATTGATTGGGTTTATCTTGTGTAATTATGGGACTAGTCTGTAACGATTATTCCCTGTTTAACCATGAGGGACATTTTTTGATAAACAATTATGGTTAGTTTATGTGTCTCCGTGATGGTTTTTATATTTATAAGGGTAATTCAAAATCAATTCCTCAAGTTACATGTATGTTCTATTTACACCTTCTATGGGTTTTTTTGATAACCCTATGATTGAAATCAATTTATTTTAAAAACATTACAGTAAATTTTATGGGTAAATTGTATAACATTGTGAAAAAAAATTATGATTTTCTCATTACATTTTGAATCCTTGATGAGTTTCTATTTTGCATTAATATTTTTTATGAAATGTCTTTTGAAAATATTTTGTTAGAAAAAATGAATTACTATTTAACAAAATGTTTAATTAAATCCACAATGATTATTTTTTAGTGTCATTCGTTTATAAGTATTCATAGAATTATTTTTTCATCCATTATTTTTAGGAATATTAATAATATTTTATTCTCATCCTATTTTTTAACATTTCTTTAAAGGGTTTTAAGGACAAGTAATGGAAATGATGAACTAATGTTAAAGGTTATGAGGAATTTTAATCAATGGAAATATTGTACAATTTAAAAAAAATTGAGAAAATTGGATACTGATCAAAAGTTTCCAATCTTTAAAATGTGGTATTTTAATAAACAAGTCATGAACCAATTATATAACCCCCTAAAAGTTTTTGGTAGTTCATATTGAAATGATGTTTATTAACATGTACATAGAATATATTATTTATTGTATAATGGAAACCTCTTAAACACAATTAAAATGAAGTTATTTCAAGGGAACATACTCCCACAGACATTCACTCAAACTTGTCATAACATCAATTAAAACTATTTTTTGTTATTTCTCACATTATATTAGTTAATGTACTAATATAATGTTTTAGTTAATAATACCACCATTTTCTACTCTACTGAAAATATTGATAAAATGACCTCTACTCTCATAGAAAATACATTATGTGATACAACCTTCAATTTATATGTATTTTTTTACTAATTTTACCATTAATCATTGGTAAGACCAACATTTTATTATTTTCATAGTATACTATGATATGATTTTTTTCATTTAGGAAATATATCATGTTCTTGGAGAATTTTCTTTATTTATACTACCTTCATTGGTGAAACAGATGCCACAATGTACATGGACAATTATATATAACTTGTGACACATTATACATTACACTCTTCTAAAAAACAACCCTACTGTTAAGGATCAATAGAATTCGTGGTTGTTATTTTAGTTTTCCATGGTAAATCTTGAATGTAGAATCTGTATATATCATGATGAATATCTCCTCATCTCCACCATAAACCTGGAAAATATCATTTGTATATTAAATCTACATGAATATTTTACCAAATTTATTATATGGTGGTCTCATGGGTCTTTTGATATTTTATATAATTTCTCTTAGAATATGAAATTTAAAGCCTAGATTATTAACTAATATAAATGACTTCTCTAATCACTCATAGTTATGTAATATTTGTTTTCTTAGGTATATCATAGTACATATTAAGATACATTTTGTTTGAGATATGTATTACATGTGAAATTGGAAAACCCCATCCCGTATTGTCAAATATTATATCTCCTCAGTGCCTTTTCAATATATGAGCCTTTAAATAGTTAATGGAGCTATTTGGATGTCTCATGATGGATCATGCTTCCCTGAATATATAGTATCTAACCTATTTCATCCTTGGATATGTATTAGTTCATCCATATCTTCATGGACTATAATAATAGTATATTTATTCAATATGTAATATGTCATCAATATATGCCATTTGGAAAATTACTACACTCCCACTAAATTGTTTTTTATAAAATAATCACATTTCATATTTATGAAACAAAACTATCATAATGGTTTATCAAATATAATGTCAAATTAATTAGATACTCACATCAATAAATAAATGGATCTCTTCAATCTCAATACATTATTGGAATCATTGGGAGGCGCCAATCATTTTGACTATTCAATATAGACATATTCCCCAAGGAATCATCTAAGGAAGGCTATTCTAAATTCCATTTCAAAAATCACATAATAATTATATGATTTTATGGAATGTATAATTTTTATGGTTTTCAAAATAGAAACAGGTGAAAATTTTTCATCATAGTTAATTCCTATATAATGTTTAAAACATTCTATAACTAGTTCAGAATTACATGTAATGAATTATCATTCCATGTCTAGTTTCTTCATTAATAACTATATGGAATTAATACTAGTTAATTCCACTGGAGAATATAATAATTCATATATTCATACATTTTATTGATATTATAATTCATATATTCATGAAATTTAATAGATTATGATCTACCTGTGACATCTTTATTGGATATTGTATCATTATTAAAAACTAATTTTGATTCACCGTCATCGAATACTACAAAACCATATATAGTAGGTTTTATAATCACTTTGGTGCTTCTACATGGAACTTGTATTTTTGTAACATCTTATCCTATAGATATTTTAAGAAATAATATTGATACTAACCCCTATGAATATTGTGACTCGGCTTCATCAAAATCAATACTTCTCCTATTTTTTATTTTGGTGACTTGATCCCTCAAAATAATGGTGGGATGTTTGTTATCCACGTTCATTTTATCAAATTTTTTTATTGTTGCTATAATTAGTGTATTCCAAATATATAATTAAATAAAACACAATGAAATATGATGACTGTGTTTTTCTAAAGATATAATTTACCAATGACTTACAACCCTTCACTCATATATCTGATAAGAAGGGTTATAGAGATTCCATATGTGATATAAAATAATTGTTTCATCCTTATTTGGAATACAATTTATTTTTTTTTGTTTCAATTTTTAATTCATATCCATAAAAGGATTATAGTATAATTTCATGACAAATAATTTATCTCAATATATCAAAACCTAACTTTCTTACTTATTTCACATAAACCATTTCACATTTACATTTAATGAGAAATGATGTGGAATATTATCTTACAGTCCAATATATTATTGATGAACACTTGGACAAGTTATTTTTCCCCAGTTTGTTCAATGTCCCTTTATCTTCTTAAAATGAAAGTTACCATCATCATTCATACATTCCACGAATATCTAAAATGAATTTAACTTATTACTCAATATGCATACATAATCATATCAAAAAATATCATCATTAAATGTTATGATATAAGCGAATAAACGATTATTTAACTAGAAAAGGTCCACTGAATTTATTTTGAAAAGTTTAACTATTATTTTAGTCCCATAAACCCTTCCAATTGTAATGTGATGTCATAATATCTAATAGATAATAAAAAATTATTTTCCCATCATCTTTCTAATTTCTACCTTAACACATGAAACTCTTTTAAATCTTCACAATTCATGTATTTTAATTCAAATGTGAGTTGACAATGATATACATGTTATATAAATTTTAATTTTTTAGTTAATGAAAAAACAAAAAAAGGAGTCCCCATTATTATTTAATGTTGTGATGTTCATTATTCTATTAGATCATCTTTCTTCATGTGAAAAAGATGACATCCTAAAACCTTCATTCAGAATATACTCACCACTACATGTTCTGAACTTGTGATGGATATAAAAATATGAGTTAGTCATAGATAATTTATTTTTTCCACTAATTTTTTCAACCTAAATATACATTTATTCTTATTAATCATGTCCTTATATTCCTTTAAATTTACATTTAGGATTTCTATGAGATACTTCCCATTGATGTCTAGATGAAAATTCACTAAAATAATAGATGACACTGAGGTAGATAAGAATGTGTCATAACAGTTTACAACAAGTAGGATATCATAGTCAATAGATTATCAACAATATCAATGTATCCAATCATCATGACCACATGAAGTCACATTTCGGTACCCTATTAATAATTCGTGTAAAAAATTTCTAAAATACATTCAACATCTCTTATCTAGAACGGTTTTGATCTCATAGATTTTTTAGCATGGTTCAAGAATTTGGAGTCTTTTGGAGTTCAATATACATATATATTTACATCAAACAGTGGACGTATAGTGAATTATCTATGTTATTCATGTATATTGTGATCTTTACATCACTATTTTTCAATAATAGGTGGATCAGAAACTATGGACAATAGCATGTAATGCTTTCTCTATCAGTGTAGGAACAATGATGGAGCAAATGTACAACTATTTTAAGTTAATTTATGTCATGATTTTTTATTTTACAATTATAAATCTGAATGATTTTAAGATCTATGAACATACTATGTTTTCAAGAAAATAAAATTAGATTAATTGACTTTATCTTGATTTTTAAAAATAGACGAGATGAAATGATTATAATATTCATATTAATGTCCCATTATTTTCTCAAATCCAAATATTCTTATTCATAACTTTCTTTTTCAAACATTATTATTAAAATATTTTTATGATAAAAAACCAAAAAAAATTACGAAATTCAGATCCATAGGATTAGTGTATTTGGAAAACTAGGACTATAAATAAATTTTCAACATAAAACATTACCATTTAATTTATTCGATATTCTCTACCTTATGATTGTACATTTATTTTTCCATAGTACATATAGTCAACTACATATATACATCAAAAAGGGATGAGATAAATCCTAATAAGAGGATAGAAAATGTCATGATACAACATGACATGGGTTGATAATAATCAAAAAATCATAATCATGAGAAGAAGATTTAAATAAATTCATTAAATGCACCAATGAGTAAAAATAAAACATTATATCATAATGTTAAAATAAAACACATAGTTATGAAAAATGTGTAAATAAAGTTCACACATATCTCACATTATTTATGATAGAAATCATATTACCCAATGCATTGGAGAGATATATAATTATGGATGCACCCATAACAACATAATGTTTACTTTGTCATACATGAAACCTAAAAAATATATCCATATTGGATATAAAATATACAACAGATTTAATTGATTTTATTTCATTAATCATTCATTAAAAAAAATTGGGATCATAAATTTATTAGTAAACAACATACTTCATATAAGAATCGTCATCTTTGAGTGAAGAAGAACAATCAGATGAAAGATGTGAATTTTTCAAAAAGAGTTCTTTTGGAAATAATTCTATTTATCATAATCTCAATTATAAAATATATATATCCTATAACATATATGATAATTATTATGAAAATAATTTTATGTATTATCCATACTAAAAATTCGTTGAAATAGGGAAAACAAAAATAAATAGTGTTTGGTTTGATAATTCTCCTTGCCTTGTGTCCGAACACCTTATTCACATTAATTTCATTTATAATAAAAATAGATTCATTAAATAAAAATTATAGAACCTTTTATATGATAATAAAATTATTTTTTGTTTTATAAATATCATTTACGGTTCTTTTTATGAGCTATATAATAATTTTTTTTCGTTTTGGAGTGTTAGTTTTCAATGTTTTGAGGATCGGTACATTTCTATACATGAATGGAATTTTATTTAAAATTAGGAATAACATATAGAATTCTTATTATATGTTGTTAATGAACCTATATAAGAATAAATGATTATTAAAATATTTGGTTATATAACTTGATGATGATTCATTTGATAAATTTTAATGATGACCGTTTTATGTTATATTTGGTGGTCTTTTGAACAATTTTTTTTGTTTTATCTTTTCGAATTATTAGTATAATTCATTTATAGATCATTAAACAGTTTGTATAATGAACATTAAAATATTTATAAAAAAATTTCATACCCTTAGTAATATCCTTGAATATGTTTAAGGGAAATGAAAGTGCATCTCCCATGTTGTCGGTAAATTGACCCCACATTGGTAATGATTTCATATTATAGATAAAAGAGAGTGAGTGAGGATTTTAATTTCGGATGTCCAATTAACATTATATAATTTCAGTATAAGTAAGGTACTAGATTTTTATGACAATTTGGATGAAGTTATGTGATGAGAGAAGAAGAAAAAAATTTAAATTGAAAAGATATTATATGAAAAAGATAGAGGGTTCTCTTCTTGATATCCTTATCTGGACACTTAGGATTGGTCATTTGATGATACCAAGAGATCATGGACATGGATTATATGATATGAATGATTATTTGGATGAATATAGGCAATTATCAAATCATTAATTTGGGGATGAGAATAATGTGTGAGGGGTGGTATTAATAGTGGGGGACGAGGTGTTTATTCATAATTATATTTAATAGTATTTTATTATGGATCAAGACAATAAATAGATTGAGAATTATCTATAAATATATTAAAATAATATTTTTATTGTTTGAGATTATGATTCTTACATCAGAATTATATCAGTAATGAATAAAAAATACATGTATTTAGCAATTATCGAAAATTACTGTATTTTAATATTAATCAAAAATTAAATTATTTAATGAAAATAACAAAAATTCACACTAACCATATTTCAAACAGTATAATTAAAAAATAATGTCTATTTTATTAGAATAAATTTATAAATATGATTAATTTTATTTTTTATTAAATTCTTAATTTACGTGGAAAATATAGTATTTCAAATTATAACTATTTTGTAACTCCATACGACATTACATAAGGACTCATAATATTATCATAAAATAATAAGAAACAAAAATATATATTTAGGAATACATTTTATGGATATAAAATTAATTTCAAATTATAAAATTAATCATGAAATTATAATTTAATACTTATGACTTATAAAAAACAATCACAAAATTAATAATTTTTAAAATAAATACATACTTACAATATGATATAATTATAGAATAATTTTACTTATAAGATGACAATGATTTATTTATACATTCGTCGGTTAGTTAAAAATTAATTTTCATGGTTCACTATTCAGAAGGATCGTATTACTATTTCTATGTTCATGTTACTCTTTCATCAGTATTGGTTGCCTAACTTATACAAATACTTATTACATCATTAATTGTTATTTTATAAAGTTTTTATTTTTGTGTCTTTTTTAGTTCATGTGATTTATACTATGTGACATTACTATAAGAATGGAGAAAATATGTAGACAAATTTGTGGATGGTTACATTATCCCCCATTTTGAATTTTCACCCTCAAAATTTCATTTCAAATAAAAAGATGAGTGTACTTCTCTTTCTTCGCCTCCTCCTATTCCCAAGATGCTTCTTCATACTTAGGGTTCTTCCTCCACACTTTTACAAGGTACTTTTATTATTGTTTAGAACCATATCTCTCATGTCCGTAAACATTAATGGATTCATCTTATAATAGAGATAATCATCCAGTTGAACTGAATCTGATTTCATTAAATGTGAGGTATCTCATATGTACATCCCTAGGGGTGATTTGTGGAACACAACTAAATGTTTGGTCATATTTGGTGGAAGTGTCGGACGATAGGCCATAGATCCAATTTGATAAAGGTTATCAATGGATCCAATGTACCTAGGGATTAGATTCCCATTCATTCTATTCCACACAACCCTTTTTCATGGTGATATTTGAAGGGAGAATTTATCAACAACACTGATCATCAAGTCCCTTCGAGGATTGTTAGCATAGCTCTTTTGTCGAATCTAAGAAGCATTGATTTCTGTATGGATGGTTTGAACCTTATTTTTCATCTGTTTCACAAGATTATGTCCAAGAAACTTTATTTCACAAACTTCATCCCACCATGTTGGAGTTCTACATTTATTTCCATACGAAGGTTCATATGAACCCATCTGAATACTCATGTGGAAGCTATTGTTGAATGAGAACACAGCCAATGTTAGATATTTATCTCATCCACCATTAAATTCTAAAGAGTCGACACATAGAATATGATCATGTGTATGAATTTTCCATTCATATTGGCCATCAGTTTGGTAGTGGTAGGATGTGATGAAATTCAATTTTGTTCTCAAGTCATGTTGAAGACTCTTCAAGAATTTTTATGTGAACTAGGGATCACGATCAGAGAAAATTTAAAGTATAACCCCATTAAATATCACCACATACGTCACATATAATTTTTCATGTTTTTCAAGTGAGATATAATCCTGAATAACAATTATGTGTATAGTCTTGGTGAGTTAGACCACGAGAACCCATATCTTATTTTTTTCATTTAGATGTCTTCAGGGTGACCTGTGAAAAATTACATAATTACATTATTTATTCAAACAAGATTATTGGAAGGGTTTTTATAATAAATATGTAATTTTTTCTAAATTCATTAACTCAATGACATATCATGCACCTTGAGATATAATCCACAATATCCATCTTCATGTTATATCAACAGAAGTGTTCTCCGAGATCAGGATACATCTATTTACTCCTGGGATGGATAAAGAATGGATAGCAATGTGTATGTTACAATAGTTAATTATTTATTCTAGATTTTTAAGGCACAAAAAGCCTCACTCTAAACTGAATAACACCATCATTATTGATATATAACTTTTATAGCTTCACTTCTTTTATTGGATTCACCTTATTTGGTAACTCCAGATCGTCCTGTTGTTCCGAAATAATATTTTCATGGGTTTATTCTTGGGAAATCATTTGGAAAAGGTAGAATTTATTACAAAACCATTATTATTTCCAAATCCTTCATTTTCATGTTTACGATTGAAGGGTCTATCTCAATTAATACCATGGATAGAGTAGAAATTTCTTTTTGGAATAAACCATTATCTACCTTTCTTTCCATTCCAGGATGATAATAAATAAAGAAATAATATTCTATGATTATCTATAACCATCTTCTTCAACACATGTTGATATTTTTTTTAAATATTAACTTATGGCTCGTCTGATTAGTATATATGTCACAATTACCATCATAGAGGTTGTTCCACAACATTTTCAAGGTAAAACTCGTAGTTTCTTTTCTAGATCAAGAATCGGGTAGTTTGGCTCATGGATTTTCAACTGTCATGAGGCATATGCTATTGCATTACAAATTTTCATGAGTAAACAAAAGAATGATTTCTTGGAAGCGTAACATTATATCACAAAAATACTTCTTTTATTTCTAATTTGAGTACAAGTGTAATGATTTTCCATCTATTTATCTTAATGAATCTTTCCACACATTCTTCCATGAAGACATACTTTACACATTTCCTTGTTATCATAGATATAATGTTTTATAATTGTGAGATATTCCTCACAAAACATTTATTGTAACCTTGTAATACAATTATAACTAGGATTTGGGTGATAATAGAGTGTATGGTAGATACCTCAATTGCCATTGTTTTTGAAGAGTGTGTAGAAATTACCTCACATTGATCACTTTTCATAATAATTTTACATCTTTCATCCAAAAGTCACACTGGATAAATGTGGAATACACATTATACTTCATCAATGTCCCCAAAAAAGACTTATATATTCATCATGTTCCATTTTGATCCTAGGGTAGTTGATAAATTCAGCAGTAAAAACTACAAAACTAATTTTGAGGCACTGTCTGAATCCACTGTTCATTAAATCCATGATGATCAGAGAGAAATTAGTAATTCTGAAGGGCTTCATCAGAAACTCATAGTACCCATATCATGTACGGAACATAGTCTTCTGAATATATTCCTTCTTCACCTTTAGCATATGATATAATGAATTGAGATCCACATTTGAGATGTATGAAGATCCTCTCACCTAATTCAACATGTATTCAATCCATTAATGAGGATACTTGTTATTTAGTGCAATCTTGTTGAGATCATGAAAAACAACACACAAACACAATGATCCATACTTATTATTGACAATGAGGGTTGTCTCACCCTATGTTGATGCACTCGGGAATTTGAACCATTAGCCCCAGGGCACATGAAGCTTCTCATTTAACACCTTCAGTACGATATGTTCCATCCTACAGGGAAATATTGATATAAGGATATATCCTATTATAATATCAATGGAAACTCTACCTCATGATCTAGGGATAATACATGAAATTATTTAGCAAATATGTCAATGTATTCCATCATGGTTGAAATTATCCCTAGGTTTATAAGTTCATTTAACTTATCCAATTGATAGAGGTATTCTTCTTCATATCTAATCAACACTCACACCATTGGAAGATTTTTTCAAAGGAGATTCATGATAATCCATGCATTTGTAGAGGAGCTTGGGATATTTTGTAATATGGAAATATATTTCTTTTTTCCAATAGTTGATTTGTGATCTATTGAATGAGATCCAATCCATTCACATTATAGAATATAATTCCACCATTAGAATTATTACAGGATTCATTGGAATAATATTCCCTCATACATCAATATGAGAAAAGTAAAATACTAGTGTTGCTATGAATAAACAATTATTATTGTTATGGGTATCCCAACATCGTGGTTTTGGGGCTCATATTTCGTAGTTCTAGAATGAATGTATGATATAAATGAGCACGTAGACCCATAATGAAATATTAATTTTTTCATTCATGAGTTAATAGGGAGTGTACCTTATACGGTATCATTTTATTTCTCCACTTTCATAGTAAGGATGATATTAGCCTTCCCTTACACATTTGTATTTGTTGGCATATGATGCAGAAAACCCTCAAGGACTTGTGGTTTAATGCAATGTATTGCATAGTTCCCATCCTCCCTTCAGTTATAGAATTTAACAATTTGTGGTGGTATTCTTTCTTCGACCCCATTATCACTATTCCTTACTTCATTTTAACATTCATGGGCATGGGTGGCATTCCCTACCACACATGAAAAATATTACCATACCTTCATGATTGCTCTAATGATTATTCATTCCACATTTTTGACATGTTCTTGGTTTAGTTTTTATTCCACCTTCGCATTAGATCCTTCTATTTTTCATTTAATATCACTATAGATGGGGGGACTATTCTGAAAACTCAATCTCTATATTGAGAGAACATCCAGCAACTTCTTTGTAAAACCCAAAATAATTAATTGAAATCACCATTAAATGTCTATTTTTATACCAGTAATGAAACAATCAATTTTTCTATCATTATTGACATAAAATCCATAAGCATAACTTGTGATCCTTGTGAAATTTTCTTCATAAGTCATGACAGATTACCCTAACTTTTTCATCTATTCTCTAAATTCAATCCCCATATTTATAAAAATATTTCAAGGGAAATAATTATTTTGAAACATTATCTTAATATATTCCCACAAAATAATTTTAGAATATTAAATCATTGAAAATATCAACTCCAATGAGTTGATTCGTTGTTCAGAAACATGTGGATAATAAGATCAAATAAATATTGGTGGTTCTTTCCATATAAATCAATAAATATCTAGTTTCTACCTATTTTTCGAGGGGGGAAGTTGAAAAATATTCAGGTTATTTTTTATAATCTGAGATATATGGTCTTGAAAACCCATGAATATTTTAACACCACATCCCAATGAATTGGGGATATCATTCAAGAAATCGCTGCAATGTTCCTCACATTGTTTATTGGCCTAGTTTCTCCAGGATCCCACCATTTTAATAAATATAAATGATATAGCAAAACACCAGTTAAAAATTAATCAATAATATATCCATTTTAAAAATGACCTCTAAAATAAATACATATGGGATCCCTATGTTTGGTAAATATTCTTCTATTCATACATGTATATAGTCTTATACTGTTGGTTTCACTTTGGTTTTCTAATCCAAATTCCAAAATTAAAAAAACCACCCTATGATAACAAATATAGTGGCCATAATTTTTATTACAATACTATTACATAATATTAATGATAAAAAATATTAATAAATTACACAACAAGGATCAAAAGTTTTAGTGTCTTGGGAAAACAAATACCATACATAAACTTTTAAACATAAAAATTAAACCTTTAGTTAATTCCTTATTCTCTTGATTCTTTTTTCCCTTGTGTATCCATATTATTTGTATTCAACATGGCATATATATCAAAATTGATAAGATAAAAGACAATTAAGAGGATAGATAAGTTCGTGATTCAATGTGACAAGGGGTATGAATAATCATAACATCATTATCATAAGATGAAGCAACAGATAAATTAAGGCAATGTGGAAATGAATAAAAATGAAACATCATGTCATAGAGGTAGAATATAACACATATTTTCCAACAATGATAACATGATGTTCACACATATATCATATTCCTCTTGAGATAAATCATATTAAACAATGCATTAGAGCGCTATACAATTTTGGGCACACAAGTCATGTCATACCATTTACATTATAATTCGTGGCACATATAACATATATCAATCATGGACATAAAATAGCACATGGAAATGAATTTGTTTCATTTAATAAATAATAAATTCAAAAATATTGTGTTCCATAATGGAGGAGATAATAACATACATGATATAAGAATCATAAACTTTGAGGGATGAAGAAACAATATCGAGAATTGTGATTTTTTAATGATTTGTCCTTTAGAAAAACATTTTTTTCATAATCTCAATGACAAAAAACGTGTATCCTATAAAATTTATGTTAATTATGGTTAAATAATATTAATGAAATATCCATACAATAAAATGTGGTGAAGTAGGGAAACCTTGAAGAAAGATAGTTGGGTTTTAGAATTCCCTTTACCTAGGGTTTGAATACCTTATTCACCATAATGATTAATATAATAAATTATATTTATTAATTAAAAATTATAGATTACTTTATAAATTAATATAATTCAACATGTTTTTATTTAATTCTTATGGTCCTTTGGATTTGTTATAGGGTTTGATTTCATTGATTGGGGGTGTTTGTTTTCAAGGTTTCATGATCAGTTTGTGGTATACATGAATGATAGTTTATTTAAAATGAGGATGAACATACATAATTTCTATAAAATTTTTATCAATTATCCCCCATATTCATAAATTATATTGAAAAATATTTGGTTATACACTATGAGGGTAATTAATTTGATAAAATATAATAATAATTGTTTTAGGTTATTTTTAGTGACTCTTCAAACACAACAATCATTTTTTGTTTTATTGTTTAGTATTATGATTATAATTTGTTTCCAGAACAAAAAAATGTTTATAACATACAATATAAATTCATTTTCAAAACATTTAATGGTTTTTTTAATTGACTTGAATAATTTTAAGGGAAATTAATGTGCATGGACCATTATGTCAGTAAATTTACACATAATGAGTGACGATTACATATTTAAGATAAAATAGAGGTATTTAAGGGTTCATTGTTTGATATTACATTAACATGATAGAATTAAATAATATTTTTTTTATTTAAGTTATAAGGAAATTTGATGATTAGATATGAGGAGAGAATAAAAAAATGAATTGTAATATAGTGGAAATTCAAAGAAAAAGAGAGTGGATTACTTCCTGAATTCTTCAATTGATATCCTATATGAGAAAACTAGGATTGGGGTTTTTATGAGACCCATGGATCTTATACATGGGTTAGGTTCTATGGGATATTATTGGGTATAATTTAGGTATTGAAGAAATAATGAGAGGTGTGGGGAGAAGAATGTGTGAGGGTGCTATTTATAGTGGATAAGATGGGTGTTTTCTTAATATTATATTCATTAGTTTATTACATTTGACCCAGACAAGTAATAGTTTGATAATTTACTACAAAAATATAAAAATAATTATTGATTCTTCATGATTAGGTACTTTCATCATTATTACATCAACAATGACTAAAAAATGCTTGTTTTTTGCATTTATTAAATTCTGTCTTATTATACAATTCAGTAAAAATTTATGTATTTCCCAAAAAACCCATGAATTCATGCTAATAAATTTTTCAAATATATATTTCAAAAATGAACTCTATTATATGAAAATAATATTCAAATTATGAATAGTTTAATTCCTACCTAAAATCCTAATTTACATAGAAAATAAAGATTTTTTAAATTATACCTGATTTGGTAATGGTTTCAAATTATACATAAGGTCTCACAATATTATCTTAAAATACAAATAAATTAAAATATTAATTTATTAATACATATAGTGAAAAAAAATTTAAAAACTTAATAAATTAATAAAAAATTGTAATTCAATATTTATGACTTATAAAAATACCAAAACATACTTAATAATTTTTAAATTATTATCTTACATATATTATGATATAATAATATAATATTTTCACCTATAAGATTCCAAAATATTATTTATACATTCAGCATTTAGTGTACTATTCATTGGCCAGTTTACTATTCATAACGGTCATATTAATACTCACAAGGTGAAATTATTATTTAATAAGTATTGGTTCTTTTTATTCTATAAATGTTTATTATTTCATTAATTAGTCTTTAATGATGTTTTTATGATAGTCTCTATGTAATTTTATATGATTTATAATATTAGACATTACTATATGAATAGTGAAATTCCATTTATAAATGTTTGGATGGTTACAATCCCTCGCAATTAGACATATAAATTAATTTTCACATATAAATTCTTGTGGAAATGATCAATATTTTCCTTCTCATAAAATATTTTATTATAATAAAAAATATTAGAAGGTATTTATGGTGGTAATATTTCCAACTACTAAATCTTGTCTCCTTAATCTATTGAGTATGTTTCCTATTCTGGAAATAATGACTTGGATTTCCCCAACACATTATTTTAAATAATCATTGAAAATACTATTTTCAATAAATTCAATTTCTATTTCCATATGTTGTCCATTTATATTGTTTAGGGTCCCTAAAAATAATTTTTTTCTATTAATTGGATTATCAACACATAAACATTGATTCCATCATAATATTTTTTGTCAAAGGAAATTGGAAATAATATTTCATTGATGGATGTTTATTGTTGTGAAAATAAATTCAATATTTTGTCATATACATGACTTATTTGTAATATTTGGATTTTATATAATTAATCAGCAAAATCATGGTGAAATATTTAATGTATAATCAATTTATTTAAAATTATCATGGAATATTTGTTACATTATATATATTTTGTGATAAAAAATAACATCATATAAACATGAATCACATAAAATATTGTTTCCCTCTGGAATTGGGGATGATCTCATTGATTTAAGATTCAAACATTCCATGCGGTTTCTAACGGGTTTGTTCGTAGAACCGGAAACATACAATGATTCCATATCCATTTGAGCCTACTTTCAAAAGGTAGGCGCTCATTAGTTGTAGACTGATGAGGCTTATTAATTTTCATTGGTTGAGAGGATGGGAGGTCGGACTCATCACACCTTTTTGAGGGGGATTATTGTCTACTCTGGGACTCTCTTTATAGATTTAAGTTATGTTCGTGAATCCTTATTACATTAACAATTATAAAATGTGTATTCCATTAGATCTGACAATCAATGATTGATATGTAGGAAATTTAGAGAATCTTTTATATGTATTTGAGGTTCTTAATTGATAGAGAATCATCTGTATTTGTTAGAGATTCTTATTCAATGGTATACATTGATACATAAAAGTCTCATGATCATTATGATGACCATACTGGTTTTAAAGTCACTCAGTGGGGCACATGACGTTTATTGTCATTCAGAAGGACATGAATTATTTCAAAGATTGGATCGCACCCGTAGATGGGCTACCTACATATCCTTTTTTGGAGAAGGAATCAGAACCCATGTAGTTCCAGTAAGGGAGTATGATGTTTATGATTTATGGCTCGAAGAAAGATGCCATAATTAATTTTACACTCTATTCTCACGTGAGGCATGCTCGGTGTGAGAAACAAGATGTATTGGTAAAAACAAGGCAATTGTACCATGAAAGATGTTATCAAATGAAATTATATGGGGCTTCTGTATATATGACTTCCAAAACAGGTGAAGATTAAGATTTACTTCAGGGAATAAATCCAGGAAGAGGGTCCATAAAGGTATATGTACTTTATGGAGATTTGGATACTCTAACTTGGGGATTACTCTTGAAAAGGAGGCACAAAATAGGAGGGGACTTATGATTGAGTTTTACTCTTGAGAAGGAAGCCCAAATTAAATGTAAATTAGGACTGGTTGAGAGAAAATTAAGGGACATGGGGCTTACTCCTAAAGAGGATGCCCATATTTGAGACTTGGCCTTATTCCTGAAAAGGAGGCCCAGCATAATGAGGACTTTGGGATTACTCCTAAAGAGGATGCCCAGAAACAATGGGAATTATGATTGGGAGTTATTAATGAAAAGGAGGCCCAAATTTGAAGACTGGGGGCTTACTCTTAAGGTGGATGCCTACAATTAATGGGAATTATGACTGGGGCTTATTCTTGAAAAGGAGGCCCAAATTTGAGGACTTGGGGCTTACTCTTAATGAGGATGCCCAGATTAAGATAATTATGGTTGGGGCTTACTCATAATGAGGATTACCATATTTGGGAATTTTAAGATTGTGGCTTACTCCTATGGAGGATGTCGTGATTAAGAAGACTTGGGGGTTAATCGTAAGAAGGAATCCCATATTAATGGGAATTATGACTGGGGCGTATTCTTGAAAAGGCAACCCAGGTTAATGAGGACTTGGGGCCTACTCCTAAGGAGGATGCCCATACTTGAGAATTATGACTGGGGCTTATTCTTGAAAAGGAGGCCCATGTTAATGGGTTCTCTCATATTAATGGATGAGGATGAATGAATTAAATCTCAATCTTTAGTGACATAAAGATGTGTAAATCACTAGGTTTTGAGAGATATTCCACAGACTTCCATTCAGATAAGGAAGTTAATCAAGAAAACATGCTATAAATGGCTTTAAAGAATGTCTTGAAGACTGAATCGTGAATAGGATAGGTGGAATGGTATAAGAGGGGTGAAATTGGCAAGAAGGGCACCCAAAAAGGCAAGGGCGCACAAGTCCTGGAAGGTGTGCAGGTACAGTGTGGGCGCGCAAGTCATGGTCGCACATGTATACCTGTGCGACACATAGGTACTTGCGCGATTGTTAAATAGTAGGGTAACACTTGGGCGATCCTTGACCAAAGCCTATAGAATTATCTTGTGGTACTTACAGAAGAGAGGCGTGCATGTTTTGGTGAAGAAGTAAGGCGGCACGCAAGTATGTTCATTTCCCATAAGGGTAAAACACCTTAGGCGTTCAATCGTTAGTGAATTCTAACACTTAGACCTTACTCCACCTGTTTAGACCTTCTATTATAGGTAATGAATTACCTTAGAAGTGTTTGGAAGACCTGAAGAAGAGACTTGGGAATTCAGAGCTCTATATCTGAATTTTAGAAAAATTCCTCCCGAAATGGGGTCCCCCAGGTCTATTTATAGGCTAGAGATGAGCCCGAGCGGTTATCACTTTGGGCGTGCAAGTCACTTGTGCGACCATTAGGTGTCTCTCAAGTGGACTTGCGCGACAGTGATGGAACTTGCACGGAGCATGTTCTTTTGAAGCCTTGTTCACACCTTTGTCAATTTCTGATGTTTTCATCAAAGGATGAATCAATTTGTGCTAAGTCATTCCAATTTTCCAATCATTAGACTATGTGACAAAAGGAGTGTCAACAAAAGTCCCCCTCATAGTTGGATC
Organism: Viscum album; assembly: GCA_963277665.1. Taxonomy (NCBI): domain Eukaryota; kingdom Viridiplantae; phylum Streptophyta; class Magnoliopsida; order Santalales; family Viscaceae; genus Viscum; species Viscum album. The sequence goes on from OY728140.1 coordinate 1,729,187,136, forward strand.
CAATAGAAATGAGGATTCTACTTTGAGGAAATCAAGAATCAAAACGGAAATTAGGGCACACTGGGTATGGCGTGCAAATTAGCTTCAGTCGCGCAGGGTCTGGCGCGCAGGGGTATGGCCTTGTCTATAAATATGCATCCCAATTTCCATACAATGCATTCATATTACAAACTTTCGATCTCTCACCATGCATGTTTCCTTTTCCATGCACGTTGTTCTGTTTTCCAAATGTTTATTTGTTTTCGCACTGCTGTGTAGGTATTTGGACTTCCGCGGTGATACTTGCGCGACAAATACTTGTGTGAAACATCACACTTGCGCGCCAAGTTTAGACTTGCGGACCATAATACCATTTCTATTTTTTCGAATTCTTTCACAAATTTTATGAAGTATAAACTTATTTAAGAGTTAATTTATTCAACTCTTGTGTAGATTTAATGGATCCCAAGAGAATCAAAATGGCTGATGGACTGGCTAGCAAGTGGATTGATGACATGATGAACATTGTTGGCCATGATTACTATGATATCTACGACATCACTCTCCCATATTTGGCTATGTACTTGAAGAAATATCATCGAGATATCCCACGGAGCATCTACCTGCCTCTATATGGTCATGGTCATCTGCAAGGAGTCAATGTTCCAGATGCAAAGAACTATATTCCTAAGATGCAGTTGCACTGCTACTCCTATATTTCAGTTATGTTGTGCATTAATAGCAACAACATTGGCATGAACATTCAACTTTTTCTTGCATTCCATTTCCTTGAAGATATGATAATGGGAAGCCCATGGGCTGAAATGTTTTTCGCTGTCAGTTGGTGGTGAGAAGACAAACATGGCATTAGAGCAATATCTGAAAAAGAGTACTTTCACAAATGGCTCTTTACTTCCAATGCATCATTCTCAAATCCATGTATCCATCTTTCAAGTCTCTTGGACAAAAACAAAGTCACTATTTCATCAGTAGAAAATTTTCTCAAACCAAACTAAAGAACATTGTTTTAGAATTGTTCCAAGAAGAGCTGGTATCACTGTATCTCTTATGGTTTCCAGTTGAATGAATGAATTCTAGGTGGCTGCTGATGAAACTCTGGATGTCGTAAATCAAATGAAGAGTTATGTTGAAGGTATTTTCTAATTCATGAAAAAGAGAAGAGACTCCAGTCTATGGATGTCCTTCTAACTCTTGTGAATCAATGAAAAACAATTTAACCTTCAATCATTTATACCTACATTCTTTTTTCCTATCTGCTTTAGATTTTTCCAAAGAAAATGGGCCTAGTAAGCATATTTTGATTTTTACTAGGATTATTATATATAACCCTACAATCTTTGAATCTTTTAATTGCTCAATATTACCTAAATCATACAAAATGTATGTTTAGTGAGCTGGGATATGACTTTTATTCAGAGTTCCCTTGTCTTTTGTGGGATGTTTAATGTCATGCACGTCAGACATAAATAGGCTAATGATTAAGGTCTAAATAGCTTTGACCGAATGAATTATAATTGACTCAATTCATTGACAATTCATTTGAAAACATAGTACCATACTCAAGTATGAGGGAAAATATGTAAACTATGACTTAAGAATATTTGAATCTGAGGAATAATATGAAAAAGAGCTAAAAAGAATTATAAGAATTACTTCCCAAGAATGAAGTTACTATTATTTAACAAACCTGTTAGGGGGTTGAATTATGAAGGGCCACCTAAGGGAATTGGATGCATAGTAAAATAAATAGCATCTTTTGGATGACAGGTCTATTATGTTGACTGTTGATGCAAGGCTGCCTAAGAGAACATGCTACATAGTCAGGCAAAAGAACTCTTAGAATTTTTTTTCATAATGCTAAAAAGCCAGTGAAAGTTTATGGAGATTCAAAATTTTCAAAGTATAGAGTTTGCTATTTGAAAAGAGGTACTTGGATATAGAGACGATATTGAGAGACAAGATTATCGAAGAACTGGATGGATATCACTCCTACGAAGGTCTGACCCAATCTTATGGAAGGAGAATATAAATCATAGACTTGAATACTTTCAGATCAAGAAAAAGGATATGGGAAAAGAATGTTAAGGATGGCTATTTTTTTCGATCACTAAATATTGTCATTTAAGACAAATAAGGACAAAAGGGGATTTCTTCCCATGAATGAATTTACCAGTATCCAAAAAACCCGTTAGGGGGTTGAATCATGCAGGGCCACCTAAGGGAATTGGATGCATAGTCAAATAATAGTATCTTTTGGTTGACAAATCTGTTATGGAGACTGTTTATGCAAGCCCGCCTAAGGGAACGTACTGCATAGTCAGGAAAAAGAACTCTCAGAAGTTTGTCATTTTTTTGACTTGATGTCAAGAAAAGGGTTATGAAGATCTGAAAATATTTAAGGTTATAATTATGACACATAAATATGGGTATTGTCCAATGTATGCAGAGAAACACAGATCAATGCTAACCATAATCATGTTGTGATTGGGTCCTGAATAGAAATGTTGGACTTCACTATGTATCCCATAAGGATGGGAATCAAGCCATACATAGTTCTCTAACTAATGTTTAACATCGTGGGGGAAAAAAGGATTAGAGATCTTATTTTAGGGTCATACATCTTGGACCATTGTAAGAAATCCACAGTGTGTGTTTTCATGGGGACGTTTCAGCCAGGGGACCAAAAGATGAATTTGGGGTTAGGCCCAAAAGGCATCAGGTTGGATTCGAGGGACACTCGAACGTTCCTACGAATCCCATAAGGATGGGAATCAAGCCCACATAGTTATATAAATACCCTCTGTACAAATATGGTTGTACATGTGAAGGGTGAAAGGGGACTTTAGTGTAATGATGGTTTAACCCAAGATAAAAGTTTCAGGTATTTCCATGAATTGTACATAGTTTTTTGAAATTAAAAATGATTGAAAATCAATTTAAATATTAATTCCCCCTCATGTGAGGGTATAAAAGAATATTATAGTTTATTTTCATACTGGACAAAAGTTTTGTATAGTTTAACGTCATATAGAAAGGACAAATGTGAACCAATGAAAAAAATATTGACTCTAGGGGTGGTTTCATGAATTAACATCGTATGAGATGGAGGAGAACCGATGTGAAGAGATTGGTTTTGTGTAACAACCTGATATTTTTGGATAAGAATTCATTTTAATTTATTTTATGTCATCTGTTTTATGGTACAACAAGATTATCTTGTTCTATACGCCACACTTTATTAGCTTGAAATATACGCAACAATATTCTTAGATTGTGTTACACACAATTTCAAGTTCGTTTTATAATAGTAATTCTATGCAACATTGAGTGTATATATATATTTATATATATTCAACGTATAAATGAAATATGGTTGTATTTTGTTATACGAAACAACAAAGGATTCTTGCACAACACGTAACCCTGACTTGGCTTGCATTACATTCAATCGCGACCTTCCTCGATAGAGTGTGTTGTACGCAATATCGTGTTTTATTAAACAACGATATATTATAATAATATTATTATTAACTAGCCGTTATGAATATTATTAACTAAATTTTTAATTTTATAACATTATTATTCATCTTACACATTTTCTATAACATGGTATAAGAACAAAATAAATTTTTCGGGTAAAATAAGTATTTTTCAAAAAATGAAGTTTTTCCGCCTTTTGATGGTGAACCCACACTAAATATAGTTTTTGACATGTTTATAATTTCAATATTACAATATGAAATTATTATTTGTAATCAGGATATAAAATTTTACCTTGGATAAATTTCTCATATTATTCTGATAACTTTAATATTTTAATTGTAAAATCATGCTATATTATAATTAAAAACAACTTTTTTCATCGTAATAACTTATGTGGTTAAATTATAATATTGAATGGTTTTAAATTATAAATAGAATATATTTTTACCATTTAATATAATGTATGTCATTATCATTGAATTTACATTGAATTCATAGGTTAAATAAATTCAATCTTTTGCAATGTTTTAAACAAAAACCTATTTTCTTTCGACAACGAGATTAATTTTAATTTAATTTCTGATACATATGTGTATTGAATTTGGAAAAATGGATTCTATATTTGGAATCAGTGTTTCCAAGTTATATTAATTGACTACTTTTTATTTTTGGGGTTTATGAATAGTAACAATGGTAAATTTTATTTACCATAATAAAAGGTAAATTGGGTAATTAAGGGAAAATATAATATTTTCAAACTATCCTAATACTTGTCTTAATACAATTGGATAATTATATTTCGTCCTAAGTAATATTTGTGATGAAATAGAATCCATTAGAACCCACTTGGATGTGATTAAGACCTTTAGTTTATTTTATTTAAAGGAAAGTGAAATATGTCTCACTCAACTTTAATCATTAAAGTATTCTTAATAAAAGTTTATACATAATATAAATTCAATTATAAATACTCATTTGAAATATAAAATGTTTTTCTTTGTCATGGTAATTTATTTGTAATTTTTAAGAGTTATTTAATTACCTTATTATCTTATACATTAATGATGCAGAAATTATTTATTTAGTGAAAAATCAATAATATAATTTTTATTAAAATAGTAATACATATCAAAAGGCCCCAAAATCTGAAAAAAAAAACTTTTTATTAGTGTATATATAAAACATAATCATCCAATTTCTGAATTTTGGACCATTAGGATCATTATTAAGGCGATTATGACACTTATATTATTTTATTTTAAATGATGCCAAAGTTGTCACCATCATAATTTAATAAATATATCATTTTAAATATTGTGATTTTAAGATGATAAATTTGAGTAAAAGTATTATTGTGATAGTTAATAGATTTGCCTTCATAATAGGATTTTATTTTTAATTTTTATGCAATAAATAATATTAAATAATTATAAATAATGTTGTAGTAATTATTTTATTAAGAGATAAACCAAATAAATGATTTTAAAAATAATAAAATAAATATTACATGAATTATTTACTGTGATACACTAATTTTCTAGATACATATGACCTTTCTTGAATCTATTAAAGTTTTTAGTTCGAACATATCTGTTGAGTCAATAAGGTTTTCCTTATAACTTTTCCATTCCTTCTTGTTTTGAAAATCACAAACACCTTATCTTTAAGAAAATTTTTTTTATAAGGAAAATTGTTTTCTTAAGTAAATTTGCTTTCTTAAGAAAAATCGCTTTTATAAGGAAATTTTCTTTCTTAAGGAAAATCGCTTTTATAAGAAAAATTATCCTTATCATATTTTTTATCCATATTTTTCTTAAGTATAAAATTCGGATTCATTTTCTCGGAATCATTGAAACTTTGATATAAAGCATTCTGTTTTAGGGTTCGGATTCTGGACAAGAACTATAAGGAAGTTTCATTCCGAATTCCGGATAAGAATTCTGACTAAGTTCTATTCCAGATTCAGGATACGAATTCTGAAGAAGAATTCTCATTACGAATTCTAATCAAGAATTCCCATTACGAATTCTAATGAAGAATTCCCATTACGAAATCTAATGAAGAATTCCCATTACGAATTCTGATGAAGAATTCTCATTACGAATTCTAATGAAGAAATCCCATTCCGAATTCTCATTACGAATTCCAATTAAGAATTCTCATTACGAATTTTGATGATGAATTCTCATTACGAATTCTGATGATGAATTCTCATTACGAATTCTGATGACAAATTCTCATTACGAATTCTGATGATGAATTCTCATTACAATTTCTGATGAAGAATTCCTATTCCGAAGTCTCATTCCGAATTCACCTATTAAACAGAATCTGATTATCCTTGTTTTATACACTCTGAATTTATTCACTCCGAACCTTTACTCTAAAGTTTCATTCCGAACCTTTTTGTTAGAGTTTAAAACGATGTCGTACTTTCTGTTACACTTATTTTGTTATAAAACGATGTCGTCCATTTTGTTATAAACTAACCGTTGTCTAAGTGACACGTGTACAGGTCCCTCTGATCTTTAAGGAAAATATGACTGTTGGAGAAGGAGCCGACCTTACCTATAAATAGGAGCTCATTTGAAAGAGCTCGTAGCTGTTGGCAACGGATGGATGAACAATTTGGATTTTGTGCATACATGCTGTTGAAGTGATTTCTAGAGAGAGAGACTCTTATTAACTCTCAAAGCTTCGTGCGACTCCGAATGTTGGTGATTACATTCGAGGGCTTCCGGGGATAGGAAGACAGAGGTGCCGACTACCTTAAAGTTCAAGGGCTTCCTTGCTGAGGAGGATAGAGGTTGCCAACTACCTTGAAGTTGAGGGCTTGCGGGGATAGCAAGACAGAGACACCGATCTTCGTATCGAGGGCTTACCCTGGTTTGGGTAAGACAGACTTTCTTGAAAGTATAAATCAAGGGACCTTTATCCAAGGTTGTTGGATACCCTTCTCTTTGGGTTAAAAGACTTATATCTTGTTACTAGTAGTTTAACTACTTGTTTTTATTCCGCTGCAATTTGTATCTTAAGGAAAGTATAACTTTATTATACTTCCTTACTTACTCAGATTCATTTAGATTCTATACGCTTTAAGGTAGAATCTCATATTTTAACTTTTGTTAAGTTTCAATTTCCGGAACCATATTTCCGGAACCTACTTTTGGAATCTCTTTCCAAGTTTAGTTCGATGTTAGAGGTGTTGTGAATTTACTTAGTTTGACTTTGTTAAACTTAGCCTTTTCCTTTTCTTAAGGAAGCTTTAGTTATTCATAACTAACTTTAAAGGTTCCAAAGGAATTTTCAAAGTACACAATTCACCCCCCTCTTGTATATTGAGCATCTCATATTATATTTTGATCCTACAATTGGTATCAGAGGTTGGAAACCTCTTACTCTATACCAATCTTACATTTGGTATCAGAGCCGGTTACTGAAATACTTGTACTCACATACAAGTTTTTCTTGCTCACTTTTCCATTCTGAACATTGTCATTCTGAATTTTCTCATTCCGGACTTTATCCATTCCGAACATTGTGATTACGATTCTTTGCTACTAACATGTTTGTGTGCAAATTTATTTCTAGTATGGCAGGAATTAATGTTGGATCTATTGACAATCTGAATACTACAAGACCACCTATATTTGATGGTAATGACTATGAGTACTGGAGAGATCGTATGAAGACTTTTGTTATCAATACTGGAGTAGATAATTTTGTCATGCTTACTGGTGATTATAAAATTCCTGACAAGGAAGTCAGAACCTTTACTAACCAGGAAAAGCAAGAATATCAACTCAACTATAAGGTACGCAACACTTACTATGTTCAATGACTAGAAATATATATAGCCAAATTTCTTCTTTTGAAGAAGCTAACTGTATATGGAAGAAGTTAGAGGTTACACACTTTGGGACTTCTAATGTGATTGAGACTAGAAGAGCTATGCTTAGAGCTGAATATCATGGCTTCAATTTTCCTTATGGAGAACCTATCTGTAAAGTTCAACAAAGATTTATGACTATTGTCAACAGTCTACAGTCTATGGGAGAGAAAGGTTTAGATGATGAAGCTCTTGTGGACAAGATAATTGACATTATGCCCAATGAGTGGGAATCCAAGAGAACAGCTATAGATGAGAACAGGAAGGTTACTCAAATTACTCTAGATGAATTATTTGGAACTCTTCTACAACATGAAACCAGAATGAAGAGAGATACTGACAACATCAAGAAGAAGAATGGAAATGGTACTGTTGCTTTTACTACAACTTCTAATCAGATGAAAGCTAAGACTCCTGAGAGAGTAAGCAGATCCAAGTCTAAGAAAGTCATTTTCCAATCCGAATCTAGTGAGAGTGAAGTCTCAAAAAATGAATTAGACAATCTTGCTCGAAGGATGAACAAGATAGCTGGACAGAGAAACTTTCAATCCAAGTATAAGAAAAAGGACAGGAAAGATAAGAAAGATGGAGAAGTTACTTGTTATGAATGCAAAAGAGCTGGACATATTAGACCAGATTTCCCTATGCTCAAAAAGAAAGAAAGAAAGGAAAGACATTCAGACAGGAACAGAAAGAAGTATTACAAAGCTAAAGCTAAGAAAGTTCTGAAAGCTAATGACACCTGGAGTGCCAGTGGTGGTGACTCTTCAGATGAATCTTCTGATTATGAATCTTCAGGATAGAAGAATCTTGGTCTTATAGCCAGATTACCTATTGATAATCATTGTCTTATGGCTAAGGTACGAAATGATGAATCATTGACCAATGTTTCTTTAAATTCTAATGATAGTAAGTATTATAACTCTTCTGATGAAAAATCATCTTCTGATGAGGAAAATACTTTACCTACTTATGAAGAAGTCTCTAGGTTTGCTGAACTTCTTGAGATTGAGAATTCCAAACTCAACAAGAAACTTGATAAGGCAAATTCTAGGAATTCTATTCTTACTAAAGAGATATCAGATCTTTCTAAAGATCTTGATAAGAAAAATGATGATTTTGAAAGTATTTCAAAAAATCTTGAGGAAGTAAGTTCTGAGAAGAATAAACTTTCTAAAGAGTTAGAAAAAGTAATTGCTAATAAAAATGTTTTCGAGCCTAACTCTAGTTCAAAAACTAATGATTTTGAGAATAAAAACTTGGTTGTAAAACTCAAGTCCGAAATTTTTTCCTTAAAGAAGCGTTTATCAAACTTTACCCATGGTAAGGAAAATTTTGATAAGATGTATTCCCAAATACGACCTTTAAGAAATAAATCCGGATTTGGTTATACCCATGCAAAACCTGTTTTCAGTAACAATTATTTTGTTCCTAAATGTTCCCCATTTTGTACTAAGTGTCAATGTGGTGGTCACTGGGCAAAGAATTGTTCCTTAAATGAAACCCAATCATTAGGTTTTCATAAAGCTTACTTTTCCAAAAAGATGTGGATACCTAAAATTTTATTGTATGGAAATCTCGGATCCAAACAAGTTTGGATTCCGAAAATCTAACTTTGTTCTTGATTTCAAGAAAATAAAGAAAGTACCAACAACAATATATGGTACATGTATAGTGGATGTTCCCGGCACATGACTGGTAACAAAAGCTTTTTTGAAAAGATTATCAAAACGAAAGGAGGAAAGGTAACTTTCGGAGACAATTCTAAGGGAGAAATTGTTGGTATTGGTAATATTGTTCTTTTAGGTAAAACCTTAATTTCAAATGTTCTTTTTGTTAAAGGTCTTAAGCACAACCTCATTAGCATAAGTCAGTTATGTGATGAAGGTTACCTTGTGAATTTTAGGAATGATAAATGCTTAGTTCACAATTCCAAGGAAGAATTTATTCTCTCAGCCAACAGGCAAGAGAATGTTTACACCTTAAACTTAGAAGACTTAAGAAGCCAAGATCTACCTTGCCTAAGTGCAATGGAAGATCACTCTTGGTTATGGAATAGAAGATTAGGACACTGTAATCTTAGGAACCTATGTAAACTCTCTAAGAAGAAACTAGTTAAGGATCTACCGGAGCATAGATTTGATTCTTCTAAAGTTTGTGATCCTTGCCAATATGGCAAGCAACATAAATCTAGTTTTAAGTCAATCGGTGAAATCTCAACAACCGATGCATTACAGTTAGTGCACATGGATCTTTTTGGTCCAACACACACTGGAAGTATTGGAGGCAAATACTATGTGTTTGTTCTAGTTGATGATTACACTAGATTTACTTGGGTCTATTTTCTAGCAAAGAAATATGAAGCTTTTTCTTATTTCAAAAGTTTTAGAGCTCAAGTTAAAAATGAGAAAAACCTTCCATTGAAAACTATTCATAGTGATCATGGAGGAGAATTTCAAAATTCTGATTTTGAAACTTTTTGTAGTAAGAAAGGTATTACTCACAATTTTTCAGCACCTAGAACTCCTCAACAGAATGGTGTAGTTGAAAGAAGAAATAGAATTCTTCAAGAGATAACTAGAACCATGTTGAGTGAATATTCTATTGCTAGAAATTTCTGGGCTGAAGCTGTAAGTACTGCTTGTTATACTATAAATCAAGTTTTGATTAGACCTTTTCTTAATAAAACTCCTTATGAGTTATGGAATGGTAGAAAACCAAGACTTTCCTACTTCAAGGTTTTTGGTTGCAAAGTATTCATCTTGAATACTAAAGATAACTTACATAAATTTGCACCAAAATTAGATGAAGGAATTTTCTTAGGTTATTCCACAACCTCTAAGGCTTATAGAGTTTTTAATAAAAATACTTGTACTGTTGAGGAAACAGTGCATGTGAAATTTGATGAATCAGACCCTTTTGTTTTTAAACCATCTCAACTTACATCTTCGGATGTGTTTTCAAAAACTGATTACCAACCTTTGATAGAAGAACCTTATGATATGGAAATTGTTCTAGAAGATACTTCTGAGACATTTACCCCAGAAGACTTTCTACCCTATGTTGATGAACAGGTTTTACAAAACCCAAATCAGGTGTTTCTTAAGAATCATCCCAGTGACAGTATCATTGGTGATGTAAATCAACCTTTAAGGACTAGAAGTTCCTTAAGAAATGAAGTAGAACATCTAGCATTTCTTTCCCAATTAGAACCTAAAAGCACAGATGAAGCTTTAGGTGATGATGATTGGATCAAAGCAATGCAAGATGAACTAAATGAATTCGAAAGGAATAAAGTCTGGACCTTGGTTGAAAGACCTAAGGAAACTTCTGTTATTGGTGTAAAATGGGTTTTCAGAAATAAATGTGATGAAAATGGAGTCATTGTTAGAAATAAAGCTAGACTTGTTGCTAAAGGCTATAATCAGCAAGAAGGAATAGACTATGAAGAAACTTATGCTCCAGTAGCTAGACTTGAATCTATCTGTATTCTACTTGCTTTTGCAGCATTCTTTAATTTCAAACTTTTCCAAATGGATGTGAAATGTGCTTTTCTTAATGGTTATGTTCAAGAGGAAGTTTTTGTTGAACAACCTCCAGGCTTTGAAGATACAAAACATCCAGATCATGTTTTTAGACTTACCAAAGCTTTGTATGGCCTTAAACAAGCCCCACGAGCATGGTATGATAGACTTACTGGATTTTTTCTTCAAAATAACTATGTTAAGGGAAATGCAGATCCAACCCTTTTTATAAAAAAAGATAAGAAAAATGTTTTGATTGTTCAAATTTATGTTGATGACATTATATTTGGTTAAACTCAGCAATCTTTGACTGACTCTTTTGCTAGTCTAATGAAATCTGAGTTTGAAATGAGTATGATGGGTGAGTTAACATTTTTCCTTGGTTTTCAAATTTCTCAAAAACCAGAAGGAACCTACATATCTCAACATAAGTATATCAAAGACCTTCTTAAAAAGTATGGTTATGACAACACTAAGAGTATAAGTACTCCCATTGGTACCTCAAATTCTTTAGATCTTGATGAAGCTGGGAAACCAGTAGATCAAACATCTTTTAGAGGTATGATTGGAAGTCTACTTTACTTAACAGCTAGTCGACCAGACTTAATGTTTTCAGTATGCTTATGTGCAAGATATCAATCCAATCCTAAGGAATCTCACTTAAAGGCAGTAAAAAGAATTTTTCGCTACCTTAAGGGAACCATGGATCTAGGATTATTTTATACTTCTGGAAATGATTTTGTTCTAAAAAGATTTTCTGATGCTGACTTTGGTGGATGTAGAATGGATAGAAAAAGTGCATCCGGAACTTGTCATTTCTTAGGAGATTCATCAGTTTCTTGGTCCTGCAAGAAGCAACATTCTGTTGCACTCTCCACTGTTGAAGCTGAATATCTAGCAGCTGGAAGTTGTTGTGCACAAGTGTTGTGGATGCAACACACACTCACAGACTATGGCCTGAGTTTTACTAAAACTCAAATTTTGTGTGATAACTCAAGTGCCATTGCCCTAAGTAAAAACCTTGCACATCACTCTCGTGCAAAACACATAGATATTAGGCATCACTTTCTTAGGGATCACACACTTAAAGGATATATTATTCTTCAGTTTATCGGAACGCAAGATCAACTTGCTGATATTTTCACAAAATCACTGCCTTCTGATAGATTTGAATATATCAAACAGAAGTTAGGAATGATAACCGTAAGGTAATATTCCTTAATTAACTTTCTGTTGAAAAATTATCCTTACAGTAATAAACTCCTTTTTATAGGGGGGAGTACATTTGATTGTTTGATTAACAAAGTTTTTCAAAATTTGTTTTCAAACTTTTCGGAACGAAGATTTCCGGAATGGAACTTCCGGAACTACAATTTTTTATATTGGATATTTTTGAACAGAACACTTCTGGAATGGAAGTATTCATGTTGAAAATTTCCGGAATGACAGTTTCGTACTGGAAGTTTCATAAAGGAATTTTCATACCAATTTCTTCAAAATGTATTTTTCGTACTAAATTCTTCGTACTGATTTTCTTCTTAAGATTGTTTTTCGTATTAGGTTTTTCGTATTCAATTTTTTGTAGTCATATTTATATTACCCATTACGAATAACTTTCCTAAGCTAATCCGAAAGTTATGATTTCCTTACTAAAGTTTTCGTAATCATATTTTACTTGCTGGCAGTTTCTTTTATTTTGTTTTCGGATTTTAGATTTCTTAATTCTTTGTTTTAATAAAACCTCAAAAAGATCGGATTCGAATTTTCAACCGTCAGATCTGATCGCAGCTCATTCCAACTGTTAGATCAACTATGGAATGTGAACCGTCATCTCGTTGCCTATATAAAGGGGACCATAGTTTCTCGTCCCACATCAGTTTCAAGCTCTTGCGTCCTGAAGCTCTGACTCTCCGATTTAAGGTCGTTCCGAACCACAGTTTTCTCCGCTCCGAACTTCAGTCTTCTCCGTTCCGAATTTCTCAGAGTATTTCAGATCCGAATGTCTGCAGAGTTAGCTTCTCAAGAAATGTCTTCAACCAAGCCTATTTCTCAGTGGTTAGTATACAGGGAAAGGTTACTCCATCCCGATTTCTTCAACAATTATGATTCCCTTATCTCAAATAACATCAAGTTAAATGGCTGGGAGGATGTTGCGGTATCTAAATCCGGGAATCAAGATGAAGTCTATTCTGATTTGCTTGTTGAGTTTTATGAGTCAGTTGCTTTCTTCGAGGAAGATAATAGAGAGAAGTTTTCTTTCAAATCATATGGCAAGACATATAAGCTTTCTTACACCAAGGCTGCAAGCTTGGTAGGATTATCTTATGAAGGTGAAGCTGAGTTTGTTTCTCACGTATTGCCAGACTCCAAGGGTAGCTTCAACAAAGAGAAAGCCTTGGAAACTCTCAGACTTGCTGATGACAAGGCTCCGAAAATTGCAAGTCTTTCTACTAATTTTCGGATTCTGGAATTATGGGTGCAAGGAATTATCGTACCGAGAAAAGGTGATAAGGACAGCTTGAAGAAAATTGAGATCTATATCTTAGATTTTCTAATAAATCTAAGGAAGTTTAACTTCATGAGGCACATCCTTATAACCATTGAGAACCTTAAGAAAGGAAATCTCAGAGCTCAGATCGTTATGTACCCAGCAATATTATCAAAGCTCGTAGTTCGGTGCCTAGAATCTTTCAAGGTAGCTTGCATATCTAAACCAAAGGTGTGTAAAATCTTGTTGGTGAGTGATGACACTCTTAAGAGGATGAATGTGGCCTTCAACAAGGAGATTGGAGAGTTCGTTGACCTGCCTAATCAAGGAGAAACGGTTCCGAAGGTTGCTGAACCGGAATCATCCAAACCAGTGAAGAAAAGGAAGTTGAAGGAAGTTTCATCTGTTGCCGAAGATCCTAAGTCTAAGGAAGCTCACTCCGCACCTCCCAAACCAAAGAAGAAGAAGACCTATCCTGATGAGGTCGTTGCAAAGTGGAGAGATGATAAAGAGAAGAGGAAAGAAGGGGATCCGCAGTTCGGATTGGACCCTGCGGAGGCTAAGGCTCTGAAAGAGAAGACTGCTGATGAGCTTGAAAGGCAAGCAAAGCAAAAGAAGCTCAATAAGAAGATGTCTGAGACTGAGGTATCTCAGGCCTTGTTAAATTTCAATGAAATGGTTTCAGCAACAATCCCAGTTCCGAGATCTTTATCTATGGAATCTCTACCTGAGACTCCAGGAAGAAATCTTGTTGCTCTGGAAGAGGCTGTTGCTACGAATACTGAGGAAATAGAGCAAGTAGAACAAGTTGAAGAAGCTGCTGAAGGAAGTGGTGAGATAGGAGATGTGCTAAAGCAAGTAGATGAGTACAAGGGAACTCCTTCTGAACACTTATCACTCCGCACTTCAGAAGCTCAATCTTCAAAGCTAGTTACTCCTGAATTGGAAGAAGAGAAAGGGGAAAAAGAAGTTGCCTATCACGGAGAAGAAGAAAAACTTTTACATGATATTGCTCAGATGGGAAATGTAGAGGATACTGTTCAGGAAGTTGCTGATGAGGAAGATAATATTGTTCAAGTCTCTGATAGTGAGAAGAGATCTCCGGAACAGGTTTCAATTCCGGAAAAAGATAAGGGAAAGAAAATTCTTACCGAGACTCCGAGCTCAGAAATAAGAAAGAGGAAGGAAACTGGCAGTTCTTCAAAAAGAAAGTTTTAGCTTATTGAGGAAGAAAATTCTCCTAGCAAACTTTCAGATTCTGAGTCATCTTTGTTGGGGCATGACTTTGTTGTTCAGTCTTTGAAGAAGTTGGTGGGAACCATTCCTACCTTCTCAAGTATCGACTCTAGATGCCAGATGCTCCAACATGCGTTGAATCTGAAAACAGACATTGTATCCATGGTTATGGATAAATGTGTTGAGATTGAAGCCCAGTTCAAAAACTTCTTTATTGGTTATGAATCCCATAAAAGATCTTGCAAGAGGATGACAAGCTGGTCTAAGAAGACTGTGGAAGAGATGAGGCTTTTCGATGAGTTTCAAGAAAATGTTAAGGATGCCTTTGAAACCGAGGACAAGAAGTTTAATGAGCTGACTGCATCCTTTGAAGAAAAATTGACAGAGGAAAAGAACTTTCGGATTCAGGAAGTGAGAGATCTGAATGGGAAGCTCAATTTTGTTTCTCAAAATTGGAAATTTGAAAGAGATCATCGGATAGATTTTGAAGAAAGAATGAAGGCTCAGGAAGAGAAAATGAAAGCTCAGGAAGAAAAGTTGAAGGCTCAGGAAGAAATAATTGAAGCCCAATCTGTAAGAATAGTCACCTTAGAGAAGCAAGCAGAAGAAGATCATAAAGACTTAAAGAAGATCAAGACGATTCTTAAGGGGCTCATGTCGAAGGAGAAAGATCTGAAATGACCAATCCGATCTTTTTGTTGTATTTTTTTTCCTTTGTTGTCGAGATTCCAATTTTAAAGAAAGTCGTACTTGTTGTTTCTATTGTTGTCATTACTAATTTTTCAGGTACTTTGTTTTTTTTCCATTCCCTCCAATTCTTTTTGAAAATCACAAATGGGGAGAAGGAAAAGATCCTTAAGAAAAAGAGGAACTCTAATAAGAGTTTATCAAAGGGGGAGAAAGAAAAAATACCCAAGGAAAAAGAACTCTAATAAGAGTTTGTTTAAGGGGGAGTTTTTTTTAAAGAAGACCTTCTTATGAAATATCACTCCGGAAATATGAATACGATCCTTAGAGTTTCAACGCCTAAGGGGGAGTTAGTCGTATTCATCTATATCCTTAAAACAAGGGAGATAAGCATTAATATGTTTCTTTCTTCTTATAATATCTTTTTCGTTAGGATGTTTGTGCTTTCCAAAAAGGGGGAGATTGTTGAGTCAATAAGGTTTTCCTTATGACTTTTCCATTCCTTCTTGTTTTGAAAATCACAAACACCTTATCTTTAAGAAAATTGCTTTTATAAGGAAAATTGTTTTCTTAAGTAAAATTTCTTTCTTAAGAAAAATCGCTTTTATAAGGAAATTTGCTTTCTTAAGGAAAATCGCTTTTATAATAAAAATTATCCTTATCATATTTTTTATCCATATTTTTCTTAAGTATAAAATTCGGATTCATTTTCTCGGAATCTTTGAAACTTTGATATAAAGCATTCTGTTTTAGGGTTCGGATTCTGGACAAGAACTATAAGGAAGTTTCATTCCGAATTCCGGATATGAATTCTGACTAAGTTCTATACCAGATTCAGGATACAAATTCTGAAGAAGAATTCTCATTACGAATTCTAATAAAGAATTCCCATTACGAATTCTAATGAAGAATTCCCATTACGAACTCTAATGATGAATTCCCATTACGAATTCTGATGAAGAATTCTCATTACGAATTCTAATGAAGAAATCCCATTCCGAATTCTCATTACGAATTCCAATGAAGAATTCTCATTACGAATTTTGATGATGAATTCTCATTACGAATTCTGATGATGAATTCTCATTACGAATTCTGATGAAAAATTCTCATTACGAATTCTGATGATGAATTCTCATTACGATTTCTGATGACGAATTCCTATTCCGAAGTCTCATTCCGAATTCACCTATTAAACAGAATCTTATTATCTTTATTTTATACACTCTGAATTTATTCACTCCGAACCTTTACTCCGAAGTTTCATTCCGAACCTTTTTGTTAGAGTTTAAAACGATGTCGTACTTTCTGTTACACTTATTTTGTTATAAAACGATGTCGTCCATTTTGTTATAAACTAACCGTTGTCTAAGTGACACATGTACAGGTCCCTCCGATCTTTAAGGAAAATATGACCGTTGGAGAAGGAGCCGACCTTACCTATAAATAGGAGCTCATTTGAAAGATCTCGTAGCTGTTGGCAACGGATGGATGAACAATTTGGATTTTGTGCATACATGTTGTTGAAGTGATTTCTAGAGAGAGAGACTCTTATTAACTCTCAAAGCTTCGTGCGACTCCAAATGTTGGTGATTACATTCGAGGGCTTCT
Organism: Viscum album; assembly: GCA_963277665.1. Taxonomy (NCBI): domain Eukaryota; kingdom Viridiplantae; phylum Streptophyta; class Magnoliopsida; order Santalales; family Viscaceae; genus Viscum; species Viscum album. The sequence continues at coordinate 1,729,204,054 of OY728140.1, forward strand.
GGGGATAGGAAGACAGAGGTGCCGACTACCTTAAAGTTCGAGGGCTTCTTTGCTGAGGAGGACAGAGGTTGCCAACTACCTTGAAGTTGAGGGCTTGCGGGGATAGCAAGACAGAGACACTGATCTTCGTATCGAGGGCTTACCCTGGTTTGGGTAAGACAGACTTGCTTGAAAGTATAAATCAAGGGACCTTTATCCAAGGTTGTTGGATACCCTTCTCTTTGGGTTAAAAGACTTATATCTTGTTACTAGTAGTTTAACTACTTGTTTTTATTCCGCTGCAATTTGTATCTTAAGGAAATTATAACTTTCTTATACTTCCATACTTACTCTGATTCATTTAGATTCTATAAGTTTTAAGGTAGAATCTCATATTGTAACTTTTGTTAAGTTTCAACTTCCGGAACCATATTTCTGGAACCTACTTTTGGAATCTCTTTCCAAGTTTAGTTCGGTGTTAGAGGTGTTGTGAATTTACTTAGTTTAACTTTGTTAAACTTAGCCTTTTCCTTTTCTTAAGGAAACTTTAGTTATTCATAACTAACTTTAAAGGTTCCAAAGGAATTTTTAAAGTACACAATTCACCCCCCCCCCCCTCTTGTATATTGAGCATCTCATATTATATTTCGATCCTACAATATCTTCGATATATATTTTATTTAAATTCAAATAAACGAATAGTGTAAAAATTGACACTATAGTTATTTTATAAAAATAACATATTATGAAATGGTTTAAAAATCAAAAAAATATTTAAAAATTGTAAATTTAAATTTATATGGTCTAAAATGTTATAAAGTATCCAATTATGGACAATTAACAAAAAAATATGTAATTATTTGTTATAATTTAAAATTTAGAATGTTATTACCACAAATAAAATTAAATTGGTTAAATAAGGATAAATCAAGTTGATAATGTTTAAAATAAATTCCTAACATGTCTAAATTTTATTGGTTGATGATATTACAACCCTATCTCATCTAATTGTCAAATATGAGTCATTTGGGAAGTTTTTAAGTGGGGATGAGATTATTATAAACTAATATTACTTATATTTCCAAAGGTGCCCCTCTCCTCCCTTATAAAAGGGAAACTCTTCCCTCTCCACCTCACACCAATGTGAGCCTTCAAGCTCGGCCAAACCCTGCCCATTTAACTTCCCCACTTCCCTATAAACATCCTAGAGAACCTAGTCTTCTTCAAAGACCAATTTTAGTGCCCTAAGAGGATGTCTCAAAGAGGCGCTTCAAAGAAGAGGTAATGTCCGTTACCGATTCTTTCAACTTTATTTCCTCTTCCAATTATTCTACATAGGTTGTTTCATTATGAAGTAATAAAATCAGTATCACTAATATAATTATATGTTATTATAATTATGAAAAAAACCCTATTTCACCATCTATACATCCTTCGGAAAACGAAATCAATGCGTGTGCGTACGTACGGAATACCGTCTCCACGCCATGGTGTAATCTATTTTCCCCCACCACCTTACTTGGATGGGTATAATGGTGAAAGTAATGAATATATATGATTATTGTAACGATATATTGATTCTGTAATATTATACATACACTTTAATACAATTCCACGATCATGGGAATGATATCATCGCTCGTGCGTACGTACAGACTACCATCTCCACGACGCGATGAGATTCACTCTCCATGTTAACCATTCAAGAATGATTATAAATAATATATAATAAGTAATAAGGAAATATATGACACAATAATTCTACTGTATTTATTTATATATATATTTATTTCATCTACTTAATTCCATTCAATTCAATAAGGAAACGAAAACAGTGTTCATGCGTACGTACGGCCTACCATCTCCATGAACTGTGTATTTCTTTCCATTTATCTATATATTATATATATGTATATTATGAATATATATTATAAATAAATCATATTTTATATTCTTTAATAAAGTAATCATGATCTATGTAATCATATCAATAATTACAAGTCATAACACAGATGACAAATGAAACGATTTTACCCAAAATGCTCTTTAACATGGAATTTACAAAATAATGGGTAATATAAAGACATAAGTGAAACATATATGATATCATAACAATGAATATTATTCTTTAATAAGTCAATGACAAAATTTAAATCATTATATAGAAGGTTCGGATACGTACGAAGCATATTAGACCTAAGGTAAGGGAAAATCTCACAATCTCATTTTTATCTGAGATTGTATATACGTTGGTATTTACTGGGGAGTATTTTATCATCCACATCCTTGTTTATTCAATATGTAATATTATCCTCCTAAAATTTTTTAAATCCAATTTTACCCTTTAGTCATTTTTTATTAAAAGACATGAAAGGAATCTTTTGTCGTTTTTCGTACGAGGTACTTTTTGACTTTTCCGGCCAATGTACGAGAAGAATGTTATTTTTAACTTATACGGCATGAAATGATTTTTGTGGTTTTATAAAGACTTATTTTTATGAAGCTTCATCAAAACTATTTCATGACTAATTTCAACAAAATCCTTTTATTTTAAAATTTCATGACATTTTGTGAAAAGAAAATGATTTTGAAGAAGATATGATATTTTCCTCAAGAATTCATTTCAAGTGTCTTATAAAAACCATTTTCCATCTAAGAAGACATTATTTCATATGTTTATGTTTCAAATATAATGTCTTAATGATTTACATGGTTTCACTTTTCTTATTATGAAATGATATCCATTTATTTTATATGGATTATGTGATGAATGGATGATGTTTATGAAACCCATTTTATTCGTTGGGTTATTATGAATGATGTATGTTTATTTTGTGTAACAAGTAAGAATGATTTCATTATGAGATGGTTGGGACCTATATCTCCCTACAATGAATTGGGTAATGATTTATATCTCATGAGATAGACATGGATGGAATGGTAAGTTAATCTGATTCAGTGTTATAGGACTGAAACGAGGAGTGAACTCGATTCAGAAAGGGACTCTGTCCACTAAGATGGTCAGGGCAGAAATGCCTTGTCTACTATGGAAGTCATTACATGTGCTTAGTGGATGACACAATTACATGTTTTATTCCCATGCTATATTATCATGATTGATGATCCATTATGATGTATTCCTTACATACATCCATGTTTTATGTCATTGCTCATGATTTTGATGTTTAAACATTCTGTTCATGTTTTTAAGTTCAAATTTATAAGGTATGTTTTATTTTATCCATGCATACCCTTACTGAGAATTTGAGCTCTTCCTTTTTATGTTTTCTTTTCCCCTATGATTAAAATAAATGTTTTAGGTATGGAAACAAAAAGTGGAAGATGATTATGGGAGTTGTTGAAGATCTTCCACCACGATTAGAAGATTACGTTCCGAGATTCCAAAGACACTAAACTATTATTGTCCTTGTGTGTTTGTTTTTGATATGTATTAGGTATTTCGCAAAAGTAATGTAATTTCCATGTATGTAAAGCTTCGGGTCTCTACAGTTGGTATCAGAGGAAAGGTTTAGTTAACCTATGGAAACTAGGATACGAAAACGTTAGTGAGATCTCTAGAGATATTTCTATGGTATGTCTAGGGATGTTCCTAAGGATAAGTATATGTATAGGATATAGTCCTAGAACTACGGTAACAATCTTAGAATTTAACCTAATATGTTAGATATTGAGGGTACTCCCCCTTTACTATGTTGTTTTCTCTAGAATGATTTTTTCCTCTCACACTATTCTTTTTGGGTTTTAGAAAATGGCTGGAAATTGGAAGATTCACGATAATGGAGGATATGCCGGACAATGGAATGATATTATTCATAAGAAACCAAATGAAATGTGATTTTGAAGTCAAAACATCGTTATTATTCCTAATCATAAATCTCATAATATGATCAATAATCTCAACTTTGGTAAGTTTCTTGACTGAGATAATAAGAGAAGTATATAGTTTAATGATGGTCATAGGGGAAAGAAAGTTCAATTTCCCTCATGTAAATCATGGTGGAAGAGGCATTGGGGAGATTGTTTCAAAGGAACTGTAAGATGCTTTGGGTGTGGAAAAGAAGTACATGAAGCCGGTAAGTGCAAATGAAAAGGTTCAGTTAACACCATGAACAAGGATATTGGAATTTCTACGACATCAATAATGATTAGATGTTTTAAAATGTGGAATGTATGGGAATTATGCAAACCAATGCCCTAAGTGAAAATCTCATGAAGAGAATCAACATGGTCATATGAGTAGTGATTATGTGGATGATGATGAAGAGACTACAAATGAAATATGAGATGAAAGAAATGATAAAGCTCAGTCAGTGGTTTAAGAAGTTAGTGGAATAATTGTATGTTTATAAATAATAAAGTATGGTACTATTGAATAAATAATCATATAAGGATTGTTACACTATTGTTTTTCATAAATTATTTGAATGTATATGATGAATGGTACCAGAAACCATGGAAGGTTATTAAGATATTTTTGGAAAGTAGAATGTATGCACATAATGAAGGGATAAGTAGATAATGAGATGTTTGATTGTATTCATGAGCTCATGACTGATATAAGGACTAAGTGATATTATGGTTTGATTATATAGATTTTTTTTCGGATTCTGGTATGTGGAAAGAGTTACCTTTTGATAGTATTCATGTTTTCACTAAGGTTCTATGGTAATTTATGTTTCAAGAGAATATATGACTAAGGTATTCATGTGTTTGGAATGAAACCAACAAGATATATCTTACGATATATGTGAGATAAATGCTTGTATTTACATTATTGGTAGATAACCATTCTAGTAATTGTTTTGTTTATAATATGAGCATGGACCGAAGTATTTTAGATAATCCTAAAGATTGGAATGGATTATGTTGGACATAAGTTAGTATTATTTAAGGATATAACTTTTTTAGATATTATTGATGGGATTTTATAGTAAAGTCGTTTTAGAAAAGGAAAACCTGCAGGATGAGCGACATCCCATCGCGTCGGACAAGGGTGTGGGAATCAAACCCACAACCGAAGTGTGAATGGCCTTTATCGCCTACCACTGACCTACATGATGTCCCTGGTTAGTAGAAACTAGTTTTATTTTATTAAGTGGTATGATATATGAAGTATAAGTTCATTTTTGGAATCGTATATGATTAACCTCACCATAGATGGACATAAGTATATTTAACTTTTTATAACCTTTTGTTTGAAATAGATGGAATGACCCACCATTATATCACATGACCTGTTAGCAATTCACGAATAACAAATTCAACTTCATTTCTTTAATAGATGAAGTGGAAATTTTTCAAAGCACGAACAACAGTGAGATTGTACCAAAATCAAGAAAGTATTTCTTCTAATTCAAAATTTTTAACTTTAGGTAAATGATATTTAAAACCACAAATGTTGTCCTAGTGCTCTTATATCCTATGAATCAGATGGTACCTTGATCATCACAAATTTATGGCTTTGTGATTTTTGGATTTTTCATAGCCATGTCCTCTACCACTCTCCATCAGAACATGATAGTTAGAATTTTCTTCCATATCCATATTTTCACCTATGTTCACCTATGTGGAAACCCAGTGATTAGTTAATTTGGGTAACCGTTTCATTTCATACTTTAGTTTTTAAAGTTATGTTTTGGTATTTCATTTTACCATATGTGTTGCTATTAAAGAAACTTTCGAGTAGAAAACCTTGTATAACCCCGACGAATTTCGAGGGAGAAATTCCTTTTAACGGGGGTAGAATATAACAACCTGATATTTTGTGATAAGTATTTTTTCTAATTTATTTTATGTCATGTATTTTATGATACAACAAGATTATCTTGTGTAATATGCCACACTGAATTAGCTTGAAGTATACACAACACTATTCTTTGATTGTGTTACACACAATTTCAACTTCATTTTATAATAGTTATTCTATGCAACAGTGAGTGTATATATATATATATATATATTCAATGTATAAATGAAATATGGTTGTATTCAGTTATACGAAACAATGAAGGATTCTTTCACAACACGTAACCCTAACTTGGCTTGCATTACACACAATCGCGACCTTCCTCGATAGCATGTGTTGTACGCAATACCGGGTTTTACTAAACAAAGATATATTTTTATAATATTATTATTAACTAGCCGTTATGAATATTATTAAATATATTTTTAATTTTATAACATTATTATTCATCTTACACATTTTCAAGAACATTGTATAAGAACAAAATAAATTTTTCGGGTAAAATAAGTTTTTTTTTTCAAAAAATGATGTTTTGTCGCCTTTTGATGGCGCACCAACATTAAATCAAGTTTTTGAAATGTTTATAAGTTCAATATTACAAAATAAAATTATTCATTTTAATGAGGATATAAAATATTACCTTGGATAAATTTTTCATATTATTCTGATAGCTTTCATATTTTAATAGTAAAAACACGCTATATTTTAATTAAAAACAACTTTTTTCATCGTAATAAAGTATGTGGTTAAATTTTAATATTGAATGGTTTTAAAGTATAAATAGAATATATTTTTACCATTTAATATAATTTATGTCATTATCATTTATTTTACATAGAATACGTAGGTTAAATAAATTCAATCTTTTGCAATGTTTTAAACAAAAACCCATTTTCTTTTGACAACAGGATTAATTTTAATTTAATTTCTACAACTTATGTGTATTGAATTTTGAAAAATGGATTCCATATTCAAAATAAGTGGGTCTAAATTATATTAATTGACTAATTTTTATTTTTGGGCTTTATGAATAGTAACAATGGTAAATTTTATTTACCCTAGTAAAAGGTAAATTGGGTAATAAAGGGTAAATATAGTATTATAAAACTATCCTAATACTTTTCTTAATACAATTGGATGATTATATTTCATCCTAAGTCATATTTGGGTCAAAATTGAATCCATTAGAACCCAATTTGAGGTGATTAAGACCTTTAGTTTATTTTATTTAAAGGAAATTGAAATATATCTCACTCAACTTTAATCATTAGAGTATTTTTAATATAAGTTTATACAGAATATAAATTCGTATATAAATACTCAATTGAAATATAAAATGGTTTTCTTTTTCAGGGTAATTTATTTTTAATTTTTTAGATTTATTTAATTACCTTATTATCTTATACATTAATGATGCAGAAATTATTTATTTAGTGAAAAATCGACAGTATAGTTTTTATTGAAATAGTAATACATATCAAAAGGCCCCAAAATCTGCAAAAAACTTATTATTAGTGTATATATAAAACATAATCATCCAATATCCGAATTGTTTACCATTCCGATCCTTATTAAGGCGATTATGAAACCTATATTATTTTATTTTAAATGATGCCAAAGTTGTCACCTTCATAATTTAATAAATATAACAATTTAAATATTGAGATTTTAAGATGATAAATTCGAGTAAAAGTACTATTGTGAAATTTAATAGATTTTTCTTCATCATAGGAATTTTTTTTAATTTTTATGCAACAAATAAGTATATTAAATAATTATAAAAAAATATTGTAGTAATTATTTTATTAAGAGATAAACCAAATAAATGGTTTTTAAAATAATAAAATAAATATTATATGAACTATTTAATGTGATCCACTAAATTTTTAGATACATGTGACCTTTTATGAATCTATTAAAGCTTTTAGTTAGAATATATGTTCTGTATATATTTTATTTAAATTCAAATAAATGAATAGTGTCAAAATTGACACTATTGTTATTTTATAAAAATAACATATTATAACATTGTTTAAAAATCAAAAACAAATATTTAAAAATTATAAATTTAAATTTATATGGTCTAAAATTATATAAATTATCCAATTATGTAGAATTAACAACAAATAAGTAATAATTTGTTATAATTTAAAATTAATATTGTTATTACCACAAATAAAATTAAATTGATTAAATAAGGATAAATCAAGTTTATAATGTTTAAAATAAATTACTAACATGTCTAGATTTTATTGGCTAATGAGATTAAAACCCTATATCATCTAATCTTATAATATTTGACATTTTGGAAGTTTTTATGTGGGGTTGGGATTTAATATAAAATAATATTTCTTATATTTCCAAAGATGCCCCTCTCCTCCCTTATAAAAGGCACCTCCTCCCTCTCCTCCTCACACCAATTTGAGCCTTAAAGCTCACCCTAACCCTACCAATTTAACTACCCCACTTCCCTAGAGATATCCTAGAGGTCCTAATATTCTTCAAAGACCAATTTTAGTGCCCTAAGTGGAGGTCTAAAAGAGGCGATTCAAAGAAGAGGTAATGTCTTTTACCGATTCTTTCAAATTTATTTCTTCTTCCACTTCTTATTATTAGGTTGTTTCAATATGAAGTAATAAAATCATTATCACTAATATACTTATATGTTATTAAAATTATGAAACAACCCTATTTCACCATCTATCCATCCTATAGAAAACGAAATCACCGCGTGTGCGTACATACGGAATACTGTCTCCACGTCGTGGTGTAATCTATTTTCCACCACCACCTTACTTGGATGGGTATAATGGTAAATGTAATGAATATATATGATTATTTTAAATTGATGTTGATTCTGTAATATTATACATACACGTTAATACAATTCCATTATCTTGGGAATGATATCATCGCTCATGCGTACGTATGAACTACCGTCGCCACGACGCGATGAGATTCACTCTCCATGTTAAACATTCAAGAATGATTATAAAGAATATATAATAAGTATTCATGAAATATATTTCATAATAATGCTACTGGATTAATGAATATATATATATATTTATGTCATCTACTTAGTTCCATTCAATTCAATAAGGAAACAAAAACTGCATTCATGCGTACGTACGGCCTACCGTCTCTAGGAACGGTGTATTTCATTCCATTTATCGATCTATTGTATATATGTATATTCTGAATATATATTATATATAAATAATTTTTTATATTCTGTAATTAAGTAATAATGATCTATGTAATCATATGAATAATTACAAGTCAAAACACAGACGACAAATGAAACAATTTTACCCAAAATGCTCTTTAACATGAAATTTACAAAAGAATGGGTAATATAAATTCATAAGTGAACCATATATGATATCATAACAATGAATATGATTCTATAATAAGTCAATGAAATTGTTTAAATCATTATACAGGAGGTTAGGATACGTACGGAGCATATCAGACCTAAGGTAAGGGAAAATCTCACAATCTCGTTTTTATCCGAGATTTTTTATACTTTGGTATTTACTGGGGTGTATTTTATCATACACATCCATGTTTCTTAAATATGTAATATTATCCTCCTAATATTATTTAAATCCAATTTTACCCTTCGGTCAGTTTTTAGTAAAAGATATGAAAGGAATCTTTTGTCATTTTTCGTACGAGGTACTTTTTGACTTTTTGGCCAAATTACGAGAAGAATGTTATTTTTATCTTATACGGCATGAAAGGATTTTTACGGTTTTATAAAGACATATTTTTATGAAGCTTCCCCCAAAATATTTCATGTCTATTTTCAACAAAATCAATTTCTTTTATAATTTCATGACATTTTGTGAAAAGAAAATGATTTTGAAGAAGAAATGATATTTTACTCAAGAATTCATTTCAAGTGTTTTATCAAAACCATTTCCCATCTATGGTGACATTATTTCATATGTTTATGTTTCAATTATAATGTCCCTATGATTTACATGGATTCAATTGTCTTATTATGAAATGATATCCATTTCTTTTATATGGATTATGTGATGATGGGATGATGTTTGTGAAACACATTTTATTCATTGGGTTATTATGAATGATGTATGTTTATTTTGTGGAACAAGTAAGAATGATTTCATTATGAGATGGGTGGGACCTATATCTCCCTACAATTCATTGGGTAAATATTTATATCTCATGACATAGACATGGCTGGAACGGTAAGTTAATCTGGTTCAGTGTTACAGGACTGAAATGAGGAGTGAACTCGATTCAAAAAGAAACTTTGTCCACTAAGATAGTCATGGTAGAAATGCCTTGGCTACTATGTAAATCATTACATGTGCTTAATGGATGCCACAATTACATGTTTATTCCCATGCTATTTTATCATGATTGATGATCCATTATGATGTATGCCTTACATACTGCCATGTTTTATGTCATTGCTCAAGATTTTGATGTTTAAACATTATGTTCATGTTTTTAAGTTCAAATGTATAAGGTATGTTTTATTTTATCCATGCATACCCTTACTGAGCATTTGAGCTCACCCTTTTTATTTTTTCCTTTCCTCCAGGATTAAAGGAAATGTTATAGTTAAGGAAACAAAAAGTGGAAGATTGTTATGGGAGTTGTTGAAGATCTTTCACCACCATTAGAAGATTACATTCCGAGTTTCCAAAGACACTACACTATTACGGTCCTTGTGTGTCTGTTTTTTATATGTATTAAGTATTCTGAAAAAGTAATTTAATTTCAATGTACGTCAAGCTTCGGGTCTCTAAATTTTGGGCTTGAACGTTAAGAGGTTGCCTATGTACCCAGCCTAGAAGGCATGGATCAAAGGCCACATAGTTCAATTAATGAATGAATTAGTGATCAAGTTGTTCTTGGGGAAAATGATCTAAAAAATAGTGTTGGGACTTACACATGATTAGTGGACCAGAGAGAGTGTTATGGTTGATGTTTTTCCTAAGCTCATGTGAGTCATAATCGGTGTGAGAAACAAGAGGTAGCAACAAACATAATGATTCACAGTTTAATGTCATGTAGGACATAAAAAAGGACTATGTAGTTTAAAGTCTTGCAGTTAGGACTACTGGTGCTGCACAATTAAATGTCATGTAGTAGGGACAATGTATAGTTTATCATCATGTAGAACATATTAAAGGACTTTATGTACAATTTAGCATCTTATAGATAGGACTATGGAGACAATACAGTTTAATGTCATGTTTGGACAAAAGGGGAACTATGCAGTTTAATGTCATGCAGTGAAGACATAAGAGTACACCATTTAACGTCATGTTGGATGTATTAGGGACTTTTTTCATAGTTTAACATCATTTTGGACGAAGAAGGGACGATACAGTGTAGTGTCACGTTGAACGTAAGTGATAACATTTTAAGGTCGTATACATGGACCGTCGATTGTGTAGTTTAACGTCTTAATGGACATATAGTATTTTTTATAGTTTAACATCATATAGTATGGGCGATGAAGGAGGACATAGTTTAACGTCATGCTGGATGTAAGGGACGTGAAAACAGTTTAAGGTCATATGCATGGACTGTTGGTTATGCAGTTTAATGTCTTGCTGGACGTAATGAGTACTTTTAATGTCATGTAGGACAATGGTGAAGTTTAAGGTCATACCGGACCGTGGTGCAGTTTAAGGTCAAACCGGACCATGGTGCAGTTTAAGGTCATACATGACCATGGATGATATATTTTGTGTTTATACAAAATACTTCTTCAAAAATATGGCATTGGTTGGAGTACTGATTAGTTCTCCATCCAACGAGATTAATGAATAAGCACCATTGGAGTAGACCTTATGTACTAAGTAAGGTCCTTCACATTATGGCCCAAGCTTGGGAGGTTTCGTTCCTGGTATCATTGGAGTTCTGAGAACTAATACCAATTCTTCCTTAGTGAATGAACGAAGATGAACTTTTTTATTGAAATCTCGTGTTATTCGATTCTGATAGACTTCCATGTGGTGTAAAGTGCACTATATTTTCTCATCTAACTATTCCAGTTCATTCAATCTCTTTTGATATTGTTCATCTGTAGATGACTGAACACAAATGGATACTCTGAGCAAGGGTAGTTGAAAATCAATGGGCAAGACTGCTTCTGTTCCATATACCAGTGAATATGGGGTTGATCGTGTTGTAGTGTGGGTGGTAGTCCGATAAGCCCATAAAGCATGAAAGAGTTTATCAGGCCATGACTTCTTATCTTTATCCACCATCTTTTGCAGTATATTGGAAAGAGTCTTGTTGAAGGCTTCTATCTTTCCATTGTCCGCTGCATGATACCAAGATGAATGATTGGATTTTATGTTGTATTCCTGATACATCTTCTTCACCTCGGATGAACAGAAGTTGGTTCCATTGTCCGTCAATATGTTGTGAGGGACACCAAATATGGAAATGATTTTAGACTTGATGAAGCAAAAAATGAATTTATAACTGACTTCTTTGATAGGTATTACCTCTTCCCATTTGGAAAAGAAATTAGTAGCAGTAAGAATATACTTAAACTACTTGGCTGTAGCTGAAGGGTAAGGTCCCACAACATCCATTCCCCATGTGGAAAATGGCCATGAGTATTTATCAATATGAAGATACTCTAGAGGTTGATGAATGAAGTTGGAATGTACTTGGAATGAATGTCACTACATTTTGAAATCAACACAATCATGTATCATTGAAGGCCATAAGTATCCAAGCCTCTGAATCTGATCGGACAGTCTATGTCCAGACTGGTGGGCACCACAGATTCCAACATGCACGTTTTTCATGACAGCCATTGTCTCTTCACAATCAATGTATCTGAAGAGAAATCCATCAAACCACGTTTGTAGAGAATTTTCTCTAAGTGATCCGGGCTATCATAAAGAGTAAAATTGACCACGTGTCGCCAGATTTGTACTTTCGAAGCTCTATCGGGATGAAGTGTTCCATTTTGAAGGAATTCTCGGATAGGCGACATCCATCCCGTAGTATGACCATATAGTTTAGGAATGCGACTAATTTCATTAATTTCCACTGTTCTTATTCGAACATATGGAGAAATTGCATGAAGGTGTGCAATACTGATGGTTGTATCGTCCCGATTTGGATCTGCTAGATTTGTGGCTATATTACCATGTGCATCCGGCTGAGCATTTTGTGATCGCGAGACAAAATAAAATGTCAGTTCTGAAGGGAATTCCACCATTAAATCTTTGACATAATCATAAAAAGGGATTAGTTATTCTTTTATGATGGCATAATGCCCATTGACTTTTTTGATTACTAGGTCTGAATCACCTTTCAACTTTATGTGATTCACTTGTGCTTGATGCTCCAATTCCAAGCCTACGATGGGATCTTGGTATTCTACTTCATTATTGGTACCACCTTCCCATAATAAAAAGGAATAAGGTAACACTGCCTTTTCTGGAGAAATGAGCACAATTATCAAGCCCACTATGTTGAATTTAGGATTTTCCATTTTCCTCCCTGTTAGACTTCTGGAAGCACCATCAAAATACATTTTCCATTCCTGAGGACATTCTTGAATAGAGAAGAATTCCTCATCCGAGAGTTCAATATCTGAAGATGTGTCTTCCATTGATGGGTGTTCATCCAGGAAATTAGCCAGATCATGTCCTTTTATTGCATTTTGAGACACATACTGAATGTCAAATTGCTAAAAAATAATTCCCCACCTTTCCAGACGTCCTGTAAGCATTGAACGACTATGGATGAATTTGAGCAGGTTATTGTGAGATACCAATTGAACCTCGTGATGTTGCAGGTAGTGTCTCAATTTCTAAATGCAAAGATTAATGCCAGGCAGCACTTCTAAATACTTGAATACCGGGTTTCTGCTTCAAACATAGTCCGACTGAGGTAGTAGAGGTTGTTCTCATTCCCAGCGTCATTTTTATGAGCAAGAAAGGCACCCAATGATTGCTCTAAAGCTGTCACGTAGAGGATAAGTGGTCTTTCTTCATCAGGTGGCATGCGTACCGGTGGACTCAAGAGGTATTTTTTGAGAATATCGAATGGTTCATGAAATTCTTCAGTCCACTGTTAAGTGACTCCCTTCTTCATCAATTTGGTGAAGGGTAAACTTTTGCCTGCCAAATTAGCGATGAAATGCCGAATATAGGCTACGTGTCCTTAAATTACTCTTAATTCTTACAAATTTTGAGGAGGTGACATATCAAATATTGACTTTTTCTTCTCTGTATCGACTTCAATACCAATATGGAGCACAACAAAGCTGAGAAATTTTCCTGAGGTTACCCCAAAAGAACATTTTAAGGGGTTCATCATCAAATTATGTTGCCGAAGCTTTCATAATTTGACTTCTAAATCATCTAAGTGATTGGAACATTGTTTGGATTTTACCACCAAATCATCCACATATAATTCAACAAACTTCCCTAAAAAGGGTTTGAAGATATGATTCATGGCATGCTGATATGTTTCGCCTGCATTATTTAAGCCAAAGGGCATTACTCGGTAGCAATAAACACCTTAAGGGGCTCTAAAGGCTGTGGGTTCCTCAACATCTGGAGCCATTCGAATTTTATTATATTCGGAATATCCATCCATGAAGTAAAGTGCTTCATAGACTGCTGTTGCATCAATTAAAAGTTCTGTAATCGGATCTGGGAAATCATCCTTAGGACAATGCCGATTATGATCTCTGAAATCGATGCAAACTCTAATTTGTTCATTCTTCTTCTATAAAGGGACAATATCATCCAACCACTTGGGATATTGAACTTATATGAATAAGTTATCTTTGATAAGTTTATCCACTTCAGCTTCAATTTTGGAAGCATAAGTTGGTAGTATTCTTCTCGCGGCTTGCTTAAATCCTCGATTTTCTTCTGGTACACCCAAATGATGAGTAGAAACATCAGGATCAAGCTCAGGCATCTCTGTATAATTACAATAAAATATGTCTCGATTTTTTATTTAAAAAGGAAATATACATCTCTTGTTCTTCAAGAGTCATGGTCGCACTAATTAAAGTGGAGAGTGGGTCTTCTTTTTTACCCAGATTTATTCCTCTAAGTTCATCCACACTGGTAGAGATACCCTCTTAAAATGCTGAAGGAGCATCTCTGAGATCTTCCTCTTCTTCTTCATCATGTGTTATTTATTCCATTTCTACTTGCATAGTAGATGATAAAGGATTATTTCCATGATCAGAAGAGATGTTAAAATTTAAACATCTTGAAGAAGAAGCCTCCATTTCTGACCCAATTGATAATTAAGGGTCTTCTTTGGGAAATAAAGAGGAGATTATGGATTGAGAATCAACATCATTGTTCACCTCGGATGTTACTATAACATCTTATGGCTTGATTGGAGAAGTATAGACTTGTTGGATTTCAGCAGATGAAATGATGATGTCACCATTATGGCTTTCATAACTATTTGGTGGGTTACCAAGTTCTCTCATGTTGTCGGGCTCGATTTTCATAATTGACATAATGGATCTTTCCATAAGAGTATTTTGATTTGGGTCTATCTTGTCAATTTGACTGATATGCAACACATAATCTGTACTCACCTGTATAAATGGATGTACTGGAATCTTCTCCAAACCATATGGAGCATTCACTTTAGTAAGCTCCCTTGTGGTGGATTTATCCTTTCCCTTCATGTGATAGAATTACGCCTCAACGTATTTAGACTCACATGTCTTGAACAGGGCCTTATCACCATAAAATGTCCCAAATTGACCATCAAAAAAATATTTGGGACATTGATGGTATAATGAAGGGATTGTTGTATGTTGATGTAGCCAGGGTCTTCCAAGAAAGATGTTGAAGGCTGAGTCTTGGTCAACAACCATGAAATCTGAATTGGAAACAAGATCTCCAATCTTAGTTTTGAGTGTAACATCGTGCAGTGGATCTTGTAAATTTTTATTATATCCTTGTAACATCACGGTAGATGGAGACAAATCAGATTTTGTGAGGCCCAATCGACGAAGCGTACAAATGTGCATGAGGTTGACTCCTGAACCATTATCAATAAAAGCTCTTCAGACATCTACGTCATTGACCTTACCAGATAAGTACAAAGGACTGATATGTCCTTGCACAATATCAACTTCATCTTCATCAGTAAAAGATATTATCTAATGACATTCTGCAGGATTATTCTCTATGTGATAGACTTCAGCTATAGAAATTTCAGTTTCAAACTCCCGAGGACTTGTCAAAGCCTAAATGAGTGCTTTCCGAAGATCCTTTGATAAATTTAAAGCATCCAGAATTGACAACATAGCCGGTACATGGGCCAGGTGTTTCATTACATCATACTTTTGATCCAGAGGTCTGCATTTCCCAAAAATTACATGTGGATTAGCGGGTACCTTGGAAGCATATGCTTTCGAAGTTGATGCATCTTGTATCGGGATTGGAGTTAACAATATTCCTGGTTTTGGAATATAAGACCGAATAGATCCATTTACTTGCTGAGAGGAAGAATATGGAACATTCAACCAGTCTTCCAGAATAACTGTGCCAGGACTGAATTTATTATTGGTAGAAGAACTTTCTTGTTCTTGTTGAGCTCGCTGAAAGTCTCTACCATGAGTTTCAACTGCGTACACTGTTCTATAAGGGGTAGAATTGGAATAGTGGCTTCTGAATGATCCACGTCTTCCCCTGTACCATGAGCCTCTAGAACTTCCTCTAATTCCTCTGTTTGATACAGGGAATTCAGGCTCATTGAAATCGAAACTACGACTGAAATATGGATTTTTTAATTGAATCATATTAACATAACTGAAAATAAACTCTTCATCCATTGATGACTCTTCCTGATTAGCCTATTTAGGCTGTGCCTTTTGGTGGGATGGTGCTCGTTGCTTCCAAGTAGATGGCATGAAATCTGCAAGAGTCAAAGACAACTTATGCTTTAACACATACTCATATTCTTCTGATTGTTCCACTTTCTTGGAATTGTTTCGTTTCTTTGATGACTTTCCCTCTGATGGAGAAGGTTTTTTTGCGGAAATCAAGGTAGAAGGCACAATTGGTTTCTTCAATTGTGTTCGCAAAATAGCATGAGTTCGGATGATCATCTTTCTGACCATCCAATCATCATATTTTTGCGCATTTTTCCTTTTGACTTCTTTCCACTCTCCTTCCTCCACTGGAACGGTCACATTAACACATGCTACCTGAGCTGAAGAACATTTCAGTTTGACTTATCCCAAGTCGACCATCTTTTGTAGGAGGTCATTGAAGAGGAAACACTCCAAGATGGGATGCCCGAACAATTGATGAAACGGGAAATAGTAGGGACAGACTTCATCTCCTCATTTTTTTCCCTCTTGGGCATTGGCAATTGAACCAGATTATGTTCCAGAGCCGAAATGAAATAACCCTGAACTTGTTCATTTCCGAAAGTGTAAACTTTTCTTTTCAAATCCTCAAATTGTTTTTGTCTTTGATTCCTTTTATTATCTTGATGAAACGCCATCTATTGTTGGTGCTCAGGAGGTGGAGCCCTTCGAGAAGATGAAGGTTTGAAGGTAGAAGCAGGTACAGGTGTTTGTTTAAGAATAACTGTAGCATTATTTGGTTTACCAATTCTCCTTCCTGGAGGTGATGGAATTACACGAGATTTAGCCTTAGTCTATGTTAGAAAATCTTCATTCTGCTGATCTATTGAAGTAAGGTCTCAAAACCCTCTTGTGTATTTTACAGGGATCAGCAGTGTGAATAATTCATCATGCAGATTTGCCACACATATTGGAAATAATTCTTCCTATGGGAGTGCTATGCTTAGGGAATATGTTAATCCCTTCCAGCGAGCAATGAAATCAGAGACCCTTTTATTCTTCCTTTTCTTACAGTTTTTAAGATCATAAATAGTTTTCTTTGGAAAAGTAGAGATGAATTAAAGAAGAAATCATTGACGGAGATCTTCCCATCTGGTAATTGACCAGGATTTTAAGCTTGTGTACCAGAAAAAGGCTAGTACTTGCAAGGTTCACACGAAGCATCTATGTTTCACTACTTCTTGCTGCTCCAAAGCTCCCATCATAAGATCGCAACAAGACACGTAATGCGTCAAATGCTGTTCAGGATCACTTGATCCATTGAACATAGGGAATACAGGGTTCCCAAAACTTCATGGGGGTGCGACTGAATCTACCCATTCAGGCTAAGATTTCATTTCTGGTTGAACCTGCGCACGCTTCCCTTCCAAAGTCTCTAACCGAGCGGTTAATGACTCAATCGTAGTTATTAAAATTTGAGAAAAATCCGGTTGAACTTGGACCTGGGTAGGTGCAATGACTAGAGTTAGAATAGGTATAGCAGTTGGGAGTGAAACTAATGGTAGCACTACCAACTGTTGTTTCACTTGACCCGTAGGATTAGACCTGTGAGGGTGTACTGATAGAGTAGGATATTCTTGATCCATCTTAGTAGCTGCAACAAATTACCTTTGTTGACTGACTCCAGCACATTAGGAAAAAGACTTCCCTGAAGTAGTTCTGCATTCAACCTCCTCAATTCCTCCATCTCTTCCTCCTGTTGTGCAAACCATTTCTCTAGTTAGAGCAATTGGCCTTCTCCAGAGGAAGGATATGTAACCTGATTCTTTGTTTTCCCCTTGTTTGATCCATTTCGGAGAGGGGGAAGTGGGTTACTTGAAGGATTACCTTGTTTCTGAGTAATCCTTTGATTTCTTGTACGCACACCTTCTCCATTTGTGTCTGTACGTACATCTTCTTGATCGAGAACCTCTTCATCTGAATCCCCTGAGTGAGAATCATCTGGTGGATCATCAACAACGGCATTGATGACATTGATTGATTCATAACACATCGCATCCCTTCTACTAGAATTTCTATGATATTTTCTTCTTCCATGTCTTGGATGAGACATTTCCATTTGTTTATTCGATCCCTCAGGAACTTCTTGAAAAACCATAATTTGGAGGGAATATCCAAATAATTTGGCTCTTTGTTCCTCCTGTAGCTTCATCCCCAATCAAGAGAAGACCGAATTTTGCTGAGGAGGAGATTGATGATTTGAAAAAGTCCCCAGTCCGGTGGACTGGGGATATTCCTTCTATCTTTACTCAACTCCTCAAATCCTATTTGTATATCCGAGGGTTGGATTAAAAGAGTCCCTAGTATGGGGAGCCGGGGTGGCTCTTGACATGATATGTCTGAGACTTTCTTAAAATCTCTCCTGATCTTGTGGAACTTGTTCCTGAAATTATATATATGCATCAATCGATATCCACTCTTATCACCGGGTTCAAAAGAGAATTGGATGATTTCTGACACTTCTATCACTTGATGATGTGCTTGCTCCATACGATAGGCCTATTCAGTATTCTCGTTTTCTGGATGCAGGAGTAATTCAAAAACATGTTTTCAGTATTCTTTATTTTGAGAGGAACTATTTGAGGCATGTTCTTAGGAAAGCTTTTGATTACAAACAAATCCAGGTATTTGTGGCTGGCCATAGGAAATAACATTGCATGAGACCATTTTCGGTGCGCTTTGCTGACTGGAGAGCACCATGAAATGCAGTGCTCTATGAACACCCCATCCTCTAACATGAATACCATATGTGTCTTTGGAAATTAACTAGCGCAACCTTCTTAGTGCACCAAGGCATGAACGATGAAGGGCTCTCTGCTACTTTTCAGCCTTTGGATATCGATAGACTGATAGAGATGCGAAGTCAATTTGGCATTGTAACCATTCTATTATCTTAATATGATTTTCATAATCATCATAAGATAATACATTCTTTTTCAACTGACAAAGAGTCTTCTATATGTTAATAAGAATATCATGAATTCCATATTCCATGAACATCATTGTAATGTTATACTGAGAGTCAGCCAGAGGCCAAAACATGACTGGCACTTCACCTTTCTCCAGTTGTTTTCTCATGTTCAGCATTTCCTCTTTATCATTCAATGATGATTCTTCTACATGATTTGACCAGATTTGATTCTTCCTTGCTGCTTCATCGGATTCAACAAAATTGGTAGAGATATCACTGATCAAACTACAAGATGCAAGACTTAGGGGTGGTTTGGAGAATGACCTACACCATGGGCTATCGTCCGATTGATAAAGTATTTCACCTGCTAGAGATAAACCATCAGACATGACTGGTTTCGCATTTTCAAGTGCCTCAAGATAATAGGGCTTTCTCAGCACTACATTGTCCACTAGAGCATTTTCCGGGCAATGTGAATCACTACTGCAGAGAGGACTTTCGTAGCGAAATTCATCATCATGGGGAGGACCACCATGGTGGGTTATAGAAAAAGATGATATCTCTTGCTCCTTGGTCTTCTGACCACACCGAGGGTTCCTGTTTCTCTCATATAAAGATTAAACATCGAGATCGTCCGAATTGTCATGAAGCAAGCCTTAATGAAAAAGTTTCTATTGAAGACCTTTGGAATTAATGTTCCCACTCTTGGGAAATGAGGGAGTAGAATCTTGCATTCCAACAGATAAATGTCTGAGGGATTAAATAACTACAGCATCGAGCAAGGCCTTGTTAAAAATTGTCTCTTGATTTCATGACTATGCTGGATAAGTCCTTTTCTTAGATGCCTTCTTACTCAATTTAGCAGGTGTGTGTGCCTGCTTAGGATAAATGATCAGGTTAGGTAGATTATCTCTACTCAAACCAGGTGTGTGTGCCTGACTTGGTTGTCCGTATGATATGGGGGAGTATGCCCCACAACCCACTTGGAATGGAACATATGTGTCTGTTTGTTCCGGAGTGAACTGTTGATGTGTCACTCCACTAGTAGGGATAGATTTATGTGTCATTCCCTGATATGTTGTTGAAGCTGTTATAATATCCTGGAAAGCATCCAGAATATGAGCAGGGAATTTCTTCTTCTCTTTCAACATTTATAGAATATTCTTGGTGACTTAAGGCACCGAAACAGGGATATACATCCATTACTTGCAAGGAGTAGGTGTATGTGCCTGCTCCTGTCCTCCTTTTCCTGCTAGTGAATCCAGACAGTACTCAAGTGTGGGGGCATAGAATTGAGTCTGCCTCCTGTTCGTCGCTAGAGGTTTCCAAATGACTTCACAAAATGATACTAAGCGAGACTGTTGGTAGGATTGATCAGTACTAGATGTTGTATGTACCTGCTGATTGAACTTCACCAAACGTGGTTGATGAGATCCATCATATGTAGTCAGACGATACTGCTGACTAGTTGATGACATAAAAACAGATATATGTTCCTGCCTATAATACTCCACCAGAATTGCCTGGCGGGATTGGCGTGATGCTGCCAGACAAGTCTGCTGGACAACGGAATTAAAACATGTAGGAGTGTGTGCCCGCTCGTTGCTTGCCACCAAGTTAGGTTGGTGGACATCTCCAGAGATGGCAGAGATGATAACCTGCTAACATTTAACCGGAATTTTCCTATGGCGATTCATCTTGTTGCTCGGGTTCGAGGAACCTGAGCCGAATGCCTAGAGTCGGTACCCTCATCATGTTGAGGGTGCACTGCCGCACGAGTCTGGTGGAGATTTTTGGTGGGATCCCTCAGGAAGGACTCTTGTGTGCACGAATTAAGGACCTGAGGTACATGCTCATTCACCTCCCCAGAATAAGGGAGCAAATGGTGATTGAATTCCAGGTAAAACGACTCGAAACAGTTGGAGACGGTGGTTAGCACTGCCTGCTTCTTGATCACTGTTCGTCGTTGTTCGGACGACCGGTGTGAGTTGTTCACTTCGAGGACTTGTCGGCCAGACTCCAGAGTTGTAGTGGTACCGTGTTGACGGTACTCCTTAACCAGCGCGTTTGATACCCAGTGTTGAAGACACTGAGTATGTGATATCCTCCTCAGAGTGGACGATGATCCAGCAGGAGTAGCAGCAATGGAATTTGCACAAAATTTTTCACAACAGATGTATTCACGGATGTGAACTTAAGATAATCCATTCTAGATATGCATAAGATCTTGGAAAAGAGTTCTTATTTGATATACCATACATAATCAAGATAAATTCAGCCATTACATCTTTTGGATTAGCACATATGTCACTTATTTTTTTTGTTGGCCCTATTATTGAGTTTTAAATAGGGGCCTAACAAATAAGAAAAACATCATTTTTAATTGTTTAAGGATTCACGTCCGGTTCACCATTTTTTGTTTCACTCTGGAATTGGGAATGATCTCATTGATTTAAGATTCAAACATTCCAAGCGGTTTTTAATGGGTTTGTTCATAGAACTGGAATCATCCAATGATTTCATATCCATTTGAGCCTACTTTTCAAGGGTAGGCGCTCATTAGTTGTAGACTTGGAGGCATAGGATTTTTCATTGGTCGAGAGGATGGGAGGTCGGACTCATCCCTTATTTTTGAGGGGAATTATTGTATACTCCAAGACTCTCTTTATAGATTTAAGTTATGTTTGTGAATCCTTATTAAATTACCAAGTATAAAATGAGTTTTCCTTTAGATCTGACAATCAATGTTTGATATGTAGGAAATTTAGATAATCTTTTATATGTATTCTAGGTTCTTCATTTATATAGAATCATCTGTATTTGTTAGAGATTCTTAGTCAATGGTATCCTTTGATAGATAAAAGTCTCTCGGTCTTTATGATGACCATACTGGTTTTAATACCACATAGTGGGGCACTTGAATTTTATTGTCATTTACAAGGACATGAATTATTTCAAAGCTGGGATCGCACCCGCAAATGGGCTACCTACGTATCCTTGTATGGAGAAGGAATTAGAACCCACGTAGTTCAAGTAAGGGAGTATGATTTTTTTGATTGATTTCTCAAAGAATTATGTCCTAATTACTTTTACACTCTAAGCTCAATTGAGGCATGCTAGGTGTGAGAAACAAGAGGTATTGGTAAAAACCAGACAATTGTGCCATGAAAGATGCAATCATAAGAAATAATATGGGGCTTATGTATGTATGACTGGACAAATTGATTATGATTAAGATATACTTCAGGGAAAAATCTAGGAATAGGGTCCATAAAGTTATATGTACTTTTTTGAGATTTGGATACTCTAACTAGGGGCTTACTTCTGAAAAAGAGGCCCAAATTAGGAGGGGACTTATGATTGGGTTTTACTCATGAGAAGGAATCCCAAATCAAAATTAAATTTGAACTGGTTAAGAGAAAATTAAGGGACATGGGGATTACTCCTTAGGAGGATACCCATATTTGAGACTTTGGCTTATTCCTGAAAAGGAGGCCCAGGTTAATGAGGACATGGGGCGTACTCCTAAGGAGGTTGCCCAGAATTAATGGAAATTATAACTAGGAATTATTCCTGAAAAGGAGGCCCAAATTTGAGGACATGGGGATTAATCCTAAGGAGGATGTCCCGAATTAATGGGAATTATGACTGGGGCGTATTCCTAAAATGCAGGCCCAAATTTGAGGACTTGGGATTACTCTTAAAGAGGATGCCCAATTTAAGAGAATTATGGTTGGGGCATACTCATAATGAGGATGCCCATATTTGGGAATTTTATGATTGGGGCTTACTCCTAAGGAGGATGCACAGATTAACAAGACTTGAGGCTTACTCATTAAAAGTACTCCCATATTAATGGGAATTATGACTGTAGATTATTCCTGAAAAGGAGGCCCATGTTAATGAGGACATGGGTCTTACTCCCAAGGAGGATGCCCATACTTGAGAATTATGACTGGGTCTTATTCCTGAAAAGGAGGCCCAGGTTAAGGGGTTCTCTAATCTTAAAAAAATGAGGTTTAATGAATGAAATATCAATCATTAGTGACATAAAGTTGTGTAAATCACTAGGTTTTGAGAGATATTCCACATAATTCCTTTCAGATAAAGAATTTAATCAAGAAAACAAGCCATAAATGGCTTTGAAAAATGTCTTGAGGACTGAATCTTGAATAGGAGAGGTGGAATGGTATAAGAGGGGTGAAATGGGCAAGAAGGGCACCCAAAAAGGCACGGGCGCGCAAGTCATTGCATGCACGCAGGTACTCTGTGGGAACGCAAGTCCTGGTCGCGCAGGTATACCTGCGCGACACAAAGTTACTTGTGCGCTTGTTAACCAGTAGGGTAACACTTGGGCGATCCTTGACCAATGCCTTTAGAATTATCCTGAGGTACTTCCAAAAGAGAGGCGCGCAAGTTTTGTTGAAGAAGTAATGCAACATGAAAGTATGTTCATTTACCTTAAGGGTAAAACGCCTTAGGCGCGCAAGTGTTAGTGTATTCTAACACTTATACCTTACTCCTCATGTTTAGACCTTCCATTATTTGTAAATAATTACCTTAGAAGTGTTTAGAAGACCTGAAGAAGAGACGTGGGTGTTCAAAGCTCTATATCTAAATTCTGGATAATTTCTTCACAAAATGGGGGGCCCACCGGGTCTATTTATAGGTTGGAGAAGAGCCCGAGCAGTAATTACTTATGGCGCGCAAATAACATGCATGAATATTAGGAGTCACGCAAGTGGACTTGCGCGATAGTGATGGAACCTGCGCGACACATGTGCTTTTGATGCTTTGTTCATTCCTTGGTCTATTTCTGATGTTTTCTTCAAAGGCTGAATCAATTTGTGCTAAGACATTCCCCTTTTCCAATCTTTAGACTCTGTAACGAAAGGAGTGTCAACAAATATATAACTAATAAAATTGATAACAATAAAATTAATTAATTAATTTACATGATCATGAGAATTCCAATGTGTATTTTGTTTTTGTAAGATGATAAATCAACCTATGAACTTTATGATAAAAAATTATTATAATGGTATTGTCTAGAGTGAGTACATTAAACCCACAAAATTAGTATCTTCTCAGTTTTGTGGACCTAAAATCATGTTCAAATCAACTTTATGAACTCATGGATCCATCCTTTACATGATTCATTCTCACAAAATACTGATGTGAATTTGGGGAATGAGATACAAGAAGAAAATTATATTTAATTTAATGAAACATAAAAACATATATAAAACATTTAAATAATATTAAATTAAATTAAATTACAACACAAACCTTAGTTTAAGATGCTCAGGGTTAGTAAAATATTTGAAATGATATCACATTTATACAAAAGTTATTATTTTTAAAATCATTCATTTAATTTTTGTAATTTTATACTTATGTTTTAATTAATTTAAAAATATTTAATGAAATATTGTAAATATAAACGAAGTCCAAGAGATTCATAAAATTCCCATCCTTTTTTAGTTAAATAAATTAAATTAATTAATTTCATTTAAAACTCTCAATTTAACACGGTTTACTATATGAAATAGGGAATGTATCACTCTACTTCACTAACATGAAGTATTGCATAATTCATTTACTACACACATAAATGATTTTTTTACCAACATGGAGTTTCAAAACATTACACATTGTATACTTATGTCAATAAATCCATGTAGTTAGTATGGATTTTATGACACGATAACTTGCCTAAATATTTACAAAATTTATAGGTTGATCGGATCTTGTGTAGTACACAACATGTACAATAAAAATTCATGTTATTTAAAAATAGATGACACAAAATATTTAATGAATAATTTAATCCACATCGTCTCATAAAAATCAATCAGTCTGTATAAAAACACTTTCACACAACATGAAAAACTAGTTACACACAACATTGTGGGTTTTTTGTAATAACTTCTTTTGTGCATTAAGTCGTGGGATATTATTTACAATCAATATTCCTTATCTAAGGTGAGAAAAAATATAATTCATCTACACTTCATGCACGGTCAATGATTCTCTATAGTCTTTTGACTATACATGTTTACGAACTAAAATATTATTACACATTGAATAATACCATATTACATGACATGTATGATAGTTACAAACCATGTAAACACAATTTCCTCTTGTAACTCAGTAGGAATCCACCATGTGGAATTTGAATTAATTATACATTTTACATACTGACCACTTGACAATAAATTCATGTGTGGTAATATGATGTGTATGTGTGTTACGTGCTAGGTATCATGGGGAACCATGTACCACCATTCCAATAAATAAGTAGTATACTTGAATTCCATATTATGAAACCCCACAATACCTACCATGATTTGTGAACGAATTTTAGAACATTGTTGAATTACACTATAAGATGTGTAATTGTGATACATACCATGTAAGAATTCATAATATCCAATATCATCAGCACCTCTGAATTGATTCTATATGTGGTTTATAATTTCTCTTTTCATGTTCATGGTCATAAGATTGTGAATGAAATCATTATACTGATATAATAGATATAAAAAGAAAAATATAATATAATATATTAAAATTATATTGATATATATCAATAAATAATATAATTTTAAATTTTTATGTAACCACTATAATAACACTTCAAGGTTCTATGCATAGTGGAATCATTCATTAATCTTATAACCAAATTGGATTTTTCATATTCAATGAATAATACTCAATAAAATTTTGATGACTCATCGTGTATATAATATATATCCAATGGAATGTGGAAACAAGTCATGGAACCAATATGATATGTTTTTCACAAGGAATATCAAATTAAATTAAGAATACATAAATTCCCTTGATGTCAAATAATTCATGAATATGTATTTTGATAAATTATAACACATTATAATTTTATATTAATTTCTCTAAATGGATCCTAAGTAGAAACCAAATAAATGTATCCATAGATGAACTAGAATCATCTAATAATGAAAATGGAGCATTTGGTTCTTGCAGAGACAATCTAGTAATATTATATATTTCTCCATAATCATCTCATAATACTATATCTTTAAAATATAATATAATTTCATATGTTTAACTTCAAATGGAGGGTGGATGTCATGGAATACACTAACTCATTAATGAATCCATATATATATTTTTCATTGTATTAGTTTTCATGGGATGATATGTGTTGAGCACAAAAAATGATTGCAACGACCATATATAATATGATATAGGTTTAATTATTTAAATCATGGGAATAATATTGAAATTTTCATAAATAATATTAATCAAATATCTAAAAAAATATATTCACCCTACCAATTATAATAATAAAAATAATATACTATTATATTCATTTATTTTTAAAATAAATTTCATTTTACAGTGTAAATTGTTCGTTGATTATTTAAATTATATTTAAAAATATATAGTTATTATTAAATTAAACATGACATAGACCATCCAACAACTTCAACATTATATAACCACATATAATTAATTAATTTTATTCATTTGATAAAAATAAAAATATTATACTCATTGTCTCGGTAATACGTGTTAATTTTTGCATTCACACAAAGAAATAAATATAAATTTACTGATAATAATTATTTTCTAACATATAAATAAAAATAATGGAAAAAATATTCTATTCCATAGTATTTTAATATATATTTATTTAATATTAAATTAAAATTAAAATTATTATTTGAATTTTATTAGTGACTAATTATATGTGATCAAATTAATAATATCTAAGAAATAATATTTTCTGGTATAAATAATAATAAATGCACAAAATAAAAAATTAAAATATATTTTATGTGAGACCAACTGATAAACTCTGTGTGTGACCCTCTAGAACTTTTATTTAGTATAAATACATTGTCCTCCCTAATGTCCATGATCAGAATCTAACAAAAAATAAATGAATCAATGGAGGAAGAATTAGTGAAACCCAAGATTATCATTACATTAAATGTAGTATGGATTGTGTTTTCTATCAATCCTTATATAAAAGATCAAGTAGATCACATGGAATGGGATCTTATAATTCAATCTGACAATGGTTTTGAAGGTGGGTTTTTTTCCAAGTGTTTATCAAATATTTTGGTCCAAAAATTTAAATATGGAGGAAAATGTTTTTGGAAAAGGGAGTTTCACGCAAGATTAATGTGTGTATAGAACCATTCTCACAAGGATAGATTTTTTAGGATAACATAATAATATGGAAAATGAAAAAAAAAATTGTGAGACATAATGTTTTGTGAAAGTGGAAGTTCTATGGAAGAATATTATGTCCCCAATGCGACATCAAAAATGGGTTTTGTTCTCTCAGGAAGATCATTGTGTGAACCGACTAAGACGTGTCAGAAACATGCACATACGGTCATCGAGGAGTAGAAATAGGTAGCTACCCCATTGAAGACTCATGAATGTTCCAATCAAAATCTGGTTGATATGCCAAGCAAAAGAAGTGTGTGCAACAGAATTTAAAAGAGTTAATACTTTCACATGGTGTTCCTTTAGTCTGAAAATACCATGTGATCACTTCGGTATAGTTGTGTGAAATATATGGGTTGTGCAGAAAGTAGGGGTTGTGAAAATGTTATCTTGAATGAAAAATCATAAATCATGTGTGAAATGTTAGGTGTAGCATGCATGTGTAAAGTTAATCATTATATAGGATTTAAAATATTATGTTTCTATGAATAGTTCCTTTAAGTGTATCAATTCAGGACATCGATTCAAGTAGTGTCTCATGCTGGATAGAAACAATGACTTCAATACAAATCTGTTAAAGAGACCCTCATGTTGATAAACCATGTAAAACTTATCCCAAGGTAGAAACTATGGGGAGTCGATGGAAGTGTTCTAAAGGATACAGTGAGCTATCCTTGAATTAAGGTAAAGGATGTGTTCCTGGGATAGAGTGAATATGACCAAAAAAAAATTCTTCCACAACTTGTTTTGATTAGTGAATTTTGGTATGACTAAACCACTATCAGTTTTTGCTCTTTTTTCTTAGCCAATAGTGGTGAACCATGTACATGTACTATCTTGAGTCTTTGCAAATGAATGTTTGATTTCTAATCATATCAACCATAAAAGAATAATGATTTCCCACCAACATGGGAATAAGATCCATCACATTAAAAGAAATCAAATTCCCTTGATTCACCCGTCACCTCTCTCGGTATCATGGGGTCCTTTATGTTGTACCAGCTTGCGGATTCATTAGTTAAATTTACCCTTTGATTTCATGGAAAATTAATTCAATGATACGGGAGTCCCCATCTTCGATGGAAGTAACTTCTATATTTGGAAGAATACGATGAAATCCCATCTATGATCACATGGAATGTAATTCCTATTTTTTATTGTGCACGGAATACATGCCAGTTATCCTACTCATGGTTAATGACTAATAAAAATATGATAATGATTAATGAATAAGCTAAAGAAATGAATGCTCTCAGTATAACTCTTCCTGATCAAATATAGCAGAAGGTAATTTGATTCACATCTACCATGTCTCTATAGAAAAAATTAGAGAATATATAAAAATATGACCACAAAGAGAATGATTAAAAACTACAGATCGTGAAAAATAGGTTTGAAAATCTGAAGATTCATTGTGATGAGAATGAATATTCCATCATTAATCTTATTACTAATGTTCTAAGATCTATTATAGGGATTGGGGAAGAAATAAAACACATTGATATTGTAGAAAGAAATTGGAGATGTCTTCCACTTATATACAATCGAATTGTGTCATCCCTTGAGGAAAGGGATCAATCTAATGGTTCACTGGATGATCATCTGACTAGTCTTGTGGCAGATGAAATGAGATAAAAGTTATAAGATGAAACAACCCGTATTAACAATGAGAAGGAATTTGAATCCATGGAAGAACGTTATATTTCAAGAGATGACATTAATGAAACAGTTTATGAAGTCGAGTTTCTCTCCCCTTTTCATTGAAGTTAATGAGAGTAAAAGGAAAATATGATAGGAATATAACCTTGGATGTTTTTATTATGGTAGAGTTGGGAAGATTTCTTATTAGTTCTCATGAAAGTTCAATGATGAATAAAGTGATGTTGGGAACTCACAGAAGCCACGAAAGATGTTTTCTAAAAAATGGAAGCATCAATTCATGAAATAAACATCAAAGGAAGAGTATTTTCTATGATGAATATGATGAAAATTATAAAGATTTATTTGAAGATGATGAACAAGAATTTATATCTGAAAACATGCTTACATGACGGCTTCTTCTATGATGTCAGAAACATAGAGTGACTACTCTAGATACAATTTGTTGAACATTGATCCCAATACCAAGTTGGATGTTTTTCTAATGGCTCGAAGGCCAACAAATTTTATTATTTTGGATATTCCAACTTTCAAAGTGTGTGGGGGAGCCCACATGGCACCTGAAGGCTGAGAGATAATTACATGTCTTATATGTCTTAGAGGGAATCACATAGACAATACAACTTGAAATTGATTTTCCCCACATCTGTCATGATGATATCAGCACTCCTCCTTCAAATGGCTAGTAGGCTAGCTGTCCTATGAAAATCTACATAAACCCTATACTGATGGCTAAGACATACCATCTTGTACTTCCAATTTGGGTTAACTCTATTCTAGGTAATAATCCTACCCTAAAATCCTCATCGGAAGCCTAGTCCCTTATATTCTAACTTGTACTTCTTTATAATCTCATGGCCCAAAGGCCATGGGGTGACCCTATGGACTTTTGGTGGCCCAAATCCTTGAGACACAACGGGACTGAAGTCCTTGGTTGGCCTGAAGGCCTTGCAATACCCAAACACCAAATCGCTGGCCCAGAGGCCCATATGGATGAATAGTTTCGGCTGCTACATTGGTGCTACAGTATTCGCAAATATGTCCCCACTCGGATTTGTTCTCGGGTCTCTTGGATGCACTTTCCTAGTCCTCACCAACCGGTATGAGGCTCATTTGCATGTTGGAAGTTGAAGATGCTCTTCATATGCCTAAGAATCAATGTAACAGATTCCAAAAAATAGATAACAATTGAAGAATAATCATTGGAAAATTTTGACCATCATTAAGTTGAAATTGAATGATTGGATGAATTACTGGATGTAGAGTCCCCCAATACATGAAAGCACATACGAAATTTGGGAACAAAAGATCATATTTTAATAACAGGAAATTGTCATCCATGACCATACGCCTTGACTGAATAGAATTCCAATACTGTTGAGTTTCATGAAGAATATGTTATTACTTGTTCGATTAATCTAGAATCTCAATCAAAATAAAAAAAGGAAAATATGAATGTACAGTTTGGAACATTCATATATAGTTAATTAATTATTAGTGTTTAGAATGGTTTTTTTGGATTATAAAATATTTGGAATGATTGAATACCAACATTCATAGGGATCAATGTAATTGGTTACAATAACGAATCACCAAATATTGGGAATAAGATTATCCAAAATAAAGTAATGATATAAGATGGACATGTTGCAAAGTCACCTGAATTCCATGTAAATAATGTCCCAAGACAAACTCGATGGAGAACTGAAAAATATTCCCTTGATTTCAGAAATAATTAGTAGTCAAAATTGAATCACAAGGGGAATGAAAAATAATCAATGTTAAAAGACGTTTCCACTTATGAAATCTAAATTCTTTGGATATCTAGGCCCCATCATGTCATACTATGATGTGGAAATGAGTTATTTTAAAGGGGGGAGCTAGGAGGTCAACTTCAGAGAATGAATTCATAATCAATATATTATAAAGAAACGATGCAATAGAACAACATGAATATTTATTACTGATCTCAGAGACAAGTCAACACTCACAAACCAGATGGTGTTACACATTAGAATAGAATTTCATCTCTAGAAGAAGAGTGTGAGTATGATTATACTTTGTATAGTGGAAGTACATTTGGATGTCCATATTCATCACTCATGAAAGTTGATATTTCCAGGAAGGAAAAGAAGAATATTGAAAAATAGAATCTTACTGATGTAACTCTCATGGATACCATGTCCAGTAGAACCTGGATTCTTGATAGTGGATGAACATCCAATATTATGGGGAATGTAGACTTATTAATGAATATTAAGATTAAATTTGATGGAGTAGTGAGGTTCATTAATTATGGGGATTTGAAGATCAAATTTAGAGGATTTTATATTTTGGATAATGATGGTCTAAAGAATTCTGATGTTCTATATGTGAATGTTCTATGTCACAATATCCCGAGTGTAAATCAACTATATGAATAGGGACTTATAATGAAGTTCAACAAAAATGGATGCATTACAAATGGAAGAAGATGGAATTTTCTCTTGAAGGGTTGTTGAACTGATGGAAACCTATATCAAGTTGGTAATGAAAAGAATAATTTCTATATGATGTTTGAGGAAGAAAAAAACATGTGGCACCAAATATTGGGGCACATCAATCATCAATAAATGGGAAATATATCAAAACTGATTATTTTAATCGATAGTCCCAACCTAAAGAATGAATGTGAAAAGTCTTGGGATGCATGTTTCTGATGCTTTTGCTGGGGAGCGCGCATCCGTCGGTGAGGACGTGAAACTATTACCCCACATTCACACTTTCCAAAGGCAGGCAGAATCTGTTTTTTGTTCAGGGTCATTTTTTCCTCGATCGAAACTAGATGATGGAATGTCGGTTCTTCCTTCCATGGATTCCTCCTCTGAATTCTTCACCTAGTCCATGTCTCCCTTATAGGTTAAGTCATGGTTCATGAATCTCATTCTTGGTGCCATATCTTCATGGATGTCAGTTAATTACACTACTTCTGTCTGGACATTCCATGGGGTCTTGACTAGGTAGCAACCTTCGGTCGGAGTAGATTACAACATCATTCATGTTGGGGAATCTCTAGGTGTGTGGACATTGGGGAACCTATATTATTCCTCATAAGAGGGCATATCAAGGGTGCAGAACCCAAGCAATCCCATTTCGAAATCGGGGAATTAAATTCCATAGGCTTGTATCTGAGGTTTTCCTCATGTTCCCATGTGTAACATAGGGTATCCCGCATGTTTAATGTCTTGTGAAGATGGTTTCTCCAAGGGAATCTCATTCGATGTTTTCCTCAAGAATCATGTGTTTATAACATGGCAGGCCGCAAGATTAACATATTGCGGAGGCGGAATGAGAGTGATCAGAATGTACCATAGAGACTGATCAAATTGGTACATCCCTAGGAGGGAAAACCTGGAAGTTTTATCGAGTGGATGGATCAGAACTCCAAATGAGGATGGATCCGAGGATGTGCGCCCCATGGAGAGGAGATGCCACACCGTAACGGCTGATCTAAACACAAATGAGGGCAGATCAGGGAGAGTGCACCCTAGAATAGGGGACACCATGGTTTACCATTGGTAGGGATGGGACCTCATGGAGGTTTCCTACATACCCAGTGTAGAGGACAGAGATCAAAACCCACTTAGTTAAAAGGGGTGGTGAATCAGGGTGTACACAGAGGACAACAACACGAATACATGTTGGGGAATAAGCATGGATAGTGGCCCAAGTACTGCTAGGAGCAGCGAGGAGGGTGGATGTCATGATCCCACTGGGATGTGGTGGCCCGGGTAAGAATCAGGATGGATGATGGAAAGTTAAATGGAGTGGAGGGGTAATGATATGGGACCGTCATGAAGTTGACAGTAGTGATTGGATTTAGCCTCTATGAGACTTCCTACGTATCCCTGAGGAAGGGAATCAAAGTCCTCATAGTTCGTTGGGAAGATGGGATACCATAGAAGGCATCCTGTGAGAATGGACACATGGATGGGACCTAGAGTAGGTGGAACCTCCAGGTTGGTGCATGACCTTCCCAAGACACAAAGGCTCAAGGGAGTGATCAGGATGAGACATGAGTGATGAATGTGAGCCTCAGGGAGGCTTCCTACATATCCATGTGGCATAGAATCAGAGTCTGCATAGTTTAGATGGTAAAAACCGATGTGAAGGGGGTCAGAGGGACCAATGGGTAGTGGGATTGAACCTTGGGGAAGCTTCCTATGTACCCTTCATTAGTAAGGATCAATGACCTCATTGTTTTGGTTGGCGTAGATAAACCAATATGAAGGTGGATCTGGGTTCCGATGGATGGTGGGCTTGAACCTCATGGAGGCTTCCTATATACACTTCCATGGTAATGATAAATTTCCTCATAGTTTGGGATAGTGTGTGTCTGCGAACCGATGTGAAGATGGACCCGGGGTCCGATGGGTGTGGGGCTTGAACCTCATGGAGTCTTTATATGTACCCTTCCATGGCAAGGATCAAAGACCATGCAACTTGGAATAGGGTGTGTCAGCGAACCGATGTGAAGATGGACCTGGGGACTAATGGGTGTTGGGCTTGAACCTTGATGAGCCTTCCTAGGTACACTGCCTTGGAAAAGATGAAAGACCACTTAGTTCATTTTGGGGTGTCTTGGGGCTTACACTCAAGGATGCCCAAGGTGTTGGTGGACCGAAATGAATGGGGTCAGAACGTCTAGGTGGTGGTCACATTGAACCTTAGGGAGGTTTCCTATCTACCATTTTTTTACATGGATATAAGTCCTCAATGTTTAGGAGGTCAATGCAGTTTAACGTCATGCAGGACGGGGGTGATCCAACGTGAAGGGGGTCGGAACGACCAGTTGGTGGTGGACATAATACTCAGGGAGGCTTCCTGCATACCATTCCTTGACATGGGTCAATGTCCTCGTAGTTCGGGTTGGCGGTGTGGGGCTTGCACTCTAGGCTACCCAAGGTGTTGGTGTACCAATGTGAATGGGGTCGGAACGACTAAGCGGTAGTGGGCAGGAACCTCAGGGAGGCTTCTTACGTACCTTTCCTTAAACATGGATCGAAGGCCTCATAGTTTGGTATGGGGGGGCATGGGGATTACACTATATACTGCCCAGGGTGTTGGTGATTGTGTTGGTGGATACTCTAACCCCACGTGAGTTATGCTCGTTATGAGAAACAAGAGGTATCAGAGACTTAATGATCACGTTAAGAAAGGTGTGTCCGTGGGATGTGGAGTGGGTCTTATGTGTGGAGTTACCCACGGAGTTAGATATTGGGACTTACCCCAGGATAGGGGATCGTGTACCGTTGTGGAGCGGCAACGGTGAATGAGGCTTATGCAAAGTAGCTATCCGGGTGCCGCTATGGAGCAGCAACGGTGAATGGGGATTACACAAAGAAGTTTCCCTGGTGCTGCTATAAGTGGAAATGGTGAATGGGGATTACACAAGGAAGCTTTCTGCGTGCTGCTATGGTGCGGAAATGGTGAATGGGGGATAGGGAAGGAAGCTTCATGGGTGCTGCTAGGGAGCAGCAATGGTGAATAGGGTTTACCTAAATTAGCTGCCTGGGTGCCGCTAGGGAGTGGCAATGGTGAATGGGGCATACACAAGGAAGCTGCCCGGGAGCCGCTATGGAGCGACAATGGTCAATGGGGCTTACGCAAGGAAGCTGCCCGGGTATCGCTTGGGAGTGACAATGCTGAATGGGGCATATGCAAGGAAACTTCTTGGGTTCCACTAGGGAGCGGAAATGGTGAATGGGGCTTACGTAAGGAAGTTGCCCGGGTGCCCCTATGGAGCGGAAATGGTGAATGGGGATAACACAAGGAAGCTGCCCAGGTGCCTCTAGGAGGTGGCAATGGTGAATAGGGCTTACGCAAGGAAGATGTCTGAGTGCCACTAGGGAGCATCAATGGTTAATGGGGTATATTAAAGGTAGTTGCCTGGGTGCCACTTGGGAGCGGCAATGGTGAATGGGGATTACAAAATGAAGATGCTCGGGTTTCAATATGAAGCGAAAATGGAGAAAGGGGCTTACACAAAGAAGCTGCCTAGGTGCTACTATAGAGCGACAATGGTAATCGGGGCTTACCCAAGAATGTTGCTCGGGTGCTGCTATGGAGCGGCAATCGTGGATGGGAGTTACGCAAGGAAGCTGCCTGAGTACAGCAATGGAGCAGAAATCATCAATGGGGGTTACACAAGGATGCTGCCCAGGTTCCACTATGGTGCTGCAATGGTGAATGGGTCTTACACTAGGAAGCTTCCCAGGTGCTGCTTTGGAGTGCCAATGATGAATAGGGCTTACGCAGGGAAGCAGCCTGGGTGCTGCTATGGAGCGGCAGTCGTGGATGGGGCTTACACGAAAAAGCTTCTCGGGTGCCGCTATAGAGCAATAATCGTGGATGGGGGATACACAAAGATGCTTCCCAAGTGCCGCTACGGAGAGGCATTGCTGAATAGGGCTTACGCAAAGAAGTTGCACGGGTGCCGTTATGGAGTGGAAATCATGGATGGGGATTACGAAAAAAGTTGCCCAGGTGTCGCTATGGAGCAGAAATTGTGGATGGGTCTTACGTAGGAAAATGTCCTGGGTGCTGTTGTAGAGAGGAAATCATGGATGGGGCTTACGCAAGGACGTTGGCCGGGTGCTGCTATGTAGTGGAAATCATGGGTGAGGCTTATGCAAAGAACTAGCCCAGGTGCCACTATGGAGTGGAAATCATGGATAGGGATTTTGCAAGGAAGTGGCCCGAGTGCCACTATGGAGCAACAATCGTGGATGGGAAATACACAAGAATGTTTCTTGGGTGCCTCTATGGAGCGGAAATGGTGAATGGGGCTTACACAAGGAAGTTGCCCGTGTTCCACTACGAAGCGGCAATCGTGGATGGGGTTTATGCAAGAAAGCTGCTTGAGTGCCGCTACAGAGCATCAATCGTGGATGGGTCTTACGCAAGGATGATTCCCAGGTGCCGCTAAAGAGTAGAAATCGTGGATGGGGGTTATGCAAGGAAGCTGCTCGGGTTCCGCTACGGAGTGAAACTGGTGAACAGGGATTACACAAGGAAGTTGTATGGGTACCGCTATGGAGCGGAAATGGTGAATGGGGCTTACTCAAGGAATTTGACTGGGTGCTGCCGGGGTGGTAATGGAGGTTTGAGCTTCGGAATGGTTGCTTCCCGAGTGCCGAAGGGGTGGCAATGGAGGAGGGGGCCTATGTAAGGAAGCTTCCCAAGTACCGGTATGGAGCGACAATGGTGAATGGGGCATACACATGAAAGCTTCTTAGGTGCCACTACGGAGCGGCAATGGTGAACAGGGCTTATGCAATGAATCTTCCTTGGTGCCACTACTTTGTGGCAATGGTGAACCGGCCATACATAGGGATGCGGACCGGGTGCCACTGGGGAAGCAATGGAGGATGGGGCTTATGCATGGAAGCTGACAATAATGTCTTCTTCATGTCTGGAAAAGAGTGCATCCAAACCCACTGGTGGGTTGAGGCGTCACCTATGCGCTAGTGCATAAGAGGGATAATTCCAAGGGGTTTTGGAATCATTCCAAACAAAGGGAGATGAAATGTGTGAATTACATGCCCAATATTAGAAATGCAATGAGGGTGGTGTGGCGATGTAGGATAATCGTTGACTGTGTTCGAAACACAACATCTATATCGCATTATCCTGAAGTGGGGACAAACAAATGAGGGTCGACTGATGACAATGTTTGAATCACAGGACCTGACACAAAGTGTTGTCCAAAGTCTTCCAGGTCGTTGGCCTAGTAAGGTAGGTTAGCTAATGCGGCATCAGACCAGGCCGTTAGGAGGTCCCTTCAGACATATAAGTGGATAAGGATCCGAGTTAAGGATGTTCAAAGCGTGATGTGGAGTGATGGAATAATTGAATGGATTCTAACACTCTTGAAATTTTTCCACTGTAATCATTTCATTTGGAATCTTATGCTTGGTGCATAAGGAATCTCTTGTTTGGAGAAAGAGGAATCCTTTATTAGGAACATAAGGTGTACTACAGTTTAGAGTCATGTATATAAGACTGTATACATCTCATTCTCGGAGCATAAGTAATCTCTTGTTAGAAGCAGGAGGCATCATATGTTTGGAAAATAAGATTACTATAGTTTAAACACATATATATAAGAATATTAGGAATCTAATGCTCGGACCATAAGACATATCTTGTTGGGAGCATAAGGAATCCTATGATTGGAACATATGGTTTACTATATTTTATGGTCATGTAGATAGGACTGTTGGCATCTCATGCTTGGAGAATAAGGCATCTCTTGTTGGGAGAAAGTGGCATCCTATGATAGGCACATAGGGTGTACTACAATTTATAGTCATGTAGATAGGATTTTTGGCATCTCATTCTTGGAGCATAAGTAATATCTTGTTGGGAGCAATAGGAATCCTATGATTGTCACATAGAGTGTACTATAGTTTATAGTCATGTAGATTGGACTATTGGCATCTAATTCTTGGAGCATAAGGCATCTCTTGTTTGGAAGAAGAGGCATCCTATATTTGTAACATAGGGTGTACAATAGTTTAGATTCATGTAAAAAGAACTGTTGGAATATCATTCATGGAGCATAAGGCATCTCTTCATTGGAGAAAGAGGCATTCTATGATAGGAACACAGGGCGGACTGCAGTTTAGAGTCATGTAGAATGGAATGATTTCATCACATGCATGGAGCATAAGGAATCATTTATTATGAGCAAGAGGAATATTATTATTGGAACATAGGGAATACTACATTGTAGAGTCATGTTGAAATGACTGTTGGAATCTCATGCTAGGAGCATAAGGCATCTATTATTTGGAGCAAGAGGTATCCAATGTTATGAAAATATGGCATACTATAGTTCAGTGTCTTTTATAAAGGACAGTTGACATCTCATGCTTGGACCATAAGGAATCACTTAAATTGGGTAAGAGGCATCCTATAATTTTCATATAAGGTTCACTACAGTTTAAATTCATATAGATAGGACTATTGGGAATAAGGTGCCTAGAAATGGTTGGTGTTGCGTCTTACGCAAGGGTGGCCCTTTCTGGTTCCACCTGGCGTAGGATCATGGAATCTAGTGAAGCATGGACTTGTGAAGCACGAAATCGCAGAGCATGGGCTCACGAAGCACGGTCTGGCGGAGCATGGGCTCGTAGGACATGGACTCACAGAGCATGGAATCACGGATCAAAAACACGAAGTATGCTGCTAGCGAAGAAGGGGATTGCGGAGCTTCTTTGTGAAGGAAAGTGGAGCTCCACGAACTGGGAGATCAGCTGCCCAAGGGGAGTAGTCACCGTTTGGAGAAGGGGGGTGAGATGGGTATTTATAGGGGAGAGATTTCAAGATGCATAGCTCTCTCTTCGGGAATATGGTGCTTGCTCTGCGGCGGTTCGCGAACATAAAATGAAGTCGCGGAGCGTCCCACCTTCTTACTTCACGGCGTGTCTTTTCTGCGGGTTGCGAATGTCGAAGTGGTTTGCGGAGCCTTCCACCTCCTTGCATTGTGGTGGGTCTTCAAGGAACGTCACGAACGTCAAACTGGTACACAGAACATCCCGCCTCTTTGCTTTGTGGTGGCGCTCTGTGATCATAGATGGGGGATTCGTGAACAGGCTTCAAAAACTAGTTTTCCTTCCCCACATTAAATGTTCATAACTCCTATTCCGTAACGTCGTCCGGACCCTACAACCTACCAAATTGAAGCTTGAAAAAATGGCTACAATCTTGAATTGTTTATGGATTCATTTGGAAAATTTTTGGGTTGCATTTTCCTGTGCCAGCAATACGTTCATTGAGGGTATGCTGGACTATAGTTCATATTGGCCAAAGAATAAATGGACATCAAATCATCATGAACTCATCCATAATGATTTTTTCAGCCAGATAAATGTTGTCAGAACTCATTGCAAAATGTACTTTGTCTGATTCATAGATGATTATATTAGAATGTATTGTGTGATATTAATACATAAGAAAACACAATATCATGATTACATGAAAACATATTGTTGAATTTATGAAAAGGGAACACAAGGGATAATTAATGTTTTGAGATCTTATAAATGAGGGTAATACACATCCATTGAGATTGAGAGTTACCTGAAGAAGAATGGAATACAACATTAGTTAGATGTCGAGAGAACCCCACATTTGAATGGCATTTGGGAGAATATATATATATATATATAAGTGAAGAATATGGATAGAAAAATGCAGATTTAGAGCCAAATCACTCATCATTGTTGGATACAGGCTTTTCATGCAGTGGTATATATTCAAAATCTAATAGGGCTCTATATGGGTGAAAAAAACACTACATGATTTGTGGCATGGATGAAATCTATCCTTGAATTATTTATGTGTTCTCAGAAGTAAATGATTTATTTTAATCAAAGAAGGAAATCAAGTGAAGTATTTTTATGAAGAAGGTGAAGGAATATTCTATAGATACTCAATGATTTTAAAATCCTACAGACAGTTTACTAAGAGAATGGACAATATTATGGACAACGTTTATATAAATATAATTGGAGAAAAAACCAAAAATGAGCCAAATTATTCTTATTCTGATGTGATAAAATATGAGGAAGAATGTGGGCATGGTACAAATCCAAATGATAAAGTGGAGGAAGTAGTAAAAAATTTAAATGGTCTCAAAATGTTGATGATTCAACAGAAGGATCATAAGAAGATATTATGCCGAAGGTATCATCATCTGGACCTCATAAGTGAAGTAGAATTGATGAAATAGATCAATCCAATATCATTGGGGATTGAACTATACAAAACTAAACAAGATGACTGAAGATAAATACATAAATCTCTTTCTTCTCAATTGTAGAACCATACACATTTAAAGATGCTGAAAAGGATGAATCATGGGTTAATTCCCTAAATTAATAGTTAGAATAGATTGACTCAAACCAAACTGGGATCTAGTCATGTGACTGGATGTTCAAAATTTGATTTGTACAAATTTTATTTTCAATGAATAAATTGATGAGCAAAGATGTGTTATTTGAAATAAATCATGACTGGTACGTAAAGGATATTCAAATATTCAAGGTGTTAATGTTGAAGAATCATTTGTTCCAGTGGGTATATTGGATTCAATCAATCATTTTATTACCATGTATATCCAAATAGTATATAATCTATATCAAAGTAACGTTAATAAAAAATTATTTAATGGTGTTCTCAATAAAGATGTCCACATTGAACAACCAGTGGGTTTTCTTCTTTGTATTGATGAAATGATTGTTTTCTTACTAAAGAAGGGCCTCATAATTTGTAGTAGGTTTCATGAGAATGGTATTCCTAGCTATATTCTTAACTCAACAAGTTGGAATTCAAATATGAGGAGTAGATCATAATTTCTATATGAATAATTATAAGAAACATCAGTTCATGGTGCTAGTTTATGTAGATGATGTTGTCTATGGTGGTAGTAGGAAGGGATCAGTTGATGAATTTTCTAATCACATGAAGTCAGAATTTGAATTTACTATGATTTTTTCACTCACAAACATCTTATGGATTCATGTAATTCAATGGAGGAGTTACACTTTTTTATCTCACGAAAAATTTTATATTGATTTGATGAAGAAATTTAATACTCCCAATTCCAAACCAATGTCATATTCAATTTTTGTTGGGACAAAACATGAAAAAAATGAGGATGTGACATTTGTAGATCCCACAATATATAAGAAAATCATAAAAATATTTCTGTAATTAACTGTAACATGACATGATATTTTATTATCAACATTTTCAGTTTCCCACTATTAAAGTAATCAGAAGGAAGAACATATGGAGGCAGTAAAAAAATTCATGATGTATATTCTAGGTACTCACCATTATAACTTATTCTTGTCTACATGAAAATATAATGAATTATATCCATTTTTGTTTGTTGAAATGATTGAGATGTAGTGGATAGAATACCAATGGGTGGTTGAGCATTATTTATTTTCATAAAATCTGTGGGATGGTTGAGTATGTAATAGAAATAAATTCTCTTTGTACTACATGTTCATAGTATATATCCACTACAAAGTCATGAACTCAAATACTATGGATGAGGAAAAAACTGACATATATTGGTGATGATGTTAAACAAACACTGGTAATTTACTATGACATGAATTGTGAAATTCATCGTATGAAGAATACAATTCATAAATCTCATAAGAAGAACATTGAAATCATATATTACTTCATCAAAGATAAATTTGAACAAGGAATGATTAAAATGAAGCATGTTGGATATTATGATCATGTCCCTGAAATACTAACTATGAAATTTTTAACGAATGTGTTTTTGAAACATTGGTTGAACATTGGTTTTTAACCTCTTACCCATGAATGAGGAGATTACGGTTATTCCCTTCTCCCTAGTTGATTTAACTTTCATAATTAGTTTGAGGAAATGATTCTGGTTTATAGGGGAGTTATGATCTCGGGGGAGTATATTTTTTTTTGGGTTTATTGAAAATGGGGGTTATAGAATAAATTTAATGGTACAAATATGGTTTGAAGTTTTCTTTAGAATGAAATAAAATTAGTTGCGGTAGAATAGAGAATGGAGACACAACATGAAGGTTTTTGATATGACAAATCATTGTTTGGACATCTTTATGCATTCTAGGACACGATAAACCAAATCATGGTCCCCTTGATTTCTATGTTGAGAATTTCTCATGTAAACTTAAAGAGTTGGAAGAGTTTATTCTTGTGTATCATGATTTGATAATGGCTGGTACTCCGTTGAATTTTAAGGTAGATTTCCATCAAACACAAAATAGGGATTTTTTTGAACCAAGGATATTCATTTCTTTTATTGGTGTAAGGAATGTGTTTTTTTGTCAATACCCACATGGAATATCAAGGAGTGTCCCTTGAATGGGATCTTATCATTCAATCCAATAATATTTTTGATGGCGGTGTTGTTTTCTACTGTTTGTAAAAAAATTTGGTCCAAGAAATTATAATATGGAGAAAAGGTTATTTGGAAAAGTGAGTTGTGTAAAAGGATGAAGGGTGTTTAGAAACCTACACGCAAATGTTTATTTGGGATCAGTGAATCAAAATATTGAAAAGGAAAAAAAGTGTGCACAAGAGTTAAATTTTCGTGAAAGATGAAGTTGAGAAGAAGTATCTTAGGTTCCCAATGAGACATCAAAAGAGGGTTTTTCAAGATCACAAAGAATTTTTTATGCACCAACAATGATGAATCAGGAACTTTCACCTAGGATCAACGAGGCTAATATATAAGAGGATACCCCATGGAAGACTAAATAATTTTATAATGAAAATCCTGGTGCTCTATCACGTTAAATAATTTCATGAAAAAAATTATAGATAGATAATCTTGAATGCAAGGTCTTCCAATATTCTGAAAAGACCAGTTGAATTATTCTGTGTTGTTGTGCGAAAGATAACTGTTGTGTGAAAAGTAGGGGTTGCGCTAAAGTCTTATTTCACGTCAAATAAAAAATTAATTCATGCATGTTTAGGTGTTGTTCGAAACTGTGGTGTCAAGCTTCTGACATGATTCTTAATATTTAGTTTGTGTGATCAGTGCTTTCAAGTGAATCAATTCCAGAAGATGATGTAAGAAGTTTCTGATGCTAGTATGATACAAATACTTCAATGAAAATCTATTCAAGAGACCCTCATGTTGATAAACTGAGTAATACTTCTCCCAAGGCAGTGAGCTAGGTTTAGACAATGGAAGTGTTCTGAGGGACACATTGAGCTATCACTGAATTAATGTGATTGAAGAGTTCCTAGCACAATGTTATTGTAACCGAACACTTTTAATCCACATCTAGTGATGATTAGTGGATTTTGGTATGACTGACACTCTATCGTTGTTTTCTCCTTAGATTTATCCAATAGTGGTGAACCATGTAAAATTAATATGTCATCTCTATGAATGTGAATCTATAATTTCTAATCATATCTATCATATAGGTTTTACAATATCGCTATAACATAAGAAGAAGTTCCATCACATTAATTGAAAAATAAATTCACACTGATGGATCCCTCCCCTCTCATGGTGCCTGGAGGTTCTTCATGAATTTAATATCAAATAGAAAAAAAACCCCATATAAAGACTTAATATTTATTATATTTCCTTTTTTATGATCGAGGTAAATGGTTAATACATTTGTATCAACCAATATGATCAATATGAAAATATATAACATTCTCAATTGAATTTATAAAATCATCAGGGTAATGGAATATTTTTGATAGTTCAATGGCAATATAATTGACTCATTTTTAAATATCCCATAAAATAATTTATAAAAGCTATTATTGACATATTAATTACTATAATATTACTCATTATACAGACAATGAATCACACTGCATCATGAATAATGGTCCTCAATATTTTGGAAAAATGGTCATTATATGTGACTCGTGATATGTGTTAATAATAATATCAACTCAAAGGATCATGAAACAGATTCTCAAGCAGTAATATATAATGATATATAAACATGTGGGATTCAAATTTACAGGTATTTCTTCATAATCTCTCATTTGGGATATTATAATTTTCAAACATATTTGGATGAATCTCCATCTACTTATGAGTATTGAACACAGAACAATAAAACCTACTATGTGTCATGTCACAGAATGTTATCATAACTACAGAATATATGATTGACAATATTATTATATCATTTCAAGGATCTCATAATAATAATAAATTTCCTTGATATTTTTCAACGTGAAATATATACAAATAAATTATTTCATTAATTTCATGTATTTGAAAAATTCATCTGTGATATGAAATGTATTAATTTTCATTCATTGAGTATACATGTAATATAATATAAAAATCCCTATGTTCTATAGATACCATCTCCAACTATTAAAAGCTAATCGTAGTTGAATAATAATTATATAAAATAATGTATAATCATTAAAGTATTATTTATTTCAATGTTACAAAATATTATAGTTTTATCTAAAATTTAGAAAATTCAAAATATTAACATAAAATTTATCTTAATCAAATGGAATGTATATAAAATTATATTTATAGAATTTATGTTATGATCATATGATTAAATATTCTTGAGTGTAAAGGATTTAAATC
Organism: Viscum album; assembly: GCA_963277665.1. NCBI lineage: Eukaryota > Viridiplantae > Streptophyta > Magnoliopsida > Santalales > Viscaceae > Viscum > Viscum album. The sequence goes on from OY728140.1 coordinate 1,729,248,626, forward strand.
ATTAAAATTTAGAATGATAGCTTCTATAAGAAAATATAATATTTGTAAATATATATATTAATACAATATGATGAAATGAATTTATGTTATGAGATTAATATATTGTAAAAAATTAATGGTTTGGAAATAAATATTGTTTTTTTTATTTTTAAATCAAAATGAAATAGAATATATTTAATAATTAATATATATAAAATAGAGACATAATAAAATTTATTTAAATATTAATATGCATAATGAGTGTGGATTTATTAATGTAGTAATAGTAGTTATTCTATTAGACATTGTGATTTCAATTGTGTTACTATTATATAATATGAGGATTTATCTTGTTGACATAATTATGTATATACTTTTTCTATATGTAATGTGAATTATTTCCTTATGAAGTAAATACTAGATTATAATCAATGAATGAAAAAATGGAACATTAATGTGGAAGAAAAATATCCAATAAATTAGAGTGTTCCTAGGATGAGGTTTTGAATATTTAATAGCATTTGTGCACTTATTACACACACAATTGGGAATGATGATACATAACTATTTAAATTATGTTGTGTAATACATTGGATATAAATTTAAATAATATTATTTGAATGATGATCTATATTAGGACTATATTATATTATTTTATTTTTATATGATCAGGAAATAATACATATACCTTAAATTTAGAAATATATGACGGGGTTTAAATAGTAATATAGATGATGAATTTAATAGTCAGTGGACACAGATGTGTTATTAATATAGATAATAATTAAGGAATATATTATTGTATTTATTAATATATGGAATTATTTATTATTACTAGAAGGAATTATTGATTTGGGTATTTAATAATGTTTTTTAAACACATATACATGGTATATACTATATTCAAGTAACTATATGATGTCAATGGTGATGGATTCCATCTGTGTTTTTTATACAGTCACTCACCATCTTAACATAGTGTGTCATGCAATGATTTTCTGTTGACACTATTTATTATAGGTAGACTATGATGATTCATAATACATTCTTCTGTTTATATTCATCTATATTTCAAAACTAGAAGGTATAGACCACAAAAAAGATAATTATATAATGTAATTCCCAAGAGTGTTTATAAATATTCTCTCCCACAAACCTTGGATAAATGTGGATAAAGATGCACTAATACTGACTCATTAGTCACCCTCAACACTAGGTTTAAGGGAAATTACATATAACTCAAAAACTTTGGTCCAGAATCTGTGGAGATATGAACTCATATAAATTTATTATTATTATTATATCCATATATATTTTCATTTTTATAACATTTAATGATGGTGAATCAATGGATATCACCTTTTTTGGATTTTAAATTAATGTGGATCATTTTGTGAAAAAGTTATGTATGGATATAAGAGAATAGTTTTAATTTAGAGATGTTATTTTTATTTTTTAAACACCATATGCATATGTGGTGGATGTGCATACACATAAATAATTTGTTACAAAATTATTAATAGAGTTTTATCTTTAGGAACCCATTTCCAATGAGAGAGGTACTCAATTTAGATTTGAATTTATTATGGTTCTCCAGTAGGATACTATTCCCAAGGGACCTTTCTTATTCCAATATCAAAAATCATGGGTTTCTATATATATAAAACTATATAATAATGGTTATATAGGGATCATGAGAAATATATTTTGGTTATGTTGATATAATCATTTGTAAAATTATTATGATAAATGATGATGTGTGGTTATATTGGTTTTTTATTCAATTTGTTTTATAGTGATACATATAAAAAATTGTTATTAATAGAATTAGGTCAATGATGGGGTGATCATAATAAGAAATATTTCACACCTCAAAATTTTCAATCTACTGTTATCCACTCTTGTGTCCTTACTGATCAATATATATTGGTAGTGCATTATGAGTTATAACAGATATGGATAGTGGTTTTCATAGTTGGTGATTGGATTCTTCATTGAGAATGTCATATCTGTGTGTTATGTTTTGTGACATACATTACCATATATCAATTTTTGATGTGTTATATTTATATGGTGTTATATTTATATTATATTCTATTCTATTAAGGTGAAATTATAAATAATAATTTTTCATATTACATAGTTTATGTCTCATATTTTTATGTCCACTAATGATACATGATTAACAGTGTCATGTTATATTTTTTGATAATTAATCCCCCAATTTATGTTTATACCTCATCACATGTTAGTGTCCCCTTACCAATTAAATTCAATCCTCGAGAAATCAATTACTGATATGCTAGGATGTCATTGTATCTTAATTTGTAATTACATCAGTAATGTTTCATCAGTCATATTTTGAATGATTAATTATAATGTGAATTATTTTAATTTATTAATTTAGTTTAAATAATATTTAAAAAAGTTAATATTAATAAAAAAACGAGAAAATAGTAATATATTATTTTTAAAAGTAATGGATTTATATTAATTTATTATTAATTTAGAAACATTTAATATTAAATGCATAAATTAAATACATTAATTATTGAGTTGTATATATTAATCCATTGATGTATCAGTTACTCTAATTAATCTAAATTTAGATGACTTTGACATTCCCTTGGATTTAAATTTTATTTGGTGGGGTGTTTTATTAATTCATTCAATAAAAAATTCATAGCTTCATTATGAGATTCCCGTATAAATCACTTCAAAATTAAGTTGTTTAATGTGGAGGAAATGTCTTTTGGGAAAACAAATTCATTTTCCAGTGAAAAAAACCTATGTAAACATTAAAAGGGATCCCTTTTATGTAATTTATTTGGCACATTAAATGGTCCAAATCGAATTCTAGATCACCCTTTCCTAGAAACATGTAATGAACTAGACCGAGCTCACCCAACTCGTCATCTAACTAGGAATCCCAAAGGGATCAAACGATGTTCATGATCCCATGGTCTAAAAAATATGGACTAGTAATAATGAACATAGACATAGGAATGGTTGGATCCCAATTTAATCATGTGAAAAGTGTAGAAAAGAAAATATTGATCTTTGATGACCTACCCAGAATGGAAAAACAAACACAGAAAATTAGAAGAAATACAATTACCAAACATTACCATGATGGAAAAATAAAATATACATATATCTATATTATAATACTAAATTTTAATAAAAATACTCAAAATTTAAATATACACAATCTATATTGTAAATTAATAAAATCAGAAAAACATTATAAGATTAAATCATTAGAGAAAACAAACAAAACCATAAAACTATAACATCGCCAAAAGTGATGCACTATAACTCTCTATGTTCCAGTTATCAATCAATATAAAAAACATCCCTCTTAAAAGAGTATCAAAAACAAGGAAACTATAGAAAATATGGAAACTACTTACGCAGTCATACCATCATACATGTGTAGTGTTTGAGCTATAAGTGGACTATAAAATCTCACTAAGGAGTCTATTATTAGACATGTAAAATGTCCCATGAATAATTCCTCAATAATAATGCATAAAAATAGTGATCTCTCATATGTTTATATATGAAACCAAGTTAAATGTTACATATTCATTATAAACTACCATACATTTTTTTAATAAAGCATGTTTTGAAAGAGGCCTTTGTTTATGAATATCCAAACCAATGGAGGGAAATTAAAATTATTGAAAATAAAATCATGTCCACATTATTTCTAAAATACTATATAAAATCCCACAATACATTTAAGAAGTGTACTTTTCCTTGGAATGAAGCGTTCCAAACCCATTTTTTAATGTGTTTGAAAGTAGAAAAACTATATGTAATGTCAAATATAATAAAAATCGTCCACTAATGTGTCAAGAGAGAATAACAGAAATAATGGTTACATTTTACTAGTTTAACATAGTCAATAAATAGGGGATAGAATTAATGTATAGGTTTGGATCCCCTAAAATATTTTTGAAAAGTCCCTTGGCATCATGGAAATTTTGAAACGACTTATGTAACATGATATGAGAGGTTAACATGAACCATAGGTCATCCCTAATGTACCAATTTGTCCCACTAGTCCCAACAAACTAACTACACCTTATATGAGTACTAGGAGATGAAGATCTTAGGGGAACCTAATGTATCCATGAAGATCTCAATTTTTAGAGAAATTAACTTCTAGTTTTATCATAATTCCCACTGGGGATATTCACTAATTTTGAGATTTTCAGAGTCACTTATAATTCACATGAAATTTTAAATAGAGGAGGGAAAAAATAAACATTCACATGAACCCAAATTTAAACCATTTTAGGTAAATATTACCTCACATCACACAACCTCTATTTAATTGACCCATTTTATACCCATGAATATGGATCATGTAAAGGAATATGAATTTCTACCATCCATCAAGTTATTAAAAGGAAAAATGAAATATCAAATTCAATGGGGATAAGATGGGGGCCTCATAAGTTTTCAGATAAAATTTATATAAAATTGATGTATGATATTTGAAAAATACTTTAAGGATGAAATTACATTTCAAAAAAACTAAAATAATTCATCAAACTCTCATTAAAATATTTTATTCCAACTCAAATTGCGTAGGTATTATCGAAACTCATATATTTTACACAAATACCATTTTTAATCCTCTCAAAACCACACTGAGACCCAATATTCTCAAAACTATTAAAATGAGGTCAAATACTCACTTTATTATGAAATTCCACTTTAATACAATAAAAATTATCCTTAAAAATTAAACCCCCATCAATAATCCTTTTAAAACATTTAAACACATTTCATAATATAACTCACTTATTTTCTATAACACTTGCCATGCGATAACTCCATGAAATGAGTAAAATTCATATGAAAATGAATTTGTGTTACAAATATGAGTATACAATATAGTATATTTTTTCATGAACCCCTCACCACAACAATACCACAATGAGGGAGATATACGGCGACTTCTAGAGTCCTGCTTCTAATAGGCCATGGGTAGGAGAAACGAAGCAGGGGTATGATAAATATGTCTTTGTGAGGAATTGCCCTCTAAGAGAATCATCCAGAAGATAGATATTGGTAGGATACAACAACGAAGAACTTATTATAAAAACAAATATATATATATATATTTAAATCAAATTCCCACATCAACAATGAAATGAAATATGGTACCAGTCAACTGAATGGGAATTTAAATATAGAAAAAAGGAAAAGGTTCCAGTGACTATATAATCCATACAGATCATGAAAACCCATGTTCTAGTAGTATTTATCCCGATCAAAAATATTCATTCATTTACCTGAAAATATTGTATATATACATAGAGTGATCATAATAGTATTCATAGTGGGATCATCCTTAAAGACTCTCGTGAAAAAGATAATTAAATCATTATAAAGCATAGTGAACAATAGTGAAATTAACTCCCCACAAAAATAGGTTTTCTAGGTTCCAGCCACTCTATGGATAACCCTCACCATGTATAGCATAAAATATAGTTTATAGTATAAAAATAAAATACCAACGGTGCCCCGATCTAGCTTATCCACTAGCTTTTCGTTATGTTCTAATGTCGCACGTCCGGATCCATTTCTCCCCAAAAGTAATCCATCTTGAAAACACCCCTGAAAGATGTCACAACATGCTCCACAAGTATCACAAAACCACATAATCCCATGTCAAATTTCAACATATAGTAACCTTATTGTTTATATGATTGGAAATATCACAAACAATGTATATAAAACATGAGGTAATATACCTCAAGCCATTATACCCCATACATTGAGAAAGTTTATCATTGTATCATAAACTCTACTCTTCATTTCTATAATAATCCATTGAATTATATATCTAATAATTTTTGCATTTAAAATAAAAACAATCCATATTATCCCTCTATAAAATATTGGAATACTAACCATAATTTATACAAACACGAGTAAATATGAAGAGAAGTTATTGGGGCTAGAGGGCGTAGTTGGCCCTCCATCCTCACACTATGGTATTGGGTAAAACACCCTCACTTAGACTACGAGGTTTTATTTTCACTAACCTACATGGGTAGGGTAGCTTATGAAATCACAGAATATAGAGAATATATTATAACCCAAATCCATAATACAGTTATAAACAAGTCATACCCTCAACTACATCTAACGTCGTTCAAATTCCATGTTACCACTACTAAGACAATATATCCATTAAGAAAAAAAGAATTTAAAGAGAAACATTAATTTCATTTGTTAATTTTTATCATTTTACATGTTTTAATTAATTTATTATCCATTAAGACTCTATTAAAATTCATCCATTATACATTACATTTCATTATATTATTAATCAGTGTAATGTCCATTCACTTCAAGGAAAATTCCAAAAAAAGTATATTGGTTATCATTTATTAACATATTTTGGTATTTTTATTCCAACATCAACCATCTTCAAGGGTTAATAATTATTTATTAATTGTAAGAAACATTTCATGATCAAGATGATCTCGGAAAACCATCATATGCTTCCACTAAGAGGAATCTTGTTACAAATCAAATCTATCAGCCTCATGTGGTGGGGATTGAAACATAGATAAAACCAGCAACCAATCCATAAACCATTAAATTGATTAGAAATATAGAATCCCATCTCTATGTATCACATCATTTGTTAATCCTAGCATGAATTTTTTATATAATCTATAGTGTCTTCCTCGACACCCACATGCATATCCTGATGCATTTTATCATAACAGGAATCAAATATTTCTATATGATTTGGGACTCTCCTACCAAATATCACATCATACATCCTAGGATCATCGATCATAGGCTCACGCCACATTCATGCCTCACATCCCCATATAATCCATACTAGGATCAAAAATTTCTATATCATATCACACTTATCATATTCATATATTATCATAAAAGAAAGAGGAACAAATAAGAAAATTTCATGTAAACTAGGCCCTCAAAACAAATAATAAAACCATCTCATGAAAATAATACCTTGCTGATCTGAAGAAGTCACTGATCCCTCTCTTGAAATAGGGAACAAAGGCCCTTAAAAATTATATTCATTACACAATCATTTCTTATTCCATATTGAATTACCAAATTTATTATTTGCAGGTTCCAACTATTGGCAACAAAATGAATCAACATATTAAATTATTTCAAAAGAAAAACAATTCCTCAACTAATATTACATTTTAAAAAAAACATAGACAATTACAATGATCATGTATCATACATCTCAAATTGTTATCAACTACAATTAACATGATCCACATTATTTATCAATTTTATTATATATATGGGAGTTCAAAATTAATTTATAATCCAAATTACAATTTATATTATAAACATGAAATTACAACAGCCACCATATTAAAAACATTCATCTTTATTACATTCCACAGAAAATAAAAAATAAATTATTTTTGGAATTATTTTATTTACTAATTTATAAATTTTAATCCAAGAAGAATAAATTTATAAAAAATAATGTCATAGATATCACACAATCTAGAAAAAAGAAATCTAAATAGTTATCATGGTATAAACAAGAAACATCATCACAATGAAATATTGATTCGATTTCTTCATACAATTCAAATAAATATTACATCAATTTAATTTCCCTATAATGGGCCAGAGAATACCCAACCTACAATTTTATGTTAATGAATATATAATCAATGAATCTCCTACCTAAAATAATTTTAACTTTATCCATATGTGAATGAACCATGTTGTGGATCTAGAACCACCACTACCTCAAGAATATCATCAATATAAGGGTTCCATGGAATAACTATACCAAAAAAAACCAAGTGAAACCATATTACAAACAATGGAGATCAAACTCCATTTCATGGTGAGAATTTATAGGGCGATATGAGATCCAACCAAGCGACCCTACTTGAATGAAAATGAATAATGCACCTAGGATGCCGACATATCAAAGATGGGATATAATAATTGATACCTAATTTAAGGATTCTAAAAAGATTAATTAATGGAGCCAATAGTTTCTTGGAATTAGTGAAGATATGGTAGGGTTTGGAAACCACATAGCGGCTACACACTTTAATGATGTGATGCATAATATCTATCTGATTTATAAACTAGTTAAACATCATGTAAAAGTAAATAATTTGTTTTCAATAGAAACATGTATCATTTAATTATATAACCATTATTACTTAAATTTCATGATGTACCTTGTAAAGAATCCACAACAATCTATGAAGCTCATTTATGTGGAATGTAATATCGCTATTCAATCATTTTACGTAGAAAATAACTCAAGGATACTTTCATGCCTCCTTTGAGCACCACATGACGTGGAAACAAGAAATTGTCTAGTCCACATCAATCCATGTCATTTCATTAGATACCTTTTAAAAAATTATATTCCTCAACAATCCAAAATGAATCTCAATGAGGAAACGGAATGGGTTCTTTTGAATATCCACATTATGAGATAACTCTCAAGGATCTAGTTATCATAGGAGTTTTATCACCTCACCAGAGGAACAATGACAAACCTCACTAAAATAATAACCATCTCTTGAACAAACTTTTGTGGAGATACCACTTGAACAAGAGTAATGTTATAAAAACCAAAAATTAGAAACCATATCATAAGAGAGAAAGGCCATCATCAACAAAAGAAATGTGTTATATTAGAGGATATAAATATTAAATAGGTTCAATTAATAATTATATATATATAAATCAAATTCCTAGTTACTATCTGGTATGAAAATGTTCCTCCATGAGATATTATGAAAAGTAAGAATATTTCCACAAAATAAATTCCCTTTGAAGTCTTGGATCTCCATTGGATACTCATCGATGGCCACATCATCATCCTTGTTGATCTATCTGCAATAGATGACATGAGAGTCATCATGAAGATAAAGTCAGATCTGCGACATGTGAAAAACATAATGAATCTTGCACATAGGTGAGGTAAGTGATATATGATACTCCATGGATCCAACATGATCCAACCCATCAAATGCCTTAGAAAACTATTGAGAAAACTTACTCCTACTACAATACCATCGCATCCAATGGTGAGGAGTCACCTATGAAAACAAATGATCTCCAATGACTAATTACAATGGTCTTAATCTTTGAGTATTCTAGGATTTATAGTGTTAATGCTCGTCCTTCATCCTCTTATGATTACCTTTACCATCTATTTAATATTGGTATCTAGTTTCTACCGGAGAAATTCTTCCTATTTGACCCTAGTCCGGAATAATGAATAACTACTAGGTTGAACATTGAAATGATAAAAAATACCATACTGATATTGGATTACACACATTTATTGTAAAATAAAACAACCAATGGTATGTTTCTTATTCATGAACCTTAGAAATCCAAGACATAAGAGCGCATCATGTCTTAAACATGCTAGATGGTCCGCTCTATATGACCTTCCTTCTATTGATGATAACTAGCACTAATGAAAAAATGAAAATCAAAATAATTCTATATAACTCTTTATACCTTAGAGTTAACATAAGTATCATTGGCATAGATGACCACCTCGTGCCTATGTGGAGTTCCACAACCATCTCTAGATATTGCTTCAACAAAACCCTTGAAATCTTGACTCCACAATCAATATAATGTGGTTTAATTTTTCCAAATAGTTAGCTATCACCCATATATCTAAATGGAATCCGTGATATCAATGTAATTATGTAATGTTTTCCGTAGAAATTTCTTCCGACATCCATTGTGGAACATCTGACGGACGTTGCAACCCACATGGAAGACAATGCTCAAACATTTCATTATAGAAGACCAAACATCCTGAAAAAAACTCTACAATAGTATTATTTATCCATGGACAATAAAACAAAAATCCCATATATCAGTAAATCATGGTTACATTGTGATGTACTGCTAAAAGAAAACTATATAAATTGTGATGAACCATCTCAGGTATCTATGATGGAATGAAAATTCTTCCATAAAATAACACCTTGTGTTATACATAGTCATACAAACCATCACTAGAAACACAAAACAAATAACTTTGTCTATCAAAACCACCACCTCAGAGTCCCCCAACTAGTAAAATCACAACTTCTACAGCAAATATTACTACAAATCATCAAAAAAATAAATCATTTTTCTACAACCTATCCCATATATAAATTCATCATTTAGTGTTTCTACATGAATCTATAGTCTCATACAGTATATCATTACATGAATTTCTACTAACTTTATCTGCCACAAAATTTCCCTTTCCTAGTGTATATGAAATATTTCATTCGTAATCCTGTAATAATTCCATCCACCGACACTATCACATATTCATGTAACCCTAGAGAAGACATACCTTGATATTATAAGGTCAGTAAAAGCCATAAATGTGATCCCAAATGAGGTAATTGAATCAAAACATCAAATAAAACATCACTGATTCTAAATAAAGACCATGGTTTGAATAGTTTCCCTCAAGGGGAAAAAACTTTCAAGACTCATATAATTAATATGATATCTACTATATTAGAACATAAAACAATACATGATGTGATGTTTCACAAAAAACATCAAATTGAACTCTTTATGTAGGACATGACAGAATTGGAGCATGGGACGACTTCCTCTTTATGTTCTCAAATTCTACATGAAACATGTCAGTCCATGAGAATAGATGATAATTTATTTCAAGGATGTAAATGGATTCATTCCCTATTAGAAATAAACTACAAATTTCATATAATGTAATACATGGAAAAAGAATCATTTCAGGTCTACCACTATATTGTGTGATTCCTAAGACACAATTGCTTATATTACTAAAGGACCGACAACTAATCCTTGTTTGGATTCTAAATTATCTATGAAATATAATTAAATAACAATGATATAACACTTAAATAACATATCATGCAATTTATCATCTTGAATTACACTCAAAATTGCACATAGATTTTTAGAATACACCTCCTCAGACACAAAATACAAAAGGCTTTCATTGGAAAAAAACAACATACTTATCCAAAATCACTATAAACACTTTTTTCATCAACCCCATGAACATATATGGAGAATTAGACAAACCGAATGACATCATAATAAAAGTAAAATGTCCCTGATGCCATTAAAATACAGTCTTCCATATATCCTCATCCTTCACCCACTTCTGATAATACCCTGAAAATCAATAGATTCTCAAGAACCATTATTATTCCATAAAATAAATGAATAAATCACCAATCCGAATAATTATATTGTTTATCTTTACTGTCACTTGGTTTCCATGATGATAATCGATACATATCAAGAATATCCCATCATCATTCTTGATGAACAAAATCGATGCATCAACAAGTAACACACTTGGCTAAAAAACTCACTATATGTACTCATATACCTTAACACACATCTATCCAAACAAATAAGGAACCATAAAACATAGAGGCATTCATATAGGATATACGCCTCATTGTAGTTGAATATAAAACATGATCTTTATTTAAGTGGGTAACACTACAACCTCCTATAAAATTAAATATAGGTACACTTCAAAATCCCTAGGAAATATGAATTTTTTAACCACTAATGTGGTTAGAATCAGCTCTTCCATCAAATAATAAAATTATTGAACACAATAATCACCCATTGGGGGGTCTACTCCCTAAAGAACACCACTTGCTCTCTGTCAGCATAATATAACCCAACCAACCTACATATGAAATCCTCAATAGCCTACACAAAATAAAAACATTCGATTATTATTAAATCATGTATATGTATCCAAAATCATATGAAATCTTCCCAAGAGTGGTGCTTCCCCAATACTAAATAATAGTCCTTACATATATCGTACAAGTCCGCTCACCCTCAACCTGCTATAGTCAAAACAAATGTAACTTGATGCCTCCCTTCCTCAGGACCCAAATCATGGAAAAAGGTAGGTGATATAAAGGATAAAACTCTTAAATCATAAGAAACATTAACCCACATTTAAAGAAATAAAAAGGTACCCCACATTATATTGGATCACCAAGTTATAGATAATAAAAATTATGAAGATGACCATGAATTTCTACATGATCACTCTGGTCCTTCTAACGATCACCTCTACTGCAAAAAAAATCTCACTAATAAAGATATAAATTTTTGGGATATTCTAAACATACCCCATGTCTTATATAATAATCCCAAACTAGAAAACCCAATATGTTCTACCTCATATGGATCTCCCATAATGGTGGAACATAAGTAGGAAGTCATGGAATTTGATAACCACATAGAAAGGTCAGGTACCCTCAACACAAATGACATCAACATACATAAAAACACCATTCCTATCCTTTTGAGTAAATAATAGATACCCCGGATGAAATGAGATGATGGGGGATAATATATATCCCTGGATAATAGAAATATCTTCTTTCCAGTAATCTAGGAACCTTGTGCCACATCTCAACATTGCGTGGAATTCATCTGACACCCCCTCTCAGAATGATATAACACTCTCCAACATTCTATAAATAACCTAAAATCTCCCCATCACATAATTATATGTTATAAATATAAATGTGGTGACCATGCATTGGATATATGGATGCAATGACCTTCTAAATTCTAATCTATAGACTCGATATATAAAAATTGGTCCAAAATACATCAGAGAATGGTCCTGGAACTAGTCTTGAACATTAAAAAACTCAAGATCCCTTGCCGGTGTGTATGAATCTCATAGTGACTGACCTCCTTCATGTTTTTTGAATGAAAATCTACACATAATTAATAATTTAACTCCTCTCATGATACAAATGACTCATTTCAGTTCCTAAGTAATAAGAACCACTAAAACCTCACTAATCTATGAGGTATGATCATGGGAAATGAAATCTAGTGATACTTCTGAGAAAAAATCACACTATAATAAATGAAAAAATCCTCCAATTAGCCCATTATGACTTAATATAAATTAAATACACTATTCATTTGTATTCAATCGAACTGAAACTCTTAGAGTTTCATTCTCCATGTGTTGTTTTCATCGATCTCCAATCTATAGATATTTTCTTTGGCACATCCTTCCAAACATCATTGGTTGGAACCTGATAATATCGTTGACTTAGAATCATGCATTAAAAACCTAATATAACTCTTCAACATATATTGTGGAATATTCAACATAAATTAATTAAAGAACTAACAAATAATCATGTTTATGGTTTTAAAATTTCATGTGGACTATCATTTTCAAATAAAAGAATAATGAAGTGTGATGCGTGATCTTTTCCTAGGTATCTACCTAGAAATAGTACATCTTCATTGACTAGTCTCAGAAAATATAATGGTTTATGCATAAAATGAATAGGTTTTCGAGAATCTTATTCATCTTTTGTGCCTCTATGTATACATCACATACAAAAAGTGATTCTCTCTTTTCTCTAAGAATCCATGAAAACTCACATGATCCCAAATAAAATATACATCGTATTCTTCAACCTAATCCTTTGAAAACACTCTCTCTTGAACCATTCCCCAAAAATATAGCATAATGAGGGAGAGAGGTGGATACTTCTGAAGGCTCACCTCCAGTAGGACCCGGGTTAGTGACTCGCATTGATGGTATGATAATCATGATTTGGGGTGATATTGCCCTCTATGAGAAACAAACATATTAGAGAGATAATAAGTAAAAAAACAAGAATCTACTCAAATATATAAATATATTGAATTAATCAATTGTGACAAAATATAATGATAATAAATACTAATAAATGGAAAGAAAAGTGGAAGAAACAAAAAGGTAAAGATAAAAATTACAAAAAATCCCAAATATATCATGGAAAAAATATATAATAATGTTCAAATTGATCTTAATAATTATATAGATGACCTGAAGATAGTTTATATACACTAGGGTGACCATAATAGTATAATTAGTTGGATCCACTTTGGAGCCTCTAACGAAAAAGATAAAGAAACCATGCTAAAGAAGCGTATACAATAGTGAAACTAACTCATCACAAAAACATGTTACTAACTAAAAATCATATTCATGTAAAACTCTAAAAACATTTCCCATAATTGTGATCATATAATCTATTAATAAAAAATCAAGGGTTCCCCACTCCTGATTCCCATAAGTTGGCTGCTCTAACTCCAATAACCCACATCGTGACCCATCTCTCTCCCAATGTAATATATCCTAAAAACACATGGGATAGGCATCACAATATGAACATCATGTAATAAAGAACCACATCATCCCATATAAAATGACGACATATTTTAAATATTTTAATTCTATTATTAATCATTACTGGTATGATGTATATCAATCATTTTGTATTATACCAAAATCAATTACAACACATACACTGAGTAAGTACATGAATCCATCCTGGAATATTCATTATAATACATTGGATACTATATATGATAATATATGTTTCTAAAATAACAACAATCCATATAATCCCTCTATAAATATATGGTAATACTAACCTCCCTTCATACAGGCACAACTAATTTCCATCAGAATAGACTACGGAGAGATTACATAGTCAGTAATCCATCCTCCAACTAGGATATAGGAAAAACACCCTCCCAGAGTCTACCAGGTGCCAAATTATCTATTCTGCATTGGTCTATTATCATAAAAAATTATTTTATATATGCGATATAGTATAGCTCACATCCAAAATATGGGTATAACCTTTTCATACACTTATATTCAGTTAATGTCACTCAAACTCCCATATGAAACTACTAAGACCAAATATCCTATAAGCTAGCAAGAATTTCACAATATAATTTATATTTCTCTAAATACATATTTTTTAATTATCTAAAAACACATTTTCTTTTTATGTGGTAACTTTTAATGATTTCCAAATAAAAATAATTCAGACCTAAAAATCAGAAAATATAAACCATCACAACGCTCCAATGAAAATAAAATTTCTACATTAAAATCATTATTTTCATTTAATCAATTTGAATAGGTTAATTAATAATTTCTCCATTATGTGAGAATTAAAATTATTCCATGTTACATGAAATTTCATTTAATTAATAATTAGTGACTAGTTTATGACATCAAAGAATAATCAAATCCCAGTCCCTAATTTATAAATTTTAAAATATTTCATTCATTTACATTGTATCATCAAACAAACCCATTGGTTTAAATTATTTTTTATTCATTATTATCATTATTCCTTAAACAATGTATTCTACGAAAAATTTACAAATTTACAATCATGAGGAAAAAAGAATCCAATCACATCCCTCAGCCTCATGTAGTATGGAATGTAATATAGATAAAATAAGAAAAATGATCATCGTCCATTTAATAGATTTAGACTGGATCATCACATCTCTAACCATCAC
This sequence comes from Viscum album, assembly GCA_963277665.1. NCBI lineage: Eukaryota > Viridiplantae > Streptophyta > Magnoliopsida > Santalales > Viscaceae > Viscum > Viscum album. The sequence continues at coordinate 1,729,264,010 of OY728140.1, forward strand.
ATCAATAGGTAAGACTAGATTTAACATATTACCTCATATCATATTCCATCCACAACCCCCATATCCATATCCTGATGCACCAAATCATGATATGTGTCAACTAATTCCACATCATTAATGCTCCCTGTCCACATATCACATCCATCATCCTAGGATCACACCACGTCATGGATTCCCCACCCCATATCAGCCATGATAGTGTTGGCCATATCAAGTTCATATAAGGATTTCCATACCAAAAAAACAAAAATGGAAATATGACCAATAAAAGAAATAACATGGAGAATCTTCCCCCAAAACAAGGCATTTATCCATTAAATTTAAATGACCTCTCACACCACCAAATCAAGGAACATAAAACACTTTCTAAACTAGAAAACTAATCCCTTGAAAATTATATTCATAAAAAACTAGTTTATATTCCAAGTTGAATTATCCAATTTATTGTATACAGGTTATAACTAAAGGCAACCTAAATAATCATGCTATAATAAACGATCAAAGAAAAAAATTCTATCATAATTAATTTCAATTTCAACAGTAATATTAAGTTAACATTATAAATTATCATTCCTTGTTATTATTAGGAAAAATGTAACACCCCGAGATTTTATGAAAAATATTCTTTTTAATATCATTAATGGCTTGTGTTGTACGCTACACCAAAAGGAGCTTGCACAACACACATCCTTGACTTTCCTTGCGTTACACGCAATCGCAACCTTCCTTGATAGCGTGTGTAGTACGCAATACCGAGTTTCACTAAACAACGATATGCTATTAAAATATTATTAAAACTAGCCGTTATAAATAGTAATAACCACTTTTTAAATTTTAGAAATTTTAGCTCTCAAAATGGACTTCATTTTTGGATTCGGAGTATCGAATTTAGCCTAAGGTGAAATTTTGGTACTTTTCGGATAACTTTCATATTCTGATGAATAGTGAAAATTACTAAATTATAATTAAAAACAACTTTTTTAATCGAAATAATTAATAGTGATAAATTATTAATTTGAGTGGTTTTAAAGTATATTTAGAATATATTTTTACAATTTAATACAATTTTGGTCATTGGATGTAATTTCACATTTAAACCAGACATAATCAAGTGTCAATCTTTTGATAGATATTGTTTCTTAAAAACACGCTATTTGTTTTAACAGTGGGATTTAATTATAAAATTAATTAATGCAACTTCTATGTTATGAATTTGGTAAAATAGACTTCATTTTTGAATTCGGAATATGAAATATATCTTAGGATAAAATTTTGGCATTGTTCTGAAAAACATCAATTTTTGATGAATAGTGAAACTACTAAGTGGTAGTTAAAAAACTGAATTTTTCATAAAACTTAATTTTACCGCTTCTGTGAATGGAATTTCAAAAATATGAGAGACATGGTTGATGTCAGTAAGTAAAATGTGGTTCAATGAGATGAAAATAAGTTTTGGTGAATAGTAACTTTTTTCTTTTATTTACCACGGTTAAAGGTAAATAGGGTAATTAAGGGTAAGAATGATATTAATATTACCCTAACACATGTACTAATTCTATTGGACAAGTGTATCTCGACCAAAAACAACCTTAAGTGTAAAATATTATCATTTAGGCCCACTTGGATTAGATTAGGACTTTTATTATTATTTAATTCAAAGAAGAGTTAAAAGAGTTAAAATCGAAGTATATTTACTAAAACATTTTTAATATAGGGTTTTACATAAGATAAATTTGATTGTAAATATTCATTAGAAAGCTAAAAGGATTTCCTACATAATGGTATTTTATTTGTAATTTTTAGACATCAAATAATTGAATTTATTTATGACACAAAGATGATGTAGTAATTATCTTATTAATGAAATATTGACATAATTGATATTATAAATACCAAAATAAATGTAATTTAAGACTTTTTATGAATTCCACTAATTTTCTAGGTTACTATGATATACTAGTGTTGATTTAATCAACTGGGTTAGAACATATAATTCTGTTATGACTTTCACCAAAATCATATATTAAATAGTGTCAAAATTGACACAAAATAGTTTTTAAATAAAATATTATATTATTAATTATTATTTTATTCCTACAAATCTAAGGTTCGGCCAAATAACTTAGATAAGGATATATATATTAATAATGAACAATTTGGGGTTCGTTTGGCCTGTTATAGTAAGTGTATTAACCATATAGTGTAAGAAAACAAAAAGACAAGGTAAAAGTTAAATTATTTAACTTAAAGTTAAATCTAATTGATAAGGTTAATATAATAACCTAAACTTGTATAAATCCTATTGGTTGATAGGAGTTCGACCCATACCCACATTATCTTCGAAATAATACCCTTTTGAACCATTATAAACCGATTTTGACTTTAATATAAAATAATATTTTGAGATATTCCTAAGGTGCCCCTCTCCTCCCTTATAAAAGGGCACCTCCTCCCCCTCCTCCTCACACCAATTTGAGCACTCAAGCTCGGCCAACCCCTGACATTTTCTCCTCTACACTTCCCTAGAATAATCCTAGAGGTCCTGGTCTTCTTCAAAGTCCAATCTTAGTTCCCTAAGTGGAGGATTCAAAGAGGCGTTCCAAAGAAGAGGTAATATCCATTACCGATCTTTTCAATTTCTTTCTTCTTCAACTTCTTATTCTTTAGTTGTTTCATTATAAAGTAATAACATCAGTATTACTTACATAATGATATGTTATTATAAATATGAAACAAACCTAATTCACCTTCTATCCATCCTACGGAAAAATGAAATCACCGCGCGTGCGTACGTACGGAATACCGTCTCCACGCCGTGGTGTAATCTATTTTCCACCATCACCTTACAAGGATGGGTATAATGGTGTAATGAGTAACTATTTATTATTATTATAATGTAATATTTATACTGACACAATATATATATACTAAAATACAATTCCACGATCATAGGAATGATATCATCACTCGTGCGTATGTACGGAATACCGTCTCCACGATGTGATGCGATTCGTTCTACATGATCATCATTACATAGTAATTATATAAATGAATTGAATGAATAAATATGATATATGTTACACTAATACCATTCTGGATATAAGGTATCTATAACCTTAAAATAAGAATAAGAATTTATTCGGAAAAACACGCATAAAAACAAAAGGCAATAAGGTCCCGAGTAACAAGTAACAATGAAATATTACTAACAAGAATCTAAGAATATAACCATATATGATATAATATCTGGAATAAGTCAATAACATTATTTAAACCATTATAGAGGAGCTTTGTACACTTACAAAGAAAATCGGACCTAAGGTAAGGGAAATATCACAATCTCATTTTTATCTGAGATTGTTTATTCGTAAGTATTGACTGGGGTGTATTTTATCATCCACATCCATGTTTCATCAATATGTAATATTATTTCCATCCACCTACAATTTTTTAAATCCATTTTTACCCTTCGGTGAGTTTTTATTAATATGTATGAAAGGAATCTTTTGTCATTTTTTTGTACGAGGTACTTTTTGACTTTTCCGACAAAAGTACGAAGAATGTTTTTTAACTTATACGGCATGAATGGATTTTTAAAACATTATTTACAATAAACTTCCTTTACAAGTTTTCAAGTTTATTTTTAATCATCTTCTTTTATTTTAAAGTCGTATGACATGTTATGAAAGGAAGAATGTTTTTTAAGTAGAAAGGATATTTTCCTCAAGAATGGAGTTCAAGTATTTTATCAAAATTATTTTCCATCTAAGAAAATAAAAGGGTTATGTTTTTATCCTTATTATTACATTGGTTTGATTATGTTGTGATGGAAATATTTTTATGAATTCCTTTATCTTATTTGAATTGTTTTATGATGTCACGATGTTTAAAGATTCCCATTTTTATTACATGGGTTATGCAATGATGTATGATTTATGATTTTGTGGTACACATAAGAATGGTATCATTATTAGATGGGTGGGACCTATATCTCCCTCCAATGCATTGGGTAAATATTTTATATCTCATGAGATAGACATGGCTGGAATGGTAGGTTATACCGGTTCTGTGAAACAGGACTGAAGCGAGGGTGACTCGGTTCAGAAAGGGACTTTGTCCACTAAGATAGTCTTGGAAATGAGTCTTGACTAACAAGAAATGATTCTCCATGATTATGTGTGCATGACACAAAGTTTAAAGTTTCATGTTATGATTATGGAGATATCATTTTCACTTCTATGATTTGTTCCATGTTAAGATATTATGATCTCTTTTGCAAGTTATGATTTTCAAAAAGATATGATATGATTTTTATTTCCTTTATTTGACCTTGCTGAGCATTTGAGCTCACCCTTTTATGTTTTCTTTTACCCAGGATATAATGAAAGGTTTTAGGTAAAAAAATGGAAGATCTTTATGGGAGATATTGAAGATCTTTCACCACGATTAGAAGATTACGTTCTGAGTTTCCAAAGACACTAAACTATTACGATCCTTGTGTGTGTGTTTTTTTTTATGTACTAAGTATTCCACAAATGTAATGTAATGTCCATGTACGTCAGGATTCGGGTCTCTACAGTTGGTATCAGAGGAAAGGTTTAGTCAACCTTTGGAAACTAGGATGCGAAAGCGTTAGCGAGATACCTAGAGATATTTCTAAGGAATGTCTAGGGATGCCACTAAGGATAAGTATACGTATAGGATACAGTCCTATAACTACGGTAAAGATCATAGAATTTAACCTATGAAGTTAGATAATGAAGTTACTCCCCCTTTATTATGATTTTTTCCTCTCACACTATTCTTTTTGGGTTTTAGACGATGGCTGGAACCCGAAGGAACCGTGTTGATCAACACAATGGACAATGCAATGATTGTCCTCCTGAACAAACAAATGTTATGGGAGATGGAGTGAAAAATCTTATTGCTATCCTTACACAAGCTATGAATCATTCTGGACTTCCAAATGAGAAGAGAAAGGAACAGTATTCTATTGAGTCCTTCATGAGGCAACGTCCACCTTCTTTCAGTGGGACTTCTGATCCACTGGTTACTGAACAATGGATCAGTACCACTGAAAAGACATTTTCAGTTCTTCAATGTTCTGAACATGATAAAGTCATCTTAGCAGTATATCGTTTGGAAGGTGAAGCTGATCAATGGTGGAATATTAACAAGAATACGAGTCCAAGAGATGAAATTGAGTCCATGGAATGGGATGAGTTCATGAACTTGTTTTTCAGTAAGTACTTCCCTCGTATTCTTCGAACAAAGATGGAGAAGGAGTTTCTTGAACTAAAGAAAAAGGATGATGAATCTGTTGGTATATACGAAGTGGATTTTACAAGACTTTCAAGGTATGCATCTGGAATTATCATCCAACCTGAAAGTAAAGTTGATCGATTTTTCAGTGGCTTAAAACCAAGTCTTTGAAGGGTATTAGCTATAATAGACTTCAGTAGCTATGAAGAAATTGTGTGTTGTGCTATCAAGGTAGAAATGGAAGTTGATGTTACATATCAATCTCATGGTTTTGACAAGAAATGAAAGATGGAGTTCAAGGAGAAATCTCATAATAATGGTGAAAAGAAGATGAATGTTTCCTTATGCTCAAATTGTGGAATGAAGTATGGTGGAGATTGTCTTAAAGGGACAAGTAAATGTTTCAAATGTGGAAAGGAAGGTCATCGGGCATTTGAATGCCGCAATGATGGGAAGAAGATGTCTAATGATGCAAACAAAGGAAGGGATACACAGAATGAACCTACTACACTTCAATGTTTCAAGTGCAAGGAAATGGTTCAGTATGCTAATAAATTCCCTAATACAAGGGTTAGTGATGATCGACATGAGCAACCGCTTAAGGCAAAGGACAAAGGGAAGTCACATGCGATCACCATTGGCGATGTTGAATATCATAACGATGTGGTGGAATGATTAAGTGTTTATGTAATGGGATTCCAAAATAATGTTGTATCATAAAGTATTGGAATATTTATGTATTGGTCTAATGTGGTATTCAAAGTGATTGATATATTTTTTGAAATAAGATGATATGAGAATAATGAAGGGAAAATTAGAAAATGAAATGTTTAATAGTATTCATGATCTCATGATTGATATAAGGACTAAGTTATATCATTGTTTGAGTATATAGAATTTTGAGGATTTTGGTATGTGGAAAGTGTTAAATTTTAACCTCATTCATGTTTTCACTAAGGTATTCAAGAGAATACATGATTAAGGACTTTGAATGTTTGGAATGTGACCAACAAAACATATCTTATGATATATGGGGATCGACGATGGTGTTAAATCTCTGGTAATCATTTTCACTATGTTATGAGATTGGACTGCAGTATTACGGATAAGCCTAAAGATTGGAATGGATTATGTTGGACATAAGTTAGTTTTCTCGATATTATTGATGGGATGTTATAGTAATATAGTTTTAGAAAAAGGACAACCTGCAGAACGGGCGACAACCCATCGCGTCGGACAAGGCTGTGGGAATCGAACCCACAACTGAAGTGCGACTGGCCTTTATCGCCTACCAATGGCCTACAGGAAGTCCCTGTTTAGTAGAAACTAGTTTTATTTTATTAAGAAGTATGATATATGAAGTATAAGTCCATTTTAGGAACCATATATGATTAATCTCACTATAGAATGACTTATGAATATTTTATAACTTTTGCTAACCTTTTGTTTGAGACAGATGGAATGACTCGTCATTATATCACATGATCTGATAACACTTCACGAATAACAAATTCAACTTCATTTATTTAAGAGATGTAGTGGAAATTGTACAAGGAACGAACAACAGTAAGATTGTACCAAAATAAAGTAAGCATTTATTCTAGTTCAAATTCTTCAACTTTAGGGAAACGATCTTGAAAACCAAAAATGTTGTCCTACTGCTCTTATATCTGATTAATCAGATGGTACCTTAGATTGTCACAAATTTATGGATTTGTGATTGTTGGATTTTCTATAGCCATGTTCTCTACCACTCTCCATCAGAACATGATGGTTAGATTTTTCTTCAATATCCATATTTTCACCTATGTGGAAACCCAGTGATTAGTTTATTTGGGTAACTGTTACGTTTCATACTTTTGTTTTTAAAGATTGTCTTTGGTATTCCGTTTTACGATGTGGGTTTCTATTAAAAAAACTTTCGAGTAGTAAACCATTTATAACCCCGACGAATTTCGAGGGCGAAATTCATTTTAAGGGGGGTAGAATGTAACACCCCGAGATTTTATGAAAAATATTCTTTTTAATTTCATTAATGTCTTGTGTTGTACGCTACACCAAAAGGAGCTTGCACAACACACATACTTGACTTTCCTTGCATTACACGCAATCGCGACCTTCCTCGATAGCGTGTGTAGTACGCAATACCGAGTTTCACTAAACAACGATATGTTATTAAAATATTATTAAAACTAGCTGTTATGAATAGTAATAACCACTTTTTAAATTTTAGAAATTTAAGCTCTGAAAATGGACTTCATTTTTGGATTCGGAGTATCGAATTTAGCCTAAGGTGAAATTTTGGTACATTTCGGATAACTTTCATATTCTGATGAATAGTGAAAATTACTAAATTATAATTAAAAACAACTTTTTTAATCAAAAAAATTAATAGTGATAAATTATTAATTTGAGTGGTTTTAAAGTATATGTAGAATATATTTTTACAATTTAATACAATTTTGGTCATTGGATGTAATTTCACATTTAAACCAGACATAATCAAGTGTCAATCTTTTGATAGATATTGTTTCTTAAAAACACGCTATTTGTTTTAACAGTGGGATTTAATTATAAAATTAATTAATGCAACTTCTATGTTATGAATTTGGTAAAATAGACATCATTTTTGAATTCGGAATATGAAATATAGCTTAGGATGAAATTTTGGCATTGTTCTGAAAAACATCAATTTTTGATGAATAGTGAAACTACTAAGTGGTAGTTAAAAAACTGAATTTTTCATAAAACTTAATTTTACCGCTTCTGTGAATGGAATTTCAAAAATCCGAGAGACACAGTTGATTTCAGTAAGTAAAATGTGGTTCAATGAGATGAAAATAATTTTTGATGAATAGTAACTTTTTACTTTTATTTACCACGGTTAAAAGTAAATAGTGTAATTAAGGGTAAGAATGATATTAATATTACCCTAACACATGTCCTAATTCTATTGGACAAGTGTATCTCGACCAAAAACAACCTTACGTGTAAAATATTATCATTTAGGACCACTTGGATTAGATTATGACATTTATTATTATTTAGTTCAAAGAAGAGTTAAAAGAGTTAAAATCAAAGTATATTTACTAAAACATTTTTAATATAGGGTTGTACATAAGATAAATTCGATTGTAAATATTCATTAGAAATATAATAAGATTTCCTACATAATGGTATTTTATTTGTAATTTTTAGACATCAAATAATTTAATTTATTTATGACACAAAGATGATGCAGTAATTATTTTATTAATGAAATATTGACATAATTGATATTATAAATACCAAAATAAATGTAATTTAAGACTTTTTATGAATTCCACTAATTTTTTAGGTTACTATGATATATTAGTGTTGATTTAATCAACTTTGTTAGAACATATAATTCTGTTATGACTTTCAAAAAATCATATATCAAATAGTGTCAAAATTGACACAAAATAGTTTTTAAATAAAATATTATATTATTAATTAATATTTTATTCCTAAAAATCTAATTTTCGGCCAAATAACATAGATATGGATATATATATTAGTAATAAACAATTTGGGGTTAGTTTGGCATGTTATAGTATGTGTATTAACCATATAGTGTAAGAAAACAAAAAGACACGGTATGAGTTAAATTATTTAACTTAAAGTTAAATCTAATTGATAAGGTTTAAATAATAACCTAAACTTGTCTAAATCCTATTGGTTGATAGTATTTCGACACATCCCCACTTTATATTCTAAATAAGACCCTTTGGAACCATTATAAACCGATTTGGACTTTAATATAAAATAATATTTTGAGATATTCCTAAGGTGCCCCTCTCCTCCCTTATAAAAGGGCACCTCCTCCCCCTCCTCCTCACACCAATTTGAGCACTCAAGCTCGGCCAACCCCTGACATTTTCTCCTCTCCACTTCCCTAGAATAATTGTAGAGGTCCTGGTCTTCTTCAAAGTCCAATCTTAGTTCCCTAAGTGGAGGATTCAAAGAGGCGTTCCAAAGAAGAGGTAATATCCATTACCGATCTTTTCAATTTCTTTCTCCTTCAAATTCTTCTTCTATAGTTGTTTCATTATAAAGTAATAACATCAATATTACTTACATAATAATATGTTATTATAAATATGAAACAAACCTAATTCACCTTCTATCCATCCTACGGAAAAATGAAATCATCGCGCGTGCGTACGTACGGAATACCGTCTCCACGCCGTGGTGTAATCTATTTTCCACCATCACCTTACAAGGATGGGTATAATGGTGTAATGAGTAACTATTTATGATTATTATAATGTAATATTGATACTGAAATAATATATATATACTCAAATACAATTCCACGATCATAGGAACGATATCATCACTCGTGCGTACGTGCGGAATACCGTCTCCACGATGTGATGCGACTCGTTCTACATGATCATCATTACATAGTAATTATATAAATGAATATAATTAATAAATATGATATATGTCACACTACTACCATTATGGATATAAGGTATCTATAACCTTAAAAGAAGAATAAGAATTTATTTGTCAAAACACGCAAAAAAACAAAAGGCAATAAGGACCCGAGTAACAAGTAACAATGAAATATTACTAACAGGAAGCTAAGAATATAACCATATATGATATCATATCTAGAATAAGTCAATAACATTATATAAACCATTATACAGGAGCTTCGGACACGTACAAAGCAAATCGGACCTAAGGTAAGGGAAATATCACAATCTCATTTTTATCTGAGATTGTTTATTCGTAAGTATTTACTGGGGTGTATTTTATCATCCACGTCCATGTTTCATCAATATGTAATATTATTTCCATCCACCTACAATTGTTTAAATCCATTTTTACCCTTCAGTGAGTTTTTAGTAATATGTATGAAAGGAATCTTTTGTGGTTTTTCGTACGAGGTACTTTTTGACTTTTCCGACAAAAGTACGAAAAATGTTTTTTTAACTTATACGGCATGAATGGATTTTTAAAAAATTATTTCCAGGAAACTTCCTTTACAAGTTTTCAAGTTTATTTTTAATCAGATTATTTTATTTTAAAGTCGTATGACATGTTATGAAAGGAAAAATGTTTTTGAAGTAGAAAGGATATTTTCCTCAAGAATGGAGTTCAAGTATTTTATCAAAATTATTTTTCATCTAAGATAATAAATGAGTTCTGTTTTTATCCCTATTATTACACTGGTTTGATTATGTTGTGATGGAAATATTTTTATGAATTCCTTTATCGTATATGAATTGTATTATGATGTCACGATGTTTAAAGATTCCCATTTTTTATTACATGGGTTATACAATGATGTATGATTTATGATTTTGTGGTACACATAAGAATGGTATCATTATGAGATGGGTGGGACCTATATCTCCCTCCAATGCATTGGGAAAAGATTTTATATCTCATTAGATAGACATGGCTGGAATGGTAGGTTATACCGGTTCAGTGAAACAGGACTGAAATGAGGGTGACTCGGTTCAGAAAGGGACTTTGTCCACTAAGATAGTCTTGGCAATGAGTCTTGACTAATAATAAATGATTATCCATGATTATGTGTGCATGCCACAAAGTTTCAAGTTTCATGTTATGATTATGGGGATCTCATTTTCACTTCTAGGATTTGTTCCATGTTAAGATATTATGATCTCTTTTGCAGGTTATGATTTTCAAAAAGATATGATATGATTTTTATTTCCTTTATTTTCCCTTGCTGAGCATTTGAGCTCACCCTTTTATGTTTTATTTTCCTTAGGATATAAAGAAAGGTTTTATGTAAAAAAAGGGAAGATCTTTATGGGAGATATTGAAGATCTTTCACCACGATTAGAAGATTACGTTCCGAGTTTCCAAAGACACTAAACTATTAAGATCCTTGTGTGTGTGTTTTTTTGTTATGTACTAAGTATTCTGCAAATGTAATGTAATGTCCATGTACGTCAGGCTTCGGGTCTCTACAAAAAATGAATACCATGATCCAAATTATTTATTAATTCTATTGAATTTATAAGATATAACATTTTAATAATCATTTGTTGTCATAACAAATATATGAACATCAAATTTGAAGAATCACCAGATTAAAAACATGACTCTTCTTTAATTTATATTTCCAATTAATTATCAATTAGTTCTATAATTAAATTAATTATAAATTTGAACAAGATAATAAAAGGATAACAAATTGATATCAAATTATATCATATATATCAAATCATATATCAGAATATGTGACAACCCACTATCATGGTATAAAGAAAAAACATATTCAACATGATATCACTATCATCTTTTTTCGTCTGATTCCAATAATTATTAGTAATATTTAATTTCCACCCATTGGGATAAAGAGTGATAAATCAACTATATAATGTAAAAAAATAGAGAAGAAGAAAATCTTCTCCCTCAATTTTTTTCAACATTCTTTGCTTGATAAAAGAGAACGTTATAATCCTCCAATCATATATCCCACACGATCTTAATACATATATCAATTTCATGGAAAATCACAACTAAAATATAGAAACCCTCTTAGAATCCACAAGGATAAAATTCCATCACATGAAGAGAATGTATGGGAGGTAGCGATATAAATCTGGGTGAACCCTCTAGAAATTGATGGATGAAAACTGTAGTTGCCCCTCCCCAGAAATATGGGCCTGGTGATTTTTTTTATACATTGGCATGATTGAAATGAACCATATCCCAAAGGACTGAGTAGTTTGGTAGTTTTTGAAAACTAGATACTTATATGGGTTCAACATTACATTCTAAAAAAACAACATAAATGTTTTATTTGGATCAACCACCACTTCAAGCATATCTCTAGTAGCCAGTCATAATAAACATCATCATGTCCTAATAAAATGAAACATAAGAATATGGTTAGATAAAATTTTTAGTAATGGTTATGAACTATACTATAATATAAAATTAACATAAACATTAGGCTTGGTGAAACACTAAAACACAAGCCTTTAAAAATAAACTTGAACACATTATGGCAAGAATAATAGCTGAATAAATAATTCCATAATAAAACATAGTCATGGTTATTCTAGTAGTCAGAACATACCATGAACTATCCATAATAATTTCATATTAATGAAAATTAATAATTTGTATATCATAATCATACTTTCAAGGCCTAGTTCCAAGACCATAAATAAATTTTTTTTCAAGGCCTCGTGCCATGGGCCAGATTGTGTCATGAGACCTACCGATCCATCGAGGGGAAATAGAGCCCCCCATCACATAATAAGTCCAATGACTTCCACATATGTCTATTAAGTATTTTAGTAAATTTTTCACATTCCACTTTGAATAATTATAGTTTCTCTTTTATTCAATGTTTTCCATACAACTTTGAATAATTAAATGTCACTTATTCAATGTTTCCCATACCACATTGAATAATTAAATGCATAATTCAGAAGTCATCAAACTAATCATAAAAAATTCAATAAAATATGGGAATTTATATTATAGGATACAAACCTCATTGATGTAAATGATTCAAAAATTGATTTTTCCTTATATGAGGATACTTTTAAATGATACCATTTAAAAAATTTATGATGAAATAATAATTAATCATTTCAAAGTATCCCATACAACCATAAAACATTCAATTCATATTCAATTCGTATATCATAATAATAAGGATATTATTTATATGATATAAAAAATGGATGTACATACCCCATATGTAAAAAGTATGTGGTGAACAAGGAATATATCTACTAAAAGATATTGTGAGATGAGAAAATCTATTTTAACATTTGAAAGAATAGTTCTTTTGTAAAATCATTAGTATTTTTCATGAAATCAGACTGTAAATGTGTATATCAATGAAAACCAAAGGATTGTTCATTTAAATTATATTTCAGTTTTACATAATGTCTTATTGATGTGAAATCATTTAAAAATAGTTTTTAAGGAAGCTTTATAAATTAATCATTTTAGTGCGGCTTAAGGAAAATATTAAATGATTTTAATGCACAAACACGTTATATATTTCATAAAACTAGAAATGAACCCAAATATATTTATAATGATAAAATGTGTGATTTTAGAATGAAAAATGTCTCATAAAATTTTTTATATATTGAACTTAAAAATTGGTAAGAATTCGAGAGGTTTCTTGAATCATGCTTGTATTTCAGATGGATTTTTGATAGATTCTTTTAAAACAGTAAATTCCATCTAAATGAATACAGATTCTTATGGGTATAGTTATATATAACATTAAAAAAAATTTTGAGGAATAAATAATACTAAATAAAAATTTCATTGATGGTAACAAATAATAAGAGAAACCTATATGAAAATGGAGGTTCTGTTAGAAAATAGTTACAAATTTATAATCAATTCAATAATATAAACACAAACATAATAAAAATAAAATAATTAAATTAATATCATGAAAGTAAATATATTAAATACATTACACATGAATGGGTAGTATACATACAACATATAAAATAATAGTAGCGAATATAGAATATCTCATAATATTGATGTGAGATGAAGAAACCCCTTACCTTAAGTCCTATGGTGTTCTTAATATGATCGTAGTGGCATGGATAAAAAATTAAATACATTAATTATTATTTTTATATTATATTATACATGATTTTAATTTATTATAACCTTATTATGTTCATTAAAGTACTTTTTATGGGTTAATATGTTCAATTTTATTGTTCGAGTGTGTTAATTACCTGATCAGTATACTTATAAACATGAATGGAGAATCATGTAAAATGAGGATTGTTTTCAGGAATTGATGTTATATGTTATTAGTGATCATACAGTAGGTTAATTTTTTTTAAATTTCATTTCTATAATTATAGTGAAGATGAATCATGATATAAATTATTTAATAATATACTTTTGGTTTAATTGGTAGTTTTTGGACACCAAATACACATTTTATTCATAAATAAAAACCATATGTACAAAAATATTTCATTCACATGTACAACATAAAAAATATATTATAGTCTGGTTCATACATAATAATATTTTCATTACCATAGTTGAATACTATAGAAGTAATTTAAATCCCATCGTCCTTGAATGTGGTAATGTATCACATCTCAGATGTTGTTTTAATTTTTAGCATAAAAGAATGGGAAAGGAGAGATGATGAAGAAATATTTCATTATAACAATAAAATTACAATTCATTTATATTAATAGAATTATAATATCATTTGGATGAGGTTTTATGAAGAAATTAAAATTAAAATCATGTATCTTGAAATAAATGAAATGTTGATAAATCCATCGTGAAAATTTGGCAGCCTAACAACGTCACTTAAAATTTCATAAAGTATTTGGATGTGAGAAAAATTGTATCTCCTAATTAAAACATCATATTTATATTATAGGGATATTTTATGTCATATCCCATATTAATCCAATGTTATTTAAATGATAATAACATAATAAGAGTGCTTTAAAAAGAGGGAGATTTTTTAGCTGAAAATTCTATAGCATAATGGATATGGAACATGGTTTAAGTAAAAATTAAAAAGAGAGTGGACAAGTGTAACCCATTTATAAAACAATAATAAAATATTAAAGGTACATAATAATATTGAATAAAGAACATGATACGAATACTTGAAATATATACCACATAAAAGAGAAATTTTATGGAAAAGATAAGTTTAAAATTCTCTTACAATATAGAGTAACTCCTATGAATTGAAGGTTGGGACCTTTGGGTATTGAGAAAACATTAGGAGAACAACTAGGGAGGAAAACATAATAGATATTAGTGGATTATGAGTTTTTATTGAATGAAAATGATGAAATAAGTGTGTATTAATAGTAAATGAGAGGGAGTTTGTTATTTATTTAAAGAGACTCCTCTTTAGTGGTTTTATCAAAACCATGGAATTTCCCATGGAATTCTCCCAAGGGATTATCAACATGGAACACCTCACATCTCATTTAATTATAACCAATTATACCATAATTTTATTTTAATTAATATGTAATTATGATATCTTTAAACATACAAAAAACTAAAAACATTATTTCTAGTAATCCCAAAAACATCACGTGTTTTTGAAAATTCCAAAAAATTCACCATAACAATTTTTTTAAACGTAGAACTCAAAAATAAATTCCATTTCTTGAAAACAATTTTTTAAATAATGTTAATTTATTTTTTAAATAAAATTTAATCTAAAAAAACAACTTTAAAAGTATTTCTCATTTTATAACACCTTGTGAAATTAATCATGGTCGGCTAAAATTATCATATAAGCAGAACAAAATAAATTCAAAATTTATGATTAAAATTTATGAAAATATATTTCCATTTTAAATTATTAAATATATCATACAATTGTAATTAAAATATTTAATTCAAACAAAAAATGCAAACCTTATACTTTGATCAATTTTTTTAACTTATATTAATTCTAAATTGTATTTATATAGTCGTGTGTGAAGTTTATATTTTTTATCCAATTTAATATTCATTAATATTCAGTACTACTCCTAGGGTTTTTTACTATTCATAAAAAATTATGTTTGTCTTATCAAACTCTAAATATCTTACCGAACACAACTGTTTATGTCAGTTTTTTGAAATTGAAATTATAGAAGTGGAAGAATTATGGTTATTGGTTAGGTTATTATAATGTATTAGTTTTTAGTGAACCATTGTTTCATTCATTATATTTTTAATCAATTTGTAAATTATTGGGGTGTTACATTATTCACTTTTTAACAAAATTTATTCCTTGTAATTCAAAAAGGAACTTCGAACGTTAAAGATTGATGCTTGAAAATTCCTATATAGAAAACCACAATTGAAATATGGGTAATAAAATAACCTTCTAAAAAGTTGTTAAGGGAAACAATGTGGTTACCCCAAAAATTATGATTTCGAAGGGAGTGACGATATTTTCTAGTGAAATCCTAGACACAGAAGAAAAATCTAACTATGATGTTTTGATGGAATATTATAGATATCATGTTCTTTTGAATATTGATTACTAAAAAACCATAAAAAACTATAAAAAATATTCATCTATATTATCAAAGACTATGATAATAGGAAAATAATTTATTTAATAATATTTCCCTTGAGTTAAGGAATTATTCCACAGTATATGTGTAAAAATATACATTTCAAATTAAAATCTAATCCTTTTATTGCACCTTGAACTATCTATACATAATCACTTTTCACAAGTTACTCCATTTGGGGATGTAATATATTAAACTATCAAAGATTGTACAATCATAAACTTATAAAAATTTCATAAATGGTTAAACATTCCAAAATATAAAGATTCAACATTTTATAATGAACATCACTAAATTTCCAAGATGACTTATCATTAACCCCCAATAAAATAAACATCTCTAAATTCCAAATTCCAAAAATTTGAATAACTTCATAATGTATCCTCTTGAAATATGGTAATAACTTTATTTACGTAAAAAACATATTGGAAACATTTATTATTCTATAATCCCGAAGCAAGACACATGTTATTGGATATATTCCTTAAATCCAAAAGTATTGTAATCTCAATCGACAATAGAATAGACCACTTCTTGAAAAGTCAATAATTAGTTCCGAGGTAGTCACTAATTATTTTAATCAATCATTTATCATATATTATCTCAACATCAGATATATATTAAGTGTTATATTTCACTCAATAATGTTTTTTATAAAATTATTATCTATATACTAAATCACTTTTCCTTTGTACCATTAATCTTACACCCTCAAATCCTTAATGAAGTAGTACTATAGTATAATCATTATATATCTCATAATTCATATAACAATAATATCATAACATAGTTCTTAAATCCCAAAACATGAATACATTATTTATTCAACTACGACCGAAGTAACATCACAAGAATGAAGTTAATCCATTTTCTTTTCCAAGCAATATTTCAATGATGCTTGGGATATTCATTTTTGTAGTTCCCCATATCCTTACAGCTGAAGAAATGAATATAGGAGGATCCATTACTTGTATTTTAATTATGAGCATAGTGTCCTTTTTCTCCACACTATATGTAAACTCATTTTCCTATTAATCATATACCATGGCGATTCCTTCCATAATTATAACATGTGGGAAAATACATATTTTCCTTCTTCCCTATATACATGTTTTTCTCTACCATACTCTTCTTATTTTTCATCCCTTCAAATATATAGTACTCAAATATGTCTTGACATATCATATTAACATGTGTTATTATTTCCTCATATAATGAGGATTGTTGAGTGAATACTTATATTGAAATGAATTATTAATACCATTAGTTATGAGATCCTTCTTAATCTTCACATCATGTTCATTGGTGAGGTTCTCATTCCTTCTTCTAGGTGCCATTTATAATCAATTCTGAAATATATATTATCTCCTACAATTATGAACTTTCTATAGCTCTATACATGGTATAACCAAAAAAATAAATTTATGCATCAGAAATACTAGAATCATATACGTTGGATACTTTGGGGGCATAAATCATTAATAATTGATTTTAGTGAAAATTTGAATTATAATATGTATATCCCCCGAGATTTTCATAATAGGGGTGCAGTATAGCCCGTTGTTGTGTACTAGAATACCCGCAGTCAAGCCCAAAACTCATTGTTTGGTTGTTACTCCTACATAAATAGGTGCTAGAACCATGTCCAATAGTAAAACTCATACACGAATTTGAATTCTAGAAAGATCCACAAAATCGCTTCCTTACAAAAATTATAGTACATTATTGTATGTTTATCCACAATTTCTATCATAGGATTTTTTTCCTTGTGATATGTTTTCAAAATCTAGTTTCCATGTTTTATACTAAACTTCCTATGATACAAACTGTAATGTCACTTCCCCTTAAGCCTGAAGCTGGTGCATTATTTTAATACACTGGCATGATTATAAGGAATAAAATCCGGAAGAACATTGTTTTTTAGAAGTTTTCTAAGACCGGATACATACATAAGTTCAACATTACAACATTATAAGAAAAAAACATAAATGTTTTATTGGGAACATCCACCACTCTAATATTATCCGTTAAAGAAAGTCATAATAATATTCTTCATGTCTTAATAAATGAAAAATTAGAAATAGGTGAGATAAAATGATAATAAAGGGATAAAGAATATGGTTGGAGATTTCATAAACATAATCATTTGGCATGGTGAATAACAAAAAAACATGCCTTTAAAAATAAACACCATCACATTTTGATAGGAATACAAGAAGAATAAATAATTCAATATTAAAAAATAATCATGGGTCTTCAACTAGACTTATATCCACATAAACTCTCAATATTATTTCTATAATGAGGTAAATTCATATTTCAGAAATCATAACCATACTATTAAGGCCTCATGCCAAGACCATATATTACCATTTTTTCAAGGCATAGTGACTTGACCTAGTTTGTCTTGTGAATTCTAATAATGAATCTACGGGATATAGAGGTCCCCAACCATCAAAAAAAAGTACAATGAATTCTTTATATATCTAGAAAGTATTTTATTCAACGTCTCCAATACCACATTGAATAATTTAAATTTTTATTTTATTCAATGCGTCTCAAACAAATTTGAATAATAAAATGTCACTTATTCAATGTCTTTCATAAAACATTGAATAATTAAATTCCTAATTCAAAATTTATCAAAATAATCATTGTAAATTTAATAAAACATGGTGGGTGAAATCATATGAGATAAATATAAATGAATTCCATTACTCAAAAAAGGTTTTTGTCATAGATGAGGACACATTTAAATGAGACCGTTCAATTTTTTTTGTGGAAATAATCCTTAAACATTCCCAAGTATCTCATTCCACCTTGAAACATTAAAATCATAATCTCTGGGAGTATCATGAGAATAAGGATACTATTGAAATGATATACCAAAAGGTAGTAAACACACCACAGGTAATAATTAAGTGGTTAACAAGGAATATATCTCATAAAAGATATAGTAAAATGAGAAAAATCATGTTTATATCGGAAAGAAGAGTTCTTTTGGAAAATCATTTGTATTTTCCATGAAATAAGATTTTTGACATGTATATCCAAGAAAATAAAAGGGCAGGACATTTAATTTATATTTTAGGCTTAAATAAACTCCTATATGGGAGAAATATTTTAAAAAGGTTTTTATTAATGCACCAAAAATAAAACATTTTAGTGTTGTTTAATGAAAATATTAATGGATTTTAAATCACTGAGGGATGATTTGTATCATAAAACCTAAAATGAACCAAAATATATTTCTAATATTAATATTTTTTATTTTATAATGATAAATATGTCCTAAAACAAATTATATAGTGAAGTTCAAAATATGTAAAAATTCTACAAATTCTTTGAATAAGACTTTCATTTCAGAATGATTTTTGAAAGATTCCTTTACACACATGTAACTCCCATCAAACTAAATAATTATTCTGATGGGTACATATATATATATATAGAACATTGACACCAAATTTAGGAATATTTTATAATAATAAATAATAATTTCCTTGTGGTGAATACATAATTAGAGCAGCCCAGATGAAAATGGCGGTTTGGGTAGAAAATACATACAAATTGGTAATAAATTGAATCGTATGCCCCTGAGATTAAAAATCATAAAATATTATGTTTAATATTATTAACATATTTATATTACATATATTAAACATCAATTGGAAGTATACATACACCATATAAAAGTTATAATAGTGGATACAGAATATCTAATAAAAATGGAAGTGAGATGAAGATTCCCCTTTCCTTATGTGTGAAGGTGTTGTTCACATGATCATAGTGTCTTGGATAACCAAATTAAAATAATAATTGATATTTTTAGAACCTATTATACAATTAATTGGTTCATTATAACCATATTAAGTTCTTTCATGGCCTTTTTGATGGGTTAGGTGGATCAATTTCAATGTTCGGGTCTGTTTGTTTCATTTTCAGTATACATATATACATGAATGGAGAATCTTTTAAAATGATGTTTGTTGTCCTGAATTAAAGTTATATGATATTAATGAAATTACATATGTTTAAATGGTTATAAATTTCAATTGGTTAAATAGACTGAAGATGAATCATTATATAAATTAATTAATGACAATCCATTAAGTTAATTGGTGGTTTTTGGAAACCACAAGTCATTTGATTTATAAATAAAAACCATATCAACTAAAATATTTCATTACCATAGATGAAACATAATACATAAATTATATTTTTGTTCAACAAAAAAATGGTTTCATTAAATGAATTGAATATGGTAAAATAAATTGAAAACCAATCGTCGTTGAATGTGGTAAATTTTCACATCCCGGTTGGTGTTTTCTTTTTAATAATAAAAGAATGGGAGAGAAGCGTTGATGAAGAAATATTATATTATCATAATATATTTACATTTAATGTATGTTATTGGAATTATCGTATAATTTGGATGAGTGGGGATGAGTAATGAAAAATAAAATAAGGGAACATGAATTAAAATAAAAGTTGTGGAATCCCTCAAAAAAATTAGGCAACCTAACGACGTTGCTTAAAATTTCATAAAATATTTTTATTAGTGAAAAAGGGAATCTCATAATTCAAACATATTATTTAATTTAAGGCCTATTTAAAATTTAAAATCCAGAAAAAACCATTTTAAATAAAAATATAAAAATAGAATAGATTCCTTGAAAAAGAGAGAGATTTTGAGATGAAAATTCTACTACATAACTACTATACAACGTTGTTTTAGAAAACATTTAAAAGAGAGGTGAAATAGGTCAACCATTCATAACATAATCATAAAATATTGCGGGGACATAATAATATGTAAATAAGAACATGGTATAAAAACATTAAATACACAACACAATAAAACTAACTTGGATGGAAAATAGAAGATGAGAATTCTCTTAACTTGTAGTGTAACTCCTAGGAAAAGAAGGTTGGGACCCTGAGGACATGAGGACACCCTAGAAGCACTTATACGGAGGAACAAATACCAGATCATCGTGGATAATGAATTTGTAATGAATGAAAATGAAGGAATGAGTGTGTATTTATAGTAAATGAGAGGGAGTTTTTATTAATTAATGGGACACCTCATTAGTGGTTTTCAAAACCATGGGATTGCCCGTGGTATTTCCCAATTGTATTTTCCACTTCGGAAACCTCAAATCCCATATAACAATAAAAAATTCAAAATGGGTTTATATTAACTAATATCTTATTATGATTTCATTAAACATACCAAAAACAAAAAAAATTATTTTTACTAGTCACAAAAAAATTATGTATTTTAGAAAAATCACAAAAATTCACCCTCTCTATTTATGGATTTGTGGAATTAAAAAATTAACTCCATTATATATAAATTATTTTCTATATTATATTAATTTAATATTTATATAATAACATCATTTCTTCCAAAAAACATTGAAACTATAACTTGTTTTATAACACCTTGAAAAATTGATCAAGGTTTCATAAAATTATATTATAACAATAATAATACCATGTAACAATTTATGATAACATTTTATTAATATGTATTTCAATTTTAAATTATTAAATTAAATATAATATTTTAAATAAACTATTTCTTACATACCAAAATACAAATACTCTTATTATGATCATTTTTTCAATTAAAATATGTATAAATTGTATTTAAAAACTCATGGTAGTTGTTTCTATATTTATCAACATTACACTCAGTACTATTCATTAGTATTCATATGTTTATGTTACTATACATAATGTTATATTACTATTCATCACAAATAATTTTTTTCTTAGGTAATTCTAAATATATTACTGAAGGAAACTGTGTTTGTCATTTTTTCAAAATTCAAATTATAGAAGTGGAAAAATTATGTTTATTGGTTAGGTTATAATGAAGTGTTGTTTTTTTAGAGAATTAGTGTTTCATGAATCCTATATTAAATATATTTGTAAATTCATTTGTTGTTAAAAAACTGTTTAGATCCCTATATACTGAGGATGGAATCAAATAAAAAATCTTTGGTTGAAGGGATATCAAAATGCCAATGATTGGATATACAGTTCTCCTAAAATGAGAGAGAGGAGGGAAGGGTTGGATAAACACACAATCATTTGTACACATTAAATATTTGCTCCATATGAGATATACATAGTGTGTAAAAATTTACACAAGATGTAAATGCTGGGATTATTTTTCATCTGAAAATTGCATAGCATTTTATTATTTTACTCTTATTATTTACTTATCTTGATGAAACCTATTTTACACCCATAACAAATTATGATAATCATTCACATTGAATATAGTCATTTAATATGGAATGTAGTCTACCTATTATTTCATTTTAAATATCCAACACCATAAGCATACATCCAAGACTCCTACGAGCACCATGAGCCTTGAAAACAAATAGCTGTTCAATTCACTTGGCTCTGAGCCCTTACAGTTTAAATTTCATAAAAAAATTGAAATATCCATGAATTTTATGAAATTAAGTTCATTTAAATTCTATCAAAACACTTACCTTATTTCAATTTGATCTCATCACAAATCCACACCTCTTATGGAGTATGCCTAAATAGTTATAGAGAACTCATCACAAAGCCCTAATCACCCAATTACCATTAATTAGAACAATCTTGAATCCTATACCCAACCACTATATTGAGCATTGATTAAGGGAGTTGTAAAATAATAGGGCATGGTAAGAGAGAGAAAATAGGTAATGGAACCAAGAACAATGAATGGTTTACCTCTCGAAAACAGATTAAAAATAACTGATTGATAGCTTGAAATCATAATAAAGGAAAAGGATATCCCTATACATGACAAAAGATTAGAGGATGGGGGAAGAGAAAAAAATAAAAAATACTTTTTGGAGTAGAAGTGTAAATTCACATTTAAATGAATATCAATAAACTCATACAGTTTGAAAAAATAGTATTTAATGCACTCATCAATAGTGTGGTATTCATTATAGATGGTTCCACAACATACCTAGATTCACTATTGAGTCAATAAGGTTTTCCTTATAACTTTTCCATTCATTCTTGTTTTGAAAATCACAAACACATTATCTATAAGGAAAATTTCTTTCATAAAGAAAATCGCTTTTATAAGAAAAATTTCTTTCATAAGGAAAATCACTTTTATAAAGAAAATTGCTTTCATAAGGAAAATCGCTTTAATAAGGAAAATTGCTTTTATAATGAAAATTGGTTTTATAAGAAAAATCTCTTTTGTAATAAAAATTATCCTTGTCATATTTTCATTATCTATATCCATATATTTATTAAGTATAATATTCGGATTCATTTCTATATTCTCGGAATCGATTGAAACTTTGATATGAAGCATTCAGTTTTAGGTTCCGAATTCCAGTTGAGAACTGTAATGAAGTTTCAATCTGAATTCCAGATATGAATTCTGATATAGTTCTACTCCGAATTCTGGATACGAATTCTCATGAAGTTCGACATCGAATTCTCATTACGAATTCTGATGAAGAATTATCAGTGTGAATTTTGAGGATGAATTCTCATTACGAATTCTGATGACGAATTCTCATTATGAATTCTGATGACAAATTCTCATTATGAATTCTGATGACGAATTCTCATTACGAATTCTGATGAGGAATTCTCATTACGAATTCTGGTGATGAATTCTCATTACGAATTCTAATGACTAATTCTCATTACGAATTCTGATGATGAATACACATTCCGAATTATCATTCCAAATTCACCTATTAAATAGAATCTGATTATCTTTATTTATACACTCTGAATCTATTTAGATTCTGCATATTATTTTTGTTAGACTCCAAACATTCATTTTTCTTACACTTTCATAATTTGTCTACTCTTTTACATTCTGTTTACACTCTGAACCTTCAATCAGAACTTTTGTATTAAACTTCAAATGATGTTGTACATTCTATTACACTTGTTTTGTTATAAAACGATGTTGTCTATTCTGTTATAAAATAACTGTTGGTTAAGTTACACGTGTACAGGTCCCTTCGATTTTTAAGGAATATATGACCATTGGAAAGGAGGCAGACCTTGCCTATAAATAGGAGCTCATTTGAATGAGCTCATAACAATAAATTCTTCTACATTGTTCACACATGTTGTTGATGTGATTTCTAGAGAGATAGGACCTTATTAACTCTCCAATCTTCATGCGACTCTGAATATTGGTGATTACATTCGAGGACTTCTGGGGATAGGAAGATAGAGGTGCCAACTACATTAAAGGTTGAGGGCTTCCTTGCTAAGGAAGACAGAGGTTCCAACTACCTTGAAGTTGAGGGCATGTGGGGATATCAAGACAGAGATTCTGATATTCATATCGAGGTATTACCCTAGTGTGGGCAAGACAAACTTTCTTGAAAGTATAAATCAAGGGAATTTTATCCACGTTATTGGATACCCTTCTCTTTGGGTTAAATGACTTATATCTTGTTACTTATAGTTTTACTATTTGTTTATTTCCGCTGCATTTTTTATTGTAAGGGAAGTATACCTTTCTTATACTTCCCTACTTGTACTCTGATTCATTCATATTCTATGCACTTTAAGGCAGAATCTCATATTTTAATCATTAGTTATGTTTCAACTTTCGGAACCATTTTTCTGGAACCTACTTTCAGAATCTCTTTCCAGTATTAATCAAGTTCATAGAACATGACATTTATAACTTAATTCCTTATTCCATGTTTTCATTTGGTGTTATAGGTGTTGTGAGTTTTCTTAAGTTTAACTTTTTCAAACTTAGCTCATTCCTTTGCTTAAGGAAAATATAGTTATTCGTAACTAACTTTAAAGGTTCCAAAGGAATTTTTAAAGTATACAATTCACCCCCCACCGGTATATTGAGCATCTAAATCATTATTTTGATCCCAAAATTGGTATCATAGCAGGTCTTTGAAATACTTGTACTCACATATAAGTTTTTCTTGCTCACTTTATCATTCTGAACTTTTCCATTACGAAATTTCTCATTCCAAACTTTTTCATTCATAACATTCTCATTCGGAACTTTGTTATTATGAAGGAATTAATGTTGGTTCCATTGACAATCTAAATCATAAAAGACCACCAATCTTTGATGGTAATGAATATGAATACTGGAGGGATCGAATGAATACTTTTGTTATCAATACTGGAGTGGACAACTTGGTTATGCTTACTGGTGATTATAAAATTATTGATAAGGAAGTTAGAACTTTCACTAACCAGGAAAAGCAAGAGTATCAACTCAATTATAAGGTACGAAATACCTTACTTTTTTCAATGACTAGAAATATATATAGCCAAATTTCTTCTTGTGAAGCAACTATTTGTATATGGAAGAACTTAAAGGTTACATTTTTTGGAACTTCTAAAGTTATTGAAACTAGGAGAGCTATGCTTAGAGCTGAATACCATGGCTTCAATTTTCCTTATGGAGAACCAATATGTAAAGTTCAACAGAGATTTATGACTATCATCAATAGTTTACAGTCTATGTGAGAGAAAGTTAAGATGATGAAGAACTTGTGGATAAGATAATTGATATTATGCCCAATGAGTGGGAATCCAAGAGAACTGCTATAAATGAGAACAGGAAGGTCACTCAAATTTCTCTTGATGAGTTATTTGGAACTCTTCTCCAACATGAAACCAGAATGAAGAGAGATGCTGACAATATCAAAAAGAAGAATGGAAATGGTACTGTCACTTTTACAACAACATCAAATCATATGAAAGCTAAGACTCCTGAGAGAGTAACCAGATCCATGTCTAAGAAGGTGGTCATTCAACCAGAATCTAGTGAGATTGAAGTCTCTGAAAGTGAGTTGGAAAATCTTGCTCGAAGGATGAAAAAGATAGCTGGCCAGAGAAATTTTCAATCCAAGTATAAGAAAAAGGATAGGAAAGATAGGAAAGATAGATAAGTTACTTGTTATGAATGCAAGAGATCTGGACATATTAGACAAGATTTCCCTTTGCTCAAAAAGAAAGAAAGGAAAGAAAGGAATTCAAACAGGAACAAAAATAAGTATTATAAAGCCAAATATAAGAACGTTCTGAAAGAAAATGACACTTGGAGTGCCAGTGGTGGTGACTCTTCAGATGAATCTTTCGATTATGAATCTTCAGGACAGAAGACTCTTGGTCTTATAGCCAGATTACCTATCGATAATCATTGTTTTATGGCTATGGTATGAAATGCTGAATAATTGACCAATGATTCTTTAAATTCAAATGATAGTAAGTATTATAATTCCTCAGATGAAGAATCCTCATCTGATGAAGAAAATACTTCACCTACCTATGAAAAAGTTTCTTGGTTTTCTGAACTTCTTGATATTGTGAACACTAAACTCAATAAGAAACTTGATAAGGAAAACTCTAGGAATTCTATTCATACAAAAGAGATATCAGATCTTTCTAAAGATCTTGATAGGAAAAATGCTGATTTTGATAGTATTTCAAAAAAACTTGAGGAAGTATGTTCTGAGAAGAACAAACTTTCTAAAGAGTTAGAAAAATTTATTTTTTAAAAAAATTATTCGTACCTAGCTCTAGTTCTAAAACTAATGATTTTGAGGATAAAAACTTGGTTATAAAACTCAAGTCTGAAATCTTTTACTTAAAGAAGTGTTTATCAAACTTTACCCATGGTATGGAAAAGTTTGATAAAATGTATTCTGAAATGCGTCCTTTAAGAAATAAATCCAGATTTGGTTATACCCGTGCTAAATGAATTTTTAGTAACATTTATTTTGTTCCTCAAAGTGCCCCATTTTGTACCAAGGTTCAATGTGGTGGTCACTGGGCAATGAATTGTTCCTTAAACAAAACCAAATCTCTAGGATTTCACAATGCTTTTTTCTCTAAGAAGATGTGGGTACCTAAAATTTTGATATCTAGAAATCTCTGATTCAAACAAGTTTGGATTCCGAAAGTCTAATTTTCTTCTTGATTTCAGGAAAATATAGAGAGTGCCAGCAATAATACATGGTACATGGATAGTAGATGTTCCCAGACCATGACTGATAACAAAATCTATTTTGAAAAGATTATCAAAACGAAAGGAGGAAAGGTAACATTCGGAGATAATGCTAAGGGATAGATTATTGGTATTGGTAATATTGTTCTTCTAGGTAAATCCTTGATCTCAAATGTTCTTTTTATTAAGGGTCTTAAGTACAACCTCATTAGCATAAGTCAATTTTGTGATGAAGGGTACCTTGTGAATTTTAGGAATGATAAGTGCTTTGTTCACTATTCCAAGAATGAATTTATTATCTCAGCCAATAGGCAAGATAAGGTTTACAACATAAATTTATAAGACCTTAGGAGCCAATATTTACCTATCCTAAGTGCAATAGAAAATCATTCTTGGTTATGGAAAAGAAGACTCGGTCACTGTAACCTTAGAGACATATGTAAACTCTCTAAGAAGAAACTAGTTAAGGATCTACCAGAGCTTAGATTTGATTATTCTAAAGATTGTGATCCTTATCAATAATAAAAGCAACATAAATCTAGTTTTAAATCAATCGGTGAAGTCTCAACAACTTATGCATTACAGTTAGTGCACATGGATCTTTTTGGTCCAACATAAAATGGTAGTATTGGAAGAAAATACTATGTGTTTGTTCTAGTTGATGATTACACTAGATTTACTTGGGTTTCTTTTCTAGCAAGGAAGTCTGAATCTTTTTCTTATTTCAAAAGTTTTAGAGCTCAAGTTAAAAATGAGAAAAACCTTTCATTGAAAACTATTCATAGTGAACATAGATGATAATATCAAAATTCTGATTTTGAAACTTTTTTTAGTAGAAAAGGTATACTCACAATTTTTTAGCACTTAGAACTCCTCAACAAAATGGTGTAGTTGAGAGAAGAAATAAAATTTTTCAAGAGATAACTAGAACCTTGTTGAGTGAATATTCTATAACTAGACATTTCTGGGCTGAAGCTTTATGTACTTCTTGCTATAATATAAATCATGTTCAGATTAGACCTTTTCATAATAAAACACCTTATGAATTATAGAATGATAGAAAACCAAGACTATCCTACTTCAAGGTTTTTTGTTGCAAAGTATTCATTTTTAATACTAGAGATAATCTACATAAATTCGCACAAAAATATGATGAAAGAATTTTCTTAGGTTATTCCACAACTTCTAAGTCTTATAGAGTATTTGATAAAAATACTTGTACTATTGAAGAAACTGCACATGTAAAATTTGATGTGTCTGATCATTTTGTTTTTAAAACATCCCAGCCTACATCCTCAGATGTGTTTTCAAAAACTGATTATCAACCTTTGATAGAATATCCTTCTGATAAGGAAAATGTTCAAGAAGATACTTCCAAAACATTTACCCCAGAATACTTTCTACCCTATGTTGATGAACATTCTTTTTAAAACCCAAATAAGGTGTTTCTTAAGAATCATCCTAGTGATAGTATCATTGGTGATGTAAATCAACCTGTAAGTACTAGAAGTTCCTTAATAAATGAAGTAGAACATCTAGAATTTCTTTCCCAATTAGAACAAAAAATAACTGATAAATCTTTAGGTGATGATGATTGGATCAAAGCCATGCAAGATGAACTAAATGAATTTGAAAGGAATAAAGTCTGGACTTTGGTTGAAAGGCCTAAGGAAACTTCTATTATTGGAGTAAAATGGATTTTTAGAAATAAATGTGATGAAAATGGAGTCATAGTTAGAAATAAAGCTTGACTTGTTGCTAAAGTCTATAATCAGCAAGAGGGAATAAACTATGAAGAAACCTATGCTCTAGTAGCTAGACTTGAATCTATCCGTATTCTACTTGCCTTTGTAGCATTCATTAATTTTAAACTTTTCAAATGGATGTGAAATGTGCTTTTCTTAATGGTTGTGTTCAAGAGGAAGTTTTTGTTGAACAACCTCCTAGCTTTGAAAATACAAAACATCCTGATTATGTTTTTATACTTACCAAAGCTATGTATGGCCTTAAACAAGCCCCACGAGCATGGTATGATAAACTAACTGGATTTTTGCATCAAAATAACTATTTTATAGGAAATGCAGATCCAAAACTTTTTATAAAGAAAGATAAGAAAAATGTTTTGATTGTTCATATTTATGTTGATGACATAATATTTGGTTCAACTCACCAATCTTTAACAGAATATTTTGCATGTCTAATGAAATCTGAGTTTGAAATGAGTATGATGGGTGAGTTAACATTTTTCCTTGGTTTTCAAATTTCTCAAAAACTAGAAGGAATCTATATATCTCAACATAAGTATATTAAAGATCTTCTCAAAAAGTATGGTTATGAAAAAACTAAGAGTATAAGTACTCCCATGGGTACCTCAAACACTTTATATATTGATGAAGCTGAGAAACTAGTAGATCAAACATCTTTTTGAGGTATGATAGGAAGTTTACATTACATAATAGCTAGTTGACCAGACATAATGTTCTCAATATTCTTATGTGCAAGATATCAATCCAAACCTAAGGAATCTCACTTAAAGGCAGTAAGAAGAATTTTTCTCTACCTTAAGGGAACCATGGATCTTGGATTATATTATACATATGGAAATGATTTTGTTCTAAAAAGAATTTCTGATGCTGACATTGGTGGATGTAGAATGGATAGAAAGTGTACATCCAGAACATGTCATTTCTTAGGAGATTCATTAGTTTCTTGGTCCTGCAAGAAGCAACATTATGTAGCACTTTACATTGCTGAATCTGAATATGTAGCATCTGGAAGTTGTTGTGCTCAAGTGTTGTGGATGCAACACACACTCAAAGACTATATCTTATGTTTTACTAAAACTAAAATTTTGTGTGACAACACAAGTGCCGTTGCCTTAGGTAAGAACCATGCACATCACACTCGTGCAAAACACATAGATAATAGGCATCACTTTCTTAAGGATCACACACTAAAAGGAGATATCATTCTTCAGTTTATCGGAACGCAAGATCATCTTGCTGATATTTTCACAAAATATTTTCCTTCTGATAGATTTGAATACATTAAACAGATGTTAGGAATGATAACCATAAGGTAATCTTTCTTAATTAACATTATGTTGAAAAAATATCCTTATAGTAATAAAATCCTTTTAATATGGGTAGTACATTTGATTGTTAGAGTAACTAAATTTTTCAAAGTTAGTTTTTCAAACTTTTCGGAACTAAAATTCCGGAATGGGATTTTCCAGAACTGAAATTTTTAGAATGGAAATTTTTGTATAAAAAAAATCTAGAGTGGAAATTTTCGTATTGAAAACTTCCGGAATGAATCTTTCGTACTGGTATTTCCATAACGAGATTTTCATACCGAGACTTTCATAATGAGTTTTTCGTTTTCAAACATTTGTAATGAAATTTTCATGCTGAAAATCTTGTAATGTTTTTTCATTTTCTTTGTTGAGTTTTTCGTAGTGATTTTTGCGAACTATGTTTTTTCGTAATAAAGATTTTTCTTATTTTTTTTGTTACCTATTACGAATAATCCTATAAAGCATATTTGAAAGGTATGATTTCCTTACTCAAGTTTTCTTATTCATAATTTACTTGCTGGTATTTTCTTATATTTTTTATTCAGATTATAGTTTTCTTAAATCTTTGTTTTAATAAAAACCTCAAAAGATAGGATTCATGTTTTCTTGAGAATTTGTTTTCAACCGTCAGATCTAATCTTAGCTTTTCCCAACCGTTCGATCAACTGAGGAAGTTGAATTGTCTTCTCGTTGCCTATATAAAAGGGGGCCCCAAATGGTTTTCCCACATCGGTTTTCAAGCTTCAGCATCTTGAAGCTCTGTCTATCTGTTTTAAGGCCGTTCCAAACTTCATCAATCTCTATTCCGAACTTCTCAAGGTCTTCAGATCCGAATGTATGTGGAAGTAGCTTCTCAAGACATGTCTTCCTCTAAGCCGATTTCGAAGTGGTTATTATATAGAGAATGGTTGGTTCATCCTGATTTCTTCAACATGTATGATTCCCTTATATCCAAGAACATTAAGCTTAACAGATGGGAAGATGTTGTTTTATCTAAGCCCGAAAATCAAGATAAAGTATTTTCGGATTTTCCTATAGAGATCTATTGGATAGTTTCCTTCGTAAAGGAAGATGTCAGGGAGAAATTATCATTTATGTCTTATGGGAAGACTTATAAGCTTTCTTATGCCAAGGCAGCCATCTTGGTAGGGCTGAACAATGAAAGAGAAGATGAGTTCATTTCTCATGTTTTTCGGAATTCAAAGGGAAGCTTTGGCAAGGAAAAGTCTTTGGAATATCTTGGAATGTCAGATGATAAGGCTTTGAAGATTTCTTCTCTGTCTATGAATTTCCGGATTTTAGAAGTATGGGTACAAGGCCTTATCGTACCGAGAAAGGTTGAAAAAGATAGTCTGAAGAAGAGTGAGATTTATATTCTAGATTTTCTGATAAATCTAAGGAAGTTTAATCTAATTAAACACATTCTTATTAACCTTGATAATGTTAAGAAAGGGAATCTGAGAGCTCAAATCATAATGTATCCAGCAATCATCTCGAAGTTAATAGTTCGGTGCCTTGAGTCTTTCAAGGAGGCTTGCAAGTCTAAGACAAGAGTTTGCACGATTATGTTGGTGAGTTATGGTACCCTCAGAAGGATGGATGTAGCCTTCGACATGAAGACTGGTCAGTTTGTTGATTTACCTGCTCAAGAAGAAACAGTTCCGAAAGTTACTGAACCTGAATCCTCTAAGCCAGTGAGGAAGAGAAAGTTGAAAGAAGTTGAAGATGAAGCAGAGAATCCCAAATATAAGGATGTTCATTCCACACCTCCAAAACTGAAGAACAAGAATGCTTACCCAGATGATGTAGTTGCTATGTGGAGGGATATCAAAGAGAAGAGAGTGCAAGGGGAGCCTCAGTTTGGCTTGGATCCCGCGGAGGCTAAATCCTTGAAGGAAAGAACAGTGGATGAGCTAGAAAAACAAGTGAAATAAAAGAATCTCAAGAAGAATATGTCTAAAGCAGAGGTGGTTTAGACTTTGTTAATGTTTACTGAGATGGCCTCTAGAAACATTCCTGCTCTGAGAACTTTTTCTTTGGAATCTCTACTTGAGACTCCAGGAAGAAACATTGTCGCTCCGAAAGAAGCAGTTTCTAAAGGTAGTGGTGAGACCAGAGATATTTTAAAGCAAGTAGATGATTATAAGGGGACACCTTCAGAACATTTTTCGCTCCGAACCTCAGAAGATGAGTCTTATATGTTAGTCACTCAAGGTAAGGATGAGGAGAAAAGAGAAGAAGAAGTATCTTATCATGCAGAGGAAGAACAACTTATACATGATATTGCTCAAATGTAGAATGTAGAGGATGGTGCTCAAAAAGTTGCTGATAATGAAGACAATGTTGTTCAAGTGTCTGACAGTGAAAAGAGAACTCCGGAGCAGGACTCCATTCCGAAAAAGGGACAAGGGAAAGCAACTTGATGTTGATACCCCAAGCTCAGTGGTTGTAAAGATAAGGTAAGTTGGTAGTTATTCAAAGAGAAAGCTTGAGCATAATGAAGAAGAAAATTCTCCAAGCAAAGTCTCGGATTCGGAGTCATCTTCGTTGGGGAATAACTTTGTTGTTTAGTCCTTAAAGAATACGGTGGGTACTATTATATCTTTCTCAAGTATTGATTCAAGATTCCAGATGCTTCAACATTCTTTGTATCAGAAAACAGACTCTATATCCATGGTTATGGCCAAATGTGTTGAGATTGAGGCTCATTACAAAACTTTATTTGTCAGCTATGAAGCCCATATAAGATCTTACAATAGGATGACTAGTTGGTCGAGGAAGAATGTAGAAGAGATGAGGCTCTTTGATGAATTCCAAGATAATGTGAAGGATGCCTTTGAGACAGAAGACATGAAGATAAATGAACTTACTCCATCCTTTGAAGAAAAGTTGACAGATGAAAAGAATTTCTGGATTTAAGAAGTCATAGATCTGAATGGGAAGCTTAATTATGATTCTCAAAACTGGAAGTATGAAAGGGATGATCAGATTGAGTTTGAAGAAAAGTTGTTAAAGCAAGAACAAATCTTGAAAGTTCAGGAAGAAAAGCTTCAGGCTTTGGAAGAAAAGCTTGAAGCCCAAGAAGAAAATATTGAAGCTCAAAAAGAAAGAATTGTTGTGTTTGAGAAGCAAGCCGAGGAAGACCATAAAGACTTGAAGAAGATAAATACTATTCTTATGGGTCTCATGGCGATGGAAAAAGATCCAATATATACAGATCCGATCTTTTCTTGTATCTAAACCTTTTTGTTTTTGAGCATTCAAACTTAATAAAAATTGTGCTTGTTCGTTTATTTTATTGTTGCAACTAATTTTTCAGGTACTTTGTTATATTTTCCATTCCCTCAAATTCTTTTTGAAAATCACAAAGGGGGAGAAGGAATGGAACCATAATAAATGGGGAAAAAGAATCTTAACAAAGGGTGAGAAAGAAAACAAACTCTAATTGATTTTATCTAAGGGGGAGTTTTTCATTAAAGAAGACTTTCTTATTCTTAAAGAAATATCATTCCGGAAATCTAGAATATGATCCTTAGAGTCTCAAAGCCTAAGGGGGAGTTATTCTTATTCATCAACATTCATAATCAAAGGGAGATATGCCTTAATTTTTTTTATATCTTCTTAGAATTGTTTTTTCGTAAGGATGTTTGTGCTTTCCGAAAAGGGGGAGATTGTTGAGTCAATAAGGTTTTCCTTATGACTTTTCCATTCCTTCTTGTTTTGAAAATCACAAACACCTTATATATAAGGAAAATTTCTTTCATAAGGAAAATATATTTTATAAGGAAAATTGATTTCATAAGGAAAATCACTTTTATAAGGAAAATTGCTTTCATTAGGAAAATCGCTTTTATATGGAAAATTTCTTTTATAAGGAATTTGGCTTTTACATGAAAAATCGCTTTTGTAAGAAAAATTATCCTTGTCATATGTTCATTATCTATATCCATATATTTATTAAGTATTTGATTTGGATTCATTTCTATATTCTCAGAATCATTTGAATCTTTGATATGAAGCATTCTATTTTAGGTTCCGAATTCTAGATGAGAACTATAATGATTTTTCATTCCGAATTCCGGATACGATCTCTGATAAAGTTCAACTCCGAATTCTGGATACGAATTCTCATGAATTTCGACAACGAATTCTCATTAAAAATTCTGATGACGAATTCTCAGTATGAATTATAATGAGGAATTCTCATTACAAATTCTGGTGAAGAATTATCATTATGAATTCTAATGAAGAATTGTAATTAAGAATTCTGATGACGAATTCTCATTACGAATTCTGATGACGAATTCTCATTATGAATTCTGATGATGAATTCTCATTACGAATTCTGATTACGAATTCTCATTACGAATTCTGATGACGAATTCTCATTCTGAATTCTCATTCCGAATTCACCTATTAAACAGAATATGATTATCTTTGATTATACACTCCAAATCTATTTAGATTCCAAATATTATTTCTGTTAGACTCCAAACTTTCATTTTTCTTACATAATCATAATTTTTCTACTCTTTGACATTCTGTTTACACTCTGAACCTTCACTCCGAACTTTTGTGTTAAAATAAAAAAGATTTCATACATTCTGTTACACTTGTTTTGTTATAAAACGATGCCATCTATTCTGTTATAAACTAACTGTTGGTTAAGTTACACGTGTACAGGTCCCTCCGATTTTTAAGGAAAATATGACCATTGGAAATGAGGTCGACCATGCCTATAAATAAGAGCTCATTTGAATGAGATCATAACAAGAACTTCTTCGACATTGTTCACACGTGTTGTTGAAGTGATTTTTAGAGAGAGAGGCTCTTATTAACTCTCAATGCTTCGTGCGACTCCGAATGTTGGTGATTACATTCGAGGACTTCCGGGGATATGAAGACAGAGGTGCCGACTGCCTTAAAGTTCAAGGGCTTCCTTGCTGAGGAAGACATAGGTTCCAACTACCTTGAAGTTGAGGGCTTACGGGGATAACAAGATAGAGATTCTGATATTCGTATCGAGGGCTTACCCTGGTGTGGGTAAGACAAACTTTCTTGAAAGTATAAATCAAGGGACTTTTATCCAAGGTTGTTGGATACCCTTCTCTTTGGCTTAAAATAATTATATCTTGTTACTTATAGTTTTACTATTTTTTTGTTTCCGCTACATTTTCTATTGTATGGAATGTATACCATTCTTATACTTCCCTACTTGTACTCTGATACATTTTGATTCTATAAGCTTTATGGTAGAATTTCATATTCTAATCTTTAGCTAAGTTTCAACTTCTGGAACCATTTTTCTGGAACCTACTTTCAGAATCACATTCCAGTATTAATCAAGTTCATAGAACTTGACATTTATAACTTCATTCCTTATTCCAAGATTTCATTTGGTGTTAGAGGTGTTGTGAATTTGCTTAGTTTAACTTTTTTAAACTTAGCTCTTTCCTTTTCTTAAGGAAAACATAGTTATTCGTAACTAACTTTAAAGGTTACAAAGGAATTTTTAAAGTATACAATTCACCCCCCTCTTGTATATTGAGCATCTACATCATTATTTAGATCCTACATTCACCTCAAGATTTCCCAAACCATGTGGAATCTATTCTAAATACTCTATTAAATCTATAGAACTGCCCATTGTTTCCTCACATGGTTTCTCGTAGTTGAGTGCAAGCCATGTGTAACTATAATTATTCACCGAATTCCCTCAATGTTTTCTACATGATATAATATTTTTTTACTCAACTATATTTTATCCATGTATAAATTCAATAAAATAAAAAAATTAACTAAAAACTATATGCGGAAGTGTAAATACATGCTTTCCACAAAAAAATGAGTGAAAATAATTAATACAAGAAAAAAACCTAGATTCTAGAATACATCACAAATTAAATACAAAAAAAATTATTTAATAAAAATAATTAGAATTTATATAAAATATATAACAAAAATGACATTATATTGTCATAAAACATCCTAGAATTCGACTGTCATCCCCTAGAATGTCAATGATAATTGTAGAAAAAATAAAAAATATAACAACACCGAATTTTAATAAGTGATAATGTCAGGGAGGAATTGAAAAACAATTCTCTAACCAATACATCATTGAAAAAAATCCGACCTCATGATATCCACTAAAATCAGATATCACTATAAAACATCTAAAAAATATAATAATTCACAACTATTCAACATGGATCTTGAGAAATATTAATACCCATAATGGGTCACCCAAACTTTATTATATTTTAGGAAATATTTTATTAACATTCCATAACACTAAAATCTAATTAATATAAAAAACAACTATAATTAAACATATAGAATAATATTACCTAAAAATACATCAGTCATATAAAACTGGTTCAAATCCGTAATGAATGTACAACATAAAATCCATTTAGAAGACCTCAAAATCATGTAACACCACAAGATTATAAAATTATGTAACCACAAAACCATCAAATCATAATGAAGATGTTAAAAAATGGTCATGATAATGTATCATCGAAGAATACCATGGAACTAACATTGAGTCGAATTTAGACAAGGAGGGTAAGTTAGGTACATTACATGGAACAATAACTCTTGGTTATCCCAATATAAAATCCCAACATTTTTACACCCATGGATGACATGAAAAAAATGACATATCTCTGTTACCCTATACTACACCAAAATAATACCCATTTTATCCACATAATTGGAATCATAGAGGGATTTCACCATAATAATTTCCTCATGAATAAGAAAAGTATTGTATCCCAATGAGATGTGAGGAACCTGATGTAACCACCACTCACACCAGAGAAGTCCAAATAGTACCCACGTGTTACACCAAGATAAGGTTACCTAATAACCTCAACCACTGAAGGATTAATGTGTAGAAATTCCAAAAACTTCATCACCTAATGATAATATTTCAACAATCAACTCATGATCAGGGACATTTAAATAATTATCTACAGTCAAAAAATTACATGAGAATCAAGAATACCCAAATGTACCTACTGATAAAGTCTCACATATCTATTATCCTAGAAAATAATGAAATATTAAATCTCACCACAACATAAATTTGGAGGAAACCACCTAACCATCTCTTTTTATTTGTGGAAAGAATCATGCATAACAAATGGGCCACCCCTAGAGATAAATACCCTTTTATCAATCATGAAATTTATGGGATGTAAAATTAAAATTAACTAAATTTAAAGTAGAAACATGTCACAAATATAATTAAATATTCCTCAAGAATGATAAAATAATATTATAAACCTTGTGATTACTAAAAAAGGAAAACAACATAGATGTACGTTATTTTTAAATCATGATCACATAACAAAAAGTCCAAAAACTCATTCTAGAGAAAAAGTAAAATTGTAAAAAACATACCATCCAAACACCACACCTAAATTAGAAAAGGGAGTAAAATCCATTTTACCTAAAAGACTAGCTATTTAATTTTATTTTTTAATTTATTTAAAATACCCAAAATAACCATACTAATTTTATACAAATAATACATCCAAAAAGTTAAATTTATTATTTATTTTATAACATCATTCCACATTTAAAAATTTAAAATTTATTTTCATTTTTATAACTGAACTCTCCTATAATGAAACTCCAGGTGATCACAAAAACAATTACTATTATTTTTAAAATGTGTCTTGTAATTAAAGTTATTATCAAATTTCCTCTATTAATAAATAACTAATGTAAATATACCCTAAAATCATAATCTATCTTATAAGAATGATCATTGAACTCATCTAAAACCTAAAAGATGAATAAATTTCCCCATGTTCCACACAAAAAACTAGTTTTCCCAATATCATTAAAATAAAAATACTATGTAAGTAAATATAAAACACCAACCCATACACTTATAGAATCCAATGCTACAAAAATAAAATTATACCTATGGTTTTTAAAACAATGGGTAAATTTTCTCTATAATAATAATTATTGAAAATTGTTTGTATAGTGTTAACCCGCACCATAATTTTTAAAAAACAATTTGTATATGGTTTCATTAATTTCATACTACATGTTCCCACATCCCCTATTTCTATACCAATGATTTTGTAATCCTATTTAATGTGGTCTCTATGAAATACTAGTCATGTCATCACCCTACCCAAACTTATATGTACATTCTACACTCTTCTGTTGTGGTGTCCCTCTATTATGATTCTAATGGGTATTCCAAAGGGACCTGGTTTTTTTTGAATTTTGTTGGGTTATTTATATATTGAGTATATAATTAACAAAAAGGTAAAATTATTTATTTCTCCTAGAGGTATAATAGTGGGCATCATTTTTTACCATTTCAACACAATAAAGATGAATGGTTGAGTTAATATATATATATATATATATATATATTAATTATTTAACAAGTACATTTTAATTATTTATGAAGTGTAATTTTATATTTAATGAATATAATATTGGTGATTAAAAATTTATGTTCATTTTTATATTATTTATCAATTATAATTTTATATTGTTTATTTAGAATGTAATTACAATGTTTTTGGTTAGAAATCTATATAAACAATTCCAATTTTGTATTGTACTGGATATTTTGATGAAACTGTTGTTATTTAATTAATATTTTAGTATTTAAATATTTTATTTAAGTATTATTTTGTTTATTTACTCTCTGCACATGTTTTAAATAACCATTAAGAAAATAATTAAATGTTTGCATTCGAAAGCATAATTGAAACACCATTATTTAAAGGTATGTATAAAATTGTAATTATATGATATTAAATGCTCAATTTTTATAATTAATGAGTCATTTAATTTATAAAAGTTTTTTTTGGGTTCTAGTATCTATACATTTTAGTCATTTATATTAATTATTTCATTTTTATGGTTATATATATATGGTATTGTGTTATATAAAGGGACATAAACATAGTGTTTCTGATTTAGGTGATAAAACATCATTTCCATTATTATAATGATACATTTTTTTTCATAATTATATATTCATGTATATTAAATTTCATTTTTATAAATAGAAAAAAAATATTGTTTTAAAATACATTTGGCATCCATTTTACGTAAATTATTTTAAAAATAATTAAAATTCATTCAACATGTCTATTCTCATTAAATAAATTTAAACCCTTTTAACGAAATTTGGATTATAAACCAAAGGATGGTTGGTTTCTTTATAAGTTAATGAAAATTGTTTTTTTATATTTTTATTTGATATAATACATTGATTTCTATTAATTCAATATTTGTATTATAATTACATAAATATAATTAGTACTAATTATAATCCAATTGGTTTTATTATAAAGGTTTCAATAAATTAGTTTAGATGAATTTTTATGTTGATATTTGTTTTGATGGAATATCATTTATATCCTCATAACAATTCATCATAATAATCTAATTTATAGATGCATCGTGAATATTTAAGGATATATTTTCAGTTAATGATCTTGTTTTTAAATATTTTCATTCCCTAGATTGGGAATGACATAAACAAATAATATACATTTCATGGTTATATATGATTTGGAAAAAGATTGTGTGACTCCCATAGATACCAACTTTTTGTGGTATGTTAATTTCAATATAGAAAATCGTTTTTTAGAAGGCTTAAAAAAGTTTGTTGAACATTGTAGACCTCTAAAAATTGACTGGAAAACAATTTCTTCACCTACTCTTTGTTGATTTTTTAGTAACAATATACAATATTATTATTATTATAATGTTTTTTCTGGTTACTAATGAAAATATGTCGAGTGTATGACATGATCAAATTTAAATTTATTTTCCAAACAAGTTGGATATTTATTTTTAAATTTCCACTCAAAAATTATTCTGATATCAGTTTTATATAATACCCTTTTATAATTATGTTTCAGGAACATAGATGAGTCATGAAGAAATTATCCACCATATATAAAAACAATTTTTTCATAAAATCAATTATGTATGTTACGTTAATAGTGGTAAAATACAATATAATTCTACTCATGAATGAAATTAATGGAGTGGAATATATAATATGAAATTTGATCTATTTTTATGTATTAATAATCCTGAGAAAGATTTTATATCAACTATATTAGATAATTGTATTAGTATTCATGATAGAACTGATAAAATTGAAATTGTAGATTGGGTTCAAATATTATAGGATTATGCAATGAATCATCTGTATCTACCATGTGGTAAAATTTAAACATAAGACTTGTTAATTTAGTTAAACATCATAAATACATTTATGTAGACACTAATACATCTATTCATTATATGCATACAATATTTGAGGACCTTATATCATAATTATGTATACATTCTTGAAAAAAAAATTGGAATGAAATATAATTTTCCAAAATGGATTTTTCACAACTAAAATTTCTTAATTCATGAATGTTCAATTACTGTTATTGGAGGAATCCATATGTATTGATGATTATAATAATGTGTAACATCTCATAAGGATATAAATATAGATGTAACACCATATTGTTTTCCACATAAAGTAGTATGATACTATTCATTGTTTCCTAGGATCTAATATAGTTTCATATATGACGAGATTTGAACAAAAGTTTTGTGGTATGACATGGAGATAATTAAAGATAATGATGAGTTGATCATCCATTAAATTGATTTTCATGGATTTATTTTCATGCACGGTATCCTAACAATAGATATATGGTTTGTAATGAAATGTTGGTTCAATCATTTGTTGTTATTAATCCATTTGGGAAGATTCTGTTTTCTCATTTCCTATAGTAAATTTTCATTCACATTTATA
This sequence comes from Viscum album, assembly GCA_963277665.1. NCBI lineage: Eukaryota > Viridiplantae > Streptophyta > Magnoliopsida > Santalales > Viscaceae > Viscum > Viscum album. The sequence goes on from OY728140.1 coordinate 1,729,305,223, forward strand.
ACCATATTACATTGATGTGTATAAAATATACCATCACATTCTTAATAATACTCCTTTTTCATATATTTTTATCTACATAATTAAATATATTTTTACATAAAACCATAAATAGTATAACTGAAAAATAATTTGAATGGTGGCATATACGTTTAAAATACATTAATGAATGACATATTTTTGATGTCTGCTCAACTTATAAGGGTGATAAATAAATTTACAACTTATGATGTGATTTATGGTTTGATAGTGGAGGGGAAGCTATAATATTTAATTTGTATAAAGATTCATGGTTTGTAATAAATAAATACACCTTTAGTTTTATTTTAATGGGGCATCACAAATTATTGGAAATGTATAATCAACATATGAGTAATCCTTGAAGGATTGATAATACCATTTAACTGACAAGATATAAAATTTCATGAAATGAAATTAATTTTTTAAATAATTTCTGGATGTTTATTATTTTAATCTGGAAATGTGATGACATAACATTATAAATTACATATTATATAATTAAATATTTTTATTAAATTCTACAAAACAATTTATATATTAAATTTTAGTTTCCTTTAAATATGGAAAATAATACATAAAAAATAAAAAATTATTCTAAATTTATGAAATTGGTTCTTCCTTGACGTATCAATCATTTTTTTTTAGTTTATATTTTAGATAAGTGCCGGAAAGAGGTCCATAGATGGCTACAGGCCTATTACATATTTTTACGTGACTGGGGACTACACACCGTGTAATTTTATGTACATGTATTGTATACATGGTTACACTCCATGTAATACTAGTACATGAACACATAATGATCTACCCATGAGTTGTACGAACATGGCTTGTAGTCTCATGTACCGACCATGTACCTTTTTTATTTATTAAATCATGTTGTAGAATCATTTTGTGAAAATGGACAAGGGCTCATTCAGGTTCTCACAAAGCAGCGTCTAGGGATATTTTTCGTCCGGATTGTTCACCTAAACCTCGATTCATCTTCCTTCATTTGTGTTTGAACATGATCGGTAATCTATCAATTCATCTTGATCCATACTTCATGATTTTAACACTCAAAGAAGTTATTTATGGTTGATTTCCTATATTCATTGGGTTGATCTACTCCATTCTATGTTGAATCATATCCCAACACTAGATGAGGAGAGTCATACTATGATGATGTAAGTGGTATTGTGCCTTTTAATCAAGGTCCTGTTGTTTTTTTGGACATTATTTTCATTTTCCAAGGTGTAGGGTATAAACATGAATAAAAATTGATCATATTTTTCTTAATGATGATTAGGTCATGTATAAAATTACATTAAGAATTTTTGAGCTTGTTGGATTGATTAAGGTCCACCCCATGAGCATGTTCCCTTGGAATATTAATTTATTGTTGTTTGGTTGAGGTCTCCTATGTGGCATGCCTTGTTGTACCTGATTAGATTTTTAAGTACAAATTTGTTTTTTAATGGAATTGTAATTAATGTAAATTGTGATTGATTTGATTAAACAGCTTGGTATTAGGTATTTACCTTTGGAATCATGATTTGACATTTATCATTTCATCCTTATCATTGTTTAATTTACTTGTCTCTAGATATGTATGATGACCATGGGATTTGTCATATGTCAACCATGTAATTGTGTAATTAACATATATTGTTTATTATTCTGAAATGATTATATAAAGGTCGTGAACGTGATTGGTTTTTTGTCTTCTGACAAGTAATTTTTAGGTCTATGGAAAAATATTTGTGATGAGAATTGGAAAGGATTTTTTATGCCTATGGGTGGGGATTTCTTATGACCGTGGGTGAGGATTCATCCGGCCTGAGGGAAAGGATTTTGTTATCCTGGTGGGTAGGGTTTTTTCAATGCCTGCGGGAAAGATGATGAGTTTAATATTGAAATGGAATGACATATGATGTTTCTTCCAAGACAAAGAAGAATATTGGATTCAATATTCAATTTACAAGTTGATATAACCTTCTGAGTTATCTGTTGATTGTCCTTTATACGGGGGATTGACAGGCTTAGTCCGTATCTTGAGACTTATGTAGTTCAATGTAATTGAAAGGTTGAACTGATCATAATGAATGAATATATAAAACAAGACTTTTAGAATTTATTACCTTTGATTACTTCATAGTTTAGTACTTTCCCATTTGTCTATACATTATTAATATACTCACTTACAAATTGGCATAAATATTTGGTGGTTTCCTACTAGGATTTATTTATCTCACACAATTTTGGGTAAAATTTTGGACCCAAACAGATCATATTGTTACTGGTGTTAATATGGGAAAACTCTCTTCTACATGTACATTACATACAGTTTCGAAGCATGAGAGAATGGGACCGAGACATGTCATACGATGCATCTTAGATTCATTTTTTCATTTACTTTGGGAAAATATATTATGGATTTATAAATTGGATCTTGTTTTAATGATTTATTATAAAATGCGACATGCTTCATCATGTTTTGTATTGAATAATTTTTGGTTATTTATCTTACTTGTCTTCCACTCTTTGTTTTAGTTATATATTGTTTACTACTTCAACTATTGTATATTATTATTATTCTATTATACACTCTACAACTGAGGGAATATATTCCCCACTACCACACCTAAGGCCCTCACTTCTATTCGGCAACCTCTACCATTTGGGGAAATGTGCATGAGGCCATATGGACAACTGGGCACGGGGCACCAGTTGGGTGGAATCCAGATTTGGGACATTCCAATGTTGTATCAGATAATCTCTTTACTAGTTTTCATTACTATTTGGTTATGATATGAAGAAAATAGAATTTGGTAGTTAGTTTTTCTCCGGACTAGGTATCCCATGTAATGGGAAACCCAAATTACATAATATGTAATTTTTGTTTAATGATTTTTGAACTATAAAAGTTGATTCAATTACACTATTGGGTGACACAATTTTATTTTTGTATTATTATAGATAACATTATGGTTCTATTTTGTTCTAACCCGATGATATGAGGGTTTTCCATATCATTCATTATATAAGAACTTCTTAGAAATTACATTCCTGTCATTTTTGTCAATCCATTTAAAGAGATATATTGATTTCATGTTAATCTGATAGATGTAATGCAAGATATGGATTGTCTTTAGATAGGTACTGTGATATATATTAATTATGCTGTGATAGGTGTATTGGTACGTGTTATGGTTGATTTTCATTGATTGCAAACATTGGTTACTGAGAAGTATGGGCCTTCATGCCTGGGAATTTGGTGGATCGTATTTCATAAAGGGGATAGAAATTGTTTTGTTATGTGCAATATGTAGTTGCCATTCATTGATTCTTAGTGAGTATGGGCCCCCATGGATCGTAATTTTGTATAAAATTTCTTTTTTTATATAAAATAGGGGTTCTTAGGGTGTTTTTGTGGCATACTGCCCAGAATCCTAGATAACAGGAATATGGTCCTATGAACACACGCCACGTGTTCCTCTATTGGGGAAGAAACAAATTTTTCCAAGTACATGACGTGCATTCTGAGTAAACATCATGTCATAGATTCTCGTGTCACCAGTTGTGTGAGATATAAAATTTCTTATTGAGTTTTGATCTGAAAACGCTATGTACCTTATGTACTCATTGTGTTGTTTTATATAGGCAGAATCTTGTGTCTTTGTACATTTAAAAGTACATGGATAGGAGGTAATACCTAATTACATGCTCTGTGAAAGACTGACATGCCCTACACATAATAATTTTACATGACACAAAATGTTGAGTTAAATGCCCATGTGTGTGTTTAAGGGGATGCAAAGTGTGTCGGGATGACACACCGTGTACCTAGGGTGATTACATGCCTAGGTCAACATGACTACATGGACATATAAGGAATTAGGTGTACAATTTTTCTATGATTCCTACATGTCGTGTACTCTTATTTTGTAGACATGAGAGGATTTTATTCTAGTTTTTAGTTCTTGGTCTCTTGAACTACATTCCTTGATAAATTAACTTATACTAAGGTGTGTATGGTTGACTTTACAAGGAAATGCCACCACGATGACCCCAAGTAGTATGCCAAGAGATTGATAATGATCATACCACGGAGGTGGTAGGATGTGGGTTAATAGTGGACCCTCGAGATGTTCCTGTTACATCACCAGATGTTATACAAGACATAGGTGTGGATGCATAGTTCTGTGAATGATAAATGAGGATTATACAGACATTCAAGGGATTATCTTATCCCTCCACATCAATAGATGAACTAAATTGAGTATTCCAGCAGAAACATCCACCTATGTTTTTAAGGGATTTTTTACCATAGGCGTCAGATTCTTGGATGGATTTCATGGGTAGAATCTTTTAGAATCTCATTATTCCTACAAAGCGTATGGTCAAGCTCGCAACTTATATGTTGTGTGATTCAGCTAAGAGGTGGTGGGATTTTATCACCTAGAAGAGCATCATCGGGACATGGCATGTGTAGATTTGCATATAGTCATATATGAATACCGTTTTCTAAAGACTCTATGGTATGTCAAAGACCATGATTTCATGCATATAGAGTAGGTTGAGATGTCAGTGATGGATGACTCTTCCTGTTTCAATGAGCTATATGAAATCACACATATTCTAAAGGGTGTGGAGACATCAAGGGGTAGAAGATTTGAGGATTGTCATAGGTACAACATCCAATCATTGGTGAATTTTTTGAGGTTTCCTTATATATATTTCATCATGAATCAGTCACTGATTCCCAACAATAATCTACGGGACACTGGAGGTGTGACCCCGGGTGGTTCGGCACTAAGGTCTGGTACAGTCTTGACTGGGAAAAGAAGCATCATATTGATATTTCTAAAAGTGATACGAGTTGTACGAATGAGTCTTATAAAACCCATTTGAGATGATATCAGTGTGTAAGAGTTATGTATATGAGACCTCCTTTCCCGATGGACCCAATTTTGTACCGAGCATGCAGCATGATAGTCTATTGACAACGTTACTACTATCTATTTCCACCTGCATCTAGGGATAGAGGTTCCTCACTAACAATATGTTAAAGAGAATTGTTAGTAGAATCTCACCAGTTATTGAATTATAATACGCACAATTGTTCATGTTTAGTTGGTGGTTGTTTTCAGGGTATCCAGGTCTCAAGGTCTTAGCGACAGTGGGCCGGGTCATTTTAGGTTAACCAGCAAGTGTCACAGGTCCATGGTACATCTATGACTAATGTTGTGAAAATGACCCCAAAGGTGTAGGAGTCTAGATTTTCTACTGTTAGAGGAACAATTCTAGTTTCCCCCATTTTGCTTCTATACTATTTGATACATGGGCTTCACATAGTTTTATATTTTTTCCTATTTTAGATAGCTTTGGGCTCTAGTATTTATCTTAAAATCATGTTATGATGCTAGAAACTATGTTAGTGATAAGTATGACAGGTGTTTGACAGTGTATGGAGTTACCCCTTGACATTGATGGGAGTTAAATTTTTTGTGATATCTATGATTTATAGATGACAGTGTTTTATTTCATCCTCATAAGGGTTTGGTAAGTTTCCTTTCAGGCTTTTTTGGATAGCTATCACCGTAGGGTGAGACATACATCATTAGAGTGATTCTATTTTCTACAAAATGGTGAATCGTATTTTTAGGAGACACAAGCTAGTCCTGAGAATCGTGGGTTGAGAGGGATGCCAACACATATTGCTAGTTCATATATGGATTACTGGTGAACATATGAGATAGATTTCCTTGCAGTGGTTGATCATTTCATGGATGTTTTCATGTATGACATTTTAAGAGTACATCTAATAAGTGTGGTGGAGTTCTCTATATATATAGTGAAAAAAGCTACACTGGTGGATATGATTTAGAGGTAATGGGGATTATCTGACCCATTACATCTCGATGGGGATCGCTGGTTATTTATTTGAAAATGTTAGAAGACACCATCGGAATATGTGTGTATTATTAGAAATTGAACCACTTAATAGTAAAGAACAGATATTCTCTTCCGTAAATGGAAGGACTCTTCGATCAACTCTAAGGTGCTCGGGTATATTCTAAGATTGATATGAGATATGTTTATCATCATGTGTGTGTGGATCATTAGACATACCTCACACATATTTTTTATGTATATATGGTATATACGAGTATGTGGTTATTTCAACTGTTATCACATATTCTCTAGTAGTCATAATGGCACTGAAGAACCAAGTATTCCATCCCTATCCAAGTTCATTTGTTGTGGTTTTCATTGATAATATATTATCGTATTCACCTACTCAACACAATCATGCCACACATCATGAGATTGTTTTGATAAAAATAAGAGACTATCAACTATATGTCATGATATCAATGTTTCACTTCAATATGGAATTGATTCACTTATGTGGTTATATCATCTTTGAGGTAGTTGTATCAGTGTACCCAGAGAAGGTGGGAGCAGTAGTTACCTGGGAGTAGCCTATGAATATCTTTTTGGTGAGGAATTTTCAAGATATGGACGGTTACTATAGGATTTATATATACAAAATATAATGCTTAGAAGCACCAATGTTGTTCTTGAGAAATAAGGTTGTGATGTATCTATAGTCAAGTTCATAAAGATGACTTTTCAGGAGATGAAACTGATATTAATATCAGCACCAATACAAATTTTCCCAAAGTTGGGTAAGAGTTATATTGTGTACTATGATTCATCAGGTATTGGGTGGGGAAATTTCTAATGTATGGGGGGTGAGTCATTGTGTATGGGTCTCGACAGTTGAGGTCCCATAAGGGGAACTATCCCATGTATGACCACGAGTTAGCCGTGGTTGTTCAATCCATATGTTATTAGAGACATTAAATTATAGGGGAGTGTTTTGTGGGGTACATGGAACAAAAAAGTCTCAATGAAAAATTTTCTCTGTGTGATCTAAACATGAGGATGCAAAGGTGGGTGTAGTACCTACTGTATTTCCACTTCGTGATTTCCTACACAACTGTAAAAGGAAATGTAGTGGCAGATACACTGAGCAGGATGGCTCAGATTCTAGTAGTGCAGGAGGCCAGTAGCGAGTGTTATCTTATGGAATTGTTCTCTTAGATGCATTTGGAGGCTCACAGCAGTCATGGAAATACATTAATTTGTTCTATAGCGGTGACTTCTAATATACTGGATGGATCAAGGATAATACAACTATAATATTATGAGGGACTTCTTAGGAAGGAGTGTGTATAAGGTGAGGATCGACCTCCTTGTTGGACATTAGGTGATGATGAGATCATGAAGATCTGTCGACGTGCCTGGGTTGTAGTGGACATACGTGAGAAGTTGATATGGGAGTTTGATGATTAATAATTTTATGTACATCCCAATGATTCCAAAATGTACAGTTACGTGAATTATCATTTCTTTTGGCCATGTATAAAGAGAGAGGTGGTTGGTTTTGTTTTGAGGTGTCACACGTGTCAGTAGTTGAAGGAGGAACAACATAGACCAGCCATAAATTTACATTAGAAAAATAGTATGAGGTGTAAATGAGTTTATTTCATGATGGATTTAATGAATGGTTTACCAAGGTCCCCATGAGGTAATGACGCAGTGCGGGTGGTGGTTGATAGACTTACAATGGTTTCTCACTTCATACCGATAATAGAGACCATCATTGTTGATGATCTTGGGGAACTGTATATTCGTGAGGTGGTATGACATCATGGGGTCCCACATTATATCTATTCAGGTAGGGACACTTTCTTTACATATTTTTCCTATAATAATTTTCCGAGGGTTTTTGGTATATTGGTGCTTCTGAGCACAACAAACCACCCACATACTAATGGTCAGGCCGAGCATATGATACAGGTGCTTGAGGATATGTTGAGACCATGAATCCTTGACATTGGGGGATCATGGGAGAATCAAATTCACCATGTATAATTTTCCTACAATAATAGTTTCTAGAAGGCATTAGAGAATGAACCTTATGATGTATTGTACAGTTGGCCAGGTTGATCACTGATATACTAGCTGAAGGCGAGTGAGGAAGGATTACTAGGACTGCTTATCTTGCAGGAGACATCTCTGGAGGTCCAATTGATTTATAAGAGGATGTATAATACACAATATCATCAAAAATCTTATCTTGATCACTAAATAAGACCTCTATATTTCGAGGTCGGGGATCTAGTTTTCTTTCATGTTGCATCAGGGTTGGGAGATAATAGAATCTAGAGACAGGGTAAGCATTTTCTGAGATACATTAGTTTGGTTGAGATTCTGGAGAGGGTTGGGCTGGTTTCCTACCAATTTCAGTTACCTCAGTGGAACGAGGATATGCACAAAGTCATCCATATTACTCAGTTGCGACGTTACTTTTCAGACTCGTCTCACACCATCCAACACATGGAAGTGGAGTTTCATGAAGATATGTCCTTTGAGGGGAATCCCATCCATATTGTCAACCGTATCATGAATGTTATTTTTTGATAGTATTTTCCTTTAGTACATGTTCTATGGAAGAACAACCGAGTGTTGTAAAACACTTGGTAGAGGGAGTCATATTCATGATCACAGTGGACATAGATGTTCTCATATATTACTTCATCACCCTTGGAAGTGTCATTTGATGGAAAATTTCATTAAGGGGAAACTTTGTAAGAACCGATTCTTCCTTAAGGCGTGGGTCATCCCTTTTCAATGTATATCTAATATAATAGGTAAAATAGGATGAGGGACAGATGCAGGCCTATTACAAGACATGACTGGGGATTACACACCATGTACATTTATGTACATGCCATGTATATAGGGATACATGCTATGTTATCCCACTACACAACCATGTAATGTTTTGGCTAATAGATGTACAGTCAATGTTTGTAGTATCATTTACGCATTGTGCCTTTTTATTGATTAAATTAGTTAGTAGAAATGTTTTTGTTAAATAGATAGGTGCTCGTCTGGGTTTGTGAATAGAAATGACGAGGCCCTTTTTTCTTCCATTTTGATCATCTGAACTGTGATTACTATGTTGTCAGTTGCATTTGAACTTGATCGGTATGTTATCTATTCCACATGAGCCTTTATTTTTTATGTTTCATCTCGAAAATATTATTTTTGGTTGAGAATATATAGTTATTTTGTAGATCTACATTATTCTATGTCGAATCAAAGCCTACATTAGATGTGTAGAGTCGTACAACGATGAGGTAAGTGATCTTGTTCCTTTCAGTCAATGTCATGTGTTTTTAATATTTCGTATTATCAATCTCACATGTTTAATGTGTAATAATGAATATATATTGACCTTATTTGTTTCCTAAGAGTGATTATGTAATGAATTAAAATAATATAATCATATTTGAGCTTATTGGATTGATTACGGTCAACCTCATGGTTGTGTTCCCTTTGAATGAAAATTTGGATGAGGTTACCTACAAGGAATATCTTTTTTCCCCGATTTGGATAGTAAGTATGAAGTACATTTTTAATGTAGTCAAAATTGTGGTAAATTGTGACTGATTTGATTAATTTTTTTGGGTTATGTGATTTACACTTTTCCCCATGATATTCCCATTGTCATTAAATCCTTATTATAGTTTAATTCACTAGTTCATGATATGTATGATTCCCATGTGAGTTGTTATATTTTAACTATGTAATAATGTAATTTACATTTTTTGTTTATTATGATAAAATTACAATATACTGGGATTGACCGTGATTTCATTTTTATGCCTCTAGGAAAGGTGTTTTTATGCCTTTGGGAAAGGATTTCATATGCATGTGGGCAAGAATTGTTTATTCTTGCTAACATGGATTTGTCATGATTATGAGTGATGATTAGTTAGTACAGATGGTGTGGAATTTTTTGTTGTCACAGTTAGGGTTTTTTCTATTCCTACGAAAAAGATGTTGAGTTGAATATGGAAATGGAATGACTTATAAAATGCATGCCAAGCCAAAGCACTATCTTGTATTATTTATTCACTTTACTTGATAAGATAACATTCTAAGGAATCTATAGAGTATAATTATATGGTGGATTTATGGGCTTAGTCTAGATTTCGATACATATGTAATTCAATGAATTTGAATTTTTTAACTAAACATAATTAATTAAAATGGAAAAAATGAGTTGTATGCTATTTTACTTTTGAGTACTTCCATGTTTTCTTCTTTTCCTTTTGTACACTTCCTATTGAAAATACTCACAGAATGATAAGCATAGATCTTTGTTGGTTTCCTACTGGGATTTATTTCATACACCATGTTTGGGTAAATCATTTGGACCCAAACTGATTATATTACCACATGTTTCGATATGGGAAAATAACCTTCAATAGATATTGAGATGTTCTATTGGAGAAGGGGATAATGGGATCAAGTCATGGCATGAAAGTTCATTTAGTTTCCTTTTTTCATCCTCTTTTTGATATTATATTGTGGATTCATATTGTGTACCTTGTTTGGATGCTTTCCTAGAACATGTGACTTGCTGCATCATGTTTTTAAATGAATGATACTTAGTTATTTTTCTTAATAGTCTTCCACTATATATTTAAGTTATACGTTATTTATTATTCCACTATTGTATAGTATTATTCCATTATGTTACACTCTGACAATGAGGGTATTTTATCCCCACTACCACTCCATATGCCCTCATTTCTAGTCAGATACCACTAGTGTTTGGGAAATGCACTTGAGGCCGTGTTGCCAACCGTGTATGGGGCACCAATTGAATGGCACCAGCATTCGAGATGTTACACTAACACACTAGAATTGATTCATCATGTGTTCATACTATGTTACCTTTTATTAATATCATAACAAGGGATTTTATATCAATTGAACGAGATGATAAAGAAGCCTAGTAAAGGAATCAATTTACATGTGTTCATGAGGAATATTGATGAGTTCCTATGAAAATTAATTAATGAATGAGAATGGTAACATGAGACATATCATAATAAAAATAAAACAGATGAATATTAAGGAAATACATAAAAACAATTTAAATTATACATTCATAATAATATCAACAATGTTTGTCAGCATGGTGTCAGAAATGAAAATTTCCTTGGTTATTAACCAATGTTCCGTTAAACACATATTCTCGAGATATTAAGTTATTTACATAATGCATTGAAACACTATGATAATGTATCTATAACATGTATTAATTATTGTGAGCCACATATTTAAATAAATCATTTCATTAATAAATTTTTTAGAATAAATAATTGGTTTCATACTAAAATCAATTCATTTAAGAAGTACGTAAAGACGTGATCATTACGTCATTTTTAGCCTATGAAAATGAAATGTGGGTTTCATATGTTCAAATCCCCACATAAAATTAATAAGTATTAATTATTGGTTAATTCATCATGAAATTATTTAGTATTGGGTATTCTTAAAAATAAAATAAAAGATAATTTCATATATAGAGTGAGAAATATGATAAGTAAATTAAGTAGAAAGATGGGTATAAAGTGTGGTTTTAGAAATGTGTAAAATGAGATGGTAAAAGGGAATCCCATTGATAAAATATAATTTAAAAGTAAGGGTATGATCAAAATGGTAATAAAACTAATTTTTCATGAAATTTATAATACACATACAATAATATGTTAATGAATTCAAGAGAACACAAGTATGATTCCATTATATTGAAGATTTACTCCTAGATCTTGATGAATGGAACAATGGGGTATTGATTACACCTTTTAGTGACTACATGGGAGTAAATAATATCATTATATCATGGAGGATGGAATTAATTTGAATGGAATTGGAAAATTGTGTCGGTATTTATTGAAAAAAAAAATTGAATAATTTTTTAATAATTTACAAATATATGCCTTCAAAATATAGGTTGTTGAAATGAAAAACCATAGGCTTACCTATGGTTTTGGCCCATGGTTTTGGATATTTGGGAAATATTTCATGTTAAAATAACCCAAAATAACACAACATAATTTTATTTTTCCTCTTTTTTCGAGGTAATATAGTATTCCATAATATAATATTTTTCAAGTCAATGATTCAATTTTAGACATTGGAATGTCGTTTATAGGCGTGTAAATTGATTAAATTCTATTAAAATATTTTTATTTAATAATAAAAAATAAAATAGGTATTGAATTATTGTTAACTAGTTATTACATCATTATGACATAATTATGATTCCATTAAACATACTGAAACCCCCAACTATATTTTTATGACTTTTGAAACACTATAGTAATTTATAAAATTAACATAAATCTGTCCTAAAGTATTTTAAATGTGTAGAATTAATTTTTTTTTATTATAATAACTTTCTAAAATATATTATTTTAACTTTTAAATATAAATAGTTATTTATTAAAAACATAGTGAGTTGTAATACATAGTCATATTTTTTTGAGTAAAAAATTACTGAGGACATTATAATCTTATTTTATAATTTCCATTTAAAAAAATAGTGTTTTCAATTTTATATTTTATTAAAACAAATACTATTTATAATAATTTATTTTAATATAATATTTTCTATCCCTTGTAAAAATCACAATTTCAATCTGAAAAATAAATTTATCAAATTAATCTCCAATAAATATATATATCATTTGGAAAAATATTCTTAAAATTGAATTTATGGAAAAACAATGATATTTATAAAAAATAATTAAACATTAAGAAAAAAATACAGGACACAAAACACATTATAACATTTTGTATGACCTAAGGTTATGGTGTGGAATTGCGATAGATTCACGGGTTGGCATCACTAGCATCAACTAAGTGATAATTTCCACTAACAAAAACTTCTCCAAAATGTGATTTCACTCTATATTCACTTGTTTAATATCTGATTGGGATTGTGTAAGGGACAACCGAAATGATCCTACATACCTCTCAATTCTAGATGAATTGAATTAATACTGCATGACTCTGCTGGTTTAGTCCCTTACATATCCTTTTTTCATTAATTATACATTATCATTACTAATTACCAAAACGAATTATAACATAAATATTATTATGATTGAGTATAGTTCTCCAAGGTAAATGTTTCTAATGGTTATAAAGAATAATAATCATATTTTATTAGTGGTCATAAAAGGGTCAAATACAATTGGGTTCATTTCCCATTATACTATATGAATTAAAAATAGATATTTAAAATGAAAATTCTCTTCTATTTCTCTCAAGCTTCTATTTTTTCATATAAAATGATTTTGATTGGTTTAATAATAATTTTTTTTATTTCTATAGTTTTTGGGAAATATTTAAAATGTATTATAGTGATAAATATTTTCCTTTTTTTCTTTTCACTTTTATAAATTTCAAGTTATAATGTTTGTAATTATAATTGGTTTTTATGATAATTATTTTTAAATTTTTTTATGATATATGGTTTTGTAGTACGATATAACCCACATTTTATCAAGAAAGAAATTTAATTTTAACAAATTGGTTAATTAAATTTGAGTGTCTTAAATCTATAATAAAATATTCTTCATGTTTGTGGTTTTTTAGTTTTACAGTATTAGAGAACTAATTCATAACTCAGACATAAAAAACAACATATTACATAGGTGACACGTAAATATAATCTACATTTTTACAAAATATTGAATATTTAAAAATGAACACATATATATTTCATGAAATATGTTCATGAAATTTAACATGACTATTTTATTTTTCTTACACATCCTTCAAACCAATGAAGAACAGTTTAAAATGTTGAATAATTAAAAAAAAATTAGAATGTGAGATTACAGTGTGAAAAATATTTTTCTAGTGGAAAAATGAAAAAAAACTTTTATTTCAATGTTCTTTGGTTAAATGAACTAAATAATTTCTATAAAAAAATAGACACAACTATTTATCATGTTAAACATTAAACCCATAACATGTAACGAAAAATATATTTTTAGAATCAGTGAGAATCACATTCATAAACCATTTTAAATTGATGTACAAAACAACTTGAGCCCTATTAAATCCCTTGGATAAACCATTGTTATCTCCCTCTTTATTTATTATTAAGAGAAAAAACATTACAAAATTTATTAGAGCACTGTCTTGGATCACCCAACATGTAATATGGATGAAGGTCACCCATTTATCAGGAGAAAAAATGAATGAAATCCTTTTGTATAAGATGTATCATGATCCCTCATTCCAAATATATAATGATTAATTACCATATAATGAATAGAATTATTTATTCTTTCATATTTTCATCATATTAAACTTAAAATAATCTTTTATTTATTTAAACACATTTGGATATTAGATACCCTTTTCCTTTAATGATAATTTTCAATACAAAATTCCCAAAAATAAGAGGTATTTTTTTGAAGAAACCAATATATATTAATGGAATCCCAAATAATCATTGAATAATGAATGGTATTTATGACCACATATAGTAAAATAGATCATTCCATTTTTGTTTTTTTCAAACAAAAAAAGCGTTATAAAACAGGTAAAAAGATTTATATTAAAACCTTTTGATTGAATGAAAAATGACCCATAATATTTAATTTATAATTATTTTATGTCAATATAAATATATTCATAAAACAATTGTATGAATATGTAGATTGATGAAAATTATTTAGAAAATATAATCATTGAATGATTATTATAAAATTAATATCACTTACATAAAATCATAAAATAATTCCATTTTCAAATACATATTAATGATTGTTAAATATGGTTAAAAATTATTTTATAATAAATCTATCATAATTATTTACCTTCTTCAATCATTTATGAGAGAATGAACATAGAAGATAATTATTATCATAATAAATCATTGAAACCTGTATAAAAAGATAGTTATATATAAGTGTCACTTACCTTGAGTCTAATTCACCAAATATGTTGTGTATCTTCATGAAAAAATTAACTTCCTTAGATCACCATTCATGATAATTATTCTTATTATTTTCTTTAATGCTTTGTTTTATATATTTACTAGTCCAATTAAGATCACATCAAATGTTTCAAAGACATTTGAAAATTATGTCCCAAATGAGCCATGTAGGTTGAAAATTGTCAAATATGAAAATAATATATCTTCTCTAGAATAATAAATAATATATAATTAAAATATTTATAATCAAATAATTCTTTTAGAATAAATCATTGAACATAGTTATGAAAAAAGGAAATATATTTCAATCATGGAGATAGTGGGTTGTACGTACACATGAGCAATGATTCAATTTTTCGATGATCATTATAAAAGGAATTTAGGGATTATTTAAAAATTATATAAATATTATTGTATCATAAATAAAATATTATTTATTTATATGATATTATATATAATGATTGTGATCTATAGCTGAAAAAATTATCATATTCCTTCGTGGAAGTAACAATCTTCAAGTACACACAAAAGAAAATAATCATTTTTTAGTGAGAGGAATGTTAAAATATAAAATGATATATTATAATTTATACGTTATAAAAATATACTAATATCATATATAAACATTAATTCCATTATTATAACTATTTGTGAGAGGCTATGATGAAAAACGAATTAGTTCGGTTTACAAAATAGGTGTCCTCCTCCATAAAAATAACAGATTTGTTTCACAATTTATATAAGAGGTTACTGATTTAGGATATGATTTTAAAAATATTTAATATAAATATATAAGGTATTTTAGTGTAATTATATAATCATGTTTTATGATTATTTTTTGGATGTGGAATCTCAAACATAACAATAATTCAAGGTTATGAACAAAACCTCTTCTTCATACAACATCTTTAGGATTACACCAAACATCACCATAATTGTATTTAAGATAATAATGGACTCTAATATATTCATAGAGAAGTAAATAATTTATATTTTTTTATATTTGTAATCCAAAAGGATTTTAATTTGTTAATTAGAGAGTAGATGGTATGAATTTTAACCGTGGAAGAAGACACCATTGGAATTTTTGAAAATGAAAAGTTATATGGACATTTGAAACATGAAAAAAATGAAACATAATCCTGTTTTAGAAAAAAAATTCAAAATAAGTCAATTAAATTGAATTTATATGATTTTTTTTTTGTCATTTTGACATTTATATTATCAGTTCAACCCCCGGTAAACCCATTTTCACTTTAACTGTGGAAAAGATTTAAATGATTTTCACTATTCATTAGCACTTAAAATTTTATTCCAATATAAAATTAATATAAATTATTATTTTTCGAAATATGTAATATCTTTTACCAAATTAAATTCACATAAGTAGAAATATTTAATATAAAATGACACCCACAAAAAAAATAAAAATGTGGGGATTAAAAATGTATTTTTCAAGCATAAGATGGTTTTATATTTACTCTTTGACTTTTAATCCCGATTACATAAATTAAGTGATATATATATATATATATATTATTTATATGAATTTTAAATAATTTATTTTTAATTTATTTCAAAATTAATTGAAATGGAAGAACATTATACACTTTAAAAATGTTTTTGGAAGAAATGTGTTTTTAAACCCAGAAACAATCGTATAAAAAAACTAATATAAAGATAATAGTAATGTAAATGATTTGAATAAAGAATACCTATGAAAAATTAAATAATATTCAAATAATATTTTACCTTTTTGGTTACTTACTCTATGGAAACGAAATTAAAAAAATGAAATATTTTGTATTTTTCACTATTAATTAAAAATCAATATTTTCTAAAAATTCTGAAAAAATTACCCAAAGTTAATTTTTATATGATAATTTTATAAAAATAATTTATGTATAAATATATATAATTTAAAAAATATATTTTTAACTAAAAACATTATAGGCCATGTGTGAAATTTAAAATCATTATTTTTTTATTTAAAAATTACACATTTTTTATAAAAAAATATAAATATTTGACTAAAAAATAAATCATTGAAAATTATTTATTCCATCATTACCTATGTTGATAACTTCTTCCCCCATTTTTTAAATTCTTTCCATTCAATTTTATTCACTTATTATAAAATTGTGGATATCATTCCCATATATAATTTTTATATTCCCATATTGAATATTTAACCAGATGGGTTTTCAAGAAAACATTAACATGTTTTATCAAATTATTTCATTACACATTATCCAAAGGGTCCAAAATATTAAAAGTTTGTTCCTCGTTATAAATTTACTCTTCCAAATGTCAAATTTTAAGGATATAAAAATGACATGAAGTTGACAAATAATATCATAACATTGAAACCTTAAATGAAATGTATATCTATGATATACTCAGAGGAAAGCAACATACATTGAAACTGATCCATCATTCTAATGTATTTAAGAAATTCTAATAGAACTTTTTAATAGATTAAAATTTTTCAAAAATAAAAAGGATTTATCCAATGGGAATCATTGATTATAGAATCATAACATATCTTGAATTATTTATCCATCTTCTGATTATCCACGTAACTTTTCTACCTTTTTAGATAAATATGCATATGTTACTAAAGAAAAATAACCCCATTAGATATTTCCTCTTCTGTATATGGTCCGAACAATGATTTTTTTTCTTTTTCATTCAAAAACTATCTCTTCAATAAAAAATTATAAGGAAAACATTATATTATTCTAAATTAGATGACAACTTCATTATCAGTAATTATCATAGATATCATACACTTATAAACTGATTATTTTTTCCCCTAACAATTATGATCCTCTATAGACCTTTGTTAATTCACTAAGTCAATGTATACTACATTGAAATATAAAAAATATAATATTTACCAATATAAAAAATTACTAATCAAAAATTATTAATATCATTATCAAATGGGACATGTAACAAATACGACATAGTGAATGTAGCATTATTTTTCTCACTCAAAGTATCAAATTCATAATATCATTATAATAGATTATAATGGATCATTCATGCAGAATGAATAATTAGTTCCATCAATATTTTATGATTCATATTCCACTCATATTGAGTTAATATATATTATAATAATTTGTGAGTAGTATATAATTCAAATTTTTATCCATATAAATTATTTATCTACATTTATAATTCAAACATTAGGGTAAAAATGGAATCACGTGTAGAGAACGTGCTACATGCACTACCCCAAAGGTCTTCATTTATCCAGAAATCCCTATGGAACCCCTGAGTGTTGAGTCAAAATGTGGAGTACTAGTACTATTTATTCATGTTTTTCATAACATGGTTGCATCACAAATCCTTTCATGGTCCATGGATGCATAGTTTAGTTTGAAAAATCCCTCAATCTTACTTTTCTAGAGATTCATAAACTCATGGGGTTTGCGGTTTCTGGCCATTGTTTTGGTGATGAAATGAAATAATTTTTGTCGAGTTTTGTCCTCTAGAGAATAAATGATCATGAAGTGGTGATTCAATCCCACATAGATTTTCTATTTGTGTATTTTGATATTTAGATGGGCCATGGAAGTTCACAACAATAGATATCTAGCTTAGATGGATGCTCAAGTCTCCCACCGAAGTCTGACTCAACCTATGGAAGAATTATCATTCATTAATGGTATTTGGAACCTTTTGGGAAATACATGTTATTGGATGGTCACACCTCCCGGATGGCGGTAGCCTCGTCAGTTCGAATTTGTTTTTATGAGGACCTTTTTGGGGAACATGCAGTAGAAATATTAATTCATGTCGTAGAAATGGAATATTGGAAGCAATATTTGATCATTCCCTCAACTCCTTACTTCTATATGTGATGTCACCTACATGACCCTGCATTTCGTGTTTTCATTGATGTCAGTAGTAGTGTCCCACCTCCCATCAGTAACCCACATCATTTTGATGGAACAAGGGAGTGAGAATATTTATTTTTCATAGATAAAAATCATAGGTGGGTTGTCACTCTACTGAAAATATGGTCCCTATTATGTTAATGGTTGATGATATTCAAGCTGAATTCCCCCCCCCCTTGCTTTTTATACATTGAACTGGTAATTTCATGGCACATTCCCTCTATTTCCCTCTTGATGTATCATTGTAAAACTGAACTAGTTCTCCTTTAAAGCCTCACCTCAATGGAAACGGAGAAATATTTTCTCCTTCCAATCCATATAGATAGAACTTTGATTCATATGCGTTCGGTTTCCCATCCATTCTTTCCTACTATAGTGTATTATCATATAGATTTCATGATAGGGTGGTTTTTAAATCTAAAATTTTCTCAACCCTGAGGATCCTCTCTAGACGGTTCTACCTATATATTGATCAAAAAATATCAGTGCTTTTGGGTAAAAGTTGTTTCTCCATAGGCTCCTCCTCCACCAATCATTCATTCTCATAGAGCTCTCTCCTGATCTACCATCAATACTCTTAATTTTCCTTCTAAGGGGAAATACATAATGTCTTTATAGGCCGAATCTCTGGGTCACGAAGTCTTGTTCAATATCATAACTTTATGCATGGATGCTTCTAAAAGATGGTGCCATTGGACCTTAATCCATCTCTCTCAGGTTAAAATGCTATTATATATATGAATGGAACCATTCCTAGGGACAATTCTAGAAGAATCCATTATCTGTGATATATTTCTTGAAATGGAAAGCATGGGGATTAGGTGCTCAAGATAAAACTGTCATTATCTCATTATAGAATCATTTAGGCAATGTATCAATGGGGTTTGTTTTGTAATAATAAAGTATTCTGTTGAAAATGGTAATATTTTTTAGAATGACTATGATCTGCGACGTCTTGAATACCATCCCTACTAACAACCACATATGATTATTTTGGAATACCTGCATCATTGTACAGTTGATTGAGGATTCTAATAATATTGTGACCATCAAGATCACTATATGTGGAAACACCTTATTTCTCTCAGTGGTGTATGTTAGTTGTGACATGCAAACGAGATTCTATTTATAACTGGGTTTGGGGTCCTTCAATATAAGTTTTGATCCTTGGTTTATTTATGGATACTCCAATATTTTGTTCAATCCTATGGAGAGAGTATATGGGGGAATTTTTGATTCGTAATCCATAAGGGACATTACATATCTTTTGGCTCAAAATATCCTTCTATGCTTTCGTTATTCACGATATTTGTTCACCTGGTTTAACATTTAGAAAGGGTGTCAATGAACCAAGTGTAGAATCAATCAGTATCATTCCAACTATTAGGAGATATCATCATTACCATATAGTAAGTTATCTGATCTAGCCTATATTCTCCCTAATCACACACCCCTTCACATTTCATTAACATCTAGAAAAGTTGTTGCTGATGGTTTCCCTTTATCCCACCTATGGGTGTCCGACTAGTACTTTCAATGGGTAGTTCCTATGTTGTGGTTCATTTCCTCCCATGAGGGTCCTTGGTAGAACCATCACAATATATTAAGATGTATCGGGATCAATCTCATGAACTAAAATGATTATTCTCCCTCCACCAATCATGATATTGAGGTTATTAGCTCAAACATTTGACCCCTGGAATTCTTCTTTGAAATTCAATGGAGTTGATATATTTTTTTATCTGGGTAGAAAAAAGGGAAATTAGTCCAACATTTTTTTAGAATGAACATATGGCTCATGAAAATTCCATAGTACACTGAAAAAGGGATTGGGATCACAACTAGGAAAACATTTATGTGTGTAACAAGTAGAAACAACTCCACATCAAAACTAATATCATTATCGACAACAAATCCAATTCAAATGTCCAAGAGGTGGTCAACGATATGGATGAGTCATACTATAAATATATTCTTCTAGGTCCCCATCCACATTTTCATGGTCGTTATTTGAGTGTCTAGGTTGAGAATTTTGACACTATTAGTGATAGTGTTTCAGATAGAAAAAACACAGTCTTTGAGATGATATCATCTGAGAAGGAAATTCAAGAGGCCTAATCAAATCTCAATCTAGAGAGTGCACTAGATCATGATGGATTCCATGTTCCATCATTAGGGGCCACATGAGTTGGTTGAATTTGACCTAGTGTCTTGGTTATAATAATTATTCCATGGATGAAGCTTACTATGATTGACCTACACCACCAAAATAGTGTTAATTCCAAAAATCAATTACACCTCTATGATTAATCATTAATGTCCAACTAGTATGCAAAACTTTCGATATAATGTTCTGGCTTGTGTGAAAAAAAATCTGCTATCAGAACACCTTCATAGTTGGATCTTAGAATAACATCAAAAGTTGTTAAAGGGGTTATCAATCCACGGTATACGAAGACTATAAAATGAAATCACCACTGATATAATTATTAGGACCCTAGGATATAATATTTTATTCGAATCCAATGTGTAAAAATACTCAGGTCCTATTGAATAGAAATTAATTCTCATCGATCTAACCTACATGTGATTTTATAATTAGGATAGATACCTATTATTTATACTCTTTTTTATTTTTGGAAATTCACTTAATTTCTTGGATCATAATATGTCTTCTTCATGGTTGTTTGGTGTCTCGGATAGGGAAATACACATTCCACAATTTTATTCATGCTCTCTCAATAATCCCTTAGTCTCCTTATTATAGAGAGTCTCTCGTCTAAAATAATCATCCCTTACTAGTAAAATATAATTCAATGGGAATTTCAAATATTATGTTTTCGGAAAAAAATATTAAATTTAGAAATGTGATAGGAAATTTAATTCGTGGTAGGAATAATATCATAATGATTTATTCCAATTGGAGTTGGAAAATGGTTAACCTAGTCAAGATTATCATGTTCATTTAAAATTCATGAATTATTAAAATTCGTGATATCAATAAGATCATATAGATAAATTGGAATTGTAGTGAAAAAAATGTTATCCATGGAAAGAGTAGCTTGTTCATTTCCCTTCACTGCTTGGAAGAGCCAGTTAATTTTACCCAAAGGAACTTGGGGTCCCCAAAAGGGAATTCTCAATGAATGAACTGGATTTTCTAATCATTCCAGGTTTCCCCTATATACAACACTTTATATGATTCTAGGAATGATCACCGACTGTATTATGGGATGGAATAATCCGTTACATTCAATTAGAGGTAAAATTGAATTGGTTATTATTTTCTTAAGGTCCACGCCAATGCATGTTGGGCCGTATCTCAACGTGGTGAAGGGTGTCACATCCAGTACTGAAATGATCATGGAAACATTAATTTGGGTGGCTAAACATGTGGGGATACATCAAATGATTTCATGGGGTATAGTGGCCATACTGGTCTGGGAGGGGGAATCAATGTCAATAATTTTTCTACTTTTATTCAAATAATTCATGTTAAAATGGCATGGGAAATCAAAAACAATTCTCTAGGGAAGGATTATTATATAAAAATGTTCATGAAATGGGACTAAGTAGAGATCACTGTTCATATCTCAACACCATTCTCCAACCTCACCTTTTAAATCTATATTCTCAAACCCAGTGTATTTTTTGAAGGGTGAGAGAAACTTCTAGTATCTTAATTGGCGCTAAAATTCGTGGCTTTCTTAACTATCCAACCCTTTTCCAGAAATTTATCCAAACCATCATATACCCAAGATTTATTAATGTGGTACTTGATACTACCCCATAGAATAGTTTTGTACTCATTAAAATCAATTTTTATCTGGACCATTGTCTCTTTACCTGGACATTTTAGAAACATTTTGGATAATGATTTCCAATGTTTGACATCAAACCATAGTGATCCAGATCCTTGTGGATTTATTTTTTCGGTTCATGGAGATACCAATAATTCATTTGGTGCTTGATACTACCTAGTGAAACATTTTTGAACTAATAGAACTCAATTTGGATCTGGATTATTGTATATTTACGGGATACTATGCAGGATCTTTTTTAGATAAAGATTTCCAATGTGTTTCTTCTAACCATAGTGATGCATATCTCTGTGGATATATTTTGTGGTCATAGAGATCCCCATAAATTTTATCTTAATCACATGAAACATTAGGAACACTACGCTACCCACATAGGACAATATCTAGCTTATTTTAATTCTAAGGGTGTCAGTATGATTTTTCTATATGTTTCTATGGAATAATCACTAAACCATATTATCTTCATGAGTTACTGGGAATTTATTGTTTCATGTTATCTAATAACCATTACCAATGTAAATAAATATCCTACATTTGTGGATACCTATCCCTAACACTATCATGATGGATTGGATGTTTATAGTCGAGAATTGAAGGCAAGCTCAATAATTATTATTTTTGATTGCAGGAGCATTTGTGAGTGGTGTAACCACAAACGGAATGATTCTCTCAGTAACACTCAGACCTAAAATTTCTTTAAATGAAAAAATGGTGGATCAATCTAGTCTTATGCCTAGTTTTTAGAATGCCTCATTCGTCTGTCACTCTTGGGTTGGGGGGGTCATGATTTCCCAGGGTTATTGTGGTAACCAAGGATGGTGGAATTGAAAGACTCCTCATGAAGGAATGACTAATCTCAAAAATAGTGGATTTTGTATCATTAATTTAGGAGGAGTGATTTAAGACACCAATGGTTATGAATGTTTTTCGTATAAAATCTTCATTAGAATTGGGGGCTCTATTCTAGCTGAGGGCAACACGCTCCACTGTAACACCCCTAGCTTCCACGGTATATTTCTCTTTTAACCATGAAATATCATGCATTGTACAAAACTTTGTGTTCTATCACACCACGAATTAACAAACCAGTATTTGTGAATAGTAATAACCATATTTTGAATTTTTTTAAATTGTTTTTTTTCAAAATGGACTTCATTTTTGTATTTATATTATCAAAATTATATTTGAATTGATTTTTGGTATTTTTCTAAATACATTCAATTTATTATGAATAGTGAAAACACTATATTATTTTTTAAATACATACTTTTAAATTAAATAATTATTTATTTTATATAAATTTATTTTAGATAAAAATAGATACATAATACATTTATATGTTTAATACAATTTATTGGAGTCATTTTATAATTAAATTAGATGTAAAAAATATTATTGAACATTTTATCGTCTTTTACCCACCTTCTAGGAACATTTTCATATATTAATAAAACGTAATTATACCACTTCTATGATTTGAATTTCAAAAATATGGGACACATAGTTGAAATCTGTAAGTAAAATGTGGATCAATTAGATGGAAATAATATATTGTGAATCATAACTTCGGAATTTTATTTACCATGGTTAAATGTAAATAGGATAATTAAAGGTAAAAATGATATTATAATTACCCTAAACATGTCCTAGATTTATTATATAAGTTTATTTGAACAAAAATAAATTGTAGGAATAAAATATGATACTCTTTGATCCACTTGGATTAGATTTGGACATTTATTAATATTTTATTTAATAAAGTGTAAAAAGTAATAAATTCATGTTTTCAAAACTAAAAAATTTTTAATATTGGGTTATACATTCTATAAATTCAACTATAAAAATTCATTAGATTTATTTAATGATTTCCTACAAAAATGGTATTTTATTAATAATTTTTAAGCATTATGTAATTAAATTTTTTATGACACAATGATGATGCAATAATTACCTTATTCACGAAACATTAAAATGATTGATATAATAAATATCCATATATATATAAATTGAGAATCTGGATGAATTACACTAAATTTTTAGGTTAATATGACATGTTAGGATTGATTTAATTAATTTGTTTCGACAAGGTTTGTTTACATTCCCAAAAACAAAATACTAAATAGTTTCAAATTTGATACAAATGAGTTTTAAAAAATTACTATATTATTAATTGATATAATTTTCGTAAAATCCTATGATTCAGAAAAATGACTTAGATAAGGTTAGATATGTCAATAATGAACCACTTGGTGTTTTTTTGTCTTTTTATAATCATTTTATTAACCATTTATAACAATAATCCAACAATACATGCAAAAATAGAAACTATTAAACTAAGAGTTAAATCTAAATGATAAGGTTAATATGGTAAACTAATCCTCCGTAAAACATATTCGTTGGGATTTTTACTACCCATCCCTACCGTATTATCTAAATAATTTTTTTTCAAGCCATTATAAACTGAATATGATTTAATAATAAATAAATATTTCAAGCTTTTCCTAACGTGACTCTCACCTCTCTTATAAAAGGGTACTTACCATTCTCTCAATATGGAACCATCAAATCCATTTGGCACTACCAAAACATAATCAAATATCCTCCCAAATACCATCAATTCATCCTAAAGTCCATAAATTGATGAAAAATCCAACTAATGGAGCCGTTTTGATTAAATCAAAAGGATGCACCCAAAGAAGAGGCAATGATATCCTCACCTATTTAAAACTTCTTTTCTACGTCCACGTCATCATTCATTATTGTTTCCCTAAAAAAATAATAACTCCAGTAACATCTACATACTATGATGTTATTATAAAAATTATACAACCATATTCATTATTTAATCCAATCAATTAATGACAAAGTCACCATATGTGTGTACGTAAGCATTATCGTCTCCACATCGTGGTGTAATTTATTATTAAACACTTCATTATTTTTATTGGTATAATAATGAATATAATTGATCTACATAATAAATATAATATGTTAATTATTATGTACATATGATATACGATCCAATTACATACTATTTCACCATCAATAGAATGATATCGTCGCTCGTGCGTACATACATATTACCATATATACAAGCGTGATGAGATTAATTCCACATCAAAATCATTCAGGAATAAATTTCTTTTTATGATTAAAAAACTAATGTTTAATAACATAATATAATTATGAATATGAATCAAATAAATTCTATTCATAACAAATATGACTTACGTTACAAAATATATAAATGAAAATTAAGTAGTTAACACCCAATATGATGATAGTACTGAAATATCATCAACAAATCAATATTTGAAGATAATATATGATATCATAATTATGTATGTGGTTCTAGTATAAATTAATAAAAATTATTTAACCATTATACAGGAGGTTAACCTACCCTCTATTATGGAAATGTAAAAGGTAATGGTTAATTTTACAATCCCTTTATTTACCTGACGATGTTTATACGTATGTATCTACTGGGAAATCATTATCATCTACATCAATTATTCATAAAAATGTTTGTCAAAATAATATTACTATTTCATACAATATGGGTTAAATATATTTATACCCTTGTTTGATTTTTTTTATTTATTTATAAGTAATCTTTCCATCTTTTTCCAAACAAGGTACATTATATCCTTTTCGACGAATTAAGGTAAGAATGTTTTTTATCTTATATGGTTGGTGAGGCTATATTTCTTCATTATAACACTTTAATAGCTTCCAGTACATGATTATAAGAATTTTTTCAAAATAATAGTTTTTTATAATTATGTATCTATTAAATTATTTAAAAATAGAATGAGATATTTCTCTCAAATTGTTTTTATTTAATATATGTCAACATCCTTTGATGGATTTTACACTTGTTTGATGTTGATTTATTATGATAAAATATTCCCTATTGTATTGAAGGTTTGGAGATATGTTTGACTGTGGATGTGTTATTTGTATACCATTCTTGGCTTATTATTAATGTATTAAATTTCATATGCTAGTTCCAATACGAATGTTTATGTTATGTATCAACCATTTCATACGAGGAATTAATAGGACATAGTAAGTGATGTGTTGAGCCTACTATAACTCCCCTGATGCATCTGTATGTCTTATGTGACATACTAGTGTCTTTTCACAATACCTTGAAAAAATCTTATTTGTAGTCTGGCCACGAGGCCTTTAATATGTGGTTATGATGACAGAAATTATGCATTACATCATTATGAAAGTAAATATTGATATTAAATTTTATTATTAGACTCGAAGAATATCAATGTGAATAAGTAAATGGAATTATTTTGTTTATCTTTTTCATATTATGCTGATGTTTATGTATTAAAGGAATTTTTTTGTCTTATACATTACCTAAAATGTTTTCTATTTCACGATGTAATGTGCAACTTATTTATGTATCTAGTACTTCTAATGCTACTAAACTAATCAATATTTTGAGACACGATATCTAATGATCATTCTAGTGTTTTTTAATAATGAACCAAGTCTGGGTAACTAGGGGTGCGGGATTATATCCTCCCTAGCATTCGTAGGTTCCAGGAGGGGAGTGTTGATCTACCTATAGTGGAAATTTTTTTCATCTATAATTCGATGCACCTTGCTCAAGTGGATGTCTATCCACTGACCCATTATTTTTAAAATAATTAAATTATAGGGACTGATCATAGTGGACACAAAAATGAATCAAGTCTAGAATGAGTGTAAATGTGTTGTTTATTCTATCATTTCACTCGCTACCTGAGTCATGACTTTTACCTTATTCAATGTCCTTGGGTCATTTCTCTATAGGGTGTGAACAATTTTAGATGTGATTCCCTTGTTATCCATTATTTTCTGATCCTGTAGTTATCATTTTATATTTTCATAACATGTACTTTGTTGTTTTCCTTAATAAATGAGTTAATTTGGATGAAGACAACCCTAAATAATCATGTTCAGTGTTTTGTTGAGGAATCTTTTTCTCATGTTTTTTTAATTTACTTCATGAATAAGAAATTACATGAACATTCCACATTATTACAAGGCCTTTTCCATTAAAAAAAGCATCATAGTATTGTTAAATGTCACATTTTCTGCATGGTATATACAAAAAAGATGAATTTACTATAATCAAATTTGGTTCATTTAAACATTCTTTAAATTCATTTTTAATGATTAATCTTGCTCACTTTTATTTTATCATAGATACTAGGATAGATAAATAGAAAATGTGTTTTAAAACAATCGAATAATAGACTTACAATATAATAAAACTATGTATATCAATAGATTTTGTATCTATTTTACATTCATCAATCAAATGATTATTTTTGGATCAATATTTATACTCACATAATTTATAATTTATCCCTTGAATGAAATATAATACAACTAAAAAGAAAATGATCCAAATATTCCCTATAACATATTTTATTTTATGACATATGAAATAGTATTTAGATTTTTTTAACAATCAACATATTTTTTTGAATACATCATTATATCATCTTTAAAAAAACTACAATCTTCTAAAAATATTCATGGAATACTCTTTTCACATGATCACGAAATATATATCAGGAATTTATTATCCCACATGGGCAAACCACATACTCATAATTTCCATTTGTAATATATTTTTTTTAGTAATGTCATCCTCTATAAATATAAGTTGATGGTACCATGACCAGAGGATAGAATTCAAAAAATTCTGATCACCTTGGAGATGAAAAAACTAGTCATTTATATGTGTCCAAAATACAAAAAAAAATCATTATTGTTAATGAATGATCTAAAATCAATAAAAACACCCATGAAATCATAATTTTTTAAAACCAACAGAATAATAACACAACATGGTGAGGCTATATTATGAATAAAATCATTATCAAATTATTATTTTATCTTATTTTTAAATTCCACTAGTTCTACATGAGCCATTTGATAAATAGATTTTTAATAGGAATTGTTTTTTGGCAATATGTAAATTGGAAACTCAACATGTCAATCTGGAATAACACCTTAATAATAAACAACAAAAAATATGTGATATTATTTATTAGTGGGATATCACTAATCTGAGTATTTTCATTATTTTTGACAGAATGATCTAGGTAACATTCAATGCAATCTATAATAAAATTCCTAGCTTCATGGTTGATTATAAAAGGAATTAATACATAGAATAGATCATTCTATGATTTTTAATATATCTTACAATAATGAAATAAAATCCATTCCATTCCAATAATAACATCAAAAAAACAATGGCAGTTAGGCTCTAATTTTTGGAAATACCATCCCACTAATAACCATTGGATGATCCATATAACATTTTTTTACAGTAATACTTCCATGAGAATTTTCACCAAATGTTATACATTCATTTCATTAGATGAAATTTCTATTTAACATAAATATATTTCATAAATTATGTAATTAAATAATCCATACCAAAAAATGTTATTGGAAAAATTCAGAAAAAGTAACATACTTCTTACAACTTCACTAATTAGACAAACACCAACTGCAGTAGTAGAAAAATAATTTTCCACACAATTCTTATTTTATTCTTAATGAATTTTATCCAGAATAACTAAATATGATAAAATGATGAAATAATGAGAAACATCATTATAATTAAAACTTATAACTATTTTAGGTTAATCAATTTCCACATTTTTTGAATGTTTTAGACAATTTTCTATAAGTTTAAAATCCATGTAACCAAACTGAGTACACTTGTAACACATTCAAGATCCATTCATTAAATTTAATTTACCTCACATTAAACATTTTGGGGGATCACCACCAATCCTCACACATAGATGATTTTATATTTACTATTTTCATTCCCATTTCATATAGTTCCATATATGATGAAACATAAATTTTAGCAAACGTATTCCCATCATTATAAGTAAAACAACTGTATTATCATAACATTTATACTCTCTAGCATCCAATTATCATCATAAAAATGGTTTCAAAACTTATTAATATCAATTAATATTTCTATAAATGTTTCATATAAAATATGGTACATACATGTACATCATTGAAAAATTTACTTGATAAGAGGCTACTAAATAATCATTTTTCTCTTTAATTCCAAGAATTCATTCTCTATATTTAGTTGAACAATCATTGGGTAATATTTTTTTAAGGAAACTATTTTTAGATTTTTCCAATCGATGGCCTAAAATCAAATTTCTCTCTAGTATACATAATTAATTACCACCATAAATCATCTTCACTTTCAGAACGTTAAATGAAAAGGGCTACATTTCAACGCTTATAATATCTAATGAATTCCAAAAACATTTATAGTGCATTGATCCACCAATCAGAAACAACATTTTTAGATTATTGATTAAGTGTTGGGGGATTTTTTTCTTAATAATATCTAATGTTTACAAGTTCAATTTACTATTTTCATTCCCAGTTCATTAATTTCCCATATCAAGGAACATATGTTTCAGTAAACATCTTCTCATCCTTAGCAGTCAAAAATTAATATTATCATAACATTTAAACTCTCAAGCATCCAATTATCTTCCAAAAAATGGTTTCAATCCTTATTAATATCAATTAATATTACTATAAATATATCATATAAAATATTTTATATACCTGCACATCATTGAAAAATTTACTTCATAAGAGGCTACTAAATGATAAAAATTTCCCATTAATTCAGTAAAATCATTCTCCATTATGAGTTGAAAAAGCATTAGGAAATATTTTTCATGGATAATATTGTTAGATTTTTTCCATTTCATGGCCTAAATATCACATTTCTCTCTAGTATATTGAACTAAAGACCACCATCAATCAACATCACTTTCAGAATGATAAATGAAACAGGTTTCTTTTGACATTTATAATATCCGATGAATTCAAAAAACATTTGTAGTGAATTTATCCATAAATTGGCATCCTCATTTTTTAATTATTGATTGAGTGATGGGGGATTTTTAATCATAACATTATACTTTTTACATGTTCCAATATTGATTCTCGGGTAGTTATCTAGTGTGGATACTAACCCCATATGTAGCTTTTATTATACAGTCCATACCTACAATAAACATTCCAGTTCCAATTCCCTCTTTCCTAGGATACTGAGTTGGAAGGATAATATACTATTAGTGCATTAATGATAAAGCATCCCTAAATCATTTATGAAAAATCATTATTAATAGTCATAATTTTGATAATGAAACATGATAATATTCAAATTCCATATAATTTTTACATTTCCATAAGGTTAAATACTCTACATTTATTCTATTCATAATATCCAAAACACTAAATTAATCTTAACTAAACTCTATTACCAATGGTAATTAACCAACATTAAACAACGCAAATTATAAAATATTTCAACTACAATACAACCTCTTATTTTCATGGATCAAATATGGTTTACATATTTAAATAATTCAGTTGTAACTCAAACATATTAAAACAATATATTAATTTTTTTTACAGAATATCCATTTTGACAAAAAAATATATATAAATAAATCAATTTTATTTTAATGAAAAATTATCACATGTTTCAAAAATACTTATTCTTTCTTCTTATACATAAATTAACATTGTGAAAAATATTTAATGATATGAGATGATGAAAATATATCATTAAGGGATATACCAAAAGGGAAACAGTCCATCAAATTGCAAAAAATGAAAACCCATTACATGATTAACTTTATCTCGGAATTATTTTAGTGAATGAAATAAATCATTTCAAACAAAAAAATTTGCTAATTTTTCTTAAATAATACATTAAAACAATAGAAAAAAAAATTAAAAGACCATTTTGGAATCTTAGAGAATAAAATTTATAACTGTTTTCAAACTATCTCAGATATAAATAGAGATAGGTTAAATACAATGGGTAAACCACTAGGTTTCATACACATAATTTCTTATTTTTTAGAGGGAAATTACCAAATTCAATGGAGTGCTTTCTTAGTGAAGCCATTTTATATGTTTTATCAGGATCACCCATTCATATAAGAATCATTAGGACCATATTTTTTATATATATAATTCACAGGTACCATATCATGAATAAATAATATTATTATTACATATTTTCAGCATAAATAAATTATAATCTAATTAAGATCTATATGAAAAAATATAGATATCAAAATAACCTCATATAATATTAAATAATTTTAATAAAAAAATATCCTTAAAATTTTATGAATTATTTTATTCAAGAATAAAAGAACTATTTTAATTTAATAAAAAATAAAATAATAATTGTTGGTGTATAAATGTTGTTATCCATGTTTAATTTAAAATAAAAAATTCCATTTGACTTTTTATCAATACATTCATTATAAACATTGAAAATAATTCTTTTGGAAACCATTTTAAATCATGTAAAAAATTTAATATTTTACATTATAATCCCTTTATATCCATATAATAATTTACTTATTTATTTGACAATATGGACATGGATGAAAAGTAAATATAAAGGATAACCATTAAATGAGTATTTTATAATGAATGTATGATACATAAAATCATAAAAATTTTATATTTGTAAAATAGATAAAAGAATAAAAATAGGGTCAAAAGACCATTAAAATCAACTAAATAATAAGAAATCATTTTTTTACTCAATCATAAGAACTTGAACATGGTTGTGAATCATTCACAAATTAAATAATTAAAACCATTAAAATTATATTTTTAATGAAAATTTTTTCATAACATGAATCACTATGATGAGAGATATATATTTTCATTAATGGGGGAATAATTGTATTATTATAATGATATTGTGGTACTTTTATTTAGTATCACCAATAATGTAATGTGGAGTCATATTTTGGATAATAGTGGGGATGATTATAAACCATTATAGTATATATTGGCCTAGATAATTAATTTTTTATGTTGACTCAAATATTACAGTTGTTAGATTTTATGTGATCTTGAATTACATGATTTTAATATTTATTAGGTAACATTTGATTTCTCTATTAATTAAGTTTATCTCAACATGTATCATACAAAATATTTCTACTAAAATTGATTTAAAAGGTTCTAATATTGTGAAATTTAACTTGATTTTAAAAAATATTTTTCATGTGAAATATAGAATAATGATACGGGTATTATTATGTATTCTATTCACATCTTTACAAATAATATTAAATAAAAATAATCCATGCTAAAATGGTCATTTAATTTAGTTTATTCGAAAATTACCTCACCCATCTGAGAATAAAATCACTTATCCCAAATTGATCCAAATACTATAACATAAAATAAACCAGATGTTCTAACCCTAAATAATCAAAATAAAAAAACCAATATAGACCCATTGAACAAACAAAAAGATGAAAAATTGCTCAAATGAATTAACAAAAAATGAGAAAATATCAAAATTATTAAAATGAACTAAATAACATTACCGGAAAATGGAGTATCTAAATAATGAAATAAATATGCAAACTAAAAATAAGAAATGAAATGACCAAAAATAAAGAATAATCATAACTCCATGTTAACTAATTTTCATAAACAAACAATTATAAATATGACTGCATGAGCTAATAAAATTAACCAAATGAATAAACAATAAAAAAAATAAATGACTTATGTAAAAAAAACATCATAAAAAATGAACTAAATGATCTAAGATTAATTGTTTTTTTAAAAAATGTCCTAAATAGAAATGTAATAATTAAACAATTCCATAATATACTAAAAAATGTAACTAAAAAATTATTTAACAAAAAACTGAATAAAATAACCTATCCAAAAATGACATAAACCATAATGAACCAAAAAACATAACATAGAATGAACCAAATAATTTAAAATAGAAATAAATTAACCAAATAAAGAAGAAAATTTTCTAAACAAAATCAACCAAAAGGTAGAAACCTAAAAAAAATAAAGTATCCCAAAATGAACCAATAGTATAAATCCGAAAATGAATATTTGATCAGATGACATATACAAAAATTATGAAACTATGAAATGACTAAAATGAACAAAATTACCTCTATAATAAATATCGTAACCCAAAATTGATAAAATTTCATAGCCCAAAAAACCCAAATCATGCTTGTACCAATTGAAGAAACAGAAAAATGAACAAAATACCTAATTATCGAACATTGAATGATATAACCCCAAAATAAAAAAATTACTAAAAAAAGTTCCATATAACATTAGACAATACATTTCACATAAACAAACTAAAATAGGGTAAAAACCTAAAATAAACCAAATTATATAATCTATAATGACTAAAACCAAAAAGAAGAAAATGAAAATGAACTAAACAAACAATACCAACATTATAAAATCCTTATCTCTAGTAACCCATTACTGGTAGTTAACATTTTAAATTAGAAAAAGAAATAATAAATCTCATTAGAAATGATCATATATCGTAGTATTTTTGGAAAACTAGATACTCATATTAATCTCAATATACATTTCATAAAATAATGTACAAAATTTTATTTTCTATAAGAAAAGTATTAATTCCTATTGAATATCATTTTATTTTAGTCATACTAAACATACAAGATTCATGGGGAATGATTCAAAATAAAATGCCGATATCATTTTCTTTGTATGAGAATAAATTTAGTGGGAGATATCATAGAATAAATAACGCGTGGATAAATTATAGAAATAAATGATGACTGGATAATTCCCCATAAATAGAAATATCAAATTAAAACATATCCATAGAAAATATAACTATTATAATAATTAAATGGCCACCAATAATCATTTTCCTAATTATGTAATTAATATATCAAGACATTCTAAATTTACTATAGAATCCTCATTCTATGACATTTTACGTTAATGGGTAAGTCCTATGCCAAATTCCAATCATTTTTTTTCCTTATAAGACCTGTTGACTGATGAAAATGATATTGACTTCTTATCCCCACCGAACTCATAATATTTTGATGACATTAATAATATTAATAAACAATATAACATAATTAACATCCCTAAATTATAAATAAGTATTTGTATTATAAAAACTAGCATAAATAATGTCAATAATATCCACATTTAAAATGATTTTAATCCATCTTGAAACCCATAGATGATGATATCAGTAGTGTATAACAAAAAAAGAATACGATTGATTAAAGGATGTTGAAAAAGATGAAATTACTTTTAAAATATCATGAGAAAGTTTCTTCAGAAAAAATCCCATTTTATTTTGAAATTACCATTTGAAAATATTTAAATTCCCAAAATCTTATGGAAATTAGTTTATTTAGAATTAAAAATGGAAATATTTAATTTAATATTCAATTATTGTATTAATATTTAAACAATAAAATGATATTTATTCGGTTTAAAGTAAAATAATGATTCAACTCACACATACTATAAAAAGTGCACTATTTGAAAAATTATATGAATATTATGTTAAAAAATATTGAATGTAAAAAATGGGTAAGAAAAAAATTAATTAATAATTTCATAATAGTATACAAAATTATGATATTTATTTACTGAAAATATATATATATATATATATATATAAAATATTCACAATCTAATAGAAACACAATGATGTATTTTCTTAAAAACATTATTTTACTGTTTTGAGTACATAAAGAGAGTAAAATGGAATTAAAACATCTAATTTTAATAAAGAATCATAATAAAATAATATAAATGAAAATTAATATAGAAATAAATTATTATTCTCTAAATTAAAAAACAAATATAAACACCCATAAATAAGGATGAGATTGTGACATTCACCATAAGCACATTTATGAATTTCATTGTTTGTAACATCAGCTCCTATATAATAAATTTATTTTTAAGACACATATATAAGAAACTAATAAACATATTATATAATATATAATCCACTTATAACATTTAAATAATGATTTATTAATAATTATTTATAACCTCATCATTTCCTAGTATTAACTCTATTATTATCCATGTGTGTTTACTTTAAAGAGTTTCAATCCGTGAATATTTATCAAGGGGAAATTAAGTATATAATGATAATGATTACAGAAATATTATATTTATCCATTATATTCATATTTATAATAATCAGTTGAATATATATATATGAAAAATTCAACACATAGATTTAGAGAGGTGGTAATTCCCATGTATGCACGACCAATATTATCATTTTTTAACAATATGAAGGGTAATATGAAAATTATTTAATTTACTTCTAGAACAATAATTAATTCTTAAAAATCATATATATTCATTATATTTGTTCTTATAACCATTTAATTAAATACATATTGAAATTATATTTAAGTTGTTGCGTGGTGGTGGTAGACTATATGTATGCATAGGAAATGTTTACATTTTCTATAAGTGGGAAAGAAAAATAATATTTTTTAGGAAATAATAATAAAAATAATTAATTATATTAATGAAACCAAAAATATTATATGAGAATATATATAGATGATCAAACATATACAATGGTGTAAATTAAATTAAAACAATCAGTTAAAAGTAATTCATCTTCTTCAGAAAACCACCATTGGGAATGAAGATAAGCCTACCAGGTTTGTATATTTTTTATAAAACATTCTCTTGGTCATGGGGATGAAAGTTATAATTTTTTTTAAACTCTTTGTTGAGGTAAATGGATCAAGGGGTCTGAATAATAAAGGAGAAGTGTAACTCATTTCTATGAGATAGAAATGATACACATGGAATTAGTTACATGATTTTGAATATAATAAGATAATTTTCTAGATCAACTTGATCTGAGTTGATATATTCAAAATAAAGGATGAGTATGAGTCTAAATATAGTCATTCAATAAATTATTGATATTTTTTTGGTATTTTTAAACTATTATATAATAGTTTCAATCTTTTGATATCCCTTTTGATGATTACTATGATTCCAAATTTTTCAACTCATTAGAGATCAAGATTATTTTATAAAATAAAAATATAATCATTATTATAAAATGGTTGATACTCCTGAGAATATAACATTAAATTTGATAATGACAATTCATTAATGAATTAAAAACCATCTAAAACAATATTATTTATCATAAGATACAATTAATGTAATTTTCAAGACAATTCACATATTTTTGTTTTAAATCCATCAAGATATAAATATAATTTAAATATAAAATATGAATACATCACTAAAAATACTTATTTTTATAAAGGTTATATTTTAAATAGTTATTCATAGAAATTTTGTAACTCTTAATTTTTTTAAATCACTTATTGATTTCACTATTACTTGAACAAGAACTCTATTAATGTTGTGTAAGCCTCTAAGCTAATTATTACATCCTGCAAAATAAATCAAAATTACCCTAATAAAATAATTCATTTTTATTCGAAAAATTATCATAACCAAATATAAATTTGATTTATCCAAAATAAACTAATATTAGAGACATTAAATCAAATAGAGTTTTATTTTGTATTTATTCATTACATTAAATAATATAATGGTCATTATCGACCACAACTAGCAGGAAATTGCACACATGATTGAATATAATATTCTATCTATATAAAGTAACATATATAATCAAATAAAGTAATTCTTGTTGTATATTTTGGGCCACATCCAATAGGGTTTTCCTTTTTTTAATATTTTTAGCCTAATATAGTTCATAAATATTTCGAATTGTAATTATTCTTAACAAAAAAAATTATAATGGTCATATATACCAAAATTTGAACAATTTCATTCAACATATAGAATAAAGATTTCAGGATTAAATTTTAAGGTGGGACCAAACATAATTTTAGTATTAATATGTAAAAAACAATCAAATTTAGTTTTGAGTAAAATTAGTGTTAACCATAAAAATGAACATATAGTAACATCATGTATAATTTTTATTAATATGAAATTTATTATATGATATAAAATAATATAATATTGGTTATACCATATAATAAAATT
Source organism: Viscum album (assembly GCA_963277665.1). Classification (NCBI taxonomy): domain Eukaryota; kingdom Viridiplantae; phylum Streptophyta; class Magnoliopsida; order Santalales; family Viscaceae; genus Viscum; species Viscum album. Next base: position 1,729,342,803 of record OY728140.1, read on the forward strand.
AAAAACACAGTGGGGCTTTTAATTTTAAAAATGAAATTAAATTAAATGATATTTTTTCAAAAATATTAATTTTAAAAAACTAATTAAAATATACACCCTTTGGGAAAAAAATTAAAAAATAATTTTAAGATCACATGTACATACTAATTTCAAAAAGTATATTTTATTCCCAAAATTATGGTTCAAAAAAAACATAATTGTAATGTTTATTCACATAAAGCAATGAACCCATTTTTCATAAAATATATTATGAAGTGTAAAATGAATTTATTAAATATAGAATTCTAATATTATTGGATGAAATCAATAAATTATAGTTATTTAAATACCTTATAAACATTTTCATATTTTTTTTTACTATTCATACATCCAATTTAATATTTACACTATAATGGTCACATTTGAAAAATAATATTTTTATAAAATAGAAAAAAAAAATTAAAGCATAGTGTTGTATGTTAAGAAATATATCAATCATTATATTTTTTAGATATTATTATATGGAATTATATTCTACTGTTTAAATAAATTTCTTCTTCCATGGTTTTTTAATGAAGGATTAAATTTTTTAAAATATATTTGATTAAAATCCATAAATACAATGGATAAAATTTCCATTGAAAAGGGTATATGGGAAATATAAATGTTATCTAAAATAATAAAAATCATGATCTTTGATAAGGAGAAAATTTTATGAACGGAAAATATTGATATTTAGGAGAATGATCACTTCAAAATGAGCAGTGGAGAACACAATTATATGAATTTTGATGAAAAAAACCATAAATAATTATGATGAATTCCTCAGAAATGAATATAATAAGGAAAAATATTTTTATTATGATATTTCATGCTAGAGATCATAGATTGTTTTTACGATAAAGAAAGATAACATGCTAAAATATATTTACCTGATTTCCATCTATTTTTTATTCATCATTTAAGCAATTTTCTAGGATTCAATCAATTTCAACTTTAATATCATCTATTATTCCCAAAAAATAAAATTCATGATTAATTTTCCTCACATAGAGTACTCAAATTAACATTAAATTAATTATAATATCCATTAAAGGTTACCATTTTATTCCTCCGAACATTAGGCATTACTAAAATGGTAAAATCATGTTGACATAATATAAAATATGGATGAACTTCATATGATGAAATTCTACAATAATTACTAAATCCCCAACAATAATTAATGAATTTACAAATAAATAATTCTATAAATCCATAAAAAATCATAAAAATAGTAAAGACCAAGTTCAAACCAAAGAAAATTAGAAAAATTTGATGACCTATTATTTTCAAATGAATTTGATAGTTATCTTAAAAAATGTTATTCACTCATAATGTCACATAACCAAAATGTGTATACCATAATTATACAGTCTCTATTATTTTCTAATAATTTATATAAATATCATAAATAACCATAATAACATAATAAAATAATATATTATTCCCAATGATAATTCATACATTAAACCTCAAATAAACTCATGTTTTAACAAATGATATTTCCATTTAACATCATCACAAACCCTTTACAAACAATATATTTAGAAATATTATAAAATAATTTTATTCCCTTGGTTAATATGTAAATTTTCAATTCCATGAGAATTTATATGAAAAATAATTTCATCCCAAATCATAATTACCTATAATTATATAAACATCAAAGATAATATTAGCAAAAAAATTTATCAGTACCTTTATAAATATTTCCACTCAATATAAATAAAGTATTCCACAAAAAAACATTTAACTAAAACTCAAACTAATCCCAAGTTATGTCTTCCAATAAATTTCACCAATAAATACATAATAGACTTAAACTCCCTTAACATAAAACCTGAAATCGATAATCAATGCCTTTAATAATATGATCAAATAGATATTCATACATGATCCTATAAAAAATATTAACATTACTAATCTGAATAATAAATTTATTTTCATTTGGATATATTTTTATATCCTTAGTGTATTTTTAAATACATTATAGTGGTTTTTAAATTGTTTAGGAATAATCCAAACAATATCCCCATGATTATCTTCCTTGTTGTTCTATTTTAGCATCACTAATTTTCCACCTTTATTGATCATGTAAATAGTCAATCAATCACATTCACGATTGTTACCACAATGGTCATTTTTTCTGCAACTGCATCAAAATTTCATTAACCAGACAAGAATTTGAATTTTTTGTTCCAAAAAATATTTAATTTACTAAAAATATATGATATTATCTTATATATTGAATTATACTTAGAGTAAATCATATGGGTTTCTTCTCTAATATATAAATTCCTAAATATATTTCCCATAAGTTGTACTAAACATTCTCTCATTCCAAATACAATAACCAACAATATTGTAACATATATACTGCATGTGCTATAATTCATTCCCAAAAGATATAAGTGATGAAATTTGACATGATAAAATAATTTAATATTCTAAGAAAACAATATCCATGCATGAATGTCACATTACATTGAAAAAATAAAATATAACATTGTATTTTCATTAGGAACATTATTGTTCCCTATAGAATATCCTTTCATATTTATAATGGTATAATTCCTACAATATTTTCGAAAGGAACCAAAAAAATGTAAGATTTGATGCAAGGTTAGTGAATTAATTGAGAAAAAGATATTATAAAATAAATAAGGCATGATAAATATTAAAGGAATAAATGATATTCAAATAATTTCATATAAATAATCAAAATAACTAGATGGTTATCCGTAGAAAATTTCACTGTTAAAATAATTACCTATGCAATAATATATAATTTCATAAATATGGAATTCATTTATTAGAAAAAATAAAATAATCATCGAGGAATTGTTCCAGGAAAGATTACATAAATAGTGATGTAAATTTCAAAAAATCATACCATTTTCAATCATGAGAACTATGAATGCATCGAGGGACCATCCAGTTTTGTTTCCTACCAATCACATAATATTTACAATTTATTCATCATATGAATTAACTATAAAAGATAATCAACATTCCATAATAATTATTAACCATCCTTACAATAATTAATACATTATAAAATTTCAATACTACCTCACTTTTAAAGGTTCATATTTATCCATATAAATATTTGGTTCATGTAATAAAATTATATACTATATAAATTATAAGATTCATGAGTAGATTTTGACATAGATGAAATTGCTTTTATAACATCACAGAAATATTAATGTGGAAAATTCCATTTTTATTTTTAACTAAAATTGATAAAAAAACATTTTATTTAGAATGAACCATGAAAAAATATAAAAGAATATTCAAATAAAAGAGTTGTATAGGAATAAGTAAAATGCATTCGATGATTGTATGGTAAATATAATTTCTGTTCACCAAATAGAAAAAAGTTCATTTGTGGGAAAAAATGAATATTAATTTTAATCATTTTAATTGAAATTTAAAAATGCATAAGAAAAAAATTAATAAATCCTTGTAAATTTGATGAAAAATTATAAAAAGAATCTCAATGAAAATAAGTTCATAGAAAAAATCTATTCATGACTGTATAAGAGAAAGCAATCTGTTTTCTGTGAAAAAATCATTTATACTTTTGATCACATAGGGAGAATAAAACTGAAATATTTTTGTAGAAATAATAATTATAAGATAATAAATTTTTTTATTTTATGATAATTTTATCAAATAATTCGACCAATATGAACATATATATAAACAATCCCAAATAAAGATGAGATTGCGAAATAAACTATTTCCTCATGTATAATGTGAATCATAAGTGATTTTAACCACATTTAAAATAAATTTTAATTTTATGTAAATATAGAACATATTTATTTAAATAAAAACATCATCACATATTATTATCTTATTACATCGAAAAATTTTCTTAATAATAATTCGTAATTATATTCTAATTTCTGAGAGATAAGTGTTATAATTGTCATTTAAACATCAGTTCAATATTTTGGTTAATTTTATATTGATAATGGTTTAATCATCCATAAAATATTACTAACGATAACAATATAATACATATCCTTTTAATAAATATTCATAATAAACTATTAAATGAGGAGAATAAAAATTAATCACATCTCTTTAGAGAGGTAATAATCCACATGTAAAGATGAGAGACATTACGTTTCTAATTGGTGGAAGGGTTGGAGGGTAAATGATATAATATGTCCTTGAAATTATAATTATTTCAAAAAAAATACTTAAAATTCAATTTTTCAACATTTATTAACGTCTAACTATTGTTGTTATAAAAAGTTATAATACTGCTACATAGAGATGGTAGGTCATACATATGCATGAGTGATATTTTTATTTAACATCGGATGGAATTGAGATGAATTTGATGGTTATAATAGAATAATTACATTTAATTGTATTCAAAATAATTATTTTATTATACGGTCTTGATTATAGAATACTTATGGAGGCATAAAAGGAAATAATATCCATATAAACGATTAAATGATAAACCACTTCTTCAGAAAAGTACCATTATCTTACACATTACACCTTTTTTGTTGGTCCTTTGATGACACTAAACACTCTGTGTTATCATGAGGATGTTTTTATGGTACTTATTCATGTACTAGTTGATATATGTCGATCAAAAGTGTTAAATATCATGGGATAAGTGGTTTGTAATTATTTTTTATGCAAATGGGATACATGGAATTACATGAAATATTTAAATATGAAAAAAATATGAATAAAGTGAAAAAACTATTGACATAACAAGTTAATATTATGAATATAAGTCAAAATAATCTCATCTAGTGAAATTTTGTTAATTTTTAATAATTTTTTTATCATGTGTCTCTTATTTTTATCCAACTGTTATCTCTATTTATAATTAATAAGAAATAAATACAAATTCCACTTTATGGGAAGAGAAAGTTACTATAAAAGGTGATGTGACCAATAAGTGGATAAATGATTAAATTATAGACCATATCCATTTCACTTTACAAAAAATGATTTTTATGAATTTTAATTCATTTATTAATATATTATTTAAAATAAGATATCATTAAATTCACCAAAGAGACAATTCACAAATTTTTTAAATAAAAAAATCAAGATAGAAATTGAATTAAAGTATAAAATTCTAAAACATAAATAATATATTTTATTTATTTCAAAAATATGTAGGAAATAATAATTCCTCAAAATATAATTATTTTTTAAAAATGAATTTATTGATTTTTCTATTACATGAACAAGCACTATGTAGGCCATACATCGATATTTAATGTAATTATTCAATCAAAAGATATTAATAATAAATTTTGATGAAAAAAATGAAATCATATTTCAACTAAACATTTGAATAAAAACATATCCTTTTTTATACCTATAATAATAGATTGGGAATGATAATACAGGGAGACCAATATTTTTAAATTATTTTTTTCTTTATTTAATATTATGGTAATAAGGAATAGAATTTTGAAAAATAATTACCACATTTTATAATAATATATATTCAACATTTAATGGAACTGATAAAATGAAATAAATTAAATTTTATAGATATTTCAACTCTTTATCCCATAGTTTAACCCTCTTTTACCGGTTTTACACTTATAGAGGTGAAAAATATGTATTATGGTGACAATTAATAATAAAAAATGAAATGGAACTATATTAAAAATATGAATGTAATAATTACAAACTTCTTATATATTTTTTAATGAATCGACATAAATAAGTTGTCAATTTTTTTTAATATTAATGCTTCAAATACAAGGAAATTATTTTTTTAGAAAATTCCATTTTTAGTATAATAATGAACTTGTACTAAAATAAATTTTAATATGGATTACTATATAATTAATTATATTATACCAAATTAAATTATAATTATTTTCCTTTCTGATAATGTTATCATAATGAAATAATTTTTAAATTTCAATATTTAATAAAAATAACTGTATGTTTTTTAAAAATATTAATGTTTCACTATCGACATAGAAAATTATTTAATAAAAAACCAAAAAATAACCCTAATATAAAAATTACATTATTATTTCAAAAATTTTATTTATTTCCTCAAATTAAATTTAAATAAATTTTATAAAATGAATATTATGTCTCCACAGAAAATGTAATATAGCATTTTAGAAGAAAGTGGATTTTTGTAGCAAAAAATTACATTATTGAAAATTGAATAGTTATTTATATTTAATTAATAAATAAATTTTATTGATATACAAAAATTATCAATTTTTTCATTATTTTCTTATTCATATTCATTCATCTAGTTTAATTTCTATCTTATAATGGTCATATATAAGAGATAATTTTTTTAAAATATAGAAAAAATTCTTTAAGTTCATTTTTACATGTTAATATTGATATCAGGAATATTATTGTTTTAAACTATATATTTAGGGATTTAATTTTTTTTAAGAATTATATGACTTAAAATATAAATAAAAAATAAATAACTAAAATAGACTATCCCAAAATGACATAAACCAGACTATCCTAAACCAATATGAACCAAATGACCTAACCTAGAATGAAACAAATAATGTAATCCAATGATTAATTTACCAAAAATTATGTAAATGATCTTAAATAAACCAAAAAAATGATATATACAAAAAAAACTAAATTACATAAACCAAAATGAACCAAAATGTCTTATAATATAATTACCTAAACCAAATTGAACCTAAAAAATGAAGAATACCAAAATGAACAGAATTATGTATCCCGAAAATGACATAACCTAAAATCAAAAAAACAGATATTAAAATGACAAAAAAATGAAAAATATAGATTAAAAGAAAATAAAATATATATAACACCAAAATTACCAAACCCATTAATGATGAAAATTTCCTAACCCAAAATGAGCAAAATATTGTCACTCATTATTGATGTAAATACCCTCAACCAAAATTATTAAAATCCCCAGAAATAAATTAAACAAATGATATGAAAAATTACTAAATTTATAAAATGAACAATGAAAACAACAACAAAAATTATCGAATCAAAAACAATTTATTAAAAATGTTCAAATAATAGTATAACGAAATTACATAACACTAAAAGAAATGAATTTGTTATATCTAAAAGAAGAAGTTCATGTCATACCCATTTTTTGAATGCTAATTTATATGTGTTGATTATATTATGCCAATATTTCTATATTTATAATTAAATGTATATTTAAATTCCATTACAAGAAGTCTCCAATATTGATGAAAGATGAAAGAAGAATATACCTGAAAACATTAGACTACTGAAATTGACTTGATATACCTATCATTCCCATTGTGAGAATACTATTTTATATATTTATATAAATTAAGAAACATGTAATGTCACATAATTATTCATTTCTATTTTTTAGTAGGATAAACCATCACATAAAAAACTATTCATTTTCGGATATGTATTATTAGTTACCCACCAAACAATTCAATTGGATTAGAACTTGATCTATATATAACTCTCACTATCTCCAATCAAACTATTACCCTTCTCTAGATATACTATATACCATAGGTTCTTTTCCACTAGTTTACTTAAATTTATCATTTATTTGTAGAAAACCAATTTTTTGCACCATTTTCATCTAATAATCTTCTTAATATATAATTTCAATGATAGATTTAGCTTCCCAACATCATTTTCATTTCTGAAGACTATAATTTCACAACCCTCAATACTTAATTATTCATTATCTCTAAGATCATATGAATATGTTCCTTTGAATATTTCTACAACATCATCACGAAATCATTAGAATAAGTTATACCCCCAACAACATATGGTTTTTTGATCATTTGGATCATAGAGATCTATTAGATACCACTGATTATTGTGGTGTATTTATATGTAGAGAACCCTAATAAATAATGTAACCATATTTTTTATTATAATATGTATTAATTTAATATTTTAATTTTCTTCATTGTATGTTGTACCACTTATATAGGACATGGAAATACTCACATACATGATGTGGGGAGCCTCCCATCACCATTTATGTTGTATTATAATGAAGACAAGAAAGTGATTATTAAAACCGGGAGGGATGATTAATGATTTTTGTACACACATTCCACATTCATTAACTTAATTCCATTAAAACATGTTTCTTGAAGATAACATGAGAAGGTGAAAATGTTTTAAACTAGTTATTATTTTTATCAATAATACATTTCTTGTTGTTGAATTCTATTTTTAAGATCATTAAATTAAATAAAAAAAACAATTCTGTAAATTATGTCGAAAATTTAGTTAAATTTATGTTTCTAGTGCATTAAAAAATCTACTTTTCATGTACAACATTGTAAAATTCATTAACTAGTCAAATTAACTGAAACAGATAAAACATACCAGACCTAAATAGATCCAAACATAATGCAATGAAAAATAATTGGACTAAAATGAATAAAATGATTACAAGTTGAGGAAAACATACTTAACTAAATGATTCAAATAAGGTAAATAACCCATTTAATGGTACACTACATAAAACACATAATAAATTTTAAATATTTTTCCACCAAAATAATAAATTCTCTTATAATTCAAATCAAAACTAACAAAATCGATATCCAAAAAAAATTATTCTCAAATTTGATAAATAACATACCAATCGTCTATTACATATCAAATAAAGTTAGTTCAATCATAAATCACCACCATTCAATCAATACAACCATTAAACTAGTCATCTATCAAATAAGTTATATGCCCTTTAGTTTATACACCCAACATCAATCAAAAATTTTATAAAATATAAAATGATAACCAAAAAAATAATTTCCTACCTTATTTGATCAACTGAAAAATATATAATCCTTTCATCATAAATAATAAATTCATACATTGTGACCCACTTATGATCCAAAATGAATAATATTATTCCACTAAATAGTATATTCTGAAATTTCTACTTCATACAAAATGAAACATAACAATTAAATTACTAATTAAATAAAGAATATACAATAAAATGATATGTAAAATAAACCATAAAAATGAAAAATAAATAAATTAACCATCCTCATATTGGAACCATAAAAACCATAGTTCCAATTATAAAAAACCCAAACATATTCCACAATCTATATTAATTGTAATATATAAACCATAACCCCAAACATGAAATATAATTTAAACTAAAAATCTTTTAACCACTATTTTTAGTAGAAATCATCATTTTTATTTCAAAAAATCATTTACAAATGAATATTTTCATAATTGACCAATATTATTCTGAAAAAAAAATATTTTTCAACAATTATATTATCAAATATTTCTATAATATGTTTCAAAACCCAATACCCAAAATATAAATCAATTTAAAGAAGTTTTTTTCTAGTAAATTAAATCAAATATTTTATATTATTGTGTAATGTTTTCTTATATTCAATTTCATTTTTTGATGGAAATTTCCAACAAAGAATTTATTGCCCCAAGTTGAATTCATATGTCCAATTTGATTGATTAAAAATACCAGAGATCTAAATGGTCATATTCGATAAAATATTTGACATTTTATTCAACCTAATTAATTTATTAAAATATATTTTAAAAATAATTTTTAATTTATATTGTCAATATCATGCTTCAGAGGACCTTATATAGAAAATTGATGAAAACATTGGGATATAAGACCATTTGTGATTTATATTTATTGATGATAATCGTGGAAGAACCTTATCATTAATTGGGAAGAGTATAATCCTAATATGTATTGGCCCACATTAGGTTCCTAGGACTACTATGGTAGGATCAAATGGAATATGACCCAATATGTGACCGAATTATTATATAGATGAATCTGAGGTTTAAAAATTATCCATACATAAGTTTAAATGAAGCAAAGAAGGATAATGGGTAGTATATGAATGCCATGGATGTATTTTTTCCATCTCTACCAATATATATCTATTCATTTATTGATGCATTATTGTTGATGATTTTTTTCAATTTATGATGCACCTGAAAATGGGGATATTGGTCTGAGTGGTGACTAAGGATGTTAATTTCATTATTTTGACAGATATAATAAAAAAAATATAATATGTGATGATGCTACTAAGGATGTTCGTTATAATTTTGATGTCCATGATGTTTTTTAGGTCCTTAGGGATATATTGATCACCTTTATTTATGACATGATATTTATAAAATGATTGGAAAAGTGTTTAATAATGGAACTTTTATCTATATAGGATTAGATATTTTTCAAATTACCTTCCACCAAAATGTGTAATGTCACTAGTTGAAAACATAAATATGTTTTATTTATGAAATTAATTAGTTGAATAGTGATTTTGTTGTTATAAATTGGTTTTATTTAGAATCCAAACATATAGAAATGGTTCAAGTAAACAATTTGTTTAACTAAAATATGGTCCTCATATACAAACGGTTCATAGATAACTATTTTTATAGGGCTATTCCCATGAACTAGAAATAAACAGTTCTAGTAACTCATGGTATTTCCCCTAAAAATAGTCCCAAGGTCTACACATGTATTTTTAATCCAATGCTATAGTGTCCATTTCCAGTAGTGATATAAAAATATATCATTAAGCCCCTATTAATTTAGATCCATTACTGGGTATCACCATGTGGGTTTCAAATATAATGTGCATATGATAAGTTTAATCATGCTTGATTAAACCACATGCATAATGGGACATGGCCCTACTATGAAACAATTTTGGATATATTTCAATGATAAATTTTCAAGTCCCTTCACCTTTTATCACACATAGGAAACAAACCTAATTCCACAAATACGTTTTCCATTTTTTTAGAAATAGAGTTAAAAAAATATTGACTCTCATGAAATGTTTATGAGGATTAAAGACTACAAACATAATTCTACACCCGACACAATATATAAAATTGAAAATAAATTATTATAGAAATAAAATATTCATCATGATGGTTGATGGTTATTCTTCCAATCATGAAAGGCACATTGAGTCTCAATGAAAATCATAATTCCTTTATACAGGGAATATTGAAAATATCACAGTTGTAAATCTAAATCCATGGAACCTATAAAGAATCATTAGTATAGAAAACATTTTATGTTGGATTATATTAGCCTGAAACAACACATCACAAGACCCAAATCTATAATCGGCTGACAGGAAAATATCAATGCCCAATGGATGGAAACAAGTTACTGGGAATCAAGAAGAAATACATGGGAATGATTTCACCATATAATAATTCAATATTCGTGTAGCATTTACGTCAAAAAATCTAATATTTCCTCACTATAATGGGAATATAAGTATAAAAGGAATTAATAAACCATAAAAGCATGTCATTATAAAATAAATATAAATCCATTATATAATATTGATTTATAATACAAGTGAACACTTTAGAAATAAAATATATTCATCATAGGGAAAAAATACAACATGCCCAACTAGCCAATATGACAACCCAAGGGATATGAAATAGAACTCGAATAACTCTAATATCATTACTAGTTATACACAATCACTCAAAAAGTCCCACTGATCCATAAATTAAAAAAATAATTATACATAGTAGATAATTAATAACTGGAGATAAGATAAAATAAATGACACATCATGCACACACTTACAATATATCGTATTTAGGGTGTAAGCTAAATGTCCCCAATAGGATCTCACAAAGGATTATTTTAAATTACATTCATTAAAAAATTAATAAATTTTGTTTTAAATAAAATGTATAAAAATATATTATTTACTGCAATGTAATCAAAATAAAAATAACAAATCCCATCATGTTTATAAAAGACATATTTTTTATTAGTATAATATTGGTAGATTATGCTCTTAATTTATGAATTTTCACACCATGGAATGAGGTCCCATAAAATTATTAAAAATAGAGACAATCTTTCCACAAAATTTTTAAAATACAATTTATAAGAAAAGACTATTCTGGTCCATTTTACCCAATCATTCCGACACCATATTTTTATCAGTTTGAATTTCAAAAAACACACATTAGGTGTAATAGATTAAAAATCAATATCCAACTAATCAATTAAACATATCAAAAATAATATCGACTATCTACTGATTACAAACAAAAAATAACAAGTGTATTCAAGTGAATTATGTATGAGAAACAGTGAAACTACAGAAAAAATAATTAATCATTATAGGAATCTCTATATGAATCATTTATCATTAACAGAAATGTGCAATGAACCATAGGCTTACACTATATATCATTTCCATCTATTATCTCATTATAAATATCAATCATTATTATTGTCGAAGGAATTTAAAATAGTTATAAAATATTAATACATCCCAAATGGTCTTATCTCCATAAGAAAATCACCTCTTATAAAAGCTTAATCCACACTAGGGGTTTAAAAATATTCAAAAATCAATTTTTTATGTAGGAATTGCATGATATGATAAAAATATGTGAAAAAAATAAATAGAAAACACATTAATCAAATTTAAATTATTTAATGTGAACATCATCTCACCATATATACCCTCATATGAAATCACCGCCTTTTATATACATTCATTTGAATCACATAAAAAATAACAATTTTGAAAATATTTCAAAGGAATATTTGTGAAAATGAATTATAAAATACATAGGTGCTCTAATGTGGTCTCATATACATTATAATTAAATTTCTATAAGATATCCAAATGGTTAATCAAAAACAATATCACGATTGAAATAAATTTATTACTATTTAAAATATAATTAACAATTCACACAGAAATCCAACATTCTATCTTACAATTGGAATATAATTTCGATACCCAACCATTTTCCAGAAATATCAATTTAAATCCTTTAAAAACACCACTAAAACCCAACAGGTATTAAAAAATTAAAATAAGTTAAAAATCCCACATTTGTAAAAAAAAATACTATTTAGAATACCAATAATTAACGTAAAATAATATACATGATTCAAATAATTCATCAAAAGTATTTAAAAGAAATTAATAGTTACACTCAATAATTATCAAGAACAATGACCATGTTAAATTTCAGTGTTGTGTGTTTGAATTGTTAAGTCCACTAGGTTGAGTACCATGAGAGGGGGGTGAATCAGGGTATGACTAATTCAAAATTAAAGCATGTTCTGATCTTGTTTCACTATTATGAAAAACAATCTTCTCTCACTTTCCTCTTGCACAATATAAACAGAAGGTAAAGGATGCACATGACACAACAATGTTTACTTGGTTCACCTCTAAGGGCCACATCCAAGGAGCAGACACCGACATGTTTCCGATCGTACCATATTCCACTATTCTTCACTAGATATGGATTACAATGTTCATGCACATTCACTATGTCCCAGGCACACTGCCTTTACAAGGTTTAGGGTCAGCTCACTACTTTCCCATGGGTCACTCCATCTTTCTCTCTCTCTGGATCACAGCCGTTGGAGAGTATCACCATCTTCCTATTCCTTTTCTCACTACATCAGAAAGGATCCACTCACAGTTTATATACTTGTAGGTCTCTTCATTTTCAGGAAGTAATGCATCTTACTCTGTAAGTAGATGCTCTGTTGAAGCCCAATTTTCACCCGTAGATGAATCTCTATTTGCACCAAAAGTAAAGGGAAATCATCCATCTTCCACGTAGCTTGAAAATCACTGCTGGAAATAAACCTTACTTGGCGCGCAAGTCAATCTCGTCATGAATGTATCGGCATGCCAGTCACAACGGGTGCACAAGTCCACCTCAGACACTTGCGCGACACAAGCTTCCCCAACTCCAAACTTGCGCGACTCTCTTCCTTTTACGACCAAACCAATATTGGCGCACAACTGCCAACCGACGCGCAACTTCTCACACCTGCGTGAAACTCCTCACACTAGAGCGCAACTCCACCTTCACGATCACACACCACTTGTGCGACCACCACACCTACGCAATGGTAGATCTGATTTCTCAAAGTGTTGAACTGTGGTGGTGAATGAAGAGGGGTGGTCCAGTATTTGTAGGCATTTGGTCACCCCTGCACGACAGTGCTCAACTCTCACGTCGGCACGCAAGTCTCGGCGCACAGATCTTTTCTTCTACAAGTCACTTGCATTACCTAATTCCAAACTTGCACGAACCTCTGTAATTTTCCATATTTTGATTTTATGATCTTGAAAAACCACATGCGCGCGAGTCCTCAAGCTTTCAAGGCATCGGCGCACAAGTATTTTTTTCACGGCGTGCAAGTCACCTACGCGACATTACCAATACTTGTGAGACCTTTATCACTTTTCCATATTTTAATGATATGATCTTGAAAAACATATGGAGCGCAAGTTTCCAAGCCTTCAAGTACATGGCGCACAAGTCCCATTGCCAAAAAACATTTTTCTTCACCTTGTATCTGTTCTTTTGTACCGCCTCCAGATCATCCATTACTCTTGTCGACATTCTTGAATCAAACAGGGATTGTTGACCTCAGATCTTGAACTCAACATTCCATCATGACATCTTCATTTTCAACAAATCACCACACAGATGTCCACTTTTTCAACAAACACAATCACCTCAAAAATAATTCAATGATACCTTGAGGGATTTTTTCCCAACACGAATCAATTGAAACCCACTTTGTATACACACAAGGGGTATATCATATACTTTTTATTTTAATTTAAATAAATTAGTAGTATTTTTCATTTTATGACATGAAATTCAAGGTAACAGTGATGTCTCGGCCTGTGTTATACATAGAGGTGCCCTAAAATGGTGGTCCACATGTCCTTAAGTGGGCCGACCCTTCTGACTGAGACCTCCAACTAGTAGTAAGATCCTACGATGTATGTGTTGGAAGAAAAGTTTCTCTTTTAAGAGTATCATAGTTATAAATTAGATATATAAATAGTAAAAATAGAACTATAATGTATAGTATAGTGGATGATAGAATAAATATATAATCACAAAATATTGATCAGATGTAATAAATGTTGTCATATTCTATAGATGATGATGTCTTGTATGAATAGAATATAGAAAATAGTTATAAAATTCATTATGTTATCATCACATTACATGATATACAAATGTAAAAAAATGAATAAAATCTATACAAGCATCATGAGCTCTCTCCCAATCATATGCCCCCAACCTCTCATCCTAAAACATCTAAGAAGTCAAACATTTGTAAGAGTATGCTTTATCATATTTACAACTACAATAATATTGTCTTATATACTATCATAGGTTTCTTAATAGGGTGTTAAATACAATTACTTTTCCACCACTAATAGTTCTTATAAATATACAGTGATTGTGTATAATATGGAAGATATTTGATATAATAAGATGTAATGAAAACAGTAAATGGATCATACTGGTTGTTAAAGGACAACAAGATTATAGTACCTACTTTAGAATTTATTGGATTTATATTCTAGTAACCAGGACTATACACAAATATGGAATCTATATATAGTGACATCTCAAACAATTTATGTGGATACTTCCACTATCAATGAAATGTGGCGTAACTAAGACATCTGTAAGTTATACCCTGAGTATAAAAAGTATAAAATGACTCCATTCCTAGTATCATATTAGTAATGTTCTCAATACTGTGTATCCTATATATAAGGTTCACCATACACATAATCATAAACCTACTGTCTCCATGACCATATCGTAAAAATATAGGTCATGATGTCTAATATCATATTAACATTGTCCATTCCTAGTATCATATTTATGGTTGTGCTTCCCAATATCACAATTAAGGGTCATCCTGCCAAAATATCAAATTCAAGGGTCACATTAACCAGGCCATATATACAAATGTACATTAATTGTTTCATTAATATTATTGCCACATGCTTATATAATAATGCATCAATATCATCATGTCTATTATAAGTAAATGGTGAGGTTTTCTGTTCCTATATATTATATCTAGGATAAGTGAAAAATGGATTTAATACAATCGAATGAATATTATATAACTAATTAACATTTAACAAAAAAAATTGAATAACCATTTTTCAGTTTAATTAAATTACGTGGTCACACCCCTCAACTAATTTCAATACAATTTAAATTGATAAGAATACTATATTTGTTATAAAAAAATTATCCATTTCATTTTTTCATAATATTGAATCATGAAAAACCCTTAATATGATTGTTTACCATTTTTTATTTCAATGGAAAATTGGAAAACTAATCAGTACAACATAAGGGTGTCCATAATGTAAGGGACCTAAGGAAGTCATTCAATTTTTAATTATGGAATATAATTTATGAAATATTTAATTTATTGGAAATCCATTGTGAAACAAACATAAGGAAAAAAGACACATATTATAAAACATCTTAACATTGATGGATATAAATTATATGTCCTATATTGTTATTATATGACACTCATAATCTCATAGTTGGCCATAATTTTTCAAATATAAAGAGAAAAAGGGGGAACAAAAGATTTCTCAGAAAAGAAGTCATATGAGCCCACACATTGATGTCTTCATAAAGATAATTACAAATATATGAAGGCATAATATTATCGATAACGTGACAATGTGGATCCAACGACATTCAAAATAGTCAATTTGGTGTCTGGATGGATGAAATATAAACAGACCTAATAGAAGGGTTTCCTTAGTGCTTTAAGGGGAAGAAGAAGGCCTCTAATATCTACTAGAATTATAAATAATTTAAATTGGTTTATTTCATTATATTTTTAGGGTAATGGTAATTTTACCAAAAATAACATGGATGCTTGGTATTGTTTCATGATTAGAAAAACCATGAAAAAATCATGTTCCCCTATAATCTATTTATGGACCCCACATGATTTCATTAGGACAGTTTATATATATATGCATAAACCAAGACACACACTATGATAAAAATTATAGCCACCTCCGCATGGAAATGTGCCTTAGGTATGATGTTTTCTAGAAATTGTGGGGCACACTAAATCCATTTATCTAGATTTCAAATAGTTAAGAAATTTTTGGATACCATCTAACATGGTTTTTATTAACTGTGTGTCCCTACACTTCTCCCCACTATATAGATTTTGAGTTCTGAAGATACCCCATACACCCATGAAACAACTATGAAGTCCTTATCCATCCATGATAGATCCAAACTAAATAATTATAGAAATATTTAAAGCACACATACCTAATGAAAAAAAAGGAGTTCGTATAGCCTTCCACACCATTGAGGAAATCATTATTGGATTAAGGTATCAGTTCATTCAATGAATGAAAAATAACCTTGGAAATAAAAAAAATTCCATCACTAATGATATTAAATTTCATCATATTTACTAATCTAACCTCAGTATTGTATGAGGATCATTATTGTTAAAATTCGAGCACAATAAATGAAAAAAAATTATTACCTGATTATGATTGGCTGCGAGCACATATCCCTCATGATTATAGTGTTCATTGTTGGAAGGATATGACATTGAACCCATTTTGATCATCCATACACACATCTTAGTTCATAAAATATGTCATTCTTCATTTTTTGGGTGCTAGCACATAGCTCCTATGATAATGTCATCGTAGCGACGATCAATACTACCCTAATCCTTAAAAACCTTAATACAAACATAGATCAAATTATCATATTAAGAAATTATATCTTTATGAATTAGTAGGATATATGGGATCTCAATTTCAATAAAAATATAGTTTGTTATAGATTATATTCTCTCCACTTACATACTGGATATTTTTAATTCTTGGTCAGGGTTCCCTACCCCCCATGAATTGAACATCAGTTAATGAATTCAAAATAAGCATCATAAATTTCAGAAAGTGATTTATTAATGAATATATTTATTCTTTTCTTTTCTAAATAAAATGGATAATAAGGTGGCTAAGACTTGGGAAACGTGTAATCCTTCAAAATACATTTGATCGTCTAACCATTGTATGGTCACGTGAAGACTCAGCACACCAGGCGTATCCTGTGGTGGAACCTATGGTGAAACATTCAGTGTGACCTTGTGATTTCGATAAGGCTCTCTAAGAAACTAATAGTTACATCTTGGTATCCATATGAACTCCCCTTGGTTACATGAGTTATTGGTAGCAATTACATGGCATTATAACAGTATAATCATTTTATAATTGGAGGAATGTTGTCGGAAAGGTGGAGACCTCTATAGCTGGTAATGATCATGAGATTCATTGTAGATGGTAAGGGTAGTAATTGATGAGAATATTCAATAAAACTGGTGAGACCCTTTAGCCATTGCAAAAAACAAGAAAACAAAACAGAAGGGTGGATGTTGGAGAAACTCGGTGTTAGTGAAGGACATGTGGAATTCCCCATGAAATCTAATGGACACCAAAATTCCTTACAAACATCCCTTCTTCATAACACAAAATCCATTCACTTTATCATCCTCACTGCTTGGAAATCCACTTTTATGTCAATGAAACCATGCACATAATTTTTATCTCCTAAGGGAAATGTATATATTTTTACATGAAATGTATGCACATTCTACTATGACCCTTGTTGGTCATGTGACACATTATTGAAAAATACAGTAATTATCCATAACATTACTAGTGTAAAATCACATGATTCCAAAACATTGCCACAAGAATCAAATGGATTAATAAAGATGAGTAGGAATCCTCTCATGGTCATGGATCCCATACAAAGCAGCATGGATCTTTGTGATAAAATCTTGTGAGGCTCCTGGACATCACAATCTTCTCTTATAAATGTCTATTTGCAAAAAATCATTATCTCATGGAACGTCCCAAAAAATCCTTCAAGAATCATGTAGACACCATTAAATAGGTACATTCATCTTATGAATTCCCTTGTATGTGTATAAATTATATTAGGGGTGTCCATTGACTTTCCCACATGATCCAATAAGTCCACATTAGTTGGAAATAATCAAATAATTGATGGATTTATGTAGGGATCCATGGTCATTCAAAATTTGGTGACACCCTCATAAGCAGTCCATGATAGATACTCACAAATAAGTATGGTTCTATATCCCTTTATTACCCGTAACATGAATGCAGGGTAGATATGTCAGGAAAACATGCGAACTATTGGGGAGGTGATGCATTTAAATTCCAGACCCAAAGATAGTAAATCTTCGACTCATGACATCTATACTCTCGAGAAAAATGGGTAGAGGATAATTTTTGGAGCTTATAATCCCATGAATGGAATTCATTACATTTGGTAATATTTTGATGAACAAAAAATGATGTAATGTACCATACAATAGGATATTCTCATGTACATTCATAGATCACACGAAAGGTCTTCTGGAATGGTTTTTAATGAAAATACTACATGTTTGCAAGATCACACAAGACTGCTGATGAACTAATAGTGAATAAGCCTACTTTATTCAAAATTCAATGGCTATATGAAAGAATTAATGTATAAGGGTTATGAAAAAAAATTATTGTGGGACCTTGTGTGCTTTGTGTGACTCATTCGATACATGTGAATATTCCATGAAAAGGAACATAAATGACATGTTGATAATTTGACATGATATTTGTGCAATGGTAAATCATCTGGATATGTAAGATCATGTCACAAAGATTCCACCGAAAAGCCACTTTTTCTTTTGAGAACTTCTGGGCCGATCTCCGAAGTACGAATATGTCCAGCTGATACATCAGATAACTCATATAACAGATCCATACCATGCTTGAAATGTCTCATGGCTATTTATGTTCACTTCAACAGATATCTAACGAAACCATCTGTGATTGTTAGCTGAGACACAAGACACCCTCAAGACATATCAGATAAGTATCACAATTCTCTCTACAGACGTTATCCATGATATGAGACATCATTCAAACCATGTCCTACAAACTCATGTGACACCCTCTATATGTGTCACGGCATATCTTCATAATCAAAACATGGAATCCAAGCTAGATCAGGCGGAATACCATGGATAAGAATTCTACATCATGTAGTTGATTATATGATAGAATATTTCGATCTTGCGATGTGCACTCGAAGAGTAAATTGGGTAATGTGACACCCTCTAGAAAAGTTGGAAAGTTCATAATAGAATAGAGAGACTTGATAACATTTAATACCCTCAGTTTTCAATCACCAATCAATTGGGAAACTTCACAGTGTACACCGAGAATGATAAGTGAATCTATATGTGTAAGACTTCATATAAGGTATCTATAATGACTTGAATGCATTCCATGTTAAGGATACATATGACTTCCATTCCAAAGGTTTATTCCCGATATTAATCAAGTAGGTTTATCCCAGTATTAAAGTCTATTATTCAATGTAGTGACATTGATTACTTTTCATCCCTTGTTTCTCACAATGAGCTTGGCTGACGAGGTATTAGGGATTTACCAAAATCATATCATTTGTACCATGTGTCTCTTCAATGTTCAGGGTAACAACAATATATAAACCAAAAAAAAATTAATTACAAAAAATAGGATTCATTATATACTTGGTATAAATAGTACATCCCTCTAGTACCTAAGTAACAATTCATAGTGTCATAGATCACCCATATAAGTCATTTCTGTATGATATTAAACTACTTGGGTCTAACAAACTAGGAGGGTTTTGATTCCAAAAATCACTTTGATGTATTGGATTCCACAAAACGGCTAAATACCCTCCACATAAAATTAACCACCTCCATATATTATAGAGAAAAATAATGAATTTGTTTATATGGATTTATCATATAAGATTCCACCAATTAAAAGAAAATCAATGGAGAAACTCCGATACATACTGATGAATTCAATACTGAGACCATATTCTTATGAAAAAGGAAGAGAATAAACCTATTGTTATATTGATTTGGTAACCAGTCCCATAACGGGATTAGTAATTGATTCAAGAACATAGCCTAAATCTATGAAATGTTTCTGGAATAGGAAAAAATTCATTCAAAATAGTGTGGTGAGCCCGAGCTCCTATTATCTTGACCGAAACGAGTCCCAAGGAGGCTTTGGGCTTGAAGACCTAGGTGATCTCATAGCACTATAACGTAGGTCTATAGGTATATATGTATGAAATAAGTTTTGGTAGTTACCACTAATAGTGAAAATAGTATATCTTTATTCATGATTTCAAAAAACATAAACCCCCATAATCAAAAATATAAAGTGTATCCCATCCATATCATTGAATCCCGATGGAATAAAAATGGTGAACCCGAAGTGAATCTATGAAAAATCAAAATGACCAGGTTATTATCCATCAAAAAATTTCATTTTCCCACTATATGAAAACAATGGTGGGTACTTTGATGTAAATATCTTACATGTTTGTCCACATTGTTTTTTAATCCCTATACAAACAAAAAAGTAAGACACACATGATCAGTCATATGATTCTCAATAATGAGGGTTCTCATAAATCCATCCTCAATTTGAAAAGTCTAAATGAGCGTAATTGATGGATCATAAATGTTTGTATTATTATATAGGCGAATAATATTTTACTTATTAATTTTTTTATAATATATTTTTCTAAATTTTGACCTTTTCCCTTGATTTATGCATGATGGTAGATATTGAAAACACCTCAATTCAAGAATCATTCTACGTCTTTCATCATTCTCGGTCGTAAATCATCAACTAATTCAACCTGTTATGGAAGAAAAGTGATTTCACATAGTCGATAGCTCCAAAGGTAGGTAAAAAATATGATATTTTGAGAGTACCACTGGCATGATAAAATACCAATCATGGACGTTTCTCATTCATCTCTCAAAGCATGATATTCAGTGAGTCTGCATCGACTAGGGAATATTAATTCAAAACTAGTTGCCATTGCTTGTAAGACCAACTTATTGAAAATCATATCCTCGGAGCATGTATATTTCAAGATTCAATCTATGACAATGGTAGATCAATAAACCAAATATTGTTCATTTTTTGTTCAGTTTCTGTCAGGGATGGAATTTTCAACCACTTTCGCTTGCATCATCCCACTAGTACCCATCAGTCACCTACAATGGGTCAAAACCCACACACTACCACGAATAACTCTCAAGATAATTGTCAACGCTCCTTTTATCACAGATTATAATGATTGGAAAAAGGGAATATCATAACTCAAATTTATTCAACCATTGGAAAAATATCAAAAATTGACAAAGGACGGAATAAGATGAATGTTGCACAAAGGTCGCGCAAGTTATACTATGGTCGCGCAAGTACACTTGTGCGCCCAATGGTCGCGCAACTACACTTGTGTGCCACCTAATGGTAATGCAAGTGACTTGCGTGCCCTAAGAGATAACCGCTCGGGGTCTTCTCAAGCCTATAAATAGACCCTGTGGGCCCCCCATTCGAGGAGGGAATTTTTCAAGAAACTCAGATTTGAGATCCCGGCGCCCAAGTCTCATTTCAATGCTTCTGAAGCACTTCTAAGGTAATTTATTACCTAGAACGGAAGATTTAAAGTGGGGGAGGAAGGTCTAAGTGTGGAAACTCATCAATGCTTGCGTGCCTGAGTGTCCAGCCCTTTAGGGAAATGGCCACACTTGCGCGCCACCTAAATCCTTCAATAGAACTTGAGTGCCACTCTTCTGGAAGAACCTCAAGTGGATTATAAAGGCTTTAACCAAGAGTTCCTCAAGTATTACCCTACTGGTTAACCGTCGCGCAAGTACCCATGTGTCGTGCAGGTATACCTCCACGACCAGGACTTGCGCACCCACGCAGTATCGGCGTGCCTTCCAGGACATGAGCACCCCTGCCTTTTTGGGTTCCTTTCTTGCCCATTTCACCACTCTTATGTTATTCCACCTCTCCTATTCAAGATTCTGTATTCAAGACCCTCTTCAAATCCATTTATGCCATGATTTTCTGATTTGACATCCTTATCTGAAAGGAATTCTGTGGAATATCTCTCACAACCTAGTGATTTACACATTTTTATGTCACTAAACATTGTGATTTCATTAATTCAACCTCATACTTTAAGGGAAGAGAACTAGTCTCAAATATGGTCCTCCTTTTCAGGAAGATGCCCCAGTCATAATTCTCAATTCTAGGCAACCTCATTAGGAGTAATCTCCAGTCCCCTAATTTGGGAATCCTCCTCAGGAGTAAGCCCCAATTCTTAAATTTCCCACATTTGGGAATCCTCCTCATGAGTAAGCCCCAGTCATAATCCTTAATATGGGCATCATATTCAGGAGTATGACCCAGTCTCAAATATAGGCATCCTCTTCAGGAGTAAGCCCCACGTCCCTTAATTTTTCAAATCTCTTAATATGGGCATCTTTTTCAGGAGTAATCCCCAGACTTAATTTCTATTAACCAGTCATAATATACCTTTGATCTGGGATTCCTTCTCAGGAGTAAAACCCAAGCATAAGTCCTCTCCTAATTCGGCCCTCCTTTTCAGAAGTATTCCCCACGTTAGAGAATTCAAATCTCTATGAAGCACATATACCTTTATGGACCCTGTTCCTGGATTTCTTCCATGAAGTAAATCTTAATCTTCATTTATCTAGGCAGTCATACATACATAAGCCCCACATTATTATTTATTATTGCATCTTTCATGGAACAATTTTATGGTTTTTACTAATACCTCTTGTTTCTCACAACGAGCATGACTCACGTGATCTTAGAGTGTAAAAGTAATTATGAAATCCTTCTTTGAGCCATCAATCATAAAACATCATACACCCATACTTGAACTATGTGGGTTCTGATTCCTTTTCTAAACAAAGGATATGTAGTTATCCAATCTGCAGGTTTGATCCCAACTATGAAATAATCTATGTCCTTATGAATGACAATTAACTTCATGTTTCCCACTGAGTGGCTTTAAATCCATCATGGTCATCATATTGACCAAGATACTTCTATATAAATGTGTCAAAGGATTCCACTGTCCAAGAATCTCTAATAAATACAGATGTATCTCTATCGATGAAAAACCTCGAATACATATAAAAGATTCCCTAAATCTCCTACAAATTTATTCATTGATTTTCAGATCTGAAGGAAACCTAATTTTTTACTGGGTAATGTAATTAGGATTCATGAACATAACTTAAATCTATAAATAGAGTCCCAGAGTAGACAATAATTCACCTCAAAAAGGTGTGATAAGTCCGACCTCCCATCCTCTCAACCAATGAAAATTCCTAAGCCTCATCAGTCCACAAAATATTGAGCGCCTACCATTGGAATGTAGGTCCAAATGGATGTGGAATCATTGGATGTTTCCGGTTCTATGAAAAAACCAGTTAAAAACTGATTGGAATGTTTGAACCTCCCATTATAGTGGTCATCCCCAAATTCTGAGGGAAACAAAAAATAGTGAACTTGACATGAAACCTTAACCAAGTTAAAATGATGTTCTACATATTTGTTAGGCCCCTATTTAAAACTCAATGAGAGGGAACAAAAATATGATTGAAATATATACTCAAACAAAAGATTTAGTTTCTGAATTTATCTTGATTGCGTCTGTTATATCAAACAGGAACTATTTTCCAAGATCTTCTGCATTTCCAAAATGGATTCTCTCAAGTTCACACCTGTGAATACTGCTAGTACAAATGCCACTACTGCTACTCCTACTGGATCGTCATCTGCTCTAAGGATGATATCACCTACTCAGCATCTTCAACGTTGGGTATCAAATGCGCTGGTTAAGAAGTACAATCAACATGGTACCATTCCAACTCTGGAGGCTACTCGACGAGCCCTCCAAGTGAACAACTCACACCGGTCGTCCTGAGAGTGATGACCAGTGATCAAGAAGAAGGCAGTGCAACCCACGGTCTCTAATCATTTCGGGTAGTTATCCCCAGAAGGCAATCACCATTCACTCCCATATTCTGGGGAGGTGAATGAGCTGGTCCCTCAGGGACTTAATTCAATGAAGCAGGAGTCCATCCTGAGGGATCCCACTAAAAATCGCCGTCTTACTCGTCCAATAGTGCGCCCTTAACATGATGAGGGTACTGATTCTAGGCGTTCGGCTCATGTTCCTCGAACCCGAGTAGGCAAGACGAACCACCAGAGGTGGAATCAAGTCAACAGTGAGCAGGTTCTCATCTCTTCCATCTCCAGAGAAGTCCACCAACCTAACTTGGTGGAAAGAAATGAGCAGGCACACACACCTTCCCGTTTTAATTCTGATGTCCAGCAGAATCGTCTGGCAGCATCACACCAATCCCGCCAAGCATTTCCGGGGGAGTACTATAGGCAGGAACATACACCTGTTTATACATCATCATCTAGTCAGTAGGCTCGTCTGACTACATATGATGGATCTCGTCAACTATGTTCGGCGAAGTGCAATCAGAAAGATCATGCACCTGTTAGTATTAATCAAGACAACCAACAATCTCGCTTGATATCATTTGGAGAATATAGTCAGAAAGCCCCGACAACAAATAGGAGGCAGACTCAACTCTCTACCCCTACACCTGAGTACTTTCAGGATTCATTAACAGAAAAATGAGGACAGGAGTAGGCACATACACCTACTATAATCCCGGAATAGACGTATATCCCCGTTCTGGCAGCTGAAGTAACCAAGCATATTCTATCAATGGTGAAATAGCAGATGAAAATCCCTTCTCATATTCTAGATGCTTGCCAGGATATTATAACAGCTTCAACAGCATCTCAGGGAAATACAAATAAATCTATCCCTACTAGTGGAGTGACACATTAATAGTTCACTCCGAAACAGACACACAAATATGTTCCAGTCCAGGAGGGTTGTGGGGCATACTCTCCCATATCATATGAACATCCATGTCAGACACATACACCCTATTTGAGTAGAGATCGTCAACCTAACCTAGACATCTTTCCTTATCAGGCACATACACCTACTCAGAGCAGCCACTTTCTTCAACAAGTGGATTCCGAAGCGAATAAGAAGGCGTCTAAAAAAATACCCACCCAGCATAGTCAGGAGATCAAGAGTCAATATATAATAAGGCCTTGCTCGATGTTGGAGTTCTTGAAGCCCTCTAAAAATTATCTGTTGGAATCCAATATTCTACTCCCTCATTTCCCAATAGTGGGAACATTATTTCTGAAGTTCTTTAACAGAAACTTCCTCATGAAGGCTTACTTCATGACATTTTGGTCGATATCGAAGTTTCATCTTTAGATGAGAGCCACAGGAACCCTCTGTGTGGTCAGAAGTCCAAGGAGCAAGAGATCTCATCTTTTGATGTAACCCATTATGGTGTTCCTCCCCATGATGATGAATTTCGCTGAGAATGTCCTCTCCACAGTAGTGATGAAAATTGTTCATAAAATGCTCTAGTGGACAATGTAGTTACGAGAAAGCCCTCTTATCTTGAGGCACTTTAAAATGTGAAACCATTCATGTATGATGCTTTATGTCTAGAAGGTGAAATACTTTTTCAATCGGAAGATATCCCAGGGTGTAGGTCATTCTCCGAACGACCCCTACGTAATGCATCTTCTAGATTAATCACTGATTTCTCTACCAATCCTATTGAATATAATGAAGCAACAAGGAAGCACCAGCTCTGGTCAAAATAGGTAGAATAATCTTCATCAAATGATAAAGAGGAAATGATGAGCATGAGAAAACAACTGGCGAAAGGTGAAGTGCCAGTCATGTTTTGGCCTCTACCTGATTCTCAGTATAACATTCCAGAAATGTTGGCGGAAGATGGAATTCATGATATTCGTCTCAACATATAGAAAACACATTGATAGCTGAAAAATAAAGTATTATCTTATGATGGATATGAAAATCATGTTATGATAATAGAAGGGTTACAACACAGAATTGATTTTTCATCTCTATCAGTCTCTCGATATCAGAAGACTGAAAAGCAGCAGAGATCCCTTCAACCTTCATGGCTTGGTGCACTAAGATGATTGCGTCAGTTAATTGCCCAGGCCCCATCTGGTATTCTTGTCAGAGGATGGGGTGATCATGGAGCACTACATTTCACGGTGCTCTCCAGTCAGCAAAGCTCGCCGAAAATGGTCTCATGAAATGTTATTTACCATGGCCAGCCACAGTCAATGTGCTTTATCTGTATTAAAAAGCTTTCCCAAGAACAGGCTTCAACTAGTTCCTCTCAAAATCAAGAATACAGAGAAAAAGTTTTTGAATTAATCCTACATAAAGAAAACGAGAATATTAAATAGGCATCTCGTATGGAGCAAGAACATCATCAAGTGACAGATGTGTTGGAAATCATCCAACGGTCTTTTGAACTAGGTGATAAAAGTGGATTCAGGTTAATGCATCCAGCTAATTTCAGGACTAAGGTCTGTAAGATCAGGAGAGAATTTAAGAAAGTCTCATACATAGCATGTCAAAGGCCACCCCAGCTTGCCTGACTAGGGACAATTTTAAACCAACCATTGGAATCAACAAATACGATTCGAGGAATTGAACAAGAACAGCAGGAATAGCCCCATTCCACCGGACTGGGGACATTTTCAAATCATCAATCCCATCCTCCGAGAAATTCATTCATTTCTCAAATGGGGAAGAAGCCTCAAGAGGAACAAAGATCCAAATTATCAGGAGATTCACTCTATATTACGGTTCGTCAAGAATTTAATGAGGGGTCAAATCAACAAAAGGAAATGTTTCATCAAAGATGTGGAAGAAGAAAATATCACAGAAATTATGATAGAAGTGATGTGATTCCTTATTCATCAATCAATTTCATCAATTCCATTGTTACTGATCCACCAGATGAGGCTCACTCTGGGGACTCAGATGAAGAGGTTCCTGCTCAATAAAATGTACGCACCGACAAAAATTTTGAATGTGTGCGTACACGAAATCAAATGATTACTCAGAACCTAGGTAATCCTTCGAGTAACCCACTTCCCCTTCTCCTAAAAGGATCCAACAAAGGGAGGGGAAAGAATAAGGTTACATATCCTCCCCTTGGAGAAGGCTCATCACTCTCACTAGAGCAAAGGTTTGCACAACAGGAGGAAGAAATTAAGGAATTAAAGAGGTTGAATACAGAACTACTTCAGGGTAGTCTTCTTCGTGAGCGTGCTAGAGTCAGTCAGCCAAGGGAATTTTTTGCAACTACTGAGATGGATCAAGAATATCCTCCTCTATCAGTACACCCTTGCAGGTCTAATCCTACGGGTCAAGTGCAACAATAGTTGGTAGTGTTACCATCAATTGTAGCACCAACCACCACATCTGTCCAAGCTCCAGTCATTGCACCTACCCAATTCCAAGTTCAACCAGATGTTTCTCAGAATTTAATAACTACCATTGAATCATTAACAGCTCGGTTAGAAACTATAGAATGGAAATGTGTGTAGGTTCAACCAGAAAAGAAAGTGTACCCTAAATGGGTAGATTCAATCTCTCCTCCATCCAGTTTTGGAAACCCTATATTCCCTATTTTTAATAGATCAGGCGACCCTAAACAAAATTTGACGCATTACATGTCTTGTTGTGATCCTATGATGGGAACTTTGGATCAGAAAGAAGTATTAAAACTCAATGCTTCGTACAGACCATGCAAGGACCAAACTTTGTCTGGTATACAAGCTTGCAATCCTGGTCAATTACCAGATTGGAGGATCTCCGTCAACAATTACTTCTTCAGTTTAGCTCAACTTTTCCAAAGACAACTTGTTTTGATCTTACAATCTGTAAGCAAAGGGAGAATGAAAGGGTCTCATATTTCATTGCACGCTGGAAGGTATTAACATATTCCCTAATCTTAGGACTCCCTCAAGAATAATTGTTGCCAATATGTGTGGAAAATCTGTGTGACGAATTATGCATGCCGTTAATCCCTGTGAAATACACAGGAGGGTTTCGATACCTTAATTCAATCGCTCAGCAGATTTTGGATTCCCTTATACAGGCTAAGGCTAAATCTTGTGTAATTCCATCAGCTCTAGGAAGGATAATGATTAAAGTAGAAACTGCTACAGTTATTCTTAAACAAAAACCTATACCTGTTTCTACTTCAAAACCATCATCTTCTCAAAGGTCTCCCCCTCTTCAGCGCCAACAAAAAAGACCATTTCAACCGGATGATCAAAGAGATCAAAGACGAAAACAATTTGAGGATCTGAAGAGAAAGACATACTCTTTCTGAAATGAACAGGTTCTTGGTTATTTCATTTCGGCTCTGGAAAATAATTTGGTTCAATTGATAATGCCCAAGATGTCAAACAAGAAAGGAGATGAAGACCGTCCCAATTATTTCCCCTTTCATCAAATGTTGGGGCATACCATCCAAGAGTGTTTTGTCTTCAAAGACCTCCTGCAAAAGATGGTCAACTCGGAACAAGTAAAACTGAATGGTTCTTTAGCTCATGTAGCATGTGTTACTGCTACAGTTTCATAGGAGGAAGGTGAGTGGAATGATGTAAAAATAAAAAATGCACAGAAGTATTAGGATTGGATGGTTAGAAAGATAATCAACCGAACTCATTCTATTTTGAAAACATAATTAAAGAAACTGATTGTGTCTTCTACCATGAATATTGCGGCGAAACCCCCTTCATCAGAGGGAATGTCCTCAATGAAATGGTATGATTCAATGAAAGATAAAGAATCCGAAGAATATGAGTATGTGTCAAAGCCTAAGTTGTCTTTGACTCTGGCAGACTTCATGCCATCTACTTCAAAGCCATGGGCACCACCCCACGAAACGGCACAGCCTAAACATGATAATCAAGCAGAGTCTTCATCAGACGAAAAATTAATCTTCACTTCTATTAATATGATTCAATTAACAGATCCATATCCCAGTCGCAGTTCCGATTTCGATGAGCCTGAATTCCATGTATCAAACAGGGGAATTAGAAGAAGTTCCAAAGGCTCAGGATACAGGGGAAGACGTGGATCTTTTAGAAGCCACTATTCCAATTCAACCCCTAATAGAACTGTGTACGCAGCAGAAACTCATGGTAGAGCCCTTCTGCGAGCTCATAAGAACAAGCAAGTTCTTCTACCAATATCAAATTCAGTCCTGGAAAAGTTATTTTGGAAGACCTGTTGAAGGTTCTATCTTCTTCCTCTCAGCATGTAAATGGATCTTATCGGTCTAATCTTCCAAAACCAGAGATGTTTCCAACTCCTATCCCAATTAAAGATGCATCAACGTCCAAAGCATCTGCTTCCAAGCTACCTGCTAAACCACATATTTTTGTTGGGAAACACAGACCTCTGGATCAAAAGTATGATGTATTGATACACTTGGCACATGTACCAGCCAAGTTATCAATTCCGGATGATTAGAATATGTAAAAAGATCTTCAGGAAGAACTCATTGAGGCTTTTTCAATTCCTCAGGAGTTTGAAACTGAAATTGTTGCTGCTGAAGTATATCCCATAGAGAATAATCCTGCAGAATGCCATGAAATAATATATGTTACTGATGGAGATGAAGATCATGTTGTTCATGGGAATATTAGACCTCTGTACTTATCTGGAAAGTTCAATGGTGTATATGTCTGAAGATCTTTCATTGACAATGGTTCAGGAGTCAACCTCATGCCCATTTGTACACTTCATCGATTGGGCCTCACGAAATCTGATTTATCTCCTTCTACCATGATGTTACAATGATATGATTAAAACGAACAAGAACCACTGGGCGAAGTTACACTCAGAACTCAGTTTGGAGATCTTGTATCCAATTCGGATTTCATGGTTGTTGATCAAGACTCAGCTTTCAACATCTTGCTTGGAAGACCTTGTCTACATCAACATGCGGCTATCCCTTTATCATACCATCAATGTCTCAAATATTGTTTCTATGGTCAATTTGGGACATTTTATGGTGATAATGCCCTGTTCAAGACATGTGAGTCTCAATACATTGAGGTGGAATTCTATCACATGAAGGGAAGGGAAAAATCCACAACAAAGGACATTACCAAAGTTGATGATCCATATTGTGTGGAGATGATTCCAGTGAATCCATTTACACATGTGATTAGAGATTATGTGTTTCCTATCATTCAAATTGACAAGATAGACCCAAATCAAAATACTCTTATAGAAAGATCCATAATGTGAATTACGGCAATCGAGCCAGACAACATGGGTGAAATTGGTAACGCACCAAGCAGTGATGAAAGCACAAATGGTGGTGTCATCATTTCATCTGCCGAAATCCATCAAGTCTATACATCTCCAATTAGGATAGTAAAAGTTATAGAAAAATCATAGGTGAACAATGATGTCAATTCTCAATCCGTCATCTCCTCTTTATTACCCAAAGAAGACCCTTCATCATCAATCGGGTTGGAAATGGAAGCTTCTTCTTCAAGATGAGAAAATTTTTACATCTCTTCTGATCATGAAAATTATGATTTATCATCTACTATGCAAGTAGAAATGGAAAAAATAACATATTATGAAGAAGAAGAGGAAAATATCAGAGATGCTCCACTAGTATTTGAAGAGGGTATCTCTACCAATGTGGACGAACTCATAGAAATAAATCTGGGTACAAAAGAAGAACCACGCCCCACTTTAATTTGTGCAGCTATGACTCATGAAGAGCAGGAGTGGTATATTTATTTTATAAATAAAAATATTGATATATTTGCGTGGAACTATACAGAAATTCCCGGGCTTGATCCTGATGTTGCTACTCATCATTTGGGTTTACCAGAAGAACATCGAGGATTTAAGAAAGCTGTGAGAAGAACACACCCAACTTATGCCTCCAAAATTGAAGCTGAAGTGGATAAGCTTATCAAATCTAACTTCATCAGAGAAGTTCAGTATCCCAAGTGGTTGGCTAATATTGTCCCTATAAATAAGAAGAACGGACAAATTAGAGTTTGCATCAATTTCAGAGATCTCAATCGGCATTGTCCTATGGATGATTTCTCAGTTCCGATAACAGATATTTTAATTGATGCTACAACTAGATATGAAGCACTTTCCTTCATGGATGGATATTCTGGATATAATCAGATCCAAATGTCCCCAAGAGACGAGGAATCCATAGCCTTCAGAGCCCCTCCGGGTGTGTTTTGCTACAGGGTAATGCCCTTTGGCTTAAAGAGTGTAGGTGAAACATATTAGTGTTCCATGCATCGTATCTTCAAACCCTTCTTAGGGAGGTTTGTTAAATGCTATGTAGACAATTTGGTGGTTAAATACAAACAACTTTCTAATCACTTGGCTGATTTGGAAGTCATATTCCGCAAGCTTCGACAACATAATTTGAAGATGAACCCCTTAAAATGTGTTTTTGCGGTAACCTCAGGAAAATTTCTCGGCTTTGTTGTATGCCATCATTGTATTGACGTCGATACTGATAAGACCAAGTCAATCCTTGGTATGTCACCTCCTCAAAATTTTAAATAATTAATAGGAATTCAAGGACACTTAGCCCATATTTAGTGTTTCATCGCTAATTTGGCAGGAAAAAGTTTACCCTTCACAAAATTGATGAAGAAGGGAGTCACTTACTAGTGGACTGAAGAATGTCAAGAAGAATTAGACATTCTCAAGAAATAGCTCTTGAGTCCACCAGTACTCATGCCACCTGTTGAAGGAAGACCACTTATCCTCTACGTGATAGCTCTACAGCGATCATTGGGTGCCTTTCTTGATCAAAAGAATGATGCTGGGAATGAAAACAGCCTCTATTATCTTAGTCGAACTATGCTTGAAGTAGAAACCTGGTATTCAAGTATTGATAATTGTTGCCTGGAATTAATCTTTGTAGTTCAGAAGTTGAGAAACTACCTGCTACATCACGAGGTCCAATTGGTATCTTGTAATAAACCGCTCAAATTCATCTTTAGTCATCCAATGCTTATAGGACATCTGGAAAGGTGGAAAGTTATTTTGCAGCAATGCGACATTCAGTATGTGTCTCAAAAGGTGATAAAGGGACATGATCTAACTGATTTACTAGCTGAACACCCTTTAGTTGAAGACACATCTTCAGATATTAAACTCCCGGATGAAGAAGTCTTGTCTATTCAAGAAAATCCTCAAGCATGGGAAATGTATTTTGATTGTGCTTCCAGAAGTCCAACAGGGAGGAAAATAGAAAATCCTAAATTCAACAAAGATAGCTTAGGAATTGTGCTCATTTCTCCAGAAAAGGAAGTGTTACCTTATTTTTTCTTATTGTGGGAAGGTGGTACCAATAATGAAGCAGAATTTCAAAATCTCATCACAGGCTTGGAATTAGCGCATCAAGCACAAGTGGATCACTTAATGGTGAAAGGTGAATCAGACCTGGTAAAAAAACAAATAAATGGGGATTATGCTATCAGAAAAGAAGAACTAGTCCCTTTGTATGATTATGTCATATAGTTAATGGTGTAATTCCCTTCGGAACCGACATTTTCTTATGTCCCAAGATCACATATTGCTCAAGCTGATGCACTGGCTAATATAGCCATAGCTCTGGCAGATCCAAATCGGGATGAGACAACCATCAGTATTGCCCATTGTCGTGAAAATTCACCTTATGTTCGAATCCGAACAAAGGAAATTAATGAAATTTGTCACATTCCAGAACCGTATGGTCATACTACAGGATGTATGTCACCTATCAGGGAATACCTTCAAAATAGAACACTTCCACTAGATAGAGCCGAGAAAGAAAAAATTCGGCTACGTGTGGTAAGTTTTACTCTTTGTGATAGCCTAGATCACTTAGAGAAAATTCTATACAAATGTGGTTTTGATGGAGTTCTCTTCAGATTAATTGATGGTGAAGAGATAATGGCTGTCATGAAAG
The DNA here is from genome assembly GCA_963277665.1 of Viscum album. Lineage (NCBI taxonomy): Eukaryota > Viridiplantae > Streptophyta > Magnoliopsida > Santalales > Viscaceae > Viscum > Viscum album. The sequence continues at coordinate 1,729,376,566 of OY728140.1, forward strand.
AAGTGCATGTAGGAGTCTGTGGCGTCCACCAGTCTAGACATAGACTGTCTGATCGGATTCGAAGGCTTGTATTCTTTTGGACTTCAATGATACAAGATTTTTTTGATTTCACAAAGAAGTTTCATTCATGCCATTTACGTGAGAAATTCATTCATGAACCTCCAAAGTTGCTTCATACAGCAAAATAATCATGGCCATTTTCCACATGGGGAATGGATGTGGTGGGACCTTAGCCTTTGGCTACAGCCAAGCACTTTAAGTACATTCATACTGCTAATGTCTTCTTTTACAAATGGGAAGAGGCAATACCTCTAAAGGAAGATAGCTCTAAATGCATTGTTAGCTTCATAAACTCTAACATCATTACTAGATTTGGTGTCCCTTATACCATATTGACGGAAAATGGCACCAACTTCTGTTCATCTGAGGTGAAGAAGTTGAATCAAGAATACAACATAAAAATCCAACCATTCATCACGGTATCATGCAACGGCTAATGGCCAGATAGAATCCTTCAACAAGAAACTATCAAATATACTACAAAAGATGGTGGTTAATGATATGAAATCATGGAATGATAAACTCTTTCATACTTTATGGTCTTATTAGACTACCACCTGCACTGCAACTCGGTCAACTCCATATTCATTGGTATATGGAATAGAAGTAGTCTTTCCCATTAAAGTTCAATTGCCTTCACTCAGAGTTGACATTTGTGTTCAATCATATATAGATGAACAATATCAAAAGAGATTGAATGAATTGGAATGATTATATGAGAAAAGATTGTGAACTTTTCACCACTTGGAAGTATATCAGAATCGAATAGCACGAACTTTTAACAAAAAAGTTTGTCTTCATTCATTAACTCAGGGAGAATTGGTATTAGTTCTCAGATCTCCAATGATACAAGGAAATAAACCTCCCGATCTTGATCCAAAATGGGATGGATTTTACTCAATACATAGGGTCTACTCCAATGGAGCTTATTCATTAGTCTCGATGGATGGAGAATTCATCACTACTCTAACGAATTCCATATTTTTGAAGAAGTATTTTGTATAAACACAAAATTTCATCATCATCATTTCTATATAATGTTAAACTATACAGAAACGGTCCATACATATGACCTTAAACAATTTGTATTAATTTCGTCCCACACGAAGTTAAACTGTGGGAAAAAATTCCCTAATTTGTCCTCACTGCATGACATCAAACTGCATAGTCCCCCTATGGTCCGGTATGACCTTAAACTGCACAACCTTCCAGTAAGACGTTAAACTGTGACGTCCTCACTACATGACTCTAAACTGTACAAATTTCCCTTATGTCCTAAAAGACGTTAAACTACATAATCAATGGTCCTGTATGACCTTAAACTTCACCTTGGTCCAGCAAGATGTTAAACTACATAATCAACGGTCCAAGAATATGACCCTAATCTATTTGAACATACGTCCAACATGACATTAAACTGTGTCCCCATCTTCATCCTTGGTATATGATGTTAAACTATACAGCAACAGTCCATGCATATGACCTTAAACTATTCACACTTTCGTCTAACATGACGCTAAACTGTATCATCCCTTTTTCATCTAACATGGCATTAAACTGTGAAAAAAATCTCCAATACGTCCAACATAATGTTAAATGGTGTACTCTTTTGTCTGTACTGCATGACATTAAACTGCACAGTCCCCCTTTCATCCAACATGATGTTAAACTATATTGTCCCCATCGTCCTAACTACGAGACGCTAAACTGTATAGAAATTCCTTTGATATTTCCTACATGACATTATACTGTACTTTGTCTCTACTACATGACACTAAATTGTGCAGCACTGATAGTCCTAACTGCAAGAATTGAAACTGCATAGTCCCTTTAAATGTCAAACCTGACATTAAACTATGCATCGTTAAGGTTGTTTTTACCTCTTGATTCTCACGCTGAGTATGACTCACATGAGCTTATAGAAAACCTCAACCATAACACTCTCTCTGGGCTACTAACCATTTATAAGTCCCACAACATCATTTTTTAGGTCGTTGTCCCCAATAACAACATGATCATTAATTCATTCTTTAATTGAACTATGCAGACTTTGATCCTTTCCTTCCAGGCTGGGTATGTAGGAAACCTCTCAAGTTTCAAGCCCAAAATCAATCTCTTCACATCGTTTCAACTCCATCTCATACGATTTTGATTCGTGAAACCGCCCCTAGAATCAAAATCCTTACATTGATTCACTTTCGTCCTTGTTATACGACATTAAACTATACAACTCTTTTGTCCTGTATGACAATAAACTACAATACTCTTTGATACCCTCACTTGAGAGGGAATCATTATTTACATTGATTTTCAATAATGTTTTATTCAAAAGACTACGTGCATACATGGAAATGCCCAAACCTTTTATCCTGGGTTAAACCATCATTGTACTAAAGTCCCCTTTCACCCTTCGCATGTACGAACCAAATTTGTACAGAGGGTATTTCTAGAACTATGTGGGCTTGATTCCCATCCTTATGGGATACATAGGAACATTTGAGTGTCCCTCGAATGCAACCCCAAGTCTTTGGGCCTAACCCCGAATTCCACTTTCATTCCCTTGGCTGAAAAGTCCCCATGGAATCACACACTATGTATTTATTTTAATGGTCCAAGCTCTATGACCCTAAACTAATATCTCTAATCCTTTTGTCCCACACGAAGTTAAAATTTAATTTATGAACTATGTATGGCATGATTCCCATCCTTATGTGATACATAGTGAAGTCCATCATTTTAATTTAGGACCCAGCCACAACATGATTATGGTTAGCATTGATATGTGTATCTCTATATACATTGGAAAATACCCATATTTATGTGTCATAATCCTAAATTTAAATATTTTCAGATCTTCATAACCCTTTTCTTGACTTATAGTAACAAAAATGGCAATCTTCTGAGAGTTATTTTTCCTGGCTATGCAGCACGTGCCCATAGGCGGCCTTGCATAAACAGTCTGCATAACAGACTTGTGATCCAAAATATACTATTAGTTGACTATACAGCAAATTCCCATAGGTGGCCCTGCATAATTCAACCCCCTAATGGGTTTGTTAAATAATGGTAACTTCATTCTTGGGAAGAAAGACTATTTTGTCCTTATTGGTATTAAATGGCAGTATGTAAGGATCCACAAAAATAGCCATCCTTAACATATTTTTCCCATATCCTTTTTCATGATCTGAAAGTATTCAAGTCTATGTTTTATATTCACCTTCCCTACGTTTGGGTCAGACCTTCGTAGGAGTAATATCCATCCAGTTCTTTGATAAACTTGTTTGGAAATATCTTCTCCATATTCAAGTACCTCTTTCCATACATCAAACTCTATAGTTTGGAAAATTTGAATCTCCATAATCTTTCACTGGCTTTTAGCACTAGGAAAGTAAATTTATTAGAGTTCTTTTGCCTAACTATGAAGCACGTGCCCAAAGGCGGCCTTGCATAAACAGTCCACATAATAGACTTTTCATCCAAAAGATACTATTTATTTGACTATGTAGCCAATGCCCTTAGGTGGCCTTGTATAATTCAACCCCCTAACGGGTTTGTTAAATAATGGTAACTTCCTTCTTGGGAACTACTTCATCTAATGCCTTTTAGCTTTTTTTTATATCATTCCTCATATTCAAATATTCTTAAGTCATAGTTTACATTTTTTCCCTCATACTTTAGTATGGTAATATGTTTTCAGATGAGTTTTCAAGGAATTGATACAATTATAATTCATTAGGTCAAAGATATTTTGACCTTAAACATTAGCATTTTTTATGTCCGAAATGCATGACTTTAAACTGCCAGATTTCTTGTTTTTCTTTTCACCTCAGAGTCAAATCCTCTTTTCTCTCCGGATCCAAAAATGAGGGGGTACTTTTGTTGACGTTCCTTTCGTCAAAGAGTCTAAAGATTGGAAAAGGGGAATATCTTAACTCAAATTTATTCAACCTTTGGAAAAATATCAAAAATTGACAAAGTAAGGAATAAGAAAAATGTTGCACAAAGGCCACGCAAGTTCTACTATTGTCGCGCCAGTACACTTGCGCACCGCAATGTTCACGCAAGTACACTTGTGCACCACCTAATGGTTGTGCAAGTGAATTGTGTTCCCTAATAGATAACCTCTTGGGGTCATCTCGAGCCTATAAATAGACACTGTGGGCCCCCTAGTCGAGGAGGTAATTTTTTCAGAAACTCATATTTGAACATCCGGTGCCCTTGTATCTTTTCAAAGCTTCTGAAACACTTCTAAGGTAATTTCATACCTAGAACAGAAGATCTAAAGAGGGGGAGCAAGGTCTAAGTGTTGAAACTCATCAATGCTTGCGCGCTAGAGTGGCCAACCCTTAAGGGAAATGGCCACACTTGCGCGCTGCCTAATTCCTTCAAAAGAACTTGCGCACCACTCTTTTGGAAGAACCTCAATTGGATTCTAAAGGCTTTAACCAAGAGTCGCTCATGTATTACCCTACTAGATAACCATCACGAAAGTACCGATGTGTCACACAGGTATACCTGCGCGACCAGGACTTGCGCGCCCAAGCAGTACCTACACGCCTGCCAGGACTTGCGCGCCCAAGCAGTACCTGTACTCCTACCAGGACTTACGCGCCCCTACCTTTTTGGGTTCCCTTCTTGCCCATTTCACCCCTCTTATGTCATTCCACCTCTCTTATTCAAGATTCAGTCTTCAAGACACTCTTTATGTACATTTCTGTCTTGATTTCATGATTTGACATCCTTATCTGAATGGAATTCTATTGAATATCTCTCACAACCTAGTGATTTACACATCTTTATGTCAATAAAGATTGAGATTTCATTCATTCTACCTCATCCTTTAAGATGAGAGTACTAGTCTCAAATCTGGGCCTCCTTTTCAGGAATAATCCCCTATCATAATTCTCAAATCTATGAATCCTCTTTAGGAGTAAGCCCCAGTCCCCAAATTTGGGCATCCTCCTAAGGGTAAGCCCAAATCATTAATGTACCCACATCTGGACATCCTCCATACGAGTAATCCATAGTCAAAATCCCTAATATGGGCATCCTTTTCAGGAGTATGCCCCAGGCTCAAATATGGGCATCCTTTTCAGGAGTAAGCCCCATGTCCCTTAATTTTTCATGTCTTTTAACCTGGGCCTCCATTTCATGAGTAATCCCCAGTCTTAATTTCTCTTAACCATTCCTAATTTACCGTTGATATGGGATTCCTTCTTAGGAGTAAAACCCAATCATAATTCCTCTCCTAATTTGTGCCTCCTTTTCAGGAGTAACCCCAAGTTAGAGTATTCAAATCTCCACAAAGCACATATACCATTACGGACCCTGTTCCTGGATTTCTACCCTTATGTAAATCCTAATCATTATTTATCTAGGTAGTCATACATACATAAGCCCCACATTATCTCTTATGATTGCATCATTCGTGGCACAATTGTCTGGTTTTTACCAATACATCTTGTTTCTCACAACGAGCATGACTCACGTGAGGTTAGAGTGTAAAATTAATTATGACATCCTTATTTGATCAATCAATCATAAAACATCATACTCCCATACTCAAACTACGTGGGTTCTGATTCCTTTTCTAAACAAAGGACATATACCTTTATAGACCCTGTTCCAGGATTTCTTCCCAGAGATGGTGCATATTTTGACTCCTATTGATGATGTCTACTGGTATATTCTAGCAGGAACCAAAATGCGGGATCATATCCATGTTGTCTCGTTACTAGTATGTGGGAATATTTCCACCACAGGCATAAGGGTGAACATTTCCCTACCACCATGTGGGAAACCATTTTACAATTAATGATGGAATAATGGGGATAGAATAGGGTGCATATCCCTCCATCATTCAAAGACATCTGCATGGTATATAATGTATAATGAAAATGCTTAGGAATAAATCCCTCCATATAATCTTCTAAAATAACAATATGTATTAGAAACAGCTGAAGGAGTCCATAGGTATTTTTCCACACTGTTGTAGATAAATTCCCACAAATATACTCATACCCCTATATCCATTGAAACACAACTCCCAGATCATCAAAAACAAGTGGTTGTACTAGACAAAGTGCACAATCTCTCTCCCATCCAAGGGGATTATAAAAATATTTTGATAAAGGGTGAGTCATCAGATCATGCTCACACTATCTTTCCAACTGGGGCTCACCAAGTGAGAGTAGTAGACACATCGAGTTAGGGGAAAATGATTGATTAAAATTTATGGAGGCATATTCAAAATTACCAGAATCATGATCAGATCCCCATTCTATTTGGGGATCATCAAATGTTAGGGGAACAAGCATCAGGCATGCTCATATTCTTATTGAAGAATTTTAATGTCATACTTCAAAAGAACGGGATCAGGCTTTTATCCCAGTTCTAGCAGAGGACGACATAGTGAGAATGTCACAAGCCTTGGGACATGCTCAAATTCATGTCATTTAATCTACCTAGCATATTCTAGATAACCGTGGATGAATGGTGTGAATTCCTACATACACTGTTGAACAACTAAACCTTCATCATTCATATGAAATATAGGAGGAGACACTTATTCCTTCTCCCATTCTTGATGTCTATTGGTATATTCAAGTGGGGGAGAATATTCAGACAAGGATCATTTTCCTATTACAACCATGGAACACCAAATGAGAGTGGAACATGCATTTATGTGAGAACAATCTCACTCCAACAGAAACTAGTACCATATCCCATAGGATCAATATCGTGTTCATACTCCCATCTTAATTGAGGCTCACTGTGTGAGAATAAAACATTCCTCGGGATTTTCTCATTTTACAATTAGTAATGATACCACATATTGGAAAATTACGCCATATTCTTAGTAACATGATCATACTACCATAGCACCATATAGTAATATACATATTTTGGAAGCCATAACACAGAAGGCTCATATCCCTACAACTTCCCAAAAGGTAGTTAAGAGTATTCTGACCAAGATGTCAAACATGGACCACATTCTTAATCATCTCAATTATATTTTCCTAGATGTTTCTTAAGAAATATTTTCAATTCCAATAGTTATTTCAAATCATTTATCAAACAAGAAGGAGTAGACATTCATTACCGTGTTATTATTCCTAATGGAAGTGTTGAGATGGAATGTTGGGACTATGTTCAAGAAGCGAATTGCGTCAACCTCCCCAATATGATAACTCACATGGCCAGTGAAATACCCCCCTTCCCAAACACCCTTGTATATAGAGGTGTTCAAATCTTTGACACCAGTATATATAGAGGTGATTGAGACATCCGGGTCATGTTTATACGGTACCCCATCACCATCCAGTTGAACTCCACTTCCTTCACCACCAGAGCCACTCTCCATGGTATGACCAGAAGGAGGCATGTAGATCTGATTAGGATCAGACCTACACTGATATATGGATATATTTTTTTGGATAGAACCTACCCATCATGGTTAGTCACATTTCCACTTCTATTTATTAGATCCCAGATGTGCAGGAAAAGTACTTCATTAAATGTCTATGCAAATGACATTCTCTACTCATCAGTGACTAAAGGAAAAATCTTTTCCTTAACTAGGATTTCAGTTTTGACTTCATAAAATCAGAATAATCTATTTTCATATTGACCTTGCAGCTATCTCCAGTGCCCGATATCCAAAACCGGAAAACACACCATAAATCTTCAACATGCATGTATCCAGTGAATCATGAAACTTTTCGAGCAAATATTTTAAGTAAAGTCATTCATCTATATTTTAGGATTGGTAATTTATAGATTCTTCAACTTCACTACAACTCTGAGAAAACAACCCCCCCCCCCCCCCACATGATTTGATTTCAAGTAATTTTATATCATCTGGTGAAATTAGGGGACAGGGTGACACTTGGGGTAGTTGGTCCATATAGTATAGTGAACTAGCTTTAATAATGCACATAACTCAAACACAAATGGAGATATTAGCTTTAAAGATAAAACTATGTGCCCCTTTAATAAATGGGTACACATTTTAGACATAGAGAATGGATTTTTGAGTGTTTGAACAAATTCCCGTGAAAAATAATTCCCATCATAGATTGCTATATCAATCAACTCCCACACGATCATAATTTTCCCGCATCATGCATTCGATAAATGAATCATCCATAACTGTCATATATAAGATGACCCAACCCCCTAATAAAGTATAATATCTTCCACTAGCTCCACACCATAGATCGTCAATCCCCTAGAAGATTGAGGTTATAACCCTAGAATTTGGAAGTGAAACCCAACTCATAGGGATGTGGATATTTATAACTGTATTTCTATCCAATGTGTAAACATATATCTAAAAAATTTCATTGGATCCTCAAAAGATGGACTAATCAATGTTATTTGTGTCCCCAAATGATCACCACCCCATAGTTTTGTGGTCTTTTTCTTCTTTATAATCACTTCAAAGAGAATCATTATTATCTAGGATGGGAGGGAATGTATAGTCGTTGTTGTCCAAAGTGTTACTCCAAGTGTAATACAAACCTCTTTTTTTTGGGGATAACTATGAAATCACAATCGAAAACTACATCAATGTCACTATTAATAGCTTGAGAAGGTACTATTTTATGATAAAGGAAATCAGACCACACTGGGTTCATATGAAAAATGGACCAATATAGTCAAGGGTTCAAATAATGAACCTGATAAAGGTAGTGTAGAATGATAACCTTTCATGGAAAGTAATGTAAGAAACAACATTTCCTGATATGACTCTATGAATTTTTCCACAATCAACATAGAGGACATATATAATGTGGAAAATGAAGTGGGACACAAAAAGGAAAATGTACCCCAAGAGGGGTGTGATATGTAATAACAGAATAATGATGTGTGCACCTAGAATAAATGAAGGATTCAAGAATATTCACCATCTAATAATGAGTTTCGAAATCCTTGGAAGAATACTATCAATGAAAAGGTGAATATTATAGTTACATCCTAATCAGCAACCAGAATAATTGACGTCCCTTCCCTGGAGGAACATTTATGAAAAAATGAGAGTGAAATATGATCTCTCTAGAAACTCAATGTCAAATAAATATGGGGAAATATTCTTGATGGGTATCATATTTGTCTGGAAATGAATATTCTCCCTCCCATAAATGATTGGCTAGAAATATAGGTATATGAGCCTATAAATGGATTTGTATCTATAATGATAGTCTACGTATATGATGATGTAAAAATGATTATGAAATCCCTCTGTTTCATTGAAAAACTATCTCTCACTAGGTTAAACGTTCAATATTTGTCTGATTTATGAATTTTTTGGAAATTAATGTTGGATGAATTTATATGCCCTGTCATACTTCCTATGTATGGGTGCCACCTTAGAAAACAGTCCCTCTAGATTTACCTAAAGGAATCGTATCCCCATCTTCTCAAATTGAATCCATGGAAGGGTGCTGTGAATCCATGCATCCTAAAAGGAAGAAATATCTCGAATGGGTGGATGTTACTCCACCACCAACCAACACAAAAAATATTACCTTATCTTACTTTGATATTGAATGATAATATCAATAACATCTTACACAATTCTATCCTGATGTGGGCTGATGATGGACCCTCAAGATAAAATGGAGGCACAAATCTAGTGTGTTGTTTGTAAGACTTGAGTAGTGTCAACCTTTGTTTGATATAATAGCTTACATGTAGGATATATAGTAGGATGGTAAGTCCATCATCATCAATTCCATTTCCTGTTCAACGGCACACTTAAAAAATAGATTATAGTTGACATGATGAACTTCACACAATGTATGAATTAGAGGGTGTATGATTTAATAGAATGTTTTAGTGTTTTAACTATTCGCTGAACATCTATATATTTTAGGAGAAATAGATAGGAATATGTTATTAAAATATTAGGGATGAGTTAAAGATACCTATAATCCCTATGAAATGTCTAGGTGGGTTCTGAGAGTTTTCCGATATATCACTACATCCTAAGCATTCTATTCCATGATCCCAGTCCATGTCTCGAATCCTTCCAAAAACAAAAGGGAAAATCATGGTAGTGATGAAACTGTATTTATCACCCTCAAGGAAGAATCTACACCCACCATGACATCTAGGAAGCCTCAAAATATACTATTACCTTCAATAGGGTGGTAAAAACAACATAATCTCCCTCAGCTAGAAGCACAGAGAAATCAAGGTGAACCATGATTTAAAGAACGGATGAAAAAATAATATCCTTCCATGAAAGCACAATTACAAAATTATTTATTATTTTCCATGGAAAATAACCTTCTTAGGATTCCAAATCCTATAAGTCCTCATGAATTCCACATTATCAACCATCCTGACTAATACCCTTACTGTAGAAGGCTTGGTCATAATATCCCTATTTTCTTCATCTTCAAACTAATCCATCAAGTAATGTTCACCATGAGAAATTTTTTTTTGAAGAATCCCTAGATTAAGTGTCATTTTTATCCATCATATAGTAGTAGAAATAGTATGGTTGGAAGAATGCCTTATCTATACATTCCAAAAAAAATTACAATTGGTTGACTCAAAAAATTTTGGTTTGAGATGTCACAACTCTAAATGAAGTGTTGTGAAAACCCGTAAAAAATCCCCCTTAAAAAAGGATTCATCTAAAGAGCCTCCAATTGGTGGTTGGGACCACCAGAAATAGTTAAAAATAGAAGATGAGGAATCACACTCTACTCCAATGTAAGCCCTAACTATTGATGATTTCAACCCTACAACATTCACAAAATGAGCCCCACCCCACAATATGGAATCCTACCTGGATGATGAGCTCTTCAATGGTTATTTCAACATTATACACGTGGAAGAACTCTTCACCGATGATGAATATTCCCCAAAATATGTTTTTCCTGCCCATAACATAGGAATAAAAGTTTATATGTAATGAAATTGAGAATATAGGGAACAACATGGATGTCCTTTAAATAAATATTCTGGTCATATCTTTATAGGGGACATATATGGGGCTGAGGCCCATCATAAATACCCCCAAAATGCTTAACAGAGACATGGATGATTCCCAAAATCTAAAAATGGCCATTCACACCCAATTTTCTTACATTGTATCCTAGCATGGGTTCGATCATCTGATCAACCTAGATAATGGGGTAGGCCCACATGACTGTACAACTACTACAAAATGCTCCCATCCTCTTCAGGAGAACAAGGATAATCTACCAATAATAACTCATCCCCTGAACTAATTACTTAAGAGAAACCTCATATCGGGATTGAATTACCTTTGAAACCAATATAAATTGTTCTAAAACTACTAGTTGTAGCCCCAACAAAACTCAGAATCTTCAATGTGCTCATACTTTCATAAGAACATACGGAGGGACTTCTTTAATCTCTCTAAAGCCGTATAAATTCATGACAAAAGTCACTATATCCAAGGTCTATTGAGTGGGGTCTATTTACCCAAAATTTCATGTTAACGTATCATTCACTGGTCACGATCAAGATGAGGCCATCCACATTCACATCATTCGTTTATATGTTTCTAGAAGATTCAATATTGTTACTACCAAAAGGGTTCTGATTGATAATGAATCTAGGATCAATATCAACCCAGTTAGAAATAATAAATTTTTTTGGGATATAAATAATGGTAGTTATCTCCCACAAATATGACCATTTATAGGTACAATGAGAATGAGTAAATACTTCTTGGGATGATCAAACATAGGTTCTATTTTAGGGAACTCATTTCTAACACTGAGTTCTTGTTTATCCACATGGGATCTGCTTATATTGTTCTTCAACAATGGTCAGCGATCCATGAAAACTTGGTTGTTTCATCACCAAGCCATCAATTTTTGATGAACCTAATCAATGGAAAATCACAATACCACATGGTGACAACCCACCTTTCAATATATTTGGAGCCACATATGATGAAGCAATTTTTTTAAAAAGGAGAGTGCAAAACCAATAGAGAATGATGATATATTGGTTGTAGCTCACAATATATTGTGGAATTCCTATGTGAATCCATACAGTATGGTCGATGGTTACTATGTTATCCTAATAAATATGGTAGATTTAGATGATCTAAAACTAGATATCCAATCCCCCACCTTCCTCATTAATAGTATAAAAAACTATAAACTATGAAATCACACTATGATGAGTCAGATTACAATGGTTGATGATGTATCTTCTAATATCCTATATCACTTCTATAGTAATGGGGAATCCACCACATGTACATATTCACCTAAAAATGACTCCACAATATTTGAATATGATAATTTCTCTGATTTTCTCATTAATTCCCAACTTGTATTTGTGTATGGAATCTCCACCACCTTTGATGAGATCCATAAGATAAATTTGGGAATGGATGAAGACATGTGACCCACTATGATTATTTCCCCCATGCCTCATGAAGATAAAGAGTTATAAATTTAATTTCTAACATATAACCAGTTTTTTCTCACATGTAACTATATAAATATTCCTAAACAGAATCAAGATGCGTCTATAAATCATCTCAGATTTCCTGATGAGAATCTAGGATTCAAACATGAATCTTGATGGATAAACCACCCTTATTCCACCAATTTGTATGAATAATGAGGCATGTTGATAAAATCCAAATTTCCCTAAGAAGTTAAATTCCCAATATGTCATACAAACATCATCCCATTCAAAAAAATATATAAAGATTAGGGTTTTCATTGATTTCAGTGACCATAATCAGTATTTCGTAGTGGGTGATTTCCTATTTCTGAACAAAACAAATCATTAACAATGAAACCAACTAATACCAATCCATTTCTTTCATGGATGGGTTCTCACGGTACAATCAAATAATCATGGCCCCTAAAAATGAACAATACACCACCATCAGAGTACCTTAAAGGGATATTATGCAACAAGGTAATGCCCTTTATATTAAATATTGTTGGTTCCATGTCCCATAACACCATTCATTGCTACCATAATCCACTATCGGGATGGATAACATAATGTTATATCAACATCTTGGTTTTTAAATCCCATAAATGATATGATATAATTATGGATCTTTAAAGAATATTCGACATGTTTTGAAAACATAATTTTAAAAATAATTTTATAATGTTTCATTTCAAGGTAACATCAAGAATATTTCTTTTCTTTTTGGTATTCCATCTGAAATTGAGGTGGATCAAGAGAAGGATAGTTCTACATTTCATATGTCCCCCCACAAATCTCCATGAACTATGGGGACTCAAAATGAACCCAACTAAATTAAATGATTATCGTCTATCTTATATAGAAAGGCTCCCACCTTCACTATGATATTGAAGAAGGGAATATGCTACCCATCATATGACTGTTGTGAAAAATCCATTGATTGTCTCATGAAGTACATTCTTCACCCAATTGTTTTAATGACTCTAGTGGAAGGGAGGTCACTCATATTATATGTGGCCCCCATGGAAATCTTAATAGGTTCCCTTCTCACATTTAAATATTATGTTGGAAGTGAGAATATTATCTGCTATGTCAGTTGGATGATGGCAGTTAATGATACCAGATACTTTTATGTTACGATGAACTGACTTGAAATAATATTTGTTGTGAAAATCCTGAGGCAATACATTCCTCACCACGAATTCTATCTGGCCCCTCATATTGATCCACTCAAGTACATCATTATTGTAATGATTTTGACTTGGTACTTCGCTTGATGGGCAATCATTATATAATAATGGTTCATTCAAATCGATTCACATATGTTAGCGAAAGGGTAATCCCTTTCTAATTTCCACATAGCACATCCTACCATGGAAAATATGCCAGAATACATAGAGAATTCAGATAAAGAGGACTTCTATGCCCTTCACATCCCCAGACATGGGGGATGGAAATTGACGACACCTACAGAAGTCATATTAGTAAAAGGATGGAAACCTCAATTATAAGATGGGGTTTTCTAGGGAATTCGTTTATTACTCTAGAAAATGATGATTTGAACAAATCATTCACACAATCTGAATGCTGGAAAAATAATGAGGTAGAATACTGTGACATTGTCGATAAATTGGAACTGGACCTAAAACTATGCATATTCTTCCTTAATATATAAGGTGATTTTTAATTGTTGATGAAGAATACCAATCAAGAATATATCATTAAATTGGAATAATTTGACACTCTCATAGGCTACATTAGGGAATTGACGACATTGTTCCTTTTATAAACCACATTGCATCATCTTCCCTGAGCAAAGAATGCTAGCTCTGATGTAATGTCTAATGCATTCTCCATATTTTTTGACCCTAATCCGTAGGTTGTAACAATCCATATCCCACATAGAATATGGTATAATTATTCAAGGTACGTTATATAGAAAAATCAATTAGGTACACACTGATCTAATGTAGTATAAACAAGTGACCACTCTATAATTTATAGATCCCAGAATTGGTAATATATGAAATGAGATTCTTCTAATAAATCATGACAGATGGTAACAAATTCATTAACGGGATGAAAATTTCTCGCTACAAGATGATCCAAATGAAAAAAGTCCCCTAAAAACATGGCAATGAATGAAACCTCCTCAGGTGCATAGTAGAATGGGAAATTTGAACTGTTATGGAACATGTAAATGCAGGCTCTTATGGAGACCATCAATTTGGAACTAGTCTCTCCCACCAAAACCAGAGGGTGGGATATTTTTTCCAAACAATTATACAAGGCAATGTGGAAATAACCAACGTATATCATGTTTTCCATATTAATAAAAACGTCATCTGTCATCCACAGAAACTGCTACATAATGCCAAATATTCGTGTCTATTTTTCATCTATGGATTGGATGTTATCGTACTATACCCCCTATCTATATCTATGAAATTAATGTACATTCTTACTGATTCAGAAGTATTTTCTAAATGGGATGATTCAGTATCCCTCTTAGAAGTATACAATGATTATATCAAAAACTTCATAAAATCCCATATCATTACTTGTTTTAGGGTCCCCCACACAATATTCAAGGACAATGGAACAAGTTTATATTATACTGTGTCAATGAAGATGTACCAAGAGTTCAATATTGATTTAAATCACTCATATAATAATCATCATGATGTAAATTTATAGAAAAAGGACCTAAATAAGATTGTACTGAATATACTCTAAAAACGGTGAATAAGGTTAATAAGTATGGTCTAGAAAAACTCCTCAATGATTTATAGGATAACCATACCCCCATTTTTTGTAACTCATGAAAAACCGTACACATTATTATATGGAATTGAGGAAGTTCTACCCATAGTGGTCATTCTACATTTACGAAAAATTGCCATTTCATGAAATCTCGTAGATGATGCACAATCGCCAATGAGGATGGATTAGTTGGAATGACTAGATGATGATAATTTATTCAAGCAACAAAACCTGGAGGACCATCAGAATCAGATATAATGAGACATTAGTAAAAATGTCCATCTTTGTTCATTCCTCCCATGAGAACTGGTGTTGGATCTCAGGCACACAATGATACCCAGAATGAGACCCCCAAAATTTGAAACCAAGTGGGAAGGGACTTATATAATACAAAATTATTATCATAATGGAAGCTATAAACTGGACACCATAGATAGGGAGTGAGTCACACCACCCAATAATGTGATCTTTCTCTAGAAATACTTTTCAGAGCTATCATCGACATTAGCATCCCCACATAGTAGGATATATCATAATTCCTATTTAAATGATATTAATATCTAAAAATAATTCATGACGACATGATGATAAAAATGATGGTGAATTTCCATACCGAAATTCATAAAATTTCACATCTAACTTTCCCACTACATGACACAAAACTACATGTACTATATAGAAATATTTGCTGCTTGTATCTCATTTTTCAATGATATGCATAGGGATTACTAAATATTTTATCATGGAAATTCCACTACATGTTGTAAACTACCAATGTTATACCTCCAACTACCTCTGTATTATTGAATGGACCCTTTGTTTTTCCTTTTTTCTCACATTATTAATATCTCACAGGACAAGAGGAATTTTAGTAAGGGGTATCTACAAGAACAATGAATGATAATACATTAAATATCCATCATGGTTGTTAATGTATTACCATAAAAGGAACACCATGAGTACATCATGAATGTTGTTGAACTAAAAGGTTTTCTTCCTTACTCTATGACATAAAACTGTACAAATCATTATCATTCATCTTCATTCACATCATGTCATCTTCATCATCATCACATGATGATATACCGCATGGATCCCTAGACCTAAGTATGGCTAGATTAAAATTTTCATGAGATAAATATAATCAATCAGAATTCTATAATTGGGACCAACCTCAACATTTCAACATTCTCATGTTGGTCCATCTTCAACCATACCACATGATGTTAAATTGAGTGGCTCCTTTAAAAAAATGTGTGGAATCATTATTTTTATCACACAACACATAATGAGGCATTTATTTATTATCATTGGGCCAAATAAATAATTAAATGATAAGAGTGCCTACATCTTCATATAGGTCTTATTGGAAGAGAGGTAGTTTTATATTTGAGAACTATATTGGACTTGATTCATGTCCTTATAGGATACATTGTTATTCCCATCTTCTTAAATTAGGTCCCAGACATGAAAAATCGATATAAATATTCACCTCTTCCCATACGATCCTATCTTACATATGGTAACTTCATTAAGAACTACTTGTGTCTTGATTCCCATCACCCTGAGAAATTTATTGACACTAATTATTCCATTCATTTTCCTAGATGAAATACCATTATTTTGGCGTTGGGGGGTCCACATCCCTACCGTATGATGTTAAACTACACAGTTTATTAGAACTACATGTATTTTGATTCTTGCTTTCATGATATATGTAGTGATTAATAGACATCCACATTTGGTCCCAATAATAACACTTACACTCATTCACCTCAATTATTATTCTGTAAAACAAAACATAAATTTTATTGATGTGTGTCCATACAACGTGACATTAAACTGCAAGGAAACCTTTATGGTCCCACGACTTATAAACTGAATTAAATATAAATCCTAACATCATGAAGATAAATTGCATGGAAAAATTAATTACCACATGATGTTAACCTGTATTAAAAATTTCCCCAGTACATGAATGTAATTTGTGAAATTCAACCCCAACCATTATCCGTTATCGATGGAAAACAAGAGGCATACCATGTTCAACCATAGTATAATGTTAATCAATAATATTTTATATAAACCTCAATCCATAAACCACACTTTATATTATAAGAATATCAAGTCTACATCAACCTTCCATTGACCATTGAAAGGATATGTGGCTTCAAGGGACCCTTATATTGACAATTCATTCATGCCCATGACTCCTGCATATTCTCATATAGCTTTCAACCATTCACATATCTCAATAATTATATACTCCAATCATAAGATCCATTGACATCACTATCGCAGAACTAATCATCACATTATGTCTTAACTACTCCTGATATGACTATCCCATATCATTACTCATGACGTGAGAAACTCAAGCCATGATTTAAAACAATTCCAAACCATACTCTGGGTGATGTTGGTTTACTTTTTAACCTAGGTATCCTAATTAGGATCCTATGAATCATCTCCCATTTTAGGTTTATATTAGTGATCACCATAAATTTTCTATACATTGGCCAAAGATGTATGACATTAAAATATACCCTATTCTCGTCAAAATCCTATGAATTTTACCTGCTAATAAAATATACACTAAACATTTAGGTTCAATCCCTTCAAAGTGAAACCTGAGGAAATGTCATGTCTCCACCCATTATGTTCTTTATCTCCTGGGGTTAGGTTTAAATTATGGAACAAATGTATAAGGAATAGATCCCACAGTGTCTACATTTATGGCTTAATAAAAGCTATTATATGCTTGAAGGACCCCCTAGTCTAGGAAAAAGTTTTATTAATGGTTTTTTACATATACTCGAAGGAAGAATTTGTTCAAAATGTTTTAGCATACCCATTTGGGTGTTCATATTCTTTTTGGATATTAAACATTCATCAATTCACGCTTCATGATCTGGGTACCTCTAATTTCCATAAAACATTCAGGGGCCATGGAATACATATCTGGATTCGAATTACCCTTTTTTAGATTGTTCATAAATTATGATGGATCCAGAAGATGTGTCTATAGTCATCAACCAAATGGATCCATCAATAAAAATGACATTTAAATTATTATGAGACCTAGAATCATCATGGAAACACTAAACACCTTAGTGTGTCTGAAATAATTCTATTATCTTTGTATCATTTCATCCTCCTAATATAATGACTTTTTATAATGATTTAAAATCAACTTAATAATTTATTTTACAAATTCAACATCTTTAATGTTACACCACTGTGTTTTTTACCTTTTCTCAAGGCTGGAATATTATACTCCATTCTAAACCCTTTTATCACCTACACCGCATTACATAGAACCATTTGAATAGAGTATGATCTTCACAGTAATTGCTAAATTCCCTTATGTTTCAATATTCTTTATAGGACATCTTTCTTTCCAAATATAACTTCTTCACCTAGATGTTTTAGTCTTTGAAAAATAGCTCATATTCCATTAAAATATGATCATATCATCTTCTCTTGGCCATTCTATAGAGGTGTAAGGGCACTAAAACACAAAATAAACATATGTACTCCTTGTTAAAAATGAGTAATAATCCTTACGAATCATGGAAATACCATGGAGGAACATGGAACCTCAAAGTATTACAGGTCATGCACAACAAGTTTCTCTACAAAATATCCACAAAATGAAGATTTTGGGTTATGATTTATACCATGAAAACTCTAACCACTTAGGTTGACCTATCATCCCTACAATTTCTCCCTCAACTGATGGTACCTCCAAAAATATTTCATAATCTGCTAAATATTATACCAATCATTAAGGGACCATTTTCTTGACTATACATAAATTTGTATAGATATTGAAATTTCACCTAGGAGGATCAACCAAATGAGTTACTTTGCAAAAATGGATTTCAAATCCTTGTGAGCCTTAGTAACACCACAACTAAAGCCAACAACTCATTGTGATTTTGGTCATTTATGGCATGTTTGAAAAATATCCCATTAAAAAATTCTAGGTCTAAGCTAAAAGACTCTAAATTGAAGTAATATATGGTTCAATAAAAACATCCTAATATATAGAAACATCTGGTACTAGAAAAAGCAAAATACAATATAGCAATATATGGTCTGATTTAAAATATCCTAAACTATCGTCATTAGTTTGGAGCTAAAATACCCTAAACTAAAGAAAGATTAGTTCCAATCTAAAAAGACCATAAACTAATGCAATATAAATTCCAATATAAAATTACCTAATCTTATGTCACATAATGTATAAGATAACTAAACATAAACAAAAAAATCAAGTTGGATTTAAAAGAACACAAACTAAATAAATCTCAAGTCTGATCTAGAAGTCCCAAAAAAATTAACATAATTTCTGTGCTAAATGGAACTAAAATAATGCAACATTAATTCCCTGATAAATTACCATAAACTAAAAAAAATAAGTTCCAATATAAAAGGCCAGATAAATAATGTAATAAGATGCCTATGCAAAAAGACCTTAAACAAAATCAGAATTAGGTTTGAGCTCAAGGACCATAAACTAAAGTGATATCATGTATGATATAAAATAACCATAAACTCATCTGCATTACAATTATTTCTCAAGTAAAAGAATATAATTCCAATTACATTGAATTAATAGGACTGAGCATCTATAGGTAAACATATAACCATTAGCTAAATAAAATTACATCCCCACAATGAAAATGTCCAACCAAGATGATTTTAAAAAATGGTTTATATAAAGATAACAAGAAAAATTATAAATAAATAATCTCGTGGTGGTGGTGATTCATGAGAATCTCAAAAATGGAATATGATATAGTTTAAACACTTTCTTCCATAAATTCACATTATTTTAAATTTAATAAAAGTAATTTCATCATTAGAAATTATCATCATATAATAGTAATGATATAACATTCACATCAACAAGGAAATAAAACTGAATAGTAGTATAGAATGTTTAGAAAATCCATCCCTTAATATTATGAAATAGAGGGATGAATATCCAAATTAGGGATAATTTCTAAAGGCTCATTAGAAATGGTGTGAAATAAAAAATTAAATCATGATTGGAGTTTTTCATCTATACTAGTAAGACAAACAATAGTCTTGTGAGAGAATAGATTGAATGGTGTAATTCTTATCCCCTTGCTACATAGACTTCTACCCCAGTATGCAGAGTCTCAATTAGAGAAGTCATCTCTTAAACCCACATATGAGTAGTGGACAATGAAGATGATTATATCGAATGTACATACATCATATGGGAAAGAATATCTTCATATCTCCATAGCTACACAATCTAGGACTCTATATATTCCCATAGTTCAGATATCAATTGGAGACCCTACTGTAATGTCTTTTATGTCTCCCTCATTTTCATATAAAGTGGAGCCTTAGCTATGTGGTCTTGTTAATATCATTTATTTGTGACTATGTCTCATTGGGTCTAGAGGAATTTATGGATAACGTCATACAATGATTTTCATTTGAAACCACCTAAACATAAGTCATGATATAATTTGTGAAGGAATTAACATTGGACATAGAATACATCCACTCCCCCGTAGGTGATAGATGCATGACTCTATTTCAAGATCATCCTTTTTTGTTCCTAAACCGCTGAAAATGATGACGTGGGAACAATAGGTGGATTGTGAAATAGTTAAACCAATAATAAAATAGGAGAAGACTCCCCATATACCTTATCTAAAAAAGGCATACTAGATATATCCTATATTTTAGGATTAACATTCTATGTAGAATTGGATCCACAATTATAATTGTCATAATTTTAAAAAAAATATTCTTTATCAACCTTTTTATAATATATTTGAATAATTACATTATTTCTTCTAACAAATGGAAATGAAATGGGAAAGGTCCTACCACATTATTGACCAATTATGCTAGATCACCATCTAGGAATGATGCTTCCCAAGAATATGCATTATCAGAGGTAGGGAAGGAAGCATAATCTGCAGGAGATGGTATCATATTGACCATAATCTTACGGTGTCATTATTATACAAAACTAATAGATCATCTGAGTATCTTGTTCACATCATATGCAACAAAGGTGAAGTGGGGGAGACCTTTAGAATTAAAACACAAGGATGAGAAAATCAATATAGTCCACAGGGATCATAGATAATTATCACATCCACCCAATATTTGATAAACCTATATTCCTAGGATATCATATTAGACCATTCATCAATGGAACCACTACAATTATTAGTAATCAGTTCACTAGGTCATTATAAGGGGTGACTTCAAATCTATCAGATTGAAAAAGGTCATTTATTACATCATTAGTGTTTAGAAATTTCTCCATCCACATATATTTTAAAAAATCAGGGATTCAATGAGGCGTTAGGGGTCATGGTGTTGTTTTAATAGTCATAAATGTGTAAATGATCCCCTATATAGTCGAATAAATACTAGAATGGTCTATGGATCTTGGAAGGTGTGTTACCCTATTAAATGTGGCGTAGTAAATGGTAACTGAATGTAAGGAACAAAATTTCTAGATTGAGGTGATTTCATGTTACTTGTCATGATAACATTAAATTCTTGCTATCATGGATTCAAAAATGCATATCCCCAATTAATAAGGGCCACGTGTTCAACAAAATGGCAATAAATCCTACCAGTTCGGGTATAAGAGTGATCCCTGACGTCACACAATACCCCCATGAGAAATGATCTCTAACCTCTAATATGGCCTTTTATGATGCATCACAATGCCATGCATACTAGTAAGGTCACCAATGATGGTGAATAGATGATGGTCTATCTTTACTGATATAGAAGAAAATATTGATCCAGTCTATGAAATAAATAAGTGAGAACATTTTCAGCACCGTCTCCCATTTCACGTTCACAGAAATAAAAATTTCTCTCAACAATTTATGATTCCATGAAGGATCGTCCCAGATATTTGCATCTAGGTGGAACTCGCCACACATGTATACTAGAGGTGTAATCAGAACTAAATGGATAGATGTCCCATAGGCTGAGGTCCAAATCACCATGGGACAAATGATATGTTCTGGTGCCAAAACACCTATGGATTGTTATCTCTTGTAGCAGTTCAGGATAGCGATAGAATCTAAATTGGGAGATCCATATTGCTACATAAAGATAAACATTGTATAAATCATCATCAACTTATAAATAGCTCTGTATAACACCAAAGGGCCACACCTACTCATCATATTAATTCTCACGATGAAAGAGATACCATTTCAAGTACCATCCAATTCAATTATTATATATAAAAAATTCTTGTATCCACAAATAACTCGAGAAATAGGCTACTGGGCGATGTAATGACCCTCTAGGTCAATAGGGGAGTGGGCCAATTGAGAAGAAAAAACATGTGATCAATATGTAACCAGCCACCCATCCTCAAAAAATTTTTTGAACACAATCATGGGAATTAAACACCTAGTGGTATGGGATATTTAAATTTTGAGGAGTAAAGTTAGCATCATCCAACTAACCAAACTAGTAAAGAGGATGCCGGTGAGATAAGGGATAATTTAAGAGCCTATTTGATAGGAACCTCTAAAGAGAATTTAATCATAATGAACAATATATAGTGGATCGAAATTGTGACTCCTAGATATCATTTCCCCATGATTGGTATCACTAAGGGAACATTGATAAGAACCCAAATCCATGTGAAAATAAGTAAGTGTCACATGTCTGTCTAAGAGATTATGAAGTTATGTTGAACATAAAGGAAACAATGATCTAGTAGAATCAGGATCATCACATGAATCAACAAGGCATTTTCAAATCACCCTGAAGGGTTTTAAAATATCATGATATCTTGGGACATATGGAATGAATAACCACCTAAATGATTCCCACAACTACATGACCCATTTGGAGAGACACAATTGGGTGATGGAGACATTGTCAATAATAAATTTGATAAAATGATTGAGATATAAGTCCCTGATATACCCTATATAAAATCACAGTAACTCACTGCCAATGGTCAGAAATAAATAACAATGTGTTTTTGTTATTTAGGTTATAAAAATTCATGATCAAAATGGTATTCTAGGATAGATATCATGTACAAGGCTTCTAATGATGTCTTAATAAATATTCCTGCAATCACAAATATGTGAGAGAGGTATAGCGAGTGAGCTCAACAAAAGTGGAAACTAGTGGATAATGTCATCCCTATACTTATATACATATTACATCATGAATAATAACATGGATTTCTCAATAGAACAATCATCAACTGAAATAATGATTAGAAACACAACCAATGGATCTCCCGGGCATTTACATTCCTCATAACCAAGCCCTTGTCCCTATGGATGCCTCTATAGAAAGGATAATTTGTTAATTACAACCAAATGAGCGTTGGAAAATTAAAAAATGAATAAATACTTGAATATGGGTCTTATTATCATTAAAAATCAATGTAAAATACAGTTTTTGAGACCTATGGATTATTTAATCCATCAAATTACATGAAATCCCATGGATAAAATAATGTCACGCGTAGGCACCACTCATGGCACATAAACTCTAGTGGATCCCACTGAGCCCCGTTCAGTGAGCCCCATTGCCATTATATAGGTACATCTGGGAAACCATTATCCATGAAAACGTATCTAGATGATATCTTATAGTCGATATGGGATGTCGACAACAAGAATCTAGAAATCTAATATGAAAACAATAAGAAAAATGGAGTGATGTCTCCCAGAATATGGGGACCCCTATAAGTTATAATGGTTATGAGATCCCTCACCGATGAAAGGGGAAATTATGCCTAAACAAATTTGAGAAGACATGTGATCCCCATGCATTTTTTGAAAATAAACAATGGAAATAAAAACGAGGATACGAGAGATAATGTTTTTCATTGAAGGAAATGTAGTGTTCCCCAGCAACTCCTAAATACACCGCGAGTCCCGTGTGACATGACCGCATCATCTAGTGAGGGCCCTTGGGGTTTCCATCCATGATATATGGAAATACATATGTATGTCATGGAAATAGTTCACTTCCATTTGTCACCCATACTTCAAAATGATAGATTTGTCCACGAAATTCTCCCACACTACTATGAAACCCTTGTTGGTCAAATGATAAATCATAAAAAAATTGATTATATTTCCATGAAAATACTAGCTCAATTTATTATTACTCTCATCCATTTGAAAAAAAGGGAAAAAGATGGAGGTGGAGGCCTCACACAAAGGTAAAAACCAATCATTGTGCTAAGGATTTATACGATAAAATCTGGAGTGACATCTAGACAAGCTATCCTAATACCTCAAAAGCCCAATTTTAAACAATCATTTCCTCATGGAATGTCTGAAAAATGTCTTCAAGCATCATGAATACATCTTTAAATAGTTACATTGATCTTATTAGAGCCCTTAGGAATGTCAACATGACAATAAGGCAAAACTTTGACATGCATGTGTTATAAAAAAAATTTCAGTTATTTAAATATAATAATATAATAGATGTGTTGATGAAGGGATTCATGATCTCTAAAAATTAGTTGATACCCTTGGAACTGGTCCATGGCAGAGAATAATTATGAAATGTGGGGCTAAATCCCTTTTCCAACTACATCATAGATTCACCAATGATACTCCATGAAAACCGGAGAACAATTGGGAAGGTGATTCCTATAAATTTACAAACCCAAAATGAAAAAGGATCAAATCTTTTCCTCTACAATACTGGGTTTAGGGGCTGGAGCAGACATCTCAAAGTTGATGATCTCTTAACTGGAAATTCTTCAATCAGGTAAAATACCAGTCAATAACTAGAGAAATCAAGTATCATACATAGGAACTTCACATGATCATTCATAGTTTACATGAAAGAATACTGGAATAATGTGTGGTGAACATAACACATGTCTTATAGATCAAATGAGAATCAATATAAACATATACTGAATAAAACAATTGGATTCTCAATACAAACGGATAGAGGAAATATAAAAAGTGGAATACTTAAACAAAGAACATTTTTTCTATCATACATGTGTTTCACTTGAGTCATCCAAGACACATGATATCATAAGAACATGGAACATTGGTCTCATGTCACTCATTCGTCCTATTATTTTGGTCATGAAAAATCATCAAAACATGTTATAGAAAGACAAATGGTCCCCTGGGAATTCCACTTTAGTCTCAAGATACCCTCTAAGATTATAGCCTAAACATAGTGATGTACTAAAAATAAATCTTTTAACTCATATAACAGAGTCAACTCATGTTAGAGAAGTCTCAGAACTACATCTGGGAACAAAAACTAAACTCTCACAACACCCTCTGGCCATGTTATTCGAGGCTCGTGATGCCCTCCAGATATGTCATCCTGGTGTAATATTGTACCAGAGATGTTATCAATGATATGGGACATCATTTGAACCATTTATTAGTGAATCTTGTGACACACTCTATATGTGTGAAGAAAATACATTAAGAAGGACACCAAGTCATGCGAGCTTGATCATGAAGCAACCCCTAGACAAGATTTCTATTTCATAAGCTACATTCTAGGAAATAACTTTAAATATTTTGAATTACCCAAAGAAATTCAATTGTTTCATAAAACACCCTCTAGGCCAAAGGTCATGTCACAAGAGAAACCCAAAATATGGTAACATTTCCTATACTCAGAATGTTAGCCCCGATAAATTGAGAATCCCAAGAGTGTATGCCATGGCTGATAAGATTTTAATTTGTTGGTGAGTCTTGATATAAGGGAAATACGAAGAATATAATTCCTTCCATATTCATGATAAGTAGTCAACCTCTCACAAATTTTTGAGCTCTATATTGGTCATCCTGGGTGATCCTAGTATTAATGTACCTTATTCAAAGTAATGAAAAATATTATGTTATATCCATTTCTTTATTCGATGAGCATGGATCATGTGGGATTAGGGAATCAAAAAAATTATTTCATCTCCACATTGTCTATTAACAATGGCTAGGGTAATTTCATAATATAATCTCCATAAAAATAAAATAAAAAAATCTTTTTATATTTATACTCGAGATACATAGGACATTCCTCCATGACCCGATAACTAATAATTGGTCTCCTAGA
This sequence comes from Viscum album, assembly GCA_963277665.1. Lineage (NCBI taxonomy): Eukaryota > Viridiplantae > Streptophyta > Magnoliopsida > Santalales > Viscaceae > Viscum > Viscum album. The sequence goes on from OY728140.1 coordinate 1,729,402,945, forward strand.
GCGCAGATATAAGTCTTTTACAAATGTTCTTAAACAACACGTGTCTAAAAAACTATGTGTTTTTTGCTTCCTTCAATTTCCAGGATATGTTGGATGCCTCACAATGTCTTAATCGCCTCCTCTGAATATTAACCGCATCCCTGCATAGAATCAAATCCAAACGAACCTTCTTATATGAATGTATCATACAAGTAGGAACCCTTCAAATAAAAAATAACGGAGCACCTCAGATACATAAAAATTAATTCACTAAAGAGAACCTAAAATTTTATCTAAGAAAGAGAATAAAACTACAGTAATCAGGTTAGGGTAACTAGTATATGATCATGATTGGGAATAAATTCACAGAAGTATCTTAAATCTATAAGTGTGTCTCATAGTATGAAATAATTCCACCTAAAAGGGTGTGATGAGCCCGACCTACCATCCTCTTGACCAATGTTTTTCCCTAAGAGTTGTTGGGGAGGAACACCCAATTAACCACCTACCATTGGAATGAATGGCTACACCTAGATATAGATGAAGGTACCATTGATACTTCTCTATATGTGAAAAAATTCAAGCCTGATTTTCATAAATGTTCACAAAATAGACCCACTAAAATAGAATAGTATTGTGGGTCCCATCCATATCCTTGAATCTCGATGGAAAAACATCGATGAAAGAAGTGACATAAATAATTAATAATGCCAAAGATGTTTCACCTAATTATTATTTATATTTTTATCACATACATGTAATATATATTAAACATATTACATAATAAAACTCATACATTTACACAACTCATAACTCCTTATATAATTAAACAAACTTATAATATTTAAATAATATTTGTTTGTATAGTATTAATACATATATTTTATTAATCACTTACAAAGTCATGTAATTAATAAATTCATCCAATTATTTTTTTCATGAATTATAATGATTTTATTTATATATTTATTATCTATATAAAATATATAACACTTAGAACCAATGTTGAGGCCCACCATTTCATGTATATATATTATAAAAAATATTGAATGTTCCTGAATGCACTATTGTGTCAGAACCTCTAGGACCATATCTCAATAATAGGGAATAATATTCATAGTACAAGAGAGGAGTCTAGAAACCTATCAATTCCCCTAAATAGATATGACAATTTTATTGCAATGAAAAGTAACATGCATACATGTTGTGTGTATCATAATCTCTTTTTCATCAATATCTCATAAAGCAAGACGCACTACTATGTCATCATTTTTTTCTTACATTATTATTTTTTATATTTTTGAATAAATTTACCCCCATCTACCCGGGATATGTATTTATGATGGTCCAACCATCATAATTAATCAGGACAATGATATATCTTAATCAAATTATAATACTCAAATTCAGTCTTAATAATTCAACAAATTGCATACCTTGAATGACCCACTCAACAAAAACTACCTCAATATGACTTAATTGTCCTATTTATCTCTTTGATTCAAACTACGTGATCAAATGGTGGACATTGTTAATGAAATTTAGTCAGAAGATTAATACACTTTCCTGTAGGTTGGATCAACCAATGACACCTTAAAAAATATGGTCATCCTATTGGATGGTACGTCCTCATGATCTCATCTACTAGAGATCACCAAGTTCAAACTTCATTATAAGAAGTTTCAATGGTTATAATCCCCCATCCCTTGATAGTCATACATATTAATATTTCTTACTATATGATGTATCTTGAACATGAGAAATTACATTATGATAACAATCAATGTATCTCTTTGTTTTCATTATAGTATAAGATCTACAAAAATATATTGATATGAAACATAATAAATGTTCATAATAATAAATATAGTGGATGGATAAGTATAAACACTATTATCGATTGAGAATAACATGTGTATATAAAAAAATGTATAAATTTAGTGGTATCTAATGTAAATAAGATGTTGGGTCTACAGAAGCCACTTTAAACACTCCCACATAATCTAGAGAAAAATATTAACAAGTATCAATCTACTATCACTCACATGAAAATCATTATTCTAATGAGATATAGATTTAGTTATTGGGTATGGTACATTTCCTATTATGGCTACTCAAAAAACATTTATTTCTCCTCTCTAATTAATATTCCTTGAGATATGAAACATCCAATGAATATTCATTTTCCTATTGTGTGAAATGGGATCCTTGTATAGATAAATTGTTGTGATATTATTATTATAAGTTGGAATAGTGTCTACACTTCTTGGAACGACATCATTGTTTGTTAAAAAGATGTATATCCTAACTGCTTCCCGTGAAACATCATAATCCTCTATATATTCGTATTCTGATGTATAATTGGTGAGAAAATATTTCTTCAAGCTTCTATAGCTCATTATAAAACCATTGAAGAAAAAAAATGTATATTTCTAATTATCATGATCTATATGGAAACGTGAATTAGTGTAGCCTCTCACTACTAATTATTTTTATCTTCCTTATACAAAGAATATATCATTTTTATGCCACATGAACTTCAAGAATATTTTTTTATCATAAAAAATAAATCTCTCTTATATTTTCTTTATAACTACCCACGGTGCATATATAAAATGAAACATAAATCCTAAAACATATCATGATATATATGATAGAACTCATTGTCATGGAATAATAGATTTTACTCATTATTTAAAATGTGACCTATTTCTGTGGACACATTTTCTTAGATGTATTGATTCCATGTGGCATGGGAAACAACCCACTCTCAGATTGTTCTATATTTATCCTTTTTATTACCATGTCAATATAGGTAATTTTAAATAAAAAAAGAATCCTCAGAGATCTATCTCAATATATAATGGTCCCTAAAATGTAGTATTTTTCACCTATGCCTTTAATTGAGATGCATCAATTAAAAAATATATTAACGAACCCCAAGACATGCACTTGGTCTCCTATATTTTTTATGTTATCAACATATAATACTATGAAAATGTGTACAGTCCCATTAAACTTCCTATTAAAAGAACTATCACTTTCATTTTTAGTGAAACCAGAATCTATTATATCATCATTAAAATGAACAAAAATGATGGTGATTCCTTCTTCAACCCATAAATGGATCTAGTCACATTTCACACATTATTAGAATTATTTTACCTAACATACCCTTCTGGTTGGGTGAATTAGAAATAATCAAATGACTTCTCTTTTATAAAATTAATTTTCATATAAATTTTCCAAAACTCATAATCATGGAATAATTATATTAAAAGAAACATTTTTATGGTGTTTGGAATTTCTATTGGTGGGATGGATTCATCATAATTGATGTCTTGATGTTTTCTATAACTATTCACCAATAGTCATGAATTATATGTATTAGCCAAACCATACACGAAATTGTTTTACGGAGTATTCATTTGAATCCATTGAGTTATACATCATAAAAAGGATTTACCAAAATAAAAATTGATTTTGGTACATAGTGTCCATTGTAAAGACCCATAAATTTCAAAGGAATTTTTTTTCGGGATTTTACGAGTACGCAGTTTCTAACAGGAAACTGATTCGGAGACCTGGTGTGCCCGGAATCAATTTCCAAAGTTTCTCTCAGGTAAGTTCAGGGAACGAACGAGCGGGTTTTTCTAACTTTTGAACTGATGCTCAGAATCAAAATCTGTGGGCACCGATGGAATTGAAGCGCCAATAATTTATTAGGAACACCTTTTCCGAAGTTGCGTCTGCTCATGTTAACCTATTAAATAAATGGGTTAACCAAATAATGAAATAAAATATTGTGATACAAATTTGATTTCTATTCAATGTAGTTTAAAACTACGCATGGTGGTTGGAGTGGGACCCACTACATCCTATTTCCACTAGGTAGGATATTAGTGAAGTGGGGACCACACGATCCCCACACCTTTAAATCCCTTAAAACCACCCACGTGAATTTAATTTTGTAACTCACCTGCACCCCCCTTTTTAATGGCAAGTCAACACTCAAATTAATTTGTATTTTTTAAACGCTCTTAAATTAAGTGAATTAATTGAATGAGATTCCTTTTGAATTTCAAATTATTGTCTTGTGTGTGTGTTAATAAAATAAGGAAATGAATTATTTTTTTAGGGGTTGATTCGTTGTGAGAAAAGAAGGAGAGGACTCTTGCGCTCTTGAGGAATATCTTCTTCCTCGTCGAAGAATGCGAAGAACGCCGAGTCTTCGACGAAGAACTCCATCACCGCAAGGGAAATGTGGTTCCATTTTCTCACTTCTCCGCAGCCGGTCTGAGACACCTTCTTCGGAGAATGATGACACGCCGCATCTTTCTTTGGGCGAACGCCGATGACACTTATTGAGCATCGATCCGCGACGTCATCATCCGCAACGCCATCTTCCGCAAAGTCGTCTTCCGCGACATCCTTTTCCCGCGACGAACCTCATTAGTTGACTTCATCAAGGTAGGGGTTTGGAAATTTTTTCGTCAAATATTATTTTTCGTTCTTTGTATTTTAATTAGGGCCGCTCGTTATCAACTTAAAAGGAGGAGGTCCGACCACATGAACACGGCCGACTCCATTCCCCCTTTGTTGTTGTGTTTGTTGCGGTTCGAAAGAAGGAAGTGCGGTGCAACGGCACCGCGCAGAAACATGGGGGAATGCAGTGAAGAAGCGCGACGCCGTCAGGTGGCGCCGTTGAGGCTGAACGAAGCCAAGGCTAGAGTCGGGCCACGGGTGAGGGGCGCGGCGCCATCGTGTCGCGCCGGCGAACCATGATGAGGTCGCAGCCGGAGCAGGGCAGCGGCGGAGGGGTGTGGCGCCGTCGCGCCGCTGCAGAGGGGCGCGGCACCGGCGCGCAGCGCCGGTCAGACAATGCCGCGGTGGTGCGGAAAGCGGCAGCCAAAACCGTCGGCCATCGACGCAAGTAGGGCATGACCCGTGGGGGTCCCGTGGTGACACACCTGTCAGCCAAACCGGCCAGCCAGCTTCCGAGAAAACCTGGGGGTCGTAACCCCGGGATGGCTAAGGATCGGCCCCCACGTGGGGGATGCAGTTTCTCAAACAGGGGGCCAACCCCCCCCCCCCCCCCTTCCACAATGGCTCGACCAGCACCGAGCTGGCCATGCGGGTCAGACCCTTGCCAGGCCAACCGGTCGCGCAGGCCAAAATGGCAGCATCGGGACGGGCCGCCTAGGCCGGTCCGGGCAGTGCCGACCTAGCCGGGCTGCACCGGTTAGGCCAGGTCATGCCCACTGGGTCGGGCCGAGCCCTAATGGTCTAGACCCGGACCCAGTTTTGGCCAACCCAGGGGGAGTCTTGGGCCGGGTCGGTCCGGGCCCAAAACCCCCTATTTTCGGACAGTTCAGTGTAAATGCCGGTATCATGGGATAAGGACCTCTGATCGACGCATTGTGAGTTGATATGTGATCCTTTGATCGAGACGGTCGTTTAGGTATATTTCAAACAAGGTATCGGAGAACTTTGGGTATGACTGGGTTGGTTTGAACACGAAACCAACCGGGCCCTCGGAGCAAAAACACTTATAACTTGAGCTTCGGACGTCTGATTGACGTGCCGTCAACTTAGTTGGATTCCTCATAGTGAGACAAGCATTTTTTCCTTACTCCTCTCAAGGTTTGGACGCATTTGGAGTGCAGTCGGGTTGGTTTTTACTTAAAAACCAACTGGGCCCCTAGAACGAAAACGTCAATAACTCTCAAACCGAGCGTCCGATTGACGCGCCGTCTATCACGTTGAGTTTCTTTTGTCAAGATAAAACATTGTGATACATAAACTCCAGAATACGTGTTAGTTGATGTATTGAGCCCCCTTGCCTCGTGGATTGGACCCTCTCAGAATCAAGCATGCTGTGTGCGGGAACTCTAGAGCTGGCTGCGGCTACGACGATGATGATGACTGCACTGAAATCCTCCGTGGGTTCAGCAGCGAAGAAGACTTCACTGAAATCCTCCGTGGGTTCGGCAGTGATGAAGACTGCATTGAAATCCTACGTGGGTTCAGCATCGATGAAGAATGCACTGAAATCCTCTGTGGGTTCAGCAGCGATGACGACCGTACAGAAATCCTTTGTGCGTTCGACGACGATGAGTACTGTTCTTGCATCCTACATGGGTTCAACATAGTAGCTAGTTTTGTATCCTATGTGGGTCCCAGCCTAGATGAATCAGTGGCTACATCTGATCATCTCTATCACCGTACGAGGAAGTATACCTATGTGAGATGAGCCTTGACTCTTAATCATTATCTTCTATATGATTGACTTGATTTCCTATGTGGATTGGGTTGTGTTTTCCTGTGTGGATTGGGTTGTACTATCCAGTGTGGACGTGATCGAACTTGGGCTCGGATGTTGGAGCCAAACTGGAATTGATAACGTAGGTATATGTATGGGCATATACCTTAGAAGTGTCGTATGTTACTTCATGATTGTATATTTACATTGTGGATTATCCTTTGTCGATTCTGGGAGACCATTGGGGGTCTCGGGGTCCCTACTGAGTAGCGTATACTCACCCCTGCATGGGCTATGCCCACACTACATTGTGTTGGATGCAGATGATGTAAAACCCTGATCGTGGTTGAGGCTTGTGGAGAAATTCGGTAACTGGAGGTGGACCACTGGGCGGGACATACACGGAGCAGATGACTAGACCCGAGGAGATGAGGAGGCAATCTGTACCCACCCTTTAGGTGGGACTTCCAATAGACGGCTCGACGTTGCTACTTTACTTTTAGGTGCTGTAATTTCTTTCCAGTTGTACTTTACATTTAGTTTGGGTTTGTATTCTGTCCCACATACATTCTGCACCTACTATTGTACCCAGTTTTACATAGTGTTTACTTCTGTTGGGTTACTCTGTGGTGTTTGTTTACTTTATAAGGCAATGCCTTCCCCTTTTTATCGGTTTTTACGCCTTGGTTCTAGTCACCTGCCCCTAGACTATGAGAGGTGGGCTTGGGGTAGTCACGACATGGGTCCCGAGGACCGGTCCTGAAAAATTGGTATCAAAGGAGTTTAGTTCCATAGCAGAACTCAATTCTCTAATCTTTCTTCTAAGTGAAGTAATAGTGTTAAGGGTATTAAGTGTGGTTATTAGTCCAGGGAACCAGTGTTGGTGCGGCGACCGACGTATCCGTACACTAGGAACATGACTTATGATATCTGACTCAATGCATGAAAACATAGATTGCTTGTGTGTTTAAAATGTTTTCTTTGTGATTACATTGTGTCAGCTCACCAGTTATACTGTTTTGACCGTGGTGCACCTATTTCTTTTCAGGATGGCCCCACGATGGAATCCATCTAGGGTTCTGAGCTTTGTGCGAGACAACAGCCCACCGAGTGACGAGGCCTCGGTGCAAGGCCCTATTTCAGCGGAGGCACCCGCGGTACCTCTACCCGCCGATCCACCGATGCTACCAGCCCCAGCCACTAAGGGTTCACATCGCCTTAGTGGAATGCATGAGTTTCAGTGTTAGAGACCGCCGAGGTTCTGTGCGGAGACAGATCCTCAGGCATCAGAGGATTGGCTGAAGGCAATAGTTCGAGTTTTCAGGATAATGGGGACAGCAGCTGACCTCATGGTGATTCTTTTATCGAGCCTCCTGCACGCGGTCACAGGCAGATGGTGGAGCTTGATGCTCCAGGTGCATGAAGAGGCATCACTCCTCTGGATGGACGTTGAGAGACTCTTCTGTTTGGAGTTCATCTAAGTCACCCTCCGTGTGGTGTGCATCGAGGAGCTACAACAGCTGCGACATGGAAGCATGATGGCCACCCAGTACTCGGCGAGATTAACCGATATCTCACGCTATTCGACAGACATGGTACGTGACCCATTTTTTCAAGCTCAGACCTTTGAGAAGGGACTGAGACATGAGATCAGGGCATCGATGATCTCTCTTAGCATTCCCACACAGGATGGAGTACTGGAGAGATCCCTTCTCATAGAGAGCTTTCTTGTTGAGTCTTCTCCAGTAGCGAGACCTACCGCAGGGCACCACGTAGTTGAGTCATCTCTAGTTGGTAGTTGACAGACATCACAGGGGTCTAGGCGGACAAGACCATCAGGAGGACGACCTCAGGACACTGGCTCAGAGGTGCGGGGCACCCGGCGTAAGGCCAGCCTTCCGAGGAGCAGATAGTGCTACGCTTGCGGTGGGCAGGTCCACCTAGCTCATGAATACCCGACCCACTGTGTAGAGGAGCATCAGAAGATAGAGGGGCCACCTAGGTAGAGGAAGAGGGTCGACCGTGGTGATCCTTCGAGAGCAGGAGGATGAGGCAGGGGAGCTGGCCGAGCCGCAGGTGGTGGGCGACGCTTTGAGGCTTTACCACCACCACCACTAGGAGGCCCACCCCAACCACATGGAGATGAAGGGAATAGGTAGGCTCAGCTTCATGCAGTAGAGGCCTACAACCACGGCATGCCAGAGATGATTCAAGGTACCATTTGTATCTACTCCACCCCTGTTGCAGTTCTTATAGACACTGGAGCGAGTCATTCTTTTATTGGCGCTGCCCTTGTTCGGAGCTCAGAGTTTCTGACGGAGCCGTTGGCTCGATCCTTATGGCTAGATAATTCTATTGGTGTTGACTCGACTATTACTTACTGGTGATGACAGTGAGAGATTACTCTAGGAGGCGAGACATTCAGCTCTGATCTTCTTGTAGCGGCGTCGAGGCCTTACGACGACATCTTGGGCATGGATTGGTTATCTATAGACCATGCTCAGATCGACTGTATTAGGCGTAAGATGCGGTGTGTCTGCACCGATGGTAGAAGGTTCACCTTCACCGGCGAGAAGAGAGTCTTTGCAGCACAAGATGGACTCACGCAGAGGAGAGTACATCTTGTCACTCATCAGTTCGCTAGCCTCATCCTAGGATCAGTTGACGTGCGGAGTCCGAGTTTTCCTATAGTGGTGGATCAGTATGCGGACGTTATTCCTGACAACATTCCATGACTACCTCTTCGCAGAGATGAATACTTTTATATTGACTGGTACCCCGGGACAACCCCGATATCCACACCAGCATATCAGATGGCTCCCACAGAGCTTCAAGAGCTACGGGTACATTTGGAGGACATGTAGGGCAAGAGATTCATCCGACCCAGTGTTTCACCCTGGGCTTCCCGGATATTGTTCACCAAGAAGGTGGATGGGACCTTGAGACTATGTGTCGACTATCGTCGCCTAAACCAAGTGACCGTGAGGAACAAGTTTTCACTACCAAGGATTGAAAACCTCTTCGATCAGCTCAATGGAGCCTGGTGGTTCTCAAAGATAGACCTCAGGTCAAGCTATCATCAGCTAAGAGTTCGAGACGAGGATGTGTAGAGGACGGAATTCAGATGTCGGTATGGAAAATATGAGTTTTTGTTTATACCTTTCGGCATAACCAACTCTCCAGCAGTGTTCATGAGTCTCATGAACATGATCATTCAGCCATACCTCGATCGATTTGTCATGGTCTTCATTGACGACATATTGATATAATCGACCACTGAGGAGGAGCACGCCTACCACTTGCGGGTTGTACTGGACACACTCCGAGATCACCGGATTTATGGTATGCTCTTGAAGTGTCAGTTCTGGTTACGTGAGGTCCAAATCATGGGACACGTCATCTCTGAGGCGGGTGTTGCGGTGGATCCTATGAAGATAGAGGCAGTGCTAGCTTGGGAGACACCCAGGAGCGTGACAAAGGTGCGGAGTTTCTTGGGTCTAGCTAGGTACTGCCGGATATTTGTGCCAGACTTTTCCAGAGTTTCGGAATCACTCTCAACTTTGACGAAGAAGGGGAAACCCTTCGTGTGGATAGACAGATGTCTATAGAGCTTCCAGAAGCAGAGATAGAGATTGACCAGCACACCTATCATGAGGCTACCAGAGGAGGGAGTAGGGTACGTAGTCTACTGCGATGAATCAGGTACTAGACTCGGATGTGTCTTAATGCAGAAGCAGGAAGTGATCACATATGGATCACGTCAGTTGTGGCGGCATGAGAAATACTATGCTACCCATGACCTGGAGTTAGCAGCAGCGGTCTTTGTTCTGAAGATGTGGTGACACTATCTGATGGGAAAGCGCATTAAAGTCTACTCTGACCATCATAGTATCAAGTACACCTTCTCACAGAAGGACCTAAATCTGAGACAGCAGCGATGGCTCGAGTTCCTCCAGGACTATGACTTTGAGATAGTCTATACTCCTGGGATGGGGAACATAGTAGACGATGCTCTCAGTAGGAGGATGGTCATTCTGCTCCTCGGGGAGGCGATGGAGCAGCTAGCTGCTTTGCAGATATCCTTCATGGATAGAGATGGACCTGCCTTTCTTCAGTCACTCACAGTCACTCCTCTACTTCTTCAGCGGGTTAGAGAGGCACAACGTGGGGACATTGACTGTGAGACGAGGCATGCACAAATATCTTCAGGACAGGCACCAGATGGATTCTCTATGGGAGGGGAGCACGTCGTACATTTCAGAGGATATACCATGGTACCTACTATTTTACAGGAGGAGGTGCTGAGGGGTTTTCACACTTCCCCTTTAGCGGTACATCCAGGAGTTGCAAAGATGTACCAGGATATTAGATGACATCACTGGTGGTAGGGTATGAAGAAGGCTGTCGCTGAGTTCGTTTCTCGATCCCTCACCTGCCAGCAGGTGAAGGCGGAGTACTAGGTACCAGATGGCTTGTTACATCCCTTGGAGGTCTCGGAGTGGAAGTGGGATGGGATATCTATGCACTTCGTGACTGTACTTCCTCGTACTTCCAGAGGTCACAACTCTATTTGGGTGATTGTCGACCGACTCACAAAGTCGTCCCACTTCTTACCCATCAGAGAGTAGGACTCATTGGAGAGCTTTGGATGGCTTTACGTTCAGGAGATTCTATTGCTTCATGGTGTGCTGTCATCTATTGTCTCCCACTGAGATTCTCACTTTACTTCCCTGCTTTGGAAGGGGTTGCAGGATGCATTCGAGATGCATCTACGTCTGAGCACCGCCTTTCACCCTCAGACGGATGGTAAGACACAGAGGACCATTCAGACTCTTGTGTACATTCTTCGTGCATGTGTCATCGACTTTGGTCGTAGTTGGGAGGACCACCTACCCTTGGTGGAGTTCGTGTACAATGACATCTACCACTCTACCATTGGGATGGCACCATACGAGGCATTGTACGACCGACCTTACAGGTCACCTCAGTGCTGGACAGACCCTGGGGAGTCGACACTTGTGGGACCAAAGATGTTCCAGGCCACGACAGAGAGGGTCCAGGTCATCCAGGAGTAGATGAGGACACCTCAGAGCTGGCATAAGTCTTATGATGACAGGAGGTGGAGGCCACTGGGGTTCGAGGATGGAAACCAAATTTTCTTGTGGGTCTCACCTCTACATGGATTACGGAGATTTGGCCGAGGAGGAATGTTTTCTCCGCGCTTCATCGTACCATTTCAGGTTATCATCAGGATAGGCAAGGTGGCTTATCGCCTGGCTCTACTACCTCAGTTTCACTGGGTGCACGACGTCCTCCACGTATCACAGCTGAGGAGATACGTGCATGGCCTCACGCATATCATCGACCATGGAAAGCAGAACCTTGACATTGGGGCGACTTTTGCGGAGGACCCAGTGGAGATCGATGATCGACAGAAGCGGGTCCTACGTGGACCATCGATTCCTCTAGTGCGCTTCAGATGACAGCACGGGAACCTCCAGGAGAGCATTTGCGAGAGGGAGGCTCAGATGCGTGCTCAGTACCCTCATTTGATCCCCTATTTTGTGATGTATCTTTAAGGGGACCAAAATACCAGAGGTATGATTAATGTAAAGAACCATAAATTTCAAGGGAATTTTTTTTCCTTTCAGATTTTACGAGTACACAGTTTCTGACGACACCTGATTCTGAGGCCCGGTGTGCCCAGAATCAATTTCCAAAGTTTAGCTCGGGTACGTTCAGTGAATGAACGGGAGAGTTTTTCTAACTTTTGAACCGGTGCTCGGAATCAAAATCTTAGGGAACTGATGGAATCACAGTGCCGGTAATTTCGTAGGAACACCTTTTCTAGAGTTTTATTTGCTCGGGTGAGGCTATTAAATAAATGGTTTAACTAAAGAATGAAATAAAATATTGTGCTACAAATTATATTTCTATTATACGTAGTTTGAACCTAAGCATGGTGGTTTGAGTGGGACCCATTACATCTTAATTCCACTTGGTATGATATTAGTGATGTGGGGTCGACACGAGCCCCACCCCTTCAAATCCCTTAAAACCTCCCACGTTCCTTTAATTTTGTAACTCACCCGCACCCCCCCATTTTAATGGAATGTCAACCCATAAATTAATTTGGAATTTTTAAATGCTCTTAAATTAAGTGAATTACTTGATTGAGATTCTTTTTTAATTTAAAATTAATGGCTTGCGTGTGTGTTAATAAAATAAGGAAATGACTTATTTAATTAGGGGTTGATTCATTGTGCGAAAAGAAGGAGAGGACTCCTGCGCTCTTGAGTAATATCTTCTTCCTCATCGAAGAATGCGAAGAACGCTGAGTCTTCAATGAATAAATCAATCACTGCAAGGGAAATGTCGTGCCATCTTCTCAATTCTCTGTAGCCGGCGTGAGACACCTTCTTCGGAGAATGAAGACGTGCCACATCTTTCTTCAAGAGGACGTCGATGATGCTTATAGAGCATCGATCTGTGATGCTGTCATCCGCGATGTCGTCTTCTACAACGTCGTCTTCCGCGATGTCCTTTTCCTGCGACAAACCTCGTTCGATGACTTCATCAAGGTAGGGGTTTGGAAATTTGTTCGCGAAATATTATTTTCCATTATTCATATTTTATTTTTGGCCGCTTGTTATCAACTTAACGGGAGCCTGTCGGACTGCAGGAACACGGAAAACTCCCCTCCCCCTTTTTTGTTGTGTTTCTTGTCGTTAGAATGAAAGTGGCGTGGTGCAACTGCACCGCACAGAAACATGGAGGAATGCGGCGAAGAAGCACGGCGCCGTCGCGCCGCGCCGTTGACGCCGAACGAAGCTGTGGCCAGAGTTGGGCCGCGGCGAAGGGGCGCGGTGCTATCGCGCAGTGCCGGAGAACCATGATGAGTCTGTGGCTGGAGCCGGCCCACGGTGGAGGGGTGCGGCACCATCGCGCAGCGCCGGTCGGACAAGACCAGGTCCTAAGGCCGCGGTGGTGCGGGTAGTGGTGGCCGGAACCGTTGGCCTCCGGCGTAAGGAGGGCGGGACTCACGAGGGTCTCACAGTGACACACCGTTCGACCAAACCGGCTGGCCGGTTTCCAAGAAAACCCAGGGGTCGTAACCCCCAGCTAGAAAAGGAGCGGCCCCCACGTGGGTGTCGCGGTTTCTCAATCAAGGGGGCAGCCCCCCCCCCCACTTCCGCAACGGCTCGGCCACCTCCGAGCTGGCTAAGTGGGCCGCACCTGCATGAGGGCAACCGGCCACCCAGGCCGGGCCGCGCCACGCCCTAAGGGGCTGGACCCGGACCCAGTGCGGGCCAACCCGGTTCGGGCCGACCCAGGGGGGTCTTGGGCCGGGTCGGTCCGGGCCCAAAACCCCCTATTTTCAGACAGTTCCATTTAAATACATGTATCCTGGGCTACAGACCTCCGATCGATGCACCGTCAGTTGAGATACGATTCTTGGATCAATATGATCGTTTCTTTGTATTACTCTCAAGGTTTCGGAGAACATTCGGTACGACTGGGTTGGTTCAAACACGAAACCAACCGGGCCCTTGGAGCGGAAACGCTTATAACATGAGCTCCGGGCGACCGATTGACGTGTCGTCGACTTCGTTGGATTCCTCTTATTGAGATGGAACTTTTGGATTACTCCTCTCAAGGATTGGATGCAATTGTAGTGTGGTCGGGTTGGTTTTGAATTAAAAACCAACTGGGCCCCTAGAACGAAAAAGCTAAAAACTCTCAGACCGGGCATCCGATTGGCGCATCGTCTGTCATGCTGAGTTCCTTTTGTCAAGACAGAACTTTGGGATACATCAAATATAGACTATGTGTCAGTTGATGTATTGACCCCCCTTGACTCGTGTAGCGGACCCTCCCTGAATTGATCATTCTGTGTGCGGCAACCCTAGAACTAGCTGCGACTGCGACGACTATGATGACTGCACTGAAATCCTCTGTGGGTTCGGTAGTGAAGAAGACTGCACTGATATCCTCCGCGGGTTCGGCAGTGATGAAGACTGTACTGAAATCCTCCGTGGGATCGGCAGCGATGAAGACTGCACTGAAATTCTTCGTGGGTTCGGCATCGATGAAGACTGCACTGAAATCCTCCGTGAGTTCGGCAACGATGACAACCGTACTGAAGTCCTCTGTGGGTTAGACGACGATGAATACTATTCATGCATCCAATGTGGGTCTGGAAGTATTTGACCTCTGTTGTAGTATCCTACGTGGGTCTGACAGAGTAGCTGGTTTAATATCCTACGCGGGTCCCATCCTAGATGAATCAGTGGCTACATCTGATCATCTCTATCACCTTACGAAGAAGTCTACCTGTGTGAGCTGAGCCTTGAATTTCAATCATTATCTTCAATATGATTGACTTGCTTTCCTATGTGGATTGGGTTGTGTTTTCCTATGTGGATTGGGTTGTAGTGTCCTGTGTGGATGTGATTGAACTTGGGATATGATGTTGGGGCAGAACTAGTGTAACACCCCGATATTTTATGAAAAATATTCTTTTAATTTCATTAATGCCTTTTGTTTTATGCTACACTAAGATTACCTTGCGCTATACGCAACACCGTATTTGCTTGCAGTATACGCAACACTATTCTTAGATCGTGTTACACACAATTTTGATAATAGTTATTCTACGCAACATTGATTATATATATATATATATATATATATATTCAATTTATAAATGAAATATGGTTGGATTATGTTATACGCAACAACGAAGGATTCTTGCACAGCACACAACCCTGACTTAGCTTGCATTACACGTAATCGCGACCTTCCTCGATAGCGTGTGTTGTACGCAATATCAGGTTTAACTAAACAATGATATATTATTATAATATTATTATGAACTATCCGTTATGAATAGTATTAAATAAATTTTGAATCTTATAACATTATTATTTGTCTTACACATTTTCTAGAACATGGTATAAGAACAAAATAAATATTTCAGGTAAAATAAGTATTTTTCAAAAAATGCAGTTTTGCCGCCTTTTAATGGCGCACCCACTTTAAATCTAGTTTTTGACATGTTTATAAGATCAATTTGACAAAATACAATTCTTATTTGGAATCATGAAATAAAAATTTACTTTGGATAAATTTTTCATATTATTCTGGTAAATTTAATATTTTGATGAATATTAATAACACACTATATTTTAATTAAAAACAAATTTTTTCATTGCAATAATTTATATGGTTAAATTATAATATTGAATGGTTTTAAAGTATAAATAGAATATATTTTTACCATTTAATATAATTTATGTCATTTTCATTGATTCTACCTTTAATTCGTAGTATAAATCAATTCAATCTTTTGCAATGTTTTAAAGCAAAACCCGTTTTCTTTCGACAACGGGATTAATTTTAATTTAATTTCTGCAACTTTTTTGTATTGAATTTGGAAAAATGGATTCCATATTTTTAATCAGTGGATCCAAATTATGTTAATAAGCTACATTTTATTTTTGGGAATTATGAATAGTAACTACGGTAAATTTTATTTACCATAGTTAAAGGTAAATCGGGTAATTAAGGGTAAATATAATATTATAAAATTACCCTAACAAATGTCAAAATCCTATTGGATTACTAAAATTAGACCCATATCACCTAAGGGTCGTATTATATTCATTTAATGGACTTTTTTCTATGAAAATAATTTAATTATTAGTAAAACCAAATCATGTGACAACATGTCACTTTCTTAAATCTTATAAATATAATAATTTTAATTTAGTGATAAACTTCATGAAAATTCGAACATGAATAGTCTCCTGAAATCTAATAAAATTATCAACATCATATGAATTTATTTAGGATTTTTAGAGATTAAATAATTATCATTTATTATGACACAAAGATGATGCAGTAATTATCTTGTTAATGAAATATTGACATAAGTGATGTTGTAAACACCCAAATAAATGTAATTTAAGACTTTTTATGAATTAAACTAATTTTATAGGTTAATATGACATGTTATTATTGATTTAATTAACTTTTTTTGAACTAATCATTCTTTTATGAGTTTCACAAAAATTAATTACTAAATAGTGTCAAAATTTACAAAAAATATTTTTTAAAACAAATATTATATTATTAATTGTTATTTTATTTCTAAAAATCTAAGGTTCGGCCAAATGACTTAGATAAGGTTATATATATTAATTATAAACAACTTGGTTTTCGTTTGGCTTGATATAGTAAGTTTATTAACCTTATTGTGTAAGAAAAAAAAAGACACAGTAAAAGTAAAATTACGTAACTTAAAGTTAAATATAAATGATAAGGTTAAAATAGGAACCTAAACTTGTCTAAATTCTATTGGATGAGAGGGGTTTGACCCATCCCCACCTTATCTTCGAAATAAATCAATATGGAGCTATTTAAAACCGAATTTGGCTTTATAATAAAATTATATTTTAAGTTATTCCAAAGATGCCCCTCTCCTCCCTTATAAAAGGGAACCCCCTCCCTCTATTCTTCACACCACTTTGAGCCTTAATGCTCGTCCAAACCCATCCAAATTCTCTTCTCCACTTCCCTAGAAACATCCTACAGTTTTTAGTCTTCCTAAAAGACCAATTTTAGTGCCCTAAAAGGATATCTCAACGAGGCGCTTCAAAGAAGAGGAGGTTCGAACACTAACGAAGCAAATCGGACCTAAGGTATGGGAAATATCACAATCTCATTTTTATCCAAGATTGTTTATACATTGGAATTTATTGGGGTGTATTTTATCATCCACATCCATTTTTCCTCAATATGTAAAATTATTTCCATCCACCTACAATTTTTTAAATCCATTTTTATCCTTTGGTGAGTTTTAGTAAAAGATATGAAAGGAGTCTTTTGTCGTTTTTCGTACAAGGTACTTTTTGACTATTCTGACAAAAGTACGAGAAGAATGTTTTTTAACTTATACGGAATGAATGGATTTTTAAAACATTATTTCCAAGAATCTTCCTTTACATGTTTTCAAGTTTATTTTTAATCAACTTCTTTTAGTTTAAAATTGTATGACATGTTATGAAGGAAAAAATGTTTTTGAAGTAGAAAGGATATTTTCTTCAAGAATGGAGTTCAAGTGTTTTATCAAAATTATTTTCCATCTAAGATAATAAAGGGTTTTGTTTTTTATCCCTATTATGAAATTGATTTGATTATGTTGTTATTGAATTATTTTTATGAATTCCTTTATATTATATGAATTGTTTTATGATGTCAAGATGTTTAAGATTCCCATTTTTATTACATGGGTTATGCTATGATGTATGGTTTATGATTTTGTGGAACACATAAGAGTGGTATAATTATGAGATGGGTGGGACCTATTTCTCCCTCCAATGCATTGGGTAAAGATTTTATATCTCATGAGATATACATGGCTGGAACAGTAGGTTAAACCGGTTCAGTGAATGAGGACTGAAACGAGGGTGACCTGGTTCAGAAATGGATTTTTTCCACTAAGATAGTCTTGGAAATGAGTCGTGACTAATAAGAAATGATTCTCTATGATTATGTGTGTATGCCACAATGTTTCATGTTTTAATTTATGATTATTGGGATTTCATTTCACTACTATGATTTATCCCATGTTATGAAATTATGCTCTCTTTTGCAGGTTAAGATTTCCAAAATGTTATGTTCTTATGAATATGATGTGATTGATATTTCTTTTTTTACCCTTACTGATTATTTGAGCTCACCCGTTTATGTTTTCTTTTCCCCAGGATATAAAGAAATGTTTAGAAAAAAAAACGGAAGATCTTTATGGGAGATGTTGAAGACCATTCACCAGAATTAGAAGATTATATTCTGAGTTTCCAAAGACACTAAACTATTACGATCTTTGTGTGTGTGTTTTGTTATGTACTAAGTATTCCGCAAAATTAATGTAATGTCCATGTACATTAAGCGTCGGGTCTCTATATTTGGTATCAGAGGAAAGTATTAGTCACGCTTTGGAAACTAGGATGCGAAAATGTTAGTGAGATCCCTAGAGATATTTCTAAGGTATGTCTAGGGATGTCCCTAAGGATAAGTATATGTATAGGATACATTCCTAGAACTACGGTAACGATCATATAATTTAACCTAAGATGTTAGATATTGAGGATACTCCCCCATTATTATGTTTTTTTCCCTAGCATGATTTTTGCCTCTCACACTATTCTTTTTGGGTTTTAGACGATTGCTGGAACCCGAAGGAACCATGTTGATCAATGTAATGGACAATGCAATGATTGTCCTCCTGAACAAACAAATGTTATGGGAGATGGAGTAAAAAATATTATTGCTATACTTACACAAGCTATGAATAATTCTGGACTTCCAAATGAGCAGATAAGGGAACAACATTCTATTGAGTCCTTCATGAGGCAACGTCCACCTTATTTTAGTGGGTCTTCTGATCCACTTGTTGTTGAACAATGGATCAGAACCACTGAAAAGATATTTTCAGTTCTTCAATGTTCTGAACATGATAAAGTCATCTTAGTAGTATATCGTTTGGAAGGTGAAGCTAATCAATGGTGGAATCTTATCAAGAATACGAGGCAAAGAGATGAAATTGAGTCCATGGAATGGGACGAGTTCAAGAACTTATTTTTCAATAAGTACTTCCATAGTATTATTCGAACAAAGATGGAGAAGGAGTTTTTTGAACTAATGCAAAAGGATGATGAATCTGTTGGTATATACGAAGCGAATTATACAAGGCTTGAAAGGTATGCATCTGGATTTATCATCCAACGTGAATGTAAAGTTGATCGATTCTTCAGTGGCTTAAAACCAAATCTTCGAAGGGAATTAGCTATAAGAGGCTTCAGTAGCTATGAATAAATTGTGCGTTGTGCTATCAAGGTAGAAATGGAAGTTGGTGTTACATATCCATCTCATATTTTTTACATGAAAAAAAAGATGGAGTTCAAGGAGAAATCTCAGAATAATGGTGAAAAGAAGATGAATATTTCCTTATTCTCAATGTGTGGAAAGAAGCATGGTGGAGATTGTCTTAATGGGACAAGTAAATGTTTCAAATGTGGAACGGAAGGTCATCGGGCATTTGAATGCCGCAATGATGGGATGAAGATGCCTAATGATGCAAACAAAGGAAGGGATACATAGAATGAACCTACTACACATCAATGTTTCAAGTGCAAGGAAATGGGGCATTATGCTAATAAATTCCCTAATCCAAGGGTTAGTGATGATCGACATGAGAAACCAATTAAGGAAAAGGACAAAGGGAAGTCACATGAGATCACCATTGGCGATGTTGAATATGAAAACGATGTGGTGGAATGATTAAGTGTTTATGTAATGGGATTCCAGAATAATGTTGTATATAGTATCGTGGAATATTGGAATATTTATGTTCTGGTCTATTGTGGTTTTAAATAATTTTATGGCATCGATAACCATGAAAAGTGATTGAAATATTTTTGGAAAGCAGATGATATGCACATAATGAAGGGATAAAGAGAATCTACTATGTTTGATAGTATTCATGAGCTCATGATTGATATAAGGACTAAGTGATATCATGGTTTGAGGATATAGAATTTTGAGGATTTTGGTATGTGGAAAGTGTTAAATTTTAACTACATTCATGTTTTCACTATGGTTCAATGGATATTCATTCTTCAAGAGAATACCAGATTAAGGTATTCACATGTTTGTAATTTGACCAACAAGATATATCTTATGATGTATGGGGGAAAAATGATGGCATTCACGTGATCATTTTCTTTATACTACGAGCTTAGACGGAAGTATTTTATATAAGCCTAAATATTGGAAAGGATTATGTTGGAGATAAGTTAGTATTGATTAAGGATAATTTTTTTTGATATTTTTGTTGGGATGTTATAGTAATATAGCTTTAGAAAAAGGAAAACCTGCAGGATGGGCGACAGCCCATCGCGTCGGACAAGGCTGTAGGAATCGAACCCACAACCGAAGTGCGACTTGCCTTTATCTCCTACCACTGATCTATAGGAAGTCCCTATTTAGTAAAAACTAGTTTTATTATGTTAGGCAGTATGATATATGAAGTATATGTCCATTTTGGGAACCATATATGATTAATCTCACTATTGATGGACTTATTTATTTTTTGATAACTTTTCTAACCTTTTGTTTGAGACAGATGGAATGACCCATCATTCTATCACATGATCTGCTAACACATCATGAATGCCAATTTCAAATTCATTTCTTTAAGAGATAAAGTTGGAATTTTCAAAATAACGATAAACGGTGAGACTATAACAAAATCACGAAAGTATTTCTTCTTATTCCAATTTCCTCAACTTTAGGGAAATGATCTTGAAAACCAAAAATGTTTTCCTAGTGCTCTTATATCTGATGAATCAGATGGTACCTTATATCGTCACAAATTTATGGATTTTTGATTGTTGGCATTTCCATAGCCATGTTCTCTACCACTCTCTATCAGAACATGATGGTTAGATTTCTCTTCCATATCCATATTTTCACCTATGTGGAAACCCAGTGATTAGTTTATTTGGGTAACTGTTACGTTTCATACTTTTGTTTTTAAAGATTGGTTTCGGTATTCCTTTTTACGATGTGGGTTTCTATTAATGAAAATTTCAAATAGTAAACCATTTATAACCCCGACGAATTTCGAGGGCGAAATTCATTCTAAGGGGGGTAGAAAGTAACACCCCAATGATTTTATGAAAAATATTCTTTTAATTTCATTAATTTCTTTTGTTTTATGCTACACCAAGATTACCTTGTGCTATACGCAACACCGTATTAGCTTGCAGTATACGCAACACTATTCTTGGATCGTGTTACACACAATTTTGATAATAGTTATTCTACGCAACATTGAGTATATATATATATATTAAATGTATAAATGAAATATGGTTGGATTATGTTATACGAAACAACGAAGGATTCTTGCACAACACGCAACCCAGACTTGGCTTGCATTACACGCAATCGCGACCTTCCTCGATAGCGTGTGTTGTATGCAATACCAGGTTTTACTAAACAATGATATATTATTATAATATTATTATGAACTAGCCGTTATGAATAGTATTAACTAAATTTTGAATCTTATAACATTATTATTTGTCTTACACATTTTCTAGAACATGGTATAAGAACAAAATAATTTTTTTGGGTAAAATAAGTATTTTTCAAAAAATGCAGTTTTGTCGCCTTTTAATGGCGCACCCACTTAAAATCTAGTTTTTCACTTGTTTATAAGATCAATTTGACAAAATAATATTCTTATTTGGAATCATGAAATAAAAATTTAATTTGGATAAATTTTTAATATTATTCTGGTAACTTTCATATTTTGATGAATAGTTAAAACACACTATATTTTAATTAAAAACAACTTTTTTCATCGCAATAATTTATATGGTTAAATTATAATATTGTATGGTTTTAATGTATAAATAGAATATATTTTTACCATTTAATATAATGTATGTCATTAACATTGATTCTACCTTGAATTCATAGGATAAATCAATTCAATCTTTTGTATTATTTTAAAGAAAAAACCCGTTTTCTTTCGACAACGAGATTAATTTTAATTTAATTTCTGCAACTTTTGTGTATTTAATTTGGAAAAATGGATTCCATATTTGGAATCAGTAGATCCAAATTATGTTAATAAGCTTCTTTTTATTTTTGGGAATTATGAATAGTAACTACGGTATATTTTATTTACCATAGTTAAAGGTAAATTGGGTAATTAAGGGTAAATATAATATTATAAAATTACACTAACACATGTAAAAATTCTATTAGATGACTAATAGTCGACCCATATCACCTATGGGTAGGATTAGATTCATTTAATGGGCTTTTTTCCATGAAATTAATTTAATTATTATTAAAACCAAAGAATGTGACAACATTTCACTTTCTTAAATCTTATAAGTATAAGAATTTTAATTTAGTGATAAAATTCATGAAAATTCGAACATGAATAGTGTACAGAAATATAATACAATTATCTACATCATATGAATTTATTTAGAATTTTTAGATATTAAATAATTATCATTTACTATGACACAAAGATGATGCAATAATTATCTTATCAATGAAATATTGACATAATTGATGTTATAAACACTAAAATAAATGTAATTTAAGGCTTTTTATGAATTAAACTAATTTTATAGGTTAATATGACATGTTAGTATTGATTTAATTAACTTTTTTTATAACTAATCATTCTGTTATGATTTTCACAAAAATCAATTACTAAATAGTGTCAAAACTGACTTAAAATAGTTTTTAAAAAAAATATTATATTATTAATTGTTATTTTATTCCTAAAAATCTAAGGTTCAAACAAATGACATAGATAAGGTTATATATTTTAATAATAAACAACTTGGGGTTCTTTTGGCTTGATATAGTAAGTTTATTAACCTTATAGTGTATGAGAAAAATAAAACACGGTAAAAGTAAAATTATCTAACTTAAAGTTAAATATAAATGATAAGGATAAAATAGGAACCTAAACTTTTATAAATTCTATTGAATAAGATGATTTCGACCCATCCCCACCTTACCGTCGAAATAAATCAATTTGGAGCTATTTAAAACCGAATTTGGCTTTATAATAAAATAATATTTTTAGTTATTACAAAGGTGCCCCACTCCTCCCTTATAAAAGGGCACCCCCTCCCTCTCTTCCTCACACCACATTGAGCCTTCAAGCTCAGCCAACCCCTGCCAAATTCTCTTCTCCACTTCCCTAGAAACATCCTAGAGTTCCTCGTCTTCCTCAAAAACCAATTTTAGTTCCCTAAATAGAGATCTCAAAGAGGTGCTTCAAAGAAGAGGATGTTAGGACATTTACGAAGAAAATCAGACCTAAGGTAAGGGAAATATCACAATCTCATTTTTAACCGAGATTGTTTATACATTGAAATTTACTGGGGTGTATTTTATCATCCATATCCATGTTTCCTCAATATTTAGTATTACTTTCATCCACCTACAATTGATTAAATCAATTTTTACCCTTTGGTGAGTTTTAGTAAAATATATGAAAGGAATCTTTTGTCGTTTTTCGTACGAGGTACTTTTTGACATTTCTGACAAAAGTACGAGTAGAATGTTTTTTTAACTTATACAGCATGAATGTATTTTTAAAACATTATTTCCAAGAAGCTTTCTTTAAATGTTTTTATGTTTATTTTTAATCAACTTCTTTTAGTTTAAAATTGTATGACATGTTAAGAAAGGAAAAATGTTTTTGAAGTAGATAGGATATTTTCCTCAAGAATGGAGTTCAAGTGTTTTATCAAAATTATTTTCCATCTAAGATAATAAAGGGTTCTGTTTTTTATCCCTATTATTACATTGATTTGATTATGTTGTGATGGAATTATTTTTAGGAATTCCTTTATATTATATGAATTGTTTTATGATGTCACGATGTTTAAGATTCCCATTTTTATTACATGGGTTATGCTATGATGTATGGTTTATGATTTTGTGGCACATATAAGAATGGTATAATTATGAGATGGGTGGGACCTATATCTCCCTTCAATGAATTGGGTAAAGATTTTATATCTCATGAGATAGACATGGCTGGAACGGTAGGTTAAACTAGTTCAGTGAAATAGGACTGAAACGAGGGTGACTCGGTTCAAGAAATGGACTTTGTCCACTAACATAGTCTTGGAAATGCGTCTTGACTAATAAGAAATGATTATCTATGATTATGTGTGTATGCCACAAAGTTTCATGTTTTAAGTTATTATTATTGGGATTTCATTTCACTACTATGATTTATCCCATGTTATTAAATTATGCTCTCTTTTGCAGGTTATGATTTCAAAAATGTTATGTTCTTATGAATATGATGTGATTGATATTTCTTTTGTTTACCCTTACTGAGAATTTGAGCTCACCCTTTTATGTTTTCTTTTCCCCAGGATATAAAGAAAGGTTTTAGGTAAAAAAATGAAAGATCTTTATGGGAGATGATGAAGATCATTCACCACACTTAGAAGATTATATTCCGAGTTTACAAAGACACTAAACTATTACGATCCTTGTGTGTGTGTTTTTTTATATACTATGTATTCCACAAAATTAATGTAATGTCCATCTACGTTAAGCTTCAGGCCTCTACAACTAGAATTGATAACTTAGGTATATGTATGGGCATATACCTAAGTAGTGTTGGATGTTACTTTGTGATTGAATATTTCATTTTTGGATTATCCATTGTAGATCATGGGAGACCTTCAGGGGTCTCAGGGTCCCTACTGATTAGCGTATACTTACCCCTGCATAGGCTAATCCCACACCACGTTGTGTTGAATGTAGACGATGGAAAGTGCTGATCATGGTTGAGGATTGCGGAGAAATTTGGTACTTGGAGATGGACCACTGGGTAGGACGTACACGGAGTGGATGGCTGGAACCGAGGAGCTGAGGAGGCTATCTGTACCCACCCTTCAGGTGGGAATTCCAGTGGACGGCTCGACGTTGCTGCTTTACTTTCAGTTGCTGGAAATTTTTTCCAGTTGTACTTTACATTTTGTTTGAGTTTGTATTCTGGCCCACTTACTTTCCGCACTTACTATTGTACCCAATTTTACTATGTGTTTATTTCTACTGGTTTACTCTATGGTGTTTTTTTACTTTAAAAGGCAATGCCTTCCCCTTTTTATCGGGTTTTAAGCCTTGGTTCAAGTCGCCATCCCTCGGTCTATGGGAGGTGGGCTTGGGGTAGTCAGTGAATGGGTCCCAAGAATGGGTAGTGACAACCATCTTAGAATGCATGAAATCATTTCATTTAGAAACATATTTTCCTTTTACTTCTACCTTATAGATTATATGTTCATCATCCTCATGGAGTAATGTCTCACTGTAAAGACCCATAAAATTCAAGGGAAATTTTCTCTTAATTTTCTATGGAATTTTACAAGAACGCAGTTTCTGACGGCACCTGATTCCGAGGCCCGGTGTGCCCAGAATCAATTTCCGAAGTTTGGATCGGGTACATTCAGTGAACGAACGAGCAGGAATTTCTAACTTTTGAACCGGTGCCTGGAATCGAATTCCGAGGGCACCAATGGAACCGCAGCGCTGGTAGTTGCTTAGGAACTCCTGTTTCGAAGTTTCATTTTCACGAGGGAAGTTATTAATTTTTGTGGTAGTTAAAAATAAAAATTTAACAATTTTTATTTTTCCCACTTGGTAGTTTTATCCTAAGTAAGGATATTGGGGGTGGGACCCACTTGAGATAACCAACCTTGAGAGGATAAGGTTGGGTGGGACCCACACGAGCCCAACCCCTCACTTTCCTAACCCCTCTAAACCCCCCATTTATGTTTTGTTAACTTATCACCTCATTAATTTTATAACAATTTAGGTTAATAACTTAAGTGAGTTAAATGTGGGTTTTGAATTTTAAAACTCTTCAAATTCAAAACCTATGTTGGGTTAATAAAATAATGGGAGGATTATTTTATTTTGGGGTTGGTTGTTCTTGTGGTGGAGACTTGGGAGAGAAAAAGTCTAAGTTTGAGAAGCCTTATTCTTCTTCAACATCGACGAAGAATGTGAAGAATATCGTTCTTCAACGAAGAACACCTCCGGCGAAGAACACCGATCTTCAACGAAGAACATCTCTGCCGAAGAACGCGGCGTCTTCTTCCAACGACATTTCCTCTTTGAACACACCTCGATGACTACGGAATCGACATTCGTTCTTCATGATGCCCGACCTCCACGACTCTCGTTTTCCGCGGCTCGATTGTCGTGCACCGTTCCTGAACCGAGGTAGGGGTTTGTTTAGTTATTTTGTTGCGAATATCAACTTGGTGAACTTTGTGGTTTAAAACCACTTGTTATTAATTAATGCGAGGGGGTCAGTCCGCACAAACACGGCCGACCCTCGTCCTTATTAAAAGATTGATTCCTTGTGGATTAGTTTGGGAATGTGTGGTGTCGTCGCACCACGCAGATTCATGTGGAAGGAAATGTGTGGCGCCATCGCACCGCGCCGTGGAAAGAAGTCTAAGAACGTGACGCCGTCATGCCACGTTGAAGGAAATCAAAGGCACCGCGACCGGAGCGGGGCCGCGGCAGAGGGGTGCGGTGGCGTTGCACCGCGCCGGACGACAAGGGCCGCAGCCGGTTCCTGGCCGCGGTGGAGCAAGGTGACCGGCGGCCGGACGGGGCCGCCGGCGTCAGAGCCGGAAGGGGACCGACCACCGCCGGTCCCGTTGAGAAGGAACCAGCCGGCCAGGTAGGGCAGGCCGGAAAGGGGGGAGCTAGGGGAATTAAATTCCCCCGGCCAGCTTCAAACGGACCCTTTATTAAAGGGGGGTCACAGTTACATAGGGGGGCAGGCACCCCCCCCCCCTTGCCGAAACGGCTCGGACAAAGGCCGAGCCAGACAGCGCGTTGGGCGCGCTGCCCCAGCCGGACCGGCGCCTGACCAGTCCGCCAGCCCGGGCCGCGCCGGCCCGTGCCGGGTTGGGCCGAGCCGGATCGGTTCGACCCGGTTCGGGCCGACCCAGGGGGTCTTGGGCCGGGTCAGTCCGGGCCCGAAACCCCCGTTTTCGGACCGTATGGGTTCAAATGCCCATAACTCGGGCTATGGACCTCCGATCGACGCGCCGTCAGTGGCGACATGATCCTTGGAACGAGACGGTCGTTTCGACATATCGCACTCAAGATTTCGGAATACTTTGAGTTCGCCTGGGTTTGTTCGTGCATGAAACCAACCGGGCCCTCGGAGCGGAAACGCTCATATCTTGAGCTACGGACGTCCGATTGACGTGTCGTCGACTTTGTTGAGTTCCTCTTAGTGAGATGGATCATTTGGCATACTCCGACCGAGGTTTGGATGCAGGTGGGGTATGGTTGGGTTGGTTTTTCCATAAAAACCAACCGGGACCTTGCGACGAAAAAGCCAATAACTCTCAGACCAGGTGTCCGATTGACGCGCCGTCTGCGACGTTGAGTTCCTGTTGGTGATACGGAACTCTTGGATACATCAACTCTGGACTATGTGTTAGTTGATATATCAGCCTCTCAGCTTGTGGAGCAGACCCTTCCGAATGATCTTGTTGTGTGCGGGAACCCTAGTGCTGGCTGCGACTGCTACTGTGACGATAACGACTGTACATAGATCCTCAGTGGATTCGACGGTGACGACTTCAGCACTCAGCGATCCTATGTGGATCAGTGATACCGATCCTGTGTGGGTCCGATCCTGTGTGGGTCAGCGCTCAGCGGTTCCGTGTGAGCCAGCGCCTACAGATACTGTGTGGGTCTGATCCTGTGTGGGTCTTGCGGGGGTTAGTTTCCTACCGATCCGGTGTGGGTCATTGCGGGGGTTAGTACCTATCGATCTTGTGTGGGTCCGAAGACTTAGATTGATCAGTGATCATCTCTATCATTTTCGAAGAAGTATACCTATGTGAGCTGAATCCTATTTTGCTTTCTTGTGTGGATTGTGTTGTGATATCCTGTGTGGATTACGTTTTGCTTTCCTGTGTGGAATACGTATACTTTCTTGTGTGGACTGATTTGTACTTGGGTTCAGAGGTTAGATCGTATTGGAATTGATGAATTCGGTATATGTATGGGCATATACCTAAACAGAGTCGGTTGTTACTTCGTGATTGTATCTTTCCTTTGTGGTTTATCCTTTTTGGATTTTGGGAGAACATCCGGGGTCTCGGGGTCCCTACTGAGTATCTTATACTCACCCCTACATGGGCTATGCCCGCACTACATTGTGTTGGTTGCAGACAACATACAGCGTTGATCGTGGTTGAGGCTTGCAGAGCAGGACGGTACCTGGAGGTGGACCACTGGGCAGGACGTACTCGGAGTAGACGGCGAGACCCGAGGAGTAGTGGAGCAATCTTTACCCACCCTTCAGGTGGGATTTCTAGTGGACATCTCGGCGTAGCGACTTTACTTTACAGTTGTTGTTTTTCCTTTCGATTTGTACTTTACAGTTGGGATTGTCTTTCCGGCCCCTTTTACTTTCCGCACTTACTGTTGTACTCAGTTTTTACTTAGTGTTTACTTCTTCTGCTTATACTCTGTTGTGCTTGTTTACATAACAAAGGCAATGTCTTCCCTTTTTACCAGAATTTACGCCTTGGTGCTAGTCGTCAGCCCCTGGCCTATGGAAGGCGGGCTTGGGGTAGTCATGGAACGGGCCCCGAGGACGAGTCATGAAAAATTGGTATCAGAGGAGTTCGGTTCTACCACAGACTCTGATCTTTCTTCTATGTGAAATAATAGTGTTTAGTGTATTGAGTGTGGTTATCTGTCCAGGGAGTCCAGTGTTGGTGCGGTGGCCGACGTATCCGTACACCAGGACCCTGACTTCTGATTTCCGACTTAATGCACAAAAACATTGATTGCGTGTGTGTTTCACGTTTTCTTTGTGATTACCTTATATCTGCTCACCAGGTATACTGTTCTGACCGTGGTGCACCTGTTTCTTTTCAGGATGTCCCCACGATGGCAGCCATCTAGGGTTTCGAGAATCGAGTGTGACGACAGCCCACCGAGCGACGAGGCCTCGGTGCAGGGCCCTTTGTCAGTAGTGGCACCGGCGGTAGCTCTAACCGTCGAGCCACCGATACTTCCAGCACCAATCGCTGATGATGCACGTCGCCTCAGCGCACTGCATGACTTCCAGCGCCAGGGACCACCCAGGTTCCATGGGGAGACAGACCCCCAGGCAGCCGAGGACTGGCTGGAGGCAGTCATACGAGTTTTCAGGCTAGTAAGGACACCAGCAGACCTCATGGTGATCCTCGATGCGAGCCTACTAAACGCAGAAGTGGGCCGATGGTGGAGCTTGATGCTCCAGGTGCACGATGAGGAATCTCTACTTTGGACGGACATTTAGAGCCTCTTCTGCTCGGAGTTCGTCCCAGCCACCCTTCGTGCGGTGCGCATTCAGGAGCTTCTTCAGCTGCGGCAGGGCAGCATGACGGTCTCCCAGTACTCGGTGAGATTTACTGATCTCTCACGCTACTTGACCGACATGGTACGAGACCCATTCTTCCGGGCCCAGACCTTTGAGTAGGGATTGAGACACGAGATCAGGGCATCGCTGATATCCCTCAGCATTCCGACTCAGACAGGAGTACTGAAGTGTGCCCATTTGATCGAGAGGTTTCTTGCTGAGTCTACACCAGTTCCGAGACCCACCGCAGGGCGGCACATAGCAGAGTATTCTACAGCAGGTAGTCGATGGATGACTCAGGGGTCCAGGAAAACCAGACCCTCAGGCAGACGACCTCAGGACACTAGCACAGCAGTGCGTGGAACACAGCGTGGAGCCAATCTTTCGAGAGGCAGGCAGTGCTACACATGCAGCGGGCAGGGCCACATGGCTCATTACTGCCCGACCTACCGTGCTGAGGAGCAGCAGACAGTTAAGGGACCACCGAGGCAGAGGTAGAGGGTCGATCGTGGCAGTCTGCAGGGAGGAGGCAGACGAGGTAGAAGAGCTGGCCGAGCAGCAGGTGGTGGGCGACGCTTTGAGACTCTACCACCACCACCACCAGGAGGTCCACCCCGACCACAGGGAGCTGGCGGGCAGAGATAGGCACAGCTCCAGGAAGCGGAGGCCTACGACCATGGTGCGCCCGAGATGATTTGAGGTACTATCTGTGTCTATTCCACCCTTTCTGCAGTACTTATAGACACATGAGCGAGTCACTCTTTCATAGCCGCTGCCCTTGTTCGGAGCTCGAAGATTCCAACAGAGCCGCTGGCTCGATCCTTACGGCTAGAGACTTCTACGGGAGCAGACTCGACGATTATGCACTTGTGTCGGTAGTGTGAGCTTACTCTAAGAGGTGAGAGATTCAGTTGGGATCTTCTTGTAGCGGCATCGAGGCCTTACGACGTCATCTTGGGCATGGATTGGTTATCTAATGTCCATACACAAATTGACTGTTTTAGGCGCAAGGTTCGATGTGTACGCACCGACAGGAGCATGTTCACCGTCACTGGTGAGAAGGGAGCCTTTGCAGCACAGGATGGGCTTCCGCAGAGGAGAGGACAACCCATCACTCATCAGTTGGCTAGCCTCATCCTAGGAGCATTTGACGTGCAGAGTCCTTGTTTTCCTGTAGTGGTGGATCAGTTTGCGGACGTTTTTTCCGATGACATTCCAGGACTACCTCCTCACAGAGAGGTAGACTTTTATATTGACCTTTACCCCGGGATAGCCCCGATATCGACTCCAGCGTATCGGATAGCCCCCGCTGAGCTTTGAGAGCTATGCGTACAGTTGGAGGACTTGTAGTGCAAGGGGTTTATCCGACCCAGTGTTTCACCTTGGGCTTCCCCAATTTTGTTCACCAAGAAGGCGGACGGGATCTTGCGACAGTGTGTCGACTATCATCGCCTGAACCAGGTGACAGAGAGGAACAAGTATCCACTACCGAGGATTGATGACCTCTTTGATCAGCTCAAGGGAGCTCGGTGGTTCTCGAAGATAGACCTCAGGTCAGGCTATCATCAGCTCAGAGTTCGAGACGAGGACGTGCAGGAGACGACCTTCATATGTCAGTTAGGCCACTATGAGTTCTTGGTTATTCTCTTCGGCATAACCAATGCTCCAACAGTGTTCATGGCCCTCATGAACAGGATCTTTCAGCCATACCTTGATAGATTTGTCGTGGTCTTCATCGATGACATTTTGATCTACTCGACGACTGATAAGGAGCACACCTACCATTTGCGGGTTGTGCTAGACACACTCCGAGAGCACCAGCTTATTGGTAAGCACTCGAAGTGCCAGTTCTGGATACGCGAGGTCCACCTCTTGGGACATATCATCTCTGAGGCGGGAGTTTCAGTGGATCCTGTGAAGATCGAGGCAGTGCTAGCTTGTGAGCCACCTAGGAGCGTGATGGAGGTGCGGAGTTTCTTGGTTCTAGCTAGATACAACCAGAGATTTGTGCCAGACTTCTCCAGAGTTGCGGCACCACTCTCAGCTTTGACGAAGAAGGGGAAACCCTTCATGTGGTCAGACAGATGTCAGCAGAGCTTCCAAGAGCTGAGACAGAGATTGACCAGCGCACCTATCTTGAGGTTTCCTGGGGAGGGATTAGGGTACGTAGTCTACTGCGATGCATCAGGGACCGGACTCGGTTGTGTCCTGATGCAGGAGCTAGTAGTGATCGCCTATGGATCACGTCAGTTGACGTCACATGAGTAGAACTACGCTACCCATGACCTGGAGTTAGCAGCAGTGGTCTTCGCCCTGAAGATGTGGCAACACTATCTGATGGTCGAGCGCTTTACAGTCTTTTCTAACCACCAGTGTCTCAGGTACATCTTCTCACAGAAGGAACTGAATCTGAGATAGCGGTGATGGATCGAGTTCCTCCCGGACTAAGACTTTGAGATAGTCTATACTCCTGGGAAGGGGAATGTAGTAACCGATTCCCTCAGCAGGAGAACGGGAATTCAGCTACTTGAGGAGGCGACAGAGTAGCTAGCCGCTTTGTAGATATCCTTCATGGATAGTGATGGGGTAGCCTTCCTTCAGTCTCTCACAGTCACTCCTCTACTACTACAGCGAGTCAGAGAGGCACAACATGGGGACACTAACTGTGAGACGTGGCGTGCATAGATATCCCCAGGAGAGGCACCTGATGGTTTCTAATTCGGAGCAGATAATGAAATCATTTTCAGAGGACGTACCTTCGTACCAATTGCTTTACGGGAGGAGGATATTAGAGAGTTTCACACTTCTCCCTTGGTGGTACATCCCGGAGTGGCGAAGATGTACCAGGATCTCAGACGACAGCACTGGTGGCTGGGCTTGAAGAAGGCTGTGGCAGAGTTTGTTTCTCAATGCCTCACCTGCCAGCAGGTGAAGGCTGAGCACCAGGTACCAGCAGGCTTGGTACAACCCTTGGAAGTTACAGAGTGGAAGTGGGATAGCATATCTATGGACTTCGTGACTGGACTTCCACGTACTTCCAGAGGTCACGACTCCATCTGGAGGATTGTCGACCGACTCACCAAGTCGGCTCACTTCCTACCCATCAGAGAGCAGGGCTTAGTGGAGAGCTTTGGATGAATTTAAATTCAAGAGATTGTTCGGCTTCACAGTGTTCCATCATCCATCGTCTTCGATCGAGATACTCGCTTTACTTCCCGGCTTTGGAAGGGGTTGCAGGAGGCGTTCGGGACGCAGCTACGTCTGAGCACAGCCTTTCACCCTCAGACGGAGGGTCAGACGGTGAGGACCATTCAGACTCTAGAGGTCATGCTCCGCGCATGCGTCCTCAAATTTGGTCATAGCTGGGAGGACCACCTACCCTTGGTGGAGTTTGCGTACAACAACATCTACCACTCCACCATCGGGATGGCACAATACGAGGCGTTGTACGACCGACCTTGCAGATCTCATTTGTGCTGGACAGACCCTGGGGAGTCAGCACTTGGGGGACCGGAGATGGTCCAGGCCACGATAGAGAAGGTCCAGGTCATCCAGGAGCAGATGAGGACAGCTCAGAGCCGGCAGAAGTCATACGCTGACAGGAGGCGGAGGCCACTATAGTTCGAGGATGGCGACCACGTCTTCTTGCGTGTCTCACCTCGACATGGATTATGGAGATTTGGCCAAGGCGGCAAGTTATATCCATGCTTCATTGGACCCTTCCAGGTCCTCAGCAGGATTGGCGAGGTGGCTTATCGTCTGGCTCTACCACCTCAGTTGCACCGGGTGCATGACGTCTTCCATGTATCTCAGTTGAGGAGATACGTGCATGACCCGACGCACATCATTGACCATGGGGATATTGACGTTGACGATGGGGTGACTTTTACGGAGGTCCCGGTGGAGATCGAGGATTGACAGGAGTGGGTCATACGTGGACGGACGATTCCTCTAGTGCACATTAGATGGCAGCACGAGAACCTCCAGGAGAGCAATTGGGAGCGGGAGGCTCAGATGCGTACTCAGTACCCTCATTTGTTTCCCTAGTTTTGATGTATCTTTACGGGGACATAAAGCCCTGAGGTGGGAGTAATATAATGACCCGTAAAATTCAAGGGAAATTTTCTCTTAATTTTCTTTGGAATTTTACAGGAACACGGTTTCTGATGGCACCTGATTCTGAGGACCGGTGTGCCCCGAATCAATTTCTGAAGTTTGGCTCGGGTACGTTCAGTGAACGAACGAGCATGAATTTCTAACTTTTGAACCGGTGCCCGGAATCGAATTCTGAGGGCACCGATGGAACCTCAGCGCCGGTAATTGCTTAGGAACTCCTGTTTCGGAGTTGCGTTTTCTCGAGGGAAGTTATTAATTTTTGTGGTAGTTAAAAATAAAAATTTAACAATTTTTATTTTTCCCACATGGTAGTTTTATCCTATGTAAGGATGTTGGGGGTGGTACCCACATGAGATAACCAACCTTGAGAGGATAAGGTTGGTTGGGACCCACACGAGATCAACCCCTCACATTCCTAACCCCTCTAAACCCCCCATTTATGTTTTGTTAACTTATCACCTCATTAATTTTATAACATCTTATGTTAATACCATAAGTGAGTCAAATGTGTGTTTTGAATTTTCAAACACTTGAAATTCAAAACCTATGTTGGGTTAATAAAATAATGGGAGGATTATTTTATTTTGGGGTTGGTTGTTCCTGTGGTGGAGACATGGGAGAGAAAAAGGCTAAGTTTGAGAAGCCTTCTTCTTATTCAACATCGACGAAGAACGTGAAAACATCGTTCTTCAACGAAGAACACCTCCGGCAAAGAACACCGATCTTAAACAAAGAACATCTCCGACGAAGAACGTGACATCTTCTTTCAACAACGTTTCCTCTTTGAACACACCTCGACGACTACGGAATCGACGTTCGTTCTCCACGACGCCCAACCTCCGCGACACTCGTTTTCTGCGGCTCAATTGTCATGCACCGTTCCTGAACCGGGGTAGGGGTTTGTTTAGTTATTTTGTTGTGAATATAAACTTGGTGATCTTTGTGGTTTAAAACCAATTGTTATCAATTAACGCGAGGGGGTCGGTCCGCACAAACACATCCGACCCTCCTCATTATTTAATGATTGATTCCTTGTGGATTGGTTCGAGAAGGTGTGGTGCCGTCGCACCACGTGGATTCATGCGAAAGGAAATGCACGTCGTCGTCACGCCGCGCCATGGAACAAAGTCTAAGAACGTGATGTCGTCGCTCTGCATCGAAGGAAATCGAAGGCGCCGCGGCCGGAGCGGGGCCGCGGTGCAGGAGCGTGGTGACGTCGCACCGCGTCGGACGACAACGGCCGCGACCGGTTCCGGGCCGCGGTGGAGGAAGGTGACGGGCCGGAAAGTGGGGACCCGGGGGAATTAAATTCCCCCGGCCGGCTTGAAACGACCCCCTTAATTGAAGGGGGGTCGTGGTTACACGGGGGGGCAGGCGCCCCCACCCTTGCCGAAACGGCTCTGCCAAAGGCCGAGCCAGACAGCGCGCTGGGCGCGATGTCCCCAGCCGGATCGGCGCCGGGCCGGTCTGCCAAGTTGGGCCGCGCCGAGCCGGGCCGCACCGGGTCGGGCCGAGCTGGACCGGGTCGACCCGGTTCGGGCTGACCCAGGGGGTCTCGAGCTGGGTCGGTCCGGTCCCGAAACCCCCATTTTCGGACAGAATGAGTTCAAATGCCCATAACTCGGGATATGGACTTCCGATCAACGCGCCGTCAATAGAGACACAATCCTTGGAACGAGACGGTGGTTTCAACATATCGCACTCAAGGTTTCGGAATACTTTGAGTTCGTCCGGGTTGGTTCGTGCACGAAACTAACCGGGCCCTCGGAGCGGTAACGCTCATATCTTGATCTACAGACGTCTGATTGACGTGCCGTCGACTTTGTTGAATTCCTCTTAGTGAGACAGATCTTTTGGCATACTCCGCCCGAGGTTTGGACACAGGTGGGGTACGGTCGGGTTGGTTTTGCCATAAAAACTAACCGGGCCCCTGGGACGAAAAAACCAATAACTCTCAGACCGGGTGTCCGATTGACGCGCCGTCTGCGACGTTGAGTTCCTGTTGGCGATACGGAACTTTTGGATACATCAACTCTGGACTATGTGTCAGTTGACGTATCAGCCTCTCGGCTCGTGGAGCGGACCCTCCCGAATGAGCTTGCTGTGTGCTGGAAACCTAGTGCTGGCCGCAACTGCTACTTTGACGACGACGACTGTGCAGAGATCCTCAGTGGATTCGACGGTGACGACTTCAGCACTCAACGATCCTATGTGGATCAGTGCTACCGATCCTGTGTGGGTCTGATCCTATGTGGGTCTGATCCTGTGTGGGTC
Organism: Viscum album; assembly: GCA_963277665.1. Lineage (NCBI taxonomy): Eukaryota > Viridiplantae > Streptophyta > Magnoliopsida > Santalales > Viscaceae > Viscum > Viscum album. The sequence goes on from OY728140.1 coordinate 1,729,438,593, forward strand.
CGATCCTATGTGGGTCAGCGCTCAGCAGTTCTGTGTGAGCCAGCGCCTACAGATCCTGTGTGGGTCAGATCCTGTGTGGGTCTTGCGGGGGTTAGTTTCCTACCGATCCTGTGTGTGTCATTGCGGGGGTTAGTACCAATCGATCCTTTGTGGGTCTGACGACTTAGATGGTTCAGTGATCATCACTATTGTCTTCGAAGAAGTATACCTGTGTGAGCTGAATCCTGTTTTGATTTCCTGTGTGGATTGTGTTGTGCTATCCTATGTGGATTAAGTTTTTCTTTCCTGTGTGGAATACGTATGCTTTCCTATGTGGACTGAGTTTTACATGGGCTCATAGGTTGGACCGTATTGGAATTGATGACTTAGGTATATGTATGGGCATATACCTAAGCAGAGTCGGTCGTTACTTCGTGATTGTATCTTTCCTTTGTGGTTTATCCTTTGTGGATTTTGGGAGACCTTCGGGGGTCTCGGGGTCCCTACTAAGTATCTTATACTCACCCCTGCACGGGATATGCCCGCACTATGTTGTGTTTGTTGCAGACAACAGACAGCGTTGATCATGGTTGAGGCTTGCAGAGCAGGACGGTACCTGGAGGTGGACCACTGGGCGGGACATACTCGGAGTAGACGGCGGGACCCAAGGAGTAGTGGAGCTATCTATACCCACCCTTCATGTGGGATTTCCACTGGACAACTTGGCATAGCGGATTTACTTTACAGTTGTTGTTTTTTCCTTCCGAGTTGTACTTTACAGATGGGCATGTATTTCCAGCCCCTTTTACTTTCCGCACTTACTGTTGTACTCAGTTTTTACTTAGTGTTTACTTCTTCCGCTTGTACTCTGTGGTGCTTGTTTACTTAATATAGGCAATGCCTTCCCTTTTTACCAGGATTTACGCCTTGGTGCTAGTCGCCAGCCCCTGGCCTATGGAAGGGGGGCTTGGGGTAGTCACGGCACGGGCCCCGAGGACGGGTCATGATAGTCGCCTTAATCAGTGATATGAAAACCATAATGATCTAGTTCTATAAAATCATTAGTTGAGCTACATATTACGTCTTGGGAACCACTTCATCTCCAAAAGTCTCTTATGATGATTTTACATGTTCCAACTCATATTTCTCTGGATAATTAACCTATTAAAATTCATTATTTATCACGCTAATTCCATTAAAAATGTGTTCCCGTTTTAGAAATGTATCGTTTCTTGACACAACAAATTTTCTTTCTGATGGGTTATATATGTAATATCATCGTTATTCATAAAGATAACCTATAAAGATATACTTCACCATTTGGGATTCAAATTTCTCACTAGATACTTTGGAATAAGGCCTCACATCCATACACATGTATGGTTTACATAATAGTTTTCATTCCATACAATAATATATAAAGAATCCCATCTGTATTTTTAGTAAATACTTGGATATGGGTATATTCCACTCTCTACGAACTGTATCCCTAAAATGATAATGTATGTGTTTTGTTATACATTATTGGTATGATCATTTCTTGAAAGTTATTATTATTCCTCTAACGAATAAAATTACTATATGGTATAAAATTAGTATTTAGTAGGGGTACAGTACCACACTTCTTCATGTGGTCAATGAATGATTGGTTTAGATACTCCATTCCAGGGTCTTAGTTGTTTTCTTAAATCATATTACCATAGTGTTTTTGAAAATGATGTTAGTAGTATTTAAAATCCAAAATCAATATGAGTTATGTAGTATTATATGGATACAACCATACTTACTGTAGTCAATAGAAAAATTAACGAAGTATGAAAACAAACGACATTCATGTACGTGGAATGAACCACATACGTTAGTATGAATTAGTTCCTGTAACTCATTAGATATTTCTCCCTTCATAGATAAGGGTTTGTGGGTCATTTTCCCATGTAGGGAAGCTTGACATAAAGCGATAAATATTTACAAAACCATGTATATATACCAAAAAGTTGTAATTTCGTTAATTACTTATCATTTATATAACCCATCCAAATTTTCCATTTGTGAGGGTTATAGGAGTCATACATTCTAATTTTATCACCTATATTTATTACTAGGTTTTGATTTTAATGTATATATAAGTCAATGTCATGATGAACCATAAAATAAAACATTTTTTACTTCTAAAAGAGGAATAATTTATTTCCAAAATTGAAATAAAATCCTTATTATTGAAACATTATAAATGAGATTATTTTTTTCATTACAAATGGAAAAAATAAGTATTCAATAAAAGAACCAATATACTAGGAAAGGTATGGATATAATCTCCCACTACCAAGGATGCTAGACTTTTACCATTTGAAACTCAATAAATACATTTCTCCCATTGTAATATTTTTGATCTATATGGTAACTATATTTGAACACATATGTGTGACTCACATGCTATATCCAACAACCAAATTGATGATAATTAAATATTTAATTCAGTAAAAAATTATTTGAATTAAAAGGTCATCCTTGAGCATTTTTCACAACAATGTATATTTTAATCCAGTGGGCTACATTTCTAGACAAATAATGGATGGCCTACGAATTATTTCACAAACTATGTATATTTTCATTCATAGAAAGAGGGTGTGCAAGTGTCTTTGGAATTTACATGACCTCATACCACATAACATTTACCTTCATTATCTTTTTAACCATAAATATTTAAGATTTAGTGTTATTCATGTCATTATCAGCATGAATAAATAAATCCCAAATCTGTGGGAGTGACTTTTCCATGTTATTCACGGTATAATTGAAAAATAAATTCAAAAATGTTTTCTGGTAAAGAGGAATTATTGATATCTATTGTTATTTTTAGATTCATTTTGATCCCTATGGTTTCAAGCCTCTCAATATACCTTATCATCTTGAATACATGAGGCATCACATGATTCCCTTCCATAAGCATACCTAAATAATGGGCAATACAAATATCATAATTATTTTCCCTTTCTCTCATGTTATATAATCATTCTATATGAGTCAAAATCATGTAGGAATCCTTTTCCATGCGAATTTTTATAAATTGAAAAGACAATAATGATAAAATGATGCAATGAACATTTAGTGTGTCACCAACATTATTATTCAATTTTCATTATGCATCATGATTTTTACCTAAGGAGGATCAGTAGGAAGTGAAGATTAATTCCCATAATTCTTCCTTTCATTGTTTAGTACTATGATAAAGTGCATGTACCACTCCTGTATGTTCTGGGTGGTTAGGATAAATTCTTTATCCATAACTGAAAACAGGGATAATGTACCAATTATGTATTTGATTTCAACTATATATATACAAACAATTGTAGAAATCGATACATTATATTGATTACCTTTTATAAATTTCGTACCAATTTATGAGTATATATTTTAAATATCTCTCACATTTTCATCAAAACTTAATAGCCCTCACCAATAGATTCAATGTAATAAATCTCTTCAGAATTCTTGTGGAAATGATCCTTAAATCCTTCCCCCATAATGTACAAGCTATTGGTATTCCACTACAGGGAGAGTATCAAGGTAGGCTATAAACTGGACAACATCATTAACTGGTGGTTCCAAGATCTTTTTACTAAAGGCAGATCTTATTTAAATCATAATTGGATTCCCTAATCTATTTTTCCTTAATGTGGCACTATATTAGCAACTGATAATCCATGACTACGAACTTTGGTTAAGTCAACCAAATAATTTCTTGATAAAAGCCTACATATAAGATGTAGTCTAACTTATGGCTAATGAGCACCCAAAATAGTTGGTTATTTTTCATTGTGAACAACGGAAGGCATGAGGACATAATATATATTTTAGGTGATTCAATAAAAATTCTTGACGAATGTAATCCATTAATATTAATTTTTTATGTCTAGGTAGTTTCACTCACAATGGAAAATGCAATAGAAAAATAATTATTTCATAATTATGAATATTATCTTGTTTATTATTTAATATGATCATTCAATAATCATACACATGCATAAAGTAACAAACAATTCCTAAATAAAATAAATCAATATGACTGGTCTGGATGATGTAATTATGAATGATCCATAATGGACCAATTTTAAACTCGGGGGTTTCAAACCTAATTCTAGTCCAAACTCATAGTGAATAACCCCTTAAATAAAGGTTAATTTCATAACAGATAGAGTCTCTCCTCGACTAAGTAGGGTCCATATATTAAAACAACATCCTTAATATACAAACACACTCAAGCGTAAGATATGGGGTCAATTACTGAAAAATAATATAGGTGCATTGGATGCTCATGTACATAAACATATTTGAATACAAATAAGATCATGTCGAGATAGTGTAACATCCCATGAAAATAAATAATATGAATTTTTCAGATTTATTAATATTTTTGAATTTAATGGGATTCTATATTCAAGGGTGTTCCTGACATGCAACAATTGGTTTCTTTGAAATCTTACGTTGCACACTAATAATATAATATTATTATTTTAAATGGTAGTTAAAACCTAGCCATTGTATTGGTGGGAATTAAGAGAACTAACTAAAATATGATAATATATGTTTGTTAAATGTTCTTACATTCATCCAATAGAATTCAGAGGCTTAATATTTAAATGAATCTAATTTTAAGCATACTTTACTTTAATAGTTTGATTTACCGCCTGTTTATGGAGAATTCTTTTCAAATATTGTTTTCGTCACTTTTACATTTTATATTTGACAAAATAATTTTCATCTTTAGAATCTAGACATCAAAATTTACTTTGGATGAAATTTTGATATTTTTCTGATAATGTTCATTTTTTATGAATATTAAAAAAATGTTGTGTTTAAATTTAAAACCATTTTTTAATCTAATTTATTTATATGGATATATTATATTTTTAATTGGTTTTAAAGTTTAAATATATTATATTTTTACAATTTAACCCAATCATGTCCATTGGATGTGGTTTCACTTTTAAATTGTACATTTACAAGTAACAATCTTTGGATGGTTATTATTTTTTAAAAACAAGCATTTTTTTTACGACGAAAATTAATTATAATATTTTTTAATGACACATACATGTTTTGAATTTGGAAATATAGACATCATTTTTTAATTCATAATATCAAATTTATCTTTGAGTGAATTTTTGGAATTTTCCGGAAAACCTTTAAATTTTGATGAATAGTGAAACCACTAAGTAGTAGTTAAAAAACCGACTTTTTCATTTAAATGAAATTTTTCTGCTTCTGTTAATTTATTTTCAATAATATGACATACATGGTTTTCATTAGTAATTAAAATGTTGTTTACGGGATGAAAATAATTTTTTGTGAATAGTATGTTTTGACTTTTATTAACCACTGTTAAAGGTAATTAGGCTAATTTAAGGTAAAAATAATGTTATATAAAAATACCTTGACACATTTCCTACCCTTATTGGATGAGTAATGGACAAACAAAAAAATCAATTGGTTAATTTTTTGACCCCATGGAGCCACATTGTTAAGATAATGTCACTAATAACATTTTATTTAAAGTAAACATAAAATTTCATTAACATGTATATTTTTACTAATACAATTATGACATGTGGTTATATAAGTTATATTTTATACTATTAATATTAATTAGAAATATAAAGATATTTCATACATCATGGTAATTTTTTTGAAATTTTTAGGCATCATATAAATAAAATTATATATTACACAATGAAGATGCAGTGTCTACATCATTAATGGATGATTTAAATAAATAAGAAGATAAATATTAAAACAATATCCAAAACATGTCCAATTCTTATTAAATGATTTTATTTCAAACCTTATCCACCTTATCTTATACGTTATTGATTTTTTTACCTTTAAATATAGAAAATAAATATTTAATAAAATAATATTTTCAAAAATTCCAAAAGATCCCCTACTCTCCCTTATAAAAATCTATCACTTCCTACTCATTTATCACACTTCTCAAGCCCTTGGATCATCCAAAATATACTCCAATAATCTCCCAAGATCCCTATATTCATTCTAGAGGCCTTAACTTAGACAAAAAGCACTTCAAGAAACCCTTTTGGTTCAAACCAAATGGAGTCACCCGATTTAAAGGGAACATCTTCCCTTATGTTCTTTTATTTTATGATACTTATCCAACCCCCTAAACTGTTTTTATTATGTTATTTTATAAAAAAAAGATTAATAAACACACCAGGAGGTTTTTTTGAGAATTATTAATGCTATTATTACACACAACACCATCTAACAGGTGAAAAACATATTGGTTCAGTGGACGGCGAACTACTGCCTCATGAAACGATGATTGTTCAATTATCTTCTGTTGCCTCTCGTGGTGGCCATTATGATGGCACGGTATCTATATATGATTTATATGATATATTTTTTCTTTATTATACAGTATTTTTTACATCATATCATACCTTTATGGTTCCCATAATTGGTAAACGTGAAAATTTCATTAGAGGAAGTGCAGACTACCGACCCCTCAAAGTGATATGACTCGTTTATGCCATACGTGGAACATATAATGGATAGAATTTATGAACATATGAAAAAATATGAAATAAATATTATAATTAAATTATAATATATCTATGTATCACTATGTTTTCATTTCATTAAAATATGAAATAGAAATGAAAGAAGTGTTAATGCGTACGTACGGCTAAACATATCGATGAACGTTGCATTTCATTCCATATCTATAAAAGTTATGTACTATTATAAATACATATATAATGGATATAGATGATAAAAATTAAATTTAAATGATTAATATAATTCGTGATATAATGGACTTTTGACCACATAGACAACTTATAATTATAACAAGTTCATTTTGGATTCAAGTTCTGACCATTGATAAAATGTCCTATAGGAGCTCAAATAATTAACTAATTATAATAACAATGTAATAAGTAATATAAAATTAAAAATAAAATTGAAAAACGTTCTTAATAAAGTATAATATAATTTATGATTATTATTCAGGAATAACAAGGAATATACGAGCAAGTCAAGTCGGACAACCAGGTAAGGGGTTTATTCTCTCACTTATAATTCTGTGAGATTTCCATTGTTCACCCATTATTTATTTCATGTTGTATATTATGTACTTACATTAGATATATATTATTAAGATTCCCTTTATATTCATGGTATGCTGTTAATATTTTGGTGGTTTGTAATTTTTGGTAATATGAATCAATTGAATATAACATCGTAATGGATTTTCATCTCACTTCTTATTCCTTTGAGATTCATGGTATACCTTACACTATTTACTTTTGTGTGGTGTATTTACTTCCCATGATTGTACTCTTGGTGTAATATAATTTAATTTATGGGTATTTTCTTATTCATTACATGATCCTTCTTTCATGGGATGTACGTTCTTATAATAACCAACTCGGTTAGGGATATTTTCACAATCCTCTTTTAAGTCATGACTTCCTTTATGTTATGTTTTTTAGTTACTTGTTATTATGTGGTGGATTGTTCATAAATATCTTTAATACTGTCCATTTAATGTTCAAATTATGAGACACCCTTTCCACTCTCATCAATTGATTTTCTAATCTTTTAAGTGAGGCTGTTAGGCTGCAGAATTTTCGTAAAAAAATTGCGGTTTGTCTTTCTTTTCAAGTTTCTTTATCATGTGGTGTGTCATTCAAATATCCACACCATGATATTATTTATTATTATTATGTACCAATTCTGAAAATTTATTCATTTATGTATGGGATACCCATGTCCCCACTCTTTTATTATTTTCTTAAACAAAGGTATATAGCCATTATGCTGCAGAAATTTCGTCTCAAATTTTGTCCCTCTTTCATTAAATAAATTATCTTTTTTTATTTCTTTGAATACTCATACCTATTTCGTTTCTATGGGTGTTTATAAATATAAAAAGATGATATATTTGACTCTATAATTGACATACATATAACCCTCCCTCGCTTTCCATGGGTTACAAATGACATAATGATCTTATTTTTAAGAACATTACAAAACATCACTATCTTGAAATGAAACCCATTTATTTTATTCTCAATGGTTTATTTAGGAAATGATTTATTATGATATATGTGGCTCACATTAATGTAAATAAATATTAAGGTTGTGCCCTCACAGCGCTCCAATGAATTGGGTAAAGAATTAATCCCTTGAGATTACAAGTTTCATGATACATTGGTGAAAACCTTGGTAATTTTTATGACACCATCGGGATGAAACATGGTGATATGACCATGAATGACTAAATGAAATGTTTTAGAAAAATATTCAAGTTATGATTATTTTTATTTTTATTATGATAGTCATATTCTTCCATTTCTCACAACTTTATGATTTATTTCATTTTCTTATAAATATTGCTCAAGATCACTTGTCAATTGTTTCACGTGTCTTCTTAACTGAGCCTTATTCTCACCCTTTCCTTTGATTTTATATCTCTAAGTTATGATATGTAGTAATTTTACCCAGGAATAACTTTTCAAGAATCATATCAAGGGGATTTAAAAGAGTGTTTAAGTTTTTATGTTTTTATTCCTGGTTTCCAAGACACTAGACTTTAATGATCCCTTGTTTGTAAAATGTAATGAAAAGTTATGAATTAAAAAGGTAGGATGACATAGTTGGTATCAAATGATAGTTTATATATTTATGGAAATTAATCAATGAAAAAATTAATAATAACCCTATAAAAGAGTATAAATAATCGAATACATCCAGGTATTTTGGTGAGTATGGAGTAAGTTGTTTATCGAGTAAATACATTCTTGTCTTGATATGAGCATAACTATCTTAATGTGTTGGGATGAAAATGAAAGGTATTTTAAAACCTTTAAGGTTAAAAAATATTTGGGATATTTTTGAGTATTATTAAAATGACAACACGTAGACCGTGTGACAACCCGTTTCTTCGGACAAAGTTGTGGGAATCAAACCAACAACCATTGTGTGATTGGGGTTTATCACCTACCACTGGCCTACATGAAGTACATAGTTAGTATGACTTATTTTTTCTAGTTAAATTATTTTATGGAGCAAGAATAAGTTGATTTTAGGAACTAATGTTTTATCACATGGATATCCTTTGTATATGAAAATGATTTTGAGATTAAATGATAAAGGTTATTTTGGAAAATGTTTCCTCATTTAAAATATTATATGACTAAGGAAAATATAATACTATAGGATTTCATTTGTGGATGAATGGTTGAAATTTTTATTTTTTATGAATTTATATAATTTTTTTCAACATATGGTGATTTGGGTTATTTCAAGAAAATGATTTACCTACAATAGAGAATATGTGATCATGTTAATTACACTTTAGTATGAGACTTTAATAGTAGTCAAAGTTATTTGAGATAAATGTTAAAATTTATTTTGGAAGACTATGTGATTAATTCCTTCTGTGTTTTGGTTATCAATATTTGTTTGGATTATTTTGACGAAGTTTAAGGATGATTGTCTAGTGAATGGTCTTTCTAGAACCTTCGGTACTTTTTGTTAAATTTTGGCGATTAATAGTAGTATTTATTTTTATAATGGATTATCCTTTTAGGGGATTATATGATTTCATGCTAACCATTTTGTTTTTATTTGATTTATAAAGACAAGGAAAATATATTGTTCTTCTGTAGTGTATTATGTGATTCTCTAGAATAAGATTCTCGTGTTTTGATGTGACCATGTCCTTTTGTATGCTCATTTTTCGGAGAAAATATTAGTTTTGGTTGAAACTAATTAAAAGATGAAAATCTACATGAAGGTAATTATGTTTCCCCATGTTTTTATTCTATGTAGTAAATTAATTCCTCAAAATTTGGAAAATTAATATAAAACAAAAACGTTATTAGTATACGTTTCCTTCTGGGTAATCGAAGATCGTTTACACACATTATAAGATTGTGGTTTTTTGTGGTTAACATTCTCCTAATCATGTTTTCTATCACTCTACATAAGAACTTGACTGTTTGGATTCTCTTTCATATCAATGTCTTCCTACATGGAATCCTAGAATGGGTTATCTCAGGTGAACTTTGTACTTCTTTTTCTTTCTTTTAATGTGATTGTTTTATGGACTCTTTTTCCGATGTGGGACATTCAATTAAGTTTCCAAGCCCAATTTTAATATTGCAAGGGCGTAATTTAAAAAAGGGGGGAGAATGTAACATCCCAAAAAAATAAATAAAATTACATTTTAATATTTTTTTAATATTTTTTAACTGATGTGGATTTTATATTCAATGGAATATCTGACTCGCAACAATGAGTTTCTTATAAATCTTATGTTACACACTAATAATATAATATAATTATTTTAAATGGTAGTTAACACCTAGCCATTGTATTGGCCGGAATTAAGAGAACTAACTTCAGTATGATAATATATTTTTTTAAATGTTTTTACATTCATCCAATACATGTTAGTGGCTTTAAATGTAAATTAATCTAATTTTAAGCTAAATTTACATTAAAAGGGCGATTTATTGCCATTTTATGGTGAATACTTTTTAACTATAGTTTTTGACACTTATACATTTTATATATGACAATATAATTTTCATCATTTTAATCGGGTCATCAAAATTTACTTTGGATGAAATTTTGATATTTTTCTAATGATGTACATTTTGAATGAATAGTAAAAAAATGTTGTATTTTAATTCAAAACTTCTTTTTAATAGAATTTATTAATATGGTTATATTGTCTTTCTAATTTGTCACAATGTGTTAATATATTATGTTTTTACCATTTAACCAATTCTTGGCCATTGGAATTATTTTCACTTTGAAATAGGACATTAACAAGTAATAACCTTTTAATGGTTATTATTTATTAAAAACACGCTTTTTTGTTTTGAAGACATGAATTAATTATAAAATTAAATAATGAAACTTATGTATTTTAAATTTTGTAAAATAGAAATCATTTCGGAATTCTAAATATCAAATTTAGTTTAGAGTGAGTTTTTTGAATTTTTCTGAACACCTTCAATTTTTTATGAATTGTGAAACAACAAAGTAGTAGTTAGAAAATGAATTTTTCATTTAAATGAAATTTTACTTCTCCTGTGAACTGAATTTAAAAAATCCAACAAACATGGTAGCCATTAGTGAGTAAAATTTGGTTCAATGGGATATAAATATTTTTTTTTGAATATAAATGTTTTTCTTTTATTAACCACGATTAAAGGTAATTAGGTTAATTTAAGCTAAATACAATGTTATAAAAATAAACAATTATCTTGACACTTATCCTAACCTTTTTGGATGAGTAATGGCTGACCAAGCCAATCCATTGGTCAATTTGGGGACCCTATGGATCCACTAGGGTATGATAATGACATTAATACCTTTTCTATTTTATGTAAAAATAAAATGTCATAAACATGTATTGTTTTACTAAAATAGTTTTTACATGGGGTTATATAAGTTATATTTTCGACTATAACTATTCATTGTAATGAAAAAAATATTTCCTACATCATGGTATTTTATTTATAACTTTTAGACATAAAATAAATAAAACTATTTATGACACAATAATGATGCAGTGTTCACGTTACTAATGGATGATTTAATTTAATAAGAATATATAAATTAAATAAATATACAAAACATGAACAATTATTATTGGATGATTTTATTTCAAGCATGATCCACCTTATCTATGAATTTAATTATTTTTGGACATTTAGAAACCAAAAATCAATACATAATAAAATAACATTTCCAAACATTCCAAAAGTGCCCCAACTCTCCCTTATAAAAAGACCTCACTCCCTATCCATTTCTCACACCAATAATGCTTTTGTATCGCCCAAACTACACTCCAATAAGCTCCCATGATCCCTCTTTTCATCCTAGTAGACTTACCTTAGGCATAAATTAATTCAAAAAAAACAATATTGGTTCATACCAAAGGGAGTTACCCAATTTAAAGGTAACATCTTCTCTTAAGTTCTTTTGTTTTATTTTAATTCTCCAACCCCCTATATTTTTTTATTCATTTATTTTATAAATAAACCATTATCCTAAATACACAAGGATGTTATTATGAGATGTATTCAAGCTACACTTACACTCACCTCTATATAATGGGTAAAGAACATACTGTTTTAGTGGACGATGAACTACAACCTTAGGAAACGATGAATGTTCGATTATCTCCAACCGCCTTTCATGGTGGCCATTATGATGACACTGTATCTATATATGATATATATTATATATATTTTTCTTTTTTATTCTGTATTTTTATTTTTATGTCATTCCTTTATGGTTCACATAAAGGGTAAACATGATAATGTCATTAGAGGAAGTGCAAACTACCACCTCCTCAAAGTGATACGACTCATTCATTTCATACGTGGAACGTATAAAGGATATAATTTATGAACATATGTAACACATATGACATAAATAATATACTTAAATTATAATATAGCTATGAATCACTATGTTTTTATTTCAGTAAAATATGAAATAGAAATAAAAGCATCGTTCATGCGTAAGTACGGCTTACTGTCTCCATGAATGGTGCATTTCATTTATAATCTCCAAATGTTATGTAATATTAAAAATACATATATTATTGATATATATGATATATATGACATCTAAATGATTAATATTATTCTGGAGATAATGGAATTTTTACCGCATGGACAATTTAAAATTATAACAATTTAATTTTTGACCCTATTTCCAAACATTGACAAAATTTCTGATATGAACTCCAATAAATAACTAATTGTTATTGAAATGAAATAAATAATATAAAATTAATAATAAACTTGAATAATATTCTTATACATTTATAAATTAACGTATGTTTATTTTTTAGGAAGAACAAGGAACATACGAGCGAGTGAAGTCAGACAACGAGGTAAGGGGATTCTTATCTCACTTTAAATTCGGTGAGATTTCCATTGTTCGCCACATATTTATTGAATGTGGGGTATTATGTACTTTAATTTGATATATATTGTCATTATTATATTTATATTCATGGTATTCAGTGATTTTCTGGTGGTTATTTTATTTTGGTCATACGATTTGATTGAATACAGTGTTGTAAGGGATTTTCATCTCACTTCTTATTCGTGTGAGATTAATGGTATATTTTCCACTATTTTCATTTGTATGGTGTCAGTACTTCCAATGATTGTTATATTTTTGTAATATAATTTAATTTATGGCCTTTTACATATTCATTATATGATCCTACTTTCATGGGGTGTACATATCAAAAGCTTCCAAATTGGCAAGGGGTCTTTTCACCCACCTCTTTTAAGTCATGCCATCCTTTATGTTATATCTTATAGTTCCATTTTATTATTTGAGAGACTATTATTATATATCTTAATACTAAATATTTCATGTTACACATAAGATATCCCTTTTCCACTCTCATCAATTGATTTTCTTATCTTTTATGTTACGTCGTTAGGCTGCCGAATTTCGGTACAAGAAATCATGCTTTCTCTTTCTCTTGAAGTTTCCTTTTTGTGTGGTGTGTAATTAAAATAAAAACACCATGATCTTATTTAATTTTATTATATATTTATACTAAAAACTTATCCATTAATGTATGGTAGGCCCTTGTCCCTGCTCTTTTATTATTTTTAATAACCATGTTATATAGCTATTTTGCTGCAGAAATTTCGTCTCAAAATTTCTATCTCGTTCATTCAAGAAGTTATCTGGTTTTATTTATGTGAATAACCAAAACTATTAAATTTATATGGGTGTTCATAAATATATAAATATGATATATTTGATTCTGGAATTGACAATCATTTGACCCTCACTCCCTTTCCGTGGGTTATAAATGACTTAATGATCCTATTTTTAATTACTTTTAAAAACGTCACGATCATGAAATGAAACTCATTTCTTTTATTCTACATGGGATATTTATGAAATGTTTGATTATGATATATGTGGATCACATTAATTTTATGAAATGTTAAGGGTGATCCCTTATAGTGCTCCAATGCATTGGGTAATGAATTAATATCTAAAGATGATAAGTTTCACGATACCTGGGTGAATAACCTTGGTAATTTTATTACACCTTGGGGATGGACCTTGGTGATATGATCATTAATGTATAAATTAAACGTTTTATCCACATATACATGTTATAATTCATGTTCATTTTTTATGATATTCATATTCTTCCATTTCTCATGAATTTATGATTTATACCAGGTTCTTATTAATATTGTTGAAGCTCACATGTCCATTATTTCACTTGTTTTCCTTATTGAGCCTTATGATCACCCTTTCCTTTGATTGTGTGTCTCCCATTTATGATATTCAGTAATTTTTCATAGGATAAACTTTTGTAGAATCTTTTCAAGGGGATTTAAGGGAGTGTTTAATTTTTCATGTTTTTATTCCTGATTTCCCAGACACTAGACATTAAAGATCCTCAATTTTAAAATGCAATGAAAAGTTGTGAATTAAAAAGGTGGGATGCCAAAAAAATTAATTTAATTATATTTTTAGTACAATCATTTCTCATAATTAATAAATAAATAAATAATATAAACAAACATGGGTCATACACTCTCTGAAGTCAGGTCTGTATGAATGAATAATCTTGTAATAAAGAAAACAATTGTGAAAAATTTAAAAGTATGAGTGTATTTAAATAAATTATATCAATATAAATTATTTAAAATAATTTTTTATATCCAATTTCACATTTTATTTAATTAAAAATCCAAAAATTATGTGAAAATATTTAATTTATTTATTAATAAAAAAATTAATATTTTTGATTATAAATATAAAAAACAAAATTTATTTTTATGGATTTTATTTAATACTAAAATTATTTAATTAAATTAAGTTATATTGATTATTAATTTCAATCGTGCCACAAAAGTCCCTAATATTCCCTTTGTAGATTGGGATATAACCCCACTAGCCTATTTGTCCAATGAAAACCCCATACAAGGTTATTATAAACATATAAGGGCTACCAAGGAACATTCTCGAATGGTCATACCAACCTATGCTCAGAGAGGGACAAATAGGGACCATCTAGGAACATGTTAGTGTTCCCTCATACATTAAATAAGTTTATATTCCCTATAGACAACAGCGGGGTCTGTTCGACCATGCAGTGGCTAATGCTTGACATGTGAATGAGCAGGTCCACAGTGGATCTCATGAAGGAGATGATCTGGTTAAAAATAACGGTTGACATGATTATTGGACCATAAATAGTGGTCAACATCATAAACATTGTGTATGGTGAAGTAATATTCATCCAGACATGGGAGGATGATAGATGGGTCAACCTAGAGTTAGTGGTAGAGGAACGTGGTAGCCTTTAGAAGTATACTAACAAGGGGATGATAGAAAGATTTGATCCATGACTCACCGGATCCTTGTCGTAGGGTTGAGATGAAATGGTGTTCATCCATAAAATAGTGGTTAGGGAAATCGGATTCGATTAAGGGAGAGGGTCTATCTGGTGAACTAGGTAGGGTAAGGTGCATACTTAGGAACCTAGTGAGATAATAGTGAATCTGTAGGTCAAACGTGAGTTAGGAGCTGGGAGAATCCTAGTGTGGTCCCACACCATAAAAATTAAATAGGTGGGTTCCACTTGATTTGTTTCACTTTTCCAAAGTTAATCCGTGTGGTACAATGAGGAACATAAACATCCTTTGGAATATATGAATTTATTTTTGTGGTTTAGTTAGTCAAGATGGAATTCCATTTTTGTCAACAGAATCATTTAAGATCCTTTACACATCCCCAAGCTCATTAAAGTTCATTTTAATATTACAATTATTATTAATATTATAAAAAATATTTATTATTATTATTATTATTATTATTATTATTATTATTTTGTAACATCGAAAAAAATTATGTAAACAAAGAAATAGGAATATATTCAAATTTATATAAATTTATCATGAGTAACTGAAAAATATTAAAAAAAAATATTCAGTAAACACCATTATGATTAATATTTATTTTTGATTTCCATAACATGGTCAACAAAAATTATATTGACATACAGTAAGATATGATGGAACTAGTTTAATATAATATACATAAAATTAATTTATAAAAATTATTTGACTCAAAATAAACAGGTGATCACTCTAATACCAATTGATGGCACCATTGAAAGGATTAGAATCCGATGGAATGTGGATTTAATATTTATCAATCACCAGAGCGATTTAATTTTTTCATTTAAAGTACAGTAGTTGTATTATTGTCTATGGATCACATATGGTTGAATCAGGGGGAAAAAAATAAAACAACAATTATCTCATTCAAATATTATATGCACTCATCTGTTACAAGTTTCATACCTTTTTTACTCAACTTATCCAATGATAAACCCCTATAGATCATCCACACATGATTATAAAAATTTCACGTATCTCATTTCTAAAATTGCGAGTGATAGAGAGGAGGTCAAATGATCACATCAACATAGTGATGATCTCCACTAGCCCTATCAATCAAGACACAAAGATGAACATGGATCATACATTAATATTGATAAATTGTTTCTCTATGAATCAAGAGGAGTGATATTATTTCTGTTACAACAAGAAAAAATTAATAAATTTGCGATGATCTAATCTCAAATTATATAGTGTATATTCAAAATACCCAATTTTGTTTCCACATTCCATGTGTATTGAACGTCCACTAAATAATTGTTATAAGTTTTTAATTATGAAAAACTAAATATTCCAAAAAATGATTTTATATTTTTATCAAAATCTATAATATATATTAATTAAATTACCTGATAATATTTATCCAATAACTCTACTAATTACTTCTAATAATATTGAACGAACCCATAATATTAATATAATTTTCATTCAAATATTATTAATCATTTTATTTACATAATCAATTGTAAATGCATGTAATAAATAAATTCTCTAAATTATTATTCAATAAAATATCATTGAATATATTTATTTATTTGTAATGGGTAGAACATCGATATCCCATGAACCTCATAGAAATTCCCCCCATTGTCCCAAACATATATTTAACAGAATAAGAAAGATTGAAAAGTGTTCTATTGTGTGTAACCTTCTAAAAATTTATCCCAATAGTTGTGAATAAAATTTATAGATAAAGAGTTGTTTTTAAAAAACCATCAACGCCCCAAAATATATATTTAAATATATATGAAAAAACCCAATGAATGAACACACACAGTGTAATATAATAAATTTTTCATCAATATATCATAATGAATGATGTACACTTGTGTAATCAACCATTTCCTTCATTATTATTTGTTGGTATATTTGGAAATATTTACTTTCAACATCTATGGACATGGATATTGGAAGGTACTACCATACTAATCCACCAGGACAAATATATCTCATCCTCATATTAGAAGTGAAAAATTATATCTTGATCATTCAACTAATGATATTAAACCGGTGATCAACAACCCATAAACTACCTCACAAAAACATAATTGTTATGTTTTCTACATTGTATCAATGTACACAATCAGATAGAACTCATTGATAATGATGTCATGTTAGGATACCAATACATATTTCAATAGATATTGACAAACTATGACACTAAAAACATATAGTGTTACTATTGGTATGTCTGTACTCACAATCTCGACTATAAGAGATAACAATGTGATAACATAATGAGAATAATTCTCAATATGTATGATACCGTAGCACCTGATATTAACACATCATCTTTGTAAATTAATTATGATGTATCTAGATCACATGATATTACATTAAGATTATTGACTTGTTACATCTAGGATCTCAATATATACGAAGATATTATATAACCCAATGATATGAAACATAGTCTTGGGAAAGTATCATTAATTTATTAGACATATAATTATCAATAATGTTATAGAAAGATAATTACTTACACACACAGAGAGAGAGATATATATATATATATATATAACACAATATATAAATGATGTATCATCAAATGAAATGAAAATTTGGGTCTAGGGAACCCACATTCAACACTGATTTCACCTTTTATGGGCAGTGAAACACAGTCATAGAATAAATATATCCACTGAGAATGTTTGTTTTCATCCCCCTCTGTTGTCTTATCCTATACTTGGTAAAACTACAATATCAACCATACTAAAGGAATTTACCATACTCTAAGCACATTTATTATCTATTAAATGATGTGTAGAAAATTGACCTGAAAATATCAATCATCAACCTTGGGGAAAAGTTAGGAAACATGTCGAAATGATAACTATGAAGCTGTGAAGTGTAAAAGGCATTATTCATGACATGATACCCCTAATTTAATAACAACTGATGGGAAAAAAACCTATCTATCACCATGATCTCAACTGGCCTATAAAATAGGGACAACATCTTCCCTTTCCTCCATATCAACCTATGTCAATGTCTTGGTGATACCCATATGAAAACACAATCACTTAAATCAATTTACTGAGGTCATCGATGGTGATTGGGATAAAATTTATATATATATAATGAGTTTTATAAATAACATTATTGATAATATGAACCTACTTTGATGTCTCATGAACAAGAAGGGAACCCTTTATCATTTACTCTCCTTTCTCTAGAAATCAAAGGGTTGAACAAGGTTACCTACTGTATTTGTAATAATTTTGTCCCATTATAATCATCTCAAAAAAATGTTATTATTTGAATGAAAATTAGAGGGATATTACACACCCAGAAACCACCAAAATAATGGAAATATTCTCAAAGAATCTCGTATAAAAAGTTATAGTCTATGCTAAATTTCCATCAGTTTCAAGGTAATGGTTATGCAAACAAGAACCATTGTAGCCACATTTCCCTATAACGCATTCCACATCCAAAATGTAAAAAACATACCTATCTAATAGGATATTAAAAGGGCCCCTATGTTTTCATATAATACCATGAACTTTTAATATTCAATGCTAATTAACTAAAAAATTCTCCTAGATTAGAAGGATCATTGGATACATTTTTCAATCTATCCACAACAAAAAAAACTGCATTATTTCCTCATGTAGCCCTCAGTAAACCAACTAAAAAGTCTATATAGATAACATTCCATGTCAATTTCTTGTCCAATAATGGATGTAAGAAGATACCATGTTTCTTGTGCTCCTCCTAAACCAACTGACAAGTGCGACGCATATTGATTAATCCCAAAACATATGTTTCAACCCTAGCCACCAATACAATAGGTTCATATCATGACATATCATGGAGATACCTTGGGGAAATTACCATTGAGAAGAATGTGAATCTCACATAATATCATCTATCATATCTATGGGACCCCAGATATTCTGATGTATACATATTATTTCATCACCATTGATAGACCAATCTAAATGTGGGTCCTCGCTAGTAATTCTATCTCATAGGACAAAGAGATCATAATCAGATACCAGTCTCATCATTAGTATCTCTATATGTGAATATGTCACTGATAATGATGTGATTAAGGAAAATAAATGATATTATTGCACATTTATGTTCATCTCAAAAAAAAAGGCATAAGTATCTATTCACAACTAGCCTCCTAAAATTCTTATGTCAGATTGCTCCTACTAAAAGCATCGAAAACCTCATTTCACATCTCGAGTGTATGCGAAGGACAAAATAAAAGGATTGTAGATATTAAACCCATATTCACTCCCTAATATTCATGTCTCTATATGATCTAATATACCAGAGGGATTTGGGGTCCTTAAAAACCTCAATAATTTCTCCCATTAGGTCATTCTTTAAATAAATAATGTCTTGTATGACATTGGCTAACGAGAGATTTTGCGTCGAATAATTATACTCATGAGGAATCAACATTCATGACCATTATTCAATGACTATATCATCTAACATCATAAATTATCTTATATTTATACATGATGCATCAAAACAGACTATACAAATTTTACCCTGCTATTGCATAATCAGGATCAACGTTGAAATAAATATCCATTCAATCTCATGATTGGTTGTCTTGAATGATTAAAACATTAAAATCTCCACAACCTTCTTAGTCAGGATCATAATAGGTGATTCTAATCATGAAAATTCTAGTATAAAATTTTTTTAGTAAACAACTGTCCCTAATAAGATTTATGTGCAGACTCATTTTGTTGTTACTGTTAGGTAACTAAAACACTAACTTTTTTTGTGTCAACTAAAAATCATTCCAATAAGATAATATGACCAAGGAAGGGTATTTTTTCAATCTATAATTGATACTTTCTGAGCTTTGGATATCATTGGTGCTCTGGTACTGTATTCAAAATGGTCACCAGAAGAGCGTCATGGTAACTTATACTATGAGAAAACACCAAAGGTATTTTAAAAAATCCATGAAAAGGGATTCTAGATAATGATGGAAAATTCTATTCATGAAACAATGAATATGTATGTTTTTTTAACAATTAAAAA
This sequence comes from Viscum album, assembly GCA_963277665.1. Taxonomy (NCBI): domain Eukaryota; kingdom Viridiplantae; phylum Streptophyta; class Magnoliopsida; order Santalales; family Viscaceae; genus Viscum; species Viscum album. The sequence continues at coordinate 1,729,459,091 of OY728140.1, forward strand.
ATATAAAAAGATACACATATAATCTTTTTGGACTATTGAAATCTGTACAAGGAATAACTAAAGGCCTATCATGAACATAATGATTTTTTTGTTAGCTCAGTCATCAAAAATACCCTTGATGCTATGATCTATTAGAAATAATCATGTATATGAGGTAAATGAAAAATGTTTTTTCACAATATGGCATTTCAAATTGAAAGAATCCTAAAAAATCATGAGGACCCCATCAACCATCTTGGGAAAAGGACCTATAATACCCATCAAGAAGTACTAGGGAATATAAAAAAGTAGGTCTTAATATCATTTAGCCTCATCATGAGCTCTTGAAACTCAATAGAAGTTATCCTCTAAAGAGTAATGGATACTGGTGGGATTATAGGCTCTATTTAGATAGTAAAATCAACTTATATCTTAGGAGGAATTACTGAAAATTATTTATAGAACACATCCCTGAATCGACCAACTACATGACAGAATTTAGTCTGATGTAATTCGTCATAATCTATAAAATGTCTTCCAATCGGGATTTTCACTCCACATAGCCTAATATACCCTAGTCCATGTCTACCTACATGGAAATCACAACCACCTTTTGAATACATGTACCACCCTCTATTAATGTAAATGATACTATCCATTGATAAAAATCCCCATTGGAATGCCATGGAAGGAAAATGTCTATCTTGAGAATGACATAAAATCATACCATCTCTTGGACGATGAGTTCCCATAAGAGAAGATTGCAACCAACCACAAAGGGATAGTCATTTATCTAGAGTACACTCTCAGAACCTATACCCAATGTTGTAAAAGGAATCATAACTACACAATAATTCTCAACAAGAATCCCAATATTATTTACAATTTGTACATATATAACAGAAAGTGATTCAGCTATATCAAATAAGGATGAAATGGTAGCAGTGAAAACTAGAATAATACCTTAAACTGTAGATGGCCAGGAATCCTACTACTTTTTTATATTTGGTTATGAATAAAAATAGTCTGACCCATAACCCTACACTACCATCATTCTACCTGGATTGGGTGATATCAAACCTTCTCTTGAGGGTGGAGTTAACAGATATCCTCTCTCAGTCAATCTGAACAGTATTGTCTTGTAGAAACATTGAATATTACCTAATATATCATACCATTATCACTCAATGGAGTCTTTGGGACATTAGTTATTTTTATTAATATTCTATACATATATATTAAACCCACATAAATACCATAGGGTGTCATCGGGATACTTCTTCTCATGCATGTAGTGTCAAATCATCTCTTCTGACCGCTAGTCGAACCTGTAATGTCTCTCGATTCGGAACCACCCTGTCTCACACTACTAGCCTATTTCATTATTTTCATGATTATGAAGTACGTTCTATCTATATGAGATATGGTATTCAATTAAAATACATTCACTAGAGAAATAATAGGATATCAATGGACATTATCAAATCGTATCTCCTTCTCTTACTCATCAACCATGTTTGTCAGTGAAAATCCCTAAAGAAATGTAAAATGATCTCATTAGTCCATAACTACAAAAGAACCCTATTACTGTTTCATTATCTCCCTATAATGATCATTCCTAATGGTCATAGCGATGAAATATCCATAACATTACAACATGAAATCCATCCCATTTACTTCCTAATACTGAACACCCCAATTTAGAATATCACACCACTATCTAGGGGTTACTCATAGAATATTTCTATTGAGTTTAACTCTCCTCTAAAAAGGTATATCATATGATAAAATTTATACATGAGTGTATCAATCCATAGCTTTGTGTCCTATGGTCCTCCACCCCATGAAAAAGTGGGTGGATGATACTGCTAAAACAATTATGTCAACCCTCTCATAGATGATGAAGAGTGTAATGAAACTTATATCATTTTCATACAACACACTAAATCTTTTCAAACCTAGGAATTCTCTTCCATGTTATATATAGGAAGTTTTTATTCTGGTGGAACTACTAGAGGCATCACATGATGCTCATGGCTCCTCACCTCTGAAGCATGGTCATCATCACCATCCAGGAGTGCGTCTTCAAGATGTCTTGGTGGAATTTCTATAAAAATTCAAAAAAATACATGTCTTATAGGATTTATTAGTGATAATATCTTGGATACATGAATTTGATTGATAAAATCCATCCTCTTTCGTAGTCTTGTCCCTCTCCCATATAAAAGAGTCTGGTCTTGATGATGAAATAATTTATATAGAACACAATAGATACTACCGAATTCAACCTACAATTTTTGGTTATTGGTCAGTATATATGATTTTTAATATCATTTTCATTTTAAATTCATATTTATGTTCTCAACATCATTATATGATTGAACAAAATGGATCATCCACATCTAATATATAATTTTCCATACACATTATAAACAGATATGTGGAGTTCAATAAATCAAATCTATAAGATGCCCATGTCCATGTGACCAATGGTCCATGACAAAATATGGAATAATATATTTTAAAGGAGTCTCTTATAGATTATTCCGTATATAATTATACCAGTTATTAATGTTACAAAAAGTGAAAATTATGTATTTCAAAATGATTAATAAAATGCTAGTACCATAACATTTATATCAGTGAAAACCCTCCATGAAATTAAAGGCTATGAAAACATTACAATGCTCTTATATGGAAAGGAATATTTATGTCATCTAAAATTATTACAAGGTTCCTAAAAGGATGAATACTATATGAATAACCTAATATCATCTAGAAGGGATAAAATAATTTTTTTTAATAATGTAAATAATAATGTCCAAATTTATGTACACTACACAATAGTGGAATAAAATAAAATATAATAGAACAAATCCATAAAAACCTTGTTCAAGGAAACATGGTATTACTATGAAGGATGTTGAGATACTACAATGAACGAATTATAAAAATATTTGTTGTTTTCTTAAACTCCAATATATTTTTTCAAAATAGGAAATAAAAATTCATCATATACACCTTTTTGATGACCTGACTCAGGTGCAACTCTATGGTTCCCCATACCAGAGGGCCACATTGTCTCAAACACACCTCCCCATATTCTATAGGCTTCAGACTTAATTAAATGGCCTTTGGTGTTTCAATGATGATATGATTCACTAAACATAGTTTAATAATGGTGAAATAGATAGATAAGTATAAGAAACAAAGAAAAAATTCAAAATGAAAAATAAGAAAGAGTGAGCATCGAAGCACTAAATAATAATTAGAATTTTTAAAATAAATCCTATTAAAATGGAGATTGTTTAATGTCCCTCCAAAAAAAGAAACATTTATACCTGGAAGGAGGAAGTCATCAATCTACTATATATACAATAGGGAGAAGGGAGAAATTCATTCCATAAATCCCGACCACCATTCCAGTCATCTGTAACTAATCTACCACACTAAATTGTGTTGAAAGTCATGCATCAATAAAAGGACACTTCTCATTATCTACATCTTCTATAATATAGTCTTCTCAGGTGCCATCAGTTTCTAGTAATAGGTGTGAGATAAAATAATCATGCCACCACCAACAACATCATCAAGTATCCATTAATTCATATAATGTGGTACTATATAGATATAACATGCAGTAAGGAAAAAATATATATTGGATGGTTGTAGTTCATGAACAATTCCTTCCTTAATGTGCTTTCTTTAGCCTTAGCTGGATTGTCTTAATAGGTAACCACATTTATACACATATATGGACAATATATGTAGTGATTTATACATACATAATTGTTTCTACATCACCAAGCCTAAAAATGTGGTTTAAATCAAACATCTATAAGTTTTAGCATGAGTATCACATGTATCATGAGATTCCTTGCCCAAAAATATAGAAGTAAGGGTCACCTTTTATAGTATCACAAAAAGGGTCTCCATTCCTAATATCATAATTATTATATCTACATATGTGTATCATAGGAATGGGGGTATCCATTCATAGTATCATTATTAGGGACTCTCTTCCCCAAATCATAGTAAGGATCTTCATGACCAGTATAACTATAAGGGGATATCAAGACTGATGTCATAGTATATATACAAAATGAAAGTGTATCATATATAAAGGGACACCATTCCTCTATCATAAATAAAGGTACACAATTCCCTTATAATAACGTATCAATATGTTCATCCCAATTAACATAATTAACACAGATCTCTATTCCCTTGCATCATATTAGTGATAAGTGAACATTCTCTTTAATAAAATCAAATTCATATTTCATAACACATTAATATTTAATAAGAAATATGTAACCATTTTTTTAATTCAGTCTTCTTTTTGTACCAATCACCTATATAGAATAAATATTAAATTATTATGTCTTATATCTTTTCAATGCAACAAAAGTTATCTATATCATTTATGTTTTCATAATACAGAGTCATGAAAAACTATTTATATGATCTTTTACCATTTTATAATTATTAACCACATTTGAAAATGGATTGAAAAACCACAAGGGTGGACACAATAGAGGGGACATAATAAGGTCATATGGTTCTCAATTAAGAAATCAAATTTGAGCATAATTCAATTTAGTGTAAAAAAATTGAAAACTAGATGTGTCACATTGAAACATGTTATAAAACATGTCATCATTTTGGGATAAGAACTATAACACCTAACATATTATAGCAGTACTCTCCTCATCCAATATCATCCCTTATATTAGACTACATTGATAGGGAATATAATAATGATTTAAAATAGTAATGTAGCATATATTATCTTGCATTTTTAAGACACTATTGATAGATAGAAAAAACAAAAATTTTCCAACATGTTCTAAGAACATATTTGTGAAGATTTAATGAGACATATGATGGTTTTATTAAAGTATAGATGGCTATAATATGAATGATCCTAGGATGAGAGAGTATTTATAGAATCAAAGTAATGAAGAAGGCCTCTAAAAGTTATTTAATAAAATTAAGGGGAAGGTTTGAAATAATTTAATTTTAATGGAAAAATATTTTTTTACCAAATATATATGGGTGGTAGAGTTTGACTGAACAGATGGCGAAACCATGTTCCTACTATGTGGCTACCATTGACTAAGGAGGGACACTACATGGGTTCATAAAATTATGTGGCCTATGGATGTCTTATGTCTAACCCTAAATGAATTATAAAATATATTTAGACTGGCTTTCATAGTTTCTTCGAACCATGAGGCCCAATCCTTTCTACACTTTCTAGGTTTACAAACTTCTAATAAGGCCAAGAAACAACTCAAATACTCTTGAAAATTTTATGAATCCACGTTAGGTAATAAATAAATAATTATAATTAAATTTAAAGGATCCATACCATATATAAATTTTGGGTTCTTAAAATAATTCAATTAGGATAACTAGATAATTTATAATGGAAATAATTAAAGTGAATCACCTCTGATGGAAAATGGAAAATTTAAAATGGAAAATCCAAAAAAAAACAAAAAAACTAAAAAAACATTGATTATAACTATCCTAATTCGTAAAAATAATTTCCAAAATGGAATTTATTTTACAAAGGAGGGAGATAAAATGGAATGGTCAGTTGGAGAACAAAGGAAGAGGAACCATAAAGATATAGAGGCATGCATCATGAAAAAAACAAGATAGTTAATGTGATAGAGCATGATATTAAAGGTGAGGAAATGGTACCATCACATTATATGAGATCAACCATTGGATAAATGAGGGCTGATAATGGGGTGGCCAATAATTGAAAAAATGAAAAGGTTTTGATGTTTAAATTAACCTTTAGGAGAATATTATGTTGTTTGACTTCATCGATTTCTAAACCGTATGAAAACTGAATTGGAGGGAATGGAGGAACCATAAAAATATACCAAGAATTGTAGTATGTTTTACTAAAATATATATATATTATGTGGAACCAATTTTAATAAAATATTAATACAAATTCTATCTTTTGATTATTTCTCTAAACCATGGACAACAAATGTACTAGTACGACAGCACGCCCAAGTTGATCAATGTTTCTATTAAAACTCACATAGATTTGAATCAACTATGTGTTAACAATATAGAAAATATGTGCACGAAATTAATGAAATGGAAATATAATTTCATAATGGAAAGAACATAGTTTCCTGTAACCCTAGTGTGTAAATAATATAAGGAAGAAATATTGTTAGATTCAAACAATTTTAAATTAAATTCTGCAAAATTTTCATTTACGCAAATATAAGATGAATTAATATATGATATAGAACAAAATTGATGTTTATTTTTCATTAAAGAAGTGTTTGGGAATCTACACTACATTATTCATAATTAATTTCCAATTATATTATAAAACAAATGAATTGGTTGATTCTGTGAACCCTGTGTCGACACCAAATACATTTGAAATGTTATTCCCTTAAAATAAACAGTTTTAAAATTAAGAAATCACAATAAAATTAATATAATAAAATATTACTCAATATTCCCAACATGATATAACATCTAAATGTATATATAATATTAAAAATGACAAATATACATCAAACAAATACTTTAAAAAATCAAAGTACACTATAAATAAGGAAATTATTGAATGGAAATTAGTCATGATTGAATACATCATGGTATGAAAATACATGACCAAATGGTAGTATAAACCCAGCCTATCTATCTAAATATAGAATCACGATTCCTAAATTTTTCACATCCTTGTAACCAAAACACGAGATATCATGTTCAATACATCGTAACCATTTTTTCCTTTACATGAATGTGATAAAATCAACTCCAAAAATACACAATTTTTATATGTAGGGTATAACTTCAAATTATAAATAGGATTCTATAATTTTTACTATGTATATCCATTAAATTGAAAATAGTTTCAATCTAGTTTGATCTGTAACTATTCAAGTATTATTCTTTTTTTAATAATGATGATTAATATGAAAAAATATACCTAAATTTTACATTTAAATGTTTAGATGTAATATAATTTAGATAACATCTACAGGTATATAAAAAATGAATAATTGATAAACAATTTTATATAAAATTAAATACCCTAAACTCAAGGGAGGGTAACTTTGTGACTAAGGTGAGGAAATAGATTCCAAATCCTAATCCAACTATGTGTGGAATCCTAGATATAGTGATATCCTTTTATAGTAAAAAATCGTATAATATATCATGTTATAGTGGAATCATAAATATAAGGTAAAATTTATAGTGTAATGATATATAGGATGATAATTGGATAAAAAATGTTATATCACTACTTAGTATATATACTTATCACTAAAACTCTTAACAAGTACCCATGGTATTCATATAATTCACTGAATAAAAAAATAGATCTAAAAATGCATGTAATGTAAATGAAATTAAATTTTAGTCGCCTAAAAACACTCGTTAAACAATATTCGCATCATAATCCAATATTATATTTTAATAAAACTAGTTCATATAAATACAATTATTAATAAATAAAGTAACAAATATTTGAGATATAAATCATTTTATAAGAATAGTTTCAATATTTAGATACAATTTACCTTTTAAAATAGCTCAAAAAAAATCTCTACTAATCTGTAAATATTATAAAACAAAATAATGAAAATTTTAACAATTATTCCTCCTAAAAAATTGATTTTAAATTTCAAAAAATTGATGTACAATCACATAATACATATAGAATTGATATATTTTTATAAAACCAAAAAACATATGAATAAAAATATATATGGAATTATATCTTAATTACCTTTTTTATCAAAAATAACATTCATAATATAGTTTAAATATTTAATAATTCTGGAGTGCAAGAAATATTAAAATACATTGAAATGCTTAAATAAATTTATGTATAAACTACAAAACTATTTGATTAGTATAAAATTGTAAATATGTAATACATATGGAGAGGATGGATTCCCTAAAATGTAAAACACCAAAGTTATAACTCATTTAAAAATACCCTAGTCCATCATAGCCATGGGAGAGTAAGAAAATGAATAAATGTGGATGAAAAATGGATGAATATGATTTTTACAGACTCAATAATAAAAATAATCCACTACTATGAATAATGGATAATAGTAATGAAAGGGTATTGTAGGAGATTCAAGTGAGGGCAAGTAAAATATTTTCCTTGGCATACCCAAATTGTGGTTGAACTGATGGTGGTATAAGGAATCAAGGGATTCAGTCCTTATATTATAGGTTACAGGAATATTCATAGAGTTTACAACCAACTTCGATGGATATACACATTCTTTATAAATATTTTATTATAATAAAATAATAAACCCCATAAAATATCATAGTAAATAAAGGGAACTAGAGTCAATATATTCCCATTGATAATAAATTATCATCATCCTGCCATAATACAGATGGCCAACATCAATCATAAATTCATAAAACAAAATTACCTCTCATTTGGTTAATAATGATAAAAAATAAATAATGGAATAAAAATATACGAGGAAACATAACTCGAAAACCCCATGTGTCTACTAAATTCTATCTCAAAGAATTCATAATACTATCCCCGTTTGAAATACATACAATGTATTTCCTAAAATTAATTTAAAATAGTCTTCACCTACACTAACTTGACCATGTAGTATGATAACACAAGACTATGTTGTCCACCTCCAATGGTTTTCTGATTATAATCTACTATATATATTGTATGTATGCATAAATAAGAAAATAATTTAGTAGAATACATCACAAAAGAAATAATTTCAGGTTGTTGTGTAGTAATTAGGTTGCCAGAACACCTAACATCATCTAAAACAAACAATGATAACAATTACAGGTGTCATAAATCTGACATATTAAAAACTAATCTAGAAGTGTTGTAAGATCTCTAAACTCTAATTTCAAAAAAAATGTTTTAATGAAAAAACATACCTATACCACTATATATTAATCATATTTTGGATTGGTATGACATATTGAACATGTGTGATCATAAATCATCAAGGAAAGTATGACTGAATATAAATGATGATATAGGAAATACACATTAGAAAAGGGGTAACATAGAAAAACATATGTGTAGGACACTCTTCTTGAAAAGGTGTAACATTTCTGTTCCTAGGTAAAAGAAATTATCAATGGAATTGTCTAACATAACCCCACCCAAGTGTTGGAAACCCCACTGGGAATGGTAAAATGTTGAAATAACTTATAATAATATTATTTGGATGGTTTAACCAGAAACATTGAATATGAATACACAATTTCATCATCTAATTAAAAATTCTCTCAATATAAACATTTCATAATTTTAGTTGGGAATAATAATTCATGTAAGGAAATCAATGATCTACTTCTAATCTCCCAGTTAGAAACCCATCTGTATCGAGAATTTAGATATATGATATTGAAAAAAACAAATCCTAATAAATATTATCCAAATCCAAACCCAGATATAGCTTCTACCATTATCCATAAACATTGAAAATATTTTTATTCCCATGAAATGATCCATATTTCAACACTAACCCCCATATCATATTATGATAAATCACTCTACTATACTAGTCCAATATAATGGAAATTTTTTACACTACTAAATGATCTTATGAGGTTTTCTCTTATATATATATATACAATACAAACATCACATGATAATTCTATAAACAAAAAAAATAAATATAAATGAACAATTTTTTATGCATGTGGGAGAACACGTTAACAACTAACCATGCTATCCAATCCAAGTCATGATTTATTCTATAGTTCCAAGACTAACATACAACAATTCCAATATTATGAGGTCATAATATCCAATAGAAACATGATTCCCAAATTCTTCTCATTGTTTCACATATAACCAAAAATAATATTTTTTACGTCCTCCAAACACTACCTCCAAGAAAAGAAGTAAGGAACAATAAAACTCTTAGAGAAGTCATTGTATACTACCAATATTTATTATAAAAAAAATCCTATCACACCCTATTATTGGTGGTGAATGAGGGTATTTAATTCTTGTGTTTCATTACATGATTCTATCATCATATTCATAGAAACGTGTTAACTATTGATGTTAGAATATATACATTTTATCTTGTATTGTATAAAATTAAATGAAAGGACACACTATTTTACTCAATCAAATAGTAACGACTACTTCAATGATAAAATATTACATCTTTGATAATTTATTATGATTTAATAATATTTAATATATGTATTAATTTTTTACATATATATGAAATAAAAATCCCATGGGAACATCCTCAAATAATATTTTTTAAAACCATATTTCGGCCAAAAATTACGAGGAAAAATAAGAACCATCAATGATTGTTAAACTGTTATCAATATTAGAATATAAAGACTTATCAATCAAGGGTTTTATAATTATTTATAATCTATATTCTTTAACTGCAGATATTAGAATAATTTATATATTCATTAATTATTGTCCAACATACATATATTTTTAATATTAATAATAACAACCACCTTCACTCCCTTCTTATTCCTCTATTTCCAAAAAAAATCCAAAAAGTAATGTCCATATTTTTTCTTATAAAGAAATTACATGAATGATTCCAATTTGTATTCTTTTTAAAAATTGTTGAATAAAATTTCAATATTGTTATTATGAAAATTCATAAAATTGAAAACTGATTATTCAATATATATGTCTTAGAAAATAAATTATTTAATAATAAGAATTTCAATGGAACTGGTTGATGATATGATTTCAATAGATAATGGAATCATTATTATCTCTACATGATAAATAACTAGGTATTTTACTGTATAATCCTAATTTAATCACATTTATTTTTTTCAAATTTAACATGGATATCAAACATAAATTTATGATTACTAATATTAATTTTAATCCATGTGACCTAATACATTTTATCTACGATAATATCCACATAATTTCACGAAACTCATTATATTTTTCTTGTATAAATTGAAAACATCTAACATATTAACCATATTATTTATTAATACTACACTATATATATCCAAAAAATAGTAATTTTTTTATAGTATACATGAAATATAAATTTTCCATAGGTAAATGGTATTATATGATTCCAAATCATACGCATACCCGGATTCCCTAGTAGCTAATACCTCCTCCCTTCCCACAAGGAATTGAATGCACTAACATGACCTATTTTATTACAATATATCACCGAAATGGTTAGTGGCCCATGGATTGTTCATGTTCGTTGCTCATATTCCTAGTGGGATAATTTTATAACAAGGTTGTTTCCTATAGTGATAGTGTCATCAGGGAAGTAAAAATGTGGACATTGAATATCTACAAATTGATGGCCATAAACTATTTCCTGGTGGCCAGTCCATGTGACCAATAGTGTATCCCCCATAGGCACATCACATGGTGAGATTTTTCTAAACCCTTATGCATGATTAAGATAATCACCAATGAATGTTATTCTACTTAATAACTTTACATTCCAACGTTATCCAGACAACCTCTCTATTTCTGTCACCAACCCCACCTGTGATGATGGTGAAAAAATTAGTACCCCATATAAAATGATCGTTAAAATTCACCACTATTAGGATTAAATTCCTATATGTATGATTTATTTTTTCTAGATGTGAACAAATAATCCATATAACTAACTGAAAATAGAGTACTAGAGTGTGATATATTTTCAGGTTCCACATCATGAATTTCCGGGGACAACCCTAGCTCTTGCACACTATCCTCAACCAGATAAATTTGAGAATGGCTAGTCCAAAACATCCACAATATTTATTTCTATGGAGATCCCACATAACATATTAAATACTATGAAAAATATTACACACTATTTTATTAATGAAAAAATATTACATAATAGCCAATACTATTATTTACTAGTCGTATATATTATATAATGTCTAAATATACTATGTATGATTTTACATTTCCACATTCTTAAATATGTTGGAGAAAAATATTTTTTTATGAGAATGGATTTCGTGTGTATTAGTGGTACGAACACTCATCAATTTAGGAAAATACTAAATCAAGCATTTTATAAATTTGGAAATATATGATGTATCAAAAAATGTCCACCATATTACATATCGTTAATAATTTACCATCATCAACTCATCTCATTATATTTTATACCATATAACTTATTTTATTTTGAAAATTTTTCCATATTAGATTCAGTAAACTAATAAATTTATATTATTCATTGTAAAATATATTTCATACTTAATGACATATGAAAAATACAAAAAAATTTATTAAAAAATGAATGTCTATAAATCACCTATAATATTTCCAAAAAATATCTAAATGCATCCAAAGGTACTCCTTGTAATTTAAATTGTGAAAAAAGATAATAACTCCATTATCATCAAATTGATAATTCCAATTCATTTGTTTTCAAGTTCTTTTCTAATTTATAATTATGTCTAATTGGTGAAAAATACAATAGAATATTTTTTATCCCACATTCCTTCATTTTTATTTATTTCCAATATCCTTATATTTACAATGTTCCATCATTTTTTCAATTTTATTTATATTTTACACAATAAACATTCTCCTCGACAAGAAAATAAAATTGGATTTTCCAGAATTATAGATGATCTCATTCATGAAAAAAACAAATATATAATAAAAAAGAGTTGATATATCATCAATATTTCTAAAAAAATGTTTGTCAATAATAATTATACGAAATATGAAAAAATAGATAATTTCAATAATTCAATCTATGTAACTCCCATCAAGATATAATTCTTTTTAAAAAATTTCCCATGGAATATATGTCCTCTTGTATTATTAAATTCATAGAATATATTAACCAACAATATAATCAAAATAAATCAATTTATATATTTGGGAGATTGGAAAGGGTGGCTCTTATATAGGTGAAATGATTTTTTTGGATACAAAGGATAAACTACGTCTCTCAAATTCTTTTTCATATAATGGAACAATCATGATATATATTTTCTATAGAATTGTTATTACCAATTCCTTCTTTATGTCTTTTTATCTTAATTTTCATTAATATAAATATATAAAATTTCAAAGTTTTTGTTCAAATAGTGATAAACGCGATTCATTTTTATCAAATTTTCACACTTATTATCACAAAAATGTGCCACTTGTTTTATAACATATTCTCATATATCCATTGACTACCATTTGAATCATTAAATTTTTATACATGTATTGGTAACTAAAATGTGATATTCGTTATCCATAAAATGAGTTCATATCTCTTATTTCTTAATCATATATCCTAGAAACTTAATTCAAAAAAATAAATGTATTGGGACAGATAATTTTTTATTCCACCACATTAGAATCATATTCATCATTAGAAAAGGAGAATAATTTGTGTTCCTTTTTGACAATAAAAGTATTATAGAGGGTATAATTCCTCAAATGTATCACGCTATTATCTTCACTACTTTAGTTGAGCCTCAATAGGATTTATTTTAATCTAATCTAAAATATTAGTTGTTAATGTGATGTATAGATAATTTACTGTGAAGTATAACAAATCCTAATAATCATTATTTATACAGTAGGATTCCTTAATTTCCAATTTTTGTATTTCATCCAACAATTAAAGGAATTTACATTGGATTTTAATCATGCATGTTGAACTTATTATGAATATATTTATCATATTGACCTAGAGAGAGAAAATTTTATGTCTCATTAAAAATCTATCGAAATCAATGAAAACATGTGATCTAAAAAATTATGAAAATATGAAATAATAATTTCATTAGATTACGAAATTACTCAATTTAAATTAAATGGTTATTATAAATATTATATCATCTAAAATAAAAATCAACAAAAACTATTCTTCTATGGATTTAATCATATGATGGTTTTTATCAACACTTCATACATCAAATTTCATTATCATCATATATCAACCACATCATTTTTATTGTGTCTGTGATGATTGATTAAGACTATTAAATTTAATTTTTTAAATAGAGAACCTATCTTATTCGTTTACAATTGAAAAAAAATTATATATTAATTGTGGATTTCTTAAATGTGATCACAAATCATGAAAGATGTTTTTATATCCATTTAAAAAAATTCTAAACCTGCATTCAATTATCAATACATGGTAGATCCTAATTAATTCAATTAACGTAACTATAGAAGAGGCCTCTTCATTGTTTATTTCCTCAATATATGGTTAAAATTAACATAGTAATGACAATTCCTTTCCACATAACCTGGTTTATATAACTGGGTTCTAATGATTCAGATTATTCCAATCAAATAAAGTAACCTTGATCCTTCCAAAAGATCACATATGTAGTTTCTATTGATATTTTATAGTTAACTATTAATAGTTCATTCACACAGTTCATCATATTCATCTTCTTAAAATGAGGTTGTCTATACAGTTGATAAAAATTTATTTTCTGTATTCACATCATTTTGTACATTTGAGTTTCTGAAAACTTATATCTTTTTTAAATGGATCAACTCCCATCACCATATTTATTATTAGTGGTGTAGGATGGCTATATTAAATAGTTTTCCCTCCTCCAATTGAACATAAAAATCAATTATTTCAAATAATGTTTCACAATGTCATAATTTTTACCATCTTCATCATCTTCTTCTTGGAAATCATCTAGTTGGGAACATCCATAATTATTACCTTCTCCCTCCTCAGTAACCTTGATATCATTGATTTATAAAATCTTATTTAACCTCTTATTTAATCATTTTCATGATTTACTCTACCTTGTGTATCCTATCAATATTTCTATAGTAACTACGTCACTATGTTTTACATGATATCGTAATTTATTTTAATTTAGTATTTTCTTTAAAAAATAGATAAGTGATTTTGTGTAGGATTCATTCGAAGAAAAATATCATACAGTATTCCATCTTCTCAATGTTTAATAATTTCACTATTTTGTGTATATATTAAAAATTGAACTACCTCCTTCTAATACTTTTGAGAGAAACAAATTTAAATAAGTTATATTTATCCATGTTTTGGATCATTTGGTTTTTTAATTCAAAACCCCCATTTAAATTCGGGTTCTATACAGTGGATGCTTCATGTTTATCCTATTTTTTCAAGTCAATAATCAATATTAATGGACATATACTCCATTTTATTATCTGATAACATTGTCTGGATGGTGCATCCAGTTTAATTTTCCATTGTCCTTAATTACAATTTCATGATTTCAAATAATTCTTTATTTTTATACAATGACATGACACAAGACATACATAAATTGTCATTAGTAAATAGAATTAAATAGATATACCCTATGGTACTTCAATGATTTGTTAGGGAAAAAATTTGTTATCCACCAAATATAGTAAATTGGATTCTCTCTTCATCATTTTCAAATATATGATATATAGAACATTCCCTATAATACATGTATGAAACATTTTACCATGTCCATGGTTTATGTTATAGGTTTTTAATCATTCATTCATCATATTAATATTTTTATGATTTTTTTTCTATGAACATGTCTCAACCATCAACACCACAAACAATTCATCCATCCATTTAAAAATTTAAAATATTTAACTTGTTATATAAATATTATTGGTTGTTAATTTTTCAAATCCCTTCATGATTAATGTACTACATTTCCATCTGATTAAGCATCATTTTGAATTGATATTGGACTTGAGCCCAATTTTATAATGATAACTCAATTTTAAGAGTGTTTTCAATAATACATATATAAATGAGTATGTTTATGATCATGATTTCAATTAATGCAAGCTATTTCATAAAACATACTTTTATTTTTAATGGTTACTCATTGAAAAGACGAATATGAACATTAAATTTTTTATTTCACATTTTAATGATATTTACATATCTAATCATATAGTACAGGAATCAATTTTCTAGGGTTAATTTTTTTTTTTTTATTTATCTTTAATTGAAATGTTGAAAAGTTTTTTTATTTCTATTATCTTCTACTCTTTATAAGGGAGGAAAAATAGAGTAGAGTTTCTGGATGATAGCTCATTTATTTCATTACTTTAACATGAATTATCCTACTATCTTCATTATCAATTATAGGTTGTCTATTTATCAACAAAATAAAATTTAGATTCATTATATTCATATTTATTTGATTTCTCTGATAACCATTTATATTTCCCATCTTCATTCTATCAATTGTTTAATGAACATTGTTTGATAAATGTACATTACATTGATAAAATAATACTATTATTTTATGTGATTAATATAGTGTAATTAACATTTGTCTATTACCATGTGATTACCAATTAAAATTTTTTTCCCTTCTAAATAGAACATGTTATGTACAGTGATGTCATAGAATAGAATCTTCATTATGGAAAATTTATTTCAACTTCAACTCCACATGTCATTAATATTTAGGTAGTAACCGGTTTTCTATTTCCATTAAATGATAAAGGTTTTATAATAACAATTTCTTTTATTTTACTATATAATAATATATCAATAGTAATTACTTATATCTGTACTACAACAAATTCATATTTTACCCACTATTCTATTTATATTTTATAAAAATGTTTCTCAACACTTCCTAGTCATTTTTCCCTTTAAAAAATTACTTTATCTAAGTGTTTTCGATACTATAGCTTCCTATTTATATCACTGGTATTTATTTCAGTTTTATGTATACATATCCTGGTAACTACTTATTAATTAATTGTTTTAACTCTATTTACACTTTCTTCAATGCATGAATTGTGATAATCAATCATCTTAAAATGTTCTACACCATTTGGGTTATATTCTATAACGTAGGCACCCGCCACTCTATTAGATTTTTGATCTTCCACATCCTTATACAATATATCTGTCTAATCATCAAGTCAATCAAATTAAAAATGAAATTCTTGCAGTATTGCAACATTGTTTCTATTGTTTTTATATAGAGTTCATTATGGGATCCCTCAAATTCAATATACAACATTATAACACCAACATATTCAAATTTATTATCTCCCTAGATATTTCATTAATAAAAATTAGCCATCATGTCGTCCTATATATCAAATTTAATTTTTTTAATATTCTTCTATACATTATTCATCAGCTTCCTTACCCTCACATTTGATGATATTTCATTGGTATTTCATTACATAATTATTTCATGTTTTGAAGACCTTTTGAAGGATAATTTTATTTCAATAATGTGATATTAATTTTACCATATTGTCATGAATATTTAAATAATTAACATATATAAAACATTTCCCACTATAAAACATAAAAAATAATACAAGTGTAGCATAGCTTCAACCCCACCCATCTTTATTTTTAAAATTCCATCCACCTGAGAGTGAAACTAATCATTAAAATGCAGATTTTCTCCTCCAAATTTTGTTATGTTATACTTTTTCATCAATTTGAATGAAATTTATTATTTTTTATGATTTAATATTCCTCTATCATTACTCTCATATCATATCTCAATAAAAATATATCAATATTTCATAGAGATAGGTCAACCAAAATCTGTTATTCGTCTAAGGAATGATTTTATTTTTAAATGGGAGGAAACCACATAAATATTATTTTAAACAATATTCACATCATTTTTTTCACCACATACATAGAAAATTATATCCTCCAAAATAATGATGTTGGAAAACCCATCACATTTCATATTTTTATAAAAAATTCTATAGAAGAATTTTTTTCATAACACTGGATTCATTAATTTATTTCCCAATTGTCCACATTATAAATATCATCACACTTTTTCTATATGGAATTTATAGTAATCATTATTCTAACTTTCATATCGTTCAGATTTTAATGTTCTCACGAAGAAGTATTCAACAATTTGTAATCAATATTTTGAATGTTTCAATATCTATCCTTCATTGATAATATTATAAATCCCAAACCAATATTACATGAAAAAATTAGGGAAAAATGAATCGAATAGACCATATGAGAGATATCATTATATAATATCAGTTCAAATAAATACACCCATAAAATAAATGAATTGCATTTATGTTATAATTGGTTTAGAAATAATGATGTATGGGTTTGTCAAGTAGCCCATAACACTCAATATTTATAAAAGAAATCAAATGGTATAGTTTTCACATGTGGTGTAATGAGATTATAACAAAAAAAACAATGAAACAAAAAAGTCAAATTTCTTTCCAATATGAATAGTACATTTGAATGTTGCACTCAAAATCATGAGTTCAATCATTACATTCTCTAGTGTGATCAAAACTAATAGATCAATTAATATTTCCATAATAAATCAAAATATTGCTAATGAAAAATCAAGAAACATTGAGAAAGGTAATCATATATGATATCAACTTTTTCATGAGTTTTCTCATCCTAGAAATCTTGTGAACTATAGAAGATGTGTATCCATTAATATATTAAATACATCGATTCAACATCAAAACCAATGTGTCTGGAATAAAAATTCTATTGTCCTGAACATGAATGTTGTTCATAACATATTAACGATGAAATCAACTTGTTAGGGAAAAATATATGAGGAACATAAGATAAACTGAGTCATTATCAATACCCCATCAATCCGATTCCAAGAGATTTGACAATGATAAAAACCTCATCACAATTTCCCAATACACTAGTAGACCAAGATATGACATTAAAAATAAAAGGATCCAGAAGAAGTCCTATAAATCAAGAAAAGAAACCATATAGTGTACCATGAATTTTAGATAAATGGGGATCCCCTAAACAAGAATGAACACATAACTCCAAAACAACCACGTGGATATCATACAAGGCCATAAAGTCTCTACACCATTATTTAAATGGAATAAAAATAATCATTCTGAGAAACATATCAGCCAAATCCTCCACCAAAGCCTTATTTGTTTGAAAAAATCTACAATGAACAAAAAAAAAACTCAAATCACTAATGTAGGACTCACATTAGATGGAAAAAAGGAACCCCAACTACACCAAAGAAAATATGTTCAAACAAGTCACCATGTAGAAATAATTATCATTAAAAAATAAATCTATCAATTCTTGTGTTCTGTTATAAAATAATATCCAATGAATGTCTCTAATGAAAAATTCAGGATTTAATTTATACTCTTACACCATCTAAATGATCATATGTTTCTGTATTTTATGTTAAGTCTTAGAAGTGATATCACTATTTGGTTACTTATAAAATATAATTGTTTCTTGTTCATTTATCCATAAATCAATTTCTTCCCCCACTCCATCATCAATCATTTAAGAATATGTGAACAGAGTGTGATTTTTCCATCATCATCCCCATCATCTAATGAAATTGGGAGATCAACCGGTGTTGGAATTGTTGAATGTTCAATGATTTCAATTATAGGGGAATCAAATAATCATTTGACAAATGTTATATTGATGATAGATTATTACGTACTGTTCTTAGATATTATTGAACAGAGGGTAAAAATCTATCATCATAAACTATTGATTGTTTTCAATCCTATTACATTATTTTAAGTAGGATTCCTCAATTTTACTATGTTGATTATCATCCAAATATAGTGATTCAATAGAATCATATAGATCACTGAAATCCTTATCACAGGTATCAGGTTTTTCAAAGTTCTTCTGATAGTCAACTAATGAGGGAGGGTAAATGATGGTACTTATTGCTCTAATAAAAGAATAAAAAACATAGAATTACATTATTTTTAGTAGTATCTCCTTCTATTTGTAATGGTTGTTCATTATATTCCATTATAAACTTATTATAATAGGTATTTTTCTTCCTATAGGTTCCATAACAATTGACGGTCAAGCATTACCATTGTGACTAACATTTATCTCATCCATCCCATGATTCGTTATTGCTTTTTCAACTCATGTACAATTCTTTCGTCTCGATTTGTAATCATATAATTGGTTTTCTTTTGAGTATCTCCATGTGTAAGTAAATAATGAAAATAATTGGGTAGTTCTTCAAAAACAACATCCTGAAGGAATCCAAAATCACTATAATAAATCCATATTTGAGAACAGACTGGGAGACATTCATGTAAATTAATATTTAATCAATTAATTATCCTTAGTGATTCCTCATCACAAAAATCAATCTTATATGTGTTGCCAATAAGCATAAATATCATAAACATGGATGTTTTTTCAAACAATTGGTATTGTAAACTAGGGAAAATGATCTAAACCTCAATAAAAATAGACTCTATAATGTTTTCAAAATGTGTGGTCTAGTTAAGAATATTCAAATGAAACCCCCCAGAAACAGTGACCACCTCACCCAAAATCTAAAATAATAATCCTCAGAAGAATAGTGAAAACAACATTAGAAGTTTTCAAAAGGCTGGTATGAAAACCCCAAAATATTATGGCTTCATGGGAATTTATAAATAATAATATTGGAGCTCTTCATTTCGAAAAATTCCAAACATGAAAAAATATTAAATATGACCGAAGAATATTTACCTCATTTGTTGAGAATGAAATAATCAATTATCCCTGGGTATGAAAATGTTCTACATTAATGCAATGATCAGGGTCCACAACATCATTTATGAAATGCTAAAAAAATCATAGAATTTATTCTGCCTACCAAATCAGTGGAGGATTGTTGAACTGGGATAGGTTTCCCATTTCCATTCTTGTCTATAGTGTTAAGAAACATATTATAGATTCATTACACAAATCTATTGGCTGAGGTTCTAATTATTGTGTCCAGATGATTCATTTAATCATAAAAGGGGAACAAGGGGAATTAAGGTGTTCATTTTATCTATTACATGATTTGATCTTTTCATCATATAAAAAATCACAATAAAAATATATTAGTTATCAATCATACTAATAAATTTATAATTCGGAAAACTAAATATGAAGGTATTGATTTTTACATTGTTTTCCACTAATGGATAATGTTGGGAGTATATATAAATAATGTGATATTATACTTGTAGGTAATAATTTTTATTATGTTATTTACTATAATTTTAGAAGGGAAATTTTTTTATATGAGGTGTAAATATTCATCATTGCCCTATGTGAACAAAATGGGGGAATAGAAAACAATCTAGAATACGAAACATTAATATTAATATAGGTATTTTTATGTACAAAAAAGAACGCTAATCCAATAGTGTTTTCATCATTCTCCTTCATCCATTATCTTCCACTCCATATATTAATGAATCCTCCACACATATATCAATTCATATCAATCACACATATTTCTTTCAATAGTAGAAGAAAAACCCACATCCTTTATCTTATTAGTCTTATATTCATTAACATTTTCCACAAATATTCTATCTATTTTTATATGTAAATTGTATGAATTCTAAATTGATATTTTCTCAAAAAAATATACACATGAAAATCTTCAGAATTTTTATTATATATATATTTTTGAATTAAGTATAGAAATATTTTTTTTAATGTTATGAATTTACATTGACATTCTTCATAAATCACAACCTCTACTTTTCAACATAGCCTATATATATCAATCTTATAGATGAAATAATTATTTATTATGATATGCATAAAATAACATACCATTAATACTAAAACATGGTATAAAGTCACTTAGTTGTGACATTTTTTCAAATCGAAAAAATTATATTAACAATATGTATTTCAATTTATGAATCCTATTGAAAGTAACATGAAGGATGATTTATGATCTGATATAACAAAGATTCTATTTTTCTAAATGAAATGTAAAACATCCTACATAAAAAAAATATTTTGTACCGATGAAACATATTATCTGTTAGCCAATCATATATCATACTGGCGAAACATAATATACACTATCCTAAAATATTATGTTTTCCTTACATTTCTATATTATAAAATCTTTAGGATAATAATTTTATGTTTGAAACATATTTTTATACATATTAAATGAATGAATACCATTAATATATTTTTGTGAAATTGTATACCTTTTTGGCATATTTAGAAACAATTATCATATTGAAAAAGATATGATGTAATAAATACAATTTATTAATTTTTTTCATCATAGTAAAAAATATTATTGATTAGAAAACATCTTACATATTCAATGGATTAGAAAAATTAAAATATTTTAACTCAAAAAATACTTATATTTCAAGGATATAAAATAATTTATGTAATTATATAGCCACATTACCAATAGATAGCTAACGTATAACTTTTTAGATATTATTCAAAATAATTTTAAAACTACTCCAAATGTATGTAAAGCATCTCGGAAACTATAGTAACTAGGATTATATATAATCAATCCATTCACTTCTTGTTTAAAATGATAATTATTTTACAATTACATATATTATCAATTTATTGTAAAGTTTAACTGATTTAATGTCTAGGAAAATTAGATTTTCCTCAACTACAATTTCAATCAATCAATTCATTTACAAGAAATTTAAATGTCTGAGGGACAATATTATAGTATATTCACGAAAAACCAAAAGGTAACACTCCAAAAAACTATTCATGGACATATCCATTTTATAATTCTCCACCCAAAATGTTGAATGTCATTCCTTGATATTCATCGCTCACTATATAATCCAATATCATTTGTAGATTTTTCAAGAAGAAATAAATCTATATAGGCTTGGTGATATTATTTTCAGGTGTCTAGGAGGTTCTTAAAAATTTATGGATTGCATGCTTCACTATAAATAATTTATAACATAAACCCTTACTAAAATGGAAAAGGATCTTACAAATATTCCATAATAACCTATACCACTAATCATGAACACATAAAATCATTAAAAAATGACATATGGTTATGTATTAATGGGTCCACCTACCTCCATCTCAAATTTACATCACCATTATCTATTCTTGACCAATCCTCACTCAAGTTCATACAATTCACTAATAATATATTTTTCTCCAATATAATTACATAAGTTATAATAATAGAATTATAAAAAATTTGATTAATTATTTAATTTAATCACAACCAATTATTGAAATATCACAGAGCCTTTCCATAACACCAAAATAATGACTAATAGTGTGAGGAAGTATCATTCCATGTTTTTTAAACCATTTCAAAAAAATCCCCATATATTTATAACAAAAAATCATCATATTTATAAATGTTTATGTGGGATCTAAACGAAAAATATCGAATATACCACTAAAAATGGTTAGAAACATGCTGTGTTGAACGACCTTAATTATTCTACAGTTATCCAACTAGGATTCCCTATAATATAAGGATAATTCCACCAAGATATGATAAAATTGTTATCATATTCTTGAATTAAACCATATAAAAAATTGTGGAACAAAATGTTTAAGACCAATGGATGAATAAGGTAAATAAAATAACAATATTTAACAAGTTAAATGATCCTACATATTAACATTACAATGGATAATGGGGCTAGGGAATGAGAAGAAAGAGGGATTGAAGTGTAAAAGTGATCATGAAGTCAAACTGAGAGTGTGGGGATCAATCTTGGGTTAAATAATTTTACTAATATTTGGTTGAACATATAATGTTTTAATTAATTTATATTTATCGAACCACTATCATCAGTTAGGACGTATGGATATTTGGTATACTCTATCACCAATTTCATTTGTATGTAATGCAGACAGTGAAAGTAAATGAACACAACCAATTTTTTTTATAAGGTCCTACCTTAATATGGGAAGGCTTCTCCTTTATATGTTTGTTATCGATAGTAAAAAATATCTTCCACAATAATAAATATCATAGATATGAAGAGGTGTATTAATGAATCAACCAAAACAAAAAATAATTAATTATTTTACGGAGGTGAAATATCTTATACTATATTTGATAGTCTTCAACAAACTTGATGGAATGATATTGTTTATATTTTCACCACCAATTTATTATGTTTTCTTCGGTTCTTCAATATGAATATTATTGTGACTGCCTATGTAATTTCATTAAACATGCATTCAAATTGGCCAATCATGTTATTTTAATTGTAATTATAAAATCATGAATAGTAAAAACATTTTTTTCTACAACATCTATAGTGTATTACATGACTTATGTCCAGTGAGTCAAAATTACTCATAACCTAATGATTTTATTTAATCATAATATGAGGTAAATTGTAATTTTTTAAAGATGTGTTTAGAATTTTTTTTCTCTTTTTCACTTCTCAACTCCACTCAACTTCATCATCATTCCCTAAATGTTCTCTAATTTTCTTAATGCACAAAATTATATTCAAAATTATGTATTAAAAATGGGTTATAAATTTTAATTTCTCCCAAAACATTTACTTAAACTAAACACATATTATATAATTTAAATAATCAGAGTAAATGTTCTTCCCCATTTTTTTTTCAAATTTCATGATTAAAAAATATCCTAAAATATTTATCAAATATATTCTAGATTAACTAACATTGAAATTATAACTCAACAATATGATTTATTTTTTTATTTTTTTATCTATTGAAATGTAACGTTATAAAACTCAAAATTATAACAAAAAATTCATTAAACTAATAATTATACTTAAAATTATGTAAAAAAACACCATTATAAATTGAAATTTGTGTAGATCAAATTTATAACACATTCATTTTACAATTAAACATTATAACTCAATATTTTTACAACAAAACATTTTTTCTGAAACATCATCTAACTATGCTTTCTAACATGGAAATTTTACAACTAAAATTTATAACCATATATTTGAGACACTTATCGTATAATTATAGTGATCACTATAGATAAATTGTGAACCTTATTTATCTTGAATATTTTATTATTTTCCATCAACCAGTAAAAATTGGTAAATTTCTTTATCCAGTAATGATTTCTATCATTCTTCATCAGATATAACATCATAAATTACACCATGTGGTTCAACATTTCATCAATATCTATCTAATACAACATTACATATTTCTTCATTAGGAATTACTTTATTTCATTATATGTCAATTAAAAATTTCCACATTCCCTTTTAGTTAGAAATTGTAAAAATTTCGTCTAGGTAATATTTGTAAAATTCTCTATCTAGTTAATGTTGTAATCTTCTCTATCAAATAGTTTTCCTCACGTATCATGTTGGTGTATATAAATTATTTATGTATAAATTTATAATTCTTTTGTATAGATACCCATGAATCATTCTAGTGTTAATTAGTTTAGAGAATAAGAATTGTAAAACTATATTTCCCTGACATCAGAACTCGTACTTTGTATAAACATTATAAATATAGTAACATAATATTTTAACACAACATGATCCATGATAAAATTTATTAATCATTATATTAGAAATTGTGAGAAAAATATAGTTTTTTTAATACTATTAGAAACACCATTTGAAATCCCCTATAAAACTACATTGGAGACACCATAGGTACCATCATAGAAATCTATAATGAAATATCCATAGGATTATCGATATGAAAATATATAGGCGACTCCACATGAATCTTAATAGGAATAATCTTCAACATACATATATCATTGCATAATATCTTGATAAAAAGTTAATTTTTCAATTATCCTCATCCATTCATAAATTTATGTGTTGTTTCCCTTACTATTCCTCCATCTAAGAGAAAGAAAAAACTATGCGGATGTCAATCATTTGTTCTAAAATGTCTCAATTGACCCTTGAAAATGAACAACCCACATACTTACCAGTTACCAAGTATTATTATTGAAGTGCATGATATCCCACATATCACTTGATAAATGACCATCAGTTGGACATTTAGAATCCATGGGTATTTTCCCTATAGTGGAAACCTTGAGAAATATTACCTACATCGAGTACCCCATGGATCCTTACTAATTATTTTAACTATAATGGAAACTTGGACCCCAATCCCTTCACCCATCAATATTTAGAACACCAAAACTAATATATTCTCATTTTCATAATTTTAATAAATATCCTCTAAAATATGAAACACTAATTGAAAAAAACATCAAAAGGTGAATTTAAAAATTTTAAAATTTCACTCAAATAGACAATCTCGGAAATTA
Organism: Viscum album; assembly: GCA_963277665.1. Taxonomy (NCBI): domain Eukaryota; kingdom Viridiplantae; phylum Streptophyta; class Magnoliopsida; order Santalales; family Viscaceae; genus Viscum; species Viscum album. The sequence continues at coordinate 1,729,485,095 of OY728140.1, forward strand.
TGTGTTGTTAAAACTCCCCCAAAAGTCATTCAATCCGTAATATGTGTCAATAAAAAATTTATAATAGTTAATTACCTCATTAGAATATATTTCCATGTCTCATTTCCCATTATGAATTGAATTAACTACAACAACCCAAGTGCATAAGCTAACCATCAAAATGTTTACCCAGAAATCATGATAAAATAATCTATAATTATTCTGAATCATTATATTGAAATATTTGATTCAATTCATCATTATGATACAATATATTCTATAAAAACCTTATTTTAGTCCCCCATTACAATTACTATATTTGGAATCAATGAAATCCCCTCACAACAAGACCAAAAAAATAATATAATCCATAACATTTCCTATAATTTTATTATTGAGGAAAACTAAAGAAATAATCACGTGTTCAACATTGTATCATTTCTAAAGATATTAATTATTCCCTCTTTCTATCAAGTCATATTAATATTCTACACTCAGTGTAACTTCATATTCCAGTATATTATTTATACGCATTCCATTAGTTCAATCATACATTTCATGTATCTCTAGGTGCAATGACACATACCACATTACCCAAATAGTAAAAATCAGATCGTACAATATGACCTCAACCATAAATATACATGTACTAGAGACTATCTATTATAGATTAGTGTCTACTAAAATATATAAGAAAAATTACCTCTATTATCTCAACATGATAAAATTTATATAATTGATCATATATAAATATGATAATGTCAAAATATATCATATTATTTTATATTATATAACATATCAACAAAACGTAACATTGTTATTAATAAATTATATATAATCCATAAATTCGTTAAAAATGTAAATTTTTTATTAAATACCATCCTTATTAAGAATTTATTAGAATAATGAATATATATGGGAGACCAACTATATCTTAAACCCAACCTAGTACTTGTCTCTACAACCCTGTTATGATCACCTAACTCATAAACATATACATGTGAAATCTGTCAACATCTTTTCCAAAAACTCTTATTCATGTGAACTGAGGTTCCCATAGATTGTGTGATCATAAATTATAGTATTCCATGAATAAAATCATTCCCAAAAAACAATTATATATGTACAAGTATGTACTGAATTAATATAAGTGGTATCATTTTATTTATATAGCAGTTACTCCATTTGGTACTCAAGGATTAAAACTAATGGTCAAAATGAACCTACATTTGATAGGAATGGGATGATGCATCTAGGTTTAGAACACTCTATTAGTATAAATGATATATCACCACTCATATCATCAGATGATAATATCATTTTACCTTCATATTATAGAAAATGTGTGAATAATGTATCAACCATATGCAAGTGAAGGTGAAATATATATCACTAAATCGTATCATAAAACATGATATGTCATCATCCAAAAAAACCATGGATGCATAACCACCCGAATAAACACGGAGAATAATTTATCACCATATTAACTCGGTATCAGCAAAAATAATAGGGCATACAATGTATCTCATGGGCAATGATATATCATCACACAATAATAGGGTGAATAATGTACCAATAGGTTATTGATATATCACAATAGAATAATATAGTGAATGATACATACCATGGTGAAAAATATAAAACCACCATATCATTAAACTTATGTACATGAAATTTTTTCTGAAATAGGTTTCCCCTATCAGTAATGGTGGGGAATAAATGATTTTAGGGTGAATGAGGTGTCATGGGTAAAAGAATATCCTAGGAGAAATATAAATCATAAAATATATCTATTGTGAAAAATATATCTATAATTAATAAATATAAAGGCATACACTCAATAACATGACAGACACAAGGATATAGATCACTCATCATAGACATAATAATTCAAGTAAATGACCTATTACAATAAAAGAGTGATAATGATGCATATCATGGCCACTGTAAAAGAGTTATCACCTAAGTAATTGATCCAACTAAACTATATACTAACTGGGATAATCATTCATATAACGTAGTTCACCTATAAATATTAAATTAAACTCATCATATAATGGAATACCTCTAGATTCCATACAACTACCCATCTCCAAGGTGTTACATCATAGTAGAACATTTTAGGATAATATATATTAAAAAAAGGTATCAAACTATTTATCCTAAAAAATAATGGATTTTCAATCATCGAGGAATTCACAATATTTTATTGAAAATTCTTAAAATATATTTTAGGGAACCAAAAACAACCTTATGTCTCAATTAACTAAGTATCATGTGACATCACACGGAATCTTAGCTATTGATTGCTTTGTTCTAAATAGAAAATAAATAAAGGAAATTGTAATAAGATCATAATTTCAGATATATTATTCTAGAAATGAATAATTTTAATCCAAACAAGGTGTTTTTTAATAGAGAGTTTTCATATTTTTTTGTTTTACTAGAAAATTGAGTAAAACTCCCAAAATTTAATATTTTTTGGGTATTATCACTTTTTATAACTAATGTATTTTAACCATAACTATTTTTAGACTAATCGAAATTGAAAAAACATTACATGAAGGCTTATATTTCTATTTGGATACTATTATATTGCATTAAAATGTGTGCAATATAAATTTTTGAGGCCCAAATAAAACTCTAAAATTAGACCAATAAATTTATTCTCAATTAAAGTGACATTGCAATATGGGTCCACATGTACTAAAAAGTGACACTATGTTTTATGAAATTGTATTGCAAGAAATATAATACTACATCTAGAGTTTTTTAAATCAATAGAAGCATATTTTTATGCACCAGTTATGTTTTGAAAATTTTAGGTAGTCATAGAAAGATAATTTTAAGATTCATTAAAGAAATAAATAATTTATTTAATAATATTTCTATATCATTGATTACACATGGCCAATGGATTTCATATTTTGTGGTTTCACATTCATGTTAAAGAAAAAAACATATCAAGTGTACCAATATTCAGTATAATTCAATTCACTATTCATACCACATGGAATCAATGGGTGGAATATTTTTGGGTCAAAATTGATCCACCATAGTGATTATAAATTTGTACATCCATATCCATTAAAAAGTGTTATAAATTTTAGATTCCCATTTACAATGGATAATCATGAAATATATTGATGAAAATTTCTTATTTTTTGTAATATTTATTAGTTTCTCCACATCATTTTATCCAACTTAGTTTTCACTCTAGAATTTTCACCAAATTTTTTTGGTCTACATGACAATGGAGATCTATAATTTATTTCTTTAATGGAATTAAATATATAATTCTGGATTCTTTCACTATCTTGTTTCTTTTTAATTTGATAGAAAAATTTATTATTTGTTTCAAATGTTTATGGTGAGCAGTCACATATTTTATCTATAATCCTATTGATTTTTTCTATCATCGTTATTATTTGCCTTTTCTATTTGAGTCATGAATATCGTGTTGTATGGTTAGGTTGTGTTGGTAAGTTACGAAATATCATAGTTCGACTCATAATATTTTTTACAAATTGAGTTCTTGAATTTTATTGATTATAATTTTATTTCAGAGTTATGGTGTGACTTTTCACCTGAGATATGTATTTTGTGTTATCTAATGAAAAAATATAGCTCTATAGTGAAACCCATAGAGAATGTTTCATTTCATTATATCCTCATTGAATTCTAACCTAATATATATAATCTATCTTTTATCTATTTATATTTTTATCGTTTTTATCTTTTAAACCTCCCAATACATTTGTATTATAAATATAAATGTAAATTAAATTAATATAATTGTGGTAATAGAAATTTAGTGCATGTTAGAACACTCATCAATTAACTATCCTATGATCTTTTACTATATCACATGATTATATTAAAAATAGAGAACATATATCTAGAAAATATCACATTTCATTTAAAGTACCACAAAATTTGTACCCCATGCCATCAATCAATATGTAAATGAATAAAATTTAGTACCAATGCAGAACATCCTCACACACACCCCCATGTATGTATCTCAAACTTCTAATTATATAAAAATATTGAAGACTTTCCCATATCCCATGATCATGGAGAGAATAAAATAATATAACATAAAACTTTTAATTCCATAGATCCATATCTAGAGGATGGAAGATTCTTACAGTTCAGTCTCCAACTAACAATTACTCGCAAAAATAATATTTATCATTCACTTTCTAGATCATGAATTATTAACCTACAGGGCCTGATAGGTGTCTCAATAAACTCACAATCCTCACTGGGAAAATCTGGAAACCACTCAAATATTCAACTCAAGAAACACACACATTTTGAAACACATATAAATTACATTCAATATATACATGACGATATATGAATTAATATTAAAAACCATGTACTTGAAACTATATTTATCCCTTTAGTAAATGATCTACCATCATTTATCTTGTTCATACATTAACATATTACCCATCAATCTCCTCCATCGGGTCCTAGATCCACAAAAAACCAACTATATTAATTATAAAATATACTATAATTTAATAACATAATAAATAATCAATTAATACAATTATAATAATTGCTAGAAAACTCATAGTATAGTGTAACAACAATATATATATATATATATATATATATAATTGATATAGATCATTCCCACCAATCCATCAAGACCACTTATATCAAATTACCTAACACCTAGTATTGATTCACTAGTTAAATCAAATAATATTTTATAAAAATACTATAATATGTATTACGGTTATAGATTACTTGTAACGACCCAAATATTAATTAAATATACATTTGATCTGATTAAATTCTTTATTATGTAATATGGGTAAATAAGACATATTAACTTCCATAATTTTATGATTTTTTATTTCAAAATACCATTAATAATTGTTACCATTTCTAATATAGTCTTTAAATAGTGATATCATGATTAGTATTAATATAGGTGCTTTGAAAAATCCAATTTACATAGAAAAATGAATTGATGGCCCCATCTAGTAGAATTTATCATTTTGATGTCCATTAATCAGAACTCTGAAAAGAGGTAGCATCATTGGGATTTTCTATTGACCAATCACAAACTCACCATCAACATGATATTCTTGAATGGAATAGACCATCAGAGAAGTAAATGTTAATAGAGATTACCACACAATAGATGTTATTTGGGATACCCAAAGAGTCTATCACATTCACACACCATATCTTTATGTCTTATACTAGTGTTATAAGGGGTTATGTAATAAGGCCATGTCACTATAATCATGTGCATTAATTTTTTATAATAAATATACATTCATTTTATTATTGTTACTTCGCAAAATTTTTTATAGAAGAAATACTAGTTTTAGTTAATATTCAATTAGGAAATATATATTTTAAGGATTAATGGATATTTTTTGAATCAAAAAATATTATAAATAATTATTATTATTGAATTACTTTTCATAAAATATAAATGATCATATAATTTTTATGAATACAATTGTAATTTTTTTAATGATTGAATACTCTTCTTGTCAAAACACATGAATCATCAATAAATTTTGGATTTTATATTGAATCTGAAGATGAAAATATTTATAAAATTATTTAGATAAATAAATATTATTTTTGGAATCAGGAAAAAGAAATTATCCAATGGTGAATTTTTCATTATTTTATGAGACAATCAAATTTCTGGGAAAAAATAATATATCGTTTAAATATATAATGTTTTTTATGACCTCACAATGACCCAATAGTGATGTAATAAAATACTATAAAAGGTAAATTCTTAGAAAATATGTTTTACCTTTAAAATAGTGTTATTTTAGATTATTTTAATTCATTTTATAATGCCATAGTGGACCCTCCAAGACTTATGAAATATTTTATCTTTTTAAAATGATTTCCATGAGTGTGTGACGCACTTCCACATAAGAAAGACTCTTGTTTTAAATGGTCATCCAATATACTTATAAAATAATTTTTCCCACTTGACTTTGGAAAAAACGAATGGAAAAAACTATGGGATGGTCTGTGGTTTGGAATTGTTAAATGTGTAGTGTCCAAAACCTAAATAATAAATAATTCCCTCTGTTTTCATATATAAAACCACCCATGATCCCACTTCACCTCACTAAAAACCCTTGTTGAATCTATATAATATTCCCTCTTATCTCTATAATCCTCCCATGTAACCCCAATCTCCAAATAAGACTCCTCAAGCCTCTCCCAAGCAGTTGGGATAACACATCCAATTAAGTGATTTCTTCCTTTCTAATTTTCTTCCATCATTACTAGTGTTATCATACCATTATCTTTTAAATTAAAAATGTTTGGGTATGATTTAAAAACTCCCCCATACTTACCTTATTAGGTTTTAATGGGAATATACCTCTTTCTCTCACATTATTGCCTCCCGTGTACACCTATTACGATGTCAAAATTCTATAACAGATTTCTCTCTCCTAATTTATATTCAATCTATTTTTTTATATTTTGAATCTAAATTCCATTAAATATGTTTGGATATTATTTTCCATGACCCCCTACATTAAAGTTTAATAATACTAATGAGATACTCCTTTCTCTCTCATCAACCCATTTTACGATTTCTATTTTACGTTGTTATGATACCGAAGTTGCACCAGAATTGCCATGCCAAAATCATTGTGTATGTGAATATCATACCCATTTCTATATCAAGGGTATTAACCTTTATGGACATGTAATTATTGATTATGTAAATACATTTATTTATTCAACATCTCTTATTTGTGGAATACATTATGATGTTTAATGAATCCATGTTGTATAATCCATGTGGAACAATTTTGCATGAAATTAAATGTTTATAAAGGGTAATCCATGATAACACTCCAATGCATTGTGTAATGATTTGTACTGTGATACATCAAGTGAAATGACAATTTACTCAGGATAATTCATGCTCAATGAGGGTTTAGTCATGTAGTATGTGAAATGAGACTTGGATCATGCTAACATCATGTTAAATTGTGTTTCCACATCTCCATGTTATGATAATAATTCTGTATCTTTCGTTTTTTTTTAGGTTTCTATTATGCTCCATTGATATGCATATGGCCTAACATGTATTTTTTTCTTCATGTTAGGTCTTTTTTATTCCCATGCAGGGCTTTATAGACCACCCTTTTCACATGTATCTACTCTAGCTATCCAATGAAACTCTATGTACGAGGGAATATTGGGGTTATGTTATGGAGGTTTTCCATAAATATTTTATATTTAATGTTTTAAGATGTAATGAAATGTTTGTTATATTCTTAGTACACTAGAACTGTCAATCCTCAGAGTCATATTAAGTGATCTTTTAGGTAATATATCATATTTATGTGGGTAATAAAAAGCAGGGTTGTTATAAATGGTATCAGAGGATATGTTTAGTTATTTTTGGAATTATAATTAGATAACCCTACTGAATGAATTAGCAATCAGACTAAGTATAATAAAAAAAATTCATAAATTTTGGTTAGTATATATTATGTTTTTATGTCTAAAATACATCCCTTAATAGATATATAGAAGTAGAGGTGGCTCTGGCATAGTTGTATCTGGGTGTAAAACCCAAAAATACACCTTTGAGCTAAACTTGAATGTGAACTGGTGCACCAAAATCGGCCTTGTAGCATACATGGTTACAACACTCAAAGTGGATATGATTTGGTAAATTTATAAAATTAGTATGAACTATTTTTATGGGGATAAAAAAATTCATCTATTAATATATTTTGGGAACTAGATCATGGATAACATAGATTTATGTCTTTAAATTCATGAGATAAGGGAAAAAATAAAATGGTATCACTTTTTGTTATCATATTCCCATGTATTTTTTATCCCTGATTTTCATTTTATTCCAGCTGATGGACGCTAATAAGAGGAATCAGGCTAACAACCATTGCCAAGATCAACGTGATGGTTGTTCTAATGAGATGCCCAATCTGATAAGAGCAAGAATCTCAAACATTGTCATGACGATCTCTTATTTAATTTTTTTTTGAATATTATCATGGGTCAAGAGGAACATCCAACCCCCCCCCCCCACCCCAGTAAAGAACCAGCTGTATTCAATATCATAATGAGAGAAAGTCCTCATACTTTTAATGGATAGTCAGATCCCTCAATCTCCTAACAATGGATCAACTCTATTGAAAATATCTTCAAAATCCTTCAATGTTATGAACAATTGATGGTTCATCTAGATACATATCATATGGAGGGTGAATCTGATCAATGGTGGATATTGATAAAAAATATAAAGACTAAGGAAGAGATTGAGGCGTTTGAATGGAAGGATTTCTGGAAAAAGGTTTTTTTGATAAATATTTTCCTCGCACCCTCAGATATAAGATGGAAAGTGGCTTCCATTCACTCATGAAAAATGAAAACTAATCCATCAAACTGTACAAATAAAACATCACAAGGATTGCATGATCTTTCTCCGGATTTGTTGTTACAGCTAAATTCATGGGTGACTGCTTTTTGGGTGAGCTTAAACATAGACAATATAAATCCCAATTGATTTTTGACTTTGATTGCTATGAGTAAATTGAATGATGTTGCCCCCAAAGTCAAAATAGTGATCAATGAATCACAGGGGTATTATAGGGATATGAAACATAATGAGGACTTTTATTTTGGAAGTTTGATATATAAATGCAATAGTGCTAATAAATTCTAGAACCCCACTTTCCAATGGTGTGGAAAGACGCTCCATGGAAATTGATTGAATGGGATGAGGAAATGCTCTAAGTGTGAAATAGTAAGTCACCTAGATATTAACTTCTGACAACAAATACCATTTGTTGTGATAGAGGAGATGAATTCTTATTTTGAACAACAATTCATTGTTCATTTCATCAACTTTAAAGAACAAGGGAAATTTGCAAACATGATCTATAATCCAAAGCTTTTCAGAGGAAACCAACAACCTCAAATGCCTCAAGGGAGAGCTTTTTCCATCACTACCACTGAAGTAAACTTTAAAATGAAGTGGTGATAGGTAAACTAGTAATTCATTCAGGAATAGAGAGTTTCATTTTTCATTCTGGTTGTTCACATTATTTTATATCTTTAATGTTTTGTATTGAAATATCAGCACCACCCCAAATCATGGAATTAGGGATTTTGGGGAGAACTGAAAATGGGTAATAATTTCATCCTAGGAATATAACTTATCCCATATCACAATTTGTTGTATGAACATCCCAAAGAACATAACCATACTCCCTATGGTGTAATTTTATTCAATTATTAGCATGGATTAGATTTCCCCATATAGATCCAACATAAGTTTCCAAGAGAGGTAAATCGCATTACATCTGGATAATCAGACCCTGATTATGTACAAGTGCAAGTATGGGGATTGATCTTCATTAGAAACATCATCTCAACCATTGATATTACTTCAATATGATCATGTGTACCATGTTAAAATGATTGATTCTACGAAGCCACCATCCTTGCTGAAATGCATAATGCGAGGGAATTTACTGAAATGTTTCTTGATGAATTGACTTCTCTTCCTCTTAGAGGAGATGTTGAATTATCCATTGATCTTACACCAAGGGAATTTAAAAATATATAATACTATGTATACAATGTCTATTGTGGTACTTGTGAAGGTAAAGAAACAATTATAAGAGAATCTTGATAAAGGGTTTATATGGCCATGTGCTTCACCATGTGGCGTGTCATTCCTCTTAGTAATGAATAAGGATGTGTCAATATGACATTTCATTAGTTATCGTGAGCATAAAAAATCATGATAAATAACAATTATCACCTATCACAAATTGATGACCTGTTCTGTCAGCAACATGGAGCATAATACTTCTTTAAGGTGGATCTACAATAAGGATATAACCAAGTAAGGGTTAAGAAGGATGATATCCCCAAGACTGCTTTTCGTACAAGATACAGGAACTATGAATTCTTAGTAATGACAATAAAACTCAATAATTCTCCCACAATCATTATAGACATGAAGAGTATTGTTTTAGAGGTTTTCTCTTCAAATTTGTCGTAGTATTTATATACGATATAATAATAAACACCAAACCAAGGAGAAACATGAGGATAATCTAAGCAGTATACTAGAGACCCTATGATATGAGAAGCTCTATGAAAAGTAAAGATAGTGTGATTTCTGGTTGACGGTGGTCTCGTTCTTGGGTCAAATAATCGAAAAATGTGAGATATTTATGGATCACTCCACGAAATCTTCTATAGAGGGATGGTTGAGGCCACCATTAGTTAGAGATACTCATAGCTTCTTAGGGTTAGCTGGATATTATCCCTAATTGGTGAGAAATTTCTCACAATTTTGAAACCATCTTTTCAAGATAACTCATATGAGAGTCCAGTTTTCTTGAAGTGATGAATGTAAATATAACCTTAGGGAGTTGAAAAGGAGGCTTATCACTATGATCCTGCTCACACAACCCATAATTGGATAACTTATTGCCGTATTCAATGATTTAACGAAGAATCATTTGGGATGTGTGTTGATGAAAAATGACAATGTCATTAACTATGATTTAATGAAATTGAATGATTATGAGGAAAAATATATAACACAAGATCTATTGATGGATGCAGTAATATTCTCTTTAAAAAATTTGTGATATTAACTCTTTGGGGAGAACTGTGAAATATATACAGATCTCAAAATCCTCATGAATATATTCATGTAGACAGAGATGAACATGCACTAATGAAGATGGTTAGAGATTATCAAATACTTTGACTGTTCAATTCACTACCATCAAGTAAAGTGAATAAAGTGGCTGACACTCTATGTATAAAGTACCCAATGATTATATCATTGATGATGATTGAAAAGTATCCAATGTTATTAGATTTTTTAAATATTTACATGGGAATCCTAAAGAAGGGAACATCATAAATACTATCACAAATTGTTGTTAAACCATCTCTATTGGAAAGGTTAATGGATGCACGAAGGGATGATGTGGGAACTAAGAAGAAATTAGAAAATATCATCAAAAGGAAATCCTTGGAGACCAATGTTAAGGAATAGATAATTTACTGATTTGGGTCAAGACTATGTTCTCCATAAAATCTGGGGTTAAATAATGAACTTTTGGATGATGCACATAGTTATAATTTTTAAATTCACCTAGGAAACACAAATATGTATCGAGATCTCTGAGTGAATTACTGGTGGGATAAAATGAAGTAGGCGATCACATATTATACATCAAAGTGATGGGTATGTCAACAAGTGATGGATGATATGTATAAGTCTAAAGGATGGACTCGTCCATTACCCATACCAACATAGAAATGTGAGAACCTCACCATGGAAATTGTCACCAGACTTCCGAAGACATCTAAAAGAAACAATGTTATATGGGTTATTGAGGATCATCATACACAGTATTCACACACCATTACAATTTTTGAGGATTTATTATTGGATCAAATGGCAAGATTATACATCAATTAAGTGGTAAGGATTTATGGATTTTCACTATCTATTGTATCTGATAGAGATCATATATTTACCTCTATGTTCTAGAAGAGTCTCTAACACACTCTTAATACTGAGATAAACTTTTATATGACTTATTTTCCTCAAACTGATAGCATACCTAATCATAATATCCAAACACGTGAGGACATGTTGAGATAATTATCAACGATCCAAAAAGAAGGATGGGATCAACATCTTCATCTTGTTGAGTTCTCTTACAATTATAGATTCCTGTCGAACATCCAAATGGCTCCCTATGATTCCCTTGACATAAAGTATTGTTGAAAACTTTCATTTTTGGATGAAACTAGAGAGCGAAGACTCATACTTATGGAAATAGTCAATGAAATGGTGGAGAAGGTTAAGACCATCCATCGACACATCAATGTTGCTCATTGTCGATAAAACAGTGATACTTGTAACCATAAATGACAAAAAAAGTTGATGTTGGATTTATTCTATTCCTTCACATATCACCTTGGAAGGGATTTATGAGATTTGGGATGAAAGGAAAGCATATTCCAAGGTATATCATCCCTTTTGAGATCCTTGATCACATTGGAGAACTGGCATATAGACTATACTTCCCACCAAACCTATCTCAAGTACATTATGTATTCCCTATACCACTCATGCGGGTGTACATTCCTAACCAATCGCATATACTCATTCTAGAGGTGGTACCATGGTAGAATGAAAAGTTCTATGAAGAGAAGTTGGTAAAGATATTAGATCATAGGGTACATGTTCCATGAAATAATCCAATACCCCTCATCCAGGTGTTGTCGAGAAACCACTAGTATGATGAAGAAACATGGGAACTATTGGAAGTGATGAAGCAGAGTTACCCTCATATTTTTTAGTGTGTGAAAAGGAAATTTTGAGGGAGAAATTTCATAAAGGGGGAGATTTTAATGACCAAAATTTTTTTAATGAAAATTACTCTTGATCTAATTAAATTTATTATTATGTAAAATCATTATATAAGATATATGCACATACCTGGTTTTATGTTTTTGGATATTAAAATGTTTTTTTTGAATTTTTATTGATGATAATATAGTTGTTGAATAGTGATCAAATGATTAGTATAAATATAGGGATTTTAAAAATAAAATAAAACCAGAAAAAGGAATCAATGGGCTTGTCTGATAGAATTTATCCATATGAAATACATTTGTTGGAACATGGAAAGGAGTTAACATCAATGGTATTTGTTCTTAACCTAGCACAATCCAAGATTCAACTTGTTATGTATAAACAGAATCACCTACTTGAGAATTTGAAGTTAATATATATTACTACCCATGAAATGCTATTAGAGCTGCCCGGAGAGTCTGTCACCAGCGCACACCATACCATTAGGTCATATACGGGTGTTATAAGCAGTTATGTAACAATACACAAGCACAATGATCATGTGCATTGTTTTTTTGTATAATGAATATCATTCATTTTATTACTATTACATTGTAAATGGTATTTAATTCCCAAATATTATTTTTAGTAAATATTCAATTAAGAAATCTATTTTGATATATTATTGGATTTTTTGAATTACATGTTATTTTAATAAAATGTTATTAATAAATTAATTTTTATTAATTAAAACTGATCATATAGTTTTTATGAATAAAATTGAAATTTTTATTAAAGTTTAAAATCTATTTTTTTCAAAACCCTATTAATTTTCAATAAAAGTCGATTTTAATTTAAAAGTGAAAATTCAAAAATATAGAAAATTATTTACCTAAAATTAATATTTTATTTGGTATCTGGATGTCAAAATTATCCAACAGTAAATTTTTCATAATTTTTCTTAAATAGCTGAATATTTGGGTAAAATTAAATACTATTTAAATATATAATCTGTTTTATGACATCATAATTACCCAATATTGTTGTTATTAAATACTATAATAGTTTTATTCATCAATAATATTTTTTACCTTTAAAAAATTTGATTTTAGATTTGTTTTATTTATTTAAAAATGCCTTAGTTGATCCTCTAAGGCATATAAACTATTTAAAAATTTTAAAATATTTTCTTAGAGAGTGTGACTCACTTGCACATAAGAAAGCCAAATAATTTAATATGTCCATACATTGGCCATATAAAATAATGTTTTGCACTCCACTTTAGAAAAAACTAATGGAATAACCCATGGTATGATTTTGGTTTTGGATTAGTTTAATGTGTAGTATCCAAAACCTAAATAAAAAATAATTCCCTCTCTTTTCACAAATAACCCACCCAAACTCCCACTTATCTTCACAAAAAACCCATGGACCACATCCCTACTATGTCCTCATATCTCTAGAATCCTCACATGGGGCTCATTCATCCCAAGATGTCTCTCTCAGGCCTCTACCAAGCCTTTGGGATCACACATCCATGTATGAGATTTCTTCCTTTCTCATTTTTTGTTCACATTTAATTTTGATATCCTACCATTATATTTTCAATTAAAAATTTTGGGTTATGATTTAGAACCTCCCCCACACATCCCTATATATGTTCTAATAGTTATAGACTTATTTCTCTCTCGTTAATTCTCCCAAGTACACAGTTACCATGCCGAAATTTCACATGGAATTTCTCTCCTCATTTATATTCACGAAATCCATTTATATTATGAATTTAAATTCCATTCCACAGGTTAGGATATTATGTTCCATGACCCCAATACTTTCCACGTCATGAATAAATGATTAGAGACTTCATTCTCTCTCATCAACCAATTTTATTATTTCTATTTGAAGTTAGGTTTCTAATGATTCACCAAAATTACCATTCCAAAATCACCATGTACATGAATACCATACCCATTTGACTATCAAAGATATTCACATTTATGAACCTGAGCTTGTTGATTTGGGACATAAATTTATGTATTCCATGTCTCTATTTCATTAAATAAATTGTTATAGTAAATGTTTCCATGTTCTATAATACACGTGGCATACTTATGCGTGAAATCAAATATATATAAAGGGTATGCCATGATGGTGATCCAATGAATTGGGTACAAATTAACATCATGATACGTCAGGTGAAATGGGATTTTACTCATACTAATTCAAGAAAAATGTGAGTTTACTAATTATCCATTTTAATGATCCTTGAATCATTCTAATATCATGTTAAATGTTGTTTCCACATCTCCATGTTATGGTAATCATACTATTGCATGCCTTGATGACCATGGTTCGCTTATGACCAATTTATATGCATATAGCCTGACATGTATTGTATTTCTCATATTATACCTTGTTTACATCTTTGAGGGGATTTAATGTTAACCATTTTCACATGTATGTCCTTGGGTTATCCCATTCAATGCTAACTACGAGGGAATTTAGTGGTCATATAAAGGAAGTTTTCAATAAAGATGGTGTATTTAATGTTTTATGTTGTTATGTAAAATTCATTGTTTTCCAAATAAACTAGACCTACTCATCCTCAAATTTGGCTTATGTTCATTTTTATTTAATAAAACATGTTTATTTGTGCAATAAAGAGTATGTTTGTTATATTACCTTAGGAAAAATAAGAATGGAACATTAGTGTTCATCCTCTCAAAGTATCTCATAGAGAAGATAAACTACAGAACCATCATACTGTCATACAGATAGATTAATTTTATGGAATAAACATAATACAACTAACAAAAAAAATTGAGGGAAAATTCTAAAAAACCATTTAGTGGATGGTGTAAAACAGAAAAATTCAATTAATGAAAATGAATCAGTTTAAGAAATACAATAAGAGGCTGAATGAATAGAGATTATATGTGTTGGGGAAGTTCCCATGCCCCTTCATAATTATGGAGAATGAAATCAAAAATAGTGTGTTAAAGATAAAACATTTTAAAATTGATAAATTTCCATTATTTATATAAAAAAATTGGGTTCTAAAGAGTACCTTGTAAACCAGCACTCTCAACCTAATGACCCTCAGAAGAGTGTCGTTAGTATATAAACCATTATTTGTATGTTGATTCCATCCAACGTGGTACCTAGTAACCCTTCGTCCCCACATTCCTACACAAGTAGACTCTTCAACGCTTAAAACTACCCATGACCCACATTCACCAAATTTACCACATCATTAACATCTTTTTAATTAATTTAAATTCGTTTATTGATATCAATTCTTGATAAATGACCAATAATAGAAATCATTAATGTATCCAAACATATTGGAAGAAGGATTTTCTCTAGAGGCATTGAAATATATTGGCATGAGTTATTAAAATCTATAGCATACCACTTTTTCCCAGGGAGAATTGTTATCATGAATCTCCTATAAACTATATTAGTTATTGACATCAAATGAATTTAACAACCGCCAATCCATTTCATGTTATAAAATTATCGATATGAAAATAAAATTTTCAAAAACCTCAAAATCTAGATTCATTCACTCTTGTCCACTGTAAATAATATTAGTAACCTAAAATAAGTGAGTATAAAAATAAATTAATCCTTAATATATAATGGCCACGAAGTTCCCTATTTGATGCTCCACCTCACCTTCTACCCCTTAAAAATGACAATGATTTCACTATTATTCAAAATTCCTCCACTAACTGCAAGATAATTCCACTATCCTGGTGGTATTCATTAATATAAAATTCACAAAATATGTACACCAATGGTTGAAATTAATATTCTATACTCTATGATCATCAACTCAATATAATACTTGATCATCACTCTACCATTCTAATAAATACACATAGTATGAACTAGAAGACATTCCACAAAACAAGAACAGTTGTTCAATTATACTAGCAATCATATATCCTTAAAAGCATTGATATACCATATATGTTGTCTCCCATTTGGTATATATATTCAATCACATAAACGGTCATCCACCAATGTTGTATCCCACAATGTACACCATTTAGTAACAAAAAAATTACATTTACCCATTTTATATTCATCATTACCCGCATCAAATTATTCTCTATTAATCAATCATAAATTAGTCTCTTGAGTCTATTAATAGAGGAAATAATAGAAACCACACTGCGTGGGGTCGTAAAACAATTTAAATCTAATTTTTACCAAATTATTCCAAGTTTATAGTTGTACACTCAGACCATTACAATTGTGATCCCACTAATTAAATTATACTTTATCATTGGAAGAAAAATTACCCACCTTAAAATCCATAAGTAATAGAAAACTATAAAACAATATGTCCACTCATTATATCCTGAAAGGAACCTCTGACATTTCCCACTATAGGATCAACATCTTCATGGTGACGTAGTTTGTTGCATATTAATTTAAAAATGAACTAGCACCGCAACATGTTTTTATAATTTACTCATTAATGTGTGAATCAACTACTTTAAATTGTTTTGATCCACACATAATATCTTATAGTGATTTACCATTTCATTTATTTATTGCTCACTATTTAAGATATAATATCTTAATTCCCAATCAACCCTGAGAATACAAAAACCCCCATGAAATCACTATATAAGTTTACTATTTGGTATCATAAAAATCGAACAACTCCATGATCATTTCGACTTCATACAATCAGTAACCACATCATAGAATTGGGATTTCATAAATATTTTGATATTACTTGTTAATAATATCTAATGATCAATAGAAAATACTTATTTCTAATCAATTGAAGATACATCATCATGTTCTAACATCGTTACTAATTCCATATCTATGGTAATGTTCCTCACATGTTGATACAATTAAAACATAATTAATGAAACCCCACATATGATTGTTCATTGATGTTAATCAACACCCAATTATATATATCCATGCTACCCTACATGGTTACGATGTGGTGGACCCACCATGACATATTTTCATATATAAAGGCCTTATATCATATATGGGTTTCATGTGATAAAATATATTCCCCACTATGACTAACCCACACAAATGGATGGTAGTGTAGGTAAACACCATTAATTAAAAAACTCATAATGACATAAGACCGGAGAGTCACATGCCACTCACCACTCAATCTTTATGTCCTAGAGAATTCCCCAAAACCCCTATTGATGTGTCCACTAAATCGTTCTTGGTATATAACACCTAAAAATAATATATCACTATCCAAGTTAAATTCTAAGATATAAAATTAAACATATATCATATTTCAGCTAAACACTCACCCTCTTATACTCACATTGAGAAACTATCCAATGAACACCTCATAATATTACATAACATCCCTCATTATCAAAATAATACATAATTAGGCATGTTTTTACATAGTTATACCATTACACAGAGTTTTATTGATCATAATGCAAGTCTTATTAAATTATTATAAGAATATCATTCCAAATTAAATAAATGGTTATGTTTCTTATACATATCTGATAATTCTAACACAAAACACCACATTTTCCATCATTTCAATTCCACAATGGAGGTTCCCCTCACATTTTCAAACCATGTACTCAATCAAACCTCCCATTCATTATCCTTATCCAATTTAGCATATAGCATAATACTGATATTAATGGTATAACTATGTTTATGATTTCCCTTAATCACAAGGGATACCCTCACATAATATAAATCATTTTAAATAAATATTAAAAAAACCAACGATTGTACTAAAATTTTCAACATACCCCAAACCATATTTGAAATTAAAAATAATCATTTCATATGGACTATTCTATGAACCATACCCATGACGTTCATAGATTATTAAGAAACCTTAGTACATGTATCTCTAATCATTGGGTAAACATGTTTTCCTTCACCCTTCCTATATCTCTCTTCAGTAACATGTATCATTGTACCCAAACTATCCACTATAAGGATTCCATTAAACTCATATTATTATATAAATTATAAAATCCACTGAATAAAACACATACCACTGCTCTAAATTTACTCAATGTTATAATCATTTCACACCTCTGAAGATTTTAAAATATCCAGAATTGCACTCTATCATGCTTGGTAGACAATAAAAATAAATTAAAATAAGTATTCAATATATTTATCATATGAATCAGTACCCTTGGTGATGTTTTTTATAATTTCTCCAAAAAAAATTGAAGAATAAAAAATATATGTTTATTTTTGAATCAGTATGGAACTAAAATATTACATGTAACTAGTTCATAAATCACATACAAGAGCACAAATCAATAGAGATCATATCTAGTAATCATGGAATATAAACTGACATGTTTCCACCTAGTCCAAAATAACACCATAAATCAATAATGTAATTACTATTATAAGTTATAATTAACAAACCAATAAACTCAAAATCAAAATCACCAATCCCAAATACCTGTAGAGACCCGAAGCTTAACGTACATTGACATTACATTACTTTTGTGGAATACTTAGTACATAACAAAAACACACACGAAAGGACCGTAATAGTTTATTGTCTTTGGAAACTCAGAATATAATCTTCTAATCAGGGTGAAAGATCTTCAACATCTCCCATAAAGATCTTCCTTTTTTTAATACCTAAATCATTTCATTATATCTTGAGGAAAAGAAAACATAAAAGGATGAGCTTAAATGCTCAGTAAGGATAATCAAAAGAAATATTAATCACATCATATTCATAAGAACAAAACATTTTGGAAATCTTATCCTGCAAAAGAGAGCATAATTTCATAACATGGGATAAATCATAGTAGTGAAATGAAATCCCAATAATCATAACATAAAACATGAAACTTTTTGGAATACACACATAATCCTATAGAATCATTTCTTGTTAGTCAAGACTCATTTCCAAGACTATCTTAGTGGTCAAAGTCCATTTTTGAACTGAGTTCATTCCTCGTTTCAGTCCTGTTTCACTGAACCGGTATAACCTACCATTCCAGCCATGTCTATCTCATGAGATATAAAATCTTTACCCAATGCATTGGAGGGGGATATAGGTCCCACCCATCTCATAATGATACCATTCTTATGTTTGCCACAAAATCATAAACCATGCATCATAGAATAACCCATGTAATAAAAATGGGATTCTTAAACATCATGAAATCATAAAAAAAATTCATATAAGATAATGTAATTCATAGAAATAACTCCATAACAACATAATCAAATCAATGTAATAATAGGGATAGAAACAAAACCCTTTATTATCTTATATGGAAAATAATTTTGATAAAACACATGAACTCCATTCTTGAGGAAAATAACCTTTCTACTTCAAAAACACTTTTCCTTTCTTAACATGTCATACAATTATAAACTAAAACAAGTTGATTAAAAATAAACCTGAAAACATGTAAAGGAAGATTCTTGGAAATATTTTTTAAAAAATCCATTCATGCCGTATAAGTTTAAAAAACATTCTTCGTAGTTTTGTCGGAAAAGTAAAAAAGTACCTCGTATGAAAAACGACAAAAGATTCCTTTTATATCCTTTACTAAAAACTCACCGAAGGGTAAAATTGGATTTAAAAAATTTTAGGTGGATGGAAATAATATTACATATTTATGAAACCTGTATTTGGATGATAAAATACACCCCAGTAAATACTAAAGTATAATCAATCTCTGATAAAAATGTGATTGTGATATTTCCCTTACCTTAGGTCTGATTTTCTTCGTATGTGTCCGAACCTCCTGTATAATGATTTAAATAATGTCATTTAATTATTCCCGAATCATAATCATTGTTATTATATCATATATGGTTCACTTATGGCTTTATATTACCCGTTCTTTTGTAAATTCCATGATAAAGAGCGTTTTGGGTAAAATCGTTTCATTTGTCGTCCGTGATTTGACTTGTAATTATTCATATGATTACATAGATCATGATTACATAATTACAGAATATAAAACATTATTTATATATAATATATATTCAGAATATATATATATAAAAGATCATTAAATGGAAAGAAATACACTGTTCATGGAGACGGTAGACCGTACATACGCATGAACGCTGTTTTCATTTCCTTATTGAGTTGAATGGAATTAAGTAGATGAAATACATATATACACACATAAATACAGAATTATTATTATGTCATATATTTATTTATTAATTATTATATATACTTTATAATCATTCATGAATGGTTAACGTGGAGAATGAATCTCATCACGTCGTGGAGACGGTAGTCCGTACGTACGAACGAGCGATGATATCGTTCTCATGATCGTGGAATTGTATTGGAGTGTATGTATACTATTTCAGAATCAATATCACTTTACAATAATCATATATTGTTATTATATAGACCATTATACCCATCCAAGTAAGGTGGTGGTGGAAAATAGATTACACAACGGCGTGGAGACGATATTCTGTACTTACGCGCGCGCGGTGATTTCATTTTTTGTAGGATGGATAGATGGTGAAATAAGGTTGTTTCATAATTATAATAACATATAAGTATATTAGTGATACTGATTTTATTACTTCTTAATGAAACAACCTATGAAGAAGAGGTGGAAGAATAAATAGAGACGAAATAATCGGTAACGAACATTACCTCTTCTTTGAAACGCCTATTTGAAACCTCCTCTTAGGGTACTAAAATTGGTCTTTGAGGAAGACCATAACCTCTAAGATGTTTCTAGGGAAGTGGAGAAGAGAATTTGTCAGATTTTGGCCGAGATTGAAGGCTCAATTTGGTGTGACGAAGAGAGGGAGGGGGTGCCCTTTTATAAGGGAGGAGAGGGGCACCATTGGAATAACTAAAAATATTATTTTATTATAAAGCCTAATTCGGTTTTAAATAGATCCAAATTTATTCATTTCGAAGTTAATGTGGGTGTGGGGAGAATTACTCTCATCCAATATAATTTAGACAAGTTTAGGTTCCTATTTTAACCTTATCATTTAGATTTAACATTAAGTAAAATAATTTTACTTTTACCGTGTCTTCTTGTGTTTTAATACTATAAGGTTAATAAACATACAATAAAAATCCAAAAGAACCCAAGTTGTTTATTATTAATATATATATCCTTATCTAAGTCATTTGGCCAATCCTTAAATTTTTTGAATAAAATAACAATTAATAATATAATATTTCTTTTAAAAAATATTTTATGTCAATTTTGACACTATTTTGTAATTAATTTTTTTGAAAATCATAATAGAATGATTAGTTCTAAAAAAGTTAATTAAATCAATAATAACATGTCATATTAACCTAGAAAATTATTTTATTTCATAAAATGTCTGAAATTACATTTATTTGGGTATTTATAACATCAATTATGTCAATATTTCATTAATAAGATAATTAGTGGATCATCTTTGTGTCATAAATAAATTAAATTATATAATTTCTAAAAATTAAAAATAAAATACCATTATGTAGAAAATCTTTTTAGATTTATAATGACTATTTATAGTCGAATTTATCTTATGTATAACCATATATTAAAAATGATTTTCTTATTAAACTTTGGATTTTAACTATTTTAACCCTTTTTTAAATAAATTAATAATAAATGTGCTAATCTAATCCAAGTGGGCCTAAATGGTCATATTTTATTCCTAAGGTTGTTTGTGGTCGAATTAAAATTAACCAATAGAATTAGGACATGTGTTAGGGTAATAAGAATATCATTTTTACCCTTAATTACCCTATTTACTTTTAACTGTGGTAAAAAAAAGTAAAAAGTAACTATAAACAAAAAATTATTTTCATCTCATTGAACCACATTTTACATTCTGACATCAACAGTGTCTCTCAGATTTTTGAAATTCCACTCACAGAAGCGGTAAAATTAAGTTTTATGAAAAATTCATTTTTCTTAACTACCACTTAGTGGTTTCACTATTCATCAAAAAATGAAAGTTTCCAGAAAAATACCAAAAATTAGGCCTAAGCTATATTTGATATTATGAACTCAAAAATGATGACTATTTTACCAAATTCAAAACATATCAGTTGCATTAATTAATTTAAAAATTAATTCCCATCGTCAAAACAAATAGAGTGTTCTTAAAAGATAATAACTATCAAAAGATTGACACTTGTTTATGTCTAGTTTAAATGTGAAATTACATCCAATGAACAAAATTGTATTAAATTGTAAAAATATATTTTTAATATACTTTAAAACAACTCATGTTAATCATTTATCACTATTAATTATTTCGATTAAAAAGGTTGTTTTTAATTAAAATTTAGTAATTTTCACTATTCATCAGAAAATGAAAGTTATCCGAAAAGTACTAAAATTTCACCCTAAGCTAATTTCGATATTAAGAATCCAAAAATTAATTCCATTTTGAAAAATAGAATTTAAAAAATTTCGAAAAGTGGATATTACTATTCATAACGGCTAGTTTTAATCTTTTTTAATAGCATATTGTTGTTTAGTGAAACTCGTTATTACGTACTACACACGCTATTGAGGAAGGTCGCGATTGCGTGTAATGCAAGGCAAGTCAAGGATGCGTGTTGTGCAAGCTCCTTTTGGTGTAGCGTACAACACAAGACATTAATGAAATTAAAAAAATATTTTTCATTAAATCTTGGGCCGTTACATTCTACCCCCCTTAAAATGAATTTCTCCCTCGAAATTCGTCAGGGTTATAAATGGTTTACTATTAGAAAGTTTCTTTAATAGAAACCCCCATTGTACAAAGGAATACCAAAACCAATCTTTAAAAACAAAAGTATGAAATGTAACGGTTACCCAAATAAACTAATCACTGGGTTTCCACAGAGGTGAAAATATCGATATGGAAGAGAAATTTAACCATCATGTTCTGATGGAGAGTTGTAGAGAACATGGCTATGGAAATGCCAGCAATCAAAAAGCCATAAATTTGTAACGATCTAAGATACCATCTGATTCATCAGATATAAGAGCACTAGGACAGCATTTTTGGTTTTCAAGATCATTTCCCTAAAGTTGATGAATTAAAAGAAATACATGCATGATTTTGGTACAATCTCACTATTGTTCGTGAATTGAACAATTTCCACTTCATACCTTAAAGAAATGAAGTTGAATATTTCATTCGTGATGTGTTAGCGGATCATGTGATAGAATGATGGGTCATTCCATCGGTCCCAAACAAAAGGTTAGAAAAGTTATCAAAAAATACATAAGTTCATCTATAGTGAGATTAATCATATATGGTTCCTAAAATGGACTTATACTTCATATATCATACTGCTTAATATAAAAAAACTAGTTTCTACTGAATAGGGACTTCCTGTAGGCCAGTGGTAGTGATAAAGTCCAGTCGCAATTCGGTTGTGGGTTCGATTCCCACAGCCTTGTCCGACGCGATGGGTTGTCGCCCGTCCTGCAGGTTGTCCTTTTTATAAAGCTATATTACTATAACATCCCATCAACAATATCAAAAAAGTTTTATCCTTAGACAATACTAACTTATTTCCAACATAATCCATTCTAATCTTTAGGCTAATCTAAAATACTTCGGTCCAATCTCATAGTATAAAGAAAATGATCACGTGAATGCCATCATTTATCCCCCATATATAATATGATATATCTTGTTGGTCAAATTACAAATATGTGAATACCTCAATCATGTATTCTCTTGAAGAATGAATATCCATTTAACCTTAGTTAAAACATGAATTCAGTTAAAAGTTAACACTTTCTACATACCAAAATCCTCAAAATTATATATCCTCAAACCATGATATCACATATTCCTTATATCAATCACGAGCTCATGAATACTATCAAACATATTAGATTCTCTTTATCCCTTCATTATGTGCATATCATCTACTTTCCAAAAATATTAAAATCACTTTTCATGGTTACCGATGCCATAAAATTATTGAAAACCACAATAGACCAATACATAAATATTCCAATATTCCACGATACTATATACAACATTATTTTGGAATCCCATCACATAAACACTTAATCATACCACCACATCATTGTCATATTCAACATCACCAATGGTGATCTCATGTGACTTCCCTTTGTCCTTTGCCTTAAGTGGTTTCTCATGTCGATCATCACTAACCCTTGGATTAGGGCATTTATTAGCATAATGCCCCATTCCCTTGCACTTGAAGAATTGAAGTGTAGTAGGTTCATTCTGTGTATCCCTTCATTTGTTTTCATCATTAGACATATTCTTCCCATCATTACGGCATTCAAATGCCCGATGACCTTCCTTTCCACATTTGAAACATTTACTTGTCCCTTTAAGACAATCTCCACCATGCTTCTTTCCACACTTTGAGCATAAGGAAACATTCATCTTCTTTTCAAAATTATTCTGAGATTTCTCCTGGAACTCCATCTGTCATTTCTTGTCAAAACTATGAGATGGATAAGTAACACCGACTTCCATTTCTACCTTGATAGCACAATGCACAATTTCTACATAGCTAGTGAAGTCTCTTATAGCTAATGCCCTTTGAAGATTTGGTTTTAAGCCACTGAAGAATCGATCAACATTACTTTCAGGTTGGATGATAAATCCAGATGCATACCTTGCAAGACTTGTAAAATTCACTTTGTATATACCAACAGATTCATCATCATTTTGATTTAGATCAAGAAACTACTTTTCCATCTTTGTTCGAAGAATACAAGGGAAGTACTTATGGAAAAAATATGTTCTTGAACTCGTCCCATTCCATGGACTCAATTTCATCACTTTTCCTCGTATTCTTGATAAGATTCCAACATTGATCAGCTTCACCTTCCAAACGATATACTACTAAGATGACTTTGTCATGTTCAGAAAATTGAAGAACAGAAAATATCTTTTCAGTAGTACTGATCCATTGTTCAGAAACAGGTGGATCAGAAGACCCACTGAAAGAAGGTGGACGTTGCCTCATGAAGGACTCAATAGAATATTGTTCCCTTCTCTGCTCATTTGGATGTCCAGAATGATTCATAGCTTATATAAGTATAGCAATAAGATTTTTCACTCCTTCTCCCATTACATTTGTTTGTTCAGGAGGACAATCATTGCATTGTCCATTGCATTGATCAACATGGTTCCTTCGGGTTCTAGCCATCGTCTAAAACCCAAAAAGAATAGTGTGAGAGGCCAAAATCATGCTAGGGAAAACAACATAATAAAAGGGGGAGTACCCTCAATATCTAACATCTTAGGTTAAATTCTAAGATCGTTAGCACAATTCTAGGACTATAACCTATATGTATACTTAACCTTAGAGACATCCCTAGACATACCGTAGAAATATCTCTAGAGATCTCACTAAAGTTCTCACATCCTAGTTTCCAAAGGTTTACTAAACCTTTCCTCTGATACCAACTGTAGAGACCCGAAGCTTAACGTACATTGACGTTACATTACTTTTGCGGAATACTTAGTACATAACAAAAACACACACGCAAGGACCGTAATAGTTTAGTGTCTTTGGAAACTCGGAATATAATCTTCTAATCATGGTGAAAGATCTTCAACATCTCCCATAAAGATCTTCCTTTTTTTAATACCTAAAACCTTTATTTATATCCTGGGGAAAAGAAAACATAAAATGGTGAGCATAAATGCTCAGTAAGGGTAAACAAAAGAAATATCAATCACATCATATTCATAAGAACATAACATTTTGGAAATCTTAACCTACAAAAGAGAGCATAATTTCATAACATGGGATAAATCATAGTAGTGAAATTAAATCCCAATAATCACAACTTAAAACATGAAACTTTTTGGAATACACACATAATCATCGAGAATCATTTCTTGTTAGTTAATACTCATTTCCAAGACTATCTTAGTGGACAAAGTCCATTTCTGAACCGAGTTCATTCCTCGATTTAGTCCTGTTTCACTGAACCGGTATAACCTACCGTTCCAGACAAGTCTATCTCATGAGATATAAAATCTTTACCCAATGCATTGGATGGAGATATAGGTCCCACCCATCTCATAATGATACCATTCTTATGTGTGCCACAAAATCATAAACCATACATCATAGAATAACCCATGTAATGAAAATGGGATTCTTAAACATCATGACATCATAAAACAATTCATATAAGATAATGGAATTCATAAAAATAATTCCATCACAACATAATCAAATCAATGTAATAATAGGGATAGAAACAGAACCCTTTATTATCTTAGATGGAAAATAATTTTGATAAAACACTTGAACTCCATTCTTGAGGAAAATATCCTTTCTACTTCAAAAACACTTTTCCTTTCTTAACATGTCATACAATTGTAAACTAAAAGAAGTTGATTAAAAATAAACTTGAAAACTTATAAAGGATGATTCTTGGAAATATTTTTTTAAAAATCAATTCATTCCGTATAAGTTAAAAAAACATTCTTCGTACATTTGTCGGAAAAGTCAAAAAGTATCTCGTACGAAAAACTACAAAATATTCCTTTCATATCCAATACTAAAAACTCACCGAAGGGTAAAATTGGATTTAAACAACTGTAGGTGGATGGAAATAATATTACATATTGAGTAAACATGGATTTGGATGATAAAATACACCCCAGTAAATACTAAAGTATAAACAATCTCGGATAAAAATGAGATTGTGATATTTCCCTTACCTTAGCTCCGATTTGCTTCGTATGTGTCCGAACCTCCTGTATAATGATTTAAATAATTTCATTGAATTATTCCAGAATCATAATAATTGTTATGATATCTTATATGGTTCACTTATGGCTTTATATTACCCGTTTTTTTGTAAATTCCATGTTAAAGAGCGTTTTGGCTAAAATCGTTTCATTTGTCGTCCGTGTTTTGACTTTTAATCATTCATATGATTAATTAGATCATGATTACCTAATTCCAGAATATAAAACATGATTTTTATATAATATATATTCAGAATATATATATATATATATATAATAGATCAGTAAATGGAAAGAAATACACCGTTCATGGAGACGGTAGACCGTACATACGCATGAACACTGTTTTCTTTTCCTTATTGAGTTGAATGGAATTAAGTAGATGACATACATATATATACACATAAATCCAGAATCATTATTATGTCATATATTTCATTATTAATTATTATATATACTTTATAATCATTCATGAATGGTTAACGTGGAGAATGAATCTCATCGCGTCGTGGAGACAATAGTCCGTACGTACGCATGAGCGATGATATCGTTCTCATGATCGTGGAACTGTATTGGAGTGTATGTATACTATTTCAGAATCAATATCACTTTACAATAATCATATATAGTTATTATTTACACCATTATACCAATCCATGTAAGGTGGTGGTGGAAAATAGATTACACCACGGCATGGAGACGGTATTCCGTACGTACGCATGCACGGTGATTTCATTTTCCGTAGGATGGATAGATGGTGAAATAAGGTTGTTTCATAATTATAATAACATATCAGTATATAATTGATACTGATGTTATTACTTCATAATGAAACAACCTAAGAAGAAGATGTGGAAGAAGAAATAGAGATGAAAGAATCGGTAACGGACATTACCTCTTCTTTGAAGCGCCTCTTTGATACCTCCTCTTAGGGGACTAAAACTGGTCTTTGAGGAAGACCAGAACCTCTAGGATGTTTCTAGGGAAGTGGAAAAATGAATTTGGCAGAGTTCGGCAGAGCATGAAGGCTCAATGTGGTGTGAGGAAGAGAGGGAGGGGGTGCCCTTTTATAAGGGAAGAGAGGGGCACCATTGGAATAACTTAAAATATTATTTTATTATAAAGCCAAATTCGGTTTTAAATAGCTCCAAATTGATTCATTTCAAAGATAAGGTGGGTATGGGTCGAAATACTCTCATCCAATAGAATTTAGACAAGTTTAGGTTCCTATTTGAACCTTATCATTTATATTTAACATTAAGTAAAATAATTTTACTTTTATCATGTCTTCTTGTGTTTTTATACTATAAGGTTAATAAAATAACTATAAGAAGCCAAAAGAACCCCAAGTTGTTTATTATTAATATATATAATCTTATATACGTCATTTGGCCAAACCATAGATTTTTAGGAATAAAATAATAATTAATAATATAATATTTGTTTTTATCACTATTTTATGTCAATTTTGACAATATTTTGTAATTGAATTTTGTGAAAATCGTATCAGAATGATTAGTTCGAAAAAAGTTCATTACATCAATAATAACATGTCATATTAACCAATAAAATTATTTTATTTCATTAATGTCTGAAAATATATTTATTTTGGTTTTTATAACATAAATTATGTCAATATTTAATTAATAAGATAGTTACAACATCATCTTTGTCTCATAAAAAAATTAAATTATTTAATGTTTAAAAATTAAAAATAAAATACCATTATGTAGGAAATCGTTTTATCTTTCTAATGAATATTAATAGTAGAATTTATCTTATGTATAACCCTATATTAAAAATTATTTACTTATTAAACATTGATTTTAACTATTTTAACCCTTCTTTAAATAAATTAATAATAAATGTCCTATTCTAATCCAAGTGGGACTAAATGGTCATATTTTATTCCTAAAGTTGTTTTTGGTCGAATTACACTTAACCAATAGAATTAGGAAATTTTTTAGGGTAATAATAATATCATTTTTACCCTTAATTACCATATTTACTTTTAACCGTGGTAAAAAAAGTAAAAAGTTACTATTCACAAAAAATTATTTTCATCTCATTGAACCACATTTTAATTACTACATGAACCATGTCTCTCGGATTTTATAAATTCCACTAACAGAAGTGGTAAAATTAAGTTTTATGAAAAATTCATTTTTCTTAACTACCACTTAGTGGTTCCACTATTCATCAAAAAATGAAAGATTCCAGAAAAATACCAAAAATTAGGCCTAAGATATATTTGATATTATGAACTCAAATATTATGTATATTTTACCAAATTAAAAACATATCAGTTGCATTAATTAATTTAAAAATTAATTCCCGTCGTCAAAACAAATAGCGTGTTCTTAAGAGACAATAACTATCAAAAGATTGACACTTGTTTATGTCTGGTTTAAATGTGAAATTACATCCAATGAACAACATTGTATTAAATTGTAAAAATATATTTTAAATATACATTAAAACCACTCAAATTCATAATTTATCACTATTAATTATTTCGATTAAAAAGGTTGTTTTTAATTAAAATTTAGTAATTTTCACTGTTCATCAGAAAATGAAAGTTATCCGAAAAGTACCAAAATTTTACCCTAAGCTAATTTTGATATTACGAGTCCAAAAATGAATTCCATTTTGAAAAATAAAATTTACAAAATTTCAAAAAGTGGTTATGACTATTCATAACGGATATTTTTAATAATATTTTAATAGCATATTGTTGTTTAGTGAAACTCGTTATTTCGTACTACACAGGCTACCGAGGAAGGTCGTGATTGCGTGTAATGCAAGGAAAGTCAAGGATGCGTGTTGTGCAATCTCCTTTAGGTGTAGCGTACAACACAAGACATTAATGAAATTAAAAAGAATATTTTTCATAAAATCTCGGGATGTTACAATACCTATAAACATAGACATCAACTATAGCGTGTTTGATAAAATTAAATGACATACAATTTTTTCCATGCTTCAATGAGACCAATATCAATTTACAATTTACCTATATAGTAAAAGAAAAATTAAAAGATATTGTACATCATTATAACATCCCATCTAAGACTCCCCATATAGTACCTATCTAGTGGTTCCACGTGACCTCAATGACACCTCCTCCTATATCATAGAGTAATGACTTCTAGTGAGGTTATAACAAACCACATGAGGAGACTATAATATAAAGTATTGTATATTTATAGTAGACTAATAACATGTAATATAAAAATATGATAACATTAAATATTTTTCTATTTGAAATCATAACATAACTATATAATATTCTTGTAATATCCAAATGTATATTCCAATTATATAGTAATAAAAAAGATATGTGGTCAATAAATATCTAACCATAAACAAAATATAAATAAAATTAAGAATAATAATGGAATACACACAATTTCATTATCCTATCCTTATAAACATCTACAAAACCCAAATATATATATACATTCTATACTATAAACATATATTCAATAATTCATTTAATCTTCATGGAAAACATAAGGTTTTCACACACACACACACAATTCGATGTATGGTGTGAGAATTAAATTTAATAGGCCTCCATCAATGATATCCATAACAAAAAATAGTGAATATGTGCTTTATCGTAATAAATGGATGGAATCTATATTATCAATTTCATAAAAACGTTTTATTAATCTATAGATGAGGATTCACCCAAACAATAAAAAGATACATGCATCCCCTAGTGTTGAAGTGGTGAAATTAACCAATATCAAGAAGAAAATATGATTTTGAGTGACCTATCACCATTCATATCATCATCCAATTTGAATGATTAATCTACATATCAAAATTTTTCAGAATATTGAATCAACTATAATCTAGTTAAATGGGATGAAATATATATCTAAATCGTAATTTAGGCGAATGATATATCCTTATATACAATTAAGGTGGATGATTATCTTCCACAATCTATAGGATGATCATGTTATCTCGTAATGAATGAAGTACCATCACCCAAACATAGGGTAAATTATTAATCTATAAGTTAATCATATATCAATATACAATTATACGTAAAATGATGTGTTTCCAGGGGAAATAAAAGTCCCCAAAAAACAATAGTGTGAAAATTTTATCACTATATGAATAATCTATCACCAACCAACCATCCAAAAAAGTGACTAAGGAACCACTCCTGAATGAGGTATATCCCCTAAAAATTAATGGGGAATTATGAATTTCCATATTAATGAGGGATCAACAATATATAATACCCACGGGGAATGATATATCCTCATGTGTCTATACGGTGAAAATTATTATCATATTTATAAATATTGTGGTTGTGATTAAAAATTAAAAAAATCAAGTTGATTTATCCATAACCACAATAAACCCATATTTACACTATTATTAGGTTCATATTACTCCTAGTTTCATACCATTCCAATTATTCCACTCAATATGCTAAAAAATCCATTAGAGGATAAATAATTAATCAATAACATCTACAGAATTATATGACTATTTTAAAAATCCATATCCGTACTTTATTAAATATGGAATCACTGGTGAGTCCCACTCAAGTCACTCACACCCACATGCACACAAATTCATTCCATTGAATATATACACATCCATAAATGTGAAAATATTTGGAGCCACCTATATAAAAGTAGTAGTGTCCCCATAATGAGTTCATCACCATTAATTTTTATTATTTTACATTACAATATAATTAATCTATCACCTAAATGTTTTCATAGATCTATCAAACATCTAGTTACAATAATTATAAAAATATATAATTATTTAAAATATTTAGTTATCATGATAGAATTTAATATATTTCAATTTTTAATGATTGAAGGGAAGCACCAGAGATATTGTAACAGCACTAATACCTTAAGAAACAAAGTACAAATCACAACTAGAACACCCTTCATCCAACATCCATGAAAGGTCCAAACATTCAACATCGATTTAGAAATATATTTAATCTTATATTGATAAAATCCAAAAAATATATTATGGATATAACATAATGTTAGATAAATGTCCCCAAATCCTTGAGTCTATATTCTCACATAATCTCCAAAAGTCATTAAATAGAAAATTCTCATTATATGATCTTAATTATACAATAATCCAATAGAATTTCCCTCATCCCCATTACCCCAACCATTAAAACATTAAGGTATAATTGAGATAAACTGGATGGTATAATAAAATAATGGGGTTAAAACATTGCATAATAACTGAATGAAAATACCATGGATTGATACCACAATAAAGGGATGTAATAGTGGATGAGAGTGGGGACATGTGTAGATCCACTCATCCTTTGACCAAATAATTTAATTGAACCCTAAGAAGGTGTTTAATATAAATTTGATGACAATAACTAATTTTCCATCAATTAAAAAATGGTTTCTAGGATCCATTTATAATATGGTGTACCTACAATAGCCACATAATGACTCTTTGAAAATCTCACATACACCATATACCCTTATTGGGTACCTATAGCAACATTACTGTGTACATTGTGGCCATCTATAGAAACTAACATATACCATATATCATTGTGAACCTATGAAAAATCCCTTGGCCTTCACCATATAAGATACCACCTTCGAGTTTATTGGGAAATCATTTGTAATGAATATATATATGATATTTCTTGATAAAATATAAAAACTCTAAATCGATCGTTTTTCTATACTCATTACAACAACAATTTCCTTCTTCTCCACTAACATGAACTATTCAAGGTTGTTAAAAAATTTATATTTACCGTACCAAAAGTTCACATATTAATTCAAATAATTTGATGTACTAATGAATTATATAAAATAGAAATACATATTCCTTGGAATATCAATGACACCTCCCTTACCATATCCCAAAAATTATACATGGAACTCTCCATAATTGGATAACCCTACCATAGATCCCAATAATTACCTTTTACTTGATTAATGATATCTCATAAGGAAGAAAAAACATGATCCCCAATCATCAAAACCTAAAGATATCGATTCAGAAGTTTAATTCTAGGGTTTAATGATGACAGGTTGTTATTAAGGCATCATAAACCCAAAATCCTTAATATGATACAAGAATAATTTTCATTACACATTGACATTGATACCAAGTGTGATCATCCCTGAAAGATAAATATATTATTACACCATTTTAATATGTTAAATTACAAAACACAAATAATTACACAATCTAAAGAATAAAAAAAATTTGTTACTTCGAGGATCATCTACATATAAAAAATTTTGCATTACTTGTGAATGTCTCTCCATTATTGATCCACACTGGACTCCCTTCAAGATTCTATATAGGTTAAACAAATATTCATGTGGAAGGGAATGAAAACATAATAAACTCATTATACTAAATTCCAATTAAGGGGAGAAAATAATGAATATATATCATTAATAGTATAATCATAAAATAATGAGAAAACCTGCCAATAGTATTAATATCGTATTAAAAAAACATGAATTAATAATTATTAACCAAAAGTCTTAATATAATAACCACATGACTCAAATGATTAAACATATTCTATGGAATTAGAGTTCAAAAAATGAGATGATATCTAAGACATATCTTATATAAGATAATCATATAACATATAAATGTGGCATAAGTAAAATCCATGGAAATTGTTATATGGTGGAATAGGAATTGATTTTTGATTTTGATCACATTTTGGGATTATGATCCCAAACTGTGGACCCTATTAGGTTTTAGATAAAAACACATGTACCCATTTTGAATATGATTACTTAAACAACCCATGTTTTTTAGAATAATAATGTTTTAAAAAAATTATGTTTATAAATTATAATTATATTTATTATTTTTTCTATTTATCTAAAAGAAATGAAATATATTATGAATCATTTTTTACAAGATTGAAATTAAAAAAAACAAGATATTATTCATTAATTGTAAATCACTACTACAAAATCACATGAAACTATGTATTAGACCCAATGAATTACAACATCAATGAAATAAATTTTAAATTTAATTTTTTAATAAATATATTAGACATAATATTTAACACATGGATATATAAAAAATTATTGTCTCTATTAAGGATCATTAATAGCCAAGAAAATCCTTTCATTGGGATGAATAACATTAAAGGAGAATGAATATTTTGAGATCTAAAATTAAATCAATAGAAATGGGACATATTACAAAAAAGTTTGAATGAAATGAATCAATGTTTTTCGAATGTATTTAGGAACGAAATCTAGTTTCCAGAAATATAGTAATTTGATAAATAGTCATTCGAAATATGGTCTTGGAAAATATGATGCCTAAATACACATTTATCTATGAGGTATATTTATGTTTATTATTGTTAGTAGTAAATGTTAAATTATATATCACATATATAAAAAATAATGAAATAATTTATTATACTATAATATTATTATATATATGCATTTTCATGAATTACATATTATTAATAACATAATAATTTCTAATTTATGATCTTATGTTTCCATAAAATTCATATATATAAATTAATATCAATGGATTGGTAAAATTAAATTTTGAGAATATAAATAATTAATTTTAATGATATATATGATTGGATATAAATGTAAAAATTTTCCATGATTTTTTTAATTTTTTAATATTTTATACTGATAAATATAATTGGCCAATTTTTAAAAATAATATTTACATTATTTTAATTATAACATTATATTAATTAATATTAAAAACACATATTGTTCAAAATTAATGATTTTCCATAAAATCATATTTACCTTTTGGTATTTGATTTTAAAACAATGACTATAATTTTTTAATCTTCTTTAATAATGTAAAAATATTTGTGTAATTTAGAATGTAATATATATTTTTTTTAAATTTTTGTTATTTTTTGGAAAAAACTATTTTTTGTAAATATTGAAATTATATTTTTTAACCAAACTCTAATTGTTATACCATATGATATATATATAATTTTATAAAATATATTCATTTATCACATTTTTATTTAAGGATAAATAATATATACTTATAAATGCTACTTTAAATTTAAATAACCATGGAATTATATTTTAGGACATCAATTTATATTTTCTAAATAATAGAAACTTGTTATCAATATTTACATTAATTACTTATTATTTAGTTAAATTATATTTTTTAATTAATTTAAAATACATATAAAATTTATTTTTTTATAAAATATTTATTATTATGAAAATAAAATATATGGCTAATTTAATGTTACAAAACAATTTAAACATAATTATAACATTTCTTTAAAAATTTTGTTTTTATGTGTTACATGTCTTAATATTAAAAAAATATTTTTATCAGATTAAAAAATAGAAAATAAAAAAATAATATTATAATTATTTTTTATAATTTATAAATTATATAATAATAACAATTTCAATTTTTTTAAAAATAAAGTCACTAGTTTTTATACTAGTTATCAAGAGAAAATTATTATTTATCAAAAAAAATTAAACATTTCTAAATATATTTTATGTTCAAATAAATTAGGAATATTATAACAGAATACACAATTATGATGTTTATACATAAATATAATTAAGTTTAAACTAATTTACTTTTTCATTAATGTTAAATAATATAAAAACACATAATAAGTGAAACATTATCATTCTACAAAAATGGGTTATCTAGATATTATAATTTTTAATTTAAAATAATGTTTTATCATATTTTGAAATTGAAATCAGATAAAGTGAGATACAATATAGAATTATTATTTCAATATTTAGTTTGAATTGTAACATATTATTTGTAGTGATTACATTATTACAATGATTAATATTCATTCATGGATAGAAATTGTTAAAATGTTCAATTGTATGTGGCTAATGTTTTACAAAATAAATTAGAAACACTGACATTCTAGAATAAAATTGATAGTATGGTAAGTTAATCCTATATATATTACCTAAATATATATACATAACTCACCATTCCCACATCACCACATTTTGATACCATTCTCACCCATTACTAAATATCATTTTCCTTATAAACCCCCTTTTCAATTATAAATCAATCTCACACCTATCCCCTCTCTCATCGCCCTCCACCCAACGGAATTTTTCATGATGTTCACTTCCCTTACCCTCTCCAAATCCCTCCCTTGGAGTTCATGTGTGACAATGTTTTCCTCCCAGTATTAATCAATCTCTTTAGAAGTGTATGTATTGTCCCCCTCCACTTTTTTTGATTCAAGAGTTAAAATTCTAATAAGGTCAGTAATTTTATATATATTATACAGTAATATATTCATAAAAAGTCATTTAATATCCAAATGATTCACTATTTATGTGATTAGACTCTTTTCAATCATTAAAAAAAGTCAATAAACATTATTTTAGTTATAATGTTGTAGAAATGACTCATTTATTTTCCAATAAATATTTTAATTTTAAAAATACCCTACAATATTTGCATTCAAAATTATTCATCTATATATAACCATCCATCATCGATTTTATAGTTCATTGTATTTAAACCACAATTATTGTTCATAATATTGATTTGATGAAACACATTGTTTTTTCTTATGATTGATGTGGCACACACAATGATTAATATATGAAATGTGTCCCTTGATAGCACTCTAATTTTTTTTCAAATTTCATCTCAAGATAGGATATATTTATAATACCATTTCATCATTAATTGTTAAATTGTTATGTTACATTAATGAATAAAATTTGTAATATTTTATTATAACACATTAGTGATCAATGTTCATGATATACATTTTAATGTCTTGTGTTTATATTGTATCCACATATCCAATTTATATTGTATGTACTTATGATAATGTTATGGCTCTTGAAAATATAATATTTTTATCCCAATTTCTTTATGATCTTGTTATTAGTATTATCCTTAATGTAATTTTATGATATTATTCCTAAATTGTTACCCAATATGTTCATTTATGACACATTATCATTTTTACCTTAATGGGCATCTAATATCACAACATTTTATTGAACAATGACCCCATGAAATCTAGTATATTAAATTTATCAAGTATGGGATAATAAACAGTTATATTGACGTAGTTAAAAAAATTATGTTTTCATATGGGCTCCATTTATACCATTTATTATCTTCTTAGCTTCAACCACACTAAACATAAATGATCTAGAGGAAATGATCATTGTAATATTTTTTCAATGAATTATGTTAAAAAAATCTGTGAAAATATGGTTCCTTATAGATGTTGTCATATACTTTTTTTGTGTTTTTTTTGAAATTTACAATAGAAAACCATAATTAAAAAAAGTAATAAAAATATGTATATTAAAATAATCTTATATATTTTTTGGTTGATAGAGTAGTTATTTCCAAGAAAATACATCCATATTTGGATACAAGAACGTAGATGAGACACTGGCATAGATACAACAATGGGTAATATTGTGATAGCCACTATTAAAGGTACATATTTTTTCAACTCTTATATTTATTTTTATAGTTATTTATATTAATTAATGTGGAATATAGGATTTTAGGAGGCTTGAAATTGAATCAGACTAGGTTTCATGGAAAACTATTTCATTGAAAGGTATATTAACATGACCATATTTTTGGTGAGCTCCAAAAGCCTACCCATGTTGTTGAAATAATATGAAAAATG
The DNA here is from genome assembly GCA_963277665.1 of Viscum album. Lineage (NCBI taxonomy): Eukaryota > Viridiplantae > Streptophyta > Magnoliopsida > Santalales > Viscaceae > Viscum > Viscum album. The sequence continues at coordinate 1,729,522,855 of OY728140.1, forward strand.
GTGATAGATCCCACTGGCACAACAGTTGTGTAATTAAAAACATGTAATTATACCTAAAACCCACTAGTCAATTAATGATGTCTCAACGACCAATTGTATGGATCCTTGGAAGAACTACTTCTGCCCAGAAGCCAAAAGCCCTCCGGTGTATAATACCATATTTCCAATGGAATTTTTCATGATCCATTAAGTCCATGGTGTTTTGTTTCAATTTAATAAAATAATGAATCTCGCTTTTCTTTTATCATCCTATCAGGTCTTAAATGACCCTAATACCCGAGGATCGTTCTTCTAGAAAGTTTTTACAGTCTCCTCAATTTTGGCATCCTCACTTCAATGACTAAAAAACAGTTTGATACCACATTCCAAATATGTTTAGTTAAATATTTTCCTAGATAAATTATCTTATCCCCTACCAAATGAAACATAATTAGATTACCAAATTCTTGATAAAATCTATATATTTTGTAATTTTTTGAATATGAATTATAAGTTATTGATATAATCATCACCATATTTTAGGTAATTTGATTATGCTTATAATATGTTCTGATAATATTGTACACATTAAATATTGTTGAGTATTTGTTGTCTCCCAATTGGTTTTGTGTATATTTTCTCTTAACTCTATAATTGTGATTTATAATTTATATAATATTGGTAATGTTTTTAGGATTTATAGTGGTTTAATTGGACTCATAGATCTCCCATTCTCATTGAATTATAATTTCAAACAGTCTAAGAGGCCATTATAAAGAGAACATATTTATATGGGTTATTAGCATGATTTTTGGGAATGAATGTGTAGACCCATGAGACTTATGTTTATTTTTTGATCTGTTATAATGTGTGTGTTTGAGTATCCCCAAGAGACCAAAGCTACATGTTTGATCAGATGTGGTTTGTGTATAGCATCATGAAAACTAGTTTATGTGGTTTCTCATATGAAAAAAATTGGTGGTCAAGAATCTTTCCTAACATAATGTGATATCAATATACCATCTGATATCTATGTGTTTCTTCAGTTGTATCTATAATTGATGTCATAGGTTTATCTATATCGACAATAAACCATATAATTATGTTTTAGACCCCTATATTCATGTACATGTACTATCCCTTCCAATAGGTCTTTTGAAAAATGTTTTTTGGGATATCCCATTGACAGAGGATGTGCCAGGTGGATCAATTATTTATATATAAAATAGATCCAAATCATGTAGATCCATTCCCTATGGAATAAACAGGGTTTATATATTAATTTGTTATATATTTAGATTATTCATACTATAATTACATTCATGAAATGAACCAGTATAAAATTTGAACATATTTTATGTACCATTAGAGGTATTCCATTAGGATTAATTCTCATACACTAATCTGGCAACATAAAGTTAATATAAATTTCATGGAGAGGGATATATTATTGTGAAATTTTAATATGGTGGGTGGGTGAGAAAGTTTAGTATGCAAGATCTTGTTTAATTTGATGGACTTATATATTTCATCTCTGCATCTACTATTACTTCATTTTTTTCTTGAACATTTATCTACCTCTTATAGGGAAACATTTTAATTATATTTGGTTTATGTGACTAAAAATCCATATTTTATTTTCATGGGTTAATATTGTTTATGTATCCTATTGCAATTGTGATTTAGATATTCCTAATTCATTCATTCTTTGGATATCTCTTCCTTATACATTGATATTTTCCGGATAATGAGTGCATTGCAATCAAAAGATACCCACCTGGGCCCTTTTTTTAGAAGATATCCTCTTACATATGAGTAAGAACACATGCGGTTATGTTACATTCCAACTAAAACAATATAATTTGGATATGGTTGTTATAATTCACCAATAAAATGGTTTGTTGAGAATTCACTCAATTTTCACTTTTCTGCATGATGAGTGTTCCTATGAATGCACAATCAGATAAACAATCCCAATATATATTCTCTATAAATAAACATTATCTTTATAAACATTTATTATAGATTTTATATCTTTATATAAAATGATCATAGAGGAAAATTATAATGAAGGGCATAGTATAAAACATGGATAGTCACATGTTATGGTACATAAGAATTGATTTTTTCTTTTATGGATAATGTATATTTTTTATATTTAAAAAATAGATTTAAATTATTTTTTGGTTTACTATAGTTTAATAATATTGATGATAATTTGGGGATATTTATATAAGGATATAGTTTATGAAGTTTGTTAAAATGAAATATAAATACCCTCTGTTAAATAGAAAGCTATGTAATTGACCATATAGCTATTGTGATCATTTTAATAAATAATATATTTCATGATTGAATTTCTCATTATATAATTAATGATACTTATCTTATGAATTTTCCACACAAATTTTATACCCATTTTAGTGTTATAAATAGTTTACGGCTGACATACCTTTTTAATAATCGATACCAAGGGACAAGATGATATTGTCCCAAAGATAAACCCAATGGGGTATGATATAAACAAAGAAAATTTATGATTATAGTGAACTATATATCATGAATCATGATTTCAAATATTAATATTGTTTTATTACAATATATGAAAATAATATAAGGATGAAATCTCATGGATGTTTGAGTAACAAAGAAGATGGAGGAAATAATTTTCAATTTCATACATGTAAACAATGTGGGAATATGTACAACTATGGTTTTATCAAATGAGTAGAGGTATTTTTTATATGTGGGTGACAATGGGATAAAGAATATAGTTATAAATGAAAAATTAAGTGTTCTGTCAATATAATGAATGAATGTTTGGTCTCTCTTAAAGTAACATTGAAAATTTACTAACATAAATGTAGGAATATAGGATATTTTATAAGTCAATTCCCTAATCATAATGCTAAACAATATAAAGAACTAGTAAACTCAAAGATAAAAAAAGGATTATGGAATGAAATATATGAATGTTATTTCTATAAAAATATAAAATTCGAAACAATAGTACCCAATTTAAGAACATTGTGTTGTGTATTAATTTCTTATTTAACATGCTTCGATGTACCAATGAACATAAAGTCACTACCCTGATGACTAGATGTTGGAATATTAATAATAAAAACTTTTCATCTGATTATTTTATCATAATCATTAAAATATTCTCCAATTGTATTTTATATAAATTTATTTTTTTTAAGACCATATTTTCAATCCATTATTCAAATATGATTGGATATTAGGCATGGATTGGCTCTCTTCACATTGAGGACATAATAATTTAAAATACTATAATAAAATGTCTCAAAAATATCATTCTCACATATTAATATAAGCCTAAATATGATCTCCAAATGGTAAAAACAGCCCACTTATATTGGGGTATTTAGAAAAAAATACATTAAGGTGATAAAACTCAACATTATTTATATTTGCGCTTGGAGAGGAATGATATGACACCTAGTCTCCTCTAAGACAGTATGATATGTATCCCATTATAGTAAAAAAATTATGTCATTATAAAAATTTATATATCCTGTGGTATAATTATCATAAATTAATAATTAAAACTATGAGGATGTAATTTTTTTTGGGGTATGTAAAACCACAATTTTTCATGAAACTTATTTTTTCCATAAACAAAATTTATATAAATAAATACTATCAACATGAATTTTTTATATTTATTCAATTGAATAAAAATAAAATATAAAATAACATGTAAATGGTTTCTATTATGTTAACAACACATTATTTATTAACATTAAATCATTAAAATAATATCAATTTAATCTATGTATTGAAATAAATGAATTATTACTCGCTATGAACTATTAAATACATTAATTATGAATAAATTAATCATGAAAATAAAATAAAAATGTTATAATCATCAACAAATAGTGAACTCTTGGGTTATATTCACCTTCAAAGATCACCAGTAGGAAAAGAAAACATATAATGAGGATTGACATCATTAAATATAAATGAAATTGTGACATCCAAAATGAAAACAAGTGAATAGAGATAAGTGACTTCCGAAATGTGGGCAGAATGATTGAGTTGGGTATGGCCATATACTGGAAAAAAATAAATTCATAATAAATATTTTCATTTGAAATATGTTTGTACTATATACATGTTTCCAATAGATATACAATTTTTTTGAATGTATAGTAAAAAAATTTAAATAATATAATCCATGGCTAATAAATAATGAAATAAATAAAGAATAATATTTTATTATATTATGTATATATATATTTAAGTGTTACATATTATTAATAACCATATAATTATTAATTTATTTTATTATTTATTAATAAAATTCATATAAATTAAATAATATCAGTGGATTAGTAATGTTATATTTTTTAAATTAATTAACTAATATTAATATTAATGGTAATTTAATGTAAAAGTTATATTTTTCAATGATCAATTTTTTGTTAAGTGATATATATTTTATCCTAATAAATTAAATGAGCCATTATTAATATATTATGTTAAAAAATTAAAATCTAATTTTATATGTGATATTATTACAAACATATAATGTTATAAAGGTATATTTTTTAATAAAAATAGCTTTTAAATTATTTTTATTTTCACTTGTACACTAATTTTACATTTTTTTAATATCAATTAGATAAAATAATTATTATTTTTTAATTCATAATTTTCCAACTATATTACTATAACCATTTTTTATTTTTCTAAAATATTTTATTATTATAAGAGTAGTGAAAATAGAGTTTTTACAAAAATATTTTGAGGCATATATATTTATAAATAATTCTAATCGAACTCATATGTGTTTAAGTAGTAAAACTCTATATGTTGAATTAATATTAAAAAATCATTAAACATAGGTTTCACCTTGTATTTACATGAGCAATACATTCCAAAAAATGCAATTTTTTATGTATTTTCATTTAATTAAAAATTATTCAAGCCAATTTTGTTTTTAATTGATTTCAAAACCACATAACAAATATATGTTTTTTGAGTCAATTTATGTCATTAAAATTATGTACATTTAAAATATTTTCCTATACCTAAATTTTAATTTTTGATATAATATTTCTTTTGAATATATGTTTTAACAGGTCAAATGTACTAATATTAATCCTAATTGTTATGATCACTTTTATAAATTTTATGTATTAAAATTAATTTATTTATCTAAATAAGAATATTAAAATTATGTAATAGGAAAATTTTTAATTTTGTTTTAAAAAAATGTTACCATCTTAAGTATTAGTTACCAAGGTTAAAAAAACTATATTTCAATGAATGATACCTTTATAAATATTAGACATCTTTAAATTATTTATTGACATTATAAATGATGAAAATTTTATAATGTATCGAAATATATTTTTAAATTAAATAATATTTAATAGTTAAATAAAGTTAAATAATATTGTGAACTCCAATTAACTAAAATTCCTTATTTATACAAAAAAAATTCTTAAAATTATGGTTTTTAAATAATAATTTAATTTCATAATATTTTGTTAATTGAATATATTTAAGGGATAAAAAATTTGGATTCCTTAAATAATATTTTTTGAAGGATTAGCTTATATTTGTAGTGATAAAATAATTACCATGGTTGATATTTATTCAAGAATAATAAGTATTAAAATAGGTATTCTAATGATATATGATCTATTATACATAACATTACCTTAATACGTTGATTTTTTAAAAACAATAGATTTGATTATATGATTATCTTTAACAAAATACAAGAATGAAGCCCCCCACAATCTTAAATGATATCTATGTTTGATAGTGTACACAACATGTAAGAACAAGATTGAACGAACAATCATATTATTATTATTTTAATATGGAAGATATAACCATAACACTAAATTTTTGGGTATCAATAAGATTTTCATTATCTTGAATTAAATATAATTTTCATTCTCAATAAAAATTTATCGAATAATAATATTAAATTAAAATTAAAATTTTTTAATGATGTTTAATGCTTCAAAATTACATATATTAAAAAAATTATTTATATATTTGATAAAATATAATTTACGAAACATTTTAAAAATATATTATATATGATTAAAATCAATTTTTGAAATATACATTTTAAAATTTGTTTATAATAATTTTTTACATTTTTTTAAATGAATGATAATCTACTGAATTATAAAAAATACTAATTTTCATCCTAAATTATATTTTGTTTCAATTTTTAACACATTTACATATTGTTTTAATATTATTCCAATTTCAAACTATCTATATTATTTTATGTATAATATAATTAATATAATTTTAATATTTTTTAAATTAAAATTTTCTATGAAATTATTTTAATAATTCAATTGTAATTAGGTACAAAGACTATTTTTATGTTTGTGATTAAATTTTTTCATAATAAATTGTAAAAATCAGTATTAGTGAACAATTTTCCATAAATCTATATATAATTTTTCCAAAAATTATTTTTACATTCATCTAATTTTTTTCTTCTAATGGTATAAGAGTAAATTTATCTTATTCTTAAAAACATGATTTACTAAAAAAATCATCATGCTTTTTCCACCTATCTTAAAATTAATTTCAAGTGCATATATATATTGATTTGATTAATTGATTTCATATTTAAAATTTGGTGGTAATAATTTTTAAATCATTCCATTTTATTTATATTTTCAATATGAATAGAAACCATGGTAAAATCTATCTCCTTGATAATTGGTAAACCAGTATAATATAGGTTGAAACTAATTGATAAGGCCACTATTTTCCAACATTATTATTACTAAAAGAATTTAATTCTACCTTTATCTCCATAGGTATAAAATTTATTTATTTAAGGGTTAAATTACCATGAAAATGACAAATATAATATAAAAAAAACAAAAACTCCAAATGCCATTTTTACATTTAAATAACTATTATACAAACAGATAAGAAAAAAGAATCTTTTGATGAAATAAAAAATTAAACCAGAGAAAAATTTATTAATTTTCATATTGAAATTTATTTTTAATTTTCACTAAATATATAATTACCTTAATAGATAATGAAATTGTAACATAATATTTCATCAATCAGTTGAAAAATAAAATAAATGATCTTATATTTTTTATAGTATTATAATATTAGGGAGTTAGTGAATTCAATGTAATTTATATATTAATATGATATATTTGTGTATTTTTAAATTATTATATTAGTATTACAATATTTTCTTTATGTATTCATAAATTTAATGAATATTTTCAAATTTTTAAATAATTTTATTTAATCAAAATAATATATAATTAAATAAATTAAAAATCATAAAATCATAAAATAAGGCAAGGAAAAAAATGTTAGCTCAAAATTGTAATTTATTGGATATTTACAGTTTAATTTTCATTATATATGAAAAATTATAACCCTTTTAGAGTGAAAAAGTTGTTATCGTGCCTAAGGTTAAAATCGGTTACCTAGTGTATTAAAACAAATGATAAGTACTAAACCACCACAAGATCTTGCCAAAATTATTACTTGATGAGATAAAAAAATTTATTTTCGAACTTATGTACATTTGGAAGTATTTATATTTATAATTACTTTATTATTAATAAATATTTTATTAAATTCATAATGTTCCCTTATCCATAGTTATAAAATTGAACAAACTCCCCTTACATATTCTCAAATTTTGATCTATTTAGCATGAATAAATACTACCAAAATATGACCCCAATATTCATAGACACATTATAGAGTTTATGGTTTTTCAAAAATGCCATCCCAAGGGTTCTTAAGAGGATATATAAAGGAGATGATTCATAGAATATCTAATTACCTTAATCAATAACTTCCTCTTTAATTATTATTTTACCTCCATTAAAGAGTTCATATTATCTGTTAAATAAAATATTATGTGTTATGAATATACTAAGATATTATTATTATTTATAAAATCCCATTATTCGTAATCTTTTTAAACAAATTTTACGTGAATGCATCAGTCTTTCATACGTACGACTTACCGTTTTCACATTGTGATAAAAACCATGTTCTGTCACCATTTTTCATTAATGGATGTTATTATGTGACTAAAGATTATATATTATATTTATTACGTCACTATAATTGTTTAATTATAATATTGAATCTTTTTTCTTATCTTCTAGGCCATTAGAGAATGATAACATCACTCATGCATACGTGTGGGATACCACTATCCAAAAGTGATGTAATTCGTTTTTCATCTATGTTTTAAATTTATGATAATAATAGAATAATTAATTAATGTATTATATATATACTAAATAATAATATTTCTGAAATGGTTATCTAATATTTATTTTTTTTGTTCCATCCCTCAAAAATTGAAAAGAACCTTAATGTTTAGGTATGGCCAACCATGTCCATGAATAATGTATTTGATTTTCTTATTTCGATCATTTATATATGAATGTATATATAAATATAAATATATAATTATTATAAATGATATTTATATAAATTTTTATGTTTAATATTTTATCTAACCATTATCATTGTACAAGGACCGAGACTTCTGATTTGAATCATTTTGGAAAAATGAAACTATTATCAACCAGAACAATTATTTTTAGGAACCAATTGCAATGAAATATGTGAAAACATGACATTATAAAACAATAAATGGAAAGATATATATTATTATTTTTATTTAATAATTTTTTAATAAATATATATTTATTATATAATATTTATCAATTTGTATGAATTAGTAATATAATTGAGGTAATGGATTTCATATCAAATAGTTTCATTTGATACATATGTTATGTTATTCAGTTATCTTCTTCTACAAGGTATATATGAATCTTATATGTCATTTTATATCATTAATAGAAATTTCACATGATATATAATGTTAAATGTTTTGTTAATCTATCATTTAAATTACTATTCAAAATTTACCAATGATGTACAGAATTTAGGATTCAATTATTTTATAATCGGATTTGTTTATGATTTAATTTCATTCTAAAATGTTATAGAATCAGAATGTAATGTCTCAAAACTCTCTGGTCCAATCATTTGTAAAATTCGGGTGTTTGATATTTTCTAAGAGGTCAAGGAAACTTATTTCTAACAGTTTGAATAATTTTCAGTTCGATGAACAATGTTTCCATTAGGGTGAATAATGATCATTAAGTGTATAGTGAACAGTATGTGTACATTCATCGGTGATTAATCTATCGATATGTGTACAATTATTTGTATATATATAGTGATAAATGAGTTATCTATCAGTAGGTGTACAATGATCGATATGTGTATAATGATCTGTGTGTCCTCTAACGGTAGGTTTACTGTGGTAGGTAGGTGTACGATGATCGGTGAATCATCTATCAATAGGTGTATAATGATAGGTATGTGTAAAATGATCAGTAGCAATACAGTGATCGGTATATGTATAGGGTTTCTATGTTTGTGAGTCATCCATCGTAGCTGTATAGTATTTACAGCTATCTGTTGGTGTACAATGTTTCTTGATATCAGTAGGTGTATAATATTTCCATGTCATTGAGACATTTTTTGATAGGTGTATAGTGATTCCATCTACCATTACATGTACAATGTTTCTAGCTATCATTTGGTTTGTAGTGTTTCCATATTGATCCAGTTTCTCTCAGTTAACATTATATTTGATGTAAAATGTATTCAAACCCATTTTTAAATGGATTTATGGCTGATTCGAATCCTATAACACCTATCTACATTTTCCTATGGTTTAAGATATCATTACTCTATCAGACCGTGTAATCATGACAGATAGGCCATTAATGGGAAATCTAAACTGTATAATAAATCAGAACTCCATTTAGATTTTCAAAAGGGTTATGATAACTTACACAATAGTTGATCGTTCTCCTTTCTCTTGGTGTGAGGCTCCCCAAACGTTTATTTCTATGGAGTTTTTGTATTGTGATATACTAGGATCATTTCTTCATAGATTTTTTTCTATAACATGCACACCCCTTGTCTTGGTGCAACTGTGACTTTTTGGTACGTCTTTGATATAAGTTATGTTAAACCTCTATTATTTTTTGGGTCCTCAGTATATTTTCTCTTGTTCTCAATTATATGTTATAGAATGTGATCTATATGATTCTAATATAATTCTCATGGGAGTTTTTTGATGTGGTTTTGTTGCGGCATCCTCCGTTGGAAGCAATCATTGAGGGCTAGGGGACTGTGATTAATTGTATTGTTTGTTCTCATGAAAATTACATCTGATCCCTTTTTATGTAGTGGATTCATGGCCTCTCATCTTTTATTTTCACACAATTATAGATTTTGAATGGGGTTTCCCAAAGATCATAATGTAATATACATAAAAAAAATTTGATCCAAATTAATGAATTGTTATTAATTTCATAGAGACTGTATTTCCTATTGACTTTCTATATAATGTGATATCTATTCATTGGATTGTTTATCAGGACATTCATGTTGGAAATTTGTACAGAATGTAATGTTGTGATTAATTATCATTTAATTTTATAAATATAAAAAGATATTTTTAATTATAATGGTTGTTTTTTGTGCTAAGTGATAATCAAATGGATGCATTTATGAATGTTTAATTGAATTTGTAAATTCTAGATGGAATATGGAACTAGTTTTTTGATAAAGAGAATTCCTTTTTGGGTTCTGATATAGATGCTTTCTAGAACTTTTAAAGGACTTATGCTTTTTAGCAATGTGTTTTCATTATGTGTGAAGGATTCATGAATTATTTAGGGCCTAGATCACATTTCTATGTTGTTTTTTCATCCTTCTTTTTTTTGATGTGAGACTTGGATGGTTGATCTTAGAGGGTTGTTATGGTTTGTTGGGAAAGGGATTCCAAGCGGCAGTTGAAGCATTTGATTACTCGACTAGAGAGATGCATCTGTTTAGGCATGTGGGTGTAGATGCATTCACTAGGGATGATGGAACATGTTAAAGTTAGGCTAACCAATTGATAATAAGGTTGTTGTTTTTCAATCTGATGTTTTTTATATTTTTTAATTTCCCAATGACTTGAGACTGGTTGTCTTGCATACACTCCTTCAAACTGAGGCAAATACACATGGGGTATTCCACATTCATTCTTTGATTAGCCTATCATGGATTTTTGGGAATGGTCTCCTTCTATCTGTGGAAATGACATGATGGGTAGTTCATCTACTCACTAAGTTGAGCCCCTTGTGTGTGCAAGCTCGAAATTTTTTTCTAGAATAAATAGATTTGTAGAAAAGTTATAATTATATTAATAAATTATTCAATAAATACTATTAACCACTAGAGATTGAGAATAATGCGATGAAATAATGAGGTTACAATTTAAAAGAATTGTCGAATCCGTTTGGTTAATCCGTGAGGGAATGGAACATTTTTTTGATGTTGAAAAAATGTAATGTGGAATTGATAATGGTTAATTAGTGGTTAGAGAATTAATTACTGTAATGTGGAGCTAATAATAAGGATAATGTATCATAATATAACTCTTTAAATGGTTGTCTAGTAATAAGATATCTAGTCATAGTAGTGGATGTCGGGAGTCCATAAGATGTCAGATGAAGATGAGTCGAAGACTAGCTTATTCCCATAGTGTTATTCTGAACTTTATAATGTTCTTCAATTTTTATTTTTACATATTTTAGACCAGCATGTTAGTTAGCGAAACTGACACCTTGTGGATTCTTTGTTTTGTGTGTTGGGGGGCCCAACATTCTAGTTAGTGAATGGATAGGTGGCAATACCCTTAAACCCCTTTCTCTTATATAAGTAGTTACTCTTTATGGAATGCACAATGGTTATTTTTTCACATATATCTTGGTAGAGTGACGTAATGTCTTGTGGATATTTCTCAAACATATATTCTGGATAAATTTCCCAATGGACTACTACATGTGTAATGTGTATATGTTGTGATGGGTTTAAGAAAAATACTCTTCCAATGGGTTTTGATGGCATGAGGTATATTAATCGTTGTATTATACATGTTATATGTGATTTTGTGGCTCCCGGAAACTACATGGTAACTTTTGGTCATGCAGATGTGGTGGTTGTGTTGCATGAGGTTCATGTTGTGGTGATTCGGCCAAATGTCTTTGGGCTAGCCTTTTTGGACCGTGATTCTCAAGGAAACACAACATTGGGGAAAATCATCCAAATAGTGGGTAATTGGTATAGGTTTACACATGATATTCTTTATTATATTATATTTGTCTTTTATGCGATACTTGGTGAAAGTATCCATGGTGAGGCTCGGAACATAGTATACATGTTTAGGTGGGGAGTAAGTTTCAGTTGTCGGTCACGGTGATTTAGAAATCATTCTTTTATTTTTTATAAGAGGAACCAGTGATGATTGTATTGTGTATATTTTTATATTCACCCGACGTAGATATATACGTTTTTAGGTTACTTGCATTAGGTTGGAATTTGGCTGGTTATATGACAACCCAGATCCTTTATAACATAATAAAACATAATTTAATACATGAACATCACTTGATACAACATAGATGATTTAGAGGTATAGTGTCTCTGGGGCATAGAATAATTAAATAACAAATAAAAACATGAAACATGCAACATCTGTATTGAAAACATCTTTTACAAGACCACTACATTCCCTTTTACTTATCATTGTACGGGATAACCTGAGGACATGCATAAGAAAAGGGTAAGATACAAAGCAAAGTAAGGAAATAAACATGGAATTACATTAGTAATAAAATATATGTTATAAAATAGGCACTTAAATAGATCATAAGAGAATCCTAAAAAAGAAATGATAAACCATGATAATCATAACATGGAAATGTGGCAACAACTCTTAAGATGGAATTAGCATGAGCCAAGGCTCATGGAACATAGATCATGAGTAAACCCTCATTGCACATGAATCAAGAGTGAACCCTCATTGCACATGAATTTGCATGATTCATCACCCATTGCACATAACATATCATGATATAATACTTTACCCAATGCATTGGAGCACTATCAGGACGCACCCTTCTTAAAAATTTCATTTATGCATAAGTGTGCCACTCGGATCATAAAACATTGAATCTTTCATAATAATCATTTGCTCCATGATAAAAGAATGTGGAATACATTCGTGTAACTCTTTAAGTAATAAGTAAATGTGCATAAATGTGAATACCATTGATAGAGAAATGAGAATGGTATTCACTACACAATTACCTGCAAATCACTTTTTTTGGATTTTTAAAAAGCCGGTTTAAGGGGTATCCGGTTCCCGAAGACCGCGAATTCAAATTTCAAAAACTAAACATCATCATCACCCTTCAACTCGATTCACGTGCTTGCCTCGAAGCGGACGCCCATCGCATCGGCGTCAGATCCATCTGCCTCCCATCATCACAACGCCGGAAAGCCAAACGCCGTCGTCACACCGGGGACCGGAGCACCGGTGAGGTTCACCGACTCCCGTCGTCGTCCAGCGACCGTCGTCCTCTTCACCGGCAACCACCGCTGCCATCCCTTCACCAGCACACCAACACCCCTTCACCGACTTCAACGAGGCAGAAACCCTCATCACCGATTTCAACGAGGCAGAAACCCTCAGCGCATCGTAGAAAAAATCACCGGATTTCCATGAAAATCCGGTGAAAGAAACCAAAAACATACAGATTACATCCCTCAAAGCAACCAACAACAACCAAACATCAAAACCGCAAACGATGAAAAGAAAAACATCCAAGGAGCTGAAGATCCCTCCGCCACCAGACAGACCAGCTACGACAGAGACAACGAAAGCCCCATCGAACTCACCTGGGAGGGGACAAAGCCCAAACCGCCGACGCAAGAGCGCGACCCTCGAACGCGAGTAAAAACACCACCGGTCATCAGAAAACTGCCAAGATCTGGTCCAGGAGCGCTCCGTAGAGTGTGCCGTCAACAGGACCGGTCTTACACCCGCGGACCAGGACCAGCAGCTACCGAAGCTCGAGAGCATCTTCACCGCTGGAGAGACAACCACGCAGCGCCGAGCAGCAAAGGGCCACCACCAACCCACCGAGCATGAGAGGGAATCGTCGCGCCTTCCGCAGCGGAGGAGCCGGCCGCGGCGAGAGGGAGGAAACCCTAGGTCGAGAGCCCCTTACGGGCGCATGAAAATCTCTGTCATTTTTGCAACTCAATTAATATGGCTTATAAAACGCGGTGCAATTTCGACAACATAACGACATGACAAAAGAACTCATTAAAATTTTTGATGATAGGGAAAGGGATGTCTCATAATATTTACATGAAATGGAGAGTAAGGGGGTCATAGAGATACATGACCTAGAAAATGTAATGGATTTTAGATTCATGATACAAAATTAATTTCCTGAATATAAATGAGGAGAGGGAAATTCCATTCGAAATTTTGGAAAAATAATGGGTGTACATGGGAGGCATTTAATGAGAGAGAAAGGGGTCTCCCATCAATAAAAAATCAATATGGAAATATGGGGATGGTTCTAAACCATAACCCAAAATTTTAAATCGAAATTATAATGGCATAACAACATAATGAAAATTGGACAAAAATTAGAAAGGATGAAAAATCCTTACCTGGAAATGTGCTTTCAAAGGCTTGAGAGAGGGTTGAGAGAGGCTTCTTGGGAGCTTGGGGAACCTTGGGAGGATTTGATAGAGAAGAGGGAAGAGGTTGGATGGAATCCGAAGGCTTTTAGTGAGGAAAAAGTGGGATGTTGGGTGGGTTTATATAGGAAAGGTGAGAGAATTCATTATTATTTAGGTTTGGGACACCTCACATTAAACTAATCCAAACCACAAACCAGCCCTTGGTTTTTCCCATGTTTTTTTGAAAATGGAAGTGTAGAACAATATTTTATATATCCAATGTCTTAACTTTTTAAAATAATGGGGTTTCTTATGTGGAGGTGAATCACACTCCTACGGAAAATAATATAAAAATACAAGATGATTAATATCCCTTGAAGGGTCCATTATTGCTTTTTAAAATAATTTAAACACACCCAAAATCACATTATTTTATTTCTAAAACATATATTGGCCAAACATAAATCTTATATTATTTTATAACATCACTATTGGATCATTATGATGTCATAAAACACATTATATATATAAACGATATTTATTTTTTACCCAAAAATTTGACTGTATCAGAAAATTATGAAAAATTCATTATTGGATGATTTCGACATCCTGAATCTATAAATAATATTTATATTACCTAAACATTTTTCTATATATGTTAATTTACACATTTAAAAAAATCGACATATATCGAAAATTAACGGGTATTAAAATAAATGGATTTAGAACCTTAATAAAAATTACAATTGAATTCATAATATTATATGTTCCTTTAATGTTTAATATAAATTAATTTAATAATAATAATAATAATTTATTAAAATATTATTTAATTCAAAAATACAAAAATTAATTAAAATAGATTTCTTAGATGAACATTAACTAAAAATAACATTTGTGATATTAAAACTATTAAAATGTAACAATAATAAAATGAAATTTTATTCTTTATTATATACAAAAAAGCAATGTACATAGCCATAGTACTAGGGTATTTTTAAATAATCCCTTAAAACACCCGCATATGACTGAAGGGTGAGTTGTGTGATGGTGACAGACTCTTGGGGTGGTTTTTATAACATTGCTCGCATGGTGATCTCTATCAACTTCCACTTCTCCCATAGGTGGTTACGTTCGAGCTTAACCTATTGAAGCTTGGCTTGGGCTCGGTCAAGAGCGATGCCCAATGATGCCACCTCTTTTCAGAGCTCTGAAAAATGGGCTTCATAATGTAGAAATTCTGTTGGATGATGCCATCACATCCTTTGTCTAACTAAATTGGATTTGTTAAAACCCATATTTATACTATTTATGTTATCACTGTTCAATGACTACAAAATAAATGGTCACAATTCCAAATGGTATTTTAAAACACCAAAACAAAATAATTGAATATTATGTATAATCATTCCACATTTTAAGATAATTAGTTCGACCAAGAGGGATTTTCATTAGCAATTGTTTTTGTCGTTATAGGTTATTACTGGAATGGGGGTTTTTAGGTGCGGTATGGGATTTGTGGTCGCTATTGTTTTACTTTGTTTATGTATTTGTAGTTTTCCCATTTAAATTTTAGTAGTACATACAAGACTTAAATAAGTGAACATAGATTTATTTTATAATATATTCTACTGAGGAGTTGGTTGTTGTCTATTTTATCTCTTTTTTCACATGTGTTCTCTTAGAGTGTAATGTCTCTCATCTGTGTGTTTGTTATACCCTGTGTGCCAGTTTCAAACTCAGGGCCTATATGAGGTGAGACTCATGGAATAATTATCTCTCTGATCAAATTTTTTCCAAGATGGGTACACACTATAAGTAGGGTCCTTGGAAGAGTGGTATCGTATTTATGGTTGAGGGATGGGATTGAATTTGTTGTTAGGCACATGTGAGGTTTTAAGGGTTGGATGGGAAATAGTGGAAGCTATGTTTATTTAGCACAGTAAAGAAGGGTGACTGTCTGAGACATGAGTATTTTTGGTCCCATGTTATCTTATTAAGGAACCATTATGTTTATAGTGGCTATTAAATAAATTGATGTTGGTTGTAGTGTAGAGATATTGGAAACTACCATGCATCATTCTACTTTTTTCCTATTTTTTAATTGGTATACAATGGGATTAGTTAACCTAAAATGAAAAATAGAAAGAAAAACATTATTATCAAGTCTTCTTTATTTCAGGTTTTGGATCTCTAATAGTATCCCTCTTTCAGTTATGGATCTGTGATGATGTCCTCATCAGGTTCAGTTAGAAGATGTTAAATTGGTTTTTCCATCTGATCGCTGCGAATTAGAGGTTCATAGTGGTGACACATGGAATAGAACCCTCTGATAGTTTCAACGCTAGATTATGAAGAAGTATAAGGTCACCATTTCATATTTAGTCATTAAATACTATTCATATGAGGTTTATATAGCTTTTATATCAATATGTTATTAGAAGGAGCACTGGGAATCATTAGTTGTGATGATGATTAATGTGGTAGAGGGGAATTTTTGGTTCTTGTTCCTTAGGGATCATGAGTAGTCGATAGTCTCTTGGGAGGAGTTCCAAGACAGTATAATAGTTGAGCTTGTTTCTTCAACTTTGAAGGTGTCCAGTTTTCAAGAGCTACATTCCCTCTGATAGGGGAGGCATAGTGAGTGAGTTTTTGGAATTTGTTTCAGGAACCTTTTGTAAAATTCTTCAGACGTATATTCATATGTGGAGTCCTTGTCATGGAATTTGGAGGCAGCTTTGCATCCGAAGATTCAAGGACAGGTCCCCCCATTAATGATAATGACATGTCATGAGGTTCTAGTAGGGGTATAGGTCAACGAGAAGACGTTATCCAAAATAGACCACCATGACAAGGGAGTCATTATGATTCCTTAGGAAATAGATATTTTTTCTATGGTTCTTGGATTTTAGTGTGGAAGAGTATCCATTCTGTCAGGGTAGGTCCGAGCAATAAGTATCTTCTTTCTACATGGGTATATGATCTCAGACCTATGACAAGGGATATAGAGTTTCATTTTATTATGTAGTATGACGATATCAATAGTGAGAGTACTCATCCTTTTAAGGATGTCATCATGTGCTAGGTGTTCTGCTTCATGTTCCTCTATTGAGGCAATTTAAGTTGATGTTGCAGTAGTAGGTTGAACTAGCTTGGGATCCATAAAGAGGTGATGATTACAGAATATGACATCCTTGGGATGATCCCCATCCTCAATGGGTATAGAACAGCTATGGTGGGGGTCATAATCTTTTTCAGAGAGGCCATGGAGTAGTTCTTGGCCAGATTTATGTTTTCGCATGGCCATCTCTAGTCGAGAAAGACCTCGTTCTAGGTACTATTGGCGTGTTTTATACATGGGTGTATTTCTTATTTTATTTAAGAGTTAAATAGTAATTCCTATCACATATCCTTTTTAATTCCTTGGGAATTGAGGTGTAGAGCCTTATAGTTCCCTTGGAATTTACTATGCATATTGGTGGTCGAGATGACGTGATTGAAGTATGTAGAGACTATGAGCTAGTTCTGGTGAAGCACTGCTCATGGAGATATTTACTATGTTTATGAATAAATCCTAATGATTTCATCCTCAGAATGGATTGGATTTATTCAGTTTAGTCTATGGTGGATTTATTTTTGAATTTGGGTGGTGTTCTTTGATGTAGATGGAGAGGCAATATCGTTTGATGGAACAAATTTTGTAGTCTTCACAAATCAGAAGATTCTGAGGTATGTCTTATCCCAGTATGACATGAACTTATGATAGAGTCTCTGAAGGGAGTTATTATAGAATTATTACTTAAAATCTTGTATACATTTGGTAAAGGGAATTTTGTATCATGTGCACTGAGTAGGAATTCACATAGTGAAGCAGTGCATAAATTAGGTGATTCCAAGAGTGAAATGGAAGAACAATCATCATTATATCGGGATATGGGAGTTGTTGTGGTTTAATTGTTGTATTTTTTTTATGATGGGGTTGTAATCATTGGATTATTACGTGGAAGATTCTCAGTTAAGGGATATTGAGGATGAGGTCTGGAGATACCATGTAATTGTGTGTGAGGCCCTTGATGGATGGTCTTAGGATGATCAACACTATGTTTTGTTTAATGGAATAGTTTTCATTTAGTAGGAAATTTATGGTATGGTTCTCATAGATTCATATAGTTATCCCTTATCATTATATCCTATAGTGGAAAATATCTACCAATATTTGAGGAGTCGGTTTTTTTGTTCTGGGTTAAATCATACAGTTGTAGAATTTCTATCTCGATGTTTGGTATGCCAAAAGATGAAGATAATATACCATTTCCCCAGTGGGTTTCTATAGCCATTATAAATCCCTCAGTGGAATTGGGGGGAAATATCAACAGACATTACTACCTGTTTACCTCGAGATCTGGGAGGTTATGAAAAAATATTGGTATCAGTGGACCTTTTGATGAAATCATCCAACTTATAGAGATTTTGAAGTAGATATCTGTAGAGGTTGTGTCAATGTAGTATCTAAAAGAAGCGGTGAGACTCCATAGAGTCATGAGGAAAATAATTTCTGATGAAGATCCTCATTTTACCTTTAATGTGTTGAGATATGTCTTGCATAAATTTTGTTTGCAGGTATGCCTTAGAATTGTTTTTCATCTACAGATGGACGGCCAGATAGAAAGGACCATCCAATATCTTGAATACATGTTTAACTCTTATATCATGGAATCTGGAGGTTTGTGGATGAGGCACTTAACCATGGTAGAGTTTTCTCACCATTAGTAAGGAATCATTTGATGCCTCGTATTTTTGACCTTGATGTTCTTTATTGTGGTGAACAAGGGTCATAGAATCAACAATTCTCCAGATGAGACTAGTATAAAATATGAAATAGATGGATCAAGTGATTCATGAGATGATGAAGGAAGTACATGATCACCATAAATCCTATTCCGATAATTGGAGGAGAGAATTAGTGTTTAATGTTGGGGAACTTGTGTTTCTGAAGGTGACTCCTAATCTTTGGAAACAATGTTTTCGTAATGGGATTAAGCTTTATCCACATATTTTTGTGCCATTTGAGGTGTTGGCATGTATTGAAGTTGTGGAATATCAGGTAGAACATCTCCCTATAGTTGATAAAAATACAAGATGTATTTACCATGTCAAAGCACATTCATTATCTTTATGAAGACTCTCACATCATCAATTGGAGAGAGATCATTGTTGACGATGATGCAACCATCAAGGATCAACCTATAGAGATTCATAACAGCAATAAGAATGTATTGGGGGGGATTGTTATCCCCTCAGTCTTGTCTTTTGTGGCATGATGTCTTGGAAGAGAGTACCTAGGAATATGAGTTATAGATGCTCACTTAGTACTCCATGATATTTGAGGTTTATCCCTTATCTTATAATATATGTTCATTTCGTGGTGTTAGACCCTTTCCATTTATGAGATGGATTTATCTTGTTTATATTTTTTTGGTCTCTTTTGAGAGGTATATACCAGGAGAGTGGTTAAGAGCTGGTTAGAGATTTTAAATGGTTTCGCATTGTTCCTTTGATGAATTGGTTGAGTTTATTTGGTTTCAAGATCCATTATATGTATCTTGTTGGGTGGTTTTTCAATTCCTTTTTCAATTTCCCTTTGGGTTTGTTTTGGATTCACTAGGGAGAGAATATTTTGAGAGGTATCTAATGTAACAACCATGACCTCTCTGGTCCATTCCTTTGAAAAAATCTAGTTTTTCAGTGAGTTATGTATAAACATAAATTTAATATTTCAATATTACATATTATTATTTTTAATGGAGTATATTATAATTTATACTAAGAATATATGACTTTTAAGTCAAATTAAATTAATATTTTCATTATTGACATTGATGATATTTTATAAAAATAATATTTCGTTTAATAATTTAAATATCATAATTTTATTTATAGAGAAATTAGGGATAATATATTGTCTAATATTTCATCAAAAGGATACTTATGAGCCAATATTCAACTTACAAGTAATATAATATCCCTTTAGTATTGAAAATGTTTTTATCATGGTTATGGTTAAATGGGTTTCAAAAGTTCTTAAACCAAAGTGTATGGTTTAAAAACACCTCTAACCTATAATAAGCATGTTGAATTATGTTATTAAAACAACATATTATATTACCTTTGAATATATGGGAGTTTGGAATGTTTTTTCATGAAAATTTCAATTGTAAAAGTACATCTTATAGAACATTAAAATAGATACCCTACCCTCAATTATTAAAGGTATCTCCCCCCTCACTTATAAGAAAATTTATATTCATATATATAGAAAACAATTTATAAAATTCCTTCCTAAAATACTTATAAATGTTCAAATATTTCATATCTTTCTAAATTACCAAGTCTAGGATCTTTAATACGGGATACAAATGAGTAGTTTTAATGAAAAGTTAATCGCATTAACTGATGAAATTCTATTAAACTCATATTATACATCCTCTTAATCAATAATATTACTAATTAATTAAAAAGATTATCTTAAATACACTCAAACTTAAAATTTGTTATAAATATTCCTTTATTCTCACTCTATTATTTTAAAAAAGACGTGAAATTATCACTCATGCGTATGTATGACATACCATCTACATATAGATAAAAAATTAATTTCCCATTAAAATTATTCATCGATAGGTATTTTGACTATTTTAATGCAAATATATTTTATTTATTACCAATTACTTCTTATATATTGAAAATACAATACCGATCTTCTTTCCTTCAAATCAATTGAAAAATGAAAATGTTTCTCATATGTACGTGTAGACTACCACCTCCATGAAACAATGTGATTTGTTCATCTTTTCTATTTTACATTGATTATAATAAGGATTGATTTAATTAATATTTATTATATATTTTATATAATAATTATTCAGATAAGGTGAATTATTATGGTTTTTTTTATTTCTATACATCGAAAAGTGAAATAATCATTCATGTGTACGATCGAACTGTCATCTCCATTAATGGTGTAATTCATTTTTCAATTTATATCCATTATGGATGACATAAAATATATATATAATAAATTTTTATCATATATATATTATGAATAATGTTATTTTTATGATGGAACCCTGATCAATGTAAAAGGATTGGGACTACTAAACATAAACATTCAGGAAAAAACAAAGAAAATATGACCAAAACATATTATTTTTAATAAACAATTGATTGTAAAAGGGTCATAATATTTCAAAATATAATAATTAATTTTATTATGCATGTAATTATATTTATTTAAATTCTATCATTTCTAAATATTTATTATACTATAAGTCCAAACACATATGAACAAGGACGAGACTTGCGGTTTGGGATTTCATCTCAAATCTTCTTCTTTGAGATATGTATTATTTTATCCACCAATATTATTTAATGAGTTAAATTATTAAACCCAATTAAATTTGAAATAATTAATATTATTATATCATTGATATTTAGTTTTCTATTTTTAGTTTTTATTTCAATGTTTTTATGATTGAAAATACACCAAATCCATATAGGATTTATTATTCAATCCTTGTTTAATGGCGATTATAAATACATGAAATTTAGAAAAATAAATTATATACTAATTACTAAATAAATAAATTTAATATTTATTATCCTCTAGTAAATTAATAATAATGCATGTTCTAATTTCATTTTACACCATATATGTACTCAATATACTGATATATTGTACTTAATGGAAGCAATATTTATTATTATCTTCAATTGAAATTAATTAATATTCTACGAAATTGTTATCTAGAATGATTTATAGATTATTTTAACAAATGTAAAATAATTATATAATTTCATTTTTCAATATTTTACATTTTTTTTAAAACATGTGGTAATATTTTATACAATTTCAGAATGATGTAATTTTATTTTAAATCATCAAAAAATTAGAATTGAGTGTTCTATTTTAACATATACGACTTGAATGAAATTTAAAACTATCAATAACTCTTGATTATTTTAATATTACATTAATATTTTCCATGTTTATGTTGAAAGAACATTTTTTATTTAAAATATGAGATATTTTTAGATTTTAAATTCGTGATTTAAACATTAAAATGGTATAAGAGTTCATGAAATTGTGATGCATACACTTAAGAGATGGTGAAATTTACTTATTATAGACTATTTTACCATGTTTTCTAATAATAAGATCCTATGTTATATATTCAATAGAAATATTTGAATATCTAGAAGAGGAAATTTGTGGAATATCATCATTTTTTTGGAAATGACATCACCAATACATCATAGAATGGAAATTTCATCATAGGTTATTTGACTAAGAAACATATGATCAAATAAATGAATGAATCATTAGAATAGAGTAAAATGATTTCTATTTTTTAATAGTTTCATATAAGAGTTCGTGAATCTTGGGATATGGTTTTACATTCCAATGATCAGTTGACCTCCACTCTCCTTGTGGTGATTCTTTAGGAATGAAACACAATGATGAGTTTTGTAGAATTAATTGTTGGGTCGAAAATAAAACGGGAAAGGATGGAAAGAGGGGGGGTGAATTGCCTTTTAAAAAAAAATAACAAATTAAAATCAAAGTTAAATGAAAGCAGCGGAAATAAAGAGGCAAGACACACGAAATTGATAACGGAGTTCGGCCAAAACCCGGCCTACGTCTCCGCTCCCAACTCAACCGTTGAGAGATTCCTACCGCTTGCTTTTCAATGGTTTTAGCAAGAAACCCACTAGGCTTTGAGGTAGCAGTAGGACCTATTACAGCTTGCTTTTTGTGGTTTAGCAAGAACCCACTTGCTTTTGATGGTTTAGCAAGAACCCACTAGCCTTTTTAATGGGTGAAGTCTAGCTCACCGAAAACTCAAGCCTTTTAAAAGTAAAGGCTTGACTAACCTCTTCACACCTTAATGGTGATGTGAGACCCAAAAGAAAGAGGGATGAGAAAAGGTTTGGGGTTTGTAGGCACAAACCCAATTTTATGCTCAAAATAAATAAAACAATAAAACCCGTATTTGGAGAAGTCTTGGGCGCCTTTGATTGGATGGAGATGTTGAAGGCCGCTTCCAAGCTTCTTTGGAGGAGCTCCTTGGATGTGGAAGTTGTTGGAGCTATTGGGGTTCCCTTGGAGGAAGTCGCCGGAGGTTGGCCAATTGATGCAAAATATGTCCGTGGGCTTCCGTATAGTTCCGGTAGATGTCCGGGGCTTCCTTGGCCTTTATTTATAGGCATGGAACCCTTGGGGAGTCTTCGGAGCCGTTGTAAAGGCTTAAAGAGCCGTTGGAGGCCAAATGAGAGTTGACTGGTCAAAGCCAACGGCTAGTTTGACTGGGCTACCGGCTGGCCGGTGCAGGGCCACCGGCTGGCCGGTGCCTTGGATGTTGAGAAGGCTTCTGCCCAGGAGCCACCGGCTGGCCGGTGAGAAGGCCACCGGCTGGCCGGTGGTGAGACAGTAGGTCTCACTATTGAACCAGGATGCCACCGGCTGGCCGGTGACAGAGCCACCGGCTGACCGGTGGAGCCTGGCAGTGGGCAATGCCTCTGCCAGGTCCACCGGCTGGCCGGTGCTATCACACCGGTTGGCCGGTGGACTGAATTTCAGTCCACTTTGCCAGCTTTCTTGGGCCAATCCTTTCTTGGGCCAATCCTTTGGCAATCTTTTGCCTATCATCCACAACACTTAAGAACAATGTTAGACAAATAAGAAAGGTGATTGTGATCATGAAAATCAAACAACGAGGGGAACGAGATGTACAACAATCTCCCCCTATTTTGATGATCACAATCACCAAAACAATTAAAGTAAAAACATAAATGAGAGGCATGCTTAAAGAAAGTAAATGCTAAGAACGATCAAAAGGATTCTCCCCCAATCAATCAAGAAATTCTCCCCCTTTGTGATTATCAAAATAGAATGGGGCATAAAACTTGATTGAGGGAAAACTTTGAAAAACAAAAAGAGATTTTAAATCAATTGAAATTTTTTGAAATGAAATGAGAATTTGAATAACAGTTTGAATTGAAAGTTTTGAATCAAAAATTGAATAACAGTTTGAATTGAAAGTTTTGAATTAAAAACCAATTGAATTTTGAAATTTGAAACCAAATGAAAATTTTTGAAATTGAGAGTTTTGAAACCAAGTGTTGAAATTGAAAGGAAAAATTTTGAATACACAAAAAAGCTTAAAAGATCCTAACTCCCCCTAAATAAAAACAAAAAGTCACCGGGGAGAGGGATTTTGAAAAGAGATGATTTTAGGCCCGGAGAGACTCTCTAGAAGGTATTTTTCAATCAAAACTTGTCTCATAGCGGGTCTTCTCCTATAAAATTCGTCCGAAAAGAAAATACTCTTGGGTTGACCATACCGGGCGTTTTTACAATTACATTCATAAATGAGGTGCCCGGGTTTTTTACAATAATTACAAAATTTATAACAAGAGCTCCCCCTTACAAAAACAGTGGGTGCATGGGAGGAGGAGGCTTGGTTGGTATAGCCAAGTCCATTGGTGGTTCTAGATATTCGTTGGGAACCTAGGAGATTGTTCAAATTTTGTTCACCTTGGGTGAACTTTGCTAGGGTCTCCCTTAGGTCTTTGATGGTTGATTCCATGGAATCAACATTTGGGAAATTTTGGATTTTGAGGGACATCTCCTCCTTCTCTTTGAGAAGTTGTTCTTTTTCGGAGGAGAGTTTTTTGAAAGACTTTTTTAAAGCAACAACTTTTGATGATAAAGCATGAAAACCTTTTTCTAATTGGTCTCTAGCATGTGAGAGTTCTTCATAAGAAAGATGATTTAAAGAGTTTGAATTTGAAGAACATGAGGAAGAGGAATCGGAAGAAGTTACCTCATGGAATGCCATTAGGCATTTTGTACCTTGGTTGCTCGAGGAGGAGGAGGAGGAGGATGATGAGGTGTCACTCCATGTCGCCTTGAGGACCTTTTTCTTTCCTTTCTCCTTAGCCCGTTTCTTGTTGAGTGGGCAATTGGGCACGGATTTTTCATCGGGTTCTTGCTTTTGAGCCTTGCTAGTACCTTCATAGGTTAGCTCTAAATATTTCCAAATATCATAAGAGGTAGTGCAAGAAGAAATGCAATTAAAAACATTACGATCTAACCCACAATGTAGAGCATTCATGGCTTTTCCATCAAGCTCGAAATTTGCAATGTCTACGGGGGTCCATTGAGATTCATCTTTACTAGAGAGAGTATAACCATGCATGACAATTCTAAAAATAGGATAGCTAATGCTTTTAAGAAATGTGGTCATGCGGGTTTTCCAAAAACTATAATCGGCTCCATCAAAGAATGGAGCACGATCCAAAGAATTTCCTTCGGGGGATTGTGAGGAAGAAGCGGTAGAAGCCATCAAAAAAAAATAGGATCTTTAATTTGAAACCGGTTAAGGAATTATTCAAATACGTGCTCTGATACCAATTGTTGGGTCGAAAATAAAACGGGAAAGGATGGCAAGAGGGGGGGTGAATTGCCTTTTAAAAAAAATAACAAATTAAAATCAAAGTTAAATGAAAGCAGCGGAAATAAAGAGGCAAGACACACGAAATTGATAACAGAGTTCGGCCAAAACCTGGCCTACGTCTCCGCTCCCAACTCAACCATTGAGAGATTCCTACCGCTTGCTTTTCAATGGTTTTATCAAGAAACCCACTAGGCTTTGAGGTAGCACTAGGACCTATTACAGCTTGCTTTTTGTGGTTTAGCAAGAACCCACTTGCTTTTGATGGTTTAGCAAGAACCCACTAGCCTTTTTAACGGGTGAAGGCTAGCTCACCGAAAACTCAAGCCTTTTAAAAGTAAAGGATTTACTAACCTCTTCACACCTTAATGGTGATGTGAGACCCAAAAGAAAGAGGGATGAGAAAAGGTTTGGGGTTTGTAGGCACAAACCCAATTTTATGCTCAAAATAAATAAAACAATAAAACCCGTATTTGGAGAAGTCTTGGGCGCCTTTGATTGGATGGAGATGTTGAAGGCCGCTTCCAAGCTTCTTTGGAGGAGCTCCTTGGATGTGGAAGTTGTTGGAGCTATTGGGGTTCCCTTGGAGGAAGTCGCCGGAGGTTGGCCAATTGATGCAAAATATGTCCGTGGGCTTCCGTATAGTTCCGGTAGATGTTCGGGGCTTCCTTGGCCTTTATTTATAGGCATGGAACCCTTGGGGAGTCTTCGGAGCCGTTGTAAAGGCTTAAAGAGCCGTTGGAGGCCAAATGAGAGTTGACTAGTCAAAGCCAACGGCTAGTTTGACTGGGCTACCGGCTGGCCGGTGCAGGGCCACCGGCTGGCCGGTGCCTTGGATATTGAGAAGGCTTCTGCCCAGGAGCCACCGGCTGGCCGGTGAGAAGGCCACCGGCTGGCCGGTGGTGAGACATTAGGTCTCACTATTGAACCAGGATGCCACCGACTGGCCGGTGACAGAGCCACCGGCTGACCGGTGGAGCCTGGCAGTGGGCAATGCCTCTGCCAGGTCCACCGGCTGGCCGGTGCTATCACACCGGTTGGCCGGTGGACTGAATTTCAGTCCACTTTGCCAGCTTTCTTGGGCCAATCCTTTCTTGGGCCAATCCTTTGGCAATCTTTTGCCTATCATCCACAACACTTAAGAACAATGTTAGACAAATAAGAAAGGTGATTGTGATCATGAAAATCAAACAACGAGGGGAACGAGATGTACAACATTAATGTCTCTCTTTATATTGGAGTGATCGTCTCTGTGTGGTCATTCTCCAAGTACATAAATCAATGTGATTGAATTCTTTTTGTAGTGTTGTCATTATTCAATAAATTTGTGATGAAGGATTAACATAAATTATAATGGTTAGGGAACCCAAGAACGAAGAAGTTATTCTCTGAAATACATCATAGATTGTGGTTTCCCTGAATGAGATGGGGTATATATTATTTTTTCCCATATTTCTATACTTTCCTAATGGTCAAAACCAGTCACAAGAGGCCTTAGGTTTTTTCCAGCCACTTCTAATTCCAACATAGACGATGGGTGAGGTCTACGTGGACATTGTGATATGGTTAACAAAAAATAATAGAAGGAATAATGAGATAAGTTTTTTATTTAATCTGATGAAAAAATCAACAAACTTTATACACATTCATGATTCACCCAATGTTGAATATCCCATAAATCTCAACATGAATGATATTTTTTATTTTCATGGATTTCCATCATCTGTTGTCTCTGATATAGATCGGTACTTTACTTTCAATTTTTGGACAGGACTTCAAGAAGCACTAGAATATCAGGTTCATTTTAGTACAAAATACAATCCTTAGATGGATGGCTAAAAAAAGAGGTTGATATATTCTTTAAGATATGATTTCAGTTTATATTCTTGAATTTTAAGGATCTTGTGATGATTATTCAGATATTATTATGTTTTATCGTAACAATAATTTCCATTCAGTGATCATAATGGCCCATTTTGAGGCCTCATATTGGTGACATTATAAATATCTAGTGTGTTGGTCAGATGTTTGTAAAGGTTCCTTGGATGGACTAATCATGGTTCAAGAGATGACAAAAAATATTTACTTGATTCAACAAATATGTTTGAGTCACATATCTTGTATAATTCATACACATACCATCATCATAAATATTTAGAATTTGTTAGTTGGTGAAAAGGTGTCATTTAATGTTTCACCTCATTTGGGTAATAAACAGATTAGGTGGAAATGAAATCTTGTTCCACATTTTGTGGAAAATTATTAGTTAGTTTTGTAGGT
Source organism: Viscum album (assembly GCA_963277665.1). Taxonomy (NCBI): domain Eukaryota; kingdom Viridiplantae; phylum Streptophyta; class Magnoliopsida; order Santalales; family Viscaceae; genus Viscum; species Viscum album. The sequence continues at coordinate 1,729,551,249 of OY728140.1, forward strand.
GGGGAAACTAGATAATCATTTAGAACTTCTCCCATAGATGACATTGATAAACTATGTGTTTCATGTATATTAATTATGAAAGTATCATTCTGATCCATTTAACATTCTAGTCTATAGTGATCTTTATGGTGTGATTGATTTATCCATGAATGTGTATCTAGTCAAGATAGTTTATTCTAAACCCAATTTACATTAATTTAGGAAAATGTCGTTTGATTTATTTGTAATGAATGAATGTTTTTAAATCCATGAGTCAACAGATAGAGTGGTACTGAGGGGAGTGTAGTGGCCTCAACATTTGAAATGAATGATTCTTGACAAGATATCTAGGGACCATAAGTTTCTATGATAAAAAGGATGTGACATCATGTTAATATTTGTAGGTACTCCATAACACCCCTTTTGGTCATAATTTTGGTGGGTCTTTTATAGGGTCATTTCGAGAGGAATTTTGAAATTTTTTAAGGATCTCGGATAGTGGAAAGTCAGAACATAGTTTTCCCAATCTATGGACCATGTTATTGACTATTGATAAATCTATGGTAGTGACGGATTTCACGATTGGGGGACAGTCTGAAAAATAGTGCACCCATCAAAGAGAAAATGTGCAACCCCAGAAGAATGTGAATACTATTAGGAAGCATAGAATGATAAATTGTTTCGCTCTACTATGTAATACCCCAAGCATCCAAAGTACGTTTCCCTTTGAATAATACAGTAGCTTGCATTGTACGCAGCATGGAGTTTTAACACACCATGACCAATCAAAGTAGCTATTATGAACAATATTAGCAACTTTTTGAAATATTATAAATTTTATTTTTAATAATGGACTTCATTGTTGGATTCTGAATATCAATGTTAGCTTAGGGTGATGTTTTGGTATTTTTCTGAAAACATTCAATTCACGATGAATAGTGAAAAACACCACATTATTGTTTAAAATATACATTTTATTAATGTAATTATTTATTTTATTTTAAATTATTTTTGATAAAAATAGATACATAATAACTATATATGTTCAATGTAATTCATTTGGGAAATTTTATAATAAGTATAGATATCTAAAATTTTAGTGAAAATTTTATCGCCTTTTACTGACATTCTAGGAGCATTGAAAAATTTTCATAAAACATAATTTTAAATCATCATTTAGCAGTTTTTAAAAATTTTAATACAAACATATGATATCAAAAAAAAATTGGTGTTCAATAAGATGAATATACTTTTTGATGAATAGCAACATTTGACTTTTTAATTTCAATGGTTAAAAGTAAATATGGCAACTATGGGTAACAATGATATCGTAATTACCATAACACATGTCTTAATTATATTGGATAAGTGTAAATAGACCAAAAGAAACATAGGAATAAAATATGACCCCCTTTGGTCAACCTGGATTAGATGAGGTCATTTATTATGAATTTACATAAAGAAGGGATAAAAGAGTTAAATTCAAAGTTTAATAACTAAACCATTTTTAATATAGGGTTACAAACTATATAAATTCGACTATAAATATTTATTAGAAAGAAAAAATGATTTACTACTTAATGGTATTTTATTTAACATTGTTAGACATTAAATAATTTACTTTGTTTATGACACAATGATGATGCTGTAATAACCTTATTAATTAATGATTAAAATCATTAATATTAAAAATATTCAAATAAATGTAATTTGAGACTATTGATGAATTAAACTAATTTTTTAGGTTAATATGACATTTAAGCTTTGATTAAATAATATTTTTTTCGTAATAATCATGTTGTTATGATTTTCACAAAAACCAAATACTAAATTGGGTCAAAATTGACATAATTAATTTTTTAAAACAAATATTATATTATTAATTGTTATAATATTCTTAAATATCTACGGTTTGGGAAAAAAACATTCAAATGGTTATATATATTAATAATGAACCACTTGGAGTCTTCTTGGATTTTTTAAGAATTTTTATTAACCATATAATATAATGAGACAATGAGACATGCTACATGTCAAACTATTTAACTAAGGCATAAATCTAGAAGATAAGGTTAATATGGTGACCTAAACCCGTCTAAAACCTATTTTTTGAGTGGTTTTCAACTAATCCCCACATTATACTCAAAATAAAACATCTTGTAGAAATTATTAACTAAAATTGATTTTATTATAAAATAATATTTCAGGATTTTCCTAAAGTGGCCCTCACCTCTCTTATAAAAGGGTACATCCCTTCTATTAATTTCACACCTCCAAAGCCATTTGGATCGGCCAAACCCTACAGAAATATCCTACCGACAACCCTTTCATTGACATAGAGTCCTTACATGGATCATAATGCCATCATATGGAGCCCATTTGATCAACTCAAAAGGAAACACCCGAAAAATAGGTAATAATTTCACCACCCTCTTTCAAGTTCTATTCTTCTTCAACATCATCTTTATTTGATTCCATAAAAATTAATAACTCCAGTAACATAATATATTGTGATATTATTATGAATATGGAACAACCATATTCTTTATTTTATCCATCCTACAAATGAAAAATTCACCATACATGCGTACGTACGGCTTACCATATGCACGTCGTGTAATAGTTTGTTATTCAAAAACTACATTATTTTGGATGGGTAAAATAATTAGTATAATTGATGTAAATAATAAATATAAAATCATAATTATTATGTATATATGATATACGAACTAATTACATACGATTTCAAAATCAATATAATGATATTGTCGGTCGTGCGTACGTTCGAATTCCCGTCTCCACAAAGGCGATGAGATTCATTCCCCATTATAATCATTCAAGAATAAATTTTATTTTATGATTAATAACAATGTTTATAAACATAATATCATTCATTATTTGAATAAAATACAACCTATCCATAAAAAACATTTCTTATGTAACCAATCATATAAACGAAAACAAATTAGTTAACACCCGAAATGATGATAATACGAAAATATTGCTAACAAAGAAATATTATAGGGTCATATATGAAATCATACATATGTATATTGTTGTTGTATGATTTAATAAAAAACATTATGTTTTATACAAGAGTTTGACATAACCTCGACCAAGGAAAATTACTTGGTAATGGGTAATTCCACAGTCTGATCATTATTAGGGGATGTTTACACGTGAGTATCTACTGGGACATCTTTATCATCCACATCCGGGGTTCTTAAAAATATATTTCAAAACATTTTTAATATTTCTTAGACCATAGTTTAAAGTAATATATACCATTGTTTGACTTTTTATAAAATGGTTATAAAGTAATCATTCCATTGTTTTCCAAACAAGGTCCTTTATGACCTTTTTGACAAAATTATGGAAATAAATTTTTTAACTTACTAGGCCGATGAGTCTATTTTGGGTCGTTATAACTCCTTTAAAGCTTCCCTTACATTATTATAAAAATATTTTAAAAATAAATGTTTTCTTCTTTAGTTACGTGACTTATAAATTCTTTCAAAATGGAAAGATATATTTCTCTAAAAAAGTTTTGATTTCACCTATGTAAATATCTTTTGATGGATTTTAAACGTGTTTGATGTTGATTTATGATGATATAAATCATCCATATTTTATTTATGGTTTTGTGATATGTTTTACCATGGATGTTTTATTTTTACAGCATTCATGGTTTTTGGATAATGTATTGACATTTCATATGTTTTATTTAATGCAAATGTTTATGTTATGTTCAAATATTTTCATATGAGGAAATAATTGGACTTAATATGTGATTAGTGGAGCCTATTATAGCTCTGAAATGCATCGGTAGGTCTCATGAATCAAAATATTGTCTTGCGCAAGGCTGTGACAAAATCATATTTGTAGTCTTGGCACAAGGCCTTCAAAATGTAGTTATGATGTTTGGCAGTATGCATTCCATCATGATGAATGTTGCTATTGATATTACATGTGATTATTTAACTTGTAGAATATCCATGTGAATAAATAATGACATTACTTGATTTTATCTTTTCCATATTATGCTTATGTTTATGTTTAAAAGGTATTTTTTGGTCTTATACATTTCCAAAAATTATTATGCTTATTTATGAATGTATATACTATATTTTCGTCCTTTCTTATCATCTGAGCTCTCCCCTTTCTATATTTTAATATTCCTAGGATGTGAAGAAGTATTTTATGGTTGAAATTCAGGGATAGGATAAAGATATAAGTGTGGTTAAAAGGGGACAAAATGTAGTTGATTTTTTTCATTATGTAATGTGAAACTTATGAATGTATCTTGTACTTCCAAGGATACTAAACTGATCGGTGTTTTAGGACATGATTCCTTTTATCACACAATGTTATGTAACAAAGCACCGACTCTAGGAAACCAGGCTCGGGGCATTACAATTGGTATTATAGGAAATTTAGTAATATCGTTGGAAACTAGATTTAGAAAAACTCTGATTAGAGAACACTACCATACGATAGACTTTGAGGATTAGTAACAAATGAACATCCTAGAATTTTGGTACTGTAGATATTTTGTGAGTTTTCCAAGAAATAATTCCTTATCTAGATATTAGAAGGTAGAGGTGGCTCTGTCACAGAAGTTTCTAGGGGAAAAACCTGAAAACACTGCTTTGATCTAGACACGAACAGGAACTAGTGCAAGACAACGGCCCTTGTTGCGCTCTTTGTTACGACACTCACGTGGGATATACATAGGATAATTCTAATTTTCATTACAAAACATTATGAAGGATTTATGAGTATATACATCCTCAAAAAGAATTTTAAGATTATATATTATATCCAAAAACTGTTCAATTTATGTTAATTTTCATACTAGTTTGTAATTATGTATTTCAATTCATAAGCTAATATAGTGTATGCATTTTTTTAGAAAAGACGCCTAGTGGGAGGAATGGAAACTGTATGAATTCACATAATACAAGTAGGTATTTACCTCCTACTATATATAATTTTAGTGGAGCTAGTAATGATACTAGTGTTGGTCAGCTTGTCACTATACTAGGACAACTCACCCATGTTATGAATAATAACCTTACCAGTATGGAGCACCCTAAATCAAAACATGGAGGATCAATGATAGACCCCTTAATAAGGCAACTACCACCAACATTCCATGGGTGTAAAAATCCATTAGTATCTAAGAAAGGAATTAATTTCTTTGAAAAAATATTTCATGCATTGTGGAGTAGCAAAAGGGAAAATGTTCTCATGGCAGTTTATCACCTCTCAGGAGATGCAGATCAATTCTGGTCATTAATACAAAACACAAAGAAAGTTGAATAAGTAAAAAAAATTTAATAGAGGAAGTTTAAAAAGATTTTCATTGAATAATAATTTCCTTTCGAACATCTAGAGAATATGGAAAAACAATTTTTGAGTCTGAGAAAAATAGACAATGACAATGTCGCAATGTATAAGGCTAACATTACAACGTTAGAAAGGCATGAAGTGGATTATATACATAATACAAGGAGTAAGATTGATTTATTATTTGATGAGTTAAAACCATTTCTCTATCGAGCATTAGTCTCACAATCCTGCTCATCGTACGACGATATTGTCTCATGCACTATCAAGAAAGAAAATGAATTCTCTATGTATTATGTCATTAAATAAAAGATATTGAAAAATAGATCTGTTGAACACTATGGAAATGGAAATTAGGGGAAGAATGGAAATGTTGAATATCCATCCCATGGTAAATGTGTGAAAAAACACCCCTGTACTTTCCTCAAGGAAATGAGAGTCTGTTACAAGTGTTGTGAAAAAGGCCACAAATTTCGTGATTGAAAGGGGAATGAAGAGGCTGTCAATGTTTAGTGCTACAATTATAGTGAAAAAGGGAATTATGAAAATTAATTTCCTAATCACGAATTGAATATAATTCAGATAAATATAATTTAGAATGGATAAGCTTATATGATCACTACTTCCGAGGTAGAAGCACTGAAAGATGTGGGGGCGTGTAATTTAATGGTTTCATCAAGTTTCTCCAATGTTTTCGTTTATTATGGATCATCGCTTTATTTTATATATTACCCATTTGATAATAAAATTATATATTTTCAATTTGACTTAAAAAGGGAGTTTTCAGTAAAAACCCCAAAGGAAATGATCATCGAAACAATGTTCTGTGAATCAGTTCCCATTTGGGAATATAAATGTTCTTTATCTTCTGATCTCATCGTCATTCCCATGATTGAATTTGATATAATACTCGGAATGGATTTTCTTTCAGACTGTGATGCGAAAAATTAATATAAGAATAAGTAGGTTATAATTTTCGTTGATATTAATGAGTACAATATCTTTAGAGTAGAAATGTCACCACCTGATTTTTATCAAGATCCACCCCTAGTAGCTCTACTAAATTCAATTAGTGGGGAGGAAGAGAATGAAAATCTTATGGGTGAGGAATTCAATGTTTGAATAGAGGATGTACCTATTATTCAAGAATATGTTGATATGTTTTCAGAGGATTTACCTGGACAACCTCCAGAACAAGAAATTGAGTTTTCCATTGATTTAATTCCTGGTTCAAGGCCCATATTTAAGACCCATTATAGAATGGTCACTTTGGAATTAGGAGAACTAAATCCATAGCTAGAGGAATTTAGTAATAAGGGATTTATTCTCCATATTATTTGTCCATGGGGAACCCATATTTTTTGTTAAGAAGAAATATAGATCTATGCGGTTGTGCATTGACTACATGGAGATCAATGCCATAATAATAAAGAACAAGTATAGCCTACCTCTAATTGATGATTTATTTGACCAACTTCATGGGCCTAAATATTTTTCAATGATCGACATTTAATCTGGATATCATCTATAGTGCGTGAAGAAGGAAGACATTTTGAAAACAATATTTCGAACCATGTAAAATCATTATGACTTTATAGTAATGTCTTTTCAATTGAATAATTCACCCTCTATCATTATGTATTTAATAAATAGAGTTTTCAAGGAATATCATGATGACTTTGTAGTGGTAGTTATTGATAATATCATGGTATACTGAAAATATATGATTATCATGAAAATCACTTGTGCACTATTCTGAAAACCCACAAAGGAAATGAATTATATGGAATGTTTAAGAAGTGTGAATTCTGGATTCAATAGATTTGTTTTCGTGCCCATATTTTCTCTAAGGAGGGAATCTCTATTGATCCTTCAATGACCAAGGAAATAAAAGAATTTCCATCACCAACGATTATAACTGAAGTACAATGTTTTATTGGATTAGAAGGTTATTATTGACTTTTCGTCTAGACTTTTTCCTGGTTGGCTAACCCATTAACCAAGCTCCCACGTAAAAGGGTTAAATTTGTTTGGACAAAAAAGTGTGAATAATGTTTTAAAGAACTGAAGAGAAGATTATTTAATGCTCTTATCTTGACTCTACCATTGGGGAATGATGAGTTTCTTATTTATAGTTATTCTTCAATGAACAGACTTGGTTGTTTCCTTATTAATAATTATAGTGTTATTTCTTATGCATCCCAGAAGCTACAAATTAATGAAAAAACAATCCCACTCATGATCTTTATTTTGCCGCTGTATTCTTTGGTCTGAAAATATGGACACACTATCTCTATGGTGAAGAAAGTCGGTTTTATACTAATCACAAGAGTTTTAAGTATATTTTGTCACAATAAAATACTGAACATGGGGAAAAGTCAATGGATTCAACAACTCAAGGATTATGATGACACTATACACTACCTACCGGGGAAGGAAAATATGGCGGCAGATGCTGTGAGCTGAAAGTATCTTTGAGTTTTGAACAAGATGGGAGTTGAAAAGGATCCTATATACATGGATCTAGTAATGATGGATATGGGAGTAACCATGGAAGGTTGATCAAAAATACTTTTTAAAATGGTTTCCAAAACATATTTACTAGGAAGGATAAAAAGATCTCAGACTGATGATGATGGATTTTAAAAGAAAATTAATGCTGTGAATGATGGGAGATTTATCAACATCGTATATGAAGATGGAATTTTGAAATTGGGGAAGAGACATTGTGTTTTCGATAAACCTAGTCTAAATAGGGGATTGTTGGATGATGCCCATTGCTCCAATTTTTCCGTACACCATGGTAGCACTAAGTTGTATTGAGATTTGTAAGATCATTTTTGGTGGGAAAACATGAAGAGGGAGATTTATGATTTTGTGTCGGGATGTATGATTTTCCAACAAGTGAAATCTAGAATACAACATCCTAGAGAATTCGTGCACCCTCTTCCCATACCTGAGTGGAAATGAGATGAAATTATGATGGACATTATCATGGGACTACCAAAGACTCCTAGAAGAAATGATGCAATATGGGTTCTTATTGATCGTCTTACAAGGTCAGCACATTTTCTTCAAATAAGATATGATTTAGCACTTGAACATTTATAAAGAATATATATTATAGAAGTTGTAAGACTATGTGGAGTACCCCTATCAATTGATACTGATCGTGATACCAGTTTTACATCAAGATTCTGGAAATGTTTTCCAAATGACTTGGATATAGAGTTTCATTTGAGAACTTACAACCACCCTCAAACAAGTGGTCAAACATAATGGACTATTCCAAAAATAGAAGTAATGTTGAGATCTAGAACATTTGAAATTCAAGGTATTTGGGTTAAATGTTTACCTCCAGTATAATTTTCATATAACAATAGCTTCCATTCAAGTATTTAGATGGCACCTTTTGAAGAATTATACAGAAAAAGATGTCACACATCCAATTTTTTGGATGATGTTGGTGAAATAAAACTCATAGGTCCACAACTTGATTAGGAAACAATGTAAAAAGTGTATATTTTTTAAATTCACATTAGAGCAGCAAAAAGTATGAAAAAAAGATATGTTGATAACCGAAAGAAGGATTGCGAATTTCAATTATGAGACCATGTTTTCTTGAAGGTATCTCTATGGAAGGGTGTTATACATTTTCTTATGAAGGGTAAATTGGGTCCTTGGTACATTGGGCTTTTTGAAATTCTAGAAAAAATTAGAGTTGTAGCTTATAGTTTTGAAATGCCACCAAGTCTCTCCGAAGATCATTATGTGTTCCACGTATTGTTGTTAAGAAAATACATGCCTGACCCAATGAATGAACTCACCAATGAGGAAATTGAACTGGAACATGATCTTTCTTATTGTGAAGAGCCTCTCTAAATTCTTGATAATAGAGAACTACTGATGAGAAACCGGATGACTCGTCCGATAAAAGTCCTATGGAGAAACTATAAGAAGGAAAAGGCAACGTGGGAACTAGAGGAACATATGATGAAGAACCGCCCAAATATTTTTTTGAAATAATATTCTATAAATTTTGAGGAAGATCTTATTTTAAGTTGTAGAGAATGTAACACCACAAGCTTCTATAGTATGCTTCCCTTTGAATATGGCAGTGGCTTGCATTATACGCAACATGGAGTTTTAACACCCCATGACCAATCAATGTAACCGTTATGAATATTAATACCCACTTTTTGAAATTTTATAAATTTTATTATAATAAATGGACTTCATTTTTGGATTCAAAATATCAAAATTAATTTATGGTGAATTTTTTGTATTTTTCTAAAAACATTCAATTTTTGACAAATAATTAAAAACACTGCAATATTGATTAAAACCAACTTTTTATTTAAGTAATTAGTTATTTTATTTTAATTCATTTTAGGTAAAAATAGATACATAATACATATATATGTTAAATTTAATTCACTTGAGTCATTTTATAATATGTTTAGATATATAAAATTTTATTGAACATTTTGCCGTCTTTTTTCCACCTTCTAAGAACATTTGAAAATATTCATAAATCCTAATTTTACCAATTTTATTGAGTTTAATATCCAAAATCCGAGACATATGGTTATTACAAGTAAGTAAAATGTAGTTCAATAAGATAAAAATAATTTTTTGTCAATAGTAACTTTTGATTTTATTTTCCACGGATAAATGTAAATAGGGTTTTTAGGGGTAAAAATGATATCATTATTACCGAAACACAAGTCCTAATTCTATTGGATAAGTGAAATTCAACAAAAAACAACCTTATTAATAAAATATGATCCTCCTTGGTCCACTAGTATTTGATTAGGACATTTATTATTATTTTATTTAAAAAGAGTTAAAAGAGTTAAATTCAAAGATAAATAACTAAACCATTTTTAATATAGGGTTACACAATATATAAATTCTAATATTAATTTTATTTATAAAGATAAAATGATTTCATACATAATGGTTTTTTTATAATTTTTAGACATTAAATAATTTAATTTATTTATAACACAAAGATAATGTAGTAATTTACTCATTAATGAATGATTAAAATAATTGATATTATAAAAATCCAAATAAATGTAATTTGAGACTTTTGATGAATTAAACTAATTTTTAGAATAATATTACATGTTATCATTGATTAAATAATTTTTTTTCGAAGTAATAATTGTATTATGATTTTCCCAAAAACCAAATACTAACTAGTGTCATAATTGTCAGAATTGAGTTTTTAAAGAAATATTATATTACTAATTGATATAATATTGCTAAAAATATTAGGTTAGTCAGAATGACGTAGATAAGGTTATGTTTATAAATAATGTACCACTTGGGGAACTATTGGCTTGTTATAGTATGCTTATTAACCATATAATATAAAAATATAAAGACACTTGGTAAATGTCAATCTATTTTACCAACAGTTAAATCATAAGGTTATGTTTAATATGGGGACATAATCCTTTATAAAAGCTATTGGATTAGAGGTTATTCATCCATACCAACCATAGAATATAAATAAATCATTTTTGATTCATTAGAAACCAAAAATGATTTTATTATAAAATGATATTTCAAGATTTTCCTAAAGTGACCCTCACCTCTCTAAAAAATGGGTACTTCTCGTCTCTTAATTTCAATCCTCAAAAGACATTTGGATCGACCAAACCCTTCCAACATATCCTCCAATCTTTCCTCACATAATCCTATAGTACTTACTTGGATCAGAAATCCAACCATAGGATCCCTTTTGATCAACTCAAAAGGAAGCACCTGAAGAAGAGGTAATAATTTCACAACCCTCTTTCAAGTTCATTTCATCATACACTTCCCATTTTGTTGATTCCATACCAAAATAATAACTCCATTTACTTTAAAATTATGTGATCTTATTATAAATATTGTTCAAACATATTATTTATTATATTCATCCAATAAATGGCAATGCCTCCGTATGTGTGTATGTACAGCTTACCATCTCCACGTCGTGGTGTAGTTTGTTATTCAACCAATTCATTATTTTGGATTGGTATAATAATGTGTATAACTGAAGTAAATAATAAAAATAAAATTCTAATGATTATTTATATATGATATACCATCCAATTAAATTCGATTTCACCATCAATATAATGATATGGTCGATCATGCGTACGTATGGATTATTGTCTCCACGAACGAGATGAGATTCATTATCCATCATAATAAATCAAGAATAATTTTCATTTAATGATTAAAAATAATGTTCATGAGAATAATACCATTCTGTATATGAATAAATTAAATCCTATCCATAACAAACATGGCTTATGTAACCAATCATATAAAGTATAAGAAATTAGTTAGCAACCAAAACGATGATACTACTGAAATATTATTAACAATGAAATATTAAAGGGTCATATATGATATCATTTTTATGTATATAGTTATTTTATAATTTATTAAATTTTTTAAACAATTATAAACTAGGTTAAAATACCCTCATCCAAGTAAATGTACAAAGTAAGGGTTAAATCCACAATGTCTTCATTATCTGAGGTTGTTTATGTATGAGTATCTACTACCACCTATTTATTACCCACATTCGTGTTTCTTAAAAATATATTTGAAAACATTTTTTATATTTCCTATACTATTGGAAAAAATTACTTATACCCTTGTTTTACTATTTATAAAATTTTAATAACGGAATATTTCCGTCATTTTCTAAACAAGGTCCTTTAGAACTGTTTCGACAAAATTAAGGAATCAATGTTTTTTATCTTATACAGAGGGTGTGGCTATTTTCCACCATTATAACACCTTCAAAACTTCCCTTAAAATATTATATGAATACTATTGAATATAAATTATTTTATTTATTATTACATGAATTCAAAATGATTTCAATATAGAAATCGACATTTATCTCAAATTTTTTTGATTATATATATGTCAAAATCCATTGAAGAATATTAAGAATGTTTGAATTTGATTTATTGTGATAAAAATATTTCATGCTGTATTGAAGGTTTTATGATATGTTTGGTTGTGGATGTGTTATTTTTACACCATTCATGGTTTATGGAAAAATTATTGATATTTCATATTCTATTTTTAATATGAATGATTATGTTTTGTTTAAACCTTTTCATATGATGAATGTTTTCGACTTAGTACATGACAGGTGGAGCCAGCTATAGATCCTCTATGAATCTGTATGTCTCATGTGACAAATTAGTGTCTTGGCACAAGGGCTTCACAAAATCGTATTTCTAGTCTTGGCACAAGACCTTGACTATGTGGTTATGAAGTTTGGCGGTATGCATTCCATAATTATGAAAGATGATATTGGAATTGCATGTGATTATTCGACAAGTATAATATCTTTGTGAATAAGTAAATTTCATTATTTGATTTTATCATTTCCATATTATGATGATGTTTATGTTTAAATGGATTTTGTTTTAGACTTATAAATTGTCTTAAATGTTTACACGTATTTAAGAGATTTTTTGTTATATTTTTAACCTTACAAATCTTCTGATCTCACCCCTTTCAATGTTTTATTTTTCCCATTATGTAACGATGTATTTTATAGTTGACTTTCCAGGATAGGCTACAGATATATGTGTGTTAAAAAGGATAAAAATTTTGTTGATGGTTTTATTTTAGGACGTAATGTTAATCTTATGAATGTATCTAGTACTTCTAAGGCTACTAAACTGATCGATGATTTGGGAAAAGATTCCATGTATGATGCCAATGTTATTTAATAATTCATCATCTCTAGGTAACTGGGGTTTGGGCGTTACATACTAACAAATAGTGAATTCATGTTTTTATTATACCAAAAATGATTTAATAATTTTCTATACACAAATATGGACTTCTGTTTAATCGTAACACACCCTATTTTATATTCTAGTGTTTGTAGGGATCTCAATTATCCAATTTTCTTCCAACAAACCCTATCCAAGATGGATCTAATCTAGTCAATTATTTTTTGATCCTTTACTAATAATAATAACTCTACCATTCATTCTATCCCAATATCACCTTCACTCCTGTGGGATTTTTATATCAATATAGTGTTGGAGGTTCTAATACCATTTTTTAGATCATGAATATATGTTTTATTCCCTGATATTATTTTTTGATGTTCATCATTAGAGTTTCTCGTAGTGAGCTTTGTGATTTGTGATCGCATGGTCCTGATGTTGGTGGTTCCATTTCAAATTGGCCATTGGATTTAATAACAAATATATTGAATTAAATTATATTAACTTCTATAGTACATTTATTACCAAATTTGGTGTGAATTGAGATTTGGAAAACATATTCCATGAAATTGAAGAAGACCCCCAATACCAATGATTTGGGGGGTGATTGTGATATATGATTTTATTTGTGAAATTAATTATTTTAATTAAATTTGAAAATTTATTTTTGATATTAATTTAAAAAATTTATTTGAGACAAATGGATTTAATTGTTTTGATAAGAATCCATTTTCTAAACAGGAAAAAAAAGAAATTGAAAAAATTGTTTTGTTTTTTAAATGGAAACAAGCAAATTGATATGGGAAATTAGTTACTTTTATTTCAAATAGATACAAAATGAAATTAAAAGTATTGATTATTTTTTGAGAACATATAATATATTGTATTTAGTGGGATATTAGGTAAAACGAAAACATGATGGGAATGGCAGAGTAACTTGTAATCACCATACAACTATATCATATACTTATTGGGAGAATATATCCCCAGTGAAAGTTTGCATAGTCTACATTGGACTGTCTCAGTGATACATGTTTTCACATTTAAATTATCATAATATGAGTTTGTGAGGATACTATAACCTAGAAATATCATTAATATTTCTATATGACTTTTTTTATAGTTGTTAATGTTTTTATCTATATGCCAGTTTTATGTAAATTGTTTTATAGATGTCTTTTGAATCAGTATAAAATGTTTTATAAAAATGATTATTAATAATTTTTTTAGATATATACCCATCAATTGAAATGTAAAGAATGATTATTTGTATATTATATTGAATAGAAATAACTATTTATTTATATTGAAAACATTTTTGGTTAATTAATTATTTCATCTTATTATGAAACCTTGTGTGAGGCCCTACTTGGATGTTATCTCATAGACCATGTATTCCTTTGGGAATATATAGATTTAATCATTCCATGTCTGAGAAAGGTAAAAGATATATATATGGGTGTTATTATCTGTTAATTTTTTATCATTGAGCTATTGAGACTATTGGTACTTGAGTTATATATCACATGTTCTAGTTCATTGATGATGAAAATTGAGTGGTTGATACCTATATTATTACTATTATGATTATCCCTATTGTATTTTAATTTTTTCATATGTTCTTGTATCAATTTCATAAATTTTTCATGTTTCCAATTTGTTTCCACAATCATTTTGTTTTCTGATAGATGCTTATTCCCAATCTGTATGGATTAGTAATTCCATTCGATTAATGTTGATGTTGACTTAGTGTCATCGTAACATGGTTTTCGGGATGGTTCTTGACATGTAGAAAAAGAGATTAATTTTTATATCCATTATCTTCCATAATCAATTATGAAAAAATAAACACAGGAAATATATATATATATATATATATCACAAAATGTAGAAAACATGTGAAAAAATATCATCTCTCAATGCTTAAAAATAGAGATTAAATCCCATTACCATTTATTTATTCCAAATCAAACATGCTATAAAATCATATATAATAAAGATAACTCTATTAGAAAACTATTTTATAACCTTATTCATATATATTATATTTTACAATCATATATTATAGTTATTCAATACAAATTTACTATATATTTATAGTTTACTTTCATCATCAGCATTTTTAATTCTGTTTTTTTCTAAATGATTCGTAATCTTAATGTTGATCCACATTCTATGATTCTATGTACATCATTGAATGATTATTCAAGGTACTAGGATAGTTTTTTATAAATATTTATATTTTTTTAATATTATTCCATGAGACTTTTTGTTACAATTATTGGAGATGAATTTTTGGGAATTCTTGTTTTGGTACTTTTTAAGAATAATCAGTTTATTATTATTAACATGTTAGATATTTATATAAACCCCTCATAAACTTGTACAAAAATTATATAATCATTGATATATAATTATCTTAGTATTCATGTATCCATGTTTATCCATGAAAGTGATTTATATCATTGATCCTATAGGTGGTAAAATGAAACCAAACTAGAACATTATATAATCAATGGTTGAGTATGGTTACGAAAATTAGTCATTTAACATAAAATAATTAATATATAAACATAATAATATTATTTATAAATTTTTTAGTTATGAATCATATTTCAAATAAATTATGTAAAAAGGAAATAGATATATATAAATTGGAATACATAACTATATATAGTCGGTATCCCATACTTACACATGGTTGATGTTTTCATTTTCAGTCTAATAAGAGAATTGTAAGAACCGGATTAGTTTTTTCAGTATCATATTCAAAACATAAAAATAATATTAATAAATTATTTAATCATTTTGATCCTAATCTATAAGGTGGTGATGAATAATTAAATATGCATCTTCGTGTATGTGGTAGTCTACATATATTCACATATAATGTTTTCAAATTTTAGTGTAAATGGGTACATATAGTTAATAATTATTCCAAATTAAATAATAATATTCACTATATAAATAATAATAAATAAATTAAATTATAAATGGAAAGTTATATTTTTTGGATTTTGAAAAAGAAATAGTATCATAAAAACATAAATGGAGAGCACTAGAATTTTCACCTTATTTCTAGTAAATGTTCTTTTAAATATTAGATCGAGTCTTTGAGAAGTGGTTTTTTGGGAAAAAAGTATCTTAAAAATTTCTAGGAGTGTTTGGAAATTATTGAATTGTGGAGGGGATCAATGTGGTATTTATATAATAATATAAAATTAGAATTAATCATAAAAGTAATGTGGCTACATAATTGGACAACAATAGAGTTGGGGAAATAGTTAATGTTTATCAATCCTCAACCACACTTTACAGAATTTTTTTTATAGAATTTTAAATTTTAATTTTAACAATTTTTAATTATTAATTTTACAATGGAAACTAATTTTTACCTATATATATATTATAATTACTATAAATAGAACATGATTATTACATATTTTAACCAAATGATTCTTAATTTGATACTATTTTTTATAAAAATAATTTTAGGTGACTAAAAATTATTTTTAATATCATCATACATAATGTATATAAACTTTTTTATGAATATGATTAATTTTTTCTTAAAAACATATGCGTAAGATAAAATTATAAGTTTTTAACTAAGTTGTTACTAAATGATTTTTTATTAATAAAATATTCGTTATAAGGATTTGAAATCTATATAAATCCAATTTCTACTATATGGACACTTAGTTAAATTAATCATACCAAAATTATTGTTTATTAATGTAAAATATTAATGATATTTCCAAAAATATTTTCAAGGGATTTATAAATAAATTTTTTTTTTAATTTATTTTACTGATTTATAAATATATAATTAATATGAAAGTTTTTCATAAGCATTAGAATCATTCTTGTATTATTAAAAATTAAAAAAATACCAACCTTTTTAAAATCTATATTTTTCATTATTCAACAAAAAAATTACCAATTTTTAAAATGTATGAAAATTCATCTAAAGTTAAATTTTAAATAATGAATTCACAAAACTGATGTTTATTTTATATAATTCGTATTAAAAAATTTATAAATCTAATTTTTAAATGGGAATACAATATATAATGAAGAAATTCTCTTTTTTGAAAATGTATTTTATAAGTTTTGTTAATAATATTTGAAATTAACTTCTCATTTTATGAATGTTATTATGTTAGTTAATAAAATATTATAATAGAGGTAAATATTATTTATTATGATTATATATACATGAAGTTTAAAAAAACTATATGATAAGGAATAATATTTATTATTATTCTTATAATTTTTATAACAATATTCATTTATTATAGAGTGTCTTTTTTTCGGGTTTGTGTTGAAAACAACTTATCAATACACATTCTTTTTGAAGAAAATATATAATAAATTCATGTGTTGTTATAAATTTATACTGTCCCGATTTTCTATTTCTAATCCTTGGTCACCCCCACATATCATATGAGTTCTTAATTCTGTATGGGAATAGTACGATCCACTATTAGAATTTAAATATTATATGTAACACCCCATGTTTTTGTCTGAAGATTCACACATAAGGTGAAAAATATAAAGTTGAAGAAATATATTACATCACAAAAGATGAAAAACAATCATTATATAATGTAATATCAATGTCAATCACTAGACCTAGGTCTCATAGCTCTTTCATACCTTCTCATGATTATATATTTACTACCCCCAAACCGACCCTCTCACCAATGGAGAAAGTGGCTAATCCTTCATAAGTATCCTTAAATTTACTAATTAGTTTTAATGATTTTTCAAGAAATTAATAACAATTATAACAATAAATAATATTCCTTTTTAAAAAATCATAACAAGATGATTAATGGTTTATAACATACTATCTCTAATAGTAGTTCCATTTGGGGAACTTCCCCAAGACTCTTTATTTATATACAATAATTGTTTCATACAAAAAATTATATCTCACCACACTCAACAATGCCCAAATTACTCAATCAATTATCCTAACCCAGTTACCCATCCATTTATAATTTTTATCATTAACTATAAAATATACAAGAATTGATGAACTCATTCAACCAAATCCATATAATATTAAAAAGAATTCATTGGAGCATATCACATTACCACACACATTACACTACTACATCTCATATGGATTTATTAATCTATGTTATAAAAATTTTCATTATCCTATTATACGGATCATATCGATATTTTTATTAAAATCCACAAGTTAATTTCTATATTTTACTGATTCAATAAATTAAACACATCTAATATTCAAAATAAATAGTGATTTAGTTTCTATGATAACCATGATTTCCCTCAATCAAGGCCAGAAAGTAGATTCCACATCACATACGATTCACTCCAAATGTCTCAAACATATACCTATGGCCCTAAAAAATAAGGTCACATCGTATATGATTATTACTCACCTGCTTCCAAAAACTGGAGTAAAAGCTAGTTCTAATTCCTATAAGTAAGATGATCAAACACTATAATAATCAATGGAATATGCATCCCTATTAACTAATGAACATATTGTGATAATCCTTCATATAATATAATCTAGGATCAAATTATCAAGATTAGTATCTCACTATCCCATGAAATTATCACTAGCATCTCAAACCCCATAATAGTATTTAGCCAACACAATCTGCCCATATTCGAAACATCTGATAACATGGGAACATGTATCCTAAAAAAATATAAGGCATCTTATTGCCTAACATACCCACAATAATGCTACAATCAACCATTATCATGAATAACAATTTATAATTTCAAAATTAAAACTCAGAAAATCTGTCACAATGGTTTAATTAATTAAATCACAAATAATAAATTACTCATTATATCATGGAATAACACATTTTCAATATTTTTTATTAACCCCAAAACATTCTCTATTTTTATCAAATAAATTTTAGTTCTAGAAATTTTTTTTGCAAAATAATTTTTCAATTTTTTAAAATTCTTTTGAAATCAACAAATAGTAACACACATATCATCTTCACATATGTTCCTAGAATGCTACCTGAGTTCATGAAATCTTTTCATGTTAGAGATATTGTAAAATATTAAATAACAATTTAATCATAATTCACCATACACAAAAAAATCATATCAATCATAACTGTAAACATCAATAATGAATAATTTCATACTCACTATACATTTGTAATCCAAAATATATTTTTTAAATGAATAAATTATGTGTATATAAAAATATTAAATAATTCTTAACTCCCAATACCATGTAAAATATAAATATAAATCCAAAACAACCCTCAAATATGTTTATGTATTTTTATGTTCATGGAAACTAAAAACCATTTTAATGATAGTGGTTGTACAAGATCTTAGGCATAACTCCCTATATTTCATGGGATATTAATGATAAAAATGTGTCTATAACTAATTAAGGGATAATATAATCTAAATATCGTAAAATATAATAATAGTTAAATATAAAACAATTTGAGAAAATTAATGAAAATGAATGTAATTTTATCTAAGGGTTTGGCATGAATAATGAATAAACAACACCATTTTTTAACAGTGTTTTCCCATGTTGATTATATATACAAGTATCAAAAGTTTTTAAAAAATGGAGAATCAAGTTCAAGGGTACTAATGGAAATAAATATAAATGGATACATAATTACAATAACAAATAGGTCTCTTCAACCCCATTCCCCAACACCTATCATGATACTCAATCTTAATTTCATATACAACCTATTACCTAAATATATAACATTAGGGTTTTCACATGAACCTACGTGACAATATATAATACATGTATATATCCTAAGAAAAAATAGAATCACTGTAATTGATATAAAAATGACATCGGAGATTCTATTATGAAAAAACATTCTGAGTTGTCAATGAACCAACTACTAGGACTATTGTAACATACTCAGATATTTGACTGTTGGGGCTTTACCTAGAAATATCTATCCATTTGAAGAGATTGGTGCTGATACGTTTCACAACGTAAGTCTTGTTATATTTTCTCAATTTAATCATCTCTTTCTTAGTCATTACAAATAACTAAAGAGTTTCAGATCAATGGAATCAATATCCGGGTTGTTTCCTAAATAGTAATTACATTTTTTATTCATGTTTGATCACTATTGTAAACGAGGGATTCCATGCAGATGAAGATTGTGAATATAATCATTTAGATTTTTGTTCTATGGGGATACAGTGAAATCCACTGATCATCATATGGAGGGATTATAATGATATAAATACATAGTTAATTTTTATCAATGTATCTCGGGATTTATTCTTAAGGAAAGACTTACTATAAAGAATGTATATAATTGTGGAAACTATTATCCAGGGCTATTTAAACCATACTCATAAGTATAAATGTGTCCTATATTTTTAATATGGTTTGTGAGTACTTTTTATATTATTATATATTATTTTTCTTTTTTTTCAAATGTTTTTATACTCTTCTACATATAATAGAATGTTATTCATCTTACGTAACTTTATATAATCTATGTTTTTTTAGTGTTGTTGGGAATAAGATAACAACAATACATGGATTTAATAAAATCAATTATTATTCTGAATCTTCACCATGATTATCTAACTAATTCTTAATCCAATTAAATTACATTAAGAGGTATTTTGGTTTGATTATTTAATACTTTTTATACAATAAATCACCTTCCCTCTTGTATGTGTAGCTATCTAAAATATTTATGTGATGCAATAGTGGTGTGATCGCAATATAACGACATGTGTTATTCCTACATAAATAAATACAATGTTTGATGGAATAAACAAAATAAAACATTAAAAACAAAACAATATTGTCCATTTTATTATTTTCATAGATTTACCTTTTGTAAATATTGGTACTAAAATTATGATATATATATATATATATCTGTGTGTGTGTGTGTGTGTATCTATATAAGAAAAAACTAAAATAATGTTAAGTCTAAATATCATCTAAGCTAATTCAATTGTGAAAATATTACATCTAAAATTTACATCATTTAATGTGTAATATATTCTAATATAAGTAATGGGTTTATAGAATAATAATTAATAATTTATTGGAAATGAATAGTGAATATACCAAATTTAGTTTTCCAATTTTTTTTCAATAAATTAAATTTTTAAAATAAACATAAAAAATATATTTTTATGATAATTTGTAAAAATAAAAACCTTTTGTCTTATCATGTTACTGTTATTTTGATAAGAAATTTTGATATTTTTCTAAAAATCTTAATTTTAAGGTGAATATTGAAAATTTCATTTTCAAAAATAACATGAATTTTCAAAAAATACTATTATATAATTTACAATACGAGATTAATAAGATATTATTCTAACAAATAATTAATATATTATATGAGACAAAATTTTTTAATATATTATTTATATTATTAAACACATATTATAAATCTGTGAAAATATGTATTTTTTTTAAAAAAAATCATTTTACACAATTATACATTTCGTATTTTAAAATTATTTTTATTACATTTAAAAAATAAATCAAATAAAATATATTTCAAATTTGGAATCACTTTGTTAGAATTATTTCTTACAGTTCATTTTATTTTTTATCATAATCGATTAACTATATAGGTAATAAATTGTTTCCTTGGTAAAAACCCTAATAGTAAAAAAGAGTAACCTAAGAAGTTAAGGGATTCACATGTTAAATAGATTTTATTAGTTGATCGATTGAGGAATGGATATATATTATATCATCCATATTCCATTATTTATAAATCATGATGCTATATTAATGGATGTGGACTTTCTATTTTGACATTTTTTGGTCATTTATGAAAATATAATCCCTTGATTTATATAAAAAGTTCACTCTTATCCAAACATAACATCATACAAATCCCCCAAATTTTTTCCCAACACTACCTAAACCTCTGATAAATACTTATATAAACCATTAAATTATTTAGTCACTATAAATTACCATCCCTCAAGGTTTTAACCCCCATCTCTGAGGATGTATTCAAATTAGTGAGCTATAAATTTATCATCACTCCATCATCGTTTCTATTATTTTTATTTTCACTTAATAATGTTAAAATTATATTAAAATTTCATAATGTTATGGAATATTTATAATTATTATACTATTATAATTTTATGAGTATTGTTTTATAATTAATAATATTTCCTTGTTAGTTGATGGAAATCAAAAAATGTGAATCATTTTTGTGTAAGGATTATCGTCTAAATTAAGAAATGTGTTCCATTTTCATTCATCACCTAACTAGGATGGTACAAAATAGAAATATAGTATATTTTTAATGGGTATATATATCATATATATGTTCTATAAATGATAAGCAACATTTATTCTTTCATCTTGTATTCATAAAATAAAATTAAAAACAACATGTATCTGTTGACTACTAACTCTATATAATGATGGATTATATTTTTCACATTCATGGTTAGGGATGGATTTTTTTTATATTTCATAATTATATATATATATATATAAAAATGTGATATATATAATTAATATGTTTCATCTGGTATAATATAGAAATTATTTATAATTTTAATTTAATCCATCGAAATTAGTAAATATCTGAAAACTAGATGATAATAAATTTTTTCATCATAAAATTTTATTTAAAGACCCATGTAACAGTATTATAACAAAATGGGTCACAATAAAAAATCAATTACACTACCTTTAATATAATGTAAATGATTATTATTGGGAGAGAAATGAGGAATGTAATAATTTTTAAGAATGTAGTTTGAAATGTTTTATATTATTGATACTCATTGTGGAAAATTAATTACAACTATATTATGCATGAAGAAAATTATTATTAATTAATTTTATAAATGGATATGTATATGGAAATACATATTAAAAATTTAATTACTATGATTATATTTATGAGAAAAATAGTGAACCACTTCTTTGGAAATTAAGGATAATGGTATTTGACATGGTAAATCAAACTTTTTACGTTGAGTTATAAAATATTTTAATGAACTTCACCAATACAATATTCAATTTTTAATGATGTTACCTATATATTTATTTTGAAAAATTGTTGCATGCCCTATCCCAGGATTTTTTTATTCTATATTCTATTAAAAACAATACTGATTTTTTAATAGAGACTCAAAACTACGAGTTATGAAAACAATGAATAAAAATTGTTTTCAAATATTTATTTCATTATTTATTTCTTATTATACTCAAACTACCCATCTATAATACAATTATATTTAATGTTTCAACAAAAATTTTATTTTATTTTTGTGATTATTTTGGTGCAATCAATTTTTTTAGTATCAATGTTTTAATTCATGATGTAATTTTATTCCATTTTGATGTTTCATAAAATAAATTCAATTTAAGTGGGATATTTATGAAAAGTTAACGGTTTCTATTGGGATGATTATGGAACAAATTATTTTTTAATGGGTTCTTTAAAATATGACGATGATTGAATTTAGGTGGCACACATATATATGTATGATTATGGGTGGGGTTTCATATCACTCTCCAATACATTAGCTAATTTTAATATCTGATGACATAGTGATTATTTGAAATAATGAATTTGTTTACACATGTGTGGTCATGATGGTTTTACTTCCTTTTTCAAGCATGGGATGAATATTTTTCCACATATGAATGATCACAATGAGTCTTATTAAAGCAAGTTTCCTATTTATATGGTAGTGAAACATTACCATGTTGTTTATAATGTAATTCCACATTATAAATATGCATCTCAATTCGTAGAAATTCTATGTTGTGCTATATAAAACTTATATTTAAATCTTTCGACACTTTTAGTTAATTATCACATGTGTTTTTATTATTGATATGTATTTATATCCATGAATAAACATTCATTCTTCCTTATTTATCTTTTTATTATCTTTTAGTGATCAAATATATTTTTTATTTTCATCTATAAAAAAATATAGTTTAGTTAGATTTTAATATTATTCTCCATATTTCCCATTATGTTTATGAGATGATACATTATAATATATATTTATTCCATCCTGAGTTTCTAATACTGCCCTTTTTATGTTTCAAATCCTAGGATTTTGTATGTGATTATATATTATGTGATTTATAAATGATTTTGGTGGAGCGTGATTATGGTGAATATTTTGTAAGTGTTGTTAAATTTTTATTTGATATAGATAATCCCTAAGACACCGAAACTTTTAGTCCTCATTTTATGAGACACTTTTTCATATATATTATCTAAAAAATAAATTTAACTTATTTTTTCTTAGTTTAATATTTTTATTCCTTATTTAGTATTATAGTAAAGGTGTGGTTTATTTTTTTGATTAGTTTAATTATATTTGGATGAATGGTTTTAAATCATTAATAAAAATACTAGATATGTGTCTTTGTATAAGATTATGTACTAAAACAATAGAAAAATATTTAGTAGGTTTTTTAGAAGGAATATATCAATGTTTGGATATTGGAATGTGGATGTGGAAGTCAAGCATATGAACCTAGGTTAAATATCCCTAAATTGTGGTGGTTTAGTATTGACTTGATAATTACTCTAATGTAAAATTAGTGGTCCTAAGACTATATAATTATTAATAAACTATTTCAGGAATTTTGTTTGTTAGTCATATGTTATTTATAGACCACTATTAAGGATTATTTTCCTATTTACCTCTAGGGAGTCCTGACTATAATGATTAGTGGGGAATTCAAAATTAATGACATTCCAATTGTATAAGAATATACTATTGCCTTTCTCAATGAACTATCTACTGTTCCCCCCAATCAAGAGGATGATTTTACAAATGATATTATTTATGGATCTCTTTTTATCATAAGGATTCAATATAGTATTGATCGTATTTAATTGGAAGGATTTGTGAAGAAATTACAAGAAACTATTGATATGATTTTTTCCAATTGATTCACCAGTGGGTACATTAATCGTCTATGTCAAAAAGAGGATTGTTTAATACAACTTATCCTTTATTATTCCCAAAATATTTAAATCACATTCAATAAAAATTATCAACTACACCATATCAATGATAATTTTATCAACATAGAGGATATCAATGCTTCTAAAATATTAACCTTCTAACAAGATATATTTAGTAAATTTTTTAAAGGTTGTATAGTTCCATGACAACATTCCATTGAATTTATAGACACAATAAAATAATAGTGATAATAGTGGAACCTATAAATGCCCCAAATATCTTCATGGATCTAATGAGTAGTTCTTATAGTTACTGCTATGATCAATTTTTTTATCTTTATAGGAAATATTCATATATATTAAATAGGAATGGAAAATCATGAATATTATTTTGTAGCTAAAGTAAATGTCCTTGATATAGGAGAAACTATATGGCATATTTAGACATGTGACTTATAGATATAGAACATATCATTTTCAATTCATGTTACCAGAATGAGTGGAATATTAATAGATCTATCAAATATGGGAGTTATCGATTAATGTTCATGACTGACCAATGTAACTCAGATCAAAAAATTTTCTCTCTTACTTGGATATTACAAATATTTATGAGAATTTTATCAGCTATATAAAATAAATTAACATTTTTAACAATGAATGAAGTGAAGCTCCATATAGTAGAGTAATATGATGAATGTTTTGAGGAACTAAAATAGATGTTTGTTACAAATCATATACATATTATACCCTATTTTAGGGATGTTTTTATAATATATAGTTATGAATTGAAACATTTATTGGGTTTTATCTACATACAGAATGATATAGTAATCTTTTATTAGAAAATCCATTGAAATAATCATGAAAAAAATTACCCAACAAATGATCTGGTTATCGTGGTAGTAATATATTCATTAAATATTTCACAAACATTTATCAATGGATAAAAATATGAAATATATTTACAGATTTTAGGATCATGGGATATATTTTCACACAACCCATGTAGAGTCTTTGAAAAAGAAGATAGTTGAAAATGATATAATATTTTGACTAATTAATAAATTACCACTCATGAAAGAAAATTATGGTGGTTAATGTGATGATGAAGAATGACTAATATCCCAATGAGCATCACTAATACCCACTGGTTTGTAGAATTTATAAATTTAGAAAATATGAAACAAAGAATGTTCTAAACAAGACATTAGTATATGGATGGAATTTATATGTTTGAACCCACATAGATATTGTTAAAGAAAATAATAATTAAAAAATAGACATAACTAATTATTATTTATAGTAATAAAATATAAAAAATTGATAATTTTATTGTTGAAGAATGCGGGAGAAGAAAATATAATACGGGTCTCGAAAATTAAAGAATCTATGTCCATGAATTGATAGCATAATAAATTAATAATTCGTAATCAAACAGTCATCAGAATTGGGTACTGAAGAGTACAATGGTCATATAAATCACACTCCATCTTAAGGTAACATTATCTCTAGGTCAGGTACTTTGGATTACAAAGTATGGGTAACTAGAAATCTTATTTAATAATAGGGAATGTACAAACCCAATGTTCATCATGGAAGTCTGAACCCTTGGATTCTCATTATGAATATGTATTCAATATAATCAATAAATGGTAATGCGAAAAGAAATTAAAAAATTATTCACATTAACTAACCCCTATAAAAATGGACATGAAAAAATAATGAAGGAAGAGAAAAAATTGATGTACAAACACTAATTCCCAAAACGAATTGAAATAAATTATAAAATGCCTCGTACAATCAATCCCCTTTCATCACTCTTTACTTGGGAAAAATAAATCACCTAATCATGCTATCTATGAGTGGGTGTTCCAAAAATAATGAAATAGAGTCTACAGAACATGGTGATTAAGTAGGTGTAACTTCATATGTTGGTGGATCCTTCTCAAAGCGTTCTTCCAGAATGATTCCAAATGTTGTACCCAAATGTGGAATTTATAGAGGTTTTTTTTTCTAACCCCCTTCCATCCAGCATGAAATATCATATCGTGAATATTTTTTTTCTATTTCCCTCCATCATCATGACATGTAATGTGATTACACATTTAGGAATCTAGATCCATGTTTTCTGTTTCATTACAAGCAGGTAGAGGCGGCTCTAGCACATATGTACCTAGGATTGAAAACTTTAACATGAAGTTTCAGGCTTAACCTGGGGTATTAAATAATCATATAAATTAATATGATATCATACATGATCTTTTAACATTTTTTTGTTAATAATATCTTAGAATTATCGTCGTTTTAGGTGTTAACTTACTCGTTTTCTTTTATATGTTTTGTTACGTAAGCCATGTCTGTCATGGATAGGTTGTATATTATTCATATCCAGAATTATATCAAGCCATTAAACATTATTTTTAAATCATCAAATGATAATTATACTTGAATGTATACGATAGAGGATAGGTGTAATGACCTCCCATATATTTAGTCTTCTAATGGAATAACAAAGTTTTACTTAAAACAAATTTCATCCTATAGTAGATCATTTCAGGGATGTATTTCTCAATGATTTTTCTGGATTAACTTCTAAGAGAGTGGGATATTTCATGATATAGATTGTTCTAGGAGTAGATCCTTTGTCCATTAAGAGTGGTAGGAGATATTTGAACAATCATCATTTTGTGAGGCAGTAGTTCGCCGTCCACAGAAACAGTATGTTCTTTTCCCATTAGATGGAGGTGTGTGTGCGTGTAGCTCAAATACTTCTCATAACAACAACCTAGTATATTTAGGATACTGGGGTTTGTTGAGATTAACTTACATCATAGAATATAGGGAATTTATATTGAGTGTACACAGAAAAAGACTCAGTTGGTACGAAAGATTTATACCTGTGTGATCTGAGTCTTGACTTTCAATCATTATTTTTATTTTCATTAAAACATAAAATTAATGATTTTAAATTCATTTTACTCTTTAAAACATTATAACATAAATAGAATGATATTGAAACTCATGAACATGTGCGGCCTACCGTCTCCACGATGCGATGAAATTCCATTCCCCACACTAACCATTCAAGAATAATTTTAATTTGGTGATTAAAAATAATGTTTAAAAAAATTAATATCATTATGTATATTTCAATCCAATAAGAGAGTGATGTAAACTCATCTAAGCACAAGGAACATGAAACAGTGAGAAAATGAACATGAATGATTTTTTTTTAAAACTACCCCTCTATTAAACAATAAGATATTTCATTTCATTAAATAAAATAATTTTCTTAAATTTCCAATAAAATCATTTTTTTCAAATCTATTAAATGCTCCTATTAATTGGGCGGTAAATTCATTGAAATTAATTCTATGAATTAATTTATTCATTTCTCCCTTTTTTAATTTTTTATGCTATGATTTATTCTATTTGATTAAAAATTGTGTCATAAAATAAACATTTGTTATTGAGTAGTATAAAAATTGAGTTAATAGAAAAATGTGATTAAGAAAACATAAGTAAGAAGATCATACCTTTCAGATTGGTTAGGTAGATTATTCGTAATAGGTGATATTCTACTAAATGAAAATTTGACTATGAAAAATTTACTATGAAAAAATCACAATGAAAAACATAAAGTCTACAAGATCTTTTTCGATAGAAGAGATATCTATGTCAATATGTTTACTTTTAGTTCTACACCTTCCATTAAGGGAATTTTTTAATTTTTTGAGTTTGAGGATACGCGAAAAAGCATCCTGTTTTTTGATGAATAGTAAATTAATAATAGTAATTTTACGCTTAGGATTAGTAATCTGACCAAATGGATTATTAATATCACTTAAAGAATGTTTTAATACAATTTAGGCACCTTGATTAAGTAATGTGATTTATAATTGAAACAGACTGAAATAAGTTCCACTCATTATTTTAAAACAAACATGTTTCTACAAAATCAAAATTATTATGAAGGAAAATAATTTTTATTTAAAATATAATATATATATATATATATAATAGTTCCAAAAGTTTGATTTAAAAGAGGTTCACTATTAAAATACAGTAAAATTGACTTTAGAAAAATATAGGTTTTTATTTAGAATATTGTGCCTTCTCTTACATTTTTCTCCGAATCTAATTACAGAAGAGTATCCTCGGGAGAGACGCTTGGGGTGGATTTGATGCATTCTGTTTTCATCTATTTCAATTTATTATATTTGAGATTCCTCATTTTTCATGTTAATGATTCTCTCCCCTTTTATGACCCATTGATATGACTGTTGTATAACACATATTAATTTCTTCACATTACTCAATTTTAATTCCCTTACTAGGCTTTATAGTTCATCCCTTTTTTGTTTTAGATTTATGTGATAGGGTTTATCTTTTAGATTTTATTGTTAAGGATTTATGTATTTGGTTATATGGTATATGTTTTTTTTATGGTTTATCTTTTTGGAAATTTTATAAGCTCTATTTGTCAAAATAAACTTATTACTTATGAGAAGTTAAATGATATTATGATCGAGAGATATGAAATTCTATATGACCTCACGGTCAGCGATCATACAATGGCACATGGAATATTTAAAACCTTTCTCTTTAAATCTTTATAAGGGTGTATAATGATTCATACAACTATCTTTTTAAAATTTCATGTACATACCAATGACACAAATTTGTGTAACTTGTTGCATCAATAACATACTTATGTTTTAGCATTCACAGCTATGTAGGGTGTTCTATTTGGAATACCCACTATTGTATATTACCTAAATACCTTAAGAGAAACATGAATGTTTTAAGTTATTTTCCCTATAATTTTTATATAATACTTATTTAGTTATTTTCAAGGATGTTTTGGGAAGACATATTCTGCTTTCAACTATATTTTTCCATTGTTAATTTATTCATTTTTAAAATAGTGATTTAAAGAAATACTTAGTGTATAATTCCATCACTAATTAGTAAATTCTAACAAGTGAAATTGTTCCATGAATTTTGAAAAAAAATTGAAAAAGTGTTATGCATATCTGACTTCTTTACTCAATTATGAATTATTTTCTTCAACACTTTCACATGTTTACTCCTTACTGTACTTTACCTTCCATATATTAACTGGGAAGGCTGGTTTTAAAAACCGTGCATTGGAACTTTTTTATTTTTATAGTCCACACTGTGTCGTTGATAGAATAAAAGAGAAACTATG
Organism: Viscum album; assembly: GCA_963277665.1. Lineage (NCBI taxonomy): Eukaryota > Viridiplantae > Streptophyta > Magnoliopsida > Santalales > Viscaceae > Viscum > Viscum album. The sequence goes on from OY728140.1 coordinate 1,729,581,506, forward strand.
CACCTTACAATCACTTTTGTGTGGGTCCTAGGCAAGCAGCTAATCAATCTTCATTTGATCCACAACCACTCCTACCTCCTAAATTTTGTGTCCCACAAAATGAATCCATTGAAAAATGGGTTTTTACGGATAATTTTTAATGAAATTGGTTTCTCATCGCTATATGTACTTTCTGATGGAATATTTGTGATGGGTAATGGGCCCATCAAAAATAGCCCATCAGAGAATCCATTTAAGGAAATAAATTTTCGTTTAAAAAATTATATTAATAATAAAATTATAGATATGAATTTACCTTTGAAACAAATATGAACACATAATTCATTATTTTTAAATCATTTATTTACCTATACATTCTTGAGATAATGATTCTAAATAAAATTCTAAAGTTGGCACACAAGTATGCTTGTGTTGCGCAAGTATGGATGTGTTGCGTGGGATCCATGGTTTTCCTTGAGGTTATGGGTGATTCTTCACAAACCTCTAGAGGATATTTTAACTTCTAATTAGAATTATTTATAAAGATGTGGGGATGAAAACCTCCCCTGTTAGATTTATCATTTAATAATAGTTTCTATTCTTATGAATAGATTACACCATATGAGTCTATTTAGTAGAAGTATTATAGGACTCCAACCTATTGGGATGAATATTGAGAGAGTAAGATGGGTCATGACCTTAACCAAAATATAACGAAAAAGTCTAAATTCATTTAATACGATATGAATGTGTCACAATGTTCATTGAATATCTGTGAAGTTAATCATTGATAATGTGTATAATTTGATATTAGTGATAGGTTGATTCATAATATTTACATATGGAAATGAGTTATGATATTTGGGAATAAGGGGAGGTTAGTACCTAGAATCATTGGTCTCATTAAGATCTTTGTTCATGTCTAGGATGCAACCTATAGATCAGAACACCTAGAAAAGCTATTTCCATTACATGGTTTATTTCACATATCAATTTTGGATAAATGTATATGTGATCTGTCACATGCACTAAGCTATAAATCTATACAGATGGAATAATATATTTCACAGGAAGGACAAACTAGGTAAATATTGGACTAATGAAAAAAATTTATAAGACGTAATACCACACATAAAACCGATGTTATATTGAGAAACCATAAGTATTCATAGTCTACATTGGAAATCAAGGATTTTAAGAGAGAAAATTACCCTATAAATTTCATCCATGTAACAATATTTAGAGGTAGAAATTAATTTTAGGGTGGTATAATGTAATGAAACGAATTATTCATTATCAAATCAATACAACTCTAGATAGATTTCACCCGATGAAAGACCAAAAAAATATTGAATGTTTTCTATTTTCTATAAAATTTGTTGGTATAACCAATGGGATATGATTGAGTCAAAAAAATAATGAATATGAGTTAAATGATTAAATGGGATTTGATAGTGTCCAAATATTGATAGAATATTTGGTAAGATAATCATTGATATGATGTAGAATTTTATGTCGGAGACATTTTGTTTCTTATAAAATATATATGGAAGAATGTAATGATACATGGGAAAAGGTGATGTGGGCCCAAGATACAGTGGCCCAATAACCATCCTTGATCATGTTTTAGTTGTAGTAAATAGATTAGAAATCTCGTAACACCTATCTCAAGTACAAGATTTAATTTAAATAACAATTTTGGAGAAGTATTGATGAAATCTATCACATTTAATAAGATCGAAAGGAACACAAGTAGATTATGATATTTCACATGAATAAAGACCGTTTAAAATATTGGATAAATGATACATGGTTATAAGATATAGTACCACATATCAAACCATTGTGATTTGGATGAACCATATTTTTTCAAAGACAACATTAGATATATTGATGTTATGGGAGAAAGGATCCCTCACTTTACTCAACGAAATAAAAAAAATTAATGTAATAATTCATTTCAGGGTGGTAGAATTTAAGGAACATAAATATTCATTATCATATTAATAGAATATTTGATATTATTAAACACATGTGAAACTAAAAAATATATTTTATTTATGATTTATATAGAATTGGTGGGTATAACCAGGGGTAATTTTTAATTTCTCGCACCCATTTCTTTTTATCATTTGACCCCTCCTTCGCAAGTGTTAGATAGATATCTAATTCCTTGTGTGTCAAGAACGAAATTCAAAAATTCGAATCCTCTAATAGCTGTTGGTTTTTACCCTCTTTCTTGTATCTGGGCCATTCATGGGGTCATTCTACAAGGAAGATCTTTTTCAACATCGAGTTCCTCTCTTTCTAGAGTGAGTAATTTTTTAAGAGGTTGTGATGGTGTTCAAATCTTCCTCAGAATATTTTTTTCCTATTATTATAATTCCATAATTAGATATTGAGGACATAGGGGATCATTTATAATGGACTTTTTTGTAATAATTTGGGATTGACAAACCTCTACTAGCTTAGTTTCAGGCATACATTAGCTCCTAGGGTTTGAATCTTCTGGCTATGGTTTCCACTTTAAACCAAAATTCCTTTAGTTTCATTCTACCATAGTAAGTTGATTTTTTGACGTATTAGTACAATATCCCAATATTTATTGGCATGTGGCGCTTAATATTGTTTTTATGGTTAGTGGAAAGTAATTTTGGGTGAGAGTCTTCAAGTGTCGTATTTATGATCACCCTTCCAAATACACCCCTCCAATTTATGAACCAATGAATTTTGTGAGGGATTGGATACTATGTATGATCCTTCTTCTTTTCTGATTAATGAACCCTTTTTATTTATGAAACAATAGTGGCTAGGTTGGATGTGGCGATCAACCTAGATAAATCACTCCATGTGATGGCTCTAATATGTGTCGTGGGAATGGGAGAATAAGCACACGAATTGATCTATCCTCTAAATACTATGTTCTACATGTGGTTTCACATTCAAGGAAATGCATTTACTTCATGTCAAAACTACCATCACCAACATTAAATTAATGTACATTCAGATTTTTATAATCAATTAACAAATTCATCTTTGTTGGATTCTATATTCTCATTGTTAGTTCGATCTTCTTTGGAAAATAATTCTCAAGAAAATGAGGTCGAATCTACATCATCATCATTGGAGGGCATTTAATTTACTTCCATTCCTCTATATCAAAACGTTTTTTTAGGTCCTTGGGTTTGGAACATGTTATATTTAATCACAGATCTGTTTCTCCATCTTAATTGCTAGTTAGGGACATCTATCCTTCATATCAATCACCTCATCCTCAATATATGAGGAATACTGTATTAATTCTTGTTTTTTCATCTATTCCTCATCTCTATATCTATGAAATATTGATGTATGAACTCATTCAACCTTATAATTCATCTCATCCCTCCCACCTAGTGTTTATTTCGCAATCCATATATTCTTCGAATCGATCAATAGCTAGTCATCATGGTGTGAAGAAGCAGTAGATCTCGCGGGTAGCACGTCAACTTGAATTTACCCAAGGAATAACCAAAGTGTTTGTACCAGATCATAGTCTAGAAGAATTATGGCCCTCACATAATCTTTATCCTATTATAGTTGTGATTCTGGGGCCAAAACCAATTGGGTATGTGGTCAATTATTTCTATGTTGATTTTGAAGTATTGTAGAGTAGGGGAATGGGTAAAATAAGACATCATTACACATGAACATTATTTTAATTTTATTTTAGAAGTATACATACATGAACCAAAACATGATTCCATTATGGTACAAAAGTTCACATATAGGTTAAAATTGAAGGATCATTTACGTGATATCCCCACAAATATTCATATCTGGTTGTTCTAGATAGATTTTGTTTAAATTGATATTACATGTTCATTTTATCAGTGCATGAACATAGATATTAAGGTATAGTCCCTTTTATCCTTCTTTTCATAGGTAAATTCTAAAACAAATGCATTGGACGAGGAGCTTTTATCGTAGGTCTTAGGATCGTTTAACCTATTTAACACTTCTTGGATGGTGGGTTAGGATTTCAAAATTGTGTCATACTAATATAAGAATAAAGAGAGGTAAGAATATCCTAGGAGGTCAATCCATGACATTGTGTCATTTACATCTAGAAACGGGGTAGGTTATGTTGTAGATCTTTATACATGGTGCAACAAGAAGATAGTTTCTCATCAGACATGGTATCACCACGATGTGTGTTTGGAGAATGTTTCGGATAGGTATTCATACCTAGATATCATTGTAGAACATCTCATTCATAGTCTATCAGATCTATATCCACTTCAAAAAACAATGAATTCTAGGAATGTTAATGATGACCAGTTTTTTTCATGTATTTTTGATAGGAATCCTATGATTCAGGAGGTCATTAGGGAGTTGTGGATTAGATCTTGTTAGGGACAACCATGTATTATCCTCCATAATATGTTATGGAATATTAGAGGTCTTAATCATACATAGATTAAAAAATATCTCCCCATCAGGACAATATATAGAGGCCCTGAGTAGGAAGATTGACCAGATGGAATTGAATTTAGAAAATAAATTGGATGAGTACATTTTTAGCACTTGAATATCAGTGATTCTCTAGATTATATGTTTCTAAAACAAGAATTCATTTCTCATTAATTATATAGGGCCAAATGGATTGGGGAAGGGGATTACAATGTACTTAATTTTAATGAATATATTAATGGAAAACAACAATTTAACAGAATGAACAACATTATAGTGGATCACTCTTAGTGTAAGATTTTGATATTTTCGGGTCGAGGGAGAATAATAACATCCAATCACTTATAGAATGACAATATATATTTATGAAGGGAGTCTATCCATGTGTACTTTATAGATCTTCACAAAAATTTGTATATGGATTTTCGAGAGAGAGAATGATATATTGAATTCATTCTTGGATCAGAGTGAAATCAGTGATTTTATATTGATGATGGACTGAGAGAGATCAATCTAGAAGCACATCTCTCCATACTCATTCTATAAGGCTACATGGTATATGGTTAAAGGGGACATTGTTAAAGATATTTATGACTTCTTCCAATGTGGAATATTCCTTGTGTGGTATGTTCCAAAACGATAGTTATAATTCTGAAGGTTAATGATCCTTATTCATATAACCATTATAGTCATATATGCGTGTTCAATGTTCTATATAATGATCCAACATATTTACATATGAAAAAGGTTTTGGTAAACCTCCATCCCCGGATCTCTAAATGAAAAAGATTGTTTCATTAAGGGATGGACTATCCAAAGTGAAATTGTTTTGGCACATGAGGTTATTGGTGAAATTAATCAAAAAAACATTTGGTTCCATCATTGTTATTTAGTTATACGTGAACCAAGCATATGAACGTAATGAATAGGGTCCATCCAAAGAGTAATTTCAGGTGCGGGGTTCTCCACCTGGGTTACTGACCTACTATTGTGTTATAGAAGCTACATAGTGTAATCTACAACCTTCATGGGAAAAATATGGATTCCTCGAAGAAGTTCGTGGTTTAAGACAAGGGGACCCACTCTCCCCATCCATCTTGTTCCTCAAACAGGATATGTTATTCAATTTTATTTATTAAAACATATATATGGGTAGAATTATAATTTATTGGAGTAGATATATGGCTCTATTTCCTTGTCACCTAATATTTGTTAATGATACCATAATATTTCAAAATGGAATTAGCATATCAGTAAAATAAATTAGTGAAGTAATAATATGATATGTGAAATTTAGTGGGAATGTGGTGAACTAAGAAAATGGTTAATTTTATAGGGAGAATAATTGTTTGGATTTTAGGGTAATCTTGGTGGATAAGGATTTGGAAATTCATAATGGATAATTTTTTATGGAATGTTTTTGAGATATTATTTTATAAGATATCATATAATCCAAAAAAATTACATGGTTAGTGAGATAATTATGGGACACATCCTGAATTAGAATACTATTTTTACCTATTATAGTGAGAATCACACTTCTCAATAGTATGCATGCACTAATCCCAATGCATGACCTATATTCCATTAAATTTTTATAGAATCAAATATTTAATGTTGAGATACTGGTGAATTATTTCATAATAGATGGTCAGAGGGAAGTAAAAATCATTGTGTGTTGTGGAGTTTGATAGATAAACCATTATCTGATGGGGGGAATAAATTAAAGCAATGTATGAAGGTCTATTTGGGGTTTTTATTCCAATGGTTCAAGAGAGATCATATATAGTTAGTATTTTTATTTTCTATTTTCATGCTTGAGAAATATCCTTCTGATGTGAATTTTAAGAGGTTAATGTCTTCAATAATATTGATAACTATTTATCCCTTCATTCGAAATATACGACAGAATTTAATATGTATTTTTGGGAGGTGAGATATAGACTTCTATAAAAAAAATTAGGGAAAAAGATACAATTTCCAGGATTCCCAACCCCATATATCACTTTCAATGAATCTAGAGAGAATACTAGGCTTATCAATTCTATACATTATGAAATTAAATAGTAATTCATTGATAGTATCATGTTAATCATAAATTAAGATAAATTTGTTCTTATGTGATCCCCTTCATGTAAAATCTATATGAAAGAGTTTCCCAACATCCAAAGGGAACCAAAATTAGATGATTCATGGGAATGATGTTCTATAGTGCAAGGATAACAGAAACAAATAAATTCATTATTATGGAATGTAATAAATAGGAAACTCTCTATAGACTAGAAGATAGAACACATGGGGGTGAGTTTAGCCTCAAGTTATATCTGGTATAGGGACCCAAAAAATGAATCCACTCACCCCTATGTTTTAGGGTTATTGGAAAAAATTAATATAGAATTAATTTGGGATGTTCACAATGATAATTTCTTTATGAGTAAAATGAGATTCCTCTTGGGAATGAAGGTTCCAGTGCACTGGTAATCAATGATCTGATAAGAAATCATGATCTATGATTCTCATGGTGTGCTGCTAGAGCATCTGGAAAACAAGAAATGAAGTGTGGTATAAAGAAAGTAATGGTACTCGGAAAAGTATTATTTGAAAATCCGAAAATATCATTGTTCTTATATAATGATTGGGAAAAATTGGAAATCATTTCCCTCTCTATATCTTATCCAAGTGTTGAATTACACCTGAAATATTAACACTATATTAAATATGGGAAGGTGGGATGGCTGTCAATCTCCACATAATATAATAAAGCAAAACAAAAATGGATCTTTCCTCATTGATATCATTCGAGGGGGATGTGTTATCTGGGATAATCATAGCTTCATTTTCTAAAACATTTTATCGACCTGTATAAGTGAAAACTCCCTTCAAGGACAAGAACTGGCTATTCATACAAGGATAATAGCATGTAATCAGTGAAATAATCATTTAGGGTCAGCTAGGACAAACTCCAGGATTATTTACAAGGATCATCAATACACTTTTTACATTCTCTATCCCATAGACTGCATCATACGAAAGTGTAATGGGTTATTGAGTCATCACAAAGAAGTTCTCCATTTGTGGTATGAATGGAATCTAGTTTTTGATTTATGGGAATAAATGGGGAATCAAAGCAATAAATTGGTACACATTTCTAGTATTGGATCCTTTCCATCAGATAGTGATAATATGGATAGATCAGATGCCCTAGTGCTTCACTATTTTATATTTTCATGATTGTATGCATTTATTTTTATATTCATTAATTAAATATAATTATTATAATATAACTTATATTTAGTTGGTCAAATAAAGTTATCTTCAAACATTGACTCTGATAGTCAAAATAATAAAATAATAATTCAAACGTTTACTTATTTTCAATCATAAAATATTTTAATATGAATAAATAGCTAATACTAGATTATTAAGTAATTTTTTGTAAAATTGATAGTTATTATTCCAAAAGTAGTTTTCTCATAAAATCTTTTTTTTCTATATTTTATATTTTAATTTAAAAAACTAAATATTTTTAATTTTAGGAAGATAAATTTATTATAATTAACCTTATTTGTTATTTTGTTTTGGAAATATTATCTTTTATTGGATTTTGGGTATTTTTCTAAAAATATTGATTTTATGGCTATTAGAGAAAAATGATGTTTTTATAAATAACATAACCTTTATGAAATTATTAGCTTATAAGTGTGAATATGAAATCAATAAAACTTTTTTTAAAGAAAAATATATACTTAAAACTCAATTTATAATTATAAAATAGTCAAATCTAACTTATAAACCCACGTTTGGAATTTTAGAATATAAGTATATTTTTAAAAAAAATAGTTTAATACATATTACAATAAGTATTTCAGAATTAATTTTTATCATATTTTTAAAAATGAATAAAATAATTGATATAAAATTTTTAATCATCAAGTAACATTTACATAATAAGTCCCATTATTTTGGATAAATATTAAATTACCTAATAATCATCTAGTAATTAAGTTGAAAATAAAATTAGTAAAAATGAGTTACCTAAGAAGTAATAAGAGTAAGAAGATTAAAGATATATAAAATTGAGTTTTTATTATTTATATTGAAACTATATCTCTCACAATACATTATTTAACTATCATGGAGCCACATTCCTCGAGTGTAACAACTCAATATGGAAATATTTTGAGTATTTATAAAAATTCCATCCTTTTAATTATATAAAAGGGGGACTCCTCTCCTCGCATAATGCGACAACAAAAAAACTTATATTCATTCCTATATCTACAGAAACATCACACAAACACTTGTATTAATCATAAAATTGGTATAGACTTTTTGAAATACCATTACATATTGGGTTGACCCCTTTAAAAAAATAGATAATCTAATATGTGAGGTGATGATTTATAATAAATTATTTAATATATCAGTTAATTTATAACCACTTATTTAATTTTTACATCTATTACACAATAAAAAATTGACAATATCTATAAAATTACAATACTACTATGTTGTTACAATATTGGAACAATCATTAAACACCTTTCCCCATTCCATTTAGAAAAATTAATATGTGAATTGTTTGTGTGTAAATAATATCACCTCTAGGATGAAAGGAATTTTGTGTTCCTTAACCACAGAAACTAGCTAGTCTGAACGATAAATTGACTAAATTTTTATTAAATATATTTCATATTTAATTTCATTAAATATTAAACCAAGTTACTACTTTATTTCTCCCTTCATAAAATGAAATAATCATCCATGTGTACATGCAGACTATTGCCTCCATAGATTGATGATTCCTAATTTTCACCAACAACATCATGGGAGTTTTTAGATTATATTTTATGATTAATATATATATATATATCATTTATATCATAAAAATTTTTCTTTTTGGAAAACATTTAATGTAGTGATATTCACAAGGTAATCGATTGATATCGGTAAAGAACCCAAAATAGGTTGTCACTGTTATTATCTTCAAGAAATAAATTGAAAAATACTAAGTAAAGAAATAATAAAAATATATGGTTTTGGAAAACATAAATTATCATAAATTTAATTTTTTGGAAAGGATGGTTTCTGGAAGAAAATTATTATCGATGTCACTATGATGATCCTTGTTCAAAATAGTCAGGATTATTAGCACATGTTGTTGAGAAAACAGTATAACATTATAATACTGGAAGAAGTTTCTTTAATTAATATTATAAATTTAAAAAAAATAATATAGTTCTAAATATAAAATTTTGTATATTATCTACATGATATAGTAGGTCATATCACTAATGAAGAAATAAAGGGTAATGGAATGAGACTTTGTAAATCAAATTCCTTTAATAGAGTTTTACAATTTATTATTTGTCTTATTTTTTCATGAGTATTCATATTGAATTATATTTACTATTAATTTAATATGAAGTCAATTTTTTATCAAATTAAATAATGAGTTATATCATCACTTTTTTAAAATAAACCTAATAGAGATCACTAAAAAGAGACTTCTAACTATAAATATTACTATGAGGAATAGAATTGTCTTTCAAGAATTTAAATTCATGATTTAGATTTAATTTTATTTAAAATAATCTTATGTAATGGAGTTAATTTAATGTTTCACCATATAATTTATTTAATTATCTAATTATATTGGGTAATCATATTTTTATCATTAAATTATTTAATTCACAATGACATTTTATACCATTCATATGTTATACGAAACAAGTATTTTTTATCACGGTTCTTTAGGGAAATTTAATGTCTTCTATTTGGTTACTAAAGAAACCGATTAATTTTAGATTTTCAGTGTATGATTTTATGATTATTTATTTATACTATTGCTATTAAATTTGGATGATAATGGGTGGTTCCCTATATCACCTTCTAATGTATCAGATAATGAAAATGTCTCATGAGATATATTTCTTTGGGGATAATGAATTTTCTCCCATAATAATTGTCATGATGGGTTTTAAATCATTTTTAGGAATTGATATAATGTTTTTCCCACATTGGTTTGAGAATAATGAGTTATATCAAATAGTTTTTCATAATCAAATTATTTATCTTCATTTTAATATTGTTCATATACACTAAATCCATATCACGATTCTTTTAATTTCCATAAAATTACATATATTCATTTTTATTCCATATTTGGAATGTATTCTAGAATTTTATGACATGATAAAATGTTTAATGATTATTGAGTTGTATTTTGAGCGATATAATAACTTTTATTCTTCATTTGTGATGATTTTTTATATTATATTTCTATAGAATCTTTTTTGATATTAATATTTTTTTTGTTCTTATGATATGATATTTCACTTCATTATTAGGTTCAATATCATTTTTAAAAAATCTTATATTATTATATATTTTTTCCTTAACAAAAAAATTAGCTTAATCAATTCTAATATTTCATATTATTGGGTTATGATGATGATTACATTATACATGATATCTAAAAGAGTGTAGTGGAGAAATAATATATGGACATGGCCTTAAACATTAAGTAATCTTGAATTAAATGAATAATTCACATTGAGGTTCTTTTCATGTTTATAGTTTTAGAGAAATAGTCCATAAATATTACATTAAATCTCAAAAACTACAAGGTAGATACTTTTAGGAAGTTTCAATTTTTTTCATAAAAAAAACTCTTGAAAAAAAATGATCCATGTCGTGTCCCATGTTTTAGACAACATGACTTTTCCTTCATCCCATCTTTGACCCAATACATATTTATGTCATGTAAAAAACTTTTCAACACATGAGATGAGCATAAAAAGCTCAGTATGGGTTATAAAACAAGAAATAAAACATTAGTTCTTTATTACATATATAACATATTCTCTTTAACATACCTCGTGAAATCATAAGATTTATGAATCACACATGGAAAATGTAAATCATAAAGGTAACTTTTGGTATCCATATCATACATAAATTGTAGTTATCACATCTACGTAGGGAGTTACATTTGGAATAACCATCACAGTATTTTCCCTAAATCTCTATGGAGAAATTTTCACATTTACCTCTGTCATGTTACTCGATGTATTGGAGATTTATATCGGGCTCACCCTCCCTAGGTTTATCACAGAACCACCTGCATACATAACAAATCGCATGAACCATAACATATTCATAACACATAAAACAAACATAAATGGAAGATAACATTTCCATATTTCAATAATAATATATCATTTAAATATATTGGCCTAACAAATCCATTATCAAAACCATTTTAAATTCAAATATACATAAAATATTATATGGTATTTATTTTCCTTTTAAAAACATTTTGGCTTCTTATGTAAAACAAAGATAAAATAATAATCGCGATGGTGGAAAGGTCATTGTCACCGCATACGTTAAAAGAAACAATTTTTTGACATTTAGTAATACGCCTCCTTGAAAAACATTTTTTTAATGAAATAAAAATACAAAGATGTTTATACAGCATATAAAAGAATCATGTATTAAAACAAAATATGCCTCAATGAAAGGAAATTGAGACGAAGTCCCTTAACTCATGCATGACTTGACCTGTTTGTTCTTTAATCTCCTGAATAATAAATTAAACATAATTTATACTTTCTGAAGAAAATTTTTAATGAATATTGTTCCTTTTATATCACTTATTTCAATTTTTTAAACATTGTGTAATAATTTAGTTAGTGATGGTCGTTTTGTCTATATTTGGTACTTGAGTCAAAAAATGAACACCTTATATTTAATATAGAATATATTTAATCTATTAAAAGCATATATAAAATGTTAAAATTTTAATTTATTAGGGAAATAAAATATTTTACACCTAAATAAGATTTTCAAAAAAATCACTTATTTCCTAATGGTATTTATTTTTATTTGTATATAATTGGTATCCAAGGAATAAATTATATATATAATGTTAAACCATATTTTAATTAAATTGTTAATCCTATTCATACCTTACAGTCCAATGGCTATGCGATAGTGATCCTAATAATATTTTAATAACATGTCTTGTTTCTCATAAAAACAGTGTTGTAGGTAATGTAAGCTAAACACTGAATTCCATGAAACCTAGAATCAACTCAGTGTTACATGTAACTAAATATATACTTGAATTTTTATTTGAGATCCTTATTTAATTAATAGAAGAATAAAGAGACAAAGGAATGATGGATGGTGTAATACAAGATATCACACCCTCATTTCAAGTGGAAACAAAGAAAATGATCAAAATTCATATTCAACATGATAGAAATAATCATAATAACCATAACAATTAGGGTCAAATTCTAGGGGACCATGAGATCTAGTAAACATATATGCATTCAGATATGTGTATTATTAATTACCTAACGCTTTCCTAGGCAGAACAGTTGGGAAACCTTTATCATCACAACCATATTTTTCCATCTGTAAAAAATTGGATACTATGACTATTTTGGGGGAATAAACCTCAATACCACCACACCATTCATGAATTCCCTTTGTTTCCCTCAATATATAAAATTTCTCCTAAATCTTTGTTCTATTATCACCATCACATAAATTTTTAGACCCTCAATTTCAATGGAATTGTATTACTGTAATGGCCTGGGTTTTTTGGGGTCTATTACATTTTGAAAATCTCATGTTGGGTGTTCTGGGTAGTCTGGGAACCTCATTAAAGTTTGACCCTAATTTTAGGCCTACAGGTAGCTGTAGAATACCGGTAGCATGCCTACCGGTAGCTCGGTCTACCAGTAGCTTCATCCTACCGGGATCTATGTCTACCATTCGCTCGGACTACTCGTAGCCGCAGCCTACCAGTAGCTCGGTCTACTGGTAGTTGCAGCCTACCGGTAGCTCGGATACCCCCACAGGGTTTTCCAGTATCACCTCCTTTTAATGATAAATCCCAGTAATTCCATAAATGGAATTTAAATTAAATGATTAATAAACTAAATGATTAATGAAAGTAACGTGTGGGGCCACGTGGTCAACCCACGACCCCGCTCCTAACGTGGTTTCACGTTCATATCTCAAAATTCCCCAGCCTTTATAACCTAAGTGTTCTCCATGGGTTTCTTTTTCACGATCACCATGTGCTAGGAGTATCCTTCGTTCAGACGAGCCGCATAGCTATCTGTGGAATTCCGTGCACAGGCTTAGCGTCGATCGTTGATCAGCAAGTAGGGTCCATCGCCTCTCCTTTTATGTATCATGCAGGGTGGGTGTGCTTTTGTTTCTGTAGAATTGATTGAACCAAACCTAAATCAAGATAATGAAAAGATTCTATATAGAATGAGGGGGGGCTGTGATGGATGATGTTTCTTTGTTTTATGATCTTCTTTTCTGAGAATTGTGGGCTTACCCCTGCTGAAAATCATATCTATTGTTGGTCTTTCTATGTGCCCTGATAAACCCCTGGTGATATTTTAAATTGCTTATTTTGTAGTTGTGAACCTGTGTTGTGAAAAATAATTTGGTTAGTCACGTATATCCGAGTAAATAAATTGAAAGCACCAGGATCAACCCCTTCTGTGATAACCCCAGTTAAGTGACTAAAATAAAAGTCATGGACTGTGTTAAATCTTATAAAAATGAAAATAGTGGCACATTCCTCCTTTTTATTAGTGGTGGTGGTTTGGTTTTATTCTTTCATGGGCCGATTGCTGGGTGATGTGGGTAGGGATGGGATTCCATGTTGATATGGATTCAGTGGTTGTGAATTTTAAGAACGGGTTTCCTTGTTTATATCAATAATTGGGGTGGTATCCTCGGTTGTTGATAAACATTTTGGCTCCTAGATATTGGACATGGGGTTGTATCATGGGGTTTTCCTTGGTTGTTGTGGATTTACGAGAGAACCGGGCGTGGATGTTGTAGTTAATGGTTGACTATTTTCTTTCCCGGTCTTATACTTATGCTTAATAGTTTCCCATGTAGGTGTAGAAACTAGTAAGAAATTATTATTGAACATGAAATAAAATGGGATAAATGGGTTTTGTCGGGTGTGAGTTGTGACTTGGACATAGGTGTTGTTTGTGTTCCTTAGGCTGGTTAAAGAAACACCTAATCTTGGGAGAGTCCTTGTTACCTATATATATACTTGTAGTTTTTTGTTTCTTATTCACGCCGCACCCAAGTTGAGCACTTAGTGCTAAACATCCCCATTTCATGGGGGAGGGTGTTTTTTCGAACACTTCTATTAGTAGCTAGTTATTAGCTCCTTTCTGCTCCCCTTCCCGGGTAGCCCAAGTATCTTCGGGCAGGATTTGATGGCTGGAAGTACATTATTAGCCCATGAATCTTCGGGCAGGGTTGTGTGGTGGTTATCCCAGGTGCGTGCAGGCAGGCAGTTTCCCAAGTATCTTCGGAATGAGTCCCTGGTGTCTTCGGGCATGGCGGTGGTTGTTCTGGCCTAGGTTTTTGCAGGTGTGGTTACGTGTGACAGTTGTGGCCCATGTTTCTGTGAGGGGGATAGTGGTTGTGGCCCAGGTGTGTGCGGGCGCGGTTTGGAAGTGGGACTGCGGTGAGAATGGTGGGATCGGTTAGATGTGTAGGAAGTCTTCAATAACCAGTGGAGAAGTGGCACGGGGTACCCATACATCGATGTGCTATTACTATACATTACTTGAATTGCGTTATTTGGGGAGTGTGCCTTGGTGCGGCTTGGGTGTATAGTTTTCCTTGTTAGGTGTTTGGTTTTCAATTTTCTCGCAGGAGTAGTAAATTCCTCCACTTGTAAATGAGAGTCTTAGGTTTCCCCTACTGAGTTTACTTGTATGCTCACCCTACATATATAAAACTACTTTCAGGTTTCCAGGAGGACTTTGGGGATCGCGCATGACCATACTAGCTCGGACCATTGGGGCAGTTTCATTTACTGTTTTTCTTTCTTTGGTACTTTACCCTTGTATTCACTTTGTACTTTGTGGATTTTACTTTTGTAACATGCATTGGGAAAAGTTATTGGCCTTACTTTTACTTTCCTCTTTTGGTGTTGTTGGGTTTTAACATCTTATCTCTCGACCCTATTAAAAGAATAATGGAAATGCATTTCATTTAGTGAGTGATTCTATACCCTTGGCACTGGTCGCCACTCTGGGACCTATTGAAGGCGGGTTTCGGGGGTCATTATCTCTCCTTCAACTTGAAGAAGGAAAGGCCTGGCAATCTGCTGACCATTCCCTCTTTTTGGTGAAGGCGGGTCCTGACAGAATGGTATCAGAGGTGATGGTTGAGAGATAGTATGGAGTCTGGAGTTAGGCACAGTGTGGATTGTATGGGATGGTAGGGCAATAGTGTTGGGTGACATTGGTGCGTGAATTAGGCCAGGGAAGACCGGCTAGGACATGATATTTTAACCCCCCCCCCCCCCCCCCCCGTGATCCGATGAAAGGACTCTAAGCCTAACGAACGACAAAATGAGGCCACACTGATTGTAGGGTAGAGACCCTAGGAAAGGTAAATTCATCATAATGACTTGTGTTATCGTGTTTCATGGGTGTTTTGGGAGTTGAAATCAATACGAAACATAAGAAATTTTAAGAACGATGTTCTGCACTACATCGGCATTGGCATTACTTGTTTACCTTGTAGCTATGGCACCTAGAATGTGACCACGTGTGGTACAGGAGATCGAGGCCTAGGAGAATAACATGGCCGATCGGAAGAGAGATGATCAGAAGGAGGAGGACGACCAGTGGAAGAAGACACTTCGACCTTTCCAGCGGAAGACCCTCAAGTAGTATGAGGGCATCACCTCCGACATGAAGAAGGAAGGATGGCTAGAAGAGCTGGTGATATGATTCGGCCTGATTCGGGCCCCGACTAAGTATTGGTTTCTTCTAGCCATCATCCAGATGCGGGGAGCAGTGTTTCAGGGGTGAATGATATACCTTGGGGAGAAGATAGAGGCTAAGGTGGCATGGGCTGATTTCGAGAACGAGTTCCGGGCAGAATTCCACTCTTCTACGATGAAGGCAGAAAAGAGGCAGGAGCTACTCTCCCTCCAGCAGGGGAGTATTTTAGTAAGGGAGTTGGGAATCAAGTTAATGGACCTCATACATTTTGTTCTGGACCTCTTTCCAGATGAGGCTTCTTGGGAAAGACATTTAGAGGAGGCGCTCCGACCCTCCCTCCAGTATGTTGTTATCCTATTTACCCTACCGACATACATGGAGGTCCATAAGAAGGACGAAGTGGTGGAGAGGATTCATGCTATAGGAGGTTTTTCATGAGAGGGGATCTATATGGGACCATCGAAGGGGAAGGTCGTAAGCACCAGGCCTCCTGTGTCAGTACCCTCCATGTTCCGACCAGCAGGGAGCATGCCGCAACAGTTTCAGTTCCGGTCCCCCGGTCCTCGCCCTTTTCCATCTGTCCCAGGTAAGTCGTGCTTCAACTATGGAATCCATGGACATCTCCGGAGTCAGTGCCCAGATCGGGTACAGTACGGCTGTGGTTGAAAACCCCAGCACCCACCCCAGCAGCAGCTTCCAGCCAGGACTTTCTACCAGCATCAGCAAGGACAGCAAGCTATCGCTCCACCGAGGGCAGATGTAGCAGTAAGAGGCCGACCTCAGGGCGATCCATAGGGACCTCGACCGGGGCATGGTCTGGGGGGGGTGGCCGACAGCCGAGGGGTAGAGGATCTAGGCATGGATAGTTTCATGCTATAGAGGAAGCAGTTCCAGCAGGGCCGAAGGTCGTTCGAGCTACGATCAGTTTGTTTAGAACCCTTGCCTATTCCTTGTTCGATACCAGAGCTTCGCACTCCTTCATCGCACCTAGCCAAGCACGTGATTTGGTTATAGAAGCCGAGAGACTTTCAGTTCCCCTTGTGATGAGCACACCAGTCAGAGGTTAGACCTACTTATTATATGTTTGTCGAGGATGCAGACCGATGATAGGGCCACATCAGTCACTCATGGATCTTCTTCTGCTACAGATACAGCCTTACGATGTCATTCTAGGCATCGACTAGCTGTTCTCTATGTCTACCATCATCGAATGCTTCTGAGGAAGGGTTGTGTTCTCAGACTTGGATGGCCGACATTTTACTTTCACCAGCGAGCGGGGTGTCTAGAAGGGCAGTGGATGAGAGGAACCCCTCCTCTCCTTGCTAGTTGAGCTGTCAGTAGAGTCAGTAGATACTGAAATTGTGGAGGTTCCAGAGATCATCCGTGAGTTTATATACATCTTTCCTGACGAGGTAACGACTCTACCCCATCGACGATATATCGTGTTTAGGGTAGACTTGCAGCCTGGTGATCGGCTAATCTCGATGGCTCCTTACCGGATGGAACCTTCGGAGCTACGGGGGTTTCCAATTCAGATTGACGATTTGATGATGAGGGGTTATGTTCGACCAAGTGCATCACCATGTGGTGCTCCAGTCTTGTTCGCAAAGAAGGCAGATGGTGGTCTCAGGCTGTGTATAGACTACAGGAGGCTGAATCAGGTGACGATCAAGAATCTTTATCCTCTTCCGAGGATAGATGATCTTTTCGACCAGCTGAAAGGGGCAGGTTTATTATCGAAGATTGACCTGTAGTTTGGGTATCACTAGTTGAGGGTAAAGGAGAGTGACATACCAAAGACGACCTTCAGGTGCAGATATGGACGCTTCGAGTTCGTAGTCATGCCCTTCGGTGTTACGAATTCCCTGGCTGTGTTCATGGGGATTATGAACTCCATCTTCCGGGATTACTTGGATTGGTTCATAGCTTTGTTCATCGACGACATCCTAATCTATTCAAGATCAGAGGAGGACCATGCGGAGCACCTGAGGATAGTTTTGGAGGTCATCCGAAAGGAACAGATCTATGGTAAGTTGTCAAAATGCATGTTATGGACACGAGAAGTGCACTTCCTTGGGCACGTGGTGTCCGAGCTGGGGGTAGCGGTGGAACCATTAGAGGTTGAGGCAGTTTTTTATTTGGGAGGCACCCAAGAATGTGGCAGAGGTTCGTAGTTTCCTCGGGCTGGCAGGTTGCTATCAGAGGATCGTACCCAAATTATTTCAAGTAGCAACCCCTTTGACAGCATTGACCAAGAAATACCAGGTTTTCGTGTGGAGTGATCAGTGCGAGGTAGCCTTTAGCTATCTGAAGGAGAAGTTGGTTAGTGCCCTAGTGCTGAGGCTACCATAATAAGGGGCGGCGTATTTGTTGTTTTGTGATGCTTCAGGACAAGGCCTGGGATGTGTGTTGATGTAGGGACAAGGGTGATCACTTATGGGTCTAGGCAGCTATGCCCTCATGAGTGTAATTATGCCACCCACGACCTAGAGTTTGTAGTGGTCGTTTTTGCACTGATGTTATGGCGGTACTACCTTATTGGGGAATGCTTTGTGGTGTCCACAGATCACAAAATATTGAGGTTTATCTTCTCCCAGCGGGACCTAAACTTGTGGCAGTGAAGGTGGATGGAGTTACTATAGCATTACGACTTCGAGGTTTCCTACACATCAGGTAAGGGGAATGTAGTGGCTGATTCCTTGAGCAGGTGGTTGCAGAAGGATGCGGTCCGAGAGTCGGCAGACAGCTGGAAGGAAATGGAGGAGTTGGCTGCCTTGCACCTAGATACGATGATGGATAGTGGTAGAGGTTTCCTGTATAAGATGACAGTGCAGTCTCCTCTGTTGCAGCAAGTGGAGGAGTCTCAGTGGGGAGACCCAGAGTGTGAAGTGATGCATGACTGAGTTGACCAATGGAATGATCTAGAATAGTGGATGGAGGATGGTCAAAACCAGATTCTTTTTCATGAAAACTGTTTGTTCTAGAGGAGATGCGCGTCAAGGTTCTAAGTGAGTTCCACAACTCACCTCTAGCGGTACACCTGGGAGTTTCCAAGATGTACCCGGGTCTGAGGAGATGGTTTTGGTGGCCTGGAGTAACGCGAGTAGTGGAAGAGTTTGTGGCCATATGCCTACTGTGTCAGTAGGTGAAGGCTAAACACCGTGTTCCAAGCGGCCTACTGCAATCTCTAGATGTCCCTGAGTGGAAGTGGGATGACATATCGATGGATTTCGTCATGAGACTACCCAAGGTTCAAGTGGGTATGATGTTATCTGGGTAGTTTTTGACCGGTTGACGAAATCGGCTCACTTTCTGGCAATTAAGGAATCGAGTGTTGGGGATGCTTTAGAACGAAGGTATGTGGATGAGGTGGTGCGGTTTCATGGTGTTACGAGGTCCATAGTCTCAGATAGAGATGAAAAGCTAACCTCACGAGTCTGGAAAGGATTGCAACATGCTTTTGGCACCCAGCTACGTCTTAGCACTGCTTTCCATCCCCAGACAGATGGGAAGATAGAGCGCACGATCCAGACCATGGATGATATGTTACGGGCATGCGTCTTGGACTCATGAGGGTCATGGGTGTGACAATTTTCTCTTGTATAGTTCTCCTAAAATAATATCTACCAGTCTACAAATGGTATGGCTCCGTTTTAATCCTTGTATGGGAGGCCATTCCGCTCAGCAGTGTGTTGGACCGAAGTAGGAGAGGCAGGGATCCTTGGCCCAAAGGTGGTGTAGAGAACGACAGAGAAGGGTCAGCTCATACGGTAATGGATGAAGGCTTCCCAGGACGGATAGAAGTCAAATATTGATTCCAGGAAAAGGCCCTTGGAGTTTTAGGTTGGGGACCACGTCTTCTTGAAGGTCTCCCCTCGGCGTGGACAACGGAGGTTCGACATGGGAAGTAAGATTTCCCCTAGGTTCATCAGACCCTTCAAAGTGTTGTGGTGGGTCAATGAAGTGGATTATCAACTAGCTTTACCACCTCCACTACTGAGGATACATGATGTCTTCCATGTGTCCCAACTCTATCGGTATCTGCACGACGATTCGCACGTCCACGGCTGGGGTGAGCTGGATATCGAGGACAACATAACTTTTGTGGAGAGACCAGTGATGATTGAGGGTAGCAAGGAGAAGGTGCTTTGTTGGAAAACCATACCCTTGGTTCGTGTGTTGTGGAGACATGGTGGGCTTGAGGATAGTACGTGGGAGAGGGAAGCACAGATGCATGCCCAGTACCCAGAGTTATTCTGAGTTTTGTACTGTTCTATTTATGCTTGTTGTAGTGGAGCTTTTTACCTTGTTGGCTATGAATACGTGGTTTTCATTCCTCTAAATGTGTGTGAAAAGGACTATCTAGGGGGTGAGGTGAGGGTCTGACCCCTAATCATGACTCATTAATGTGGATGCTATTAAACACGTGTGGGCGAGTGAGTGCCGCCCAAAGCTGATAGTATCCTGACATGGGGGAAGAGACTCCCCAACCCACATGACAATGCACTCAGACATGATATGTTTCTTGGTTCTTAAGTGGAAGGTGTTTTTAGTAAACAATGAGGTTCACTCCTGGGAGTTATCTTTCGAGGTGGTTGTTAGGACCCTCTCTTTCCTTCTGGATTGTTTTGATTTTTGAGGATCAGAATTGGTTGAGAGGTATCTAATGTAATGGACCAGGTTTTTGGGGGTCCATTACTTTGTGAAAATCAAATGTTTGGTGTTCTGGGTAGTCTGGGAACCTCGGTGAAGTTTGACCCCAATGGTAGACCTATCGGTAGAAGGCCTACCGGTAGCTCGGTTTACCGGTAGTCGTAGCCTACCTGTAGCTATGTCTACCGGTGGCTCGGTATACCTGTAGCTGCATCCTACCGGTTGCTCAGCTACCGGTCCCTGAGCCTACTGGTATCATGGCCACCGGTTGCTGTAGCCTACTGGTAGCACGGCTACCGGTTGCTGTCAGCCACCGGTCACTCTCAGCTACCAGTTGTTGTCCGTCACCGGTGGCCCTTAGCAACAAGTGGCTCTCGCCTACCCCCACGAGGGTTTTCTAGTTATGACTCCTTTTTGCGCTAAAGCCCAGTAATGCCCATAAATGTGGTTTAAATTAAATTATTAATAAACTAAATGATTAATGAAAGTAATGTGTGGGGCCGCATGGTCAACCCAGGACCCCTCTCCTTACGCGGTTTCACGTTCTTATCTCAACCGTCCCCAAACATTATAACCTAAGGGTTCTCCTTGGGTTTCTTTTTATCGATCACCCTATGCTAGGAGTACCCTTCGTTCGGATGAGCCGCATCTCTATTCGTATAATTCCATGCCCAGGATTAGCGTCGATCGTTGATCAACAAGTAGGGGAAATCACCTCTCCTTTTATGTATCATGCAGGGTGGGTGGTCTTTTGTTTCTGTAGAATTGGATGAACTAGACCTAAATCGAGATAATGAATGGATTCTATAAAGAATGAGGGGGGGGGGACTATGATCGATGATGCTGATTTATTTTATGATCTTCTTTTCTGAGTTTTTCGGGCTTACCCCTGCTGAAAATCATGGCCTTTGTGGTCTTTCTATGTGCACTAATGAACCCCTGGTGATGTTTTAAATGGATTATTTTGTAGTTGTGAACCCGTGCTGTGAAATGTAATTTGGTTAATAATGTATATCCAGCTAAATAAATTGACACCACCAGGATTGACCCCTTTTGTGATAACCCCGGTTAAGGAACTGAAATTGAAATCATGGAATGTGTTAAATCTTATAAATCTGAAAATATCGGCGTGGGCCTGCATTTTGTTGGTGTTGGTGGTTTGGTTGTTTTCTTTCATGGGCCTATTGCTCGGTGATGTGGGTGGGGATTGGGTTCCCTGTTGATATGGATTAAGTGGTTGTGAATTTTAAGACCGGGTTACCTTTTTTATATCACGAATTGGGGTGGGATCCTCTATTGTTGAAAAAACATTTGGCTCATGGATATTTGACATAGGGCTGTATCTTGGGGTTTTCTTTGGTTGCTGTGGATTTACAAGAGAACCGGGTGTGGATGTTGTAGTTAATTCTTGATTGTTTTCTTTCCTGGATTTATGCTTATTCTTACAAGTTTCCCATGTAGGTGTAGAAACTAGTTATACATCATTATTGAACATGAAAACATATGGGACAAATGGGTTTTGTTGGGTTCGAGTTGTGATGCGGACTTGAGTGCTATTTGTGTCCCTTAGGCTGGCTGATGAAAATCCTAAACTTGGGAGAGTGCTTGTTACCTATATATATACTTTTAGTTTTGTGTTTCTTATCCGCTCCCCACCCAAATTGAGCACTTAGTGTTGAACACCTTCATTTCATGGGGGAGGGTTTTTTTCCCAACACTTCTAATAGTGGCTGGTTATTAGCTACTTTCTGCTCCCTTTCCCTGGTAGCCCATGTATCTTCAGGAAGGCTGTGATGGCCTGAATTCCATTATTAGCCTAAGAATCTTCGTTCAGGGTTGTGTGGTGGTTAGCCCAGGTGTGTACGGGCAGGCGGTTTCCCAAGTATCTTTGGGATGAGCCCCAGGTGTCTTTAGGTGTGGCGGTGATTGTTCTAGCCTAGGTGTTTGTAGGCGTGGTTACATGTGATAGTTGTTTCCCAAGTGTCTGTGGGCGGGATAGTGGTTGTAGTCCAGGTGTGTACGGGCTGGTTTTGGCAGTGGGACTGCGGTGAGGTTGTGGCCTAGGTGTGTGCGGGTGGGGTATGGCAGTGGCATTGCGGTGATAATGGAGGGATTGGTACGATGCATAGGATGTCTTTAATAACCAGTGGTAAAGTGTCACGGGGTACCCAAAAATCGATGTGCTATTACTATACATTACTTGACTTGCTTTATTTGGGGAGTATTCCTTGGTGAGGCTTCAGTGGATAGTTTACATTGTTAGGTCTTTGGTTTACTCTTTTCTCATGGGACTTTAGTACGTTCCCCCACTTGTGCACGAGAGTCTTTGGTTTTCTATACTGAGTGTACTTCTATGGTCACCCTACGTATATAAAACTACTTTTAGATTTCCAGGAGGAATTCAGGGATCGCACGAGACCATACTAGCTCTGACCATTGGGGTAGTTGCAGTTTCTGTTTTTCTTTCTTTGGTACTTTACCCTTATAGTCACATTGTACTTTGTGGATTTTACATCCGTAACATGCATTGGGAATGCTTCTTGGCCTTAATTTTACTTTCTGCTTTTGGTGTTGTTGGGTTTTACCATCTTTTCTCCCGATCCTATTAAAATAATAAGGGAAATGCCTTCAATTTATTGTGTGATTCTATACCCTTGGCATTGGTTTCCACTCCGGGACCTATTGAAGGCGGGTTTTGAGGGGTCATTATCTCTCCTTCAACTTGAAGAAGGAAGGGCCTGGCAATCTGCTGACCCTTCCCTCCTTTTGGTGAAGGCGGGTCCGGACAATTACTATTACATATGTAATTTCATACCTTATTTCATGCTGCCCTCATCTTGATCAACCATTCCATTATCAAAAATAATATACAGGGCCTTACCTGACCCAGTTATTGTCAATGCCTCAGTTTCATGAGCTAATAGTCCTTTTTCATTATCCTTATTGAGCAGAATCTCCCATTTCCATTCCTACGAAACATTTTCTGTCACTTGTTAAGAACTAGTATTAACATTCTCCATACCCCTATTAGCAAGGTATTTATATTGTGAAGAAAAATCCAATATATTCAACATTGAATTTCACCTCAATTTATTTCTAATGGTAGCCTCATAAATCAATTATAATGAAACAAATATCATATAATATTCTTATAGAATATATCTTTAGCATAGAAAATAATTTGGTAGTTAGTACATAAAATAATTTAATCCCTTATATCCCACTCTTAGAAGAATATCACCATATAATGAAGACAAAATTTCATTTTGAATTAGACATGAACTTAGGTACACTTCCACCATGACTCTCACAAAATGAAAAAATTCCATATCCTAAGGGGTCTAATCCATCAAATCGGAATTCCCAATGCACAATTGATGTCAAAAATAATTTTGGGATTCCATAAGATCTAGTGAAGACAAAACTTTTAGAACCTAACATGAGCCATGGTATTATTTATGGAAAATTTGTAGAAAATAATGTGTTATTATCGAATGAAAAAAAAATAGAGATGATTTCATGATTCTCTAATCACTTTGTTTGATATCCTTTGATGAGAAAATAATGGGAATATACCCAGACATATAGGAATGCATTTCCAATCAAATAAACTATATACATAAATTATTTTCTGAACCAATAATCAATATTTTAGAGTTTTACACCACCAATATGGACTATTCAATGAACAATGATGTGATCAAACATCCGAAATCTAACAAGAATATCCTACCTACTAGATTCTACAAGTGTAGTGTCACATTTCCTTCAATTTATCTTAGTGGAACCATCACACACAGACATTAAAAGTCTTCGAATGTAGTTCCTTTCAGATCCTGCAAGGCCCTGGCTGGAGTCTTCCACATCTTCCAACATAACAGATCGATCCACTGCAATATGAATTCCATGAAAACCAACCACTACCCCCACTGGAGTAGATGTTGTGATATTGGTTATCATATCTCCATATTCAAAAAGAGGATAGTTTTCAATTACCTCCATACAGTAGGCTGATCAAAATACATTTCAACCAATGTGTTGTAAATCTCGACCCTCTCCCACACATTTTAAGAAATCCTGGACATAGTACGAGTCCCATCCTCCGTATTAGGGTTAACAATAGTAAATCAAAGGGATTCATCAAGCCCTCGATAACATTCAATTATATTATGGCAACCACATCCTTAGGCTCAATGATCGACAGATCCACCATATTCATGTTATTGCTCGCAGATCCACTGGGTCCACCAATCTCAGTGTTGACAACCATAAACTTACATTGTGTTCCTAGGACCATCATAGTCAAATTAAAATAGGATCTCACAACAATTGGAATCCCATCAGAGAACTTCAATCTATTGATGGCGGTATCATATATCAATTGAGGATTTGATTGTAGCAGCTGCATTGGCATCGATACGGGTAAAAAAAAGAAATGTGGTAAGACCATGATCTAATCTCACATACCACCATATACACAATATCTTCCATGATTCTAATCCCATAAATCCATTATGAAACCAATGATATACTAATTTTTACCTACAATTATATTTATAATCATTGTTTCACATATCAGAAAATAGAGAAAATATTGAAATTATATGAAGAAAATGAATTTCACAAATTATCAATGTGTTTCATCTATGGCCCCTAAGATCCTCCCTATGAATATTTAGTATTATATTAAGAATTTTATATGTGGTTTTTCCACATGTGAATGATCTACACTGAATTAAAAATAATATAAGTCATCTCATATTTATTCACTAATGTAACACGAATGGGTATTGGGACATGATAGTCATTTTAACACTAGTTATATGACATAGTCATCTATATTTTTTGAAATGTGACTATAGCAACAAGGCATTCTAGTGGATTTTGCCTAAATATATGTGGTTATAACTTTTATCCACATTCATAGCACAAATAGATCATATTTGAATGGATATATATTGGATTTCATAGAAATGTTCAACATTTGATATAGCCATGGGAAATGAATGTGGGTATAGGGTGTTTCGACGAGGAACCAAATACACAAATGACCCTGGTCAACATGGATTAGCTATATCCTGGAGCACTACCCGTGTCTATATTGATATAGTCCTATGAAAATAGTTGCCCTGTGATGATTGGACTATATCTATGATCCTTATACCCATGGATATATTTGTATTTTTTTACCACGTGACAATCAATAATACACGTTTTCAATATAAATCAATAATCATAAAACTATGTAAGACCATATATTATACATATTTGTGTACATAATTGTTTTTTCCTATGTGGAATTACCTACCAGCACGATCCTTAATCCCATGGATACATGTGTATATGTGGAAATATTATAGCCATAAACTAATTTTTAATGGCTACACAAACTCATTGAGGTGGTTATAAATATTCTCTCACTATGAAAATGGATATTAGTGTTTCCCAATTTAATTTATAGAAAAAAATACCATATTCACTTCTGACATCAAAGAATTACCTATGATAATAGGCTATATCCATAGAAAACTTCCTTCCAATCATACCTTCGTTATCATGGTTGTAACATATCATTTATATGGAAATATGTTGTTTATAGACATTGGAATTTTAAAAAGTAAATATCCCTTTTATGAAAGTGGATATTTTAGGGTTGTGGTTGGGATATAACCTCAATATTTTCTTTCCCATGCACATAGGTTTTCTATATTATTTAAAATTATTGAAAATGGATATAATTTCATGAAAAATATTTATGTATCGAGTCATTATGATAATTCCTACAATGTTATGTTTGGAATGTTGGTGGGTTTTCAGAAACTCCCATTTGGTTTATTTATATTAAATATCTAGTGTAACTAGTTAGGACATGATGTGAGTGAGGTTTTGATGAGGAACCATGTGCCCTAGTGTAATGACCCAAACATTTGAATAAATCTTATTTCCTAATTTTGTGTGTTATTTTATTTCATACTCAACAAAACGTTTTCACTTAATAAAATGAGTATAATTAAAATGAGAATGTTGGGTTTTGACTATTATATGACTGTTAGTCATAATGACCATTGGAAGATGAATGTTGCAACTATTGTCTTCAAATACAAGTGATCTTGGTTAATTAATATAGAAAGAATATTCGATGGCCTCATCCAGTAGTCTTGGGTCGATCGAAGCCCATCTAACAGAACTTTGGAAGGAGGTAGCAGCAATGGGCTTCGCTCTGGACCAAACCCACGCCGAACTTCGTCATGTGAAGCTAGAACGGAATCACCTTCGTGAGAATTTCAAACTGGTAGAAATTACTACTCGTGCGATGTTGGCCGAGCTGCCCTCAGATTCTCTCACCTTAGCACACCTAACACTTAGGTCCTATGTTGGGGTTATAAAGGGCTGTGTAAGGAGACCATAACTTCTTTGTCTAATCCATTGATAAATAATAATTGTGATTTCTTCTTATGGTGATGTTTGTTAATTTTCAAAGTGTCCAGATAATTATATGATGTATTTTATTGAATAATTTTTTAAAAAATGATTTTTTAAATATATATGTAAACCTTAAATAATTAATTATGTGTAGTGATTTTCAGAAAATGGTCTTCTGCAAATGTGTTCAGTAAAAAATTTATAGTCTAATAAGATCAACATAATTTTTGATGAATAGTAAATTATGAATAGTAATTTTATGCTTAGGATTAGTAATGTGACCAAATGTATTGGTAATCTATCATAAAGAAATTATTAATAAAATCTAGGAACCTTCATTAAGTAATGTGATTCAATAAAATAGGTAAATAACCATTTCAGATATTACTAGTCAAGTATTATATTTTTTGGGTGAATAATATTTTTTAATTAAAAATTAAATTTCAAATTATATTGAAAGATATTTTCAAAAAATGGACATTATTTTTGAATTCAGAACATCGATATTATGTTAAGGTAATTTTCGGGGATTTTTCTGAAAAAAATAAATTTTCAGTGAATATTGTATTTATTAAAAAATTAAATTAAAAATATTTAGAAAATTATTTTTATAAAATGGTGTTAATGTTTTTAATCAGATCATCAATAATTGGTAAACGTGAAATTTTGGGATTTTTCTGAGAAAGTTGAATTTTCATTGAATAGTAAACATACAGTTTTAGGGTTTCAGTATGTTTAATGACATCATAACTGTGTCATGATGATTTCATGAGATATTTTATGGTTTGGACGATAAAAGATGATGAATTATTATATGGGGGCCCCATGTGGCCTAAATCCATGGGAAATACCAAGGGAGAGCCCATGGTTTTGAGAAATCCACGTGTGAGGTGTCCCTTGAAAATTTTAAAGTATCACCTCCCCTTCCCTATAAATACCCACCCTTTCCTCCTTTATTTTTCACTCCCAACTCTCCCCCAACTATGATATAGTCTCATTACCTCTAAAAGAGTCCTACCAAGGTGCCCACAAGCCTTCAAGGTTCCAACCATTGTGTTTTAAGAGTTACGTTTTAAGGTAAGGGACCCTGCCACTCTCTTTCTTTCCTTGTATTCCCTTTTATGTCATTTCTTTAATGCATCATGTTCTTATATTGGGGTTGTTCTTATATATTAATCTAACTATAATTTTCATGTTTATATGATGAGTTACCCCCACTTTCTCTCTTCAATTAATTTTAATAATGTTTAAGTTGTGTCGTTAGGCTCCCAGATTTTTAAGAGAATCTTTCACCATTCTCTTTTTCAAGTTCTATTTTCATTTAAAGCCTTTAAAGTTCCTTTTTATTATGTTGGGGTATTATAACTATATATATCATACTGATGTTTTATTTTCATATTATTAGATGCCCTATTTGATCTCGTCAATTCATTTTTTTGATGTTTAAGTGGTGTCGTTAGGCTGCCGAATTTTTAAGAGATTCTTTCACCCTTCTCCTTTTTAGGTTCTATTTTCTTGAAATGTCTTTAAAGTTATTTTTTATTATGTTGGTGTATGATCTCTATATCTACCATACTGATCTTTTATGTCCATATGATTAGAGACCCTATTTGATCTCATCAATCCATTTTTTTTAAGTTTAAGTGACGTCGTTTGGATGCCGAATTTTTAATAAGAGAAATCTTATTTTTGTATTCCCTTCATGTTCTTCATTTCATATGTTATATCTTTAAAATTTCATTACCATGTTCTTAAATCATTTATATTCTATCCCCCTACAGTTTTATTGGTCATTTATGAGTTGGTGACCCATGTCCCCTCTCTTTTCTATGTTTTCTAAAACCCCGTAACATAAACGTTATGCTGCAAAATTTTCGTATAAAAATGTCTCTCTCTTTTTCTCAAATTATTTTATTTTATTAATTGAATACTCAAAGCTCTTTATTATACAGGGTTATTCACATATATATCAAAATGTTCTATTTTAAATTCTGTGATTTACATACATAAAACCCGATTTCTTTTTCTGTGGGTTTAAAGTGACATAAAGATCACGTCTTTAAAGCAAATTTTAAAATGTGATGACTATGAAATGAAAACCATTTCTTTTATGCTATATGGAAAGTTTAAGGAATGATTGATGATGATATATGTGGATCACATTATAACAAAGGCACATTTAATTTTGTGCCCTGATAGCGCTCCAATGCATTGGGTAAAGACTTAATCTTAAGAGATGACTCTTTTAACAACGCCTTGGTGAATAACCTTGGAAATTTTTAATGACACCATGGGGATGGACCTTGGTTAAACGGAAATGATTTTCAATTTTAAATACTATATCCACATATTCAAGTTATGAAACACATTATTGTTATTATGATATTAATCATGATCTCTTTCTCATTCCTTAAAGTTATTTTTCATGACTTTTTGACTAATATCATGTTCACATGTTAAATGTTTCCCTTGTTTTCCTTACTGGGCCTTCTTCTCACTCTTTCTATGGATGTATGTCCCCAGGTTATGAGATATAGTAATAAACCTAGGATGAACATAATGAGTAGCCATTCAAGTGTTTAAGAAGAATGTTTTATGTTTTCATGTATTTAGTTCCTGGTTTCCAATACACTAAACCTTAAAGATCCTCAGTTTTGTAAAATGTAATGGATGTTTTGTTAGAAAGTGGTGGGTTGTTATAGATGGTATCAAATGATGGTTTAGTTATTTATGGAAATTAGGATTTGAAAACTTTAGGAAGAACCCTATATAAAAGTTTAAATATAGGAAATATTCCTAATATTTTGATGAGTATCGAGTAAGTGGTGTATCAGGCAAATACATCCATGTCTAGATACGAGCAGGTAGAGGTGGCTTTGGCACAGATGTTCATAGGGGTAAATCCCGAAAACACCGCTTTGAGCTAGACTTGAACATAAACTGGTACACGACAATAGGACTTTCTTCACTCTTGGTTACGACAGTCCTGGGGGATTTTCCTTTGTAAATTCATAAGCTTAGTATGAACCATTATTAAAGGAAACAAGATAAAATAAAATAATGATTCAAATAAGAATATATGATCATGGATAACCTAGATTGGAACTTAGGGTATTATAAGTTTGGATATACTTTTCTTATACAAGTTTATCCTTCTATGATTAATGTGTCCTATTCATGATTATTCGCTAAGTATTTAAGCCCCTAATTATACTTTCTTTTCTTAGTTAATGGAGGGAAATGGAAGAAAATTTCCCAACCAATGTGATAGGAAATGTGACTATTTCCCTATTAATATGACAGAGATGACCAGAGATCACGTTAAACATATTTTTATTATGCCAAAATAGCTATAAAAATAACAATTAATAATTGGTACCTAGTTGAATTCCCAAATTCATTATGGAAGAAGAAGACTAAGTCTCAAGGATGCTCATCTGATAAAGATGATTAGGGGATTAAAAGATGGTTATTATTTTTGGATGATGTTCACTATTTTGGGAACCCTATATGATCAAGGTAAATAGATTACTAAGATATTTTCATTGAGGGGTAAAGTTTGACTTATATTTTGAGGAATCGATGAATTTAATGTGAACATATAGTAAATTAGGTTGCTTATTAAAATGATTAACCCATCTTGGGTAAAATATTTTTAGGTTAGTTACGTATATTATTATGATGTTAGGAGTGATTGATGTTTATTGTATATGAACGATGATGTTTATTTTGGAAGACTACATTATCAAATCCTTCTTTTATTTGGGTTTCAATCATTGTTTGGTTTATTTTGAGGAATTTTAAGGATAGTTATTTATGGAATGGTCTATGATAAACTTTGGGTAGTACCGTGGAACATTAAATTTTAAAGTAGCTTTCCTTCCTATGGGGTTAATTCTTTTTGAAGAGTTGTTTTTTCTTACCCTTTCTATTTTTGGGATAAATGTTGGATTACTTGATTCTCTAGAAGATGATTCGTGTGCTTTGATGGGACCATGTTGTTTTGAATGCTATTTTTTGGACAAAAGATTAGTCTTGGTGAAACTTATTAATGGATGAAACTCTACTTGAAGGTAAATATATTTACATGTTTTTTAATTATATGTAGTACATGAATTCCCCAAAATTATTAAAAGGAACGTAAAACAAAAACATTGTTTTTTTACGTTTCCTACTAGGTAATCAAGACCATTTACACACATCATATGTTTCTGATTTTCTTGTTGTTAACTTTCTCCTAATAATGTTTTCTATCACTCTCCCTCAGAAAGTGACCTTTTGTTTTCTCCTCAGTGTCTATTTTTTCCTACATGGAATCCTAGTATGGGTTAACTCAGGTGACCTTGGTACTTCCTTTTCGTTCTTTTAAAGTAATAGTGTTACTGACTCGTTTTCTGATGTGGGAATTTCAATGAAATTTTCAAAACCAATTTTAAAATTTGTGAGGATGCAATTTCTTAAGGGGGGAAGATTGTAACGACCCGAAATTTTGAATAAATCGTGTTTCCTAATTTTCTGTGTTATTTTATTTCATACCCAACAAAAATGTTTCATTTAATAAAATGAGTATAATTAAAATGAGACTATTGGGTTTTGACTATTATATGTCCATCATTCTGTTTGACCGTTGGAAACTGAATGTTGCGACTATTGTCTCTAAATACTATTGATCATGGTTAATTAATATAGAAAGAAGATTTGATGGCCTCATCCAGTAGTCTTGGGCTGATCGAAGCCCATCTAACAGAATTTGGGAAGGAGGTAGCACCACTGGTATTTGCACTGGACCAAACCAAATCTGAACATCACCGTGTGATGCTAGAATGGAATCGCCTTCACGAGAAGTTAAAACTGATAGAAATTACTGCTCGTGCGATGTTGTCCGAGCCCCCATCATATTTTATCACCTTAGCACACCTTACACTTAGGTCCTATGCTGAGGTTATAAGGGGCTATGTAAGGAGACCGTAACTGCATTCTTTAATCATTTGATAAATAAAAATTGTGATTTTTTCTTATGGTGATTTTGTGAATTTTCAAAGTGTTTAGATAAATATAGGATGTATTTTATTGATGAATTTTGAAAAAAAGGATATTTTAAAATATTTATGTAAACCATAAATATTTAATGATGTGTAGTGATTTTCAAAAAATGGTCTACTGCAAATGTGTTCAGTAAGATATATAGAGTCTAATAAGATCAACATAATTTTTGATGAATAGTAAATTATAAATAGTGATTTTATGATTAGTATTAATAAAGTGACCAAATGGATTAGTAATCTCACTTAAAAATGTATTAATATAATCTAGGAACCTTGATTAAGTAATGTGATTCAATAAATTAGTTACATAAATGTTTCAGATATTATCTGTCAAGTATTAATTTTTTTGGGTGAATAGTGTTTTTTAATTAAAAATAAAATTAAAAAATATTTAGAGAATTATTTTCATAAAATGAACTTTATATTTGAATTCAGAACATCGATATTATGTTATGGTAATTTTTTGGGATTTTTCTGAAAAATGAATTTTCGATGAATAGTGTATTTATTTAAAAATGAAGTAAAAAATATTTAGAAAATTATTTTTATAAAATGGTGTTAATTCTTGTAATCAGATCATCGATATTTTGTTAAGGTGAAATTTTGGGATTTTTCTGAGAAAGTTGATTTTTAAGTGAATAGTAAAAATACAGTTTTAGGGTTTCAGTATGATTAATGACATCATAACTATGTCATGATGATTTCATGAGATATTTTAAGTGTTGGCCGACAAAAGATGATGAATTATTGTATGGGGACCCCATGTGGCCTAACTCCATGGGAAATACCATGGGAGATCTCATGGTGTTATGAAAACCACTTGTGAGGTGTCCCTTGAAATTATTGTAGTACCACCTCCCCTTCCCTATAAAACCCACCCATTACGCCATTTCTTTTCACTCCCAACTCTCCCCCAACGAAGCTCTGGTCTTATTACCTACCTAAGAGTCCCCCCAAGGTGCTCCAAATCCCTCAAGGTCCCAACTTCTGAGTTTTAAGAGTTACGTTTTAAGGTAAGGGATCCTACCACTCTCTTTCTTTCCATGTACTCCCTTTTATATAATTTCTTGTAAAATCCATGTTCTTATTATGGGGATGTTCTTTTAATATTCATCCTACTGTACTTTTCATGTTCATATGATGGGAGACCCCCTCTTTCTCTAATCAATTCATTTTAAGAATGTTTAAGTGGCACCGTTAGGCTGCAAAATTTTTAAGAGATTCTTTCACCCTTCTCATTTTCAAGTTCTATTTTCTTTTCATGTCTTTCAAGTTCCTTTTTATATTGTCAGGGAATTATCTCTATATCTATAATACTGAACTTTTATTTTCATATGATGAGAGTCCCTATTTTATCTCATCAATTTATTGTTTTGATGTTTATGTGGCGCTGTTAGGCTGCCAAATTTTTAAGAGATTTTTTCACCCTTCTCATTTTCAAGTTATATTTTCTTGTCAAGTCTTTCAAGTTCCTTTTTTTATGATGAGGTATGATATTTAAATATATCATACTGATATTTTATGTTCATGTGATTAGATACCCTATTTGATCTTTTCAATCCATTTTTTTGAAGTTTAAGTGATGTCGTTATGCTGCCAAATTTTCATAAGAGAAATATTATTTTTGTCTTCCTTTCATGTTCTTCATTTAATATAGTATATCATTCAAATTTCATTACCATGTTCTTAAATCCATTATATTCTGTCCCCATACTGTTTTATGTATCATTTATGAGTGGGTTACCCATGTCTCCTCTCTTTTCAATGTTTTCTAAAACCCTGTAATATAACCATTATGCTGCAGAATTTTCGTTTCAAAATGTCTCTCTCTTTTTCACAAATTCTTTTATTATATTAAGTGAATACTCAAAGATATTTCTTCTACAGGGGTATTCACATATATATTAAAATTTTCTATTTTTAATTCTGGTATTTACAAACATAAAACCTTCTTTCCATTTCCGTGGGTTTAAAGTGACATAAAGATCACGTCTTTAAAGCAGATTTTAAAATGTGATGACAATGAAATGAAAACCATTTCTTTTATTTTATATGGGTTGTTTATGAAATTATTGATTATTATATATTTGGATAACTTGATAAAAAGTAAAATTTAATGGTTCACCCTGATAGCGCTCTAATGCATTGGGTAAAGACTTATTCTCTAGAGATGACTTTTTAACGATGCCTTGGTGAATAACCTTTCTAATTTTTTATGACACCTTGGGGATGTGCCTTGGTGAAATAGAAATGATTGTCTATGTTAAATGTTGTATCCACATATTCAATTTATTAAACAAGTTATTTTTATTATGATATTCCTCATTATATCTTTCTCATGCCTTAAAGTTATTTTTCATGTCTTTTTGAAGTATATCAAGTTCACATGTTAAATGTTTCCCTTGATTTCCTTATTGGGCCTTCTGCTCACCCTTTCTTTTAATGTATGTCCCCAGGTTATGAGATGAGATAATTAACATAAAATTATCTTAAGGATAATCTCTTTCAAGTTTTTAAGAATAATGTTTAATGTTTTCATGTATTATGTTATTGGTTTCCAAGACACTAAACCTTAAAGATCCTCGGTTTTGTAAACTCTAATGAATGTTATGTTATAAAAAAGTGGGATGTTATACCTAGAGTATTGGTATTTGACACTATAGTGGTAAAATGAGATAATTGAACCCTTGAGGGATTTATAACCATTCATGTGAATTAGGAGACAATGGTGGGAGAATTTTTTGATGACTATATCGAGAAATATTGAATAATGGATATCATTGTTATAGCAAGTATTAATACAGTGGGAATTTTTGGTTATGGGCATGAGAGGATAAATTAAGAAATGTTTATTGGGTCTACTAGAGTGGCCAAACCGTGTGATTTCTAATGTCATGAGTATTATATGGTGGGGTAAATTCCATTGATATTATATAATGGATATTGTAGGGTGTGAAAAATTCCCACTAATAGTGAATTAACGGTGTTAAAAGGTTAGTTTAATTCCACCAATATGTTATATGATGAGTATTAATAGGTTTATGTCTTTCACCATTATCTAATATGTTATGGTAATAATAGGGCGGGTTCCATTCTTCTTAATATTATGTGTTATGGTTATTATGGTGATGAATCCCTTCACCCTCAAGTGATATTTGATTTGTATTATAGATTGAGTGATATTCCCCTCAATATTATATGACTGGTGTTATGGTGTGGGTTTTTCCCCCACCCCATTATTTTATGATGGTAATAATGGGGTGAATTTCATCGCATCACAATATTATTATTCTTATTATGTGGTGGGACACATTCCCCTAAATATTAAATGAAAGTGAAAGGGTGTTAGTCCCATTGAGTATATCTATTATTTTTCTTTTTTTGAGTCATGTTAAGATACACTCATAAATAATAATAACCCACTACAATCAATATCATGTATCACCTTCAAAATAGACTATACATATGTACTAACTTTATTATATGTTTTCTCATTATTTTAATTATTCAAGAATTTCTTATTTTATGTGCACATTAATTTATTGGTTATGTTATGAAAACTGTTGGTGGTGGAATACTGACGTGCACTCACAATGTTATCCTCTGGACATATCATAGTGGCATATAAGAATACCCCATGATTATTAGTACATTTTGGGATAATTCATTATTGTTAGATTTTTTTGGAGTCCGGAGATGGGATTTGGTCTACAATCAAGACCCATTTGTTCACATTTTTCTATTTATTTATTTTTATTTTTGATATATTTCATCTCCACATGTAATAATTTTTTGTGAATTCATGGATCATGTGAAAATATTAAGGTATTTCATTTTTTTAATATCAGATGATACATTATTTACATATGGTTGAATTTCTTATGTTCATTATTTATAATTATAAGTATATTAATTGAAGATTATTTGAACCTTGAATTGTTTTCAAGAATTAATATGGTTGTATTGTAATCTCATAATATCCCTATATCCCCATGACAGTTGTCATCACACCATATAATATAAGTATGTGTGTCTATGGTCATGTGAAACACCAAACTTATTTCCAAGGAGTTTCTCATACCATGCTATTAAAAGTGAGGTTAGAGCATTGATCAATTTGTTATGAAATTTTTTATATTGTACAAAATTGGTATGACTGTTTAGAGTTTAGGATATACACTGTGATGTGTTCATGGACTACATATGTGTGATCTGATGTCCAATGTAGTATAAATATTATCTTTTGAAGGTAATATGACATTGACAGAGCGTTTTGATGATAGATAGAAATTCCTGGAGGTGGAATGTGATTCCTTCATTGAGTGTTGATTGGTATTTTTATATTTTGGTGTGATTTTCATTAGTACGGGTTCAGTGGATATGACCATGAGATGTACCTATGAGTTATAACTCCATAGTTTCTTCAAAAACATAGAGTTTAGTCATGGGATATTAGTGGCCTCAGTGGACGATCATGTGTTGATAGTGATTAGATATGAGAATATGGTGGAAATTTTTTTGACACAATTTTGGTATTGGGGATGATAAAATGAGGTGTTTATCATTGATTCAATGATTGATTTTAGTTACAGTAGGGGATTCAATATTCCATGTTCATGTGTTGGTTAACCAATGTGTATAATCACATCATGAGATGATCAGTGTGTGGGAAAGTATCAAGGTAGTGGAGTTATGAAATGTTCAAGGGGTTATGATGATTGTGGGTTTTTTATTATGCTTAAATCATATATAGATTAGTTAGGGCATTTTTTAAATTTGGTAATGTTGTTTCATGATGATTGGTTATTAGGAAACATTGTACATCCTAGTATCGTAATGTGATGGATAATGGATTTAGAATGTGCATCACCTATAGTGAGTGGTAAGTCATGTGGTTTTTTTAAATTATAAAATGAATGGTTCCTAGTAATTGGTATTGTGTTTGGAGATGCGCCCGTAAAGGGCTCCTTCTCTAGGTCTTCCTCCGGCCGCCGCAGGCTCCTCCGCTGCGGATGGCACGACGCTCGTCCTCGGACTTGGTGGGTTGGTGGAGGATCCCTGTTGCTGTGACGTTATGCGTTTCATGGCTCCTCTCTGGCTGTGGAGATGCACAATGGACGTCGGTGGTTTTTGGTTCAGATATGCGGGTGTAAGACCGGTCTTCGTCGACGACATACTCTCTGGAGCGCTCTTGGTTCTGTTCGATGCAGCTTGATGTTGTCCTCCGGTGAGTTTCTCAGCGGTTGAGGTATGCGCTCATGCGCCAGCGATTTGGGGGTCCCGAATCTTCTCAGGTGAGTGCGGGGGGTTCTGTTGTACCTGATGCGGTCGAAATAGTCGGTGGTGGCGAGATCTTTTGTATCAGGGTGTTGATCATTGTGCTTTCGTTCGCGGTGTGATTCGGTTCTTGGTGAAACTTCTTCTGTTTTCGTTGTTCTGGTTTTGTTTGGTTCGTTTTAGGGTTTTTTCTTTTCCCTGATGGATTGGGAGTTTTGCCCTCCATGTGGTGGTGATGCTGTATGGTTTGCGTGGTTTTTCGTGGTTTTGCGAATGGATGAATGTCTGTGGGGTTGTGATGCTGAAGTTGATGCCGAAGGGGAGTATGGTGGGATCTTCCGTCTTGAATATGTTGGAATGGTGAAGGTGGCGTTTTCTGGTGAAGTCGATGATGGTTTTCTTGGAACCTCCAGTGATGGTGCTCCGACGACGATGGTGAGGTGCTCTGGTGACAACGACGGTGGTGGTAGTTTCGAGGAGCATGATGATGATGGGGACTGGATGTTGACTGGATGATGTTTTCGACGTCGACACGATTTGCGGTGGGTGAGCGATTTCTACGCTCGTGTCTCGAGGTGGCTCCTCGGAAATGATGTCGGGCGATACGTGGACTGAAAATTGGAAAGCGGTCTAAGTTAGAGTTTTTTGAATTTGAAATACTTTGCTATGGAGATGGCGGGATGTGTGTTTTTGAAACCTTTGTTGTAGGTTCCCACTTTTTCTTAAAGTGGTTATTTGAAAATACCAAAAAAAGGATTTGGACAATGGTTCCTAGTAGTATGGAATATTTATGTTGTTTTATGGTGGGAAATGTCAATTATTTGAGGTGAGAGTTGTTAGGGCCAGTTGTATAGTGACAGATTATCAATAGTGTTTGACTATGTTTCATTGTTTGTTCTAGCATAAAATTATAATTTATTGTGATTATTAGTGTGTGTACATATTCAATTAATTTGATCATGATTAATGTGTATAAATATTAAAATTTAAGCATATATTAATAAGGATCAGGTTTTTGATGAATGAAAATGAAAATTTTGTGGTTGGGAGTACACCATAGGCCATATTAGTGTGTTTTTGCATTTTCGTTTTTTCATGATAAATATCGATACTAAAAAAATTTAGACTCAACCATGTTGTAATTTTGGTTTTTCTACTGTTCATTGGTATAACGAGTTGTTTAATTTATATTAAATAGGAAAATCTCAAAAGTTGTTATAAAGAAATGAGTATTAGGTTATTTCGTTGTGTTTAGTAACTAATATCCCCATGATATGTGTGATATTTGGTAAGTATAGATGTGTATGAGATTAATAAAGGAACACATAACGGGTAATCATGTCCATTGAATATTAGTACTCATGGGATTGTACTCTATGTCGCATGAATGAGTGGTGATTCATGTTTTTGATATAGTCTTGAGAGTGTGATGATGAGTTATAATGAGGACGGTTGGGTGATGACTGGAGGTGATTTTATGTGAGTAATGTTGTAATATGGATTTTTGTACTAAAAAACCTATATATAAGGTTTTTCATTTAATAAATAAAAAATTCCATTGGGTGTATGACATCATCATAGAGTTAGTGGAAATACTTTGTGTTCTGATGTGCTGGTCGATGTGTTTACAATAGAGATAGGAACATAATGTTAATAGATTAATAATTCATGAATAATTTTTCATGATAGTTTAATTAAACTATAATTTTATTTTTTGGGGAATGATTTTAATTTTAATGATTTGGGGTAAGAGGTTCCCACTGTTTTTAGCAGTGTGTCTGGATTGGGTATAGTGTTGGAATAACTATATTTTAATGGAGAAATATAATTTGGGTTATGAATTAGAGAATAATGACATAGATAGTTCATGCAGGTTTCATTGGGAGACATCATGGAAATAGAAATAATTATTTTGGTATGTCATAATGACATCCATCATTCAGGATTGTGAAAAATAGGGTAAATTTGAATATGAGCCTCAATGGAGGCTAAATATCAATAATAGGGATTAGAAATAGAATTTTATGATTTCAAAAGATTCATGAACCAGTATTTGAATGTGGATAGAGACACATATGTGTTTTGGATTCTCATGTGAGCATTGGATCATGTTTTGAAAGACCCCATCACTATGGTTTTAGGGTTATTGGTTCATCACACTATGATAGGATAATTTAATACCATAACTATGGTTAATCATGGGACCATATCAAGGATTAGGGGTGAATCATAGTGTTAATGTACTAGGTTACACCATGAATAGTGGGTGTCCTAGAGTAATATATTATTTTTTGTTTTTTAAATACTATAAAAACTATAAATATATTCATATTTGGTTGCATGATGTCACACCAT
Source organism: Viscum album (assembly GCA_963277665.1). Classification (NCBI taxonomy): domain Eukaryota; kingdom Viridiplantae; phylum Streptophyta; class Magnoliopsida; order Santalales; family Viscaceae; genus Viscum; species Viscum album. The sequence continues at coordinate 1,729,621,491 of OY728140.1, forward strand.
GATGTTGATGATTACATATTCTTCTATAAAAATATGAATTATTTCTATTGTAATTTCTAAGTTGATATGTTGGTCATGGTGTGGCATGTTAGTCACAACAGATATCCTTTTCACATAGATGGATCAATGTGTGATGGGTGAATTATTATGCAAGGTGGTAAAGTGCCACATCGTAGGGGAGGAGAGAATGAAATGGATGATACGGCTATAAATATTTTTCTATTTATGATAATGATGTTCGTTTGTGTGAAAAATGGAATATTATCATGGAGGGTTTACAATAAGGGATGGTCTCACCTAGAAAGGTGTATTTTAGGTAATTTTACACTGTGACATGTTAGGTCATGTAATGACCAGAGCGTAGGATATATCACCACACCAGGTTCTCAATTTTTTTCCATGGTTTTCCCTAATTGTTTTCTATTAATAATTGAACCGTTATTTTTATGTAATTTCCCTATAGATTTATGATTAATAGGGGTGAATCGAGAGACATTTTTCAGACACTTCATAACTCTTTTCTCTCACAATTCATCTTTAATGAGGGGAGATTCATTTTTGTTTTATTTATCGATATAAGGTATTTTATTCTTTGAAAACCCTTCATCCATATTCCCAATCATTATCTTGTTTTTTTATCATTGAGATAGTGAATGATAATTTTACACATAGTCATGGATGAATTCAGATGATATGATGTGGATTTCATTTTCAGCTTATAGAATAGGTCTACAAACAAGGATGTCTTTGATATTTTAATCAGTTTTCAAGATATATTTTTTCCAAAAAATATTCTTACGGTATTTGTAATTTTTTTTTTATTTAATCATATAATTTGGTAAATATTTTTCTTCTATTGTGTAGCTTGGGTCTTAGTGCATGTCCAAAATTTACTTCACATTTTTTATTGTGGTCTCAGTACCATTATGTCACTCGAGAGATAATCTATTGATTATGACTTTGTAGTAATTAAGGAATATAATTGGATTAATTTTAAAATAAATTATAATTTTTTTATAATTAAGATTGATGATTTTTATGAATAAGGCCATGTATTATTAAATAGCAGTTAGCTAGTCTGGGATGGGCTCGGGTATGGTTGTATAATATTTTGCTAATCAAAATAACTCTAAATGAGAAGGTGGACCCTAAGAACCTAAAAATTTTAATTAGTAATTATGTAGCATGTGATATAATATGTATTAAATTATGCACCATGATCCTTGAATTAAAAATAAAATGAATTATGTCATTTCAATTCCCATTAGTAGAATTGAAGTGTTTTGGATAATTATAGTCCCTTGAAAACTAGATAGGTTTCCTGGTAACTGATGGTCTTTTTATTGACAGTAGGAAATTCATAGAGGATATAGGGACACAATGAAGGTATAACTCAAATGATGAGTATAGTGGACCTTGTGATGAGTTCCTCAATTCCCTTTAAGAAGGGTATACTTATAAATATAGAATGATTATCCAATTGGTAAACTATGAGGTATTTTATTTTACTGTAGTTTCTCTAGGATAAATGATTTTGGGTAAGATTTATTTTCTTCCAATATTGGTATGTTTCTATAACTAAATGGGGATACCATAGAATTTATTTATTAATATTTTCATCATTAGTATAATGATTAATTTATTTTGGGGTGGATAGTGGTTGTTGTTCGACTCCCTTATATTTATTTTATCACACATTTTTATTTTCAGTAGCTAGGCCATTGTGCAAGAATGGATATAGTATAGGAAGAAATTCTTGGGAGAATTTGTCTTCTACCAGAGTGTAGTGAAATATGATTGTGGAACCCATGTATGTAGTATAGTCTTTGAAGTAACATAGGGGACTATGATGGAAATCCATGTTTTATGTTGTATTTAGATAGCTTAGTCCATCAATTCATACCCATATATACACTTTTTTGAATGAAATCATTGTTAGTGGTGTAGTTATTCAATGTAAGACCTAGTAAATGTGTATTAGTTTTGAAAAAATTGAACACCAATGTAACGCGGTATATTGTGGGTATTATGATGTCGGAACTCTTCCTTTAAATATTTTATGGTGGGTAATATAGGGTAGGAATTATTATTTTCATTATTATATGATGGGAATTAAGGGTTGGGCTCAATTACCTCAGATTTTATATATGATTTTTATTATATGGTGGTTTTTATTCACCCCATTATAAATATGATGGGTATTATAAGATGAGTTCTATTACTCCTGGGATGATACATGGTGTGTATTTCATGGTTGTAATGAATTATCTTGATATGATATGTGGTTTATATTATGGTGTACGTTGAATTTCTCTAAATATTATATGATTGGTACTGTCAGATTGCCTTCATCCCCCTTATATTTGATTACAGGTATTATTTGGTGTCTTCTATTCACATCAGGGATTCATAATAATTATTGTGTGGGGAACCATTTTCTATATGAATATATCTTATCTTATTTGTGGTTATGTAGCAAATTTAGAGTAACTCTGAATTTGGATAAACCATGTATGCTTGATCTCCGGTGTGAGGATATAACCAAAGGATAGAAAATGATTTATTTTTTTAAATTAGTATCATATTTTATTATTCTAACCATAAAAAATTTTGAATACAAAATATTTTTTGTTGAGTTTGGGGCACTGTCGGTGGTGTCCATCTTATTTATACTCATACCCTAATCGGGGTACCATGTTACATTGGGACCCATGTAAACATCATCATTAATGGTACATGTATGGATGCGGATTGTTGCTGATTTTTTTTGGATATATTATAGGATTTCAGTAGATGAGATAATGATGAGCGTATGAACTAGGCCGTGTTTGTTGTTATTGAAGTGATTATTTTAATAGGGGATATAAATGAACTGCCCATATAAAATATTGTTGTTTCCATCCAAAATCATTTTAAATAATTAGGGTAATTATTATTTATTTTATTTGTTATATTATTTATTTCATAGGGTTATAGTAATTATGCATGTGTTTTATTTTGGACATTATGATGATTGATTGAATGATATTTATAATATTGTACAAATTTGTCACGACCCGTCCTTGGGGCCCGTGCCATGACTACCCCAAGCCTGCCTTCCATAGGCCAGGGGCTGGCGACCAGCACCAAGTCGTAAATCCCAGTAAAGAGAAGGCATTGCCTTTGTAAAGTAAACAAGCACCATAGAGTACGCAAGCGGAAAAAGTAAACACTAAGTAAACACTGGTACAACAGTAAGTGCGGAAAAGTATGTGGGCCAGAATACAATCCCAAACTGAAAGTAAAGTACAACTCGAAAGGAGAAAACAACAACTGAAAAGTAAAGCCACAACGTCGAGCCGTCCACTGGAAGTCCCACCTAAAGGGTGGGTACAGAAAGCCTCCACTACTCCTCGGGTCCAGCCGACCACTCCGAGTACGTCCCACCCTGTGGTCCACCTCCAGGTACCGTCCTACTCCGCAATCCTCCACCACGATCGGCGATGTCCGTCGTCTGCAACCAACACATCGTAGTGCGGGCATAGCCCATGCAGGGGTGAGTATAGCTACTCAGTAGGGACCCCGAGACCCACGAAGGTCTCCCAGAATCCACAAAGGATAAACCACAAAGGAAAGATACAATCACGAAGTAACATCAGACATGGCTTAGGTATATGCCCATACATATAACTAAGTCTTATATTCTCGCTCGACTCCAACATTAGAGCTCAAGTACAACCCAGTCCACACAGGAAATAATAACGTAAATCCTCACAGGATAGCACGACACAATCCACATAGGAAAGCAAAACGCAAATCCACATAGGATGACAAAAAGGATTCAGCTCACAGAGGATATACTTTTTCGTAAGACGATAGAGATTATCAGATGTAGCCACTGATTCATCTAGCCGTCGGACCCACAAAGGATAAGTAGGTACTAACCCCAACAATGACCCACATAGGATCGATCATGAAGTTGAAACCATAGCTATAGAGAAACTCCTTCTCCATAAAGTATAGTGGTTATGCCGCTACAACCAAGCGCTTCCTTCTAACCTTCGACTGCTGTAGTACTCCACCTATTGAGTACCGTGGGCCTACTGCTACAACCAAGCACTTCCCACCATGGGTCAGCTGCTACAACCAAGCACTCCCCCTCATAGCCTCTAGAGGTACTCTTTCTATTGAGTACCACGGGTTAGCCGGTACAACCAAGCGCTCCTTCGTCGTGGGTCTACCGCTACAACCAAGATCTCCCCCATGCTGCTACAACCAAGCGCTTCTTTGTCATGGGTCTGCGGCTACAACCAAGCGCTCCCCCTCATAGCCTCCAGAGGTACTCCTTATGTTGAGTACCGCGGGTCTGCCGCAACAACCAAGCGCTCCTCCACCGTGGGTCTGCTGCTACAACCAAGCGCTTCCCACTGGGCTATCCATAACACACTGACTTGTTCGATCAACAGTCTTCAAGTCTCAATTGGCTCTAGGGTTTTCACACACGGCGTGCTCTTTCCAGGAGGGTCCACTCCACGAGCCAAGAGGTCGATGCATCAACTGACATGTAGTCCGGAGTTGATGTATCCCAAGATGTACTGTAGTGGTCACTTCGGAAAACATAAAGGATTCCCGTACTGTTTTCATCATCTTCACAGTTGAATCCACTGAGGATATCTATACAGCCGTCGTCGTCACAGTAGTAGTCACAGCCAGCTCTAGGGTCCCCGCACAGAGCAAGCTCGTTCGGGAGGGTCCACTCCACGAGCCGAGAGTCTGATACATCAATTGACACCAAGTCCAGATTTGATGTATCCAAAAGCTTCGTATCGTCAATAGGAACTCAACTTTGCAGACAGCGCGTCAATCGGACGCCCGGTCTTAGAGTTATTGGCCTTTTCGTCCCAGGGTCCCTGTTGGTTTTTAAGGAAAAACCAACCCGACCGTACTCCACCTACATCCAAACCTCGGGAAGAGTAAACCAAATGATCCTTCTCACTTAGAGGAAAACAACAAAGTCGATGGCACGTCAATTGGACATCTGAAGCTCAAGATATTACCGTTTTTCCGCTCTGAGGTCCCGGTTGGTTTTGTGGACGAAGCAACCCGGCCGAACCCAAAGTATTACGAAACCGTGAGTGTGGTATACCAAAACGACCATCTCGATCCATGTATTTTATCGCCTCTGATGGTGCATCGTTCGTAGTCACGTAGCTCATGTTATGAGCGAAAGACCGAAAGGTCCAGAAACGGGGGGTCTGGGCCCGGACCGACCCGGCCCAACCCCCTGGGTCGGCCCGAACCAGGTCGAGCCGACGCGGGTCTGGGTCCGACCCGGTTTGGCGCGACCCGGCCCGGCCAGGGAGGCCCGGCCCAGCCTGGGCGCGACCCAGCCCGGCTCGGCCGAGCCGGCCGAGCGGAGGAACCGCGGGGCGCTGGCCCCCGCAGGATGAAGTGTCGCGGCCCCGCGCGGGGTCGCACTGGTTCATAAGACGTGGCTTTTCCGCGTCCCGTGAGTCACCGGACCCATGCGGTCGCGGGTCTGGTTGGCCGCCGCTGCCGCAACTTCAGCCGCGGCAGCTCCATCCAGCTGTCGGCGCCGCCGCGCCGGCGACCCGCCCCGCCGGTGGGTTCCACGGGCCACGGGAGTTGCTCCGGTGGTCCGATTCCACTTCCGCCTGCGCCGTAGCTCCTCCCAGGTTTCGTTCATCACTGTGGAAACAACAAATCTTCTCTACGGCCTTCTTTGTCGTCATCCTCCCTTCCTCACATCAACAAAGAACTGCGGATGGTTGTCGGGTCGTGTTTGTTTGGCCCCCACCCTCCGCGTTAGGTGATAATAATCGGGAATATATTCAACACAAGAATAACAAGAAAGGCACAATTTTAATAAAATTAAAATTTAACATTGATTCGGGTTCTTTGTTTTAAAAGAAACAACCATATGGAATAAGGATTGTTCTCAAATAAAACCCCTACCTCGCCGTCTCCGTCAGATGCGAGTTCGTCGCGGAATTGACCGTCGCGGAAGGAGGTGATCATCGCGTCACGGAAGGGCATCGCGTCGTCACGGAAGGGAGTTGCGTCGACGAACTCTGAGGATCAAGAACACACATATTTAATTATAATAATTAAATCCTTGTTGTTGCTATAAACCACAAAGAGAAAAAAGGGGTCTGCAATCTCTTACCTCAACGGATGATCGAAGATTTGTCGCGGAAGAAGGAACATCGCGGGAGAAGAATCGTCGTTGTCACGGTACTTGGCGTCGCATCCTCGATCTCTGAGGGCTCGGCATTCTTCGTCTCCCTTCGTCGAAGGCCGACGTTCTTCGCGTTCTTAACATTCTTCGTTTTCTTCGTGTTCTTCGCGAAGGAGGATGAAGAACGTAACGTTTCTGTCAAATCCTCTCAACAAACAACACTCAAGAAGAATATTGTTGGTCTTATTTTATTAACATGAAAACAAATTAAAAACAAACTGAGTAACGACCCATTAATTCATAGAATTAATTTCAACGAATAAACCACCAAATTAATAAGAGAATTTAATTGTTTAAGAAAACGCCCCAGTTGACTTTTAATTAATAGGGGTTTTCGCGGGTGTGTTACTTAGCAGAAAAGAAACGTTGGGGATCGTACGGGCCCCACCTCACAAATATCCTACCAAGAGGGTAGGATATTTTTGGGTTCCACCCTATCCGCTTCAACTCAGCTTAAGCAGCTTATAGTGGCTTTTAAGTGGCATTAAGTGAAATGAAATAAAGTTGTCGTACCACATTATTTTATTTCTTATCATTAATCCCAAAAATTAAAAACCACATCCGAGCAAACACAACTCTGGAAGAGGAGTTTCTAAGAAAATTCCGGCACTGTGATTCCATCGGTGCCCTCAGAATTCGATTCCGAGCACTGGTTCAAAAGTTAGACAACTCCTCTCATTCGTTCACTGAACGTACCCGAGAAAAACTTCGGAAAATGATTTCGGGCACACCGGGCCTCGGAATCACGTGCCATCAGAAACTGCGTTCTTGTAAAATTTCAAAGAAAATTAAGAAAAAAAATTCCTTGAAATATAAGGGTCTTTACATCACTCCCACCTCAGGGCTTTACGTCCTCGTGAAGATACATCATAAGCTAGGGAAACAAATGGGGGTACTGAGCATGCATATGAGCCTTCCGCTATCAAGTGTTCTCCTGGAGGTTCATGTGCTGCCACATGATGCGCACTAGAGGAATCGTTCGTCCACGTAGGACCCTCTCTTGTCGATCCTGGATCTCCACCGGGACCTCTGCAAAAGTCACCCCATCATCAACGTCTAGCTCCCCATTGTCAATGATGTGCGTCGGGTCGTGGACGTATCTCCATAGCTGAGATACATGGAAGACGTCGTGCACTCGGTGCAACTGAGGTGGTAGGGTCAGGCGATAAGCCACCTCGCCAGTCCTGCTAAGAACCTGGAATGGTTCGATGATGCGTGGAGACAACATTCCGCCTCGGACAAATCTCTGTAATCCACATCGAGGTGAGACATGCTAGAAGACTTGGTCACCATCCTCGAACTATAGTTGCCTCCTCCTTCTATCAGCACAAGACTTTTTACGGCTCTAAGCTGTCCTCATCCGCTCATGGATGACTTGGACCTTTCTGGTCCTACAAGAGCTGCTGAGATTTCTTCTTTGCGGATAAGAGAAATCCAGTCTCATCCCCTGGATGAAACATGTTCTTCGCCTAATACAGTCAATCCCGACATGGATGATACTAATCCATACCTAGGATGATGTCGTAAGGCCTCGACGCTACTACCAAGAGTTCCAACCGTTACTCTCGCCTCCAAGGGTTGAGTCACACCATCGAAATTAGTGTGTGGTAACTGGTTCTCCTCCAGTAGATGTCTCACAAGTGAGGGTCAAGTCAAAAGTCTAAAATGGAACCTCTTAGTAACAACACAAAAGAGGACAGGAATGAAAACATCACAAAGGTATGCGTCTTTTTTTTATAGCAGCTCATAATACAAAGACACTACACAACAGCAACAAGGAACTAGAAGTACAAAAGACGTATCCACTAGTTCCGCTCCTGTCCATCTCCTCCCAGAGCTCCATGATCGAAGGCCTCTTCTGCTTGAAGTTGAGCTCTCCCATGTCCACCAACTCCCTATGGTCGGGGTGGACCTCCTGGTGGTGGTGGTGGCAACACCTCGAAGCGTCGTCCACCTCCCGCTGCAAGGCCAGCTCCCCTACCACGGTCTCCTGCTCCATGCGATCTGCCTCGATCGAACCTTTGCCTCTGCCTGGTAGGTCCTTCGTTCATCTGCTGGCCATCCGTATGGCGGGTCGGACAGTCACGACCCATGTGACCAACCCCGCCGCAGGAGTAACATTGTCCACTCATGGTAAGTCATTGTCCACACCGGGTGCCTCGCACAATCGATCCTGTGTCACGCGGTCAACCACCGGTAGGTCTAGTCCTCTTGGACCCCTGTGTCATCTGTCTACTGCCCGCTGTAGAAGACTCTACTGCATGCCGGCTAGTGGTGTGTCCTACTGTTGGAGACTGCTCAGAAAGGAAACTATCCATTAAGAGGGCTCGCTCCAACACTCATTTTTGTGTTGGAATGCTGTGAGAAACAACTGAAACTTCGATCTCTCGCCTGAGACCTTGCTCGAAGGTTCAGGCCCTGAAGAATGGGTCCCGTACCATGTCTGTGGAATAGCGCGAGAGATCGTTAAACCTCGCCGTGTACTGGGCTACTGTCATGCTTCCCTACCGCAGCTTTGGTAGCTCCTAGATGCGCACCGCTCAGAGGGTGGCTGGGACGAAATCTGAGCAAAAAAGGATCCCAAAGTCCATCAAAAAGAATGATGCCTCGTCGTGCAACTGGAGCATCAAACTCCACCATCTGCCTACTGCCGCTTGCAGGAGGCTCACTGAAAGGACCACTATAAGGTCTGATGGTTTCCTCACTAACCGAAAAACTCGTACAACCGCTTCCAGCCAGTCCTCGGCTGCCTGGGGGTCCGTCTCCCCGTGGAACCTGGGCGGTCATGGGTAATGGAACTCATGCAGTGCACTAAGGCGACGTGCATTGTCAGTGGCCGGGGCTGGAAGCATCGGTGGCTTGGCGGGTAGTGGTACCACCGGGGCCTCTCCTGTCGAAGGGCCCTGTACCGAGGCCTTGTCGCTCGACGAGATGTCATCAAGATCAACTCTCGGAAACCTAGCTGGCTGCCATCGTGGGGCCATCCTAAAAAGGAAACAGGTGCTCCATGGTCAAAACAGTATACCTGGTGAGCTGATAAAATGTATTCACAAAGAAAACTTGATACACACATGCAATCAATGTTTTCGTGCATTAAGTCGGAAATCAGAAGTCAGGGTCCTGATGTATGGATACGTCAGCCTCCGCACCAGCACTGGGCTCTGTGGAATGAAAACCACACACAATACGCTTAACACTATTGCTTCACATATAAGAAAGATCAGAGTCTGCAGTAGAACCGAACTCCTCTAATACCAATTTGTCATGACCCGTCCTCAGGGCCCGTGCCGTGACTACCCCATGCCCGCCCTCCATAGGCCAGGGGCTGGCGACTAGCACCAAGGAGTAAATCCCGGTAAAGGGAAGGCATTTCCTTTGTAAAGTAAACAAGCACCACTGAGTAAGCAAGCAGAAAAAGTAAACACTAAGTAAAAACCGGTACAACAGTAAGTGTGGAAAAGTAAGTGGGCCAGAATAAAAACCCAAACTGAAAGTAAGGTACAACTCAAAAGGGGAAAATAGCAACTAAAAAGTAAAGCCTCAACGTCGAGTCGTCCACTGGAAGTCCCACCTGAAGGGTGGGTACAGAAAGCCTCCACTTCTCCTCGGGTCCAGCCGACCGCTCCGAGTACGTCCCGCCTAGTGGTCCACCTCCAGGTACCGTCCTGCTCCGCAATCCTCCACCACGATCAGCGATGTCCGTCGTCTGCAACCAACACATCGTAGTGTGGGCATAGCCCGTGCAGGGGTGAGTATAGCTACTCAGTAGGGACCCCGAGACCCCCGATGGTCTCCCAGAATCCACAAAGTATAATCCACAAAGGAAAGATACAATCACAAAGTAACATCAGACACGGCTTAGGTATATGCCCATACATATACCTAAGTCTTCAATTCTCGCTCTTCTCCAACATCCGAGCTCAAGTACAACCTAGTCCACACAGGAAAGAAAAACATAAATCCACCAAGGATGAAAAACATGATTCAGCTCACACAGGATATACTTCTTTGTAAGATGATAGAGATGATCAGATGTATCCACTGATTCATCTACTCGTCGGACCCATAAAGGATCGGTAGGTACTAAACCCCGCAATGACCCACATAGGATCGATCATGAAGTTGAAACCATAGATATAGGGAAACTACTTCTCCATCAAGTACAGTTGTTATGCCGCTACAACCAAGCGCTTCATTATATCCTTGGACTGCTGTAGTACTCCACCTATCGAGTACTGTGGGCCTGCTGCTACAACCAAGCGCTTCCCACCATGGGTCTGCGGCTACAACCAAGCACTCCCCCTCATAGCCTCTAGAGGTACTCCTTCTGTTGAGTAACCCGGGATAGCCGCTACAACCAAGCGCTCCTCCGTCGTGGGTCTGCCGCTATAACCAAGCGCTCCCCCTCATAGCCTCCAGAGGTACTCCTTCTATTGAGTAGCGTGGGTCTGCCACTACAACCAAGCGCTCCTCCGCCGTGGGTCTACTGCTACAACTAAGCGCTTCCCACTGGGCTATCCGTAACACACCGAGTCGTTCGATCAGCAGTCGTCAAGTCTCAACCGGCTCTAGGGTTTCTGCACACAGCATGATCATTCCGGGAGGGTCCACTCCATGATCCAAGAGGTCGATGCATCAACTGACATGTATTCCAGAGTTGATGTATCCTAAGATGTACCATAGTGGTCACTGCCAAAAACACGGAGGATTCCCGTACTATTTTCATCATCATCTCAGTCGAATCCACTGAGGATCTTTGTACAGTGGTCGTCATCACAGTAGCAGTCACAGCCAGCTCTAGTGTCCCCGCACACATCAAGCTCGTTCGGGAGGGTCCGCTCCACGAGCCGAGAGGCTGATACATCAACTAACACCTAGTCCATATTTTATGTATCCAAAAGATCTGTATCGTAAAAAGGAACTCAACGTCGTAGACGGCGCGTCAATCGAACGCCCGGACTGAGAGTTATTGGCTTTTTCTTCCCATGGGCCTGGTTAGTTTTTTAGGAAAATCCAACCTGACCGTACTCCACCTACGTACAAACCTTGGGTGGAGTAAGACAAATGATCCGTCTCACTTAGAGGAAAACAACAAAGTCGACGGCACATCAATCGGACATCTGATGCTCAAGATATGAGCGTTTCCGCTCCGAGGGCCCAGTTGGTTTCGTGGACGATCCAATCCGGCCGAACCGAAAGTATTCCGAATCCTTGAGTGCGGTATACCAAAATGACCATATCTATCCAAGGATCGCAACGCCGCTGACGGCGCTTTGTTCGGAGGCACGTAGCTCATGTTATGAGCGAAAGACCAAAAAGGTCCGGAAACGGGGGGTCTGGGCCCGGACCGACCCGGCCCAACCCCCCAGGGTCGGCCGCGACCCGGCCCGGCCCGGCCTGGGCGGGACTCAGCCCGGCTCGGCTCAGCCGAGCCGACTGAGCGGAGGAACCGCTGGGCGCTGGCCCCCACGGGATGAAGTGTTGCGCCCTCGCATGGGGCCGCGTTGGGTCAACGGACGCGGCTTTGCCGCGTCCCGTGAGTCACAGGACCCGCGCGGTCGCAGGTATGGTCGGCCGCCTCCACCGGGGCCTCAGCCGTGGCTGCTCCATCTGGCGGTGCGCCGGGGTGCCACTGCCCCCGGCTGCCGGTTCCACCGCGCGGGCGACCCGCGCCGCTGGTGGGTTCCGCGGGCCACCGGAGTTGCTCTGGTGGTCCGATTCCACTTCTGCCTACGCCGTATCTCCTCCCGTGTCCCGTTCTTCACTGAGGAAACAAAAAATCGTCTCTACGGCCCACTTTGTCATCATCCGCCGTTCCACACATCAACGAAGAACTACGGAGGGTTGTCGGGCCGTGTTTTCTTATCCCTCACCCTCCACGTTAGGTGATAACAATCGGGAATATATTCAATACATGAATAACAAGAAAGGCACAATTTTAATAAAATTTAAATTGAACATTGATCTGGGTTCTTTGTTTTAAAAGAAACTACCATGGGAATAAATATTGTTCTCAAATGAAACCCCTACCTCGCCGTCACCGTCGGATGCGAGTTCATCACGGAACTGACCATCGCGGAAGGAGGTGATCGTCACATCGCGGAAGGGCATCGCGTCGTCGCGGAAGGGCGTTGCGTCTACGAACTCCGAGGATCAAGAACACACAGATTTAATTATAATAATTAAATCCTTGTTGTTTCTATAAACCACAAAGAGAAAAAAAGGGGTCCACAATCTCTTACCTCAACGGATGATCGAAGATTTGTTGCGAAAGATGCAACGTCGCTGAAGAACGTCGTGGGAGAAGAATCGTCGGCGTCGCGGTACTTGGCGTTGCGTCGTCGATCTCCGAGGGCTCGACGTTCTTCTTCGCCCTTTGTCGAAGGCCGGCGTTCTTCGCGTTCTTCGTGTTCTTCATGTTCTTCGTGTTCTTCGTGTTCTACATGTTCTTCTCACAGGAGGATGAAGAACTTAAGTTTTCTGTCAAATCCTCTCAACGAAAAATACTCAAGAAGAATATTGTTGGTCTTAGTTTATTAACATGCCAACAAACGAAAAAAATGAGTAACGACCCATTAATTCATAGAATAGATTTCAATGAATAAACAACCCAATTAATAGTAGTGTTTAATTGTATATGAAAACTCCACAGTTGACTTTTAATTAATATGGGTTTTCGCGGGTGCGTTACTTAGCAGAAAAGAAATGGTGGGGCTCATGCAGGCCCCACCTCACAAATATCCTACCAAGAGTGTAGGATATTTTTGGGTTCCACCCTATCCGCGTCAACTCATCTTAGGCAGCTTAAAGTGGCTTTTAAGGGGCTTTAATTGAAATAAAATGATGTTTTCGTACCACATTATTTTATTTCTTAACTTTAAGCCCAAAAATGAAAAACCACACCCGAGCAAACGCAACTCCAGAAGAGGCATTTCTAAGCAAATATCGGCGCTATGATTCCATCGGTGCCCTCAGAATTCGATTCTGAGCACCGGTTCAAAAGTCAGAAAACGCCGCTCATTCGTTCACTGAACTTACCCGAGCCAAACTTCGGAAAATGATTCCGGGTACACCGGGCCTTGGAATCACGTGCCATCAGAAACTGCGTTCTTGTATAATTCCAAAGAAAATTAAGAAAAAAAATTTCCTTGAAATTTACTGGTCTTTACAAAATTTCACATATATATATATATATTATCAACCCAATGTCTCACCTTGGACCCATACAATTATTATTTACTCGCCTCATAGGCGTAGTGAGTCATTCTTGATGTCTTGTGGAACTATGATCCAGTTACAATTAAGTAATCCAGTCTAAGATATTACCCTATCTAAACATATTCAAGAATAAAAAAATAGACATCGAATTAAAAACCCCACTTTGATGATGTTATCAAGAAACCCATATATATATATAACTCTATTAGTGGATATGAATGAGAAACATAATACAATGTCATTAATCAAAATTCCATCCACTAAACATAACCTATATCTATAATCATTACCTATAATAATTACAAATCACAAATATGATGATTAATCTATGTACACTAAATCACCTATCTATTTGGCTAGATCAGTCATCTAAACATTTCCATGTAAGGTAACTTAATGTAAGTTCAAAGGGACATACTCTAGATTACTATTTTGTTATTTAGATTAATATTACTATTGCTTGATTATTCTAAAAACATACTAATAAATTATATCCTGCTATATTGTATGAATGTTGGATAACCCATACACAACCTACAGTACAAGATTTGACATTTCGTTTTTCCAACTAATGGTCCATAAAATTCATATTCCAAATACTCTCTAATGAGGGAGTTGTTTCAAAGGGTAATTCCGTTATGTGTTTCTTAACTTTATGATACATGGAATGATAATGAATAATGGTTATTCCCTCAATCCTCTTTGAGAAACCCAACCATTAAGGCATAATAATCATCTCAATATGATCATGTAATATCACTCTAATCGCAATTTTACCTTCCTTTTCCAAATTTTAACAAAAAATGGAAGTTATCAAAACCCATTCATCGAAAAATACCGTTGTTACATACTAAAAAACCAACTAAATGGATAAAAATACCCCTTTTCTCTTACACATGTCATTAAGACTCCTTGAAACCTACTCAAGATTTACTACATGAACCAAGATTATTTATATGTTAATCAAGAATGACTAAAAATAACTACCAATAGAGACATATCATTGTTAATCTTCCATGTTCACAATGTACTAAAAGAATTCCAACTGTTATATATGTATGTTATATATAGGACAGTTTGTTATAAAAAAACATAAAAACCCAATACAATATCAATACCATAACTTCTATTATCAACTGCAAAAGTAATTTAATAAACTATATATGATTAGGTATTTATTGTACCACCTACATCAATTTTGGAGTTACCATTCCATTTTTCATGGTAGACCACGAATTTCTACGCTCATACCATGCATGTAAAGGTACAATAGCTCCTAAATCATACCATGGGACATTATCAATTAACTATTAACAATTTAAATTTAATATTAAATTTATTCCCAAGAGTCCTAATCATATAAAAAATGTTATTCAGTGTAGCATCATCGAAACCATGACCATCCATCTATTAAAGTTCCATTACCTTTATTTGGAAAAACTACGTAACAAATCTATATGAATCTCAACCCACACTACACCCAATTTAAATGAACAATGTTTGAATCCTATTGAAAACACAATGATTAGTTTGCCTATAGTGAATATACAATAAATTGGTGGAATAATTCCTAAATTTTCCTCATCATGAAATTTCACATTAGGGATATATAATTATTGTATTATTCCCCCATGTTCTGTTGGAATCATCCGAAAATTATAAAATGAAACCACAACCAAAATATGGTATTTAGAAGAATGATGAAATGGATGATAGAAGAAGGGATATTAATTGCTTTTAACATGGGAATTTTGAATACAAAATCTAGATCAAGGGAAAAATATTGAGGAATGGATATAAAATGGAGTAGATTCTCTTGTTGGTACAAAAACATGGAAGAAAAAATCTATGTAAGGGGATAAAATATGGGGTCTTAAAATGACCTATTTTAAATTTATTTAAAAAAACATGCCCATCATCACCAGTTCCTAGATATAAATTTCCACATACCTTAACCCCAACGACCAATCAAAACATTCCCATCTATAGTATGATGGGTATCCAGGGAATATTTCTCTATGGAGTTGTAACCAGTTACCCAGTTCCCTATAATTGGAACCTAATGATTTATTTTATCTTATATTTAACTATATGTCCACCTAATCTTTCCTCATACCACAAACCAACACTCCCAACATCAAATATCATAGAGAATCATCTGAAAAGTTGAACTTGAAACCCTAAAAATCGATTAAAAATACCATATTATGACTCCCTCTATTTTTTGATCAATTTAAATTAATGATTCCCTTAAAAAAACATCCTTCAATGATAAACGTTTTATATGGGTGGCTTAAGGGTTCTCAAATTATTGATGGGAAAATTAGGATATTTTTTTTAAATCTTCATTAATTAATAAAAATATTTTCTTTTTAAAATTTATCATTTTTTTGGTCTTATAGATACATAACTTGTTTAGTGAACCATGTGTAGTTATTGAGTTTAGATTCTAAACACATATATTACATGTGTTGTTACAGTTATGGTGAACACAAACCAAGCATTAAAGAAACCTCTCTAAATAATTAAAAATTACCCTCAAATAATTAAGGGAAAATATAAAACCAATAAATAATAAATCTCAATTAAAAAAGGGAAATCATGAGAGTCACAATCCCACCATAAAATAACATTATTCTCCCAAAAAGTCCATAAAATAATTATCTTTACATGAATATGAATTTATATTACTCCATGATTTTAATTTCCCACACCAGGGAAGGCATTTTGAATTGATGTAATTGAATATGTAATGATAATTTTTATGAGCCCTTTATGAGTCTTCCAAAAATTCTAAAAGGTGAAACATACACTGAATCAATTTTTATAACTTCTGTAGTTATCAATCTCCCCTCTATGTAGTTAAATTCATGATTACTCATTCAACTATCAAAAACACTAACATCCTTTAAAATAAGTAAAAACAGTTTTTTAAATTGAACTCTCTTCAAATACCTTTTATGTTGAATAATGTTATCCATAATCTCAAGGACTATAATCATTCACACAACAGATGATTCACCCCTCTCAATCATGTAATGTAGAGATCAGAAAGGCACCCCCAAGTCTATTAGGAAATAATAATATATATATTTAAATATCAATATAAAAATATATATTTTCTTCTTATTTTGAGAATGATATGTCATTATGGGATACACCTTTGAAAACATATATTGAGGAAGGACTTTAGTAAATCTATAAACGAATCAAAATATTCTCTATCTATAGGTCCCTAACAATCCATAGAAGAGTTCGCAAACAATTAAAAATTTATTGGTAATTAGATGAATTTATTTCTTTTTTGGTAAACTAAATTATGATGTCAAATAATTATAACTATAATCCTTTATATAAGAACCCATTTTCCAAATCCTTATATCATAATACCATTTGGTATAATTCTTCTAAAATTCTAATTGGAAATTATTATATGACTTCATGTATTCATTTCATTATGAAATTGGAGGAAAAAAATAAACTCCTAAAATAAATAATATTGTCATAGGAAAATGACTAATCACTCAAAATTCACTCATTTATTATGATAATAATGTTAATAAAGAATCCCTATCATACGGGGTATGTAAATTATGAATTAATAAAGAATCATCATATATAATGTAGAGGAAATAATTATATGAGAACCCCATAGTATAATAAACAACAATACCATCAAACCACCACCCTTTTCTGTCTAGATAGTCTAATAAAGAATTACCTTCCCATGAGGTGTGGTCAACATAGATCTTTGATGCAATTAGATTCCTCCCCTTTCTCACCATATAAATAAAATTCCATGGACAGTTATCCTTGAATTGATTTATCCCCACTAAACCCCAGAATCCAATTCTACTTCATTGATCTTGATGTTGTATACCCTACAGATCAAAATGTCCACTTTCTATTTCTTTGAAATATTCATACAATGATGTACCGACTAACTAGTACATGTTGAATCCCAATATCATGAAACCTATGTAACCCCATATAAGACCATGTCCCCTCATTTCTTAAAAAATGCCCAATCCATCCACATTTATTTTTAGACCCATGTAGGAAGGGATAAATTTAACCTATCTCTATGTACTTTGTAGGATTTTCCCCCCTTTAAAAGAGAAAATTATGGAAATATTCTCCAAATCAAGGATGATGGCCCCATGGTAATAATCATGGGGCTAAGATCCACCACCTAATACATTAAAAGATTCTTGATGTAATGAGATGATAATCCTCTTCCTTCAATGTCTTTATTCGATGACCCCAAAAAAACCAACCCACCAATGTGAAAAATATATTATACAACATTTAATCCTACACCTTCATGTTTGGCCTGGAATCTATCCATCCAATAAATTGTGGATAGGTTTATTTCCCACATTAGTACATTCTCTTGATGAATGAATTTATAGATTCCTCAACCCTAATTTATTTTAAAAAAGAAGTTTCATATGGTCTCTTGTCTCAAAAATGTGCCACAAAAACACCATCAAACGAGGGAAACACACTTACTCTAAATGTTATGATCAGTTGGTAGATCCGGATTCCTAAACTGCCAGATCAAAAAGTCCCACTCGATCAGTATCACTATAAACCAATCCCCTTCCGTGCATTAATCAAGTTCATTTTCTAAATTCAACATACTAATATAATCCATAATATTTAAATTCTAATAGGATGATCTGGAAAAAGGAATTTATCAATATTGTAATTCATTCAGATATTTTCATCTAATAATTTCTATTTTTGATCCATAATGGAACCGATAAATCCTAGGATTCTTATTTTATCCATGAATGAAATCTCTAAAACTAGATATCATAGAATTATAAGAGATTAAAATTCCTTGTTATCATCCTAGATGTTGATTTTCATCATCCCATCACCATTAGAACTTGGTCCTTTAGATACTCCAAATGTTTTGATCAACAATTTATTTGAGTAAAATGTTCTAATATTATAACCATCCAAGATATTAATGATTTATTTTTACATGTTTCCCCTGAAAATTTTTCAAAATTTATTCATTTAAATAATGTCTCATTCAACTATCTAGCATGTAATTCATAGACACTAAGATGATATGTAAAATTTATCCATCATCAACAGGTGATCAAGCCATCATTTTTAAATAATCATCATAAAACGTCATATATTGAGTATCTACCCATATGATATTCATAAATATTTTCTAAATATTGTAAATAGTTCCATTAGGGCCATTGTGAATTCAACACACATGAATGGTTATTTTTTTAGAACACCTTTGACCAAGTAATCTTCTCCCCAAATGACTAAAAAATAATTTTCCAACCGTATAT
This sequence comes from Viscum album, assembly GCA_963277665.1. Classification (NCBI taxonomy): domain Eukaryota; kingdom Viridiplantae; phylum Streptophyta; class Magnoliopsida; order Santalales; family Viscaceae; genus Viscum; species Viscum album. The sequence continues at coordinate 1,729,640,268 of OY728140.1, forward strand.
CCTCTCTAGAATTCAACCAATTGGGACTTCAAATGTGGCCTTCTTAATTCAACAATTATAAATAAGTGATCCTAAGCACACCAAAGATATTTATATCCTCTCCATGCCTAATTTGTCTTAGATTCTTCAACAATGACGTCTGGGGAACTTCCATGAAATATACATATGGGTATTCCTATAATTCATTATATAGAATCACTATTTACCATAAGCATATATTATCATTATGAACACATTTATAGATTTCTGTTTTCATTTATGAATAAGAAAATATCACTAGCATCTGTATGATGAAATTTCTTGCTATTACTGAATATTTTCTTAATTTACATAATTTCCCCTCCTCTAAACCATGATGGATGTTCGTTGTAAGGGACTCTTATGTAAGAATGAAATGGTAGAGTGACATAGGATAACCATCCATTATTCATATAGATCATATGATGAATCCAAATTCCATTACAATCATAAAAATAGAAATACATGTGTATGAAAATAATCCAATCCATATTTTACAATACCATTACCAGAATCCAAACTTCCTCATGATTCTAAAAGTGGACATCTCTTACAGTAGACCATGCACGTTGTCCATGTCCACTGAAGTCATGATGTTCTAGATATGGGTTTTCCAATTAATCAATGGTGGTCTTCCCCCTATTTAAAATCTATATAATACTTATCCTTTTTTATTTGGTGTAAATCCCCCAATAATTATTTTGAGAAGGTATTTTTTTAATTTGAAAATTAAATAAATTAACCAATTCTTGGTCATAAGATACAAAAATATGAATTCATGTAAAGTGGCCCAATAAATTCAATTAATTACAAAATTATTTATGATATTGTGAAGAAAATTTTTAGTAAATCACGATGTAGATCAATTTTATATTTATAGGTTTATAAGAGAGGTGAAATTAAAACTATTTCTAATAATCCACCCATTTCATTTATTTGTTGTTATTATATTTCTCTGAAAGTATACATCACATATTATAATGAAATATAAAAAACACAAAATTATTAAAAAAATAATTAGTGCTATAATGATTTGAGTGCATTCATATCCACAATATGTAAAATTTCATATATTTTGTAGTTTTATTAATGAGGTCATAATTAGTGAGATTCATATCCAACTACATGGATAATTTTTATTACCAAACAAACCAATAATATACATGAGGTATCACAAAAAAAACTTATATCGTTATCCTATATTCTAAAAAATTAAATTTATATTGAATCATAACATTCATTTAAACACATCAAATGATTCCATATATTAAGGGATTTATAAACACCACACATTCTATTTGAAATAAATAAATGATGATTCATTCTTTAAGAAATAATTTATGAACCACCAATAGTGTCCTATAAAACCCAAAAAACAATATATCTTCAAATATAAGTTAAAACATACTGTGATATTAAAACATTATCCTTTTATAGATTAATTAATTGGAATTGTATTGATAACACACGTCCTAAAAAATTACATCATGTTTTTAAAAGTAAAACATAGAAAATTTTGAATAATGGTTGGTATGTTAATCAATTTTAGTAATACTTATCACATGATGTTTCAGATTCATTAAAAACATTTAATAAAATAAATTTTATTCTAATAAAACTATAAAAAATGTTCCAACAGGTCGATAGAATATGTAATTCATAATTAACGCAAACTGCATAGAATAGTTTTTCAATCCAACAAACCTCCTAATGTACTCAATGTGACAATATCTACTTTGGATCATGATCTCAGGTATACCAGATTCCATTACTATAAGATGGTGACACCCATAACAGATATCCATATTAAAGACCCATGTTAATATATTATATTGATTTTAAATTTTTGAAATGAATAAAAAATATTTTTTATTCTTGATGGTCACATGAATTATCATTCTATAAAAAAATATGTATTTTAAGCTTATTTTGTAATTTTTTTAAAAATAGTATAGAAGGTACACTAAAGTCATGGTATAATGAATAGTTTTTTCTGTTATAGATCAATAGGAATATGTTTTAAGCCTATAAACATTTCTAATCTAGGTAAATATATATAAAATACAAACAATTATGTCTCAGGTATAACATCTAATAAATATTTTACCTCATACTATTGAGGAAACCAAATAATGTCATTTAGAAACACATTAAGGTGGTATCTCTAAATAAGTGTTAATTTTACTCCCTAAATAATCTATATCAACTTCAATTAGGATAAAATATATACAAAATGAGATCTACTTGATTTAATAATGAGTCTGTCCAATAAGGAGGGGATATGGATATCATTCACATTAAAATAAATAGTAAATCCTCATATAATATATAAATAAATCCTATATTTTTAAAATTAGATGTGGCCTTTGAATGGAATGATGATATCAATTCCATGGATGAAAATAAAGTCAAGAATTTTTAGGAAAAATAATATAATATTTGATTTCTAGATCAAATAAAAATATTAGTCATGATGGATAATGAGAACCATGTTCATTCATCATCAATTCATGAATTGATATTTTTAACATATAAGTCATTAGATCAGAAATAAGAATAAATAATTCAATAAGACATTTGGTAATAAAGTGACTTGTACACATGGTGTAATAATCAACTAGGAAGGTGACACATATAGAGGTGGCTAGTTCAGTTCATTGCATGTTTTTTTGTATTAAACTCTTTAGGGTTGTATAACATGAAGTACGATATTAAATAATCTGAGGAATTTCTAGTAGAAAACTAGATTGAGGTGATCATTATTTAACATTTCTAAAATAAAGGATTTTTTAATGAAATGATTTGAGAAGAATAAATGGTTTCTCATCAATGATGATGAGTCAGATGTCTAACTGATGGAAATCAAATATTCTATTTTTTTCACCCATGTGATAAATAGAACAAGACGCCATATATTCCCAACAGTCACATAGAATATAGATCATTAATTAATGATTTGGATGTTTTTAGGTATTATTGTGGTCCAATTTAGCAATTTTTGATTAGATGAAAAATAGTATGATATAGTATAGTATAGATTCATTATTAATGTATGTCTCATATGGTTTCTCTACGTTGCTTGTGGAGCAGTTTTTTAGATGCTTCAGATATCCCTAAATCTCTATCACAGTAATGTGAAAATTTAATTATGTTTGAGTTACTTTGTTTTCTATGCAAGGGGGACATTATTTCACCCAATATTTTCATCATGGTTTAAGATATTATCATCTGGTATATTAAATTGAGCATAAACATTAGAAGCATCATTCTATTTTAATGATAGCCCAATATTAATGTTATTTCTCATATAATATTTGTTGATACTATTTTTTCCTTTTTCAACTAGAATAGAGCATTTCTTTAAAATCTCAACAATATTTTGGATGAGTATAATAAGTTGAGGGGTCATATTATTAAAATAAAAAAGAAATTTCTATATTTCCATCCACACTCTATAGAGGAGGATAAAAATTATATTGAATTTTTTTGTATACTTTTGATCAATTTCCATATGGGAATAATGTGGTCCTAATATCTCATGGTTGAATTCTTATCCAACACATTGATATTAGTGAAAATGAAATTTCCAATCACTTAAACAATTAGAATAACTATTTTCTCTAGTTTTTGGGGATGTTTGATACTTTATACCAATGTCATTTCATCTATCCCATTTTTTTATCAACCATAATGTTCCCAAAAATAGTATGGAAAATGGATAAAATTATTGTCAAATTTATATGGGATTCAAATGATTGTGGCCATTATCATTAGTTGTCATGGGAGAGAATGGTAAATGGGACATAGGTAGGGGTATTATCTACAAAATGAAGAGGATAACTTATACTACATTGAAAAACGTTACAATGGGATGAAATGTAAGGATATTACATGTTGGATAATTTAATGATTCAAAATTATGGCAAAATAAATGATGTTTAAAATTATATCAAAAGGATCCATATACATGTTCATGGTCTTCGTCATCATCTGATATGGGTCATAGGTAGTAGTGACATTTACATCTTGAACTATAACTGGGAATGATTAATGTTTTGTTTTCTAGGATTCCCATTCTATGTATATATTTCCCTAAACTAAATTTTGTTTCAATGTCATTTATATTATATATCATCTTATATCTACGAATGTCATGGTCAATTGTAAAATAATTCTATTATCCTTTATGTATATTTATTATTGAATCTCAAATAAATCAATGACCCTTCACATATCATTCTAATGTGAGTGGGTGGATATAGATTGGAAGAAACAAGAGGATTTCTTCATGTTCTACCTCAAGAATAATACTATCAATTATTTTTTTCATTACTCATTTCATATAGTTGGGAATAAAAAATAGGAAGAAAAAGTGAGGGATTTCCTTCTGGAATATGATCATTGGATAATATAGGATGAAAAGAAAAAGTCCCATTATGATGGATTCCTCCATTATCATATTGATATCGTTGTATGATCTTGGATTGTGTTATTTGATCAGGGTATTATCTAGAAACATCATGATAAATACCATTCCGTGAGAATTATTTTTTTCCTCAATATCCCTTCCCCTAATGTAGCGTTTAAAGGCACATGGATTCTATTATAAAAGGGTTATTCCTGATAATTAACCAATACCCAATTTTGTGGTTATTTTATGAATGGTATTATGTGGGGTGGTTGTGTTTTTATAGAAATCGGTGTTGGTTTATTGTTTCTTTCTATGCTGCTTAAAATCATTGTGACTCCCTACAAACAGAAGATTATTCATTGCTTTATGTCATTCATCTATAAATAGATAGAAACAAATACATTGATTTATTGGAAACAGATTCCATGAACATCCATAACATTCATCAAATGAATGAATCCCTCACATGGAATATCTGAAAACATATATAAGTAATTAAACTCTTTCTGAATTAACTGGTGGAGGTGTTTAATGCATTTCTTTTAGGTAACAAGGAGGTATATTTTATTTCTTCTAGGAAAAATTAAAATAATCATTTAATCTATTTTTCAAACATGGGTTCCCTCCCTCCCATGTTTGGTATCATTATTATAGTTGATGGCCTAGGGATTCACTATTGTCATCTTCCATGACATTAGTTGTAATTTTTATTGGTTTAAAAATAAATGATTACTATATGTGATGGAAATTCCATAATACATGATCTAGTGAATATTTTTGAGAAATATGTTTCAAATAAAGAAAAAAATATATGTTAAAATTAGTGTAGTTAGATATATAATAATAGTTCTTATATATATTCCATGTGGGATAACTATGTTATAGATAACAACCTATATTCGGGATGATTATTGGAACTAATACTAAATCAATGCTTAATACGCAATTGTATCTACACATTAAGTGAATCACCTTAACATATATTCCCTAATAGGAAAGGTACTACTGTATTATATGATTAATATTTCCCCCAATATCACATTATTTCATTGGAACCCACACAACTTCTTTGAGGATGATTCTTTAATTTTATCATTTGAAGTCAAAAAATATAGTACATATAGGATCTTCCTATTGTTCCCTCCAAAAATGAATGTTTATAATTTCATCTCATGACATACTAGTGAGATATTAGAGTCATAAACCCCAATTTCATTGAATCTTTTGACAATGGTGGATGTATCGTATTACTTTCACTACCCAGTTTCATCATATCCTATATACTATTCTTCACTACAAAGAAAGATAAACATCCACTCATTATATAAAAATAATATATATATTTACATAATAATCTTGATTTAACTATTTCAACCATAAATTATTTATCCATCAAATAAGTATATTTGGGTAGTATAAGCAATAATATATTTCATATAATGATGGGATGAAGAACCACTTCAAACCATTGTTAAATAAAATATTTACAAAATACCATCTCTGATTAAAATTACACCATATTAAAAAATTGAGATTCAGAGTCCACGAATATCATATTTTCATATTAATATATAAAAATAGTCATGTATTATCTATCACTATTGTTTTCTAGGTAATTTTTTTTGTATACAACATTTTCAAATCCCCCCCATGTTAGATTCACTTATAGTTTGTCATTAATAAGGTAATAAAGCAATATTATAATATAACACTATTTTAAAATGATTCTATATTTAAATATTAAGGGATATTATGTTTTTTAGAATTTAATTAATCTTATAATCATACAAATTATTCCATATCGTATTTTGTATCAGTAAAGACATGATAAGTTGATGGACTACGATGGTGGACCTCATGAGGTCGATCCCAAGCTATGGGTTGAAAAATAATGACATACCATAAAATGAATTAAATATATAATATAATTATTTCCATTTTATTTTAATCAACTATAATATAATTTTTTAATATATATCTATCTCACCTTCGAAATGGTTCAATGACTCATATTGGAAGAATGGATCAATAACTAGTTCAAAAAATGAAATATAACTTCATTGAATTTTAAAAATACAAGATAAATCCATTTATTTTTCATAAATTTAATTCATAATAAGTAATAAAATGTGGAAATATCATTTAAAACCCATTATATATAAAATGAATCACAAATAAAAAATTTTCAATTTAGCGTGGTTTGACCTTATAATCTCCCAAAATATTCTTCTATCAATATAAAATTACTATATCAGAATAAATGGTCACATTATTTGTGGACAATGTAGCCAAAAAAATGAACCCTTGATTCTATTTTAATTGTTTAGTTCCTAGCCAAATTTCAACTTGAATAACAATTAAAAAAATACTTCCATGTATCTTCATTCCCAACATCATTTGGGAAATCATGTCTATTTTTGAAAATCATTATATAAACACATACACATAACATACCTCTTGAGTTTCAATGAAAATTTATCATGCATAACATATTTATCATCTATCATAAAAAAGGGACACGTATACATCTTGTAACAATCCAACCCTAGATACCCATTCAAGAAACCTAATTCATCATTCTACAAAGAGAAATAAATGGTTTTGGTAACCATTTTATATAAATCACATTAGATAAAAAATTTACTTTATTGGGAAGTATTTTCATTGATAAGTCTAAAAAATGAATGGGTTTGTTTTTTGATTCTCATATGGTGAGCATATACATTGAAAATTTTCTTCTCATTAAATAAAGAATTCAAATAAAAAAATTAATCAAATGAAATATAAAATCAAATAATAACTCTATATATAGTATTGAAAATAACCTAAAACCAATATATACATAATAATGATTCATATTATTTCAACTATAACATTGGAAATTTTTGGAACATTGAAAATGAGTAAATGTCAAGATTTTAGGTCGATGAGGTTGAATTTATGAAAGTATTGAATCCATGAAAAAATTTAATGTAAACTCAAACTATACGTATCTATGTGACAAGTGATACACTTTAACCATTCAACAAATCTACACCCCAACACAAAATTTCAAGAATAGTTATATCAATGAATGGAATTATCATTACCAATATAAGTTAAAATTATTTCAATATAAAAATGTATTTGTTTCATTAATATGTGAGCGAAAATTATGAGTAGGATTCCACCACATGATCAAAGTATGGCCTTTTCAAATTAATCCATTTTATACATGTTTGAAAAAAATATAAAAGAAATATTTTATTTGAATGTAATAAATTCTAAAAGTAATAAATTATATATATTTTAAAAATCAATGTGATTATAAAAGTGTTCCAAAATAGAAATTCTAATAAATAAATGTATTCTAATTTTTTTTATGAAATGTTCATGTCAAGACATCGTTGGAGAGTATCAATGATTCTATGGTAATTCAATCTAATATCCTTTTACCTAATTGTACCCAACTAGATATCCAATCATCCATAGACTACACAAAAGAGTGGTATTCTATACTAGGGAAAATAATCAATATATATTGTTGAATCATATAGTATAAGGGATGACATTAATGTTTTTGTCCATTAGGTATAGTGTGGAATCATAACTATAATGTTATTAATCTATAAAAATTTAAATAATAACCAAGAATATATACTTTTCAATATATAATCTCATATGTTCACAATTTATTCACATAATGCCATCCATAATCAATGTGATAAAATAATTCAGTTAATGTAAAATTTAAAAAACATCTTTCCTTTAAACAACATTCAAGAAAAACCCCTTGAATGAATAATAATATATTTGAATAGAGTTTTTATACAATAATTATTCCTAAAAAATGAAAATAATATCATGGACATAAATAACTTATCAGGAATATTTTAAATAACACGATCATGAATATACATTTTAAAATTCTTTAAAGAACATCACAACCATCAAATATATTTCCCAGAAAAAATCCTTTAAATTTTTTACCATTATATCACATAAAAACAAGACTTATAATTATTTAAAACATTTGGTTGGTAATAGTGTCATAATAAAAGAGTTTATAAATATTTAAAAAACCACCCACCACATCAAAAATCAAATAATAGTGGATGATTATTTAATTACCACATCACCAGTATATATATTATTTATAGCTTTTATATCGTTTATAAGATAGTATAAAATAAATAAAAATTGATATCATAAAATAAGTACATTACATAGTTCCACATATCATACATTGATAAATATATTATAAAATTGTTCTTTTACATTAAAAAGGATGAAAAAAGAATACATAGTGGGTGATTGGAATCCATAGAATTGGAAACCCCAATGATACCACTCATCTAATAGGAACCAAATGACACAATGTCCATGGAAGACAAATAAAATTAAGGTGTAGTGAATAAGAATATACACGACACCGATTTAAATCAACACACCCGTAGAAACAAACTATATCCATGTAAAATATATAAAAATAATGCATGGAATAGAGAGGAGTTTCATGACAGGAATGGATATAGGAATAAAAAATTAGTGGTGAGAAATTGAGGAACCCTTATTAATATAAATTTTCAAAAAATAATATATTTCATCTGTTAAATTCTACACACAATTATGTACATGGTGACCCTTATATAATGACTAATAGTGGATTTTAAATAGATTCAAAATTTGACATGAACTATTTTCATTATTGATTAGTGTAATTGGGTTCCCAGTCCATGTTGTCTTGAAATTTTTACAAATAATTTGAAACAATTATATAATAATCAATGGTAATTATAAATACAATAAAAAATAATAAATATTGAAAAATGTGACATCATTAATTTCAAGTAACCCCATATTGGTTGGAGATTGTATCCTTGACTAACATATATACACTATGGGGTGCACCGAAAATAACCAATAACATTGAATAGGGAACTAAATTTCATCTTATTTAATGGTCCATGATAATGTCAATTCTTTTAGGAAGACACTTCAAACACAATTAGAGCTATGGTCTATCCCAACAATGTTGTGGATGACATATCCTCAAAATGAATTTTTTTTAATAATGGTATATTAGTTAGAGCATGAGGACTCATTGTAGTTCATTATATCCATTTTTTATAACATTTAATAGTGTTATTTGTTGGGTGAATACCAAATAATAAACTTGATTTTAAGAAGAGCGTATGGTAAAATATATTTCTTAGATCTAACCCTTATAATCACCAATTGGTTTTAGTATAGTAACCCATTTGGAAAAATATGTTAGTCTATGAAAACACTGGAGATAAAAGGATGCTCTTGAAATTTGAAAGCCTATCTTCATATAGGTATATATGTACTTAAATGTGTATTTATACATAAATTTATCTATCTATTTATAAATATATCAATATATATCTACATTGATTTTGAAACATATAAATATTTTATCACATAAATATATTATTTCTTACTTTTATTTTTCATCATTATAAAAATTTAATTTTATATTATTATGAAATGTATGATTAATATTTCAAAAAATTTATATATTTTATTTACTTAATAATCTAATGCCCTTATATAGGATAGACATTCATTTTATACATTTCCTAAAAAAATAAAATTCTTAAAAATATGAATCAATGATTCCTTAAAAAAATTATTGTGAGATTATATTTAATTTTATATTATTGTATAAATATCATGTAAAATATTATTTACCAAATTTATTTATATTCTTTTATATTTTCAATATAATAAATTTATCAAATATATATATATTTTAAATAATTTATATTTTATTTATTAGTGATTAATCAATTCTTATTAAAAAATATATTCTAAAAATTAAATTTACTAAATAATATATTATTTAATTTTATATTTTTCTCACATAGTCAATGAGATAAAATTCAATTTTATATTTTCATTTAAAACAACACTAAAATTATGTATGTAATTTTATTTCAATATTTTCGTTTCTTAAATAAACGTACTATAACCTAAAACATGATCTATAAATTAATAATTATTTTCATCAAAATACTAAAACAATTATTCTTTTTTAGGGAAAATATATTTTATCATATAATAACTGAGATTTTTGAGAATATCGATGTATTGAAAATTATATAAATATAGTTAATAATTATTTTTCAAGAAAATCATAACTTCATTGGAAATTGATAACGAATTTTTATAATTGGGAACTTTTGTTTTCACAAATTATTTAAATGATAATTGATATTTATATTTTGTCTCATTTTAATTAATATCATTTTATTAAGGTTTAAGAAAAAATAAAAATATTCATTTTACAATTTTTGAATCTTGAGGGTAAGATAAATTCTACCTGAGAATAATTGTTTTTTTAAATTATATTAATATTTAAATCATTCAATATTTATCTCACAAAATTAGTGAACAAAAATAAGTATTAAAAATTATTTTTTAATGTAAAAATTATAATAATTAAAATATTTTTCCACATACACATTATTCTGAATTACACATTACTAAATATAATAGAAGGATTAAATTTAAACTATAAACATTTTAAAATTTCCTACTTTTTTGTTTATAATTTCTTATATAAGGCGAGTTTGATAAACTCATATTCTAGTTTATATTTTTACACTCTATCTCGTATTATTTCAGAAAAAAATTAATTTTATTAGTATAAATAAAATAAACAATTCTATTTTATTTTCATATTTTCAATTTATCATTAAATTAGAACTAAAACATGTAATGTGATATAAAATTTTATTTTAATTACCTTTATAATGTTTCATATATTTTTATGTTTCATAGTTTATTTATATTCTATTTTGTTTAAGATAACTGACCCTAACATTATTTTATATTTTAAATATTTTTATGTTTTTATTTAATATTTCCCTTATTTATTTTGTGAGATAAAATTTATTTTTCTCTGATATAAGAAACATAATTACAAACAGTAATGTTATAATCATTTCACACTTCCATTTAACTATAAATTTAAATCTATTACCCATAATAAAAGAGAATAATTTATAATAAAAAATAATAAGAAAAATTATAATATGTATAATATTTTCTTTATTGATCACAAATTCGAGTTTATTTTTTTATTTTAATTATTCACTAAAAGGGGGAATGGTTAAAAACAAGATATCTTGTATTATTAATGGAATAATATAAATGTTATATGTTCTATATTTAAAGAAGTTGAAATTATGAAATAAAAATATTATTGTGATACAACAAAAATAGAATGTGGTTTTACAATTAATAAAATGATTTAGTTTTTCTCATAGTATAAATAAAACCATTGATTATAAACAAAAATATTTCATTAGTTTTGAATGATGGTGAATTTTTTATAGATTGTTTCATGGATGAAAGGGATTGTAAAAAATATCCACTCTTGTTAAGTTAAAATGTTGTGGTATAAACCGTTCCAGGGTTTGTTATAGTCTAAACAGTGATGTGTTTAGGGATAATACACAATGGTTTTATGCCATGATGTTCATGTGTCATACTATAGCACATGACTCAAAAAGTTTCTTCACTTATTAATGGATGATATGTTAATAATATCACACGATTTTATTGTGATGAGTTTGAATATTATAATCATATTTTAAATGTTATAAATTAAATTGGGGGATTTAATCAATTTATAATAGATGTTGAATGTGTCGGATATATTATCAAGAAAGTAGAAAATATAATCTCTATATCCTACAATGAAACTAATATTACATCACGAAAAGTGGAAAATTATTCTATTGTAATAAGAGATTTAAAAAACCAATGGATAAACAATTTGGAAGGTATTATTTGGATTTTTTATCTTCATAAACCATAGTGAGGAAACATGTTTTTGAGAATGTACTCATCAATATTGATGGTTTTCCATCATTAATATTAATTTAATTAAATTTAATAAAATTCTCCTTAGAAAAATTGGTTTTGATGGATTTATTAAATGTTATTTATGTAAGGGTTATTTCCAATAAAACCCCTTTAGTGGAACTATATTTTATGGAACATTTTTTTGGTGTTATAATTCTACATAATTGTTTCTTTGATATAATGGGTTACACTAAAAACAAATTTTAAATTAAAAAAATATATAATTAAAATACAATTATTTAATGTTAGAGTTACCAGGAAGAAGTTTTATAGAAATAAATTAATTAGAATTACTAAATTATAATAAACTTTTGGATTTCATATTTATAAATTTCATTAATTGTATATCAATTAATTAGAAATTAAAATTAAAATCACTCAATAATAATAAGGAATGGATGTCGCCCGCCTTTGGAAAGTGGGAATGCGGGGCAACATCCAGTGAATCATTGTCTTCCTCAAACAAATAGATGCCCTCACCCCGGCAAGAGCATCGAAAATAGAAATGTTGAACCCAATCTAATGATCTTCTCTTAAAAGTGGTTATTTGTAAATATTGACACATCAGTGGATTTTCATGTCATTAGATCTAGTTATCTGGTACTGGGTCCCACCAAGCAAATAGCTGACATGGCGTGGAACTCACCAAAAGTTGGGGCAGTCAAATCGTTGGGCTTCCCATTCTGTGACGTTGTTAGCATGGATACTTCTTACCATCCATGGGAGACCGAATATAGATGGGGCACTAGACATTGATTTAATTGTTTCAACACTAATTATTTAATCTCCCTTCATCATGGAACCAAGTTGCGACACTAGGAACCCAATCAACACCCGCCCACCAACGTAGATGCAGGGGAAATGAAAATGCAACAATCTCATGTGGGTCAAACGCTTCTATGATGGCTTCCACACACACAGCTATGGGGAACCCACAACCCATCTCCCCCATAGAATTCTTACAGTGAAGGGTGATAAGAAACCTAATACAGTGATACGAGGAGGAGGGGATTATCCCAACTCAGGATATGGCCCACCATGATTTAGAGGCTTTTTAACCTCCTCACCATTTGCGCCCCCCAAGGGCCTTTCAGAGAGCCACTGATCCCCACCCCAGGGTAAAATCGTTTCAAGAGCCTTTCCCCAGAACATCTCGATGACTCCCTCACCTACAATGACGAGGTAGGGGATGTCTGGGCTAGCCCTGCCAGGATCCCTTTCCAGGGTTCCCAAAGGAGGGTGTCCACTAAGTTGTGTCATTGTGACAACTTGGTCCCGCGTTATGAAGAGAAGCTAAGCTACGTACCTGAACCCCCCGTCCCTGGTACGGCTGACCCGACACCAACGTCGAGCATAGGCCGATAAGGACGCCCGCTATGGGGCGTCAACGTTTGCAGCTATTGTGGCATGTGCCACCTCCGATGGGTATCATCAGCCTCTTATACACAATGAAAAAGGGCGCTTATATACCCTTCCTGGATCAAGGCCCCAACCACCCCATAGGTATTTTGGGTTGACTCTCTCAGCCATCGGCGAAGGGAGCACCCGCAACGGACCAACACACGGTAGTGACACCCAGTACAGAAGTCCTCCCCATACAGCCACCATGGAGAACGTGGGTCCTCCCGGCTTCCTATATTGGCATGGAGATCCCCCCATGATACATTTAATCCCAATGAGGGTACTCCCTATGATAGTGACACATAGTATGGAAGCCTCTCTCGTGCTCATTAAATTGGCTATGGGGTCATTCTGCATACAGTGGACCATAGATATGGAGATGTTACACATCCGATCAATCTCTAGTTTGGGGGGCTTCCCCATGAACATGTAGCTGCGGGCGTAGGATTTCATTGCCTCTACAATCAGAGGTGTGATGGTCAGCTTTGCTTTAGCAGTACCCAGCTTGGAGGTCCTACCATTGTTTGGTTTGACCAGTATGAGGACCCTCTTTTCATGGATGCTTCCAGGGGAGGTGATCATTGTGGTCCTACCCGTGCTCCTATCAGCTCCAAAAGAGGTCTAAACCACTCTAGTATTTCACACGGAGGTCCCCTCCCTACATCACCCGGTTTACATAGAGGTTCTCCCCATGTTCCCTTTGATATATGTCCAAGTGCTCCTCGGACCCCAGCTTATTGAGGAAGACGACCAACCAGCCCCAGCACGAGTGCGGCCAAAGGACCCCCTCATGCCAGAAATCTACCCTTTCTTGAAAAACAATCCCAGGGCAGGGGGCGGGTCATTGCCACCACAAAGGAGCCCTGAGATGTTTCAGACTGAAAACAAACCTGTTTGCTTCTCAGATTCTAAGGTGAAATACGACTCGGTAATGGAGACCTCTCCTATATCCTCCCTCTCATGGTTCGGGGATAGAACAAAGCATTTCATCCTCATACTTCTAGAATGTGAGGTCCTTCAAAATCATGTCTCCCTCTGCAGGTATATCTAGGAGGACAAAAAATTGGCAACCCTAGAGGTTACAGTCGTGAAATCACCACCATCATCACCTTAAGCATTGTCTTCCTCGATTAGAGATTACAAAGAGCAATTCTAGGGACCAATGGTAGAAAAAAAACAATGTATCCCATCACCAGTGGCAATAGTCCTTGCTCCAGAAACTGTTGTGATCATCACATCTTACCACTATGAGTTGGCCAAGTCACCACATTCATTGGAGGACATCCCCATACATGGTGTATTGTCGGCTTTCTGACTATATTCTCCACCAAGAAGCTTTCAATCTCAGAGATCTGTATCAATTCCACTATTGGTTTCCCAACCACCTCATAGAGATGAGTGGGGCAACTAAAGGATTAGACCCTGAATATGCACCAAGGATATTTTGGGATATCTTTATAGCAGACCATTTACCTGAGTTGTTTTGGCCAGCTGCAGTGCCAAATTATAGGGCACAAGAAGCACTCACCATGGAGGAGGATGGATTATTTCTCCAGACTCTCTGGTAAAATTATTTCCACCTCTGGCATCGACAAGTGACCTACCCCGAAAGTCAAGAACACTTAAAATATATTGGCCAACAATTTTTTTCGTTGATTTGGATGCACTCCCAGTGGCCTAACACCCTAAGTCACTAGGCCACCATAGGACCCTCCATCAATGATGCATCCAGATCATAAAAGATACTTGAGGGATAATCGAGGAGGCTTCTCCCTATGTTCAAATCTGTGACAGGGGGCTGTACATGGCCCTCCATTTCAGTCTCATATAGAGGAATCTCGATTTTATTGGCGAAATAAATGATATTCCTCTAGTAAGTGTTTTAGTTAACAAGGTTGACATATATGTAGAGAAAATGGTATGGAGCTCCTTGATGGGGACTTACACCCTGAGGGAATTCCGCAACTACTGGATCTATTGTGAAGGGTCACTCACCAACTGAAAAATTTATTGGGTCTTCCCATGCCAACCGAGGAACTAGTCCTCTTCCAGAATCCCAAAAAGGGAAAGGAAATCCTTTGGGCCATCAAACCCTCCAAATCATTTGGCTTAGTGTATAAGGCCAAACAAAACCACGAAAATGCAGCGTTGTGTTAGAAAATCACCAAACGAACGAAGGTGGCTGATGGCCTTTTTGCTAAACACACTAGAGAGCGATGACGAGACTACAATGATCCTCTGTAGAGGCAGCAGGGGTAGGCCCAGCATCTCCTGGGAGAACATCCCCCAGGTGACCCAGACCGTCCTTCCCACATAGACATGCTTGAGGCTGGGACTTATGCCAAGTGGGTGTGGTATATGTCGCCAAATCCTCACGAATGACTTGAAAGTGCTTGGAACCCAACCCGGACTCCCCCAACTGCTCCACAGGTTGTACCACCAGCCGCTGGGTTTGTTTATCGTGTTGAAGAACCTTCCACCACACTAGTGGTCTGGGATCCCCGTCAAGATAGGAATCCCCACCCGGATGATCCAATGGCAGCACAAAGTGCTCACATTGAAGCCTTAGTGACTCGACATGTAGAAATATTGCCTGATGGAAAGACATACCCTACATGGGTGGATGATATGACCGCACCCCCAGTTTTCAAGAATCCCACCTTTTCCCCCTTCAATGGGACATGTGACCTGCCAAATCACTTTTCCCACATTATCTCATGGTGTGGCCCCATGTTGGAAACTCCAAAGAAGTAGAAAACTGTCATGCTCAGTTGTTTCATATAGACATTGGATGGTTCATTGTTCATATGTTATAGCTAGCTCCTCCTTGGGTCAATGGCTAGATAGGAGGACCTCTCTAGGAAATTCCTCTACCACTTCAATTCCACCACTCAGAATATGATTATCACACACCTTTTCTAGTGGAAGCAATGTCTTGATTAGAACATTGTTGACTTTGTCACTTGGTGGAAAGGACAAACATACTCCCATGACATGCCATTGATTTAGGACCAATTTTTGACGTTGTGTATAGGGAATGTCATGATGGAAATGGTCCCCTATGTAATCACCGAGGACTACAATGGGGGATTCCGATACTTCTCTAATAGGGACAAGAACCTAGAGGAATCCTTACTGGAGGCTAAGAAGGAACGTCTATTGCCACATGAAATCCCCGTGAGCAGGACCACCAGGGCCGAGCCCGTCGTAGTGGGTCAAATAGAGGACCCCCCCAGAAAACTAGAATTTTTACCTGTGGATCCTCCTCCACAGCCTCGCCGAGGACAACCACCTCAGGCACAGCCTCCGGCCCAGCAGTTCCCACCTCAAAATCGGTAGGTACCCCCGTGCAATGTTCCACCAATTCCTAGACAATATAACCATTCTCCACATCCTCGGTAGTGTCTTCCATCCCCTCATTAGGATTAGGATCCCAGGTCCCCCATCCCATATATTAGAAGTCAATCCTACTTGTTCTGCGAGGCACAAGTCCATGGTTATTTTTGAAGAGCCCTAGAGTAGGGGATCATAGGTTTGCCTAAGTGAAAAAGACCAGAAGAGGCGAACCTCATTGATCATCTTAATTACATCCCCAACCAAAAAACCCTAGGGAACACCCTCAAAAATGGAAATGTGTTCAAGGACTGGCTTCAAGGCCAGGTGGATGACAACATAGTCTATTTATTCCCACCTCTAGCACTGGTGGAATTTGTCTTAGTGAGGACAAACTGTACTAGTGACAATGAAAGTGAGTGGCATCAGGTTTCTAACTATGGGTCTGAGATATATGATGACTGGAAGGATAATAAAATAATCGCCTGAACCAATGGTGTTATCCGTGCATGCCTGAATCAGGCAGACTCTTCAAAAGATGCAATAACTACTTCTTCATCATCATCTTAGCAGTCCCCTTCTCAGGAAAGCAATCATCGGCGATGTAAGGGAAAGCATTGTCCCCCACCAATTCCATCATCATTCCATACTCCATGTGAATTCATGCCCCCTGAGATGGAGATCCCTCCCAGAATCCACTGAGTAGTGGACGAATCTTCGAGTGACTATCAAGGGTAAACCTTAGTATATACCATATTGCGGGTAAATCCCAATGTTATTCATGGTGATGAGGACCACTAGGCGGATCCTCCCAACATCCCCATCCTTCGTCAGCATCGATGGAGTCTTGACCATATGGGCCATCAGAGTGCTTCGTTCTATAACTATAGCCATGTTGTGCACATGACCGAAACCAGGAAGCTAGCCCAACAAGGGCTCAGTATACATATCCTTCTCATCTGGTGATATGAAGCCCGCATTTTCTGTCGTTTCTATTTTGGATTAGGCATATCCACCTTGACCGCTATGAGACTAGCCACGCATTGCTATAGGCTGGTCTCATCCATCTGGCCATCAACCGGTAGACACTCGGGAAGCATTGACTTGTGAGTAGCAGGATATTCCTACCACTAGTCAGTCGTTGGCCTAGCCGGCAGGGCCCACCATAGCTTCTGTCATTAAACGACCTCTTGTATGCATAAGTTCAAACCGAGCATAGAATTATGATGTTCTCAAACATCTAGCCAGCATTATAGCAAATCTCCCCATCCTGGAGGCCCTTCCCTTATCATCAGATAGGCGTGAGGTCCTCGCGAATTCCTTATGAAGCCCCCTCTTGTTTGAGATGGAGGTAGCAGCCGCGGAAGCCTTTTATGCTAAGGAGGTCAAGAATGATGAATTCCAGGTCATCATATCATTCTCTGGGGATGATTTATGCTCTCCCATACAGTGGCACATTCTCCCTCTGTACATCACTAACTAGTTCTATGGTGTGATTGTTCATCGCTGTCTTGTCCACATGGGCTCTGGAATCATCATAGTCCCAACTCGGACACTGCAACAATTGGGATTGTTCGGGGATGGTATGTGTCCCTCTTAGATAAGGATTAATGGTTATGATAGGACAATGTTGACACAGGTCGGAAAGATCCATTATAAGGCCCAGTTCGGTGTTCTAATTACCAGCACCGAGTTTATGGTTGATTCCCAAGACACCACCTACAATGCATTGATGGGTACACCATGGATCCACCTACATGCGGATATTCCCTCATCATAACACTAGTGGCTTAAGTGCTCCCTTAATGGTCAAATGTGTGTGCTTAAAGGTGAAAAATCCCCCTTTTCCACTTGTGAATCCCTCCATATTGATGGGGACTACTACATATGTATGGACAAGCAGATTCAAACTAATGAGGTCGAGCATGCTATGGCTACAACCGACCCCTAGGCAGATCCAGATGATTCAAACGTCATTCAAGTCCATCGATTGGAGGCTACAACTCTGGAAATGGAAAATGCATCGTTGTTTCTGAAAAATGGGGAAGAAACTCCCATGTCTAGGTGACACCATCAGATTTCTTTATACTCCTACACAAACCAAGCTCAGGTGATCCCAGAGCCTCCTACACCCATAAGGTATAAGGAGGTCTACCCCATGGAAATGACAATACATCATACATACTTGTTTTTCTAGGCTGGAATTAACCTGCTCAAGCCTACATGGCACTATTACTTCGATGTCATAAATAATGGCCTCTTTGGCCGATGATTAGATTGGATTGGATCTACAACCTTCATTGGTATGGTTGCGGAGCACAAGAGTTACACGATGTGGTGTCCACTACCGCTCTGGATTGTACTAGTCTCCAATAGGGAGATGCTGACTCAGAGGAAGCTTCTTCCAATGAGGATCCCCCCTCCATAAGAGAAGAATAGGATTTATAGAATGCTCCACCTGCCATTGAAGAGGTTGTCTCTACTATGGTTGATGAGTTGGTAAAGGTGAACCTTGGAAGCAAGGCAGACCGAAAACCCACAATGATCAGTGCCTCCATGCCCATAGAGGAGATGCAGCTGTACATAGGCTTCCGTAAAACAACTATGTTATGTATTCTCCTTGAGTTATGAAGATATTATATGACTAGATACTCATGTGGCCATCCACTGCCTTAGTCTCCAGGAAAATAATCACTGGTTCAAGCAGCCTCCCATGAAGATGCACACTTCCCACGATGCCATGGTTGAGGCCAAAATTGACAATATAATCATAGCCAATTTCATTAATTAGGTCCATTACACAGAGTGTATGGACAAAATTTTTCTAGTAAAGATGAAGAACGTAGAGATCAGGGTCTGCATCGACTTCCGGGATCTCCATCGTCACTGTGTGAATGATCGGTTTTTCCTTCCAGTGACAAAATTATTGATTGACGCTACAGTTGGGATCCATGCCCTATCCACCAAGTATGGGAACTCCGGGTATAACTAGATCTGAATGGACCCTAAGGATGGGGAGTATACAGCCTTCAAAGAACCAAAAGGCACATTTTGTTACGAATTCATTCCATTCGGTTTAAAGAATGTGGGTGCCACCTATCACCGGGTTATGTATTTCATAATTAAGTCGATCCACGAAATGCTGGTGTAATGTTATGTAAAAGGCCTAGTGGTAAAATCTCGCCAACCTCAGGACCATCTCAAGGACCTTGAGAAAGTGTTTAGCTTCTTTTGTTCTCTCCACATGAAGATGAACTCGTTGAAGTATGCCTTCGTGGTCACCATGAGAAATTTTCTCAGCATCATTGTCAGATAGAGGGGCATTGAGATCGACTCAGAAAAGATTAAGGCCATCAGTCAAATGTCTCCCCCAAGAAACATTCCATAGCTTCAAGGCTTCCAAGGATACTTGACATACATACGCCGATTCGTTGTGTATTTGGATGGAATGTGTAAGCCCATTTCTTGGCTCATGAATAAAGACACTGTCAATGAGTTGGAAAAATAGTGCCAGACTTCTTTTGAGTAAATCAAGCAGCATCTACTCCTCCCTCCAGTCATAATGCCACCCATATTTGAAAATCGGTTGGTATTTTCTCTGACTACCATGGAGCAATCCCGCAGTTCCCTTCTCACCCAGATGTTCAATGTGGGGACAATGAATAGCCTCTACTACCTCAACCACATGCTCCTTGATGTAGAGACCAGTTACTTCCCAATCTAGAAGAGCTTCCATGCACTGATATTCACACTAAAAAATTGTGGCATTACCTCCAGCATCATGAGGTACATCTAGTGTCTCGAGTACGTCCTCTGAAATACATATTGAAATGCCCCATATTGAGTGTCTAACTATCTCAGTGGGTGGAAATCCCCTAGCAGTTCGATATCAGGTTTGTCTCTCGAAATTCTATCAAAGGGAAAGCGTTGGAAGATTTCCATGCCACCCATCCAGCTTCTCTGAACCAGTACATGGACCTCTATTTCCCCGATGAATTGATTTTCTCGGTTGAACAAGCCATTCCGTGTTGGAAAATGCACTTAGATGGTGCTTCCCAAAGCCCCACTAACAGAAGGCTCAATGACCCCATGTGCAATAGAGTATTCCTAGGTACCGTCTTCATTACCAAAAGACAATTTCATCTTCCATACTCATTCTGTTTTCATAAGGATGCACCAACAATGAGGTAGAGTATTAGGCTCTCATTACTGGCCTCGAGCTGGCCTCGAGCTGGACCTAATGATAGGCATTCACCATTTTCATGTAAAAGGGGACTACGAACTGGTCATCAAGAAGATCAATGGTGACTATATCATTAGAATTCCAAAGCTCGTGCCATTTTTGGAATGAAATCGCCAGCTAATTGTCCTTTTCCCATATTCCCCAAAAGTTACTCATATCCCTCGATCTCAAAATGGTCGAGCTAATGCCCTTTCCAGCCTAGCTACATCACTTATAGATCCCGAGAAGAATGATATGATTATCCATGTGGCACACAAAAGAGGAAATGATCCTGTCACTCCATGTGATGATGAAAGGCTACATATAATCCACCTTACCACTAGTGCCTCCACTTAAGGACCCCCCAGTCCAATGGATGAAGTGATTGATGTGACTCCTAACTAGAGATACCCCTTTTTTAAGTACGTCCAAAACATTAATCTCCCAGTGGATCAAGACATGAACTAGAGAATCCGACACTACTCGTAATAATTCACCCTCCATAACGGCTCAAGTCGTGAGTAGATCCTCTACACGTGTGGGTTTTATGGGATCATCCTCTATTACATTGTTGATGTCAAGACATCCCAAGTCATTTAGGATGTTCGTACTGATTCCTGCAAGGCTCATCAGACTAGGCTGATGCTATCTCACCAAATCTAGAGACTATGGTATTTTTGGCCCTCAATGATCCATGATTGCATCTAGTTCACCAAAAGCTTCCATCAATGACATATTCATGCTAACTTCATGTATAGGCCACCAGAGCCTCTCTACTTGGCCATGTTATGTGGTCCATTTGTGGTATGGGACCTCGATGTCGGTGTACCATATCCACTAGCGATAGCTCGCTAGTGTAGATTCATCCTGATGTGCAAATTTTTCTTCTCCATGTGGGTAGAGGAAGTTCCACTCAATTTGGTCAATGAACATCACATCATCATCAACAGATTTTGAGTCCCTCACGCTGTCCTCACTGATAATAGTAAGAACTTACTAGCTGATTAGATGATGATATTGAATGCTAAGTACAACATCCATTCTAACCATACCTCCCACTATCACATGAAATAAAATGGTCAGATCATGGTGTTCAAAAAAATCTCTATAACATTCTGCTAGAAAATGGTTGTTCAGAATAAGAAGAGTTGTCTGGTCAAGCTCCACAATGCCCTCTATTTTTATCAGATGAGGACTCGTAATTCCACCAGAGTGACCCCATATTCCCTGGTGTACGGAAAGAAGATCATAAATCCCATAGAGATTAAATTTTCCTCATTGCTCACATCTATCAATAATCAGAATGTTCCAGATAAAGTAGCTGAAATCTGTTTGGATGATTTGGAAGCACTCGACGAGAACATGCTTCGTGCCCCATAAAATCTGGAAAGGCATCAGAGAAAGATAGTTATATCTTTCAACAAAAAGATCACTTCTTCTCCTTCATGCAATGCGACTTGGTATTGTCCCTGAGGGAACCAATGATACCTTGCAGAAAACTACCCATGTTGGAAACCAAATGTTATGGACCATACATCATTCACAAGGATTACTCCAATGGCACATATTCATTAGTTATAATTAATGGTGAGTGTATTACTCCTCCCACCAATGCCATGTTCCTAAAGAAATACTTTTCTTGAGAACACACAGACAATCAAGGACATAAACTATACGGTCTTGCACGACCCAAACTGCGTGATGGTCTCACATAACCCTAAAAAACATTAGGGTCCAACCTGACCTTAAACTGTCTAGTCCTACATGACCATAAACTGTGAAATATCCTGCATGACATTGAACTTTTTTTCATCCTTCAATACATTAAAATTAATTTCAAGAACTACGTATGGAATGACTCCCATATTCATGGGATCCATTGGAAAGCTTGGACACCTCGTCATGAGTCCTCCCCCACCCCCAGTTTCATCTTTGACTATTAATTTGGGTTATATGTCTCTTGTGGAATCCTACAATGTGTTGTGAAGGCATCTTTAGCCTTACTCGTGTCTGGAATACGATGGCAGCACCATGTTCCCTCCCTCGTTCTTATAAAACTCCCTCATCCTCACCGCATGAGTTTAAAAAGAAAATCCTTTTCAGAGCTATGTATGGGTTGATTCCCAACCTCATGGGATATGTAAGAACCCCCGAAAATTCCATTTTTAGGCCTAGACCCAAAATTCGGGACCTCTATTTGGGACGAAACACATGGTGGGGTGCATGATTATTCCCTCATTCACATCGTGTTCATCATTACGGTACCATGTTACATAATGTGGATGATGTGTTTTGAACATTATCTACAATTATCCATTAATGTTGTCACAACCCCATATGTTCCAAACATGGAGTGTAGTGGTTCATTCTGCATCGAAGTCTCTCCAAACCATAATCTACCTCGAGAAAAATTTCCATTATATCTATTATACCCTTATGTGATAATGAGTGCCTAGTCCTTGTCTTTGTCTCCCACACCGAGCATTGCTCATGTGGGATTATGAGTTATGATGAGTAAATGCCTGCATGAGATGTTATATGGACTCATTTGGATGGGGCGCTCAGCCTCAATCCCATTGACCCCTTCGGTCCCCTGGCCCGAGTTCTTATTTTTGATTATGTGGTGTGGTTTGGAATCACTTCTATATCCACATCAGGCTATTGTGCCATGCCATCGAGATCCCCTTATGACATCCCTCCATTAATTTATCATCTGTCCTGTAATCACATGCCCCACCATGATTCACAAGCCCCGTAATTTGGGTTTCCATCGTCATCTATATCCAAATTTACACCCAAATGGCATGAATACTCGGCATAAGGGCACTACTACAATTACGGGAAAACGTCCTCAAGGACTCCATGTGGTAGATTGATACAAGTCCCGTGTAGCCAATATGGTCAATGGTCAATATCAATTGTTTTCCCTGAACTCTGACCACACAACGGTGGACACTATGTTGTAAACATGTTCAATAATTGTCCTCTATCATTGATGCCTCTTTGTGGTCTTCCATAGGCATGATTATTTCCCCTCTCTGTCCCACGCATCTGACATTAAACTAGTAATCTCTGGCTAGAGATCTGTGACCTTAAACTAAGACCACCATCATCTTTATTGCAAGACATTAAACTCAATGTTGGCTGTGACATTCTGCCTGTGTCCTAGCCTTAGTTCCCTCAACCTTCCCGGCCCCCTAGCCTGAGTTCTCACATAGGATTGTATGGTGGGGTGTGGTATTATGTATTCTTTCATATCGGGTTACTCTCTAGTTTGCACACATCCCTCATTTTGAGGTATCAATGCCTTATTTGCAACATCCTTTTCTCTTGATCTATGTGTGACTTGATTCTCATCTTCAAGGGATATGTAGGACCACTTGAATGCCTAGTCATTGGGTCTAGCCTCATCTCTACAAAACCTCCCTATCATTTTGGCCCCTTGGCCTCTGTTCTTCCTATAGAGGGGTATAAAGTGTGGTGAAGACTCCTTATGTCTTCATTTACATAACGGTTATAACAACCACACCCCATAAATCTCTTTCCTGAGAGGCCTTCACTCATCTATTCATGTTGGCCGCCCCTTTTTTGGGTCCCTTAACCATCTTCAGTGATTCACCAATGCACCCAAGAGTACTCTAGTTTAGATCCTAGAGTGTTGGGTTCTTCCTGGACATGCATTCACCCAATTTTCAGGGATTTTGTTCCCCTTCATTTGGGCTTCCATTATCATTCACACCCAAAGGGACTACCAAATGGAATTGATGCTATGACTAAGTGCTCTCCTACCATTACGGGCCAACGTCCATGATGATCTTAGAAAATAAATTTTTGCATGTCTTACGATGAGAATATGGTTAGTGGTCGATGCTCATTTGTTTTTCTCATTCTGGGATACACGTTATGAATACTATGTTTTGAAAACGGTCAACAATTATCCTCTATTGTTACAATAACTCCTTCAATCCTTAAATTTCAGTTTCACGATTCACATCATTTTCCACCCCATTGTGTCGAAGTAGAATTTCAACCCTCCCGGTACAATCCCTTAGTGCACAATTGCTTGTTAAGAGGACAAAGCCATGGTAAGGCACCATTTGGGGCTCCGCACCAACTTCCCCTTAACATGTACTCCGTGTATTTCAAAGAAAATTTTCTCCCATATTTCCCACACCGAGTTTGACTCACGTGGGATTAACGATCAAATTGAGGTGTGTACTTACAGGGGAGTATTCCCTTTCTCCATGGTCTAAGCTCTAAGACCTAAAACTAAGATCTCTTTTAGAACTATGTATGTCTTGATTCCCATTCCCATGGGATGCATATAAATTCCCAGACATCTCGCCTTTGGGTTTATCTTGAGTTTCACTAATTTAACTTGTTTGTTCTGCCTTTTAGTCCCCATCTCTTATAGGACCACATGATGTGGCACGTATGGTATTATGCCTTTGTTCACGTAGGGTTTAAAATTTCCGCATCACATATTCCCCTCCATGGTGCTAGATCCTCCTACATTTTGTATTTTGTCCTGGATGATGTAAAACTTCACCTTCTAGAATGACCTATGGCTTGATTCTCATCCTTATGGGATACGTAGGAATTCCCGGACATCTCGTCTTTGTGTCCAACTCAACTGAGATCTAGTCTCTCCTGCCCAATATTCTCTAACCTTTTTGTGCCCCCTCGGCCCACTGTTTCTTTATTGGAGTGGAGCATAGTGTCATATTGGATTATTTCCTCATTCACATCATGTATGCTTTATCACGTAGTGCACATTCCCTTTTTAACCACATTTTTCGTGTATATGTCTGAGTCAGATGGCATTAAAAAATGATTCCTAGTACTACATGACTTTAAACTATTGCATCTATAGTGCACGATGTTAAAATGTGTGGTTGGTCTTGTCACTTGACCCGAAACTGTGACATTATCATCCTAGCTGCACGATGAAAAATGACATTGCACCGTGATATTCTCACTTGAGGGGACATCATGGTTGGTATCGGTCACACCCCCCACCATTTGACAATGCCTACATATTGCATGATTCTTGTGGAACTACATGGAATTTCTAACCTAGATCCATCAGTTCACAAAAATTACCACACTCATTCATCATAAAGGACAAACAAGATCTATCAAATGCCACATCTTATGGTGCAAGGGCCAGACCCACACATCCTTATTATCTCTAGAACTAGAATCATACCATTCCATCCCTTGAACTATGTGTGTCATGATTGTCATTCTCATGGGATACATTCGAATTCTAGTTCACTACGCCATGATCCCAGCCTATCTTTCATTTATGGTCCCTCGACCTAAAATCTATGAGAAGAACACATGGTGATTTGGACTACAAGTTGTCATTCAGGCCTAGTTTTGTAATTACCTCACAGTGTGTCTCCCGCACTCCCTAACATCTCATTTCTGAGTTCTATGACAATAAATAAAGATCACTTCATGTCTTTGCTGCATGAGGTTAAACTACATGACTTCTTCCAGAGATATTGTCTTTGGGACCAGCCCCATCAATCTAAATCCTATCCGCTCTCTTTCGACCACTAAGCCCGAATTCTTTTGAGAGAATATGGCGTGGCGAGTACCTCTTGGTTCCTCATCCACGTCGGGTTTTTCAACAACCCACCATGTCCCCCCATGACTTTTCCCAACCAGGTTTGATTTTAATGAACCTAATCTAAGATCTCTCTATGGGAACTATGCATTGGGTTTGGATACTTCGTCAACCTATGCCTAGTCTATTAAATCAACTCCACATAATGGTCCATCCTACGACCATTAATTTGGGAAACATGAAACCGCAGTTCCCTTGTTCTTGGAGGGGGTCTCAACTCCCTCTATCTGATGTGTCTTTTTGTTGTACTCAGATGCGTTGAAACAGTGCCCGAAGAGAGTAATTTTCTGAGGACATTCCCCAATTGCATGTACAGGAATCGTGGGCCCATAATTTGGATCCTCATCCTCTTACGTATCTAAAGGGACCCCCTTTACGGCATGGTCTCAGGCCACACTGGCGTACCTACTGTCTCAGGCCAATGTCCATGTGTACCTCTGACAACCTTTGCAACAGATATCGTGATTCGAACATGGTCAGAAGTTGAACCTAATTTGTCTGTCCCCATTCTAGGGTAATGAGAAATGTATTTAATGTTTCTAACATGGACAATAGTTATCCTCTATCGTCACTCCACCATCATTGTGGTCTAGATCACTAGAATTCGGATTCACACATTTCTGCTTCCATATATCCAAGTGGAATTCCAACATACTCAGCTTTACCTATTTTCTCATCTAGGTGCGCTATATAGGAAGGTCGACATCTTTGGAATGCCATTCACCTAGCGTCTCATCAAACCTGACTTGTGCCTTCCAGTGCTTGGGAAGTCCCATCACTACTTCTTGTTTCCCACATCGAGCAATACCAATGTGGCTTAGTAGTTATGGTAGTACATGT
The DNA here is from genome assembly GCA_963277665.1 of Viscum album. Classification (NCBI taxonomy): domain Eukaryota; kingdom Viridiplantae; phylum Streptophyta; class Magnoliopsida; order Santalales; family Viscaceae; genus Viscum; species Viscum album. Next base: position 1,729,668,003 of record OY728140.1, read on the forward strand.
ATTGGAGAAACCATGATGCACATTCCTTTCTTCATCTCGTATGACGTTACAAAACATCTCTCAGAACTACTTATTACTTGATTCCAATACTCATGGGATACGTAATAATTCCCAGACAACCCGTCTTGGTACCATCCTAGTTTTCACATTCAATCCCTCGACCATGGGATTCTCTTGAGAGCGTGTTGTGTAGCTTGGACTATTATAGTCCTCATTCATGTCGGGGTAGGTACCACAATACACATTTCCATCTTGGGTATCCATTTCCTCAATACCTGACATTAAACTGTAGTTAATCCCTAAACAGGTTAATGATTCCCTATATAAATCATGGGATGCATCATATTACACTCTAGAGAGGATTTCCCATATTAGTGTGGACCTCTGGCCACACTATATTAAGAACTATTTGTGTCTTGATTCCCATCCTCGTGAGATATATTGGGACGCTCAGGCATTTAACCTTGGGCCCAACCCCAAGGTTAATAACACTTCTGTCCCTTAGCCCTGATCTTGGTCTAGGAAGTATGACCATTAAACTATGTGCATCGTTCTCACTATATGAAGTAAAAATACGTGCCATTCTATGTGCATACCAGAGATGTCTAGTCCAGAAGTTGGTATGATCCCAGATCAGGCCGATGTTCCTACCTAATGTTCCTTCACCATGATGGTGTAATTTTAAGTGTTTGACTCCATTTGAACACCCCATCATGCCACCCTCCATGATTTGAGTGCCCTTTATTCGGACCTTTTCCCTCATTCACATCTAAAGGAAACCCCTAAGTGTATCGATGCTCGGCCTATGGCGTGCCTACTATACTGGACCAACATTCTAGAAGACTAATGGATGATATTTCGAGTCATTCCATGGGTTTCGAACATGGTCAGTGGTCGAACCTCATTTGTTATCCCCATTTCAGGCTAACGAAAAAAGGATACAATGTTTCGTACATGGTAAATAGTTATTCTTCATTGTCACACCATCCCTAGAGTGTTCCAAACATTGGGTATCGTGATTCAAACATTCCATTACCCTATGTTCGGATTAAGTCAAATGCACCTGGAGTTACCCCATTCGTGCACTATATCACATTAGGAGGAAGGTATGTCGATTATTCTGATGTCCTCATCCTCAATGCGGGCCTCCCACATTTATTCCCAAATATATAGATTGGTTGTTCAAACCCCCGAATGCTTGAATCATGTTTTTCACTCTTCCATTTGGATGGAATAAAAAGGTGGTCTTTCCTTGTTTCTCACATTGGGCCGGACCCACGTGAACATATGAATTGATCACTAGACACTCCATGAATATGAAAGTAATGCAATAAACCAATAAAAATAACATAATTCATCCATGTAGTCGGCATAAAATGATCATATAATGAATGTATGTTTGATGGATTGCAGGTATTACAAGAACTGAAGATCGATCTCTCCTATAGAGGGGATGACATTGTCAAAAGAAAGTTACAGCTCTTCCACCCTCTTGCGGGTGGCGTCCAGGGATCGCTATCGCATGTTTAGTTCCCACGCCTCCTCAGCGGTGAGGGGGTGCAATTGGTCAGCTGTTATCCAGGTCCGCTCATCATTAGTGCAGATAATTGTCCTCTCCTTGGAGGCTTTCCTCATGTGCTCTTTGGCCTCCGCCAACTGGGCCCTCAGTCAAGATATAATATCCGAATGCGCATTGAGGAAACCATAATTTTCATCTATCCAAATTTGCAGCTGTTGAATATCATTTTCATCCCCTGGAGCCTCTGTATGTTCATCGATTTTCTCTGCTGCCAACCCATGCAAAGTCCATGGTCATACTCCTTAATCTTCTCCACCATGAGATCTTGAACGATCATTTGAAGACATTGGGAATCTACTCTCCTAGCGCATAGATTCCATAGTCACAAGTGAAGTCCCACCATCTGGTCTATCCATAATGCTTGAGGGGTGCCATCAATAATTCACATGATCAGCTTCCAGGACCGGTGACAAACTATATTTCAATCCTCTTCATTAGAGGTTGTTTCGTCCCAGTTCGCAGGGTTGGAAGGATTGTACGTTGGGAATGATGGGTACCGGGATTCCGCAACAGAATCCAGTGGGCCGAAAATTTAAAATTTTCTACATCACCGGAGTGACATAACCCTTTCAGCTATGGAGATCTTGTCTCAGTTTTGCCCGAGGATCTTGCAGGGTTTAAACAAAGAAAAAAAATAAACTGAACATGTACTGAGTTCAGAATTGATGTGTGCAAGTCCTCCTCAGGACGAAGACAATCATTTCTTGAAGACTCCAACATAAAATCCCTCTAGATCATCCACACATGCCCCTCGAATCTACTCACTCTCCATTCGTCGAGATCTAGGTGCTAGAACTGATCTTCGACGCTCACTTCAGTGCAGTGATGATCACAGTAAGGGATGAAACATCAATACGAGATGGATGAACTTGAAGATCTTCATTTTCATGAGAGAATCTATCTCTAGATTCCATGAGGAGAGAGAATCTCTCAATCACAACACATGAATAATTAACATGGGAGAGCCTCTCTCTCACTTATATAGGGAGTTTTTATAACACGTGGTATAGATTCCTGGCCCCGGTGTAATAGACGTCTGCTATATAAGTGTTAAAAATAATTATTTATGACAAATAAAATTATGCCAAAAATAATATTTAAAATTTATCACTTACTTGCAAAATATAAATATATTATGTGATAAATTTTAGTCTAATACTTGACTCACAGCTCATACTAATATTAAACGAACCTAGGAAATTAAAATGCATTAAAATAATATTAATACTTGTATTTAATATATAACTTGTAATTACATTTTATAAATAAATTCCATGAATTATTCTAAACTTGAATAATTAATGAATTTATTTATCCATTGTTGATCCATGTAACTTGAATAGTGCTCGGATCCTTCAGTTGGTCCCACCATGTTCTATATTCCTATTACGAGAATAGGCCAGATTCTCAAGGTGCTATTTTTGTGTGACCATCTAGGCCCTTACCCCTATTGTAGTGAATAATATCTAGTGACCTAGAGAGGGGTCTAGAATCCCATCGAGGCCTCTACAGTGATAAAGAAATGTCAACGCAACGAGTACCTTTCTACAAACATGGTTTGTGTAATATAATCTCTTCGTCATCGATATCTCAAAAAATCAGAATTCATACTAGTGTCATCGTTCTTTAATTCCCTTTATTTTGTTTGTTGACTTGTCCGGATGGTCTTACCTTCCACTACCATGGCCATGTATTTAATGAAGGTGAAACCATCATAATCAACCAGGACCAAGACATCTCTTCCTGAACTCAGAAGTGAAAAATCATTTCTGGATAATTCAATCAATGTCATGCCATTAATGACAAACCTGATACAAACAACCTCGCCATAACTTTGTCGCCCTGGTTTTCACCACGTATCAAATTTACGTAATTAAATGAAATCCATTGAAAATGATCTCATTTCTAAATACCATTACACATGTCCATAGATAGGAACGACCAATGACACCTAAAACATGTGGCGTTCCAATTATGCGGGTCTTTCATCAAAGATATCAACTACTAGAGATCATCAAGTGTGAACTTAATTAGAAGAAGTCTCAATTATTATGATCCCCCAGCACCTAATGGTCACACATCTTCTGTTTCATTTTAGAATGATTTAACTGGACCATATGATGTTACATTAATATTACTGTCATGGCATCTCTAGGTTCTCATTATAGCAAGGGATATATTATAACCCTTTGATGTGTTAATTAATCTGAGGAAATTTCCATTAAAAAAGTGGATTACGATGTATCTACACTATTATGGAAGGATAAAGATGTTTATTATAAAAAATTGAATACATGTAGTGGTAATTAATGTACAATAATAGTCGGGTCTAGGGAACCCACTTTAAATACTCCCATTTTCACTAGAGCCAACTGCTAAAAGGTTTCAATCAGCTAGCTCCCACATGTGAATTATACTTCTACAGATAAATGGCTTTAGTCAGGGGGTCTGCCACATTCTCCTCTATGGCTACTCTGCTAACTGTCACATCATCACATTGAGTAAAATACCTCAAAAGATGAATCTTATAAAAAATATGCTTTGTTCTATGGTGAGACCTAGGCTCCTTGGAAATCTCCACTACAGTAGTATTATCACAATATACTTGTACAGGGTCTGCACTGCTAGGTTCCACACCATTGTTTGAGAAAAAGTTGTGTATCCAGAATGGTTCCTTTGCTGCATCGGAAGCTACAATATATTTAGACTCTATTGTAGAATCAACAACCATAGATTTCTTGGAGCTTCAGCCGCTCAATGCTCCACTATTCAGGAAAAAGATGTATGATGATTGCAATTTCATATCATCATGATTTATCTGCAAACTAGCACCAGTGTATCCCCTCACAACTAGTTCCTCATCTCTTCCATACACAATGAATATATCCTTAGTACACCTCATGTAATTTAGGATAGATTTAATAGTTGTCAAATGCAGCTCTCCTGGATTGGATTGATATCTACCCACCATGCTTAAAGCAAAGGTGACATCAAACCTAGTACAAAGCAAGGAATACATGATAGAACCCACTGCCGAATCATAAGGGACTCTACTCATTCTATCAATCTCCTCATGTTTTTGTGGACACATTTTCTTGGGGAGATTTACACCATGTGACATAGGTAACAATTATAGTATCCCAGCCTTTTCTTACATTACTATTACATCATTTCAAAGATAAAAAACATAATAGTATTACACTTAGAGGATCCAAAGGTTTAGTGTATTGGGCAAACTAGTACAACACATAACAAATACAACATCATCCATAAACAATTTATTTAATTCTTTCTTTACTAGCTTCTTAGTGGCACTTGTCCTCTCCTTATTACATGTATCCACCTGAGGATATACATCAAAAGGGGGGATCTAGAGGCACAGTAAGTGGATAGATAAGAACAATATATCATGGGGTGATCATAATCACAACATAGGCAAAAGATCATAAACATGAGAGGAGCATAAATAAATGACTTGAAATGTGGCAATACAAAAAAATGAAACATCATGTCTTACTGGTTAACTACCACACATAATTGTGAACCAAGATAGCATCTTTTTCATACATAATTTCACATTTACTCATGAGATTAATCACTTTACCCAATGCAGTGGAGTGATATATAATCCCGGGCACTCCTGTCACATTTAAACATTCATATTGCGCTACATAATTCCGTGCGGACCCATCACATCATAACATTATCAATTATCATGCATGCCATAATGAACATATAACATAAATATACATAATGAACCCATTAAAAGGAATGGTTTTCATCCCATAATAACATATTAATAAGCTTTGGGTTCCCAAAAGAAATAGGGAACAACATACTTGATACAAGAACCAACAAATGTTAATGAAAGGTAAAAGGTGAGTTCCTGAAAGTTGAGTTCTTTTGGAAAACATTTTGATGGACATAAAAACCAGTGAAAAAAATGTATATCCCTGAAAAGTAAGTTCAATTATGAACAAATTATCTTTGTGGAGTAACCATAGCAAAAATTGAGTGAAAGAGGGAGAACCCGAAGAAAGAAAATTGGGTTCGAGATTTCCTCTTACCTTGTACCCGAATGCTTCCTTCTCTTTAATGTCCTGTATAATGACATTATATTCATTAATTAAAAATACAGAACCATGTGTACATTAATGTGGTTCATTATGGTTTCATTATTTCATATTATGTTCCTTTGGGTGACTTATATAGTTTAAAAAAATTGTTCAGGGATGTTCATTTTTATGGTTTTTCTTGGGTGGTTCACTTGTATTCTTAAATTGAAGTTTGGGTTGAACGTGAGTAGACATCCAAAACTGATATTGCATGTTATTAATGTTATTACAGGAGTTTGAATGATCTTATAATGAACCACATTATATCCATGTGGATGAATAATTAGATAAGAATTAAATGATGATTATTTGGGTTAATTTGAGCGGTTTTTGGATCACAACGAACTTGTTTTAACATTTCACATAGTAATATGGGAATAGGTTATTTAAAGAACATAAAATAGAACATAATACATATAAAATATTCTGTTTCAAACATAAAAATTGATTCATGACCAGATCTGAAGGTAGAAATGTAATAAGAGAGCATGTGGGTTTTGAAGGTGATAAAATAACATCTCATGAACAACGTTCTCTTTAATGAAATAAAACGAAGAGGGAAAGGGTGTGGGGTGATATAATATCCCATTAGAATCATAAAATTACATTATATGTATAATAATGGAGTTAAAAAACAATTTTGATGAATATAGGTGGGGAGATATCAAGAAAAGAACTTGAACATGAAAGGAAATTAAAGGAGAAGAGGGAAGGAAATTACCTCTTAAATCTTCCTCTTGAGATCCACTTTATGGAAGCTAGGATTTGTCTTTTGATGAGACCAGAAGATTTTTGATGTGGGGGAGGTTCTAGGGAAGATGTTTGGGTAGAGTTTAGAGAATTCTTGGAGCTTGAGAGGTGTGAGGAAAAGAGGGAGTGAAGGGTGACTTTTGTAGTGGAGAGGAGTGGGGTTTCCTTAATATAAAATTGATTAGTTTATTAATTTCACCTAAGCCATGGAATAGTGAGTCTTGAACGACCAAGAATAGTAATTTTATAATTTAATCCCGAACCAAGTGGACTTACATCAGTAGAACATCATCAATGACTTAATTAATACATTATTTAGCATTTATTGTGAATTATCTGATTCAACTATTCATCAAAAATTCAAGTATCTCAGAAAAATCCCATAAATTTACCCCAACCATTTATCGATGTGTAGAATCCAAAAATGAAGTCTATTTTTCAAAAATAAATTTCTAAATATTATTAATTTAATATTCAATTAAAATCATAATTTACTTAAAAACAATTTTTAAGATTAAAACTGATTTAATAGTTCTTTAAAAAATTACGCAGGGTCTCATTATCTAAAAACTACTCGACATTGATTAAATAATATAAGAATAAATTTCAGGAAAATAAATATTATTTTAAATTAATTAATTAATTATAATTAATTATTTATGCCTTATAAAATACCAAAAACATTTACTAAGTTCAAATTGTCACTTTCAATGATTTCTAAATTTTATTTTATTATTCATAGGTAATTTCACTCTTATTTACTATTAATAAGGGTCATATTACTATTCATAATGGTAGGTTACTATTCACCAAAAATAATTTTTGTTTCATTAGACTCCAAAAACCATCTTGAACACAACCGTGTATGTTGGATTATCAATATTTAAAACATCATTGTGAAAAACTGATGTTTAAATGAGACTTATCACTTAGTAGTTCATTATTTGTTGTTTTCATGTTATTTTAGACATAAATATAAGAAGGGAATTTTCCTTTGAAAAACATTGGGTCGTTACATTCTTCCCCCCTTAAGAAATTTCGCCCCCGAAATTTCACTTTACACAAACAGGTGAGGGTACTTCTCTTTATTTTCCTCTTTCGGTTCCCAAGTTTCTTCCTGGAATATATAGTTCCTCCACAAAACATTGACAAGATGGGATGTCTTGTTGTGTAGAACCTTATCACTTCGGTCTAGAATCTTTACCGGCTGCTCCTCATAGGAGAGATCGTCTTCCATCTGCACCACCTTTGAGTTTAGTACATGTGAGGGGTCTGGTATGTACTTCCTCAGTAGTGATACATGAAACACATCATGAACTTGAGAAATATTCGGTGGAAGTGCAAGATGATAGGTCACGACTCCTATGCGGTCAAGGACTTCAAAGGGACCAATATACCTTGGGATTAGCATCCCTTTCTTTCCGAATCACATGAATCTCTTCCATGGAGATATTTGACGGAAGACTTTATCTCCAACGTCAAACTCCAAGTCCCTTAAACGATTTTCAGCATAGCTCTTTTGCCGAATTTGAGCAACTTTGATGTGTTTTTGGATGACTTGTACATTCTCTGTCATCTCCAGAACATGATCGGGTTTAAGTAGCTTTCTTTCTCCAACTTCATCCCAACAGGTTGGAGTTCTACATCACTTCCCATAAAGAGCTTCATACAGAACCATCTGAATACTCAAGTGGAAGCTATTGTTGTATGATAACTAAACCAATGGGATATGCTGGTCCCAACCACCATTGAATTCAAGAGAGAAGGCTCTTAGTATATCTTCATGTGTCTGAATAGTCCTTTCAGACTGGCCATCGGTTTGGGGGTGATAGGTTGTGATGTAATTTAATTTAGTACTCAAAGAATGTTGAAGGCTCCTCCAGAATTTAGATGTGAACCTTGGGTCACGGTCGGAGTCAATTGAGAGTGGAACACCGTTCAACCTCCCCACATCCTTCACATATTTCCTTGCAAGTTGTTCAAGAGAGAGGTCTTCCTAAATAGCGATAAAATGGGAATTCATGATGAGTTGATCAACCACAACCCATATTGCATTATTTTCCTTTGACGTCTTCGGGAGACCCATGACAAAGTCCATAGTAACAATATCCCATTTACACATGGGTATAGGCAATGGCTTCATCATACAGTTGGACTTTTGTCGCTCAGTTTTAACTTGCTGACATACCAAGCACCTTGATATATATTCCGCAATCTCCTTCTTCATGTTATCCAACTAGTAGTGTTCTTGGAGATCACGGTTCATCTTGGTACTCCCAGGATGGATAGAGAAAGTTGAGCTATGTGCATTATCCAATAGCTCCTTCTTTATCCCAGGTGACGAAGGCACACAAAGCCGCGTTCCAAATAGAATCACACCATCATCGTCGATATGGAACTCTTGATGCTTCCCTTCCTTTACTGCATTCACCCTCTTTTGTATCACCACATCATCCCTTTTTGCTTCCTTAATATTCTCTTGGATGGATGGTTGTGCAATCATTTAGGCAAGGTAGGATGTATGTCCTGCCCTTATGATTTCCAAATCCATCCTTTTCATATCCAAGATGATTGGGTTTTTCTCAATCTGCAACATGGATAGAGTAGTAGGTTCTTTTCTACTTAGAGCATCACCTAGCTTGTTCGCCTTTCCAGGATGATAGTGAATAGTGAAATCGTAATCCTTGATTAGCTCTAACCATCTCCTTTGACGTGTATTGAGCTCCATTTGTGTGAATATATACATTAGGTTCTTGTGGTTGGTGTATATGTCACACTTCTCACCATATAGGTAGTGCCACCAGATTTTCAAGGAAAAAATTATAGCTTCCAGCTCTAGATCATGTGTTGGGTAGTTCTAATCATGGATCTTCAACTATCGTGAGGCGTAGGCTATCACATTACCATTTTGCATGAGTAAACAACCCAATACTTTCTTTGAAGCATCACTGTATATCACAAAACATTCTCCACTTTTTGGTAGTGTGATTACAGGTGCAGTGATCATCCTTCTCTTTAGCTCCATGAAGCTTTCCTCACATTCTTCCATCCAGACATACTTTACCTCTTTCCTTGTTAACATAGTAAGCGGGCTTGACAATCATGAGAAGTTTCTCACAAAACATCGGTAGTACCTAGCTAATCCAAGAAAACTACGGATTTCTGTGACATTAGAGGGCATGGGCCATTCCTCAATCGCCTTTGTCATTGAAGTATCCACAAAAATTCCCTCACTTGTGATCACATGTCCCAAGAATGTGACATGATTCATCAAAAAGTCACACTTGCTGACTTGGCGTACAACTTCTCCTTTCTCAATGTCACCAACACAAGTCATATATGTTCTTCATGTTCCTCCTTTCTATTAGAGTATATGATAATATCATCAATAAACTCTTCCAAAAATTTGTTGAGGTAATGTATAAATACTCTATTCATCAAATCCATAAAGATTGAAGGGGAATTAGTAAGTCCGAAGGGCATCACTAAAAACTCATAGTGCCCATACCTTATACGAAAGGCAGTCTTCTGAATATCTTAATTATTCACCTTTACATGATGATATCTACAATTAAGATCCACCTTTGAGAGGTATTGAGTTCCTCTTAACTGATTGAACAAGTCATCAATCCTTGGGAGAGGATACTTGTTCTTTATGGTGATCTTGTTGAGTTCCCAATAATCAATACACAACTGCATGGTCCCATCCTTATTCTCACAAAGAGCACTGGCGCACCTGAAGGTGATGCACTAGGGTGTATGAACCCTTTGTCTAGATGCTCTTGCAGGTGCTTCTTTAACTCCTCCAGTTCGATAGGATCCATCCTATAGGGGCACTTTGAGATAGGAGTAGCTCTAGGTATGAGTTCAATTGAGAACTCTATCTCACGATCCAGGGGAATTCCGGGTAACTCTTCGTGAAATACATCAATGTATTCCCTCACGATGGACATTTCCTAAAGGTTGGAAGTTTCCTTCGACTCAACCATTTAGGAGAGGTATGCTTCTTCTTAGGGAATAAACACCCAAACCATTGAAGGATTTCACAAAGGAGATTCATGATCTTCCTTTCATTTATAGAGAAGCATGGGATGGTTAGGAATATGAAAATATATTTCCTTTTCCCAACAGTTGATATGTGCTCTATATAATTAGAGCCAATCCATTCCCATTATGGCGTCGATTTACACCACGAAAGGTATTACGAGATTTTCCGGAAGAATCTTCCCACATACGTCTACAGGAGAAGATTCAAACACTTGGGTTTCAATGATTTCCCCACTTGGTGTTTTTATAGATATCTCTACTTCAAGGTTTCGGGGCTTCGATTCTATAGTTCTAGAAAACTTGCAAGATATAAAGGAATTCATAGAACCAGAATCAAATAAGACTTTTTCAATTCATGAGTATATAGGAAGTGTACCATGTACGACTTCATTATAATGCTCCACCTCCACAGTAGTGATGGGATAAGCCTTCCCTTGTTCCTTTGGCTTTGGTGGTTGCTGACGTTGATTACCCTCAAGAACTCGAGGATTAGTGCACTGGTTTGAATAGTTCCCGAGCTCCCTACAGTTGTAGCATTGAACCACGAGTGGTTCTCTCCATTCACAGGCTACATTATCCTTACTTTTCATGTATTTTCGACACTCTTGAGAACGGTGTCCTTCTTTCCCATCCTTGTTTCATTTCCCCGTCCCTTTGAGGCAGTTCCCATTGTGCAACCTCCCACATTTCTGGAATGTCGGTCATTGATATTTCTTCCCACCTTTTTCATTAGATCCAACAGCTTGGAACTCTATCTTTCTTTTGTTATCTCTATAGCCATGAGACCATTATCCGAACTCCATATCCACTTTGAGAGCACACCGAACAACTTTTTCATAACTCCCAAAGTCTCTAATCACAAGAGCCTTTCAAAGGCGTGGTTTTAATCCACTAAAGAGTCTATCAATTTTTCTATCATTGTTGATAACATAACAAGAATCATACCTTGCGAGCCTTGTGAAATTCGCTTCATTGGTTGTGATAGATTCTCCTTCTTTTTTCTTAAGCTATATGAATTCTCTATCAATCTTTGTGTGAAGAGTTCGTGGGAAGTACTTATTAATAAATATTATCTTGAAGACTTCCCATTCCATCTCTTCAATTTCATCCCTTGGCTTGGTGTGCTTAACAAAATCCCACCATTGATTAGCTTCTTCATCTAGACGATAAATGGATAGAGTTGCCTTCTCCGTCTCGGAACAGTGAATCACAGAAAAGATCTTCTCCATAGAGTTGACACACTTTTCCGCAACTAGTGGTTCAGAAGATCCAAAAAATGTCTATGGTTGTTGCCGCATAAAACATTCGATAGCAAGTTTCTCCCTATTTGGTGAAGGAGGATGTTCCCCATTATTATGGTTATTTTTCATAACCTGAGATAATTGGGTAAGCATCGCTATGAAGTTTTTAACTCCACCAGCAAAATAATTAGGGATGTCATTCGGGCAATCATTGCATTGTCCCTCACATGTGTTGTTGGCCTGATTTCACCTGGTTCCCAATATTTTCAAAAATAGAAAAGGTTAGAACAAAACACAGGTAAACAATTTATGAATAACTTATTCATTTAAAAAATTATACAAAAAACATAACTTATGGGATCCCTAGGTAAATATCCTTGTGTGCATATTTGTACTTAGTCTCATGTTGTAGGTTTTCTCTAGGGTTCAGTAATCCTAATCCCCAAATTAACTAAATATTTCCTCTGATACCAACTATAGCATCTTGAACTTTTCTTACATTACTATTAAATCATTTCAAAGATAAAAAACATAATATTATTACACTTAGAGGATCAAAAGGTTTAGTGTCTTGGGAAAACTAAGACAACACATAACAAATACAACATCAACCATAAACAATTTATTTAATTCCTTCTTCACTAGATTCTTAGTGGAACTTGTACTCTCATTAGTACATGTAGCCACCTGAGGATATACATAAAAAGGGGTGAGCTAGAAGACCAGTAGGAGGATAGATAAGAACAATATAGCATGGGGTGAGCATAATCACAACATAGGCAACAGATCATGAACATGAGAGGAGCATAAATTAAAGACTTGAAAAGTGGAAATGCATAAAAATATAACATAATGTCTTATTGGTTAACTACCAAACATAATTGTGAACCAATATAGCATCTTGTTCTCACCTAATTTTACATTTACTCATGATATTCATCACATTACCCAATTCATTTGAGAGTTATATAATTCCGGGCGCACCCGTCACATCATAACATTATCATTTATCATGCATGACACAATGAACATATAACATAAATCAGCATAATAAAACCATGAAAAGAAATGGGTTTCATCTCATAATAACACATTCATAAGATTTGGGTTCCCAAAAGAAAGAGCGAACAACATACTTGATACAAGAACCATCAACCTTGAATGAGAGGTAAAAGGTGATTTCATTAAAGAAGAGTTCTTTTGGAAAACATTTTGATGGACATAAAAACCAGTGAAAAAAATGTATATCCCAGAAATGTAAAGTCAATGATTAAAAAATTATCTTTGAGGAGTATCCATATAAAAAAAGGAGTGAAAGAGGGAGAACCCGAAGCAAGAAAATTGGGTTCGCGATTTCCCCTTACCTTGTACCCGAATGCTTCCTTATCTTTAATGCCCTGTATAATCACATTATATTCCTTAATTTCAAATCCAGAACACTTTTTATGTTAATAGGGTTAATTATGGTTTCATTATGTCATATTATGTTCCTCTGGATGACTTATAGATTTTAAAAACATTGTTCGAGGATGTTCGTTTTTATGGATTTTCTTGGGTGGTTCACTTGTATTCTTAAATTGAAGTTTAGGTAGAACATGAGTAGACATCCAGAACTGATATTAAATTTTATTATTTATATTACAGGATTTTGAATTATCTTATAATGAACCACATTATATTCATGTGGATGATTCATTATATAAGAATTAAATGATGATTATTTGGGTTAATTTGAGCAGTTTTTGGATCACAATGAACTTGTTTTAACTTTTCACTTAGTAATATGGCCATAGGTTATTTCCAGAACATAAAATAGAACATAATACATATATAATATTCTGTTTCAACCATAAAAATGGTTTCATGGTCATATATGAAGGTAGAAATGGATGAAGAGAGCATGTCGTTTTTGAAGGTGATAAATTAACACCTCATGAACAACGTTCTCTTTAATGAAATAAAAGGAAGAGGGAAAGGGTGTCGGGTGATATAATATACCATTAGAATCATAACATTACATTATATCTATAATAATAGAGTTACAAAACAATTTTGATAAATATAGGTGCGGAGAGATTCAGAAAATAACTTGAACTTGAAAAGAAAATTAAAGGAGAAGAGGGAAGGAAATTACCTCTTAAATCATCCTCTTGAGATCCTCTTTAAGGAATCTAGGATTGGTCTTTTGATGAGAACCGAAGCTTTTGGACGTTGGGGAGGTTCTAGGGAAGATTTTTGGGTAGTGTTTACAGAAGGCATGGAGCTTGAGATGTGTGAGGAAAAGAGGGAGTGAAGGGTGTCTTTTATAGTGGAGGGGAGAGGGGTTTCCATAATATAAAATTGATTAGTTAATTAATTTCACCTAAGAAAAGGAATAGTGAGTCTTGAACGACCAAGAATAGTAATTTATAATGTAATCCCGAACCATGTGGTATTAAATTAGCAGAACATCATCGATGACTCAATTAATACATTATTTATCCTTTATTGAGAATTATCAGATTCAACTATTCATAAAAAATTCAAGTATCTCAGAAAAATCCCAAAAATATACCCTAACCATTTTTCAACATGTAGAATACAAAAATGAAGCCCATTTTTCAAAAATATTTTTCTAAATATTATTAATTTAATATTCAATTAAAATCATAATTTACATAAAATAATAGTTTTTAAGATTAAAACTGATTTTATAGTTCTTTCAAATATTGCATAGGGTATGATTTTGTAAAAACAATTATACACTGATTAGATAATTTATGAATATATTTCAAGGGAATAAATATTATTTTAAATTAATTAATAAATTATAATTAATTATTTATGACTTATAAAATACCAAAAAAATTTACTAAGGTCAAATTGTCACTTTCAAAGATGTCTAAATTTTATTTTATTATTCATAAGTAATTTTACTCTTATTTACTATTCATAAGGGTCATATTACTATTCATAAGGGTAGGTTACTATTCATATGGGTAGGTTACTATTCACCAATTTTTTTTTTCTTCTTTAGACTCCAAAAACCATCTTGAACACAACCGTGTATGTCGGATTTCCAAAATTCAAAACTTCATTGTGAAAAACATATGTTTAAATGTCACTTATCAATTAGTAGTTCACTATTTTGTGTTTTCATGTTATTTTAGGCATAAATATAAGAATGGAATTTTCCATTGAAAAACTTTGGGTCGTTACAACAATCTTCTATTAGATTGTTCCATACTGCACCTTTTGATTACCTTGTAAATATAAGTACTTTGACATAGCCCAGGCAGCCTTTGAGATATATATCAATAGATCATGATCCCTAGAATGTAGGTTGCTTCACCTAAGTCATCCATGGAGAAGAATTCATTTAACAAAGTCCTAACTGACTGTAAGACTTGAACCTCATTTCCCATAATTAATATGTCATCAACATATAATACTTGGAAGATGATGTCATTCCCTTCAACCTTTTTATAGACACATGGCTCTCTTTCATTTTTTATAAAACCAAAATCTCTCATGGCCTCATCAAAATGAACATTCCATGATCTTGATGCATGGTTCAATCCATAAAAGGATCTCTATAGGTAGCATACATTATTGGCATTCATTCACTTGAAAACCCCTTCAGGTTGAGTCATATAGACGTATTCATCCAACATCCCATTTACAATAGATGTTTTGACATCCATTTTCCAAATTTCATAATCATGAAAGGATGATATTGGAAGCAATATTCTGTTAGATTTAACCATTTTTATTGGGGAGAAGGTTTCATCATAGTCAATGCCATGACATTTCCAGAAACACTTTGGAACCATTATTTCTTTAAAGGTATTAACCTCACCATCCATGTCCATCATATGCTTGAATACCCATTTGAATCCAATGGGATTTACATCAACTGGAGGGTCTACCAAAATCAAAACATGATTTTGGTACATGGACTCCACCTTAATATTAATGGCTTCATTTGATTTAGCATCTTCTTTTCCTTCTACTGCTTCTTTATAGTTTAGATGTTCATCAACCTCAAGGACTAATGTGTCACCTGACTCGGTGACAAGAAATCCGTAATGATCTAGTTGTCTAACCTCTTTTGTACACCTATGCAGTATATGTGTCTCAGGAACAACATATTTTACCACTTTTTCTTATGGATATGGATTTTCTACCAACTCTAGTGTATCTGGAGCATTAACTTCATTGAATTCTATATTTCTCATGCTATTTCCAATATAAACGTGTTCCCCTTCTAGAAATGTGGCGTATCTTACCACAATGACTTTTCTATCTAATGGATTATATAGGTAGTATCATCTAGTTTCCTTAGGAATACATATATAGATACACTTAGTGCTTTAACATGCTCATTTGTCACTTGGTAAATTATTGAAAAATGCCTCACACCCCCATACATTCATGTGTGTCAGGTTGGGCCTCGTTCCATACCATAACGTATATGGAATCCAATCTACATCATTAGTTGGTACTCGGTTAAGGGTATATGCTTTTTCTATAGGGCATATCCCCAAAAGGATAATGGATGAGTTTCAAGACTCATCCTGGATATGACCATGTTAAGCAACGTCCTATACCTCCTTTCAATATCACCATTCTGTTGTGGTGTATAAGGAGCATGGAGTTGGGATACGATCCCACACTCCTTCAAGTTATCAATGAAAGCTTGGTTATGATATTCTCCAACTCAATCTGAGTGAAGTGCATTTATCTTCTTACCAAGTTTGACTTCTAATTCATTTAGGTTTTTCTTAACTATCCTAAAGGAATCTGACTTATACCGCATTACATAGATATAACCGTACATACTATAGTTTTTAGTAAATGCATTGAAGTATAGAACACCAAAACATTCCTCTACTGAAAATGGTCCACAAACATCAGTATGTATTAATTCAAACACTACATTGGCTCTTTCTCCCTTTCTTGATAAAGGTGTTTTTGTCATCTTTACTTGTAAAAAATATTGACATACATCTAAGGGTAATACCTATATAGAGTCTAGATACCCCTTTTGATGCAATCTTCTTAATCACTTCTCATTTACATGAACACACCTGAAGTTCCATAGGAGGGAATTATTTGATTCATGTTGGGTATTTTTTTCATTGATCTCCATTACTGAGTTTTCTAGTTCCAACATACATAAACCGTTGTTAAGATGTACCATACAATAACATATGTTATCCATATAAAAGAGAAAACACATATTTCTTAACAAGAAATAAAAATGAATAGTGTCTAGACATGACACAAAAATAATGATTCTATTGATAGAAGGTGCATAATAGAAATTTTCTAAAACTAGAACCGAACTTGTTGGAATGTATATGTGATAGTCTCCCACAACCAAGGCTGCCGGACATGCACCATTTGTAGCTCAGAGATCCACTTGACCTTTTGAAATATTCATTAACTTACATGGTTCCTATATTTGAATACAAATGTGTGACCACATGCCATATCCATTTCCAATCTTGTTGATAAAGATATATTGCATTCAATGGAAAAAATACCTGAAGTGGACGCAATAACTTGCTTCTTTTTCCCAGCTCTTCAATTCTTCTTTTAGTGGCCTTTTTTCCACATCCAATGCAGATATCTTATTTCTCGTTACTTTTGATCTGTATGTTTGGCTTATTTGCAAGAAGATGCATTGGTGACTTAGGCGTTGACTTGTCCTTATACCTCTTTTCCATACCCTTGTTTTTCTTATTCACCATTAGGACAAATGAATTGGTATTTTTCATATCCTTATCCGCTTGGAGAGCTAAAACCAAAAGGTCTGGGAGTGACTATGTCTTGTCATTCATATTATAATTGACAATAAATGTAGATAATCATGATGTTAAAGAATCAATAATGAGATCTTCTATGAGTTCTTGGTTCAGTTTGAACCCAAGGGCTTCAAGTCTCCCAATATACCTGATCATCTTGAGTACATGAGGACCGGCTTGGTGCCCTTATTACATCCTAAACTTATAATGAGAACTTGAGATCTCATACCTTTCTTGTCTGGACCTCTCCTAATAATGTTCTTGGAGATGTGAAAGCATATATTTGGCATCCTCATCATCACTCATTTTTTTCCAATTGTATGGACATGGATGGCAACATGATGCCTTGTACATCAAGTGCATCGTCTATATGATTTCTACATTTATCGTTTTCCTCCTTACTTGCTCCATGAGGAGGCCCAACAAGAATTGGGGATTCCAACTTATAAAACTTCCTTTCATGGCGTAGTACTATGCGCAAGCGCCTGTACCACTCCTGGAAGTTATTTCTTGTCAGGATATTTTCTTTATCCAAGATCGATCGCTGTTATAATGTACTCGTGGAGTTAGTGATTTCCATTTTTAGTCTTCATCAGATATACATTTAGAAGGTAGTACATTGTCATGATTACCTTTTTAATTTTATTATTAATAAATTATTATATCAATTTAATGTCTCCCACTTGTTTAAAAAACCTTAATATCCCCCACTATTAGATTCACAGTAATCCATCCCTTGAGTATTCAAGTGGCAAGGATCCTCGAAACATTCCTCGTAGTCCAAAAGCTAGGGATACACCACTACATGGAGGGTTTCAAGGTAGGCACTAGACTATCCAACCACATTTTCTTGTGGTTCCTTGTGTTTTTGACTAAAGTCCCATCTTTTGGAATGTGAACATGATTCCCTCAACATATTTCCTTAAAATTTATAGCATGTTAGCTATGGCTAATCCTTGACTACTCACTTTAGTTATGTCTATCAATTTCTCTCCTGAAAACGCCCCGGTAGTAAGAGGCACTCTCAAATATGGCTGACAAGCACCCCAAACAGCCGGTTTTTTTACATGGGAGAAATGGAAGGCTTTTAGACATAATATATCATTGAGGGATTTTTATATTTATTTATTGATTAGTATAATCCTTTTCTATTTATTATTTTCAATTTTTTTTGTCGCGCTCACAACTAACCATGCCATAGAATATAATTTTCAACATATTTATGCATTTTATCTTGTTTACTATTATATGTGTTCACTCAATAATCATGCAGACACATAAAATAATAAACTATGCATAAAGTAAATCATGCAATCCGACTAGTCTTGGGAATTCTATAACGATCGATCCTTAACAGTTCTGTCTTGACATAGGGGAATCGATACTTGAGTCGTGACTTGACTAACGTTGTAGATTTCCCATTGTAATGTGCTTGGATCCTGTCTAGTTTTCTGCCTCGTCTTGGGGGGATTGTGTCTCAGATCATCATTTAATTACAAATATACTCGCACGCAGGCGAGGGTGTCTAGGGGTACAAAATACATCTTGTGCATTGGACACGCAGGCCCTAATACATATTTGAAATTAAAAGGATGATTCGTATACCGTCATTTACCTAATTAGTTATTACAATCATCACACACATGAAATAAATAAATAAATAAATAAATAATCACCAGACATTCATAGTTCAGTAGTTTTATCAATACCATTATGGGTAATATATGCGCAAGAAAATTAAATTGAAATAAATTTAAATAGTGTGAGGGTGTTCTGATAAATTAAATTAATTTTATTAAAATAAAATGATTTATTTATTGGTAACATTTTTTTTATTTAATTTTGATTTTAAAAATTAAATTAAACCATTAATTCAAATTTTATTCATAAATTAAATTAATATTTTGGAATATATAAATTAAACCATAACTTTAATCTAATTAATTTAATTTAAAAAACTAAATTAATTAAATTTAAATTAATTTAGGCTTACCTTTAGGTTGGGAGTCTGGCAGGACGACGAACCATCAGGTGGTGTCATCCTGATTCAAGGCCAATTACGGCACTACCACGGCGTGACCGCGGCGTGACCAGGACATGACTGCAGTGTGATTGGGACCTGACTATGGAGTCACCGCTCATTCAGGAGACTCTCACGGTGGCAACAGCTTCCGAGGAGGTTCGAAGGGAGTGGGAGTAGGCCATGGAGCATTTCGGCCAGCCGCTTAGCTGGTATCCCACTACTCCGGTGAGCCGGCGAGGCAGCCGCATGGTCCGGCAAGTCCTGGACTGGCAGCGGCCATGTCTTGCACGGCCGAGACCAGCGGCGTCCGGTGTGGTGCCCGGCCACCGCGAGCAGGAGGTACGTTGGCCGGGGTTTTGGATCGGCGTGGCGCGGCGTTCCAGCAGGGCTCAGTCCGAGGTGGCGCGATGTAGAGGTCCGATGACTGGGGTTCGGGAGCGGTGCAAATAGCAGTCCGGTGCGTCTTGGTCTGAGGGAGGGCAAGGAAGAGGTCTGGAGGGTCTTGGGGTAGTACGACCAGGATGCCCGACACGGCTTGGGGTGGCACGACAGTTTGGAGGGAGTTGGCATTCCGGCGTTATGTGGTCCGGCGGGAGGCGGCGGTCCGGCGTGAAGGGGAGAAGCGGGCTGCCTTTAGGGTTTTCCACCAAGGGGGAGCGGCCTCCCTTATACACCACGTGAATGAGGAGAAGACCCACTTGGGCCTTCCCTTTTTTTAATTTGTCCTTATTCAAAATTTCCACATTTATTTAATTAAACTATAAATGGAGGAAGACCAGAAAATGAGTCTTGTTCCCCTCCCTTTTTTTATATTATAAAACTTTAGTAAGATGTGACTTTGTGGAAAATATTTTTACACACCCCTTTTGTGGAAACTATTTTATAATAAAATATTATATAATATTTTATAATAATAAAATATAACATTTAATTTTATGTCGATAATTATTAAGATTAACATCAAATGAACAAAAATACTATGACGTTGATTCAATTATTATTTTTAAATGATCGTAACAAGATCATTTGAAATCGAAACGACGCACAGTCGGATCTGAATGAACCGTTTTAACATCCAGAAAATATATTTAATGCATCGTAATTTTGTTGACCCAAAAAAACCTTGTCCTCTATCTGATACAACTGGTGGGTATCGCGACAGCATAATGGAAGCTGGTGGGTTGGGAATTTAAAATCACCAGAGTGAAAGAACCTTGTCAACTCTGATGATCTTTTCCTGGTTTGGTCCGAGGAACTCGCATGGTTTAAACAAAGAGAAAAAATAAATTGAACATGTACCTCATACGTAATTGATATGTGAAAGTCGTCCACAAGATGTCGGTGATCGTTGCTCAAAGACTCTGACGTCGAAGTCCTCAAGATCGTCCACACACACCTCTCGAATTTTCTCGTCCACCGTTCATTGAGATCTGGGTGGTAGCGCGGATCTTTGACACTCATTTCAACACAATGATGACCACCACAAGGGAAGAAGTTTCAATATGATATGGATGAACTTGAATATCTTCTTTCTCTTGAGAGACTCACTCTCTATATTCTAGGAGGAAAGAGAAGCTCTCAATTTCAACACATGAATAATTAACATGGGAGAGCCTCTCTCTCACATATATAGGGAGTGTTTAAAACACACATTCTAGATTCCCAGACCCTGGGTAATAGACGTATTCTATATAAGTGTTATAAATAATTATTTATGAATAATAAAATTATACCATTAATTATATTTATAATATATCACTTATTGTAATATATAAATTTATTATGCGATAATTTGAGTCATTATTTAGGCTCAAACCATCTTCTAATATTAAACAAAGATATGATATTAAAATCCATTAAAATAATAATAATACTTTTTTTAATATATAACATGTAAATACATGTTATAAATAAATTCAACAAATTATTAAAAACTTGAATAATTGATGAATTTATTTATTCTTTCATGTTCCGTAGAACATGGATATTGCTCGGACCCTTTTGCGGGGAAAACCGAGTTCTATATTCATATTCCCAGAATAGGGTAGATTCTGAAGGTGCTATTTGTGCATGACCCCCTAGACCCTTACCTCAATAGTAGTGAATAATATCAACTGAAAAAGAATGGGGTCTAGCAACCCATCGAGGACCCTACTAAGATAAGGAAAAGAAAATGCAATGACTGTCGTCCTATGAACACAGTCCATGTAATATAGTCTCTTCATAATTGATATCTCAATAAAGAAGAATGCATACTAGTGTCATCATTATTTATTTTCCTTTATTTTGTTTGTGGATTTGTCCTGATGGACTTACCTTCCACTACCATGGCCATGGATTTAATGAAGGTGAAACCATCCAAATCAACCAGGCCTGAGATATCATTTCCTGAACTCATAAGCGACAAATCATTTCTCGATTATTCAATCAATTCCATGCCATTAATGACATACATGATACAAACTACCTCGCCATGAATTTTTTTCCATGGTTTTATCCTAGAATCAAATGAACTTAATTGAATGAAATCCATTGACAATAATATCAAGTATAAAGACCATTACACATGTCCTTAGATAGGAACAACCAATGACACCTAAAATATGTTGTGTTCCTATTATGCAGGTTTGTCCTCGTGATCTCAACTATTACAGATAGTCAAGTGAAAATTTCATTATAAGAAGTAAAAATGCTTATGAGCCCCTGATACCTGATTGTCACATATCATCTCTGTCCTTTCAGAATGATGTAACTGTACCATAGGAATTTACTTTAAGATTACTGTCATAGAATCTCAAGGTTCTCATTATAGCATGAGATCTACTATAAGCCTCTGATGTGACAAGTAATCTATGGAAATTTCCATAAACAAAGTGGATGCATATGTTTCTACACTATTATGGAAATATAAACACTTTTATTATAAAAAACTGAATACATGTATCGGTAATCAATGTAAAAAAAAAGTTTGGTCTTTGGCACCCACTTTCAACAAGGAACGCCCCCAAGAACTCATCTGCAGGGTCAACATATGGTGTCTGAATAGGTATGGAAGGAACAAAACTATCTAAACGATCATCATTGTCGTATCCCACTTCAATAATCTCAAGAATATCCCTTCCAACGGTCCCACCGGTGATCAGGAGTGCCATAGCTGGGTCCGTCTAGATATCCACCTCCATGACCACTGACATTCCCCTAGGAAAAGCACTACCTAGAATACCAACCAACCTCACCAAAGTGGCCCATGCCATTTGAATAACTATGAATACCAAAAAGGCACAGATGTCTGTTATCCTGGTCAATGGGTGGAAGTCATGATTTTTTTAACGGATCCTTATAGAGATCTAATTCTCAGTCTCGTTCATAGTTTGTTTCCATGGGGACCCTGAGGCATAGCCCTCTGTACATTTTCAGGGGTTCTAAAATTCTTGAAGGATCCACCTCAGGTATCGTGGCCCCGCTGCACGCGGTAGTCACCATAGCCATGGGCGTGGACCCCGAAGGCCCGACATATTCTTCCACTAAGGGATGAGAATGGGTTTTGTGGATGAGGATCTCCTATATAGTTTAAAAATTGTTTCGAGGTCCAATGTATCATGATGTGGATCTCATCGATGGGGATACGGATTTTTACATCGAGGAACTCTACCAATTCTTCAAAATAAAAGTCTTGATTTCAGAAATATCCATTATTAAGAGGGATCCCTCTACTGGCCTGCTCCCCCCAGGAGGATTTCTGTGATTCTTCTGTTAGAGGGAACTAAACCCTCAAATCAGTAGCCGATAGTTGTGGGGGAGCCGTTCGATCCAACAAAACCTTCATCCAATCTATAATTAGACGTGGAACCCCTCGAGAGTGTATGAAGTCCTTGAAATCAGCCCAGTATTGATCCACCTCTGCCTGGGACACTGAAAAGCCAGCCCTAATGGGGCCTATTCCTATAAAATCCACCCCGAGATGGTTAATGTGTTTCCACATGTCGAACGTGATGGGAAATTTCTTATGGAATTCCAAGATGTCTGAGTCCTCCACAAAGGCATCATTCTCTGGAATTTTTTTGTGCTGTAGCTGCTTCCCCCGATCTTGAGTAGATATTCTTTGGAAATCTGTCGGTGGCCTCCCCTCTGGATAACTCTATTCGTCTAGGACCATTGGGTCTACTGCCATTGTTGAATCCACTTCCACTGTCTCCCCCTCAACATGTGAGAGCCTCGCCGCCTGGGCATCCCTTCCACCATGGGAAGTCTTTACCACCTTCCATCTCTGACCTCGAGGTTGCGGTGACACACCATCAACGGCCCGAACTATTGGATTCTTCAACATCTCCCATGGGTAGGCTGACTCCCAACATGTGGCATACTTCTTCACCATCCCGAAGACGGTGGTGGGTACTGGTAGCTTGTTCCATATATCCTCTTCTTTCTGTGTGAACATGAGGCACATCTACCTCATCACACATGTATTTTCTTCATGGCACACCTCTAAATAGACTTGTGGGGTCAGTCACTACATAAATCGATATTTCATGAAAATTGGTGTGGGGTGTACGGCTCGTAGATAGGATCATAGTTCAATATTTCCACTAAGACTCAACCTAAAATGTTTGGGAGATAGGACCAATTCTCATCCATTCCTTTTCCATCATCAGTGAAAGCACCCATTGGTAGTCGTAAGAGACGAATGATGAACTCCTCTACCTTCCAGAAATGGTTCAGTATCGTCTGCACTGTCAGCATGGCCAGAATTCTTCCTGCGACATTCATGATGGATGGGTGGAAGTTCAATTCTGGGGGGGATATGCGATTCAGTTATTCATAGACCCCCATAATGTGTGCCAATATCCACCCATAAAAGAGGTGTAATGGCCCACATATCCTACGTGGCCTCTTCCCCTTGCCGGTATGCAACAACATCTTGTACATCTTGGTGTGTGTCAGGATTTCTATGTTAACCCGCACACCTGTCTCAAATATGGATGCCATGAAAAATGTTCTTGGTCGTACACCCATGTTTATATCCCTCACCCGTAGGATAAAACCGCAAATGAGATCCACGATGAATGTTGTCATCCTGACTACTTGTTGTTGCTCGATGTTGATAATAAATCCCCAATTTTTCCACATTCTATTCTCTAAGATCCTCTAGTACAAGTGCCCCATGCCTCGTTGATCCCCCTTCTAGAATATTTAAGGCCTCACCAGAAACTGCTTGTCTTCCGGGAAGTTCGGAAACTCCTTGATCCAATGTCTGAAGTGGATGTCTCTCACTACTTCCTTGTCCTCTCCCGGCACCAACTCCATCAATGCCAATTCCAGTAGTGGCATTTTTTCTAGATACTCCAAGTCACCCATAATTGGGAGGAATTTATCATACATTTCCCCAAGTATCGGGACCCCTGAGATCTGATGCACATCTCATAAACTGATGCCAACCTATCTGTGGTGTTTTTGGAAGTTATTTGTCCTCGATGACCACCTGATCAATTACTCTGGAATCTACTACATCGGTTGATAAATATGGAATTGGAAGGACCAATCAGCCTCATACCATCCCACTCTCCTCAGGTCATCCTCGAACACTTCACGCGATGCACCTAAACTATAGGCACATTCCCAATCATCATTAAAGTAGCTGCCCTAGCGTAGATCCCACTTATCAGACCATCTCTTCCCCAGGTTCCTCATGGATGCATTCAAGTTCGTCTGGTACATAGTGGGGATGTATCTACCTACAATTACTTCCTTTCTACTTTGTTCAGATGATTGTATAGAAAATCAGCAATAAATGATTTGAATTCCTCCTGGTCAGGGCCGTTAGCTGCCTTGAACCACTGGGGCTGGAAAGACGTGCCCCTGAACCCGTAAACTAGCTCATCCCTACATGCTTCAGGGATGAAGACGTCATCCCTTAGCCCACATTCCATATAGAGGAAGCCTATTACATATAAAATAATTTTTTGGCTTTCCGATAGCAGCTTCACCAATGATTCATGGTCATAGTGGCTTCGTACCAACTCACATAGGCCTAAGCTATTTTCTATCTACTTTCTTAGGGGAGTTTCCATGATGACCCGCCACCTCTAATCTTCGTGAGCCTCCTTCGTGAGTTGGCTTCTGGATTGGCTGAGGGATTTTGGATATTTCTTTCAGACATTTACCCTCAACATCTACTTGGATCTATGTCTCAGGGGGGGCATTTGTTAGCCCCAATATTTGGGAAGAAGATGAAAAAACTGGAAACCCTAAGGTACTACATCGCGAAGCTCATTAATGGACCGCACAACACCAAGGTCGGCGCCGTGATTCACCTCTGCGAACCCACCACAGAGCAATAAGGCGTGAGGCTCTGCAAACTGATTTGACGTTCGTGAACCTGCCATGGAGCGAGGAGGTGGGATTCTCCGCGAACCCCTTTGATGTTTTGGAACTCACCACATATCAAGAATTGTCATCACACTGAGCGGGATCTGCTTCAATGAACCTCTTACCTATAAATTCCAGGCTCCCCTCGAACCCAAAGGAAGAATCCTCTGACCTTTTTCCTTATGAGATCCCACATCATGAATCTATTTCTACTCTGTGAGCCTTGGGTTTTTCAAGGTAGTTTTGCATCGCGATGTTCCTTTTCCATTTCACAAATTCCACCCCTCTTTAAAGAGGAATTCCTTCTGAAGATCCCACATGCTTCCATTAAGGAATTAATTCCCCAAAGGGAATTGGGTCTTCACAGAGCACTTGTGCTTCATGAAGTACCCTTCATGAACACATGACTCACAAGATAAGGCATGGTCACTCTACTTAGTGAGGTACATTTCTTTGTAATATTGTGCATCGCAGGGTACCATTTCTTCTCAAGGAATTACCACAGAAATACCTTTCCACTTTGTAAAGAACCTTCCATGTGCACCTTTTCCCATCACCTAGGCGAGTCCACTTCACTTTGCAAAGAACACTCCTTCGCAAAGCCTCTCCATTTCATGAAGAACCTGAGCACCACAAGGCTTCTAGCAATGAACCCCTTTACTCTACAACTCCAATTTCTCATGCCACCCTTCAGGTTTTTATGAAGCAATATCAAGGACCCTTGGGCGGTGCTTCCTGTTGCATTGCTTCGCATCATACTTCTTCTCATAGGCACGCTAATGGAAATTTATTCTTCGCATAACCATGATAACGTGGACCCCTCAATGGATAACTATATAACACCCCCTCACAACAGCATTTTAGATGACTTCCCTTCCCCCAGGGGTAGAAGGTGTCAGTTATGTATGTCCTAAGGCGTGCAGTGTGAACCCACCTTTTCCATGAAGCATGAAGTTAAACTTCCAAGCACCATCATCCTCATCAAAAGAAGTTAACCTATTTATTTTCCACATCTGTCGTACGTGGGGTTCCCCCATCTAGGATATTCAACACACCCACTGGTCTCTACGTGAGTAAATCATTCCTCACATGGAATGTGATCCTCGTTATTGGAGCGCGTTTGTCAGCGAGGATAGGGCCACCACCTTAGTGTAAGACCCAAGATTTTCATTCATGAAGTAACATTCATGCTCCTCCTCTATTCCTCCATGACCAAGGCCAGAGAGAGGGTGAGAATGGGCTTTGGATCCCTCCTTTCTTTGGTTCCAAATCCCTCTACCAATGGGCGGTGTCACCACTGGGAATCCACCCAAGAGTAAGTCCCAATCTCCATCTCCCTCAGCTTCTAACCATAAGTAGGCCCATGTTTCCTCTTTGGGCTGATAAGCATGTGTTAGCCACACTTCAATCCCCATGGATGCACCTTCCACGATGTGATCGGCAGGTCTTTTCTGCCTATTGTTTCTCACACCGAGAATGACTCAGGTGGGGTTAGAGTAAGCATCGACCATGACATCCTCTCCAGGAAGCCATGAGTGTGAGCCCCACTCTATCCTGAACTACATGGACTTTGATCATTGTAAAGGCATGGTATATAGGAAGCCTTCCCGAGGTTTGATCCCAAAACCTATGGGTCCCGAATATATTCACTTCAGTTCACCAAAACCCATTCTAAACTATGTGGACTTTGATCCTTTCCAAGCCAAGGTACGTAGGAAGCCTCCCTTAGGATCAAGCCTAACACCTATTGGTCCCTACTATATTCACGTCAGTTCATCAAAACCCATCCCGAACTACATGGACATTGATCTTTTCCAAGAAATGATACATAGGAAGCCTCCCTGAGGTTCAAGACCAACACCTATTGGTCCCGACTATCTTCACGTCGGTTCAAAAAAACCCATCCTAAACAACGGGGACTTTTATCCTTTCCATTGAATGTTATGTAGGAAGCCTCCCTGAGGTTCAAGACAAACATCTATTGGTCCACATTAACTTCATGTTGGTTCACCAAAACCCATCATGAACATTGCGGTCTTTGATCCTTTCCATGGTATGGTACGTAGGAAGCCTCCTAGGGTTTAAAGTCCACCATCTATTTGTTCCAACACCCTTCTCGTAGAACCACCTTCCTCCTGCATGACGTGAAACTGCATGCCCCCATTTCATCTTGCATGATGTTAAACTACATCCACCATACCAAACTACGTGGGCATTGAACCCATTCTCTTTGAAATGGTACATATGAATCCTCTATGAGGTTAAACCCCATCCAATGGTAAGCTGTTGTGACCCCACAAATTGGAAAGTCAATGTGACCCAATCTAGCGGTATGTTGCTGTGCCCCCATTCAGCAGGAATCTATTGTGCCCCATCTATAGGTAATCCATTTTCAACTCCAATAAACGGTAAGCATTAGCTAGATGAATTAGTGAAATTTGATTCCCTACCACAGGGATATGTAGGAAGCCTCCCTGAGGTTCATTCCCATCACTCATGTCTCATAATGATTTCTCCTTCAAGAACATGAGTTTCGGGAATGTCATGCCACAACCCAAAGGTTCCACTTTTTATAGGTCGCATATTTGTGTCCATTCTCAAGGGTTGCCTCCTCAGGGGTCTCATCCCCCCACCGAACTACTCGGTCATTGATTCCCTACCAGAAGGATACGTTGGAAGTATATTCAAGGCATATGTCCAACATTACTGTTTCCTCACGTCGGTTTCATCTAGTTCTCAATCAACTTAATTCAACTCTCTATATCCATCCTGATTCTTACCCAGGATGCCACATCCCTGTGAGATCATGCCAGATCATGTCCTAGAATCAGTGTTACCTCCAAGGGTTGAACCCATCTCATCCACTGTAGTTTTTTTCTAATCAATCTGATCTGTCTCCACTAGAAGTTAAACTCGCTAATACCTTGTGTTAAACAAGGAAAGATGATGAAAACCTCAAATAAATGCACGTGGAATATAATTCCTTGCATTTGACATCGAATGCCTCGGGCATCCGCGCCCTCGAGAAGCACTATAAAAAGGGGAGGAAACCCAGACGCGCTAGGGTTCCCGCATCTAGACATGCCAGTGATGTCCAATGTGACTACTCCCATGAATTAAGTTTGATACCCTAAATGGACCCCTGGGAATGCCCCAACAGAAGCAATGTAATTAACCGGCGTCCCTAAAGACATTGCAGTGGAAAAAGTTTCACGAACAACTTCTTAGTCTATAAGGGAGACCTGGACTAGGTGACGAGTTCCACAGATGAATACATGGAAGGATGAACCAACATCCCATCATCCCATTACGATTAGGTAGAAAAGTTCCCTGAATAAAGAACGAATGTCGCCTGCCTTTGGAATGAGGGAATGCAGGGCAACAGCCAGTACGTCTTCATCGTCCTCAAACAGGCGGATGTGTGTGCCCCAAGGAAAGATACAAAAACAATAAGTTTACGAAATTTTATGAGTTTTTATTGTCTATTTAAAACCATTTAATTAATATATGGTCGCATGGTGACAGAATTATTTAATTATGACCTTCATATGAATTTATAAAATAAAAAATTACAAAATTTCACTCTATTGACATCAATTTCACTAAATTTTTTTACATAAAGATGAAATGAAAAAAATG
Source organism: Viscum album (assembly GCA_963277665.1). Classification (NCBI taxonomy): domain Eukaryota; kingdom Viridiplantae; phylum Streptophyta; class Magnoliopsida; order Santalales; family Viscaceae; genus Viscum; species Viscum album. Next base: position 1,729,697,552 of record OY728140.1, read on the forward strand.
AATATAATTTTTTCTTTGAACGATATCTAATTTTATTTATTATGGTACATTATACAAAATTTTTACTATATATATAATTACCTAAAATTTATATACAATGTCGACATAGTATTTTTTTCAATTTTGAGAAAAATAAATTAAATCATTCTAAAAATTCATATGGTATTAAAAATAAAGAGAATTATTAAGATACATGAATTTTCAGATAAATATGTAATATTAATTATTTTTATATATATTATATTTATATCTCTAGACTCCATTGCTGTATTTAAATTAAAACTACATGAATAGTTCTGAAATTAAAATTAATTATATTTTATAGTAAATTATATTTTATTACTTGTTTGATAATTCTTAAAAATATTATCTTCATCGATGTTAATGGAATAAGTTTTAAAATTTCATAAATGGTTAATTAATGAGTAAATTTTACATTTATGATATCAATAATATAAATTTAACATTGAAATAGTTATTACAGTAATTATGGCCAAAATCATTATTGAAGTGGTTAATCAAAAAGGTATAATGTAAATTTACCCCATACATATAAACATTTCATTCACTAAATTTATTTCCACGGTATACTATTTTTTATAAAATTATCGATCATTTGGTATCATTTGGATTCAAAATGGAATTATTATATTTTAATCATTTATGAAATTCCATGTGTGTCATCTCCCTCTAGTATAAAAGGAAACCCCTTCATTCCCATCCTTATCCTACTTTGGGAATTCTTGCAAACCAAACAAGGAAATATATATTATAAAATTTATTAAGCACATTCAAATTTTTTTGGAATACTCAGAATTACAACCCTATTGGTACTTTTTTTTAGATCTGAATGTGTTCTTTAAAGGTTAAGGTAATATCTTTAGCAACTCATATCTTTTTAATCCTTTAATTACCACATATAAATTATTATCATATATCAAAAAATAATTAATTATATATCATAATTATAATAAAATATTATCATTTATGGGAAACGACATTTATCTAATTACCTTACCATCATATGGGATGTGAAACTATCATTTCTTCGTATGCACTAATTATTGTCTACAAATAGAAATATAGATTATTTTTTGTCAAATTATTTTATGGATGAGTGTTATTATTTTTTTAGTTTCTATATATTACAATTATAACCTTATTTTTATTTTGGAATGATAATATCATTTCTATCTTCCTTAAATTAATCTTGTTGGAAAATAATAACATTACTCACATGTACGTGTGCACAACCACCTCCGTGTAGAAGTGTTATTCATTTTTCATTTATATAGTACATAGATGGTAATACGGGTTTATTTAATGAATATATATGATTTATGTAATATAAAATGTGATTTGGTAATGGTGAATTGTTTTTTACCATTAATTTATTCCATCTGTTGAAAAATGAAAGCAGTATTCACGTATCTACACCCTACCATTGCCATGAACGATGTAGTATTATTTATCTCTATCAACATTAATGATTTAATATATATATACATATATATTATATACATGAAATTTTTATCCTGATTATCACTTTTTAGATAATGTAATCATGATATATGTAAATGCAATGAAACATACATGTTAATATTTTCATTAAGAATTATATAGGTAGGAGCATAAAATGATAATTTTAATAATGAATAATTAAAAAATTGGTGTTGAAATGTTATAATTGGATAATATATGATATTATAATTCTTCTTATGCCACTTTTATATAATTATTATAGTGTTATATTTATTATAAATGGTGTTCGAGTACTTTTGAAGTGAGTGAAACTCAATGTAAGGATTTTATGTTACTATCTCATTATTTATCATGATTGTTTATGATTGATTTTAAAATAATTAAATTTGATTATATAACTATTTGGAAACATATGATGTTTTTCACCTTTGGTATTTTATAGATATTTTATGTTTTTTCTTTGATTTTACTCCCAATAATAACTCAAAATACCAAAAGAATATTTTTATAGTAAAAAATATTTATTTCTCTCTTTAGATGTAATAAAAAATTATTAATTATAAATATATAATAAAAAATTTCATTAATGTATTTTTTTATCATATGATTATATTATGTAATATTTAACCATTTTTGACATTTAAATACACTCTGTGATACCAATTTCTCTATAATTTTCTGAACGAGGTACTATTAGACATTTTTACAGAAGTGTAAGTGAAATTTTGTTAACCTATATATAATTAATGTAATTTCTGATAATCATGAAATTTTATTGTGTTAATATTCATTTATAAGTTGTCATGTTTCAATTATTTGAAATAAAATCCGTAATTTTTGTAATTTTTTTATTTCTTATAATTGATTTTGAAGGGAAAAGTGTATTTTCCTCCAGAAATGTTTGGCTGATCATTTTAATTGTATTTTTATCTAATCAGACATTATTTGATGTTACTTATGTCTTATTAGAGATACGATCCAATTATGCACTCATTTTTTAATCTATAGATTATTTTTTCCAATGATGATAATATATTTATGAATTATTTTTATTTTCCACTAGTAATGGTTTAATGGTTATTGAACACCTTTCATTCTCATGTGTTATTATATGATGAATGTCTTATGATATTGTGGAATATATTTTTTTTATTTCATTATTATTTTGGTGGGACAAGAATTATATATCCTTCAAATTAATTTGGAAATATTTGATATTTCATTAATTAAGAAAGATTGGAATGGGGACTGAATGTAGTTCAGTAGTGAAAAATTTCGATTATGAACTTATAGTGTACATAATTTCAAAGAGAGTAGGGGTAAACCCAAAATCATGGAATATAAGAATTGTTGATCTAGGAATCGATGATAAGATGATTTATTCTAAAAATACATGTGTAGAGGTGGTGGAAACAATAACACAAAACACATTGGGAACAAGGAGATGTTCACCCTTGTCAAAAAGAATGAAAATACAAAAAAACAAACTTTATGATTATGTAAATATCCAAAATAAGAACTTCAAAAATGTTATGTAGGTTTTCTATGACATTATTTTTTTATTTGGATTCAACCCATCATGGAAGGGTGGACAAGAAGGCTTATGTTTCCATTATCTTGGAAAACCAAGATGAATTTTAGGAACATGTGGTATTATGAATGTTTTTGATCATCACATAGTTTTTGATCAAAAATGATGAAAACTTCTTGATGATTAATAATCTCACCAGAAGAATTTTGGAGTGATGGGGTTTTGATGGATGGAGGATGACCGAATTAGGGAGAAGATATTATCATGTTGTTTTCCAATTTGATGAATTAAAGTGAAGGTCAAGGATCATTGTTTTAGTATTTCTAATACCAGGCTTCATATATATATATATATATATATGAATGGGAGAGAACTTTTGACCCCACCGATGTCCGTAATACACACACACTTGTATCAATACATATATGTAGGTTGAATTGGCTCCACTAGAACCCAATGATCTTATATGATATTTCTTATTTTGTGGATAATGTTATTCAACTAGATAATAAAATAGGCAATACCTAGTCTATAACATTTTTGCAATTATTAGTGGAATTTGAAATTTCCACCACTCTGGTTGAAGATGTTGTCTTCACAATACGAGATGACATTATAAGGCTTTATATGTAATATGATAAGTTAAAAAAAATTGTTTATGATCCATGTTTTTCAGGAATATGAATATTAATTATAACAAGGACAAAGAATGTAGTTTTTCAATGTAAAAAAATAATGATATCACATGTGGAAGGATATAGTGTAAATACAAGATAAATTCTTTTAATCCTAAAATTGTAACAAAACAAGATACCTATAATGATGTGGAGAGGACTGTGACTGACCAAGTTGTCTATTATATTGATGATGCAGGATGGAACTCTAGATAAATCGTATATAGAGAATCTGTTGTGGTGAAAATTGAAAAGGAAACATTTTCATATGACTCTCTGATATGGGTCGATCCATATCATCGTTAGGATAATCAGTCTTAAATTAATTATAAATTGAATTAAGGCTTACTTGGACTCATATCTCATGGATACAACCTAATGAAACATTAATCATGATAAAATATGGGACAATGCCCACACAAAGATAATGGTGTGTATGGACATGTTTTAAATGTTCATTATTCTCCAATGAACACATGGTCTATCAGGAATGTTGTATTATCTGAATTAAATTAATTAAACTCTAAAAAGATTGATATAGATAACTCAATGGGCACACCATCCATTCCTGTTGGTAATCTCAAGAATTAAGGAATTAATGAAACACCCATTGTCAATTCTAACCAAGAAGTATCTTTATTTCAAGTAACATCTCATTGTCTACTAATGCTGAGGAACCACAACACATTGACCATATCAAAAACTCTCCTTTAGAGGAGGGCCATATATGTAATAGGACACATGAACATGCTAGCAAGGATAATAAAAAGTTATTTAAATAACTATAATTTCAAGGAAGATAAATGTAATGTAAAAAATTGAAAGACCACAATTATGTGGAAAAGGATGAAGGGTGATGTAAATGGTGAAAAATAATTCTCAAATAAATCTCATTTACTAGAATTGTTGTTGGCTTGGGAACCCTCAATGACCATGTCCAATGGATAAAATATTATATCAAAAAAATGTTGATTTTTGGTATTATAAAGATTGATATTCTCTTGGAAAATTAAAGGGCCTTTATATGGGCCTCTCTTGGGGATAGTTTTCTTTTATAAAATCTACATGAAAAAATCATTGATATTCAATGCGTCATTATGCCTGTTAATATCCAATTATCATCAAGAATAATAGAATCTCAATGAATTTCTATCTCATTTGAAATACAATGTTATATCATAATGGCCAATTTTTTATGTGCATTAACATCCTACATTATGTAAAGGGAATTATGGAAAGAGAATAAGAATTTTTCAAAAAGAATAAGTAATAAATGGTTGATATTGGGTCACATCATCACTATTATAAATCATGAGGAAAAACTGGACTGAACAAAAATAGCATTCCATCAACTACATTCCCTATATATTGAGAATTTTAGTTTTTTTGATGTCCCAACTAGAGGTGATGAACTCATGAGAAGATGATACACTCTAAATCGAAGACATGCAAGAAATCTAGATAGATGTTTTGTTCAAATGGAACTTATGAGTGTTGACACATGAATCACAGGTCACCCCATACTTATTAATCACTATGATAATAATTAAATTCATGTATCATTTTCCAATCACAATTTAAGGTTAAAATCATCTAACATTTATCTTAAAAAATTGCTCAATTAATACTCTAGGATGTTGGGAAATTATATTGAAGGCAGAGAGGTTAAATTCAATTATTATCCCACTTCACATTTTTTCTATAAAAAGTAAAATATTATTAATATATTTTTATGATAGTAGAGTAGAAAATCAATTTATGATATTGAAATTGATATTATGACGGCTAAAGAGAACATAGTATGATGTAAAATCAGAAACCATCATCCATGTAGTCCTTCTAAATAATAAATAGAAGCTATCTCAAAGATTTATATCCTTCTAAATGTAAACTAAATGCAGGTCTAAAATTAGTTAAATTAATAATGAATGAAATTTAGAGATATGAAAGTGAAATTTTTTCATAGGATTAACATTGAATATGAAAAACAGTATGTATTAAAGCCATCAATATTAATTGGTTTTTTCACACCTCTGAAAGTTAAATCTCAAATGCAGTGGTAAAATACTTTAATAACATTTATTAAGATGATAGTATTGATATAACATAAATGATGGTTTATAAGATTTCACCATTCATTGAGGAGTGTCAAAATAAATATCTCATTTTATCCCCTTCAATGTTGGAAATTAATAAAAAAAAATTCCCCTCATCATGGGGACTGTTGCTCATCTGGATGTGTTCACTAATACATTCATCATGTTTAACAATGGTATCATTCAGGATTACATGACTAATGTAATAAAGGAATTTTTAACTCATTCCTTTCTGGAAATTGAGATATTCTAACAAATTATAATTTTACTGTTTATGAAGAGAAATTAAATTGAAATCATTGGCTTCATGTTGTTTTCCCATAGGAAAGCTATTCATAATGACATCAGTAAAATAATAATGAGCAGATTGTGTGGAATCATTAGAGAACACATAACCCAACAATTGATTTGGTTTCTACCTAGAAGAAGAATAAAAAATTGTATTTTCACTACATATTAATGTTTTATTTTGATGAAAATAACATCAAATTATGGCATCCATCCCCTCAAGATAGACATATATAAATCCTTGTTTGAATTCAAATGGAGTTTCATTTTTCATGTAATCAGAATTTATGGATTTTCTAATGATTTCATCATATTGAACTCCATTATTATCACATCATCAATACTTTCCATTCAAATTAATGGATCCCCTAGGGGATATTTCCAATTAAATCAGGGTGTTCACTAATGGGAACCATGTTCATGGATCATGTTTTCTATTGCAAAAGACTACATGAGTTTGTAATTTATTGAATGCTCCCAACATGGTATTTATAAGTTAATTAATGATTGAAGATATTCATTAATCTCATCACACATTCTATATTCTAATTAAATCCTACACTTTTGACATCCCCCGAGGAAGACCATTTTCATTATCAAATATTTTTTTACTATTATGAAGAGTTTGATGGTAATGATATAATTTGGAAAAATATTTATCTGTATCTGTAAATGGAATCAATTTTGGTAGGTAAAATGTAATTTATTAATTCTTTTATGAGAAAGGTCTCACATCATTTCTACTACCTTCTGGTACCATTTATTGTGATAGGGTTCAATTCCAAAACCATGGATGCATATTTTCAGGCATTAGTAAGAAGCTTTTTAGGTGGAAGTGGAAGGCCATTACACAAGCTAGAAGGTTCTACAACTTTAAATTTATAATCACATCTAAAATTGTGTATTCTTTTTATCTGTATATATGGACAAGAAGCCTCCTTAATGTCCTTTAACACATGATAAGTAACTTTATGTGGAAATGATTTGTGCATGAAAGTAAGATTACAACAACATCCTTGAGGGATTATATCATGAACATTGACATGGGAGTCTTTATGATGATGGAATTCAAGAACTTTAAGGATAGAATTCTTAATAAATTTTAATTGAACCTATTAACTTTAAATTACCGTTCAATTGATTTATTTTCATGTCTATTCAAACTAATTGTTTTAAATGGATATTCACAATATCAAACATCATTTTTTTCACCCTCCCTTAGTAAATCATTCATTGATATCATGAAATATTCATGATAGATGGTTATTAGACATTATAATGTAAATAATTTTATTAACCCTTAGCTAAACTGTCCAATTAAAAGGTCCAATGTTTTCTATCATTTAATAAATATATCTTAAATTGATCTTAAGTCTCAAAATAATAGATCTTATTACATTCTATCCCAAAGGATCAAATGGGATAATGAAATAATTTATTTATGAGGACATCCTGGTTTTGAATCCCCACTCGAATGGGTACTTTAATACAATGGAATACTACATGATGTTTTGTGGTGCATCTATTTGAGCACCAAATTGGATGATTCAACTCAAGGAACACTTTGTTCAACCCTCATGACTATTTATTCTTTAGAGTATTTGGATGAATTTTCTACCCACACATGATCAACTGAATGAGGTTGGACATCATAACGTCTCACCATGTCACATATTTCTAAGAGATGTGGAAACTATGAAATATATCGTCCTACAATATACATATTCATGGAGTACATAGAAATATGTTAGAATTATATTTCTCATTGACTTACACATATGAAGGCTCCTATAGGAGCTTCATCAATGAATCAATAAGAGTCAGAGAAGTGGAAAATTAAAAATCTCATATTTTTGGTTTCTACATTGGTTTTCAACTACATCGTGACTACGATGAACAAAATGATATTGTAAGACTAGTCTCTACTTGTTCATAAAATTACAATGGATATACATATGGATGTTCATGCTGCTACAAATGTATTTCTTAGTGCTATGAGAAACTTCTTTGATGGCTTGAAGATAATCAGACATCAATTAATAGTACGAAAATGAAAGAAAATCCTATTTTTGATGTTCATAAAATTGATCCCCATAATGTCCTCATACATTAAGGAAAATGATGATGGATCGACTACTCAAATTATATGTAATTTGTGTTGTTTGGTTGTCTTATGCACTTTCCATGGATTTGATAAATATGAATTCCAACTTGTTTTTAATTTTCTTGAAGAAATAACAAGCGAATAACCATGTATAATTACCCCTTATTGGATTGTTTTCCTCCAGCATAATATGCACCTTATCTTGACTGATTATCATATCTACAGTGTATGATCTCGGATCATGGAATGGTATGTTCTCATTTAGGTTGTGTATTGAATCCCTTTTTTCTGTTAATTAAGTCCTTATCCAAGTCCATAAGGAGGCTCAAGGTTGTTTCGAGGGTTTGAGTCATAAAAAAGGAGAAAAATGCATTTTCTTGGTAGGTCGTACAGTTTGTGCCCCATTAGTGCTTGCTATATATGAAACCTAGGATACCATGATTGAGGTGATATTTTGGATACTAGAATCCACAAGGTTTTCACATAGTTTGGAAAATTGTGCGGGTAAACCGTGTGGCTAAGAATCTTTTACAAAAAATAAAATTTTCCCACTCTTGTATTTTAACATCTAACTCAGGGTTTCTTGCCCATTCTCCCCACATCACCCTTAAAACGAACCAAAACTCCCAATATCTCTATGTAATTTATCTCCGCCGTTTCTAAGCCGTTTTTTTGCCGTTGGTTTTAGATCAAATATCCGGGTAAGGATAAACCCCTCCATACTACTCCTTTGAGATTAGGGTTTATGTCTTCTTCTCCTCTCATTCCAATGCCTTAAAACCCTACTTTTTGGGCCAGATCTAGGTTGAAGATTCAATTTTTCGTTGAAGAGGAATATAAGTGATTGATTAAGTGCGCGTTCTCTCGTGGAATTGAGTTTGATTATCTAAAGGTTATAACTCATGAATTATTTTCATTCGTTCGTGTGTGGTTTTAATCATGGGTGTTTCGTGGAATGTTATTATCACCCTAGAAATATTCGGGTAAATTTGTTATTATGAAGGTAAATAGAAACCCACAAGATCCTTATAGGATGTGTCAATGTTGAGGAGACTAAGCAATAACCACCCATTGGGGTATGCCAACTTTCTCTAACATAGGGATTTGTGAAGAACAATTGAGATTGTTATTTATTTATGTATATAAATATATAAACATATTGATGTGATTAATTGTGATGGAGTATAATCTAGGTTATGAACCTAAATATAATAATAATAACCTAAGGGATATTTGGTTAACAAGGGAATGTTTCATATGGGTTGACAAATGAGAATGATGAATTTAAAAATGGGTTAATATATGGAAATGATTAAGGACCATAATGGAATGGATTATGAGACTGGTAATGTAGCCTAGTGAGTTAGTCATTATGAAATAATCCTAGAGAGATAGGCACAATTAATGAATTCTTAGTGAGATAAGAGTAATAAAAGAGAATTGGGATACATGGAAAATTTTTGGGAAATGTAGTAAATGTGTTAAACGGTTAAGGAATGATATTGACTCTTATGTTATTGTTATGATTTATGTTTTCCATGGGTAATGATTGTGATATTTTTAGAATTGTTTATGGATATGCATATATATCTGTATCATGTGAACATGTCATGGTAGAGTGGGGTGTTGACATGAGGTTATAATCCCTCAGTTCGAGTTGGACAGAGGCTCTAAAGTAAACCCCAAATGATTCTGTTATATTAGGGGACTGGGGATCTATACCCCTAATGGTTACATCCACATAGACTGATGATTAGTGGTGATGATATGTTTTCCAAGTGTAAGATAGTCATAGTGAGATAGTATAATAGTGTTTTTTCCTTGTGTATGTGATTGTGTACTTTAAGCCTATGTAACATGTTGCGTTTGATGAACCAATGATAAATTTGTTAAAAATTATTGTTTTTGAATGATCCTATATTATTGGTTATTATTCCTCTATTTTCATATCTTATATTGTGTATTACTATGATAAAAATGATGTATAATCTCCCGAATTATCCTTTTGGACCCCGCTGCTAGTCAGAATCCTTTAGTGTATAGGGAGGCGTGCTTAAGGTAATGTAACCCCCGGCTTGGAGAACATGTTTAGTGGATTCCAGGTCGTTGACATTAAAATGTAGTCACATATGAGGTATTTCTTCTCTTTATTTAGAATCATGTTAATTGAAATGGTAGATGGGAGTTAGGATGTTTCGTGAATGTGTGAAATTACAGTTTATTATAATTCACCATTGGGAAATGTGCATGATGTGTTGTGTGATAGTTTAATGAAATTTTTATTGTGGCCTCAATGGAATGAGGTTGTGAATTCATTCATCATTTTAGGAACCTCGAGAGATGGGTGAAATTCATCATGGTTGGAATACACAAGATGGGTGTGTGAGGCACGATAGATAGAACACCCCTTGTATCATGATAATTGAAAAATGGAAAATGTCATAAATGGAACAACTCAAGTCAGTGAAGATAAAAGAATGAAAAGTGATTATTAATGAAATATATTAAAGAAATGGTTTATAATTAATTGAAAATTTTGTTTGTAACATGTTGTGTGATCCTTATTGTGGTGTAAGGTTATTTACCCCTAGTGAAACATGGCCTGCGTTAGGGATGGCCAGGGTGATGTATTTGGAATGTTAAGGTTTGTTGGGATAATGCTTGTATAGTGTGTTGTTGTGGCTTGTGAAGAGCCTTCTTATTATGAAGTTGTAAATGTTTTATGATGTGTGTTCCAAACCTTATGTTTGACAATTTAGAGAAATTACATAGTGATATCGAGCGCAGGTTGGGAAACAAGACGATGTTGTTGAGAACACTCATCCAATAGAGGAGAAAGATAATTTTGTGATCTATGAATGTATAGAAGAAGTGTAATGATAGAACTTGCCTCATTTTATGCAGATGATGTATCGGGACCCAGGCCGGGTTGCACTGAGTTTGTTTGAGCTGACCTGAGAGTTTCTGCCACATTACCCTCCGATCATTGCTGGAGAGGGTGGTACAGAGGAAGTAGTGTTCTGGATATAGTCTATTCAGATGATACTTGATAATCTAGAGACTCTGGTAGGGAAGTAAGTCATTTTGGTAGATTATATAATGCGGGGACCGACAAATATTTGTCTAGACATCATGGCTCAGACTGACCAGGTTGAGGGGTTGTTGTGGCTAGATTTCCTGGAGAAGTTTCTGGAGCATTTTTACATTGAGACATCGAGGCAAGAGATGGAGGAAGAGTTAATGAGCCTGAATCAGGGATCAATGTCAGTGATGGAGTATGATAGCCGCTTCACTAACCTGCTATGCTATGTTTTATAATTGGCAGGGATGATGCAACATTTATTAGGCATTTCGATGATGGGTTGAGACACAAGGTCATGACTCCGGTGAATATCTTTTAATTAAAGTGGTTTACAAAGGTACTGGGTCAAGAGTTGATCATATAAGGGAGCCTGATGGGAGCTTCATGTAGTGGGCATGTTGTGCCAGCTATGCCAACATGTGGGAAATCTGTTGAGGGTCGAAAGCAATTTTTTTTGAATTTTTCAGTAGAAAAAAACAATGAATGGTGGCCAGAAGAGAGGTCCAGCTTCTCGGGGTGGTGATCTGGGGTTCTGCTATAAGTGTGGAAGGTTGGGGCACATGTGTGGCTAGTTTTTTTTAGACTTCCATTTGAGTACCAGTCGTGCGGCATATTGGGGCCCGTGCAGTGGTTCTGTATGAACCCTCAACAGGTGACCATGAATGTTAGTGATAGACAGATTCCAAGCATAGTAAAGAGATTGTTTACTCCATATCAGGTAGGAAGTTAGAGCTTCATAAGCCATATTAGTAAGGGCGATGGATGTGGATCTTCAGAGCATGATCGCCCATGTCAGTAGAACAATGCAGTGCATGAAACGTAGGATGGAGCCCATTATAGAGGGGTAGGTCATCTTCTTAAAGTTTAGTATGATCCCAGTGATGGCGAGGCCATTCCATTGACTATTCGAGGTACGATTCTTGTAGATTCTATGATATGTAGTGAATTTTTTGATATTGGTACCACAAACTCTTTTATTTGTACTCATCTTATTCTAGAATTGGTTTTACCTATTGAGAGTGTGTGAGGGGTTTTTTCAATTGAAACTCTATTGGGGATGTAGAATGAAGATATAATGTAGTGTAAGGGATGTGCTCTGGAAGTTAGTGGGTATCGTTTCTGGTGGGAATTTTTTATTCTTGAGATTTTGGTATTTGACCAAATAATGGGTTTGGACTGCTTGGTGTTGTATTGGGAGAACATAGACTATTACCATCATAGGGTATCATTCATGTCACTTGATAGTGATCATGGAGAGTGGGATGTTTAAGTAGGTCGTGCAGGACCATTTTTTCATCAGTTGGGTACGCTCATAGATAGAGTATCATGTCTTGTGCATAATTATGAATGAGGGGAATAGTCTGTCATTCCTCTAGTAGTGGATCAGTTTCCAGATGTGTTTCTAGAGGATTTCTCGGGGTTTCCATCCGAGAGGGATGTTGAGATCAGGATTGAGTTGCTACTAAAAGAAGAACCAATTTCTATTCCGCCATACTGAATGGAACCAGAAGAACTCAAGGAGATAAAATTTACTCATGAGTAGTTGGAGTGCAATGGGTTCATACATCCTACTATGTATCCTTTTGAATCTCTTGTTTTTTTGAAATGAAGGAATGAAAGGTCGTTATGTATGTGTGTTGATTATTAAAAGTTAAATGAGATGACAGTAGAAAAATTGTACCCAATTTCTAGAATTGATGACCAATTTAACCAGTTGAGGGGGGAATCCGTGTTTTCTATGATTGATCTGAGATCGGGTTATCCCCAGTTGAGGGTTAGGCCTTCTGACGTCCCATTTACACCTCTCAAATGTTGGTACTGGTTGTTTGAGATTATGGTGATTCTTTGTTTCATGACCAATGCACCTATGGTGTTCATTAGTTTCATGAACCAAATATTTCATCCTTATCTAGATTAGTTTGTGGTTGTATTTTTTTAAGAAATCTTGTTGCACTAGAAAACTCATAATGGCCATGCCCAACATCTTGACATCATTCTAAGTACACTAACAGAACATCAAATATATGAAAAGCACTTGAAGTGTCAGTTCTGGATTGGATAAGATCAATTTTAGGGTCACATCATCTCTGAGGATGATGTGCGGGTTGATCTAGAGAATGTGTAGGCTTTTGTGTCTTGGGAGAAACCCAAGAGTGTATCGAATATTCATAATTTTCTGGGTTCGGCCAAGTATTACCGAAGGTTCATCCATGATTTCGCTCACTTGTTATGACCATTTTCGGGCACAAAAATAATGGAATCAGGTTTGTGTGTTTTTATTATTCTGATAATTCATTTCAAGAGTTGAAAAGGTGATTTATAACCACACCTATCTTGATCTTACTTGAGCCAGGTAAGAAGTATGTCCTACTTATTGATGCGTCCAGTATTGGGATTGGGGTTGTGTTGATGCATGATTACCAGTTTGTGGCTAATGTGTCGAGGTAATTGAGACCCAATGAGTAGAATTATCCCACTCATGATCTTTAGTTGTTTTTAGTAGTGTATGCCTTAATTTTATGTATGAACTACTTGTTGATAGAATCCTTCATGGTTTATACCTATTACCAGAGTTTAAAATAAATATTTTTGTAGTGGGAGTTGAATCTTTATCAATGATGATGGGTTGAGTATCTCTAGTATTTCGACATTGATATGGGATATACACTAGGGAAAGGGAAAAATATTTTGTATGCTTTGAGTTGGATGGATCTGAACTAGGTGGTTTAGGAATCCAAAAGCAAGAGGAAGGTTATGGATTTGTTCGCAGAGATGCACCTGGATGTGAGGGATGAAAATAGACAGGTGAATTTTGCAACTGTGGTAGTTGAGTAGACACATTTGATTCAAGGTAGGGGAATTAATCATGATGATCTAGAATGTTTGGCGATAGGGGAAGGACTTAATGGTGGGGATCCACCATCTGGTTCGACCGTCGGTATTGAAGGGGTTATTGGTGTTCATGGTCATATGGTTGTGCCAGAATTTATATAGGCAGAGTTGATGCATGAGTTCCATGAATCAAAATGGGAAGTCCATGCTAGTTTGACCAAGATGTATAATGATCTCCAAAGGTGGTTTTGGTGTCTAGGAATGAAAAAGGATGTTGTGGGCTTTATGACACAATTCATCACCAGTCAATAGGTGAAGGCTGAGCATCAATGGTCAAGTGGTTTGTTACATCCATTTCCAATTACGAAATGGAAGTGGGATGGTGTTTCACTCGATTTTTTGGTGGGTCTTAAATGGTCACCTTAGATGAATGATGAAATCAGGGTGGTTGTAGATCAGCCAAAAAAAGTGGAAAATTTCATACTGATTCTGAAGACTTACACTGTTGATCAGTTGTGTGAGTGTTATGTTCGGGAAGTAGTATGGTTCCATGGTGAATTGAAAATTAAAGTCTCAGATCATGATCCTCATCTCACATCATGCTATTTTAAAGGATTTTATAAGGCTCTTGGTACACAGATGATATTGAGTATGTATTTTCATATGTAGATGGATGGGCAGTCGGAGCATTCAATCAAGGTGTTGGGAGACATGTCGAGGGCTAGTGTTTTGTATTTTTTTTGGTTCTTGGGAGAAGCACCAGTTTCTTATTGAATTTTTATAAAACAATAGTTTTCAAGGTACAGTTGAGATGGAACCATTTGAGGCTCCCTATGGGAGGTCGTGTATATGTCCACTACATTGGTTGGAGGGCTGCGAATCCGAGATATTGGGACCGAGACTCATACATGAGAATTCAGAGAAAGTTGATTTGATTATGAAATGGTTGAAAATATCTTAGAGTATTCATAATTCATTTGCGGATCAAACACATAGACCTATTGAGTTCTAGGTGGGTGATAGTGTGTTTATTCTGGTGGCAGCATGGGTGGGTCATCGACTAATTCCGAAGCTGGGAAAGTTAGTGCTAACGTATGTGGGTCCGTTTGAAATTGTGGATAGGATCAGGCTTGTGGAATACTGACTGGATCTTCCATAAAGGTATAGTGGGATCCATGATGTTTTCCTTCTATCGCAGCTTCAGTAGTAACAACCTAACCCAACTCAAATGGTCGATGTTGAGGATGCTGACTTTGAGTCAGATGCGTCCATTATGGAGCATCTGGTTTGTGTGTCAGATTGTTGTGAGAAATTCTTTCAGGGAAATGTTGTACCATTAGTGCGGGTACTATGGAGGCATGGAAATGTTCTGGAAGAAACATGGGAGTTGGTATCAGATAAGTGGGCTCAGTGGCCCAATATATTTTCATTGTAAGTGTGATAAATCTTGGAGATCGGCTTGAGGACAAGCCGTTATAAGGTGTGGAGTTTGTTAGATCCCGTATTGTAGATAGGAATAATCTCATTTATGTTTTGTTTTAAATACCATTTTTTTGTTAATTAACTTCTTACCCTAATCCTTAATGAGGCTCAGGGGAGTTCTCAGGGGTTGGGACATGAAAAAAGTATAAAATTGGGTTTTCAAGGTAGGATACACATTCTACCAATGGTTAGTTCTAATCGTGTAGACAAAATAGGTTTCCATGAAAGAGTTGGTATTTTTGACACTAGAAACCACAAGTTTAGTGCATGTTTTGGCAAACTGTGCGGGTAAACTGCGCATCTGAGAAAGTATTAAAAAAATTACAATTTTTTACACTCTAGGGTTTTTAACAAAAAACACGATATTTCCTCCCCTTTCTCCCTTATTCACCCCTAGAACGAACCAAGTCACCCATTAGCTCCAAAAGATTCTTCTCCCTCATTTTTAATGCGTTTAGGATTCTTTGGTTGTCGATTGAAGCTCCGGGAAAGGATAATCCAACCTTTTCTTGTGTTTTGAGTTTTTGTTTTTTGTCTTCTTCACCTCTATTTTAAAATATCTAAAACACTATACTATAGATGAGATCTAGGTTGAAGCATCAAGTGTTTCTTGAAGAGGAATCTACGGGATCAATTAAATTTGTGTTCACCCACAGTATCAAGGTAGGTGGTCTATAATTTATATCTCCTGGTTTATTTTGGATTTTTTCTTGTGTGGTTATGTTCATGGTTGTATATTGGTATGTTTTTATCACCCTAGACATGTTTGGGTAAAATGGTAATTATGAATGTAAATGGAAACCCTCAGGATCCCCATGGAATGCCACATGGTTGATGACACTAATCAAGGGCCACCCATTAGGGTGTGTCAACTATCTCGGGCATAGGGATTTATGATAAACAAGTGATATTGTTGTGTATTTATTTAAATCCCTTGAGAAACATGCTTAGGTGATTGATTTTGTTGGAGTATAAGATAGGTGATGCACCTAGACATAAATAAAATAACCTAAGGGATATTAGGTTAACATGGAAGTGGTTCAAATTGGGTGACAAATGATAATGGTGATTGGCTAAATGGGTTAATGTGTAGAAATGATTTAGGACCATAATGGAATAGATTATGCACCAGGTAATTAAGACTACTATGTTAGGAATAATAAATGAAGCCTAGTGATATAGGCCCAATGAATTAATGATTAGTGAGATAAGAATAATAAAATAGAATTGGGTGAAATGGTTAAATGATGTGAAATGTGGGAAATGTGTTAATGGGTTAAGGCATGGTATTAATTCTAATATTATTGTTATGATTTATGTTTTTTTAGGAAATGGGTGTGATGTTTTGAGAATGGTTGATGGATATGAATATATATATATATATATATATGTAGCATGTTCACATGGATTGGTATAGTGGGAAATTGGCATGAGGTTCTACACCCATCGTTCGAGTTGGACTAAGGCTCTAAATTGCACCCCTAATGCGTGGTTAGGGATGGGGACTTAGGGTATATTCCCTTAACGGTTTCATCCACCCGGAATGAGGCTTCGAGGTGAGAATATGGTTGAAAATAATATGTTAATCATATTGAGATATGAAAATAGTGTGTTTTCCTCATTCAAGTTATTGTGTAATTTTAGCCTATGTAACCCTTTGTGTCTGACGATACCATGATAAATATGTTGTAAATGGTTATTTATTTATTATCTTGTATTACTGGTTATTATTCCACTATTTTTTATCTTATGTTGTGTCTTAATCTATCAAAAGTGGGTATAGTCTATCTAATTGACCTTTTGGATGCCACTGGTAGTCGGTAAACATTTCCATACGAGGAGGCGCGCATAAGGTCATATACGCATCAGGCACGGAGAAACGGTTTAGAGGATTACAGGTCGGGGACGTTACATATATTGAAGCTGACAAAGTGGATGATGAAGTATAGATGAAATAAATTGTAGAAATAAGTATTATGTGGCCCTATAGTATACCTATATTTTGTGTTATGATGGTTGATGATGAAATGTGGAGTGTTCCACAATCCCACTATTGTAAAAATCCACGTACTACTGGAATAATTACTTGTACATTTGATAGATTAATTTTTTTTCATTTTTTCTAGACCCTTGATCTTCATTTAATGGTAGTCTTGGGATCGAACCATGAAAACTATTATTTTTGAGGGAACAACCCCAATCCACAATGATAGTATAATATGTGAGAATTGATTAGGAAGAAAATGATTTTATAGGTTATGTATATGCCTCAAACGTATGTCTTTTTCCATTATTATACAATTTTGACACATATTCCATGATAATATTATGATTAATCTCTTATGAACTTCAATGATTAATTCCAAAACAAAATATTATGACATACGATATGTAGGGTTATATTTTAAAAATTTATGTTCACATTGGAATACTCTCATATTATTGAATTGTTTATATAATCATTGATATATCCAAATTTTACCCTTAAAATTCATCTTACATCACCAATTTTTATATTAATTTTCCCCAACTTGTGATGAAAGGTATTTTGTATGATATGTCTAAGAAGTGTATAGATATGTATGACATAGTAGAAGATGATGTTGTTCACTCATGAAGATGTTTTTTATGTATCCATGTTTCCAAATATACTGTGCATATAAAATTTTTGTATGGAACATTATGTTATATTATGAATATTAATCTAATGTGATGTAATATGTTGTCATGATAACAATTTTTTCTATATTTTATATAGATTATTCTTTAGTTACATTTATATATTATGATAATAAATCTTTTGTGAAAATACTCAGAACAATTATAAGTATATTATGACACAATACTGTATTTACAAAGATCATGGATAACCTCAGTGACACCTAAGCTTTCATACATAGAAATTTTGTTCTATTCATTCAAAAACCCAATAATTTTTTTTATGTTTATGTGGTTTCCCACTTTTATTATTGTATCTTATAATATAAATTTGGGATTATTTAATTTATGGGTCTTAAATGAGTCATTATGATATAAAATTTTATGGATATTGCAATGATTTTCCTAAAAAAAACCATGTATTTGGGGACCTCAAATAGAAAATTCCATTTCTATTATCATAAATCATTAACCAACGAGGAATCATGTTGTTATTCAAAACATGAAAATGAGGGAACATTATGTTTTTGGGTCCCTCATGATGAATACTTCATTTTCTTGTGGTGGGTATTCTGACCAACTAGTTGGTGAGAAATAAATTCGCACAAATTCAAATGCATTTTTTCCAGTGTTCTAAATAAGAAAGTTGTTATTTTTAATGTTAACCATTTGGAAGGAAAAGAAAATAAATGTTGGAATCAAATCAATAACACAATGTAACATGAAAAAATTGAATCCATCAGGCGGGATGAGTTTAATAGAATATTTTTCAATATATAATTTCATTTTTTTACTTTAAAAAAATGGATAATGAATTCATATAGATAAATAAATGGATTATGAATCTTATAGTACCAATGAGGAACATTTCACAATAATTTATTTGAAAACTTGTAGTGTTATAATCTAACATTATTGAAGGGTTGATCAGTTCATTAGTGTAATAAAACTAATTTATTTATATATTTATCTCTAATATAGTTCTAAAACTATGAATAAATCTTTCAATGTTCCATCAAAGAGAAAATGAATATTGGAATTTCTTATAAATATCATAGCGTTGAAATTAAAATAATGACAGAATTTAAAAGAAATTATAAAAATCATATAGATAACAATATAAGATTTTGTTTATACTCCAAATATTGATTAAAATAGGGATGAAATGTTTTTAAGTGGATTGGAAATTTTCTATGGTGTAGAAGGCATGGTCATCGGGAAATCAGATTATAAAGGGATGTGAAGGGAACAATAATTGAATAGAATGAACTAAAAAAATTCACCACCCACACTAAAGTGTTTCAAGTGAAAGAATTATGACAATTTTGATAAAAAAGGATCAATATTAAATGTTAATGAGGATGATCATTGTGAGAAACCTTTTAATACCTGGTACAAAGAGAAATATCTTGCTATTATTTATGACGATGTTGATAATGTAGTGTTAAATGGTACTATTACATTCTTAAATATAAAAATCAATGTATTTTATATTAATTAAAACAATATTATATATATATATATATATAATTAAAATTGTTTCATATTACCAACACAATTTTTATACAATGATTTATAACTAAAAACTACTAACTATATGTAGATCACATCACATGTCTATGGTTCTTCCTCAATTAATGTTTGTGGAAATGGGATTATTTTAAATCTTATTATACTCGATCACGTTGAATTCGATGTAATTTTGGGATGGGATTGTATTTATTTAAATAAGTCCCAAAATAAATTACTTATCTAGTGATGTTATATTTAAAATTTAAAATTAATTTATGGTATTCTATTAGTGTGATGAAAAATACGAATATCCATTGGAATATTAAATAATTTTATTGGTATTTATTCTTATTCCCATAGGATTTTTATATCAGATAGATTGGGAGAAACTAAAAATCGATGATATTTTTATTTTTCATGAGTTAATTGATGTATTTCTGAATGTTTTTCCTAATCTAAAACTTAATTGGGATGTTAAGTTTTCAATAGAAATCACACATATTGATAAACTTATATCAATGAATCCATACAGAATGGACCTATTTTAGTTTCAGGAATTAAAGAAGAAAATCTAGTTTAATATTGATAATTGAATCATTTGTCCAGTTGTCAAATCTCGAGGAATATATATTATTTTTTATAATATTAAATATGCATCATTTATTGAATTGATTATCCGGGACGTAACAAGATCAGAATCAAGAATTAATATCCCTTTTTATTTTAGTGATGATTTTAATTATCAACTACATGAAGCATAAAACATTTCCAATATTTACCTTTATTAATGTTATCATCAATTGAGGTTTATAAAGGTTGATATATAAAAATAAAAATTCCCTAAAAGTTATGTCTATTTTTAATACATAGTGAAAATGTTTGGTATACCTATTCCCTCATTATCATCATGGATTTAATTAATAGAGTTAATAGAAACTACCTAGATCAGTTTTTTTGTAGTCTCTATTAATTATATTCTTATATATTCAATGAACAAGTGTGTGATGATAACTTTAGGATTTCATTTGATACCCAATGGAAGGAGATGTTATATGAAAAATTTAAAAATTGTCACTTTTTATTAAAACATTTATTAATTTTTTATAATCTCAAGTGATGGTATATCTATATATATCTCAAAGACCAATGTTATTGAGCAACGACCTAGAACAACTACTATGATAGAGATCCAATGTTATCATTGATTATCTAGATATTATCATAACATTGTAGATAATTTCACATGAAAATAAAATCCACTAACCACATTAACATAAAACAAATATAGGGTGTATTATATAGATCAATATGAAGAAAATATTAACGAAATGAAAAAGGATATTCAACATACCTATGATTACATTACTCGATAGTGGACAAGGATTTGTCATCTATAGTAACACATCAATTAAGTTTATATGATTTGATATAATGTGTAATGATATTTTTATAGCTAATACATCAAAATAATTTATAGTTCATAATAAAAATTAGGAAGCTCTTGATTTTGATCTATCTAATATGATTTTTGAATTACATAAATAATGGAATTATCATTATATATAATTGTTTGAAATCTACAATGATCAATAAATATTAAATTATATTTTCATTATAAAGAGATTAATATGAATCAAATATGGTGGTTGTGGTTGCCTATACATTTTGACTACTCAATTTATTAAAAAACTAGGAAATAAAACTATATGGTAGATTCTATGAGTTCAATGTATCATGCTATCATATATTTGAATTGGCTAAAAAATGTTCTAATATTACCAGATTCAAATGGATAGTTATGAAATTCATAATGTACGGGGAAAATATTATCATTCTCAAACGATTTTAAAAAATCAATCCATTTGAGGATTAAAGTGGTGTTAATGGATGATGTGGAACTTTAAAAATGGTTAAAATGAACTTATGTTCATCCTTCATTATAATGGAATGTTAATGTTCACAAACTGTATTGTAGTTCCATCCATACCAGATTTTAAGTAGGGGATATTAGATAAGGCTCATAGTTTATCATTCCCAATATATCCTATAAGTATGAAGATTTATATATATTTGAGAGAGTATTTATAGTTGGAATGAATCATGATAGATATTGTTGATTATTAATAACAGTGAGTGGTATGTAGACATATTAAGGCAGAGAGATAAAAAATCCAATAGGATGTTGTAGTCATTACCCATTCATTAATAGAAATAGGTAAACTTCACCATCTATTTCACTATTAGACTCCACAAAACATATAAGGGAATGATGTGTTCTTGGTTGTAGGTGATAACCATATGATTATTTCCCACACCATTTTAATTTGAAACGATTTCTCTCTTGAACAACATGACAAATATACATAATTGAAGTTTAAATTTTTTATGGAATACCACATTCTATTTTATATCGCCAGGTTCTGAGGATTAATATGAATGTTTATGTAAGATATGTTTATAGAGTTGAATTTAAATTATATATATGATCCCCATAAATATTTTCTCATTAAGAGAACCATTAATGCATTATATTCCTTCTAGATATCATATTATATTGATTTCAAATGTGGTTAGGATAAATTCCTTCCCCTTATTGGGTTTTCTACCATTAGTAAATTTCACTCAATCATTCAAATGGATACTTATGAATCCATTTATGGAAAAAATAGTCAAATAAAATTTTTTTGGGTTGAAGTTTTCGAAAAAAACACTTATGACCTCAGATAGATAATGACATGTTTGATTAAATTTGATCTATTCTACAACACATCATGGAATATCATAGTCAACAGAAATGTAATGACGATAATAGTTTGTGAGGTATGGATTTTCTACTTTGTGGGATTGTGTTCTAACAATTTTTATAAGGTACATGGTTTTGAGATTCATAAGGAATGGAATGTTGATACCTAGATATATTAACAACATTTTTATTCTCGATCGAGTAGGGTTGGTATCTTATCATTTGGATCTTCCACTTAACCACTCTTATGTTAAAGACATGTACCATTTGTCTATCATAAGGAAGTACATGTCTAATCTAACACATGTAATGAAATAAACAATAAAACTAATGGACCATAATTTTTATTTGAAGAAAAAATTGTGTAAATCATAAATCAAAGATAAAAGCTGAATAAAACCTGACTACCCACCTTCATAAATCTATCTAGAGAAATAAAAAATACAACGAAGCTACTCTGTAATCTATAGAAGTTTTAAATAGATATATCATCATTTGATTTAATCATTGTGATATAATTTTGGGGGAGAAACTCATTTTATGTGTGGTAGTATTTAATTCTATTATTATTTCTATTAAAAATATCTATAAATATTTTTTATCTCATATATTTCGTTACAAAAAATATAGAATTTACATTTACCTTGATATATAACCAAAATATTATAAGTTAATGTGATTTGTATCTACAAGAAATTGTATTGGTGGGTATAAATATTAAAAAATAAATATCAAAATTTTTAGTTCATTAATATTTATATAAGAAATTCATCAGTTTTAGAATTATTATAAATTAAAAAAAGAAATATTAAAATGAAGGTGTTGTTTTTCTGAAAAACTAATTTATGCGTGAAATGGGTTATTTATGTTAATAAATTAAATCAACTTTTATTGGTGAATTATTTTATTAAATTTTATATATTATTTATTCAATTAGATAACTAAACATTCATCTATGTATTAATATGGGATTTATATACGATTAAATGAATTTGTTTGATTTAAAATGCATTTTTCTAAAAAATGGATTTCGTCACCTATTATGAAATTATATTACAAAATTTCCACAAGTATAATTTAAATTTAAAAAATATTCCATTTCATTAATCATATGGATCAAATTTTATAAAATGGTCAAATTTGTTTCTACATTAATAGTAAACATAATAAATATTTGTCACATTAGTGAGTTTATAGTAGGTAGAATTTCGTTTAAACATTTGGATATCTCTCTAAAAATTATCCAAACCATTAATTTATCGTGTTGCATGATAGTAATTTTTTTATTTCCATATAATTCTATAATTTATGGTCATCTGGTCCCATATTTCTTTTATTATGACTAATATATTAATTTAAGAAATATATTAATACAAAATATCACTCTCTGGATTTTAATATCTACAAATTATTTTATAAGTGGATAAAAAGATGTTATGTTCCATTTAAATTTTTTTATTTTAATGATAAATCAATTATTTTATCATATTAATATATATTTTACTAATTATATAATAACCTTAAATTTCTACCAAACATAGAAAAGGTTTTAATTTAAATAATTTAAAAATGAAATAATTAAATTTTAAATATATTTAACATATTAAAATTTTAGTGAATTATTATGTTACAAGAATTTTTTAAATAAATATGACTTATTTGGGAGGTGTGAAAATAATATATTGAAAATTTTTAATTATCATGGCATATTCAATAACAAAGTAAATGAATAGTTCCTAAAATAACATTACTGTTATTTTTCAAAAAATAAAAATTTATTGAATGATTAAAAAAATATTATGTTCATCAATGTTAATATAATATGGTTTAAAATATTTACCAAGTTTAATTTATGAGTCATCTATCAATTCATTGTAACATTCTTTTCTTATTAATTTCAAAGTAGTTGTTATTGTGATTATGATTATTAATGGATAACAAAATGGATCATAAAAAAGAACATGTTTAAAATGACAGAAAAACTAGTATAAATTTAATTGGATGGGGTTATTTTAACCATATCAACATTTAAATATAATTTTATGAAATTTGGATTGAGATTTATTGGTAATTCATGTACTATATATTTTCATTTAGGAAATTTTGAGTTCCTCCTCCCCCTCCCTTATAAAATGATACACTACATTTTTCTGCATTAAACCAATTTGACACTTCAACATCAACCAAACCCAAAAATATTAACTTATAATGTTCTTTATCCAGGTTCTGGATGTGATTATTTACAAAAAGATAAATCATAGTGTCTTTAAGAATTTATCTATTAGCACTCATTCAAAAAGGGATAATCACCATAACAGATCATTTTTAATTTTTGTTTCTTATTAAACCCAAAATAAATATTTGGTATTTATACTAATATAAAAAATTTATAATAATATATATTATAAAATATCAATATGATTCTTATACAACCTTCAACCACCATCTTTCAAATTAAATAATACGTTAAATTATCACCACTGCATACCGATGACTTACCTTCTCCATATAACGATACAACTTATTTTGCATCATGATATTTTATTGATTTAAATAATGGTTTGTTTAATATTTTTATATAATAGTTATTAAATAACAAATCATTTATAATGAAAATATAATTACTTCATTTTTTGTTTTTAATCAATTGGAAAATGATATCGTCACTAATGCAGACATGTCAACTACCCCCTTAACGAAGCGATATGATTCAATATTAATTTATTCAATACATGTATGTTAATAATGATGTAATAAATCAATATATTTCATTTATATGTTATAAAAAATAATATTTAATGGTGATTAATATTTTACCGTCACTTCATTGTAATTTTTTTAAAAAACGAACACAACGTTTATGCCTACATAAGACTTACCATCTCTATGAATGGTGTGATTAATTTTTCTATATATAAATTTTATATTTAACTATAAGTATGTGTGTATAAAATATATATTTTATTTTAATAATTATTAGAAAATAAATATATTATATAACAATGATAAAATTAAAAGTATTAGAGCATCCAAGTTGAAATTATCATAAAGGAGGAAACTGTTAACACACCGAAATGACGTTATTATTAACGAATAATTAATAAATTCATGTTATGATGTAAAAATATTATCTTATATTATATTATAAATAATTTAACTACAAGTTTATATAATTATAATAAATTCAATTTTACTATAAAAAAGTCATTAGTGTTTTTATGAAAGTGGAAATTGAGGTAAGTGTTTTACATTTCAATAAAATTATTTATCATGATATTTTGTGATTAAGATGATGATAATGAAATTTCAGGATATAAGGATAATAAAATGCATTAAATTTATTATCATATTGTTATTATTGTGTATTATAGATTTTCATTCCCTTTTCTTCTCTTCATGAACTTAACATACCAAATGATTTGTTTCAGGAAAAGTAGTGTCAATTCATTGTTCATTCAAAATTCAATTTTTATATAATTTTTTTCTAAATATGATTTCAAAAATATTTATAATATTATTATATTATACTTTAAATTAATTATTACAAATTTTTTATTTTTCATATATATTATTTAAAAGGAATATGTTTTTTAGGTTTTTAATGATGTTTTTTGACATTTTGTATAAAAGTTTTAATGAAATGAATTATAACATATATAAAATGAATGAAATTTCACACCATCAATACCACTAAATGTTTTTAATCATAATTTATATATTATAAAAGTTAATTTCAATAAAAAAATCAATGTTATTTGGAAAATTTATATACTTTTAATATTTTATTTTAATGTAAATTATTATTTCTCATTATGAAATATTCTAGTGGTTCATTTAAACGAACTTCGGTCTAGGGTGACATAATTTTATATTATTTATGTTTCACTAGGAATTTAATCCACTAATACCATAATTTTTATTTTTTATGTTACCTGATTATGGTAACAAGATGTTTATGAAAACTATATCTTTTCAATGGGTTAGGGTATGATCAAATAGTTTCGAAACCTATCTTATTCTCATGGGATATGATATGATGAATATTTGAAGATCATATTTCACATATATTCTTGGATTCCATTATGTATTGTGTGGTCATATAATTATATATACCTCAAACTAATTGGTCAACGTTGGATATATCATGAGATAAACATTATTAGAATGGGGAGTGAACCATGTTATGTTAGAGACACTTTCAATTATTATATTCCTAGGTGTGAAAGCAGACTACTAAAATGATTTGGTGAGTTAATACAATATAATATATTTGACTTGGAAGTGATATGTGACTATTGATTAAATGATTTTATATTATTATTTTTATGTGAAAAACATATATCTTATACCATAGTTATGATCTCTTTTCCCACATTCTTGGATTCCATTTTCATTCATGTATTATAAATAGATATGCTTTATTTCATGAATCAAGATTATAATCACATTTATGAAGAGTATGGTTTTCAAATTTCAGGACCATGTTATTAAACCCCTATGTTGATTTATGATCAATTTACCATAAATATATTCCTTGTTTACGATTATTGAGTATCAAAGTTCACTATTTATTATGTTTCCTTTCTCTATAATGTTAATAAATGTACAAAATATGATATGACTTAAAGGGTCATAGTTATAAAGAAATTATTAGTAGATTCTGTAATTCACTTATGAACAAGCTATTTAGGTAACCATGTTTCCAATGATACTATTGTAATATGAATATTATGTGGATAATCATGTAATGTAATAAATGTTCATCTAACAGGATGTAATAGAAATTTATGAAAAGTATGTCTCACTATATAGATCTACATCCATCATTTTCAGATCAAAGAACTAATATATGAAGAATATAGAGAAAATATCACTTCAAGACCCAATCCATAGTTTCCAGGAATGTTTTCATGATTTTTGAAATTAAAAAAAATAATACCATGACTTATGAGAAATGAAATATTTTATAATTTTGATTTAAAATTAGGCCCTTATTTTTTATAAATAACCATGGAATTTGATATTGAAAATAGAGAATCATAAATTTTTGATTTCCCTGATATTATTTGAATGGAATGTGATTATTGTTCACAATATTATATTTTTAGGGCCATGATAAAGTATATTAAAAATAAATTTGTTTTTTATGTTCCATACATTTCCACAAGTGGAAACCCACCTCTATGTTGTTTAATGTTTCTAAAGAGAATTTTATTTCCATTTACTTCTCAAAAACTATTATCATTATGTTTCAATACAAAATGTTTGTTTACTGATGAAATATATGTTATTATTGTTTTATTAAAGGTTTCAAAATAACATAATGAGATTGTTATATTAATCAAATTATATTCAAATTTGGAGTCCCATAATGGAAATTTTTTATAGATAACTTGAGTGGGGATGGGGAAAATCATTGTATTGTATTATTCACATTAAATGAGTTTTTGTAAAACATTGATTTTTCAAGATGTTATTGACAACATTATAAGAATGGTAAAATGTAGGTTCATATTAATTTGATGTTATTATTATTACTTATATAACATTCATACATTAACCAACTTTTTCAATGATTGAGTTAAACAAATTTACCAATCAATGTCATCAATGTTAAAAAAATCATGCACAAAGTACAAATTGTTTTTAATTTCTTAAAATATAGTCAACTTGACTCTAGTAGGTCAGAGAAGGCATCTTAATTTATTATATTATATCAAAAAATGTTATCAAATATAGAAAGGCCAATAAATTTTGTAGATTTTTAGAACAAACTAAATACATGATACCAATTATAAAAAGGGAATATAAAATAAAACAATATATATAAAAGAAGGAAATGCATTAAATCATTGAAAAATAATTCAATGATTTCATCTTGATATCATGTGTAATGGAATGAAAATAAGGGTGATCTCAAAAACTCTATAAGGGTTTATAACACAAGATATTGTTATGAAAAATAAGTATAATTATTATAGATATGTATTTAACCGAACACACATTCCATTTTAATGTTTTTACTATCAAATAAACATTAGAAAGAATTAATATTGAAAGGTAAATAACAAAAAAAAACAATCCATATGATCAATATTATAGGAATAAAATGAATCCATAGATAATATCATAGAGAAAATATCATGGATAATAATAATAACTGAATTATCAATGATGTAAATTAGTAAGTATTGTATTTCATGTTTCATAAGAAAATAGAATCTTTAACATCAACATCTATACTCAATATAATTGTAAACTACTGTGTAAAAAACCATCTTAATTGGCCAACTTATTCCTCTCAAAAGACAACTAATCCATTTAGATGATATATATAACAGACCCCCACAAATTTTTTTATTATCCAAAGAAATCCAATTATATCAAATAAATGAATTTGTTCAATAAAAATATTCCTTAATAATGAGTATCTATATTTATTAAGGGATACTAATTTACCAATTTTTTCATAATTAGTCATCTAAAAATCAATTTAAAACCCATATATAAAAAAGTTATATGGTTTAGGAAATAATAATATAAATCAAACCTAAATATGGATATTATATGTTAAATGTAATATCTAATGAATAGATATCAAAAAAATATTATTATTTCAAGAGAATGTCAACAGTCACGAAATAAAGTGAGACCACATAATAAAATTTACCACTAAGAAATTTTAAAGTAAAATAATATTGGTTGAAATAAATATAATTAAAACATAAAATTATATTTTTTATGTATTAATAAATATATTAAATTTAAAATGGGTTCAGAAACAAAATATAAAAGTAATTATCTGAATGAATTACAATATTTATCAGTAATAGGGAAATTGAGATGATGTACCTTATCATCTGTCTGACTCATCAGGTTCGACTATTACCGTCATGAATTATAAACACATGTTAATGATTAAAATTAATAAGAAATATTTTAAATTTTGTTTTACAATATATTTTACTCGTTATTATGTTATATATTATTACATAGTCAATTATATTTTAAATCGTATGTTTTGATGATATATGAATTTTGTGTCAAAAATGAATTCTGAAGGTAAATATTTGTCTAAGATGTAATTATTGGAATACCTCCTTAATAAAAATCATTATACAATTAAAATATTTAAAAATAATTTATAAATTTTTACCATTCATGAATGATTTTTTTGAGAAATGATTTATGTCATGATCATGGAGACGGTAGGTCGTACCTATGCATGTGTAACATTTCTATTTTTCAATAATTAATGTGGAAATGACATTAATAATAATTTTAAATAAAAAATAAAAATCATAGATAAAATAAATAAACAATTATTTAAATATAATTATATAAACCATCCACGTATTGTGGTGATGAGAAGACTGTCACATCGCTCCGTAAAGGCTGTTGTTCACAAGAACATAGGAAAAATTATAATTTTTTAGAGTAAAAATTTATAATTAAATATTTTATTTTAATGAATGATGAATATTTAATTATTACCATAATTATTCTGTTTATATCACATATATTA
Source organism: Viscum album (assembly GCA_963277665.1). Taxonomy (NCBI): domain Eukaryota; kingdom Viridiplantae; phylum Streptophyta; class Magnoliopsida; order Santalales; family Viscaceae; genus Viscum; species Viscum album. Next base: position 1,729,727,561 of record OY728140.1, read on the forward strand.
ATAGGAATTATACTTCTCGTATTTTATGTAACACATTAAGGAAAATGGATCACATCGATTAGCAAGGTTGTAGTCGACTATACACACAAGTGACGTTATCATATCACTTATTGAATGGATCTTAAAAATTTTATATATGATAGAATTAATTAGGACGTATAATTAATTTGAAAATATCATATATATACTTTATATTCATTATCATAACCTTCCATGAATGTGGGTATTTGATAAAAGAATTATATCGGTTTGTACGGTAGTAGTCCTCCGTGTAAACAAATGAGTATTTTGGAACGAATTTATGGATGAAGAGGAGTTATTAGGTCCTAAAGATAACATAAATAAATATAATTATATTTAAGATGCTTATTTTATTATAACATGGTGTTTTTAGAAATTATTGGATACAGTGGATGATGAAATAAAAAAACGCTAGTTGATGAATGTTACCTCTTCGTTAGAAAACTTCCTTAGGTTTTCCCCAATGCCTTCCTAGGATCAATTTATTCTGAAAATAAGTTTTCTAAGATGTGTATAGGTATGTGGTTAATTTATTTAGGATAAAATTTTACGAAACTCAATAGTTTTATGGAGTTTATAAGAAAGGAGATGTTGTGCCTTTTTATAGATGAGGTGAGGGGAACACATGTAATAGTTTTAAAAAGACCAATTCTACCCAAAATAATATATTTTAAAAGGGATTTAATAATAAAATAATATTTATCCTTAATGTATTATGGTTGATATATGTCTGAAAAATAGATTTTATTGTTTTTATTACATTTTAACTGTTATCCTTTTAGATTAACCCCTCTGTAAATTCATTTTTAACTTAAACATTATAATTAATATTTTTTGTTTTCACTATTAATTTAGGTCAAAACAATATATTTAGCATTTTTTATGTTATAATCAATTATGATTCAAAATATATATAAAATATTAAGAAATTATATTTTTATATTTTGAAAATTTTAACATATAATTAATATTTCACATGTCACTACATAGTTGAGTTTGAAAGGGAACATTTTCAAAAGATTAGAATGTTTTTATTTAAAAATGAAATATTAAAATTATTTTCATGAACCAAAAGGTATAAAGTTATATTAAATTATTTTATAACAACATTAAAAAAATATATAATTATAATTTTATATTATAAATAATTTAATCAAACTGGGCATTTTCAGTTAGAATTCTGTATTTTTCACTATTAATCAAAAAATTGAAAATTTTTAGAAAAATTACCAAAATCATACCCAATGTAATATTTATATTACGGTTAAAAAAATTAAATAATTTTTTTAAAATATATTTTCTAAATGTTGTAAAAAATATTTCTATGTTATGTGTGAAAAATATGATCAATAAACTTTTTATGAAAAAAACGTTTTTTACAAACCATCTTATTTACATTCTCACTATTCATATTCATGTTAAATTTAATGTAAAAAATAATATTGATATTTTATTTATTATTATTTATACCATAAAACATAACTATTAGTTTAAAAATGAAATGTTAAAAAAAAGAATAAAATATTTTCCTTTAATCCAGGTGTTGTGTGCATAGCAAGAAGTGAAATGAATTAAATGTATACCTAAAAGGAATATACAATAATGTTTTTAGTGTTACATTAAACCCACATAAAATACATTAATTCCTAAAATTTCATGGATATTACCTTCTAGATAGGTGACTGTAGTTCTTCTTAATAATATTTATCAGTTCCCTTATTTCTTCCCTTATATTGTTATTTCTCCAAAGTTCCATTACCATATGAGTCAGTTGATTCCACAATAAACTATCTATAATATCAATAATCTGTATGGGTTCTTCATAATAATATATATTAGGTTTCAATTCTATTTAATAATATGTGGGAATATGTGTCAGTTCTGGCACAGACTTCTTAATAATCAAATGTGATCAAAATCGTGAACCTTTGAGGGAATAAGGGACATTTCCATATAAAAAAAACAACATCAATAAATTTATGAATTTAAAAGTGTATGATGAGTATTGTACTCTATGTAAATTCCTTACCAAACATATTATATCACTTACACGGATATAATTTCATGAAACCATGATATACCAATTCCAAATACAAATCCTTCATCTAATAATGGAAACATATCTTTTACTTAGTTTTATATTTTTTAATTTTAACCTAATTAACAGTTACTAAATTTATTGTATCATCAAAAGTTTCTAGGACTATGAGTTTTTTGTCACAAATTTCATTTCTTCATGTTGATGTATAACATATCCTTCCATATGATACTTTAGAAAACACTATATGAATACATTAATGGAAACTATTGTAATAGGAAAACCATTACAGATGTTAATACTGATCCAAAGCACAATGAAATTCAAGTGATAATTACTTCAACCAATATTTTGTTTTTTGAATGGTACTTTTTAACTATCCATCACTTTGATAATGAATGGGAATGCTAAATTGGATATAAGAACCATGATTAAGATAAATAATATTGTAATATATTTATGTATAATAGGTATCATGATAAAAAACTATAGAATGAGGTTCTCCATGATGTTTTTTAAACACATATATTGATCCTTTCAAGGATATAAAAGCATACATTAAATATTATAGTTCAAGAATTTTCATATTTGGTTAGATGATGAAAACAACCCATATCAATTCATTATTTCTATAATTATTTGGTAGTTCTATGAAAAATTAAATAGTAATGGAATCCCATTTACACACTAGATTAGGAATATGATGCACGAATCCTCTTGGATAATTCATCACATAATTCATTTGTTGAAAATCAAAACATCTAGAAACATAATCAGTAATATCCCACATTATGTAATACAAGGAAAAATATTCCATCAAATCATTATGCATCATCATGCATCAAGGGTGTATCAAAAAATTGTGCTATGAGAATCATGAAAAAATTTCCTTCTATGATCAGTTATATATTGAATGCATAATCTCATTACAAATTATCAGAAGGACATGTTTTCCACATCCATAACTACTTTTAATATCATTTTCATTTAATTTCAATTTATGATTTTTTTGGGGTTTACCACACATTTTGGTAAAAATGGGGGGTTTTCGAAAATTTGGCCAAACCATAATCTCATTTCCATAATTAAAAATAAATTTTGGTTTCTTTTATAACACTTTTTTCAAAATTTTACACCCATTATACATCCTAAATGGAATCCCCTGATATATAAATATCACCATATTTATTTTCAATCCATTGGAATCCGTAATAATGAAAAAATTTGGTTTTTTATTAAGGCATTGGACCATACCAAAAGACCATTACCTAAATTAAAAGTATTTTTTAATTCCATTATATCTCATTAAATTTTTATGTTTTTTTGATTCTAACTCTCATCCATACACACTTACCTAACTCCCTCTCCCATACTCTCATCCCACTACTTGGAGATCATTTACATTATGAATTTAAGCGAAACCTCCATGATTTTTTTCAATTCATCATGATTTTAACATTTATTTTGATTGCATCATCACTCCATAATTTCTCACTATTTTCCCCCATTCTTTTTTCTACATTATCGCCTCATCCTTTCTGGAACCTACCTTGAATGTTTGGATATTTGAAAATTCATATACTCGTGGATTTATGGCAATTTTTATAAGATTCCATAATGTAAATGTTCCTCCCTTCTTTTTCTTCCATTTCCTTTGGTTATCATCCCTCATTCATGATATTACAATGTGTCTAGATGTTAGGTTTCAAACATAAGGTTATACATGGTGTCTTCGTGGTGTAATATTGAGATTTTAAGTTTCTCTTCACTTCATTTGGGGGCGGCAGTGGTGTGCTTGATGTTTCTCACCATGATTTGAGGTTTTTGACTCCAAATGTAAGTGATTCAATGGTTAACCATTCCTTTAAGAGTAATATTGGCTTGTTTTACTAGTTTTAATGTTCCTTATATGTTTTATGTGGTGTGAAAACCATTTTTGAGAGATTTGGTTGAGCATTTAATTTTACAATTTCATTTTTGTTGATGTTGTGAAAATTTCGAATGTATCACATGTCGTATCATTTTTGGTAGTTTCATAAATTTTAAATTGTTTTATTTGTTGTTTAAAGGGTCTGACCATTATGTTTTTGTAATGAATTATTGTCATGTGGTCCATATAACGGGGTTTCTGGACTAGGTTTGGTGTGAAAAACGTTTTTATACTTCTTTATAGAATTTTAGGAAAATGGGTGTTTTTATTTGTGTCTTTCGTGGTATTAATCAATGTGATTTTATAACACTTGAACATGGCTTCATATATTTCTCCAGGGATAAAAATACAACTTTGGTAGTGTTTTTGTGTGGTTTTCTCCTTGAAATATGGATTTAAAATTGGGGTTTTAACCAATGTTTGGGTATACATGTTTGAATTGTTTTATCAAAGATTTGAATGATTTATTGATTTATGTATGTGGTGAAACCATTTTGGAAATCTATTCAATAGTTTTTATAATTTTAAATAGAACATTTTAAATGTAAAAGGGGATTTTTTTTTGATGTGTTCCGTCATGGAAATGTTTTAGAAAAATGTATGAAGGATTTACTAATGTGTGTAAAAGATGTGAATGTGATGTGTGATGTTTTGTGTGTGTGTGATGTGAAAAATGGATTTTGGTAATGAAATGGGTATTATGTAACATGTGATTGGGCTTTTATGTGAGTTGGAATATCTTGTAATTTTTTTAAAAAAATTTTAATGGATTTTTAGAAGTGTTAAAAAATATTAAAAATGTTGGGGGATATTTTAGTGTCAGTATTATTTCAAAATAAATTTGAATGAAAAGTGGAATTTTGGGACTTGTGTGGTATAAATGAGGACTTTTTGGTAAATTGGTGATGTGGACAAAATATTTTCACATGAAAAGTATATATCATGACTTTTTGAACTTTTTGGAGCACAAGGGGTAATCTCAGGTATCTAGGTTGGTGGATGTGTACTAGTATGCTGCCGAATCGGTGGGTTTTTACCTCAGTTTCACATAGCAACATTGATGCTTACAAATATAAATAAATTATGATGATGATGATTTTGGACCACTAGGTTATGGGTATGTTCCTTACTAGTGGCTTATTCAATAAAATATATATTTGTGAGGTTACTCTTACTATGATACGAGGTACCTGAGACCCACAACAAGCTAGTGACTAGGGTTTATTTCCTATTTCTTTTGATCATTAAATAATTTATACTTACCATTGATATACAGAATATTTGGATGGAAAATTCAGTTGCATTGGAATTTATTTTCAAAGTTTTTATTCTTTAAATTAGCCGATATGAAAACTGATTATTTTTTAAAGTTTCATCTTTTAGAAACTGTAACTAGAAATTACATGTTTTTGAAAACATGCATGCTTTTCATCATTGAATTTTTATCACAAGGATTCACTTAGTGGTGGTATCCCACTAGGTTTTGTCTCACACTCCACTTAAAACTTTGTGTGTAAGTGGAATAACTATTTTTTTGATATCGTAGGTTGGGTATAGTTTATAGTGCTAGTGGTTTGAGTTTCTAGCAGGTTTATGGTGGTGATGTCTTGTGGAGATGGCTTGAGGGTGGTTCTTTTTTGCATGAGGGTTCATGGGATCTATTGTTTTAGGTGTTGTACATTTTTGTAGTCTATTTTAATTGTTTTAAACTATGTAATTCAATTTTGAATTTTTTGTAAATGATTTTTTAGTTTTAAAACTGTAGATTCATTTTATCGGATTAATTTGTTGGTTACTGTATATAAACATTGGTAAATCATTCTCAATTTTGAGTTTATGATACTCGGGCACTTGTGAAAGCTTTTGTGGATCAGTAATGCCCTTCGGCCCAGGACACATGCAGTTTTTGGGGTTGGTTTTGGCGACAACATGATTTAGTTCATTACAAAATGGTATCAAAGGAGGATTATGATAACTGTTTGGGTCATGTTATTTGTTGAACATTCAGGATATTCTGGGGTCAGTATTATCAGGCCTTGGCATTCAAGTTATGGGTAGTGTTCCTGATCCCCACACCTCATGATGGGATTCAAGTCACCATGGGAGTTTAGGGAATATCTAATTCATTTGGTTTTTTTGGATTGACTTTGATTAGGAAAAATGAAAAGAGAGTTGTGTAATAGTCTCAGTGAACTCACATGTCCTAGAAAGAAATATGGAGATAGGGATATTTCCTGAAAACACTCTTTGTTATGGTGAAGTGATTGTCATATGGCCGCCAACCATATGTCCATGTCACCCACTGAAGCTACTTCCCCCTCACATTGTCTTGTGCCCTTTTGTTTTGAAATCATGGAAGTTCAGGTTTAAAGTAAAAATAAAATGGTTTTAAGAAGCACAAGGTGTTTGTGAAATGATTTAAAAAAACTTGGGAAGGGATTGATTTTTGAAATGGTGGAACTAAAATTTCAGAATTGGTTTTTTAATTAGGAAATTTGTGTGTTTACACCTCTTTTGAAACCAAGAAGTATGTTAAAGTTGATTTTTAAAAAGTGTTTTCTATAGAGTTTTCTAAACTATCGAAAGGTGTTTTAATGGGATGATATTTTTTGAAATTAATGTGTTTGACTTGAAAGTGTGTTTTTATTTGAATGATTTCGACTTTCTTAAAAGATTTGTAGGAAGTAACTTGGATTAGATTTCATGGTTAGAGGTATTGAGAAAAAGGAAGTATTGGTTGATATTTTTGGTTTTGAAAAGTTGAAATAGATTTTGTTTTAACCATTGTAATATTCATGAGGGACCACATGCATTGGGTTATATGGGATGATGGATGGTTAATTTCACATCTGGAAGAGTGTCAAGATGGATATGAAGAGGGTTCTAGGTGTGGCACAAAAACATGCATGTGTGGGGCCCATGGGGTGCCATTGGTGGATACGCTAACCGCTGATCCGCTTGTTTTCAAGGAAATTATTTTAAAAGGAAAACTTGAGGTCTTTATGAGTTTATTTGTATTATCTATATTATGTTTTTTTGAAATGTTTAAGTTGTGGAATGTTTTGAGTCCAAGAATCCCTCTTGTTTGAACGGTGTTTTGGGTGTGTGTTTGGTTGGTAAGCTAAGTTGAAGGGCTAGTTAGTGGTTTCTTCTGAGAAAAGCTGTGTAAGAATTTATAGCGGTTACCCTAATCTAATTAGATTTGGTTTTGGTATTTCTTAACCAATGGACCATGTTGGTTGGGTCCTTGGATTCTCTCGTTGGATATGGTAGGCCCCCATTAAGGGTTAGGGTCCAACTGAAGTGAAACCCGAATTGTATCACCATTGGAAAATTCTCCAGCTGATTATTGTATGGAATCTTTTCTCAAGAATTGTATAATGTGTATAAACCCTTTCATTTTTGGGTTTTAGGATACTCTTGTGGAGGGAGAGTTCTTGTGGAAGGTTGAAAAAGACCTTAGTTTCCATAGATACCTAATGCATCAAATATGGATGTGGCAGGAGTTTGTTAGTATGGATGAGTTTTGGGATGGTGTCTAAGGGGGCCTCTAGGTCTTTCATAGTATCATAGAAGTAGATTTGCAGGTTAAACAACTAGTGTGGGAAATCTAGTCTTAGAGTTCGTTATGGAAACTTTCTAGAATTGTGCGTCGTTTGGGGACTTGGCATAAGCTCACTTTCCATGTATTGTTTCTATAAATCACAATGGTCATGTTTAATGACACCAAGTGATTTCGTGTAGTAATTTGATAGTAAAGGTGAAGGTCGTGAAATCATATGAGGGTCTCTGTTATATTGGGAATATGTCCCCCTTATGAACAATTGCAATCCTTTATCTTAGAGGAAGGTGTTTATATGTGTCCCCCCATCTGTTGTTTCTCAGCTGAAGAAACAAGGTGTGATTTGTGTGCATCTTCTGATCCTTTTTATCAATGAAATTCCTTGTTTCTGTAAAGTGAGTTATGGAGTGTGTTATCTCTTGGAGTACCCATCAGGGTATTCGGTGTAGTTATTTGTGGCACCGAAAGAAAAAGTTCCATACAGGGGTTTCCATAGTTGAACTACGAGGCTGAAGATGCTTCATTATTTTGAGCTCCATCCATAGGTCCCCGTGGGAAGCTGGTGTGTAGTCAGGGGAAATCCCAGGGTCGTTTAAACCCTTGTAAAAGTCATACTCTCAGAATGAATGATATGATGAATTTAAACCTATGGTGTATTCATCTTTATTTTATTATTCCTGTTCGATGGAAATAAGTGGAGGGCCTTGTGCCCATGTTTATTTCCTAATATCTTTCCTTCCCGCTTCATTTTACATTTTCTTGAGAAAATTTTAAAATTTTTGTAGACAGGTTGAGTGCATGGTTTTCATGTCATGAGTTGTAACTATTCCTATGAAAACAATGCAGATATAAGGAACCACACTGTTAGTGCACAGTTTCCCAAAATGTGTGAACTAACTGTGTGGTCGTCCCATCTCTTGGAGTATTGGGGAATTTCGGTGGCTTCCCTTGCTAGTCGGTTAAGATGGTTGGTTCTTATTGTGTGGAGACCCACCATGTGTATCATGTTTGTTATTTTGGAAATGACTAATGGATGTCTACCCCTTGTACTAGGGAGTCCGTTCAAGCCTCCCCATGTTAGTATCCTGATTCAGTCTCTGGAAAAAATTTACGTTGTCTCTTATAGTGGGTTACCCATTTCTGTCTCCTTGTTCTAGTAACATAGTTTTGTCTTTGGTCATGTCATGGAAGTGGGTACTATCAATTAGAGGTATCTAACTACATACATCTTCCCTGGTTAAACGTTGGGTTCGTAGAGTGCCCAATGGTTTAGTTATATCAAGGTAAATGTTACCTTGTTCGATGTTTTTGTTTGTTTGGGTAATTTCCTTGGGCCTTTTTTAGATAGTGTTTGAGGAGTTATATTTTGGGATAAATCCTGAATTTTCATGATCATTTCATTAAAGTTGTTTATATTTTTTTTGTGACGTATTCCATTCGTAATGGATCACTGGAGGTGTTTTGGACATAAGGGGTGAAGCTTGTCAAATGAGTCCATTTCAGCAATTTCGGTTAGGGTTGGTATAATAATTTGGCCTTGTTGTGCCTTTATGAGGGTGGAATGTTTTATGGTAGACCTAATTTTCACATCCATGACTCATTTTAAAGTCATTTTCATTTAATTTACATTTTTGATTTTTTTTGGGGGCATACTATGCAATTTGGTGGAAATAATGGCTTTTTCAAATATGGGCCATACTGTAAGCCTGTTTCCAAATTTAAAAATAAATTCTATTTCTTTTATAACTCCTTTTTTATCAAAATTTTACACCCATTCCACTTCCCATATGAAATCCCCTAGTATGTTTAAATCACCATATCAAATTGAAATCCCTATGAATCCATAATAAGGTTGGATTTGAGTTTCTTATTCAGATGTCGGGCCAACCCGAAAACCCATTTCCTACAATAAAATTGTTTTTAATTATTTAATATCTCATTCAATTTTTATCTTTTTTCATTGATTCAAAATCTTACCTGATCCAAATGACATAAGACAGGATCCCATGCTCTCCTCCCCCACTTTGGAGATCAATTTTCTTAGGATGTTAGGTGAAAACTCTCTAGATTTCTCCAATCTTCCATATTTGAAGAGGTAAATTGATTCATTCATAACTCATTCATTTCTCACTATTTTCCCCTATTATAGTTCCTAAATGATTTCTCCATATTTCTTAGAACCTCTATAAATTGTTTGGATATTTGAAAAATCATATACTGGTGGATTTAGGGAGATTCCTCCAAGATTCCATCAAGTCTGTGTTCCTCCATTCCATTATATTCCATTTCCTTATGGTTTCATCCCACCTTCTTTATGTTACAATGTGTCTAGAAGATAGGGTTTGAATTTAGGGTTTTAAATGGTGTATTTTTGGTGTCATCTTGACATTTTAGGTTTCTCTTCACTTCCTTGTGGGGCATCAGTGTGGGCATGATGTTTCGCACCAATATTTGAGGGTTTCGACTCAAAAGGCAGGTGATTCCGTGGTTAACCATTCCATGGTGTGTTAGTTTTATTGTTTTACATGTTATTCATGTTCCCCATATGATTATGTGTAGTGTGAAATACGTTTTTTAGCGGTTTGGTTACACATTTAATTTGATAATTGCATTTTTTTGATGTTGGGATCTTTTCGAATGTAACACATGTGGTATCTTTTGTGGTAGTTTTATAAAATATAAAACCGATTTATTATTTGTCAAAAGGGGATTCAAATTTGATTTTTTAATTAATTAGTATCATTTGGGACATGTAATGGTTTTTTTGTAATAGGTTTTTTGTGTAAAACTTTGTTATACTTGATAGAGGATTTTATGAAAAATGGTGTTTTCATTTGTATCTTTCGCGGTATTATTCACGGTGATTTTATACCACTTGAAAGTGGTTTCATAAATGTCTACAGGGCTTCCAGTTCTACTCTATTAGTGTTTTTTTGTGGTTTTGTCCTTGAAATATGGACTTGAAATGGGTTTTATGAGCAATGTCTGGGTATACTCTTTAGAATCGTTTTATGGACCATTTGAATGATTTAATGATTTATGAAAGAGGTAAAAATATATTAGAAAACTATTTTTGAGTTGGTATATTTTGAAATTGTACATTTTAAATTTGAAAGGGGCTATTTTCAGATTTTTTCAATCATTGAAATTTATTATAAAAATGTATAATGGATTTACTAATGTGTGTAAGAGATGTGAAAGTGATGTGGGATATTTTGTTTGAGTGTGATGTGAAAATGGATTTTGGTTATGAAAAGGGTATTTTGTAACATGTAAAAGGGATATAATGTGATTTGGATTATCTGGAAATGGTTATATCAATATTTTAATGTATTTTTGGATGTTTTAATGAAATGTGAAATGTGTTGTCGGCTATTTTAGTGTGAGTCGGATTTCGAAATCAATTTGAACGAAAAGAAGAATTTTGTGACTGGTATGGTATACATATGGGTATTTTGGTGAATTTGTGATGCAGAAATGAGATTTTCATTTGAAAAGTATATTTCATGACTTTTTGAACTTATTTAAGAATAAGCAGAAACCCCTGGTATCATGGTGGGTGAACATGTACTATTATGCTAGTGAATCTGTGGGGGATTTTCCTCAGTTTCGTATAGAAATATTGACACTTACATCTTAATCTAAACTGTGATGATGATTATTGGGGACCACTAGGTTATGGGTATGTTCCCTACTAGTGGCTCGTGCATGAGAATTCATATTTTTTGATGGGTACTCTCACTGATATACGATGTACTTGGGACCCACAGCTAGCTAGTGCCTAGGGGTTAATTCATATTGCATGTGGTCATTAGATACTTTATACTTACAGTCTACATACAGAAAAATGGATGTAAAATTATGTTTCATTTAAATTTACTTTTAAAATGATGATTATTTTAATTATACAACTTGAAAACTAGTTATTTTTTTAAATTTACACCTTTCAGAAATTGTAAATAGAAATTACATGTTTTTGAAAAGTTGCATGCTTTTAATCGTTGAATGTTTATCGGATATAATCTTTTATTGGTGGTATCCTAAATTAATTTATCTCACACCCAACAAACACCATTGTGTGTAAGCAAACTATCATTTTTTTGATGTCGTATGTTGGGTATAATTTATAGTGCTGGTTGTTCGGGTATCTAGCAGGTTCTTGGGGATGATGTCTTGTGGATATGGCTTGAGGGAAGTGTGACTATCCATGAGGGTTCATGGGAGGTTTATTTTTTGGTTTTGTACCTTTTTATATTCATTGTGAGTTGTTTTAAACTATTTAACTAATTTAGGAATTTTGGAAAAGATTGTTTGGTTTGAAAATCGAGATTCATTTTAATGTGTTCATTTTCTGTTTTATGTTTAGAAACATGGGTATTTCATTACACATATTATTTTATGATACCCAAAAACATCTACCATCCCATAGAGATCCGGAACACCCTTCGGGCCATGTCGTAGGGTGGGTTTGATGCTAGTTTTGGCAGTAACCAGATTCAGTTCGTGATAATGTACACATAAAATGGATTCTAATATCCCAATATTAAAATCATTAATCTTCATTGAAATATTCTCATCATTAAATTTGTACTTTTTTACCCTTTCTAATAAATATCATTTTTAAATCATTTGAAAAATGAGTGATGGATACCCTTCTTTAATGATTCCCTTATCCATATTTACTAGATCAAAGAACATATGATCCCTCTCAATTCCTATTTTTGTTCAAAATCCTTGATATTTTCTATACAATACACCTTCTATCTAATTTTATTTCCCTGGGGGCACATTATTGAGAATTCATAATCATTGAGTAGATTAACCCAACACTTTTTCCTCATATAGAGAACGTTTTTTAGAATACATATTTTAGTCTCTAATGGTTTATCTATATCTCAAATCATTCAACTAATGATAATATCTCCATATATTCAAGGAAAATATTATAGTTACAAACTCAATATCATCTATAGGATAGTGTTGTTCACGAGAAATTACTTAATTCATATGAAATAACATTACAATTTTAGATTTGGACATAACCAATTCCCTTTATTGATTAATAACTGTAAATAATAAACCCATAATTTCTAGACAGTAGAGTCAAAATAAGAGCACTAACCAATATCCTCATTAGATTATCCAAATTTTCATGACCTTACTTTGTCTAATAAATCCATACCCATTTACATTTAATCGTGGATAATGAGTTCGACAATCACACAAAATTTTGAACAAATCCATGATAGTGACCTTCCAAACCAGTGAAACTACATACCTCATTTATTTTTTGTATTGGTGTTGGGATTTATATGGTTTCCTTTTTCATCATTGGATCTACTGAGATCTCATCCTTAGAAAAAATATATTAAATAAAATAATCTTATGGAATCTAGAAATTGTAGTTACTAAATATATTATATAATTTGTTCCCTCATAGAGTCTCAAGAATGTTACCCATGTGATTATTATTGTCCTTATTGATTTTATAATATACTTAAATATCATTAATGAGTAAAATAATAACAAATATATTCCATTAATACTCTATTCATTAGATTAATGAAGACATACGGTGAATTAGACAATCCAAATTGAGGTTATAAGGACCTAGCCTTAAAAATTTACAATTATAGTGTTTTTGAACTATAATTCACTTTTGAGGATATTTTATGTTTAGAGTTTTAATGATTTTGAAATAACTCTTACATAGTAAACTCATACATTACATGTGGAAACATACACTATGTATCCATTTTATCACAAAAGGAATACAATAAATAATAAAACCTTATTTTTATACTAGACACTTCTTAAATACCCTCATCATAGAATCTTTTTTGTCCTTAACAATCATAAGACCTATGAAACAAATTTAGAAACATGGAATGAGAAAAAAAGATCTATTAGGGACATAAAGAAAGTAAATTGATAGTCTAACAAAAACATTAAAACCTATTAAAACAATTTTTAAAAAAACACATTAGCATGGATTGAATAATCACATAGGTTCCTTGGGACATCATTACCATATCACTCTTACATTCAATCATACAAATGGAATAACCATACTGTAGAATTCCATCTCCAGAATACCCAATTCATTGGAGATCTATAATGGGGACCACCAATCATATAAACTATATCAGGCTCACCCATCCTTCATGAGCTATAATAGGGTACAACCCTTCGTATAAGCTATATTAGGCTCACCTATGATCAGTAATGGGGAACAACCCTTCGTATAAGGATTATTATTATCATCCATAGAATTTGCAAGTATCAATACAAAAAAGATTTAAATTTTCAAAACATCTCAATAAAAATTTAATTTTCATTAATATGGAAACCAATCCATTTCCAGAAACCAATTTAAATAAATTATTAAAGACATTTTTGAATCAATGTTTCCCTTACCACTTTTTATCATTTAAAATAAATTTTATAATTAAAATTTTAAAACATTTATGTACTTAAAAATAAATCCAAAAACCCATTTTGAAATAATATATATATATATATATAATAGAATTATTTTATAAGAATAAATCATCAAAATATTAAAATGAGGTTTTTAGTTAAAAATTGCATTACCACTTCAGAAGCACTTGTATAATAAACATTAAAGAATATAATTAACAAACATCAAATGTAATGAGAATATAGAAAATAATGAAATGATGTGTCTAATTGGTTTTATATAAGCCTTATAGGATAATAAAGGACCATAACATTAAAATATTCCTTAATGAATGGATATTGAGACGAAGTCCATTACCTTCAGTGTGACTTGACTCGTTTGTTATTTCATATCATGAATAAAAAAAATTGGTTAATTTATACGCTCATTAGAAACTTTATCCAGTTTATTATTCTTTTTATATCACTTATTACCTTATTTTAACAAATAGTTAATTATTTGAGTTCATATTAGACATTTTCTCTATGTTCGATACTTATGTAAAAAATTAACAAGTTATGATTAAAATTTGTCTATAGGGTCATAATTACATAATCTTCAGAATTATATTCATGATTTAAATAACATATAAATAAAAAACAGAAACATATATATATATATATATATATATATATAATCCATAGAATTTGGAGATAAAAATGAAATGAATCGTTCAATGAGACGGTAGGTTTTACGTATGCATGAACGCAACATTCATTTCATAGTTATTTTAAATGAATAAAAACTAAACAATATATAGGTAAATAATAATTAATGAATAATATATATGTTATATTTTTTACAGTTGTATATTTACACCATCCTTTATTCATTCCATGTATGGAATGAACTAGTCATATCACTTTGAGGGGGCGGTAGTCCACACATCATGAAATGAAATGATCGTATTCACATAACATGAGAAGCATTAATGTGTGTTATAAATAAAAATTAAATAAGTATATAGAAATGTTAAATATAATATATATCATATATAAATAAAGTTACCCCATAATGTATACCATGATAGATGGTAAGTTAAAACTGAACAATCATCCTTTTGTGAGGCAGTATTTCGTCGTACATAGAATAAGTTTGTTCTATGTCTATTAGATGATGGTTTGTGTATGTGTAGGTTTAATACATGCCATAACAACATCCTAGAATATTTAGGATACTTTTATTTATAACATAATGGAATAAAAACAGGTTATGGGTTTGGATAATTTAAATAAATGAACAGAGATTTAGAGAAGACATTACCTCAATATTTGGTAACTATTTTTGATTTTATCCAAAAGGATTTATTGAGATTCCTTTTGCACTAGGTATGGCTTTTAATATTATGGGTGGGATTTTGGGTGCTATTATGAGTATAATTTGAATGATCTAAGGGGATTGAGTGGTGTGGATAGTGGGTATAGTTGGTGGAATTTTATAAGTTGGAGGAGGGGCACTCTAGAAATGTCTAGAAATGTTATTTTATTATTAAATTATTTTAGATTTATAATAGTTCCAAAGTTATAAATTTAGAGGATATGATGAGGATTGGTCTAAATCCTCTCATTCAAAATGTTTTATACATGTTTAGGTCACAAAATTAACCTTATCGTTTTGCATTAACCCTGAGTTAAAAACCCTAACTTTTACCATGTCTTCTTGTGTTATGATAATATATGATTACTATAGTAACTATATATTTCTAATAGCTCCACAAGATGATAATTAGGGATATTTTTAACATTATATATTTTAGTTGGAAGAATATTATATTTTTTGGACTAATATATAATTTTATAAGATAATATTTTTTTAAAAAAACTCATTTATGTTGAGAGGACCAGTTTGGGATATACCTAAAACTCAGAGGGGGGGGGGGGGTGAATCAGTGTTGGGGACTTTTTAAACCAATTCTAACTTTTATCCATGTACCTCTTGAACTGTTAGGATCTTGATTCTCTTATTCTATTTTCACTTTCGCATGCAATAATAGAATGTAGTAAAAATATACACACGATATTTTTACAAGATTCACCAATCAATAAGAGTAGCTACATCCTTTACACCAATGGATATGACCATTTCATGGATTCTCCACTATTATGTGATATACTATTACAATGGAGTGGCTAGGAAATCAATCCTCTAGCCAGTGTGAGTCCCTACACTTTAGAGTGGGTGGGAAAAAATCCTCTTCCCTGAACTAGTGATAGCCTAGTCCAACTTGCAGCCTCTAGCTGGGTCATTATACTGCCTATGGGGATAGTCGTCTTCCTTTTACAGAAGTTAGGTAATTATATTGGTCTTATTTATATCTCTTTACTTTAATACTTGCAATCCAGTTGGCATGCAATTCTTCGTTCTTTCCATCTCTTCTTTTCAAGTTCAACACCAACTGCACTGGACTTATTCTTTCTTCTTGGCTAGAATCACATATACGGATGTGATTATTCAGCTAGTGAAGATCAGTTCACTTGGCATCATCTGAATCAAACTGCACTGAATAATTTTTAGCCATCATAAGGGCATACCCTGCTTTTATTCATCTTATATTCTTTCAATTGGACATGGTATAATATGTAATAGTACTACAGTGTCTTACTCTCCTTCTTCAGTTCTCAAAACCAGCATAGGGGTGTATCGGTATACTACCTTCTTTCATCATGCAGATATGAATTTGGTTTCACATATAGTTTTTCTTCACTTCTGAATGAAAATCAAGAGTTCTAAACACTAGTTATGTGTGTGAGACCCTACTTCCCTTCGTGATATCGAATGGTTCATGGTACTTTCTTCTTCACAAAGTCACTTCATGATTTCTATGCATGTGTCGATGGCCTGTGGAACCCCAATAATTCTCACACCCCCTTTTGGGAGACTTGTGTGCAACATTAATTACTTTCACGCTACATTATACTTTTGACATGGAAGACCTCTTGCGCGCAACTTCTATCTTGCATGGAACTTCAATCTTGCTGCAACTTCTATTTTGCGTGGAACTCCCTTTTTGCGTGCAACATCTCATTCAAGCGCGCAACTCCCTTTCATTCATGCAAATACCATTGCGTATTTTTTATGTGAATCAGACATCCAATTTATCCAATGTGTTGAGCTTACACAGTTTGAGGGGTTCACCTCTTATTTATTGACCACATTTACCACAATGTGAAAAATCCCCAACCGGTCGTGCAAGATCCTAACATGTCGCACAATACCCCATATGAAATAAAACTATGTGTGTAAAACTCTTCTATTCCAACATTATCTTTCGTTCACTTTGTCGAATCATTCACACACTTTATGCCTTTACAATTTTTCGATGATTGGACCTCAAATTAATCCTTGTACGTAAAACCCCGTTTTATGTCACCTTTTGCGCATAAGTCTCTTTTTCACAATATTTTTCTTTCGCTCACTCAATTAATATTCCACGCGCTTCCTTCCTTTTAAATTTTTCAATGTTTGGACTGTGCATTATGAGTGGCATGAAAAACCCCATTTTACATCACCTTTGGAGCGCAAGATTCTTTCGTTCCAACCTCTTCTTTCGTGCCAATTCTAAAATCCTTCATCTATCATTTTGTTTTGCACCAATTATCCAATATTTCATGAAACCTCCTATTTTTCTCCAATTATCTGATATTTCGCACAACCTTTTCTTTCTATCCAATTCATCAATCTTTCACGAAACCTCCACTTTCATGCCAATTCTTTAATCTTTCGTGTAACCTCGTGCCTTTTCCTTTTTTTCAACGTTCTGATCCCGAAAAATGTCGTGTGCTCTAGTTTCCAAAGCACCATAGATCTTTCACGCAAATTAATTCTCCAAAAACATGTTTCTTCATCTATTGATTATGAGGCCCTAAAATTTGGCAAACACCAGAAAACAACACCACCTTAAAACATTCTTTTACACTTCCTCCATATTGACTGTTACTTTGTAATTTTTCTCATCACTGCATCCCATAACCATTCTTATGCTTTCAGAATTAAATCCACTATCGTGATATGTTCCCTATGATCGATCAACTTTAGCATCATCAATTTTTCAATGGAATGTACTGAAACTATCCTTTCTTTCAAATACATCATTCCAACCAATCAAAACTGTATATGAATGGCATCATCATTTCTCCCCCTTTATTTCATAAGATTTGCATAACAAGTTATCCTAACTTATGATATTTGTGAATTAGAAATGAGTAAATCATCATCTAGTTTGGATACAATGTGAAATGCATGGCTACCTCCGAATGCCAAGCCCTTCCACATTCTCTCTTCTTCTTCAACCATCATTATACACATCATCCACATCATATGATTCTATTATTCAAGTATTCTCTTTCTTGGTTCTCATGAAATCATGAAGAGATTCATGGACTTCTTCAAATCCTCTTTCTTGTTCAATCATCCTCTAATGGATGAAACCTCACCATTCTTCATTGTTGTGAAAAATGTGTCATCTTTGACACATGTTCATTTAACTAAGGATCAGTTCATCAATTGTATGAATTTACATCATAGAGAATTTCCCATGTTTGAAATTCAATGATAGGGTTTCATAACAAATATCCAGGAATCCTCACTTCGGATGACCTAGATTAAGTTAGGATTCTTCTATATTTTGACTGATATTGATAACTATTGACAACAAATACAATCTTCATACACAACGTTATCCCAACATATGTCAATTGTGAACCAATTTAGTAATTGGTTTTTTTGTCATAAAAATATTGATTAATTCAACAAGGGAATTAACTCATCCCTCACATTTCAATTTCATAGAAAAATTTCTTTTATAGAATAGAAATGTTCAAATTATATTTATTTTAATGTTTATAACTTCATTTATTAGAATCTTTCATTAACAAGGTAACCATTACATCATCATTGTTCTATAAAAAATTAATTTATTTTTTGTATAAAAATTATAAATAAAACTCCATAGAGTTTTAAATATTTTTATATTTATATTTACTATTTATAGTCTAAGACATCACTTATATAAACCAAATTAATTTTTTTTGTTACGAGATACATGTTTTTGTTATATATCCTGATTCATTAAAATAAATATTATAAAATGTCATTTTTGCACACATATGGCATCCATGTCCCGGAGATTCATCATATGGATGATCATGGTGATAAAAATACCATTGAATAGGAATAGGGCACTTATTAGGGTAGTTTTATATTATTATAATATTATTTTTATACGTATTTACATGATTCACCCTTTATCCATGGTGAATAAACATAATTATTGATGTAACCGTACTTATGTCAAAAAATAGAAGATACCTATTTACATAATTTTGACCTTTTGAGTACAAATATTGAAAACATTTCACTAAATTAAAAACACATAAATTGAAGTAATTAATTTAAATTAATTCTCATCATCCATTTTATAAAGTGGGGTTTCTTAATGTTTAAACATTGAAAAAATTAAAATTTTTATTCATATGAATTAAATATAGAATTAATAAATATTAACAAAATTATAATAAATTATAAAAGTATATTATATTTATACTTTCAACCCATTGATTAATATGTCTTATCCTTATAAAGTATCTCGATGGAATGAGTTGTTTTCATGAACAATTTTCCATGTTTTTTTACAATTCATCAAAACATTATAGTTATCAGATCAATATATAAAAATAATCCAAAGTAATTTTTGATGTACTACTTCTAAAGAAGTTTTTTTCCAAATAAAAAATATATAAAGGTGCTAAAATATAAATTTATAATTGGTTCTCCATCAATAGGGGGTAAAACTACATTTTTAGAAAAATACATCTGTTATCCATAAAATTTAATTTTCACTTATATCATATCAAGAAAATGTATAAAATAACTTTAAAACAATACATTGAATATAAAATATATATTTGTTCATTAAATAATAATCCATAATGTGTTATATAATTTTATATATTGAAATATTCTTTTTTAAATTGTTTTTCATAAAAACAAATCCTTTATATTCAATTTGTTTTTTATTTCAATTTCTGATAAATATGTTAACAAGTTAATCATTATTTTAATATGTGTAAAAAATATTTTCATAATTAATTTTACATTATTTATTACCACCATTTCAATGGCTATGTTATAATGGCTACATTGACATAATAATATTTATTAGATTATTTAAGTTTGATATATCAAATCATGTATTTTATTGAACATAATGATTCATTCATAAAATGGGTGATGTTACCTCATTGACCCCATTTGTAAATGTTGTCCTATCACATTTAAAAATGGGCTAAAATTTCATTAAAACATTGAAATTATAAAAAGAGTGAATAATAATATTACTATAATGGATGGAATGAGAAATAAAAAGGTCACCTGAGTTAACACATACTTGGATTCCATGTAGAAAAACAGTGATATTGAAGAAAAAAATAAACATCTTGTTTTGACATAGAGTGATAGAAAACATGATCAGAAGAAATTTAACAACCAAAAATCCAAAACATGTGATGGTTTACGTCATTGATTTAACAATACAAAAATTAAATGGAATTTTTTAATATCCTTTTTCATAAAGATGGGGAATTTGTTTATGGGATTGACTAAGAACACATGGAATCATACATACATGTAATGTACAGTTTCATCCATTAATAAATATCTAAAAAACTCATATTTTCTACACATGATGAGAATTCAACATTCCATGGTCACACTTGATGCGTTGTAATCAACTTCTATAGAATAACATAAACAAAAAATGCTAAACTGTTTATTTCCCATATCTTTGGGCATTCACCAAAACCAAAATGGTTAGTATATGATAAGATAATTCCTAATGAATAATAATCCTCTATAAGGTTAAATAATACATTAATTAACTAAAATTCCACAAACAACACAAAATGTTCAACATAGAACATTCAATAAATAGTTTTTCATAAAAATCTTCAAAATAATATTAACTATGATTGAGAAACAAAATTTAGAAGGATTTGATCACATAGTATTCCAGGATAAATCCAATAATTTATCTCTAAATTACATATGATTCTCTTAATATCTCATAAATTACATAATTATCATATTCAATTATAATCTATGATAGGTTAATCATTTTAATAATTAACCCAAATAATAGTATGTCCACAATAAATACATATATTCTTCCAAAATAAAAATAAACCATTAACCCACAAATGAAATCCCATATCAATCCATTTCCATTAAGAATATAGAGTTCCAAAAAGATTTAATGTATTCTAAAATAACATTCATAAATTATTCACAAACTAATTTTCTTATAATAAGGATATCCTTTTGATAAGAAATATGTTCCCAATATCAACTTATTCTTTATCCATAAAATATTTTAACTAAAAATAATAATTCATACTAACCAGTGTCTTTAAATAGTCTATAGGTATGTGATGTTCTCTTATCAACCATCAGTTGTGGGTTCGATTATCACGGCCTTGATGGATGCGATGGGTCATCACCCATCATGAGGGTTATCCTTTTTGTAAAACCATACCATTTTTATCATTCTCAAATATAATATAGTTTCCACAAAAACCATAACCTACACTAACCTCAAATTTTATCTAATACCTTTAATTTTTCACCCCATCAATTAATAACCATTAATCAACTCCAAAAAAAAAGATCATATAAAACCTAATGTTTATCTATTATTTTCACTCAATAAAAGGTAATTCATCCTTGAATAAAATTTTTACATAATAAACTATAGGTTTGCACATACTACAAAAAAATTATTCCAATGTAATCCCATTATAAAAATATCATTAATAATTTTAGTCATTTCATCATACAACAATATACCTTAACTCTCGTGTCATTTATATGTAGAATTATTAATCATTAATTGTTATTTATAATACATTAACTATGAATTTACATCTTATTTCATAATAGATCAGTCCTGAATAAAAAATATCCTCATCATTTATTAATATCAATCCCAATATTCTTTATTCTTTATGTATATGAAAATAAATCACACCTTGAATACATATATCATTATCATTATGATGTTCCCTTTCTATTTTGGTATGTTTTCCTTCTTTAAAAATATTTAAATGTCTACTCCACTTCTATAATTTGACATTCCAAAAGAGTTGGAAATGTTGAGATCATGAAATCATAATAAACAGAAAAGATAACCCAAAAATTTTAGAAATTAGTAGGTGTTGGATAACTAAAATAATTTCTTGCGGGTGATTTGAATACTCAAGAAGATATCGAAATCATTAAAACATGGTTTTCCATAATAGTGATGATCAAATAATTATGGAGGGATAAGAATGTTGTTACAGTTCCCATTCCATAAAAGTTGTCAAATCATCCTTAAACTGTTGAAAATAATCATCACCTTATCATAAAACAAAATATTAAAAAAAAGATATCTCTATTTGGTAAAGATAACATAACAACATTAATATTAATCTAATCAGTCAAAATCTTTATATCATAATCATTATTGTTTTTAATCCAATAAACCTAATTTACCATAAACCCTTAAATGTTTCAATTAGATAATAACCATACTGGTTATAAAGAATCTATAACCTACACCTAGATAACATCATTTCCTATAATTCTATCTGTAGCAATATCTGATAACAACTATAAGGGCTCAGCCATAAACATATCTTGTTCTAGTGTTTTTGAACTAAAATTCACATTAGGGGATCTTTTATGAATATAGTTTTAGGGAATAAGTTAGAAATATTACATAGTCAACTCATATATTTCAAGTGGACACTTATACTAAGTATAAATGTTTCTTAGAAGGAGTGACTTTTAAAATAAATAATGATTTTTTTCAAGGCACATATTTAATACTTTCATCATAGAATCTTTTTTTACATCTGAATCTTACGACCTATGAAATCATTTAAAAACATGGGATAAGAAAAAAAATCTCAATAAGGGACATAATGAATGTAAATTGTTAGTTTATTGAAAATATAGGAAACCATTAAAAAAGTTCTTGAAAACTCATTAGCAAGAATTAAAAAATATTATCTGTTCCTTTGAACATAATTTTCATATCACTCACTCATTCACTAAAAAATGGAATAACCATATGGTCGACTTCAATATTTGTAACACCTTATGAACTGTAGAGCTATAATGGGGATCACCCATCATATAAGTTATATCGGTCTCACCCATCCATCATAAGTTATAATGGGGATCAACACATCATATATGTTTTACCGGGCTCACCTGTGAGGTATAATTGGGATCAAACCTTCATATAAGCTATATTGAGATCACTTGTTAAATGTCCTTGTACCAATGCATAAAATAATTAAAATTTCAACATGTCACGTGTAAAATTTTATTTTCATTTATAAGGCAATCAATCCATTTTTAGAAACCAATTTAATAAATATATAAAAGTGACTTTTGAATCAAAATGTCTCATACGTATTTAAAACTATTATAATAAATTTTATAATTGAAATTTTAAATCATTTATGTACATAAAAATAATCCTATAAGACCATTCTGAAATAATGGGAATAAAATATAATCATTTTATAAGAATAAATCATTTAAACATTACAACATGGTTTTTAGTTTAATATTCGGATAACCCTTGTCAAAAACTCGACTAAAATCATTAAATAATATCACTAAAAAACATCATATACCATGATAATATAGTAATTAATGATATTAAATGTCAATATAGTTTTATATTAACCTTATATATCAATAAAGGTACATTACATCAAGATATGCTTCAACGAAATGAGATTGTGATGAAGTCCCTTACCTTGAGTCCAAATTGTCTCATTCATTCTTTAATTTCCTGCATAATAATATTCAGTTAATTTATACTTGTGTAAAATAAATTTTCAATCTCATTATTAATTTTATATCACATAATACCTTCTTATAACAATTAGTTACTTATTTGAGTTCATATTAGACATTTTGATGATGTTCTATACTTGAGTAAAAAATGATGTTTTTATGATTAAAAAATATTTATATGGACATAATTCCATCATCTTCCAAAATATATTCATGATTTAAATTAAATATAAATATCAAATATATATATATATATATATAATAATCCATAGTATTTGAATATAGGAAAAGAAATATAGCATTCATGGAGATAGTATTCTATACGTACGAATGAATGATACTTTAATTTCATTATCATTTCCAAAGAAATAAAACTAAATGATATATTTGTATATTATATCTAATGTATTATATAAATGTTATATTTGTTACATAGGTTCATTAACAGTGTACATTATAGATTTCATGTGTGGTGTGAATGAGTTATATCACTTTGAGGGGAAGTAGTCCACACTTCCTCAAAATGAAATTTCATATTTACAAAACATGAAAAGCATAAAATATTTTCTAAATAAAAATTAAAGAAGTGTAGAGACAGTATAAATATATTATTTGTAATATATAAATATATTTACATAATAATGGCACCCATGATAGGTGTTAGGATAAAATTGAATGATCTTTGTTTCGTGAGGTAGTAGTTTGCAGTACAGGGAAACAATATGTTATATATCAATTAGGAGAAGGTGTGTGTAATAGGGGGTAGAAACCATAGCATAAAAATTTCTATTATATTGATTATTATGGTTTTTATAAAATAATATAATATATATAGTTTAGGGGCATGAGATGGAAATAAAATGAAACAAGCTTGAGAGAATGTGTTACCTCAAAATTAGGTAACTCTTTCTCATTTGAGCCAAAGGATTCCTTATGTTGAGTTATGCCCAAAGTAAGGGTTCTAGAAGTAATGGAGGTATTTTGGGAGATTATTCTATAATAATTTTGATGATAAATGTGGATTCGGAATTTTGACTAAGTGGGTAGAGGTGGTGGCCATTTATAAGAGGGAGGAGGGGCACATTCGGAATGTCTTGAAATATTGGTTTATTATAAACTTATTTAGGAATTATAATAGATAAAAGTTATAATGTTTGATGATGACATGATTATTTGTATAAATCCTTTCAACCAATGGGTTTTAGACATGTTTATGTCACAAAATTAACATTATCTTATAGATTTAACCCTACCTTAAAAACATAAACTCCTACAATGTATTCTAGTATTTTCAAAATAAATGCTTACCATAGTTACTATAAACCTAAAAAAGAACCACCATTGGATAATTAATGACATTTATAAAATCATATAAGTCAATTGGATGAATATTAAATTTTTAGGACTATTACATCATTAAATAAAATATTTGTGCTTTTGAATACTCATTTATGTCAATTTTGATACTATTAAGAATTTAATTTTTGTTTAAGTAATAAAAACATTATTCATTCCAAAAAGGAATTACCTCATCCTTAACATGCCAATGATATCTAAAAATTTTGGTATGGAATAAAAATGTATTATTATATTTATTTTAATATTTATAATATCATTTATTTGAACCAATCATTAATATGGTAATCATTTCATCATCATTGTGTTGTAAATAAAATTATTTATTTAATGTCTAAAAATTATAAATAAAATAATATGTTATAGGTAATTTTTTATATCTATAATGGCTCTTTTTAGTCCATTATATCAGTTATATAAACCAAATTAAAAAAAAAATTAGTTTGGAGATACATGTTTATTTTATATTTTAAAATTCATTAAAATAAAAATTATTAAATATCAATTTCATACCCAAGTGGCATCCAAATGCCAAACATTAAGCCTAAGGATGATCATGGTTAATAAAATATCAAAAATATTCTTAGGACACCTTTTAGTGTGGTTTTATATTATTATAACATTATTTTCTCACCCTTATTTACCTGATTTACCTTTCATCCATGGTAAATAAAAAAATTTACTGAAATTATTATTCATAATGTCCCAAAATAAAAGGTACCTATTAACATAATTTCTACCTTATAGTACAAAATAAGAAATCCAGTTTACAAATATCCTAATAGATAAATTTTAGTTATTAATTTAAAATTAATTCTCACTGATAAATCCAGAAAGCCTGTTTTTTAATAGTTATAACATTACAAAATATTAAAAAAAATTTTCATATTAAATCAATATTGAATTAATAACTATAATCTAAATAATAATAAATGTTAAAAAATAGTCTATTTATTCTTTAAAACTGTTAAATAATATTATTTATCCATATAAATTATCTTGATGGAAATGTTTTATTTCAATTAAAATTTAGTGTTTTTTACTATTCATGATAACAAGAAAGATATCAAAAAAATATAAAAATTTCATTCATTGTAAATTTTGATATAACTCTTATAATTGAGATGTTTATTTTGTCAAGTATAACATGTAAATTTATCAAAAACTAAATTTGAAAAGGGCACCCCACCAAAATATTGTTAAACAGAATTTAAAAAAAATACTTCATTTGTCTGAAAACTGTATTTGTTCATTTATCATATCTAGAAAAAATAATAGTTGAATTTAAAACATTAAAATTAATATATAACTTATACTTTTCATTAATTTCAAATCCATAAAGAGTTACATGATTTTATAAACAAAATTATTCTCTATTATATAGGTTTTCATAAAAACACATCTTTTATATTAAATTGGTTTCTATTTCCATCTATAATAGATTTGGTAACCAATGAATCACTATTTAACCACTTGTAAAGAATATTATAATAATTCAGTTGATAGTATTCATTCCATCCATTATAATAGATAGGTTATAATGGTATCATTTAAATAATAATATTTTGTTATTCTTTTTTATCTCGATGTAGCATATCATGCATGCTATTGAATATAGTTTATAATTCATAAAACTAAGGATGTTATAGAATTAATATAAACTATTAATGTCCATACCTCGTTCTAAAATATTTCTTTGGAATTCTATCCTTACATCCTTAAAATTAATGACACCCAAAATAAATTTCAATGTTTGAAAAATTTTGGGATCCATGTTGTAGATCGAATAAGTAATTTATGTGTGGCAGCGGAAAATTATTCTTTATTGTAATAACATTTATTTCCCTATAATAATAGAAAAACATTATGGATACATATTTATTTATAATATAGAATATATTGTTACCCAATGGAGAAACTATAGGGAGAATAAAAACCTTATCAACCAAATAAAACAGTTATTTTTTCAACATCACTAATTCCACAGTGGCAATTCTATGCAGAATCATTGATATTGGTCTTGAATCATGGATTATGTCAATGAAAAACTCAACTTCTCACTATTGGGGATTTCCAGGTAATTTCATAGGAAATAAATCCATGAATTCTTTTATAATAGGTACAACCTCAATTTGAAGATTACCTTCTCTGTACCAATATGTTTTCTACTCTGATTCCCCCAGAATATAATTCATTCAAGCTATTAAGGGGATAATCTAGATACTACTCATATGATGAAGTATCTATATTAATTGTATGCAATTATATATCTTCATCTCAAATCACAGTTTCTTTCTTCATGAATTAAATTTATTTCATCATATTTTGAAATATAGTCTATACAAGTATTATATCATATTTCACCAAATGTATGATGATAAGTTAAATGAAGAAAGAACAATAATGAGACATAATGGTGACTAAATGGAAAATCCTTTTTTATAGTGAGAATTTTTCTAAGCGTTTTGGGTAAGAACTTCCTTCTTATCATAAAATTTAAATGCTTAATTATCTTTTAAAAATATGTATATATAAGAGAGTATAAGGATAAATAATCAAATAAAACAATAGAGTGATAATAATATTGGATTAAAGACCTTATCACCATTTCATTGGGAACATCCACCTCTGCTACAGTGAATGAAAAATATTGGTCATCTCCCCTTAAACTCTTTTGAAGTAGACTACCATGATGCTCTTGGAATCTTTTTTTTATTACCCCATATCAATGTTGATAAAACACTAAATATAATCATTATATTTCATTCCATTGAATTATTTAACCTGATGACCCTTCCCTCCACACATATAAAAAACCCTCCTGTCATCCTACATTTACTAGGGTGATTCATTCCACAGTTCTCCCATGATGGAAATTCCTTCAACTTTTTCTTATTAATTGAGACATTTTTTTACTTTGTGTTCAGAATACCTCTTCTTCTCTTGGATTCACAATAATTTTTAATATCTAGATAGTTAAATCACTATTTTAGTGGCAGTTAATACTATTTTATCGTATGAAGAAAATATTTGAGAGACATGTTCCCATCGGAGACATAGCTTAATACTTTCCACAAAATGTTTTGAATTGTAATCTATGTTGCATATGTAATCGGAATCAAACCTTCCTTACCTTCTAGAGGGTGAATCATACTCCACAAAAATTTATTCATACATTTTATTTAATGTTTGAAACTTTATCATCAATTTTTTCCACATTGGAAATATTTGTCAAATATTTTCTCTTAAAAATTATTTCATTCTATTAAAACTATTCTTTCTTCTATAATATTATTCGTGATTAATGACTACAATTGATTAGCATCACCATTGAGATCATACACTACAACTATAAACCTTTCCTTTCCCCCACATCCCATGTCCATAATAAACTTATCAAAATACATATTCCATTTATCATATACCATTATATTTCTAGTCCCATTAAATAATTGGGGATTCTTTAACATGTTATAATCGAACACTAGAGAATCTCATAGTGGTATAGGTATCTACCTCACAGAAAGTATATATTAATAACCTGATTACTCTATACTAATATGAATCTAAAATTATCAGCTCCAATGATAGTATTCTTAGATTCTTCATTAGTTAAATCTCTACATTGGGGAAAGTAATTATACCCTTATTTCCTTCATGGCTTCGTTTTTAAATAGTGGCATGTACTAGATTATCCCATAAAATTGTGAAAAATACATCATAATACATAACAGTAAATATTATCTAATAAAAAACATAATTTAAAATTTATGAATTGTTAATCTCATATTAATAATCATGGTTTCTTAGGGGATATCTTTATTTTTAAATCCTTTATAATGTTTTGTAAATAAAATGTGAAATATCATTTTCTTATCATGTTGGAGTGTCAAAATCAGTGAATAGTATGGAATGTTTTCACGCACCAGTGAAATATTGATTCCATCCAAATAAACCTTTTTTGGAGTTATTTCCCTGAGATACCTCTATTCCAAAACCATGTCAACTTTTAGTATCCATAAATTGATGCCGGGATTGGAAAACACATATAATAACTTTATAACCAAAAAATTAAGATGTTATTCTACATATATCATTAATAAATATCCAATGGCTATATGAACTAATATATGTTACATTAATATTGTTCCAACATATTTTACTAAACTTCCTCTAATACAAATTATGGGGACCCCGAATCTAGTATCTCAAAGCTAGTGTCTTTTATAATTACATTAGATTAAATACAAGAAATAAAATATCAAAATAGTGGTTAGTTTACTAGTTTTTTAGATCAAAATAAATACAAGAATCCCATTTTAAATTCAGAATAAATAATAAAACACAATACATAAAAATTTAAATATACTGCATCCTCGAAAAATCATTCCAATAATTAGTCTTCATATCCTAGATTAAAGAAACAAAATAATTGGCAACTCAAATTCTTAGTATGGGTTATGTATGAATGATTTGTTCATGAATCGATAAGAATAAATACATGGAAAGGTAAATAACTAAACAAAAATTACATTTAATTAACATCACAATCATGTTATCATAATAAAAAATCAACATATATGGATAAATTACTTAAAACACATGTTATTCTATCTATAAATTGAAATTGAAATACATCCATAGATAATATTATTCATAAACTATCATATAATATTAAATAAACTCTCAATGAAGGAACGGATTATTTATTTGATGCCATATTTCTCAGAAACATGGTACCGTTAATATCATGATCTATCCTCAATATAGTTTAAAACTATGAGGTAAAAACACATATAATTTGGCCAACTAATTCATTGCATGAGACTACCAATGCACGGGGGGATATTTATAATCTATCCCCATGCATTTCATGAATGTCTAAATAATTTATCATATATTTAAAATCGATTTAATTCATAGATAGTGTTCTTTTTCATAAATAATCTATGTTGATTAAAGGATATTAATTTATCAATATTTTCCCAAATAATCAAATAAATTCAATGTAAACACCATATATATAATTGTTATTCATTTATGGAATTAATTAAATTAATCAAACAAGAATATTGATATTTAAGGAAAATTTTATATCCAATAAAATGTGATAAAAAAATATTGATTATTTCAAGAGAAATCATGAATTCACAAAATAATGTGAGGTTTCATAAAAACATTCACCAGATGTTAATTTTAATGTCAAATACTATTGGATGAAATAGTTAAAATTGTTACCTAAAATTTTATGAATTATGAATGAATCATTAAATAACATTTAAAATTTTAGTATAAAAACCATCTAAAATAATTTAGGTTCCTAATGTTAAAATAATCCCCAATGCAGGGAAATTGAGAGAAAGTACCTTACAGTTATTATAACTCTTCATATTCATCCTTTTTATTCCAGAATGATAAATATATTTAAAATATTTAAATTTTTAATAAACATTTCAGGTTTGTACCTCTTTTATTTTTCTCAATTCCTCTTTATATATGATTAATTATTGAATTTATTTTTATGTTGGTTGTTTCAATGGTATTGGACGTATATGGAAAACATTACATCAAATGTGGCCATTAATCAAAGAGATAAATATTTCAATATATAAAGAATAATAATCATTACATAAATATTGTATTTATAAATAAATTATATTTTTATTACAAATCATTAATTTTGGTTTTGAGAAATTATGTATATTGTGATCATTGAGGTGGTAGGTCATTCATATGCTTCAGTAAATTTTCCATTAATAAATAATCATTTTTATAAGGAAGAAATTAATATTTTTTCCCAAATTTTTAATAATTTTATAAATAAGATAATTTTTCATTATATATACTTATATATATATTCCTTGTGGTTCGATGATGAAAATATATCTACATAACTCCGTGAAGGCAGTAGTCTGCACATACACGAGAGGCATTATAATTTTTAACGTATTAAAGGAAATAATGTATTATATTTTTTGAATGATACATATTTCATAAAAAACAAAACAATTTCATTTATTCAACATATAATAATTTAATTTACCTACACTATCTTCTATGTAATGAATTTGTGGAAATGAATCACCATGCGTTGAAAAGCGACTGTCCACCATACAAATAGGTGATGTTATCATATCAATAATGGAATGGAATGTTAAATATAAAATATATGAGATATAATGAGTCAATAGGTATTATTAAGTTACAATAATCATATATATACTTTATATCCATCTTTATACCCAGTAATGGATGTTTTTAATGGAAAACCTATTATATTGGTTCATGAGGGGCAGTGCATTGTACATACGAATGATGACTCCATATCCCTGTTGATGAATTAAGAGGCAGTAGTATGTCATACCAATAACATAAAATTATATGTATATGTAAAATACTATGGTTATTATATCATCATTTTTTATAAAATAATTAAAGGATTTGTAGGAAGAAATAAAATAAAAATGATTGTTGAAGAATGTTTCATCTTCTTCTTGTAAATTCCTATGGATTGATCCAAATCCCTCCTATGATGGATTTATTTCCACCATAAGTCTTATAGGTCGAGTTTAGTCCTTTTATTTTGTGATTTGTGTAGGTATTGGATGAAAAAAAATGGTATTACGGTGTAAATAAGAGGATAAAGAAGGTGGCCTTTAATAGGTGAGGTGAGGGCCAGACATGTAATTTTTTAACTGAAAGAATTATACCCACATTTTTTTTCATTTCAGTGGGATAATATAATGACTCATTTTCTATCCTAGAAAAATAAGGTAAATTTTTTTTCTTTAAAATCTATTTTATACAAATTTTTAGGTTATTTTAAAACATTTTTTAGGATTACCCCTTAGTAAATCCATTTTCCCTTAACCATAGTAATAAATTATTTTCTTTTTTCAAAATTCATCTCATAAAAATATTTTTGTTAACATCTTTATACTATATTAATTATGTTTATTCCAAATATAGCATATATGTTTTCATATTTAATACATATAATTGGGTTATTTTAATTTGAAATTAATCACACAAACATGATAAGAAAACAGGTTTTCAATGTGAAAATTCTAAAACGTTTTAATCTCTTCATACCAAAAAACAACATGGGACATATTCATATGACATGAATTGGATCAATTGATATATGGTTTACCAAATATTATAATAATACAACTTAAAAATATAATTTATCATTATAAATAATTTAAATGAAATTTATTTTCAATCAAAATATAGTATTTTTTAACTCATCATCTAATAATTAAAAAATATGAAAAAAACCCAATGAAATTTTTTTATTTAAAAATTTGAATTTTCCATTTAAATTATTAAAAGGTCATAAAATTTTATATTATTTTTTGTTCATGAATAGAAACTTTACTGATTTTTGGAAAAATATATTTTTTCGAAACACATGTTTTTTTACATTATAAGAATTTTTATTTTATTTCTAATTGATATATTACCAAAAAAATTCAAATATTAGTCATTAATTTTATGACATCCAA
This sequence comes from Viscum album, assembly GCA_963277665.1. Taxonomy (NCBI): domain Eukaryota; kingdom Viridiplantae; phylum Streptophyta; class Magnoliopsida; order Santalales; family Viscaceae; genus Viscum; species Viscum album. The sequence goes on from OY728140.1 coordinate 1,729,760,282, forward strand.
CATAATGAGTAGTTTATAATTTTACTGATAAATATTATCTTAATTTATTATTTTCTTTTAAACCCTATGTTTCCTTCATCACAAGCTATCTGCTAAATGAAAATTATTCTAAAAATAATAATGTAATGTATAGTTCTATTACATAAACCACACTGGTATAATTCAAGGATCCTGAAATAAGTGTTGTGATGATCCACTACAAACATCTAAAAGATCATATTTTTAGAGGATTTTGGATAGGTCTTTATTATGCCCAATGTTACTCCACATAGGACGTTTTCGTACCATTTGGTTCTAAATAAAGATCACTTCATAGAACTTATATACTTTTCTCGTTGATTATGATCAAAACAGATACATAAATTTCGTAAAAGTTGAATATTTCTAACAATATTTTTTATGATATACAGTGCGGTGCTTTTTGTTCTTCATGTTTCACCATTATAGGTGGACTGTGAATTTTATAATAAATAAAATCCCCACAATTAAATTCATATTCATGTAAAATAAATATTGTGTCCTTATTTTGATATTATTAAAATAATTACCCATTTCATATCCTCATTTTGAGATTTCATAGAACAATAGTGATGTACATTTTACATCAGAATAAAAAATATCTTATGGTTATGATTTCCATAATAACACTAAAATTCCATTACCCCTCTACAGACACATAAATATGTCAATAATAATATTATAGTGTTTCTCTTCCTCATCAGTCTTCTATTTCTCTTTGGAACCATATTTTTAATATTTCACTAGCTATCACTTATCCCATTCCATAAATGTTTTGATATATCAATATTTGGGGCAATGAAAATTTCTATATATTCTTATTATTGTCATATATAAAAATTAAGTAGAATGTGAGATATATTATAATATTTTTTTATGTATATCCCTCAACTAATCATGGTCATGAGAATTATTAATAATTCATATCACCATAAATATTTTTCAATCCTATTTTTTTATTATAATATATTTTTGAGGATATATATATTATATTTTTAAATAAAGAGATTACAATTTTCCAAGGTTTTTATATGTAAAGATTACATTATTTTTTGGTTAATACATAAACTGATGAACAAAGTCCATATTAGATTCTGTTGTTTGAAATATGGAACACATTATTTTAATTTTTTTAAAAATCATAAACATATCCCAAAAATATATTGCCCATTTATACTACTACATAATAAATATTAATTATAACCTGAAGATTTAAAACATAAGGAAAGGTGAGATTAGTTGCTCAGTAATGTTAAACATGGAAGATATGTCAGAATAATATGAACATAAGGGAACATGATCAAAAAAATTTAAGATCACACACTACATGTCAAAGATCATATACAAGAGTACTGAAATAATTACTAGTAGTTAATAATACACAAATCATAATATAATAAAAGAAAATTATCCATGTGAGTTTTACAATGGCATAAGACATGGAATTTGTGGCAAAAACATAAGATTATAATACCTGAATTAAATTATACCTATGAATATAGTCATTGTATGTTATGATTGGGATAGTCACTTATGTACCTTTTTATAATTTATTAGGTAATCATGTGTACCGTTAGTTTTGGTCTTAGGATGAAATCTCGTGTACCCTCTTGTTGTGGGTTTAGGATGAACTTCATTGTACCCTATTGTTGATGGAAAAGGATGACCTCATGAGTACCCTTTGAGCTCATCAAACAATTATCATTAAAAAATTAACCGATGGGAGATATAGGTCCCTCATTTTAGAAAATGAAAAACATACATATGTTTTCTATAAGAACTAAAATCAATCATCACATTAGAGCCCATGTGAGGAAAAAGTTTTCTTTAACATTTTAACATATCAAAACTAATTGAGAAGTAATAATATTTGTAAATATCATCTAAAAAAAACAAAAACCATTCATAAAAATCTCAGGAATGGTTCAATTTGATAATTTCCTAGTTAAATAATTATGAATACCAATTGTTTCCATCTTATACGGAAAATAACATTGTAATATCTAATTCAATCATTTCTTGAGGAGAATATCATTTTCAATTTGAAAAATTATATTTAAATTATAATTCATTTAGAATAGCATTTTCATTTAAAATAACATTTAAAAATATAAAGAAATATTTTAAACCATTTTGAAAATATTTTAAATCCGTTTTCTTGAAAATTCATAAATCAAAATTGAGTCACTTTTAAGAAAATTTAAGAAATAATCATTTTTATATAACAATGATTTCCTAATGAAGTGAGAATAACATTACATAAATATTAAAATATCATGAAAAGAAGTATATTCATGATAAAACATGTATATGATTAGATTATCAATTCATTATAGAATATGGGTTTCTAACATACCATTTTTCTCAAATACAAGAAAATTGAAACAAAATAACCTTTCCGCTTTGATATCTTGTGAACTGTTAACCACATGAAAGAGATGAAGGACCCCGGGACACCCTGAGAGGGGATGGGTGAATCAGGGTGTCATCTTTTTCTTTTTAAATGACAGATCTTGTTCCCACATGGGTAGATAGTAGAAAACCTGTATGATTGATTTGAGAATAAATAAAAAATTCTCATGAAAAGAGATGACACATCAAATTTTACATGGTTCACCACTAAGGGCTACGTCCAAGGAGCATATGCCGACACGCTTTCAGTCGTACCAATTTACATTATTTTACACTCTTTGTGGATTACAATGGATTTGTAATAGTCACTCTATCTCAGGCCCATTGCCTTTACAATTGTTCAGGGATATCCAACTACATCCCTCAGGTCACTCCCGTTGACTTCCCCCAGATCACTGTCCTTGGGGAACTGCCACTTAGTTTTTAGACATGAATGCTTCTTTATCATTGATAAATAATGCATATTTTGTTGTATGTAGATGCTCTATTGATGTCTGACTTCCACCTGTAGACTAATCTCACATTACAGCAAAGTTATTGGGAAAACTACCTGCTTTCGCATAACCCCAAAAAGACTGGGGTACTTCAACCACACTTGGCACGTTTCTCCAAGCCTGGCATGCAAGATTCAATACAGCGTGCAAATGCAGTGCTCCCACTTGCACGACATGCACTTCTTCAACTTCAAACATGCATGACTCACATTCTTTTTCACCCAAACCGATTTTGGTGTGCAAAGTTCAACTATCGCGCTTCTTCAAATTCTAGCATGAAAGTGTCACAAAACCACTTGCAAAACACTTCCTGGTCCAACTTCAAACTAGGGAAACCATCAACCTTTCTTGCCCAAACCACCTTGGACGCGCAGAAAACAAATGGCGCACAGCTTCAACTTGCGCGACCCACCACCACATGCGTGACCCCTACACCTACGTGACTGGAGCTCTAATTTTCTCTGTGTCCAAACGTTGTAACGAATGAGGAGGGGTAGACCTCTATTTATAGGAATTTGGATACCCTGTGCGACGACACACAAGTCTCTTGATCAAGAACCACTTTTCTCCATTTTTCGATATTCAGACCCAAAAATCTGAAAAACACTAGCAAAAAGTGCCACTGTCAATATTGTTATCTGCATGTTCTGTATGACCACTTTACTGGCACATATTGTGAACATCCACTAAGGGTTGACAGAAAACACAAACCATACTCCAATTCAAGCATGTAACGACCAATGATCAAATAAGAGATATCTTGAAATATAAATTTAAAGACACATAAAATTGATGATAAATAACATATATTACACTAATGAGAAGTCTATACTAAAAAAAAAATATTTTTGCATATTTGATAAGTCTTGTTGAAATAAATGTGATACTAGAAATCCACTTACCATAATTCCTGACATCCTTCATATACATTAAGATCTCCTATTCATTGAAACCGATCATTAAATCACTTTTAAATGACTATATAGTTAGTAAATTTATAATATTAGAACCTCTAAAATGTTACTATGGAAGTAGATAATATAATGTAGAATATACTGGTCATGATATAAGACTAAAAGTGGTGAAGTGTGATGAGGTGGGGGTGTCCTTTAATAATGAGCATTAGGGAAAGGTTATCAATTTATCAGAAAATTAATTTATATTAAATTAAAGATATATTAATATACATCCAAATATCCATTAATTTGAATTTATGATTTGATAATTATGTAATCTAACCCACCAAAAAATTTTAGGCATTTTTTCGTGTTTTGTTAAAACATATCAATTTGATTAACACGTTGTTAATACATTTTAATATTGACTGGTAAAAAATTTCATTATTAAAAGGATATAATTTTTACATATATAATGTCAATTAAAGCATAAATGGATAATTTATGATATTTAATACAATATCTTGTCCCCTTTTACTGTGATAATATTATTATGAATTTATATAATTCTCTAAAACTTTATTTTCAAAAAATATCTTTAGTGAATTTCTTAATACTATTGATAACATTAAATTAAATAAAATAAATATTAAAAGATAAAATTGAACTACTTAATTTAATACACCCATGACATGTCATATTTACATAGATAATTAGTGGATAAACGTAATTATGTTTAAATAATTTTTTTCTATAATATCAATTTTTTATTTATTTCATTGATTGAAAAATTACTACATCATCATTGTGTTATTATTTAAGAAAATTATTTTATCACTAAAACATAATAATAATATACCAAGATGTAGAAAAATATTTTTTTGTTCATAATAATATACATAGTTGAGAATATATTTTATTTAACAACATATAAAAATATTATACTTTTTAAAAGTTAGAGTGTGACATTTTGTCACTTTCTATTAGTTAAATATTATCAAATGTATTTAATGGAAAATTGTCCACAAAATTACTCAATTACAACAATTAAGTGATATAAATAAAATTTAATGCATATAATAACATTTTATAATGTTTAAATGTAGTTTTATAATGTTTATAATATTATATTTATAATTAATTACCTGATTTACTATTAACAATGGTAATAAAAATTACTAAAAAACTATTCATTTTTCCCAAAAGTAAAAGCAACAGAATATATAAATTTAGACCTCCTTATTCCAAATATATAATCCATGTTTACAAATTAAATTCATAATATTTTCAAAATTTTATTAAATTTAGTCTTACAAACAAGATGAAACAACTAGTCATTAAAGTTAAAACAATCAAAAGATTAATGTGTTTTCATATAGAAATATGAATTTAAAGTTTATTCCAATAAACTAATGTGAATTAAATGATAACTTATCTTCCAAATTATAACATAAAACCTATAATTACCCGATAATTATTACTATATTGTGATTAAAATGTGTCATTACATAGCATTAAACAACCTCACCTAGATTTTAAAGGCTGGAAATAAATACTGAAGGGTTACAATTACAAGTGGGAGACAATATACGCTTTAATAAATAAGAAAATAACCAAAAAACGATAACAAAATAGATCACTATATAATGAATTAATATAATAAAGATAAATGAAATAAAATATTAATTTCAAACCACTCTCGAGTGTGAAACAGTGGAATACCAAACAAGAATCAATTTAAACTATGGAAATATAATTAAAGACTCACAGAAGACCCTAAGACTCCATTCTCTCTTATCACAATTCTCCAAGAACACCAAATAGTACATGTTTCATGGAGTGGTTCTAATAATATAGGATAAATTTCCTTTTCTCATGTCTCAATAGATGGAATCTCTAAAAGCACCAATGTTTTTAAGTAGGGGTGAGAATAAAACTGAGTAGTGTTTTCCCAATTATATCCCTATACAAACCACTAGTGTAACGACTAAGACCATGTAACCCAAATATAGTCCATTATTTCATTACATTTCCATGATTACAAGGTTTTAATATCCAAATGGACGGATGTTTTTTTGGTTTGGAAAACAAAATACATATATATGTTCATAATTACAAACATTAAATGAAATACAAGATGTATATTTTATTGGGAACATCCACTAATCAATTTTTACCTCTCTAGTTCATTCATAATAACCATCTTCATGTCCTATATAATGAAATTTAATAAAGGGGTGAGCTTAGATACTTAGTAAGGGTAAGAAAAAAAGTGGAATATATCAAAAACACAATCATTATTCATGGTGAATAACTAAAAACACATTCTTTTAAAAATTAACAAGAATGTATTATGTTAGGAAGAAGATGTGGGTAAATAATTCCATAATAAAGTATAATCATTGCAATTATACTTGTCGAATAACCACATAAACAGTAAATTACTAGTTTCATAATGTGCGAATGGATAATATAGGACATCATAAATATACCATCAAGGTCTCTTTGTAAGACCATAATAAATATCAAATTTTTCAAGACCTCATGTTAAGACCATAGTTTATCTGATGGGACCTACCAATGAACTAAGTGGACATAAAGGGCCCCAACTAACACTAAAAAAGTATAATATATCCCTATTATTAATGGGGATAAATATAAACAACATATACATTCATATTGAACAAAACATATGAAATGTAAATAAAATTCCCCATTCATTCAATGTAAACACTAAACGTTCAAATTAAATTGGTCAATATTTTCATGATATAATATCCACTTAAAAAATAATAAGAAATCCTTTAACATCACATTTTAGATGATATCGTAAAAAAAATTATCCTATATGAAATACAATATTCATCAAAGGATGTTTATGTAAATTAAGATACCATTAAATGAGACCATTGAGAAATTCTTGGTGAAATAATCTTTAAACATTCGAAACATTCCCATACCACCTTCAAACATTTAAATAATAATCACATATTATAACATGATAATAATAATGATCTTTATTTGATATACCATGCTTAATTACATACACCGCATGAAATGAATAAGTGGTGAACATGACATATATCTTATTATATATAATGTGAAGTGAGAAAAAAAATTAATATTGGAAAGAAGTGTTATACTGGAAAATCTATTTTATTGGTCATAAATATGGTTTTAAAGATGTATATCATAGAAAAAGGAAATGGAAGGACAGTTAGATTACATTTGAGGGATAAATGATGTCCCATATAAGTGAAATCATGTAAAAAGTATTTTTAAAGAAGAAATTAAATTAAATCATTTTAGTGCATTTTAAAGAACTCATTAAAATGATTTTAAAGCATAAATGAGTGTTAGATTTCATAAAAATAAAAATGAACAAAATATAATTTTTCATGGTATAAAGTTTTATTTTTGAATGATAAATCTGTGTTAAAAAACATTATAGAGTGAACTTAAAAATATATAATAAATTGAGATGTTCCTTGAATAGGGCTTTCAATTCGGAAGATTTTTTTTAAAATATTTTAATAATGTAAATACGCATAAAATAAATAAGTATTCTAATTTGAACACATATACATAACATTAAGCCCAAATTTATGTTGGTTAAATAATAATAAATAAATATTTAATTGGGGTGAGAATATAATAACAGCAACCCAAAGGAAAATGAAGGTTGGGGTAGAAAATGCATACAACATTGAAATCAATTGAATCGTATGCCCCAAAATTAATAATCATAAAATTATACATTTAATATTATTAAAATAAAGTGATTAATGATAAGAAATATCAATGGGGATTATACACAAACCATTCACAAGTAATATTAGTGAATACAGAATATCTCTCAAAAAATGAATGTGAGATGAAGAAACCCTTACCTTAAGTCAAAATTTGGTCTCTACTTGATCTTAAAGAACATAATAATGAAAATTATTTTAACGACCCGACCATAATCATTTCATAATATTGAATTAAATTAAAAATTAACATTGAGGATATTTTTAGGTTTAGATTTTATGAGAATTAAGACATAAGTATTACATCTCAAAAGATTAAAAAGTAGACACTTCTACTCAGTTTCCATTGTTTCAAAAAATAAAAACTCTTGAAAAAAGAGTCATATATAGTTATATGATTATGATATAATCACTTTTCCTTGATCCCATCCTTGGCCCTATTCTTCTTTAATTTCTGTGAAAAACATTTCAAAACATGGGATGAGCATAAAATGCTCAGTACGGGATACACAAAGAACAAAAACTATTAGTTTATCAAAACAATGATTAAACCATGAATACATTAACATAAGTAATACTTTTCAACTTTATGTAGTAGTAAATACTCTTCAATGAATAAAATATCCCTACTTTCCATTTTGTAACCAAAAGATAACCATAAAACAAATATAAAGAACACATAACATATAAGGGTAAATTGGGACATAAAAATACATAAATGGAATAACTATATGGTCGACTTCCACACATATCACTAAATGGAATAGCCATAAATATTACTTTAATACCCAATGAATTGGAGTTTATAACGTTACCACCCATCCTAGTTTATCACGGCACCACCTGTCAATTGGTTTTTCACGTAACCACCCATAAAATGTCCAATTACAATTATATAATCATAACACATAAAAACATATAAAGGAAAGAAAACATTTAAATTTTTAGTCATAATATATAAATTTAATATATTGACATAACAAGTCCCTTTTCAAAACCATTTTCAATACCAAAATACCTAAAATAGTATATGGTATTTATTTTCCATGAAAAACAACATTACGACTTGTTAATGAATCCCAAGAACAAATAATACTTGCGGTGGCAGAAAGGTCATTGTAACCGCTTACATTAAAAGAAACATTCCTTTTTTTTATGTAAAATGCTTAGTAGAAAAATATTTCCTATGAAAAATCAAGGGTGTTTATATGTCACATAAAAGAAGGTTGTGTTTTAAAACAAAATATGCCTCAATGAAAGGAGATTGAGACGAAGTCCCTTACCTTATGTCCGACTTGACTCGATCATTCTTTAATCTCCAGAATAATAAACTACATTTAATTTTAAATTTCATAATAACCTTTTATCAATTTCATTATTCACTTTACATCACTTATTACATTGTTATAATCATTATGTTATCATTTTTTTTAATAACATTCGTTTTGTCAATATTTGGTACGTGAGTCAAAAATGGACTACTTATAATTACATGTTGTTTAGGTTGTCAAAAGATCATTATTTCTAGAATGATATTCATGATATGAAAATAATATATATCATATATATTCAGTATATATAAGAATTTATAATAGTACAAAACATTTGTAGGTTGGAAATGAAATGCACCGTTCATGGAGGCGGTAAGCCGTACGTACGCATGAACTCTACCTTCATAATAATTTATTATTTTATTGGAATTAAAACATAATTATACATAGTTATATTATAATTAAAATATAATATCATATATAATATCATTAAATCAATCCTTTATACATCCCACATAAGGCATTGACGATTCATATCACTTTGATGGGGCGGTAGTCTGCACTTCCTCAAATGAAATTATCGCTTTTACCTATAATGGAAACCATTATAATTTAATATAAAAAGAAAATAAAAAAGAATAAAGAAAACATAATCATAATATGTATCAGATATAAATACATTTCCATCATAATGGCCACCATGAGAGGTGGTAGGAGGTAATTGAACAATCATCGTTTCGTGAGGTGTTAGTTTTTCATCCACAGAAACATTATGTTCTTCACCCATTAGATGGAGATGTCTATAAGTATAGTTAGAATCATTCACATAACAATATCCTAATATATTTAGGATTCTGAATTTGTTATAAAATAATGAAATAAAAAGATTTTAGGGGTTGGAGAAGTAAAGTAAAAGAAAAGAGGTTAAGAGAAACTTGTACCTTTAATTTGTTTAACTCCCATTGTTTTGAAACAAAATGGTTTGTTGAAGTTCCTTCTATTTAAGGTAACAATTCTATGTTGAATAGAGGGATGTTGGGAGCTTAATTGTGAAGATGTGGAAGAGGAAAAAGGCTTTAGAGGTGTAATGAATTGGAAAGAAATGGTCTGTTTTTATAAGGTGGCGGAGGGGCTCTTTAGGAAAGTGTGAAGTTATAATTTTATTATAAACATATTTTAGGTGTATAAAGGTCCAAAAATTATTATAGTCGAATATAATAAGACCCATAATCGAAATAATATCATCCAATTGGAATTGGAATGGTTTTGGATTATATTTGAATCATTGTAATTTTATGAATTTAAATCGTTTATTAATGTGGTAAATACTACATCATTATTATGTCATAAATAATTTAATTTATTAGATGTATAAAAATTATAAAAAAATACTATACTTTAGGAAATATTTTTTGATTTTTAAAGAATACATATAGGTAAAAATATGTCTTATATATTCACATGTAAAAATTTATTTACTAAAACAGTTGTGTTTATGTTATTTTGTCTTTACATTAAATTAATTAATGTAAAATTTAATTATCATTAATATGTTCCACCATGGGTTCCCAAAATCTACAAATGGATGAACATGGTAGGAAATTACTCATTCAATAAGGTTAGGACAAGTGTTAAGGTTATTTTAAATTATTATAATATTTGTTTGACCTTGAATTACCCTATTTACCTTTAACCGCGGTAAATAAAAGTCAAATTTTACTGTTCATCAAAAATTAATTTCATATTATTGAACCAAATTTTACTCAATAATAACAAAAAATTATGTCGTATTTTCAAAATTCAATTCAAAGAAGTAGAAACATTTCATTTAAATGAAAAGTTCTGTTTTTTTAACTACTACTATGTGGTTTCAATACTCATCAAAAATGGATGTTTTTCATAATAATACCAAAAATTCAGCCAAAGCTATATTTGATATTCTTAATTCAAAAATGAAGTATATTTTACCAAATAATAAACATATAATTTTCATTAACAAATTTAAAATTAATTCCCGTTGTTAAAAAAAATAGCACGTTTTGAAGAAACAATAACTATCAAAACATTGACACTTGACAATGTCCCAATTCAAAGGGAAATCAATTCCAATGACCAAAATTGTATTAAATGGAAAAAATATATTCTAATTACCATTTAAAAATAATAAAAAATATAAGTTATCCATAAAAATAAATTAGATTAAAACACAGTTTTAAATTAAAATACAATATTGTTCACTATTCATTAAAAAATGAACTTTATCATAAAAATTCAAAAAAATTACACAAAGTATATTTTGATGTCCCCATTCTAAAGAAGGATTTTATTTGGTCATATATAATGTATTAAAGTGTAAAAAACTTGATTTAATGAGGGTTCTCCATTAAAAGATGGTAATTCGACCTTTTAATTAAATTATGCTTAAAATTAGATTCATTTACATTTTAAGCCTCTAAATATTATTGGATAAAAGTATATACATTTAAAAAACATTTATAATCATATCATAGTTATTTTTTTTTCATTCCCTCCATTACGACGTCTTGGAGTTATCTTCCATTTAAAATAATATTATTATATTATTAGTGTGCAACGTAAGATTTCAAAGAAATTCGTTGTTGCGTATCGGGTATTCTATCGAACATAGAAACCATTTTAAAGTAAAATTAATATTTAATTCACAAATATTAATAAATATAAAAATCATTTATTATTCATTTACCTAAGATGTTACATCCTTCCCACCTTTTGGAAATTGTATCCTCGTAATTTTTATTCACTTATCAAAATAAGTGGGGGTATTTTTCCCTCATTGCATTTTCAGATTCCCACACTGCCTCTTCAACCATAAGGTTTTTACATAAAACCATTACCTGGTAAATTTCCTTATTATAGAAAACATTCTCTCTTCAGTCTAGAATATAGATTGGTTGTTCCTCATAAGATATATTCTTTTCCAACGGAACTACCTCTGGACTAAAGACATTAGATGGATCTGGCATATACTTTCTCAACATTGAAACATGAAAAACATTTCGTACCTGGGACAAACATGGAGGTAAATCCACTCTATAAACAACTGATCCAGATTCTATAGGATTTCATATTGTTCAATGAACCTCAAACTCAACTTTCCCTTCTTACCAAAACACATCACACTTTTCCATGGAGAAACTATATGAAAAACATGATCACCTACCTCAAAAGAAATATCCTTCCTCAGGTTATCTGCATAACTTTTCTATCTACGCTGATCTGTTCTCATGTTCTTATGAATCAACTGACCTTTTTATGCCATCTCTTCTACCAATTCTAGTACCATCAGCTTTGTTTCACCTACTTTATCCCAAAAGATGGAGTTCGAAAATGATTTCCATATAATGCCTCAAATGGAGCAATCTTTTTACTATATTGAGAACTGTTATTATAAAACTTCCACCAAAAAAAGATTTTGGACCCAAATTCCCAGATAATCCCTCGAACAAGCATGTAACATATCCTCCAATGTCATAATTGTTAATTCTGATTTCCAATCTGATTAAGGATGAAAAGCTGTTCTAAAATCTAATTTAGTACCCAATGCCTTTTAATGGTCTTTCAAAAATTTATAAGTAATCCTGGGATCACAATCAGATATGATGGAGAGGAGAAATCCATGAAGCCTGACTATCTCATTATCATTCAACCGAGCAAGTTGATCTAGAGGCAATGTATCTCGAATAGGATGGAAATGAGTAGATTTAATCAAACGGTCAACAATAACCATGATTTCATTATTACCATGAGATTTATTTGATAATACCACAACAAAGTCCATAGATATATTTTCCCATTTTCTCTCAGGCACCGGTAAAGACTGAAGAATCCCTTTTGGTAAATTCCGATCTTCTTTAAACTTCTAACATGTCAAACACTTCACAGTAAAATCAGCAATATCTCTTTTCATTCCATCCAACCAGTAATACTCCAGATGATCCTTATACATCTTAGTACTAGCTGGATGAATTGAAAATGGAGAACTATGATATTCACATAACATCTAATTCTTCATCTATGAATCCCAAGGCACATATAATCTCTTCCCAAACATCAAAACACAACCATTATCAACGTTAAAAAATAGGAAACTTACACTTCTGAACAAACTCTATCTTTTTCTACAACTCATTGTCTTCATTCTGTGCTTTCTTTATCCTGCCTGATAAAGATGATTTCACTGACTCCTAATACAAAACAGAAGAATTTCCTGCACGAACAACTTCTATTCCAATATTAATCAAATAAAAGACCAACGGATCTCATTCCAAATGTTACATGGTTAATGTATCATTAATTTTCTGACTCAAAGCATCATCCACTTTATTTTATTCTCCCAGATGGTAAATGATCATGAAATCATAATCCTTGATTATTTCCAAACATCTCCTTTGTCTCATGTTCAATTATTTCTAAGTGAATATATACGTTAAAATTTTGTGTTCAGTATATATTTCACATTTTACTCCATATAAATGATTCCTGCAAATATTTAAATCAAAAACAATAGAAGCTAATTCCAAATGATGTGTAGGGTAATTTTACTAATGTGGTTTCAACTGCCGTGAATCATAATCAATTACCTGATCATTCTGCATCAGGACACAACCAAGTCCCTTCAACGAAGCATCACTGTAGATAACAAACTCACCATTTTTGGATGGTAGTTCCAAAACTAGAGATTTCACCAAACTTCTTTTCAATTACTCAAAACAATCATTACATTTTTTGTCCAGATGAACTTAACAAATTTTCGAGTTAACTTATTCATTTGACTAGATAATCGGGAAAATTTTCAACAAACATCCAGTAATAACCTACCAAACCAATAAAATACGAATCTCGATTATATTTAGGGGTCTTGGCCATTCTTAAAAAACTTTTGTTTTAGCATGATCAACAGTTATTCCATTTTTTGAAATAATGTGACAATGGAATGTAATATTTCGTAACCAAAACTCACACTTGTGGAATTTCCCAAATAATTTCTTTTCTTTAAATGATTGCAAGACAACCCATAAAATGATGTTCATTCTCCAAATTACTTTTTGAATAAACCAAAAAATCATCAATGAACACAACTACAAACTTATCTATAAACTCATGGAATGTTCTATTCATAAGATCCATGAATACAATAGGTGTATTTCTTAACCCAAAAGGCATAACTAAAAAATCATAATGGAAATATCTAGAATGAAACATGGTCTTAAGAATGTATTATTAATTTACATTCAACTGATGGTACCCTGATCTGAAGTCAATCTTTGAAAAGTACTAAGCTCCCTGGAGCTGATTAAACAAATCATCGATATGAGGCATAAGATACTTGTTCTTAATAGAGATGTTATTCAATGCTCTATAATCAATGCAACGTCTCATTGAACCATCTTTATTTTTAACCAACAATATAGGAGCACCCCATAGTGATGTGCTAGGTTAAACTAAACATTTATTTAATAACTCCTACAATTGCTTCTTTAAATCTAAATGTTCAATTTGAGCCATTCGATAATGGGGTTTTGAAATTGGATTAGAATCAGGTACTATGTGAATAGTAAATTCAACTTTCCAATCATGTATTATACCAGGACACTCATCAGTAAAAACATAAAAGTACTCATTTACCATAGCCACATCAATAATCTGAATTGTTCTTTTAATTTTAAACAATATGGGAAAGGTAAAATTAATTTCTATCTTTTACTAGTTTCTCACCTTCCTGATATGTTATCAAAATAAAGGGTTCAGTCTTGTACAGAAACTATAATTCAGTCTGAAATGATACCTCTTTACCTCTGCAGTCAATCTTAGCATGATAAACAGGCAAGCAGTCCATTCCCCAAGTAAGATCAAAATCTACTAGAATAAAAAATAAGGTTTGTAGTTAGATTCTTCCTATACACATAGACATGAAGGTTCTTATGTTTTCTTTTTGTCTCACCATTTTCGCCATTTTTTTTTACCATAACTTATGTATTCATATCTGGATATGGAATTCCCAATTTATTAGAAGGATTCTCAGAAATGAAAGAGTGTGTAGACCCTGAATCAAACAACACATTGGAATAAGCTGAACAAACAAATAGTCCACCTTATAGTACTTCATTTGATGGCCCAACATCTGCTGAAGTAGTTGCAAAGGATTTCACCACCCCTTTCTTCTTGTATTATAGATGTTTCCCCTTAGTTGTGTTCTTCGATGGACACTCATTTTCAGAATGACCCATTTCATTAAACATAAAACATCTTACCGATGGCTTTTCATTACTTAGTTGATCATCTTCCTTATAGTTACGAGAAACTTGACCAGACTGACCACACCGGAAGCACTTTCAAGACTTTGATAAACATTCTGCAGGATGAGTTTTACCACAATTCTCAGAAGTTGGATATTTAATTTTCTTACCTCCAGGATTCATTGATGAATTCTTTCCCTTTTCTTGCCAACTGGACCTCTTATTCTGTTGTTTGTCAATGAACTCCTGATCATCAGCAAACTCCATTTCCTCCGTACCTACACATCAAAAAAAATTTCCATAACTTTTGAAATCAAGAGAGGCTAATGTACTTCGATATCATAGATTTAGTTCTGAGTAAAATCTATTTATCTTATTATTATGATCTCAGATGAAATTTGGTGCATACCTTGCCAGTCGACCGAACTTTGTATCATAAGTAGCCATTGAGTCATCCTCCTTCCTTAATTCCAGGAATTGTTTTCCCATTATAAGAAGAACCACTTTAAGAAAATATTTATCAATAAAGAAACCATTGAATTCATTTCAAACAATAGCATAAATATCCTCACTATATCTGATATTTTTCATCATCGACCACCACTGATTAGCTTTACCATCAAAGAATCAAACAACGAGACTATCATTTTTATGTTCTGAACACCCCATGACATCAAAAATCTTCTCTAGTTCTTTAATCCACGCTTCTGGTAGAACAGGGTCAGATGATCCACTGAATGATGAGGGATGTTTCCTCCTGAAATTCTCCACTACTAACATGTTCCTCTGTGGTTGATCTAGTTGATCTCGTTCATGGATACCACAACCATTTATGGCCTGAGTCAATGGTGTCGTCACTGCAACAAACTATTCAGTTCCAATTCCAACTATCTCAGTTTGCTGATTTGGAAGGTTGTATTCCTCCTGATGACATCCCAACATAGAGACCCCATTTCCTCAAAAAAAACCTATCTGAACACAGAAATATCCTAGGTGAAGCAAAATGGTAATCTGTAAATTCTATATTATTAAACATATTACCATAAATTAATTATGGACATTTATTTAACAATACCCTAACTCGTAAATTATCTAAACTGGCCTCTGATACCAACTATAAGGACTCAGACTTAAAATTTTCATAATATTTAATTAAATGAATAATTCACATTGAGGATCTTTTCATTTTTATATTTCAAGTGATTTAAGACATAAATATTACATCTCAAATGATTAAAAAGTAGACACTTCTTCTTAGTTTTCATTTTTTACATAAAATAAAAACCCTAGAAAAAAATGTGTCATTTATAGTTCCATGTTTAAGATAGAATGAATTTTTCTTGATCCCATCCTTGACCCTATTATTCATTAAGTCTTTTGAAAAAAAATTCAAAATTTGGTATGTGCATAATTTAGTGATAATCAAAAAAGGAACATTGTTAGTTCGTCAAAACAACAAGTAAACCATGAATACTTGAACCCATACTCTTCACTAAAATTTTCTTTTACCCATACAAGTAGATACTCTTCATAGAATAAAAGACCAATACATACCCTTTTTTATCCAAAAGATTACCAAAAAACCTATATAAAGAACACATAACATATAAATGTAACATGGGATATAAACATACATAAATAGAATAACCATACGACCGACTTCAACACATATCACTAAATGTAATATCCATATGGATGACTTCCATAGTCATTGCATTGGAGGTTATTACATAACCACCCATCCTGTTTTATCATGAAACCACCCGCCATTTGGTTTATCACATAACCACCTGTCAAATGTCCAAGTACCATTATAAAATCATAACACATAAAACAAATATAATTGAATGAATACATTTCCACATTTCAATCACAATATAGAAATTAAATATATTGATATAAACAACACATTATGAAAACCATTTTGAATACCAAAAGAAATAAAAATTTATATGGTATTTAATTTCCTTGAACAAAATATTTTGTTTTGTTATGGAATCCAAAGAACAAATAATACTTGTGGAGGTGGAAAGGTATTTGTCACCACTTACATTAAAAGAAACATTCTTTTATTTCATTTAGTAAAACACTATGTAGAGAAATATTCCATTATAAAATTCAATGGGGATTATACAGTGTATAAAACAAGGTCGTGTATTAAAATAAAATAGGCCTCAATGAAAGGATATTGAGATAAAGTCCCTTACCTCGTGTCTGACATGACTCGATCATTCTATAATATCCTGAATAATAAACTAATGTTAATTTATAATTTTTTAAGTACCTTTTCTTTTTTATTATTCCTTTTATATCACTTATTACAATGTTATATACCTTATGTAATCATTTATGTTAATAATGTTTGTTCTTGTCGATATTTGGGACTTCTGTCAAAAATGGGCTTCTTATAATTACATGATGTTCATGTGGTCAAAATTTCATTATATCCAGAATGATATTCATGATTTGGATACCATATATATCATATATATTCATTATATATATTTATTTATAATAGTACATAACAGATGTAGGTATGAAATGAAATGCACTGTTCATGGAGATGGTAAGCCATAAGTACGCATGAATGCTAATTTAATTTCTATATATTATTTTACAGGAATTAAAACATAATGATAAATTATTATATTAAAATTATAGTATAATATAATATATAATATCATTAACTCTATCCATTATTTGTCCCACATAAGGCATTAACGAGTCATATAACTTTGAGGGGGCGGTAGTCCGCACTTCCTCAAATGAAATTATCACATTTACACATAATGGAAACCATTAAAGAATGATATAAATTTAAAATACATAAGAATAAATCCAACATAAACATAATATATATCATATATAAATAAAGTTAAATCATAATTTCCACCATGAGAGGCGATAAGAGAAAATTGAATAATCATCTTTTCATGAGGCGTTAGTTTTTCATCCACATAAACATAATGTTCTTCACCCATTAGATGGAGGTGTCTGTATTGGTAGTTTGAATCCTTCAAATAAAAATATTATAGTATATTGAGGATACTTTTTTTTAATAAAACAACAAAATAAAAATATGTTAGGGGTTGGAGAAGAAAAATAAAAGGAATGAAATTAAGAGAAATTGTTACCTTTAATTTTGGTAACTTTTTTTGGTTTGAACCAAAATGGTTGTTGAAGTGCCATATACCAAAGGTAAGGCTTCTAGGTGGAATATAGGGATGTAGGGAGCTTAATTGGGTAGAGGTTGTATGATCCAAAAGGCATGAGTGTTATGAGGAATTGGTTATAAATGGTCTCCTTTTATAAGGGGAGGAGGGGCTCTTTAAAAAAGTGTGAAATTATTATTTTATTATATAATTTTCTTCAGTTTGTAAAAGTCCAAAAATCATTAAATTCTAATATAATATGACTCATATTCTAAATAATATCATCCAATAGGAATTGGACAAGTTTTGGATAATATTTTAAGGATTATAGTGTTATATATTTAAATCATTTATTAATGAGGTAAATACCATATCATTATTATGTCATAAATAATTTAATTTATTAGATTTTTAAAAATAATAAAACAAATATTATGATGTAGGAAATATTTTATCTTTTAAATAATATTTTTAGTCAAAAATATGACTTATATAACCCCATATAAAAATTGATTTACTAAAAGATTTTTGGTTATGTCATTTTTCCCATTACTTTAAATTAATTTATCTAAAATGTCATTATCATTCACAAGTGGATTCATGGGGTCCCAAAATCGACCCAAGGATTCCCATGGTCGGCCATTACTCATCCAATAATGTTAGGACAAGTGTTAATGGAAAAGAGTAATTACTATAATATTATTTTTACCTTGAATTACCCTATTTACCTTTAACCGCGGTAAATAAAAGTCAAAAGTTACTATTCAAAAAAAATTATTTAATCTTATTTATCAAAATTTTACATATGAATAACAACCATTTATTTTTCATTTTCAAAATTAAATTTTCAAAAGCGGTAAATTTTCATTTAAATGAAAAAGTCAGTTTTTTAACAACTACTGTGTGGTTTCACTATTCATCAAAAATTGACGTCTTTCTGAAAAATACAAAAAATTCAGTCTAAGCTATATTTGATATTCTGATTTCAAAAATTATGTCTACTTTACTAAATTATAAACATATATGTCTCATTAAATAAATAAAAATTAATTATTTTTGTTAAAATAAATAGCGCGTTTTTATGAAACAATAACTATCAAAAGATTGACACTTGTTCATGTCCAAATTAAAAGTGAAATTAATTTCAATGACCAATATTGGATTAAATGGTAAAAATATATTCTAATTACACTTTAAAACCAATTAAAAATATAATATAAAAATATAAATTAATTAGATTATAAAACAGTTTTGAGTTAAAATACAATATTTTTCACTATTTATTAAAAAATGAACTTTATCGAAAAATTCTAAAAATTTACACAGTAAATTTTGATATACCCATTCTAAAGATTGATTTTATTTGTTCACATAGTATTTTTGTCTAGAATATAAGATTTATGTTATTAGTGAAAAAAATAAAAGATTACATGGTTATAAAAAAAATTATTAGGAAGGAAGATTAATCATTATAAAAAACGTTAATGACAATTGTTTTTGGTTAATTAGTGGTTTTTGATAAAAACAAACTCATTTTTAATTATAATTTAATATAATTTGTAAAAAATAAATTAAAAACATTAAATAAGTTATTAATCATATATAATAGTCTAGTTCATCTATCAAAATAATTTCATATCCAGAATTGATGTTGGTAATAGAAATTGAAAACTCTCCATCATTGAATTTGATAAATTGACACATCATGGATGTTGTTTTCATTTATAGTATTAGTAATGGGGAAATGAGAAATGATGAAGAATTATTCCTTTATAATAACAAAATTCTAGTACATGTACGATATTGGAGTCATCACATCACATGGATGAATGTTGTTGAGTGAAGAGATTATTTACAGAGGGGGTGGTATTTATAGTTGAGTGGAGGAGGGTTATCTCCTTATTTTAATCATTAGTTTAATATTTTTTCAAGACAATTAATAGTCCATATTAATTTGGCCAAAAATAGTAATAAGTAGACGTTATTTATAACCAAGAATTTCCACATCATCTTTACACCAACTATGATTATATAAACAATTTATTCATCATTTATCATAAATTATCATAATTTAATATTCATAAAAAATTCTTGAATTTTTAAAAAAACGCAAAAAATAAACTATGCATATTTTGAAAAGTATAATAAATAACATGAAATCATTTTATGAAAATAATTTTTTAAATATGTGAAATTTAATTTTTAAATAATATCTTTTTTTAAATAAAAGAATTATGAGTTTATATTTAAATATTCTTTTATAATACATTAAAAAATTAACTATATCCTCATAAAATTATCCTAATCATAGGAATACAAATATTTATTTATGAACCACTATTTTAAAATTGAATTAATTTATTAGTTTAATATTGTTATTAAATATTTATCACTCAATCAAATACAAATACTTAATTAATAATTTAAAAAATATAATACAACATTTATAAGGCGCCAATATTTTATTTTTACTTTAATGGGTGAGGTTACAACTTCTAAGGGAAATATTAACATCTATAAGGATTAAAATACTATTCATAAGGTTATATTTCTATTCTTATTGAGAGATTACTATTCAGAAGGGTATGGTGCAATTTACAAAAAAATAATATTTGTTCTATCAGACTTCCAAAATCACCCTGAACACAACTATGTAGGTCATATTTTGAAAACTCAAATCAGAAAAGTGAAAAAAATATGTTTATTAGCATAGTAATAAAAAGTCTTGTTTTATAACTCTTGGAAATGATAATGTATTAAATTAATAAATGATATTACTCATGTAAACATGGTGCACCTTCCTTTTCGGGAGCCTACCAGATTAGAACTCAACAGTTATGCTTTTTTAGTATGGAGTAGTGACCTGGATGGGTGACCTTCTGGAATGCTTCTCCAGCTGTGTCTGAGTGAGTAAAAACCACACTGGAAATGAATTTTGTTGGCCTATGGGGAAATTAATTAGACATATGACCCATTAAGGAATGAGGGTGGGACACAAGAAGTAGACCACAGGCTTGTTAGAAATTGGTGGAACCTGGAGGGCCAGGACCCAACGTCCATGTTAAGATGGGGTGTTTGTGCTATCACTGGGGTGAAGTTTTCACTTTTGGCATCAGAGCATGAACCCATCCTTATGTGCTATGTACTTCCTAGGAAGATATATAGATACCACAATGAGGATTTTGTGCTCTATAGGGGGTGATTGTAACACCCATGAATGATAAACAGTTAAATAACAAAATGATATGACTCATGTCAACAAACATTCACCATCATTCCCATATCCAACTCCTGGAATGTTTCTTAGGATGTGAGAGAGTGAGGAAAACCCACACTTGAATAGAAATGTGTTAGCATGTGCCAATAGTTGTTAGTCAGATGACTCATTTGGGAATGTGGATGGCCCCCAGGAAGGGGACCAATGTCAGCAGTGAAACTGGTGGTACCTGGAAAGCCATGATTGGACAACCATGTTAAGGTAGGGTGTCTACTCTATCAGTGGGGACCAGTTTTCACATTCTTTTTAGAGACACAGTGTTTCATGCATTGAATATTATATTTATTTTTAAATTGATTTGTTATTAGATTTTCCCCTCCATAAAAAAAATTCAAACTAGAAATTTATAAATTTTATTTTGAAAGTCAAAGGTTGATACATGAAAATTATCTTCTTAGAAAACCACTTTAGAAATATCATTAATATATCGTATTAATAAGATGGAAATTGAAATTCTTGGGTAAATACATGACTACACATTCTAATTAGATAAAATGCTCATGGGGGACTAATCAAACCATCAAGCTCGAATGAAAAAATTATAGATAACATGATTATATGAATGATCATTACCACTAAACAATAAAATAAAATTATGAAATCAAAGATAATAGGATAAATTTTTGGTTTAATAATCATTTCATAGAGTTGAGGAATTATTCCACTCTTATAAGAGTATAAATATATGTTTCTATTTTACAATCACAATTTTATTCACTTATTTTAGCTTGAACTATCTATATTTCACCTCTTAACAAATGTTTCATCACGTGGTGATATTAATCTCAAAAACCACACATACTGATCACTATAAAACATTTAAAAAATGGGATAACATTAAGAATGATCATGATCATACACCTTACAGGCAGTACCGTATGTATCCTTACTACATCCATGTACATGAGGCCCTTCGAAAACGTAATTTTTTAGAACTCCACGATCCTTCATGATAAATTCATATGTTACGTTATATTCCTTTTATCAACATGATTCATCCATAAATTTTCACATTACAAACATCTAAATATCATCATCATGTATCCTCTTGAAATATGGTAATAACTCAAATTAATTTAAAACATTAATATGAATGAGCACTCATACTTACACATTCTATAGAATATATTCATTATATCCATATATATTATGAACTCCATTAATGATAGAATATACCACTTGTAGACAAGTCAATAATCTATTTTGAGGTTATGTCTAGCTAACCAAATCAATGATTTATTCATAATTATCTTAATCATAAGAAGTATATTTAGGATTTTCTAAAATTCATCCATATACATTCCCAATATATTCAGATTTTACTGATTGACATATCCTTCATACAATTCATCATACGATCTCAAATTCTTAATCAAATAGTACAACAGTACAATCATAATATATTCCATAATTCTTATAAAAAGTACATATCTTGGAAACTATTCAAATGAAATGATTCTTGATGATGCATTTTAATCATTACACTTCTTCTATGGAAGTATCATGACTTGATCATTATCTAGAAATATAATTTGGGTCATAATCCTTTAACACTTGGGACATTGATTTTCTTATTTTCCCATTTACACATAGTTGAAGCACTTTACCTTTAAATCCATTTTATTGCCCATGGGGTCATACATTGTGGACCTTTTTTGTACACTTATAATATGATTCATTTCCTTTTATGATGGATCTATGTTGTTTCCTTCCACAAGTAAACCATGATGATAAACAACCATTTTTATTCTCCCCTTTATTCATTCCTTAATCTTCCACCCTCATATTTTATTACTTCCCTTCAAATTCATTGGACTCATAGAAATATTAATATACTTTATTAACACATGATATTATATCGTCATATGATGGGGATATGTTGGATACAATTTTCAATATTAAGTCATAATACCATGAGAGATATGATCATTCTTACTCATTACATTATGTGAATTGGTGAAGTTCTCATTCCTTATTCTAGAATCCATTTCAAATCAATTCCATATACAAAATTACATCATAAAATTAATCACTCTATATAACCATAAACATAGTAAAGTATATAACATAAATTTATGCATAAAAAATCCCAGAACCATATACATTGGTTTCACTAGAGGCATAAATCATTAATAATGGAATGCAACAATAAAGTAAATTATCATACTAATATCCCAATATATTATCAAACTAGGTGCACTGTAAGGCTAGTTGTCATGTACTAAAGTACCCCAGGTCAACCCCAAAACTCATTGTATGAGATGTTACTTCTAGGTAAATCTATTCTAGAACCACATCCACTTGTAGTATCTAAAATGGAAGTATTTTCTAAAAGTATCCACATAATCTATTACATGCTAAATTTATAGTATGTTATTGTATGGTTATCTTCAAAAAATATCTTACGTTATTGTTCCCTAATATTCATTTTCAAAATCCATTTTCCATGTCTTTTACTAATCATCTTTTAATATCAGCTATAAAATCTCGGCCATAGTTACCCATAGCTGGTGCATTATTTCAAAACATTGTAAGTATTACATAGAAGTAATATCTTGAAGGATGCAATATTTTATTAATATTGGAAAACCAGATACATACATATGTTCACCATTACGTATTTAAATTAATTACAACATGTATATTTTATTGAGAACATCCACAACTCTATGTTTATCCCTACAGGACATTCATAATAATATTCTTCAGTTCATGAGAAAATGAAACATATGAAATTGGTGATATTATATCCTATGTAATGGTAAGAAATTCATCATAACATATCATAAAAAACACATTATGCATGGTGATTTACTAAAAACACATGTTTTAAAAAATAAACATGAACATATTATTGATGGAATAAGAGGTAAATAAATAATGGCATACTAATGAATAATCCTGGGTATTATACTAGTTGAATAACCACATGAGCATTCAATTACATGTTTAATAATGAGAGAATTCATAATGTGAGTTATGAAAACCATATTGTGAAGGTGTTCATCCAAGAACCTAAATATCCATTTTTTCAAGGCCCCATGCCAAGACCATAGTTGGTCTCACAAGACCTACTGATACCCCAAGAGAAGATATTGGTCCCCAGTCAATAGTTACTATGTTCAATGCATCCCTATAATGAATGGTGATAAACATAAACAACATATATATTCATAATTAATCTAATATAAGAAATGTAAATAGATTTCCATGTACATTAAACATAAAAACTAACCTTTCAATGTAAATTCAGGAATATTATCATGATAGAACATCAACATTCAAACTAATAATAAAACCTTCACCAAATTTTTTTATAATTTATCATATGATATAGAAAAATATACAATACAAGATTCATTGATGGATATTGATGTAAATATAGATACTTTTAAATGATACCATTGAAAAATTTTGGTGAAAATAATCCTTAAACAATAAAATGTGTACCATAACACCTAGAATCATTCAAATTAAATCCCATTAGAATAATATTAGAATAATGAGATGCTTGATATGATATACCAAGGATATTACAAAAACCACATTCAAGTAATAACTGTTGATCAAGGAATCTATCTCAATAATATTAATGTGACTTGAGGAAAATCTATTTTACAATGGAAAGAATAGTTTTTTTGGAAAATAATTTGTATTCTTCATAAATCTAGCCTTAATAAATGTATTTCCTATAATATAAAAGATAAGGATACTAATATTAAATTTTAGGCATATATGATGTCCCACTAACATCATATCAGGTAAAAACTGTTTTTAAAGAAGCTTTAAGATTTAATCATTTTTTTGTTGTTTAAGGAATGCATTAAAGAGATTTTAAATGGAGAAGGCATATTTGCATTCATAAAACTGGGAATGTACCAAAATGGATTTTTCATGTTGATGTTTTTATTTTATAATGACAAATCATGTATAAAACAAATTATACATTTAACATCAAAATAGGAAATAATTCAAGAGGTTCCTTGTATCTTCCATGCATTTTAGAACAAGTTTTTAATTAATTCATTTAAAATAGGTAAATAACCATAAAATAAAGAAATATTCATATTCATACACACACATAGTACAAGCACACATAATATATGTGAGGTAAATAATAATAAATAAACATTTTATTTAGGTGTGTAGAGAATAAGAGAAAACCGAAAGAAAATAGACGTTCGTGAAGTAAATACTTACAACTTTGTAATAAATGAATCGTATGACACAAAATTAATAAAAAAATGATAAATTGAATATAATGAAAATAAATAGATTCATGATATGAAATATTATTGGGTATTATAAAGACACCATGCACAAGTAATAGTAGTGAATTCAGAATACCCCACAAAAATAGAAGTTGGATGAAGAAACCCCTACCATAAGACTGAAGTTGTTCTCCAAAAAATCTTAATGAAATGAATAATCCAATTTAGGATCATAAATTAATAGTTATATAACCTAAACTATGTTAACATTATTTATTATCACCTTATTAGGGTTATTCATGGACTTTTAACAGGTTAAGAGATTCAATTTTATTGTTTGGGAGTATTTTATTCCTTGGATTTGATGATATATGTACTTATATTGAAGAGAGGAAAATAATTTAGAATTAAAATGTTTATATAGAATAGAAGTTATATGTTGTTTTTTAATAACTAGAATATTACATGGTTATAAAATTCATTTAGTTATTGGGTATGAATATGGATCATTTTATAAAACATTAATGACAATTGTTCGGGTTAATTGGAAAATTTTAATCACAACAAACCCATTTTGATATATAGATTAATATAATTTGTATGAAAGGATTACATAACACCAACTACATTATAATAAAAATATTATTTTCTGAATCAACCATAAAATTGTTTCACGACCAGAATTGAAGGTGGTAATAGAAATAGAAAACATTTCGTCCATCAATGCGATAAATTAAAAAATCTCATTTAGTGTTTTCATTTCAATTATATAAGAAGGAAAAATGGGAGATGATGATGAATTATTCTTTTATCATAACAACTTTATAGTACACTAAAGGTACTAGAGTCATCCCAACTTTTTTATGAAATTAGGTGAGGGAAAAAAAGAAAACAAATCAATGTAAAAATAACGTAAAAGATTTGAAAAGTAGAATTTACCTCAGGAAATAATCATCCATGAGAGCCTCTTTAGAGGAGAGTTTTTTCTCTATTTATGAGAAAAAGATCTGATAGACGCGGGGGAGGAGAAATGTAGGATATTTGGGAAGAATTTAGACAATTAAAAATTGGTGATATGTGTGAAGAGAATAGTTATGGAGGGGTGGTATTTGTACTGGAGGAGAGGAGGGGTTTCTCATTATTTTAATCGTTATATTAATATTTTTTCTCAATGCGATGGATAATCATTATTAATTTGACTAAAAATAGTAATAAGTGCATGTTATATTAAACCTTGTGTTCCTACATCATCCTTACATCAACTACAACTCTATAAACATTTTATTTACCGTTGATTGTAAAATATCAAATTTTACTATTTAAAATAAATTTATGTATTTTAGAAAAATCCCAAAACAAATCACCCTAACCATTTTATAAAATTCATAATAAAAAATAGACTACATTATATCAAAATAAGTCTCTAATATTGTGAAATTTATTTTTAAATAAAATCATTTTTTACATGAAATATACTAATTTAATATTTAAAACCTCTTTTATAATACATTAAAAAAATAACTTTGTTCTCATAAGATTATACCAAAAACATGGGAAAACAAAATATTAATTTTGGAATCCATTTTATGATAATAAATTAATTTATAAATTTAAAACTGTAATAAAAATTTTATCATTCATAAAAATACAAATACCTAATTAATAATTTATAAAATATTGTAATTCATTTATAAGGTGTGTAAATTTTATTTTTACATTATTCAGTTAGTATACTATTCATAAGGGTCAAATTACTATGCATATGGGTGAAAATAATTTTCATAATGTTGTATTACCATTCATAAGGATTAGTTACTATTCATTATTATGGGTTACTATTCACCAAAAATTATGATTGTTCTATCAGACTCTAAAAATATCCTAGAACACAACTGTGTATATCAAATTTATGAAATTCAAATAAAAAATTGGAGAAATTATCTTTATTTGCACAGTTATAAAAATGTTTTCATGTAGTGACTCTATGTTTCATGAATTAAATATTAAATTTATTTGTAATTCCTAGAGGTTTTATAACTAGGATAGAAGAGTTTGCAACATTTATATAAATTTTTTTAGATAAAACTATTTCTCAAAAATGTTCTTAACTAAATATAAACATGATTCCAAAACCATTGGCAACCAAAAGCATAAAAGTAAAATTAAAACCAATTATACCACAATATATGTTTTCTTAAAATATAATTAAAAACCCTTTAAAACCATTGCTCAATATTCCTTGGGCATACCCAAGCAATTCTACATATCCACACAACCAACAATGTCGGCTTCACTGTGACAGTTCCATAATAATGAGTAGTTTCTCATCGATCCACCAAGTTATCAGTGGGTAATTATATCCCATGTGCTGTTAACACATTGAAACTGAGAACATGTTAATATTTCAATCAAACCATGTATATTTAATATGATCTCACACACCAATATGGCCAAAGATTCTGCAAAATCAACTTTTTAACAAAACCAACTTCTTATTTAAATACATTTTCTCATCTAAAACATTTATATGCCAGAAAAACTCAATAAGACACCCTTTTATTGATAAAATCATTCGCAAAAAAAAAACTTATACTTATTCAAGAAAATTAAAAATTAAAATTAGAATTTTATATTAAATAATCAAAAAAATCATGACAATTACCGAGATTAGACAATTCCAAAAAAAAGATAAATCATTACTAAGGAAGATTTATTCCATTAATTTAACCAATATTTCAAAATAAATTTCATTCAATATAATCAATTTCAGAGTAATAAAATCAGGTCTTGTAATATAATATGAGATTCAGTCCTCCAACCTCAAAGGTTAAGATGAAAACTGACAACAGATGAAGAACGCTCACGAAACGTCTTTGAATCTCTCCAAAAATAGACTTTGATCTCTTATATTACAATCAAAGAAACCAAATATCATAATATATGGAATAAAATATCATATATAGATAGATAAATGATATTTTTCTGAAAAAAAATATTGAAACATAAGCAGATCTATTTAGATCTATAAAAGGAGAAAAAATGGGGATGAAAATAACTTACTGTGAGAATCAGGACTGAAAATGAAATGGTAGAGATCTGGATCGGTTCTAAAACACATTAATGAGATTCTCCAATGAATAATTGATAGAAATCTGTAATTAGGGTTTCATATGTGAAAAAACAAGGTATCAATGTCAAAAATGAGTGAGATTCTTTTTTAATGGATCTCGATATGACTCTGTGAACGGTTAGACCACATCGTTAGACAAAACATGTGCTAAATGTGAATTAGATACTTCATTAAGGATCTCATTTCATGGCCTCCTCACATAGTCTCCATATACATGTGTAAACTATTCCAATGCTTCTGTCCAAAAATTGCTACTCTGGACGGTTTCTCCTACGATTTCTGCATGGTTTGGACAAACTGTGGACATAATGTGCACCTCTCCTTTAGCCCCAAAATCATAAATAATGTTTGAAAAGATCTAAAAATCATCAACCTTTCACATTATAAAAAACATCATCAACTAAGGGTTACATACCAGAATATAGGGGTACTACATTGTATCCACCATAATTCTTCCCTTCCTTAGAAATTAAATAACCATCCTTGCTCTGAAATATTTCCAGATAGTGCTCTTTCATTTCCTTCTCATGTTCCCACGTCACACCTAGAATCTGACCATGATTCCATAAAACATGCATTGGAGTAATGTTTTTTCCACACTATTATTTATATTTATTATCTATAATCCTCAATAGAGTATATACCAATAAAGGAACTGGCATTAAGTCATCGTGATCCCATCTGATCACAAGGTCAGTATCAGGCTAATACTTTTTTCAACTGAGATACATGGAACACATTATGAATCATTCTGAATATTTGTGGAAATTAAAATTGATATTACAACTCTCCCACCGATTAATGTATCTTGAAAGGGAAAATGTATGAAAGAGATAACATACCCTCCTTTCCAAAATGTTGATATTCACTACATGGGATGATTCTCAAGAACACATAGTCACTCACTATGCATAAAAATGGTCTTCAACAATGATCCAATTTTTTTTTGAAAACACAAACCCATTTTCATCCTCTTTTTTATAAAATGAATACTATAAATCATTTCTTGGACATGATTAGGCCAAACATTTGAAGAATCCCTTGTTTTCACCCAACATAGGGGTTAATGATAAGGTCGCCTATACAATTCTTGTAACAAAGAGATATGTATTGAGGCCTGATAAATTTTATTATAAGAGAACTCCATTAAGGGTATATACTCTTCTCAATAACAACTAAAATACATTAAGCTTGCTCGTATAAAATCATCCAATTTCTGTATCATTATTTTGGATTCCCCATCCATCATAGAAGGATACAACATACTAATAGTCAACTGAGTCCCTAAGGATTTCTGTAAGGATTTCTAGAAATGATATGTGATCCTTGAATCTCTATATAACACGATTTAGAATATAACTTCATATCTCTTTAACACTTCTCGAATATAGGTTTTAGATAGATCCTCCACCATATAGGATTCAAGAATATGAATGAAATGGGCCAACATTCAGAGTCAATCCTCAATCACCCATAATGCATTGTGTTTCGTAACTGTTCTAAGGAGAACTCTAACAAAATCAAAAGTAATATTCTCTCATTTATAGACCATAATATGTAAAAACTAACCAAAACATGTTGGTATCATGTGCTCTGCCTTAACTAGATGACAACTTCAACACCGCGTGAAGAACCTAGCCATATTCATTTTTATAACACTCTACCAAAACTATTCCTTCAACTCCCTATACATATTATGTGTTGCTGGATGTACAAGCCATCTAAAATGGTGGAAATCATGAAGAAGTTGTTCCTAACATTCTATGGGTATATCCAACTGATTAATGAACTAGAACAATAAACTCCCATCATGTTTTCATCCCTTAATGGTCTCCCCAATATTGAGTTTTGAACTCATATCTTATCATTATACATCATATTGTTGTTCCTCTTAAACCATTTTACCAAAATAGAAACCCCAAAGACTAAAAATAAAACCTCAACATCACCTCGGTCTTCTCATTCCACATGTATGTCAGTAAGGAACAATATCCACTACCACTCATCTGAATCATACTTCACTAAGTGAGCATATGAATTTCGGCATAATGCATCAACAATCGTGTTACCATTTTTTGTGTGTATATGTCATGAAAAAGTCAAACATCTAGAGATATTCCATCTATCTCCTTTTCCTCAAATTCAAATCTCTCTATGAGAAAAAAAATTCAATCATTTATGATATGTAAACATAGTTAATATCTCACCAAAGAGATAATGAGTCCATTTTTTCAAATAAAGAATAACTATAGGTAACTCCAAATCATGTGTTGGGTGGTTCTTCCTAGGATCTCTCAACTAGCTTGAACCATAATAAATCACATGGTCTCCTTGCCTGGGAAAATAACCCAACCCAGATCTCTAAAAATTACATTACACCACAAACCCCAGTCCCAAATATAGAAAATTTTATATAAGTGTCTATGTATGAAGAAAATTCATCGTGTAGAATGATTTCTAGAATTCATAAATCCATTTGAAGGAAGAATTATTCTTTGAATGAGCTATCAGTGGAGAGGAATGTTGTCATATGTCGCACAAAAAAATTGGTCATAATCACATAGACAATGAAAACAACATATTTCAAAGACATTTTTCAGTGGTTTCCATTTTATAACAGCTGATGTGTTTTCAAGATCCACTAAAACTACTTTTCCTGATTTCACAAGGCCATGAACGTGCACTATTGTATCTGAAAAATAACACATAGATAATTTGGAATTCAAATAGTGATATGTAGTGATTCTTAACATTGTTGTGGACTGTTTCTCATGTTCAACCCTTCCCATTGAAAACACCATGATGTCATCCATGAACACTATAATAAATGTATCCAGATATCAATAAAATATATGATTCATCAAAGAAATGATGATTGCTAGTGCATTCATTAGACAGAATGGCATGACTATATATTTTTTGTGTCGATATCTACTCCTTACGGATTTCTTCCATATATCTTTCTCCCAGACTCACAATTGGTGATATACAAATTTGAAATAAATTATAAGAACCATGGGGATATTCTCAATTGATCAAATAGATCATCAATGCATCGAAGTTGATACCTATACAATATCAAAACATGGTTATTCTTATGATTATCAATGCACTTATGAAGAGTAACATATTCTTTCTTCACGAACAAAAAAGCTCCTTCCCACAGAGGCATGCCCGATCAAATGAAACCCTAGATTTCTTGATTCTCCAAATGCACACTCAATTCCCTTAACTCTTTTGGTTTCATCCAATAAGACTGAAGAGAAATTGGATTTTTTCATTGGAGGAGATCAATCATAATCTTCCCTTCAGTTATAGGTGTAATAACTGAGATGTTATTGTGGAAGAAATTATGAAATTGACCCACAACTGCTAGAAAATTATTATTATCGATATCTTACATTGATTCCATAGTCAATGCCGCCAAATATTAATAGATCATCCCCAATACTGGTGCCAACTATAATGTTTCAACATCCATCAAAACCTTCTCTATTATGAAGATATGGTCAACACCATCCTAGGATGTGAAACTAATTGTTCTGAGATAACTATAGATTTGAGCGTCAAACATTATTAACCAATCCATAACCATGATTACATAAAAGGCATCCATCTCCAAAAACAATAATCTTGATATCATCTATGTTCAATCAATGGTTATAAGACATGCTCTACACAAAAAGGCTCTACATTCCCTTTCACTGAGATGAGTTTGAATTATTAACACAGAAGAAATCAATTCTACTTTTAGTCATATATAATTAGTAGCATGAATAGAATGAAAATATTGTGATATACCAGAATCAAACAACAGTTACATAAGGGTAAAATTCAAAAGAATCATACCCCTCACTAAAGACAGACCACCATGATCATCTTCTTTCATCTTCTCAGCTCCATAGAATTGATTTAACGTTGCAATCAACTATTTATTCCCTTGTTGTGATTTTCCTTGTTGAGGATTCATGATTTTCTTGAGAATAATCATGACTAGATAATCTATATTGATGATCTTGATTCTGTATTCCACTCACAATTGAATCATACAATGCTTGTGACACCAAATAATTGTCTTCAGCACCGACCATTGGGGTATATGAAAAAATGTCTTAATTTGTCCCATAATGTTAAAATTATGGCATGATATTGGTGGTAATATACACACACACATCATGAGGTCCAAGGAACCACATTGGTAGCATCCCACTTGTCTCTTTAGTCGTGGAAGAAGATTTATTGATCGAGCTGTCTGATTCTGATTCATGGTCCCACCTAGAAACAAATGTGTCTCTCTTTCACTTTCACCCAACATTGGATTTACCACCATTTCTGATAGATATCATCATAATTCCTTCTACCATAGCTCCTGATATTTCTCGTTAAGACACCACCTCTTTATTCACCTTCTATATATAATTAGTAATACAAATCACTACAATCTCCGATCGAATTTCATTCCATATCCCTATTTCGAATTTCATTTGCTTTAGTGATGCACTAGCCACCACATCTGGTTCTAAGTACACTAAATTCATGAATTAAGGCACATATTTTGTGACATATAGATTCTTATGCATCATTATAAATATGTTTTTCATCCCTTATATCTTGAATGTATGATGATATAATTTTTAATTTAAAAATAACTCAAAATCCTCCCATGTAAGGCCTTGATCCACATTAGATTGCAGAACATGATCATACCAATGGAGTTCAGGATCCTAGAGCATGGATCTGGCTATATTATCATTAGGAACTGATGGTGTACTGATGAAATTGATGATATAATTCATCATTATTTGCCACACCTCCACTTTATTTATTTCATAATGACCCTGTATGTTTGGTAGATGTAACCTTTTAAACTAAATGGAAAAATCCACATGTCTCAGATAATCCATCTAGTTCCTTGTGTCCATATCTTGGAATGCCTAGACAATACTCTGAACTAACTATTGGTTCATCTATTTTCTAGCTACAACCTAAATTTCCACATATTCTTCTGGATTGTTTCGACGACACCTACCATGTGCCATTTTCTATATACCATCAATCATGGTATGTCTCACTCCTTAGCAACATATTGGCATATAATTTCAAATTCTATAACATAAAGTATCATCTTATTGTGTTCCAAAAAACAACATTTTCCACATTCAACCATTTATTTAAAAAATCCACATTTTATCTTTTGAAAATCAATCAATTTTATTAAAAACATCTATCAAGATCTATTTAAAATGTTCATTTGAAAATGAATTATTCTTTTTAAGAAATATAAATCTTTCAAAAAATCATTAATAATTTATCCAAATGACGTATAAAATCATAGTGTTAATTCATTCTTCTACAATTCATGTCATGCTCATATATTTTTCTAATCACATGAAAATGAGATTTCCAAATCCTATATTTTTCTCCAAAACCATTATGTACCCTTCTCCCTGTAAATGTTATGTTCATTTTAAAAGGCTTAGCTATGGAATTTTATGATATAAATTTCATGTCTGAATGATCCTTCTATTTTCTAAGATCACATCATATGAAATTGATTAGAACGAATTCAACTTTAAGTCCATGAAATTGAAAACTACTTGTTAGGAATGGACTGATCTAGTTGATCAATTTGAAATGTCCCACTAATTCTCATTGCCTTCAGTGTAGAATGAGTCATCACATGGCCTTAATTGGCATGCCCAATACTCCAATGGGTGGTAATAAATTCCAAAGGTTTTTAAATACTATTGGGAGTGATTTACCATTTATGAAATAAACCACTAAGAAAACAACCCATAACCAAAAAATTCACTATATAATTCATGATTAAAATCCAGATAACTGAACTACATTATTCACATCAAACCAATCCATAGTGTGAAAAAACAAAAGACCAAACTAGTATAAATTTAAATAGTGGAAGGACAAATAAAGACTCCAAAAAGAACAATAGACTCTGTTCTTATTTATCTATATGCTCAACGATATCCAAATAGACCATGTATCACTAAGTGGTGCTAAAAACATGAAATATTTTACCTTTCCCCATATCCCAAAATATTGAATCAGAGAAAGAACCAATGAACCAAAGCCTGGGTTTTTATAAAACGCAGTTGGTTTCCCCTAATCATTATCCAACTCACACCACTAGGATAGATGATTTTTCAGTATTTACAAAAAAAAATTTAAATAAAATAATTTCTAAAAATAGATTATAAAAAAATATAAACATGTTTCCAAAACCCTTTGAATGAAAAATCATAAAAGTGTAATTGAAAGAAAATAAGTAAGTTATTTTTCCATAAAAATAACTAATCAATGATTTAAAACCATTTCTTCATATTCATTTGGAATTCCCAAACCATTACACACATTCGCACAACCATCCATTCATGTTTCACTATAGCAGTTCCATACTCATGATCAGTTTCTCATTGATCTACTATGTCATCACAATGTAATTATATCCCATGTTACATTAACCGTATAGAATCATTCACAATTTCATATTTTATACTTGACACATTTATTTAATATGAACTCAAAAACCAATATTTCCAAGGAACATTCCGAAACACATTTTTAAGAAAACAACCTTTATGTTGAAAACCATTTTTCCATCAATACCATTTCTATGAAAAACCATTAAAATATAATACCCCTTTTATAAACAAATCTATTCCAAAAATACCATCTAGTATTCCAAGAAATACTAAATTTAAATTCACCAATTTAAATTCATGAAACTAAAAAATGTTTCACAATACTATACCGAGACTAAAAATTTCCACAAAAACGATAAATCATCACTAAAGAAGATTTATTACATACATAAAACCTTAATT
This sequence comes from Viscum album, assembly GCA_963277665.1. NCBI lineage: Eukaryota > Viridiplantae > Streptophyta > Magnoliopsida > Santalales > Viscaceae > Viscum > Viscum album. The sequence goes on from OY728140.1 coordinate 1,729,796,012, forward strand.
TATTAATCAGTTTTATTTAATATAATCAATTTGAGACAATGAAAATCAATTATATAAATTTAAAATGATATTGAAGCCACCTATATCCATGTATTTGATAAAAAATGACAATAGATGAAGAACACCCCCGTAAACAGGTTAAATCACCTAAAAAACAACCTATGATCTCTTATTCTACCATAAAATATCCCAAATAGCATCATATATGGAATCCCAACACATTTATCTACCCATAAAAGTTGTATATATTAATATTAATGAGTATATGAGAAGAATAGCTATGTATATCTTGGTAAAGAGGAAATAATGGTAAAAAAAATAACGTACTTTGAGAATCACGGTAATGAGTGCCAAGGGACGGCTCCAAATCGGTTCAAAAAATATTGGGAGAGGTTACCCAACATTAAATGGATAGAAATAAAAATTAGTGGTGTATATAAGAAAAAACCTGGGATTTATGCCTTAAATTATTGAGATCCTATTTTCAAGGATCTAGATTTGACTCTACACACGGTTAGATAACACAATTAGACCAACCATGCGCTAACCATATGCTAGCTACTACATTAAATAAACATCTTCATAGCCTCCTCAAATAGTCTACCAAACCATGGGTAGACCATGCAAAATCGTATGAACAATAACAACTAGTTATCATAGATTCTCATGTAATTTCTACACACTTTGGACGAACTGTGCATAACTGTGCACCTGTCCTTTAAGCCTAAAAACATAAATAATGATCACCATGATCTCCCATTATTCACGCTTAAAAATTATAGCTATAAAAATATTGTTTCAAGGATTACCTACCAAAAATATGGGGTAATAAAAATCCAATAAAAATTATAAATTATCACTAAAATTTATTTTGATGAAATATATATTTTAAATTAAAACTTATTATTTTTCACTATTCATAATTACATGAAACATATGAAAAAGTACCCATAAGTATTCCAGTGTAATTTTTTTATATTGAAATTTAAAATAATATTATTTTTTCAAAAAAAATTATAAAATTCCCAAAAGAAATATTTTTAGTTCATTTATCATCAGTAGGTGGAAAAAGTTATTTTAGAAAAATTATTATTTAATGCGTAAAATACATTTTTTCATATATCATGTATAGAAAAAAATATCTTTTATTTTATAAAATAAATACCATGTATTATATGCATATTTTGTTAATATAGTCAAAAAATATTTATTTTTTATTTATTGGTATAAAAAACTCTTAGGCACATTTAAATAGTTTTTTCCAAAAATAATTTCATACTATATTTGAGAGAGTTTTAGAATCATTTATAATTAATTGGGAATAGAATTATATATACATGATTAAAAAAATTCATTATATAGTCAATTGTATTTATAACATTCATTAAAATTTATAAGATATAATTATCCTGTATAGGTGATTTAAGTTATAAAAATATGTTTTGTAGAAACTCACTGTTGTGTATAATACTAGTTAAGCTAGTGTTGCATGTTATATTATAATAATATGGTGTATCATACAATTAAATCTATGAAAAATAAATAAAATTATATTTCAGAAAAATATCAAGGTGTTACATTTTAGCCATCTTAAAATGAATTTCATCCTCTAAATTCATCTTGGTTATCAATGGTTTATTATTTGGATTTTTATTTCATAGAAACCCACATAATAAAATGAATACTTAAAGATCCATGTAAATTTTAATTCTAGAAACATAAATGTTACCCAAGTAATTTAGGACTCTTTTCCCCCATACGAGAATGTATTTCTCTTGTTAATACATGGACCTAGAAGTGAAATATAACTATCACGATATGATGGATTGTGATATAAAATATTTTCATTAGATGGTTAATGGTCATAAATCATTGGAAAATATGTATAATAAAAGTCATTGCTATCAAAATAATAATATTATAGTAGGATATCACTTAATTTAAAAAAACAAATTAGAATAAATACTTTGTTGAATTCTTCTCAAAAATACAATCTCACTCTTTGATTGTACCTCGATCAATCTCTACATCATTTATTACTCCATGATATAAGAATAAAATTGTAATTCCTGAAGAACTTGGGGATCATGAGATCCATAATTGGATAATATGTTATTCCTTTTATCTCTATTTATCATAAAAAATGGGTTATCCCTTGATATCGAATACACATAAATCATCATATGGTTAATTAATACATTAATCACTAAAACATCATCCAATGTTAAACATAAATATTTTAATAAATGGTTACCCTATCAAACAATCCAAAATATTAAGATACAAAAATTAACTAAGTAGATTACTAAATTTTCAAAATGAACTTAACATTAATCCCCCAATGAATTTTATTTTTCTCTTAATTATCACACCCCAATCTTGCGAATACAATTATCATATATTCAGATGAAACATTGTAATAAACAAAATTACTATAAACCCATATTGAATAATAACTTTTTCTTAAGTCCTTATATAATATCTTTTCATATAAAAAACATTTTCATTAGAATCTTGGTTATATCCATGTACTTATATAATATTTTATTTCATTATTATATATTTCAAGTAGATAATAACATGAAATTTTACTAAGGGATGGAAAATAAGATTTTTATAGTGCCTAATAATTCCAAAAAATATATTAAATTCCCACCAATGGAGAGGAGGAAATGTATACATTAATTATAATGGTTAAAATCAGCCATTATGAGAAAAAAACTATTTTCCTTTTCCCTTTTTCCATGAATATTTATGTTGATTACAATCCAAACTAATGTTTAGACGGGGGAACATGTTAGTATAATTCCCAAACTACTCATAATTGAAACACCAAGTTATGTGATTTGAAATAATTGGATATTTCTTTTTTATTCACAATTCTTTCAATGTCAAATTCCACATGAAATTATTTCCCAGACATAATACATATACCATTCCTCTTAAACAATTTCTTCCATGTTCCCTTCCAAACATTGAACATAAAGTAAATATAATATTCTTATCACTATGGTTTTTAGAGTTTTTTTAATTATATTCAACTTTTCTTATCATAACCATTATATATATTTGATTATTTAATGTATATTTTTGTAATAATAATATGGGGATGATTCTTACTGAAAAAGAAGTTCTTGAACTCAACCCAATCCATGGAATAAAATTTATCACATTGCCTCATATTCTTGGTAATTTTACCCCACTTATTTTCTTCACCATCAAAGTGAGAATTCCAAAACATATCCTTTTCACATTTTTGACAATGGATAATTTAAAATCACATTTCAATGGTATAGATTAATTTATTATGAACTTGAGGGTCAGTTGTTCCTATAGAAGATTGTCGTGGTTATCATAAGAAGGATTAAACAAAATGATGTTCCATACGTTTTCAGTTTATATGCCCAATATGATACATGGATTGATAATATTGTTTGGGAATATCAATAAGGTTATTCATTCCATCTTCCAAAAAATTAATTTTCTCAGGAAGGCCATAATTTAATTTTCCATTGTATTCCTCATCTACATGGTTCCGTCATGTCCAAACTATGGACTAAAACAAGAAATCATAGTTTGAAAAACACTATTCATATTTTAAGAACCACATAAACAAGAGAAATTACCTATAACATTTAAATCTAGGACACCATATGTTTAATACATGGTTATTCATGATCATTAACAAAACTCTAGTATTGTATCATATAAATACCATTAGGTATATTACTATGGTTTTCTAATCCTTATTTCCAATAATGGACTAAAATATATGTCTGATACCAACAATAATGACCTAGAATTTTCATACATAGACATTAAAACATATTTTACATAATACACGAGCACAATCCCAAAGACCTTATTAGTTTAGTGCCTTTGGAAACATTGAATAGATTATTTTAATATGGATAAATATCTTCAGTGCCTCCCATAATTATCATCCCCAAAATTACATCTAAATAAAGTCATTTCTAATAAATAGTGGAATAGAAATATAAGAAAAGGTGATCATATATGATCAGTTAGTTTAAACATTGATCTTACATAAGATAAACATTAACATAATGGTATGGAATCATAAGTACAGAATCATATTATCCTACCCTGCATATCCAAGATAATATTGATGAGTAATGGAATAAATATTTTTAGTACATAATACACGAATCATATGATAATAAATGATCATATTCTATGAGAGCATAATAATATCCTAAGAAAAATAATTTTTGGAATACATATAATATTAGAATATCTTATGTCAATGATACCATCCAATACATTCATCATATGTGGGGATTGGCATAATAACCCATGTACCTATATTGCACTTGGGATATCCCCCATTGTACAATCTCATTTTGGGCTAAGTATGACATCTCACATACCCTCTTGTTTTGGGCTTTGGATTACCAATTGTGTACCCCCTTATTGATAATGTTGTATGACCTCTCATGTATCCTTTGTGCTCATATAACAGTTATCATTACCCAATGCTTTGAAGATGTATATTGATCCCAATTATCACATAATAGAATATATATATATTTATTCCAGATGTATTTAAATCATTCATCACATTAGAACCCATGTAATGTAATGGATTTTATAAACATTTCATCATATCATAACACATTGAAAACTAATGGAAATATTAAACATCATGTCATAATAACCATTACCATTAAGAGAATTATTATGAATTTTACCCATAGATCATATCCTAAGTATGTCATGAGTTACCCTATTGAATAAACTGTATATGTTAAATAATGTTGAAATATATTGTTAGATCATTTCTTGAGGAGAATGTAATTTTATCTTCAAAAAATTATTTTTAAATCCCAAAAAATATCAAACCCATTTAATTTTAAAAAAACAAGAAAGCATATAAAGGAATATTGGAAACCGTTTTTATCATATTTTAAATTTTTTTTCATGAAAATTTATAAAATATCATTTAAAACTATATTAAAACATGTTTATAAAACAGTGTCTTTAATAAACACATATTTCCAAAAAAAGAGAGAATAAAATTAAAAAAAGATTACAATGTCATTAAAATAAGTATATTCAGGATAAAACATGTCAAATGTATAAATATACACATAAAAAGTCTTAAATATTCATAATATAACACGTTTCACAATGAAGGGAAATCGAGAGCATATTTCCTTTCTGATTTGGAAACAATTGAAGCATAAACCACATAAAATATAGATCCTCAAATATATATGTAAATACACATAAATTTGAGGATAAGGGTCATAGATTATATTTTTGGAAATTATTCAAACCAAATAAAATAATTGATTGTTGTATTTGAAATATATCTTGAAGAAATAAAATTGAAGGAAAAAATTAACTTACATTAAGTCTTGACATCTATCATATATGATAAAATCTTTTATACTTCAAAAGGACACCTTTAGGTCTCTTATAAAGGAATCTAGAGTTGGTTATTTCCTAATAGATGAACCTCTATATTGCTGATAGGGAAGTGTATAATATTATTTGTAAGAGTTTGGTCAAGATATAAGAGTAAAATATGTGAGAATAGATGACATAGGAGGTGTAATTTTATATTAAGGGGGAGGGGAACCTATGTGTTTTATCAAAAGATTAATTTATATAAAAAAAATTTCAATCAAATTACCACCAAAGTTACATTTATTCAAATTTAATATATTTTAAGGTTTTAATTTCATAAAAATAACATTTTAGACAAGTGTTGATATTATTTGAAACCTTATCACTTTGATTAACTCTTTGTTAATACATTTTTAATTTCATAAAGATAAAATAATTTCAATATTAAGTAGATGAAATTTACACCCTTAAAGTTTAAATTGGACCCTAAATGTCCAATTTATTATATTTTAGAATATATTGCATCCCATACTCTTTAGTTGATATATTTATTATCTTTAAATAGTTTAATAAAATAATATTTATTTAAAATATCATTTGAGTCAATTTTGGCGCTATTCATAACATTAACATTATTAAAATAAATCCCGAAAGACAACTTCGAACCAATTCATTTAATTCAAATATAACATGATCTATGTACATATAAAACTTTTGGAGAACATTAATTATTCATAATAATAATTCTTTTTATGTTTATAATATCATCTAATTTTTAGTTTTATTAATTGGATATTTATTGCATTATCATTGTGTAATTATTTATGAAACATATATCTTTAATAAAAAAACTATGTGATATACAAATAAATTTTACCATTCATAATTATATGCATAGTCTCTCATTTGTTATACTTAACAACATATTATAAATATTTTACATATTAGAAGTAAGAATGTGACATTTTTTCACTCTATTTGAGTATAATAATATCCAATTCATTTTCCACAAATAGTGTTTATTAAATTTTTAAATTTCTAACCTTATGTGTTATAAGAAAAATAAACTTCATATAATAACATTTTTTCATGTTTTTGGATAGTTATCAAATAATTATAATACTATTTTACACTTAATTATGTGATTTAACATTAAACATTTTAAAAAAAATCTAAAAAATTTATTAAGATTTGATAAAAATAATAGGGACATAATAATAATTTATAGACCATATGATTCCAAATATGGAATATATTTTTCCTAATTAAATTTATAGAATTTTCATAAATTAATTAACAATTATTTCGGTAAACAAGACGAAACAACGAGTCTTTAAAATTAAAAGGTTCAAATGATTGATATGTTTTTATATCTAAAATAAATATAAAATTGATTCCACTGACCTACATTGGAAAAAAAGATATAAAATTTGATTTAATAATTCTATAATACCAATCAAAAATATAATTTAACAGTATAATGTATTTCAATGATGAATATTTTTTAAATTGAAATTCATTACTTTCTATTCTCCTTAAAATAAGAAACATTTCAAAAAAACTATCTAAATCATAAAATAATATAAATTTTTATATCCAAAATCAAAAGATTATTTTTTTTCATAAATAAAATTCATTAAATTATTGGATACTATTTTTTTATCATGGTCTTCATCAAAAGGTGGAAAAAGTGATTTTTTGGAAAATAATTCTTTGATTCATAAAAGTGGATATGTTGTTATTTCCTATAAATAAAAAACATATTATTAATGTCAAAAAATATTTAGAAAATTATTAATATATATTTCATTAATATAATCCCATATGTTTTATTTAATTTATTATTGGTAAGAAAAAAATTTCACATTATAATAATTTTTTAGAAAAATATTTTCATTGATTTTAAAATGTGTACAACATACATATATAAATAATTTATTATAGAAATATATATACATGTGTAAATAATAATTTCATAATATAGTTAATCATGTACATACCCATCATTCAAATAGAAATGTTATAATTTCCTTGTTTAAATAATTTTGATAATAAAATTATGTTTTGTATAAACTCTTTATTGTGTGTAACATAAGATAATCACGTATTTCATATAACAGATGATTATTATGATGTATCATAAAATATAATATAATAAAAAAATCCATTTATTCAAAAAAATATTTCATAAAAATAAAAAGTTTTTACAAAGAGATAATTAAATCCTTCTTCTGAATTTCTATAATATATTTGATATCTTTCAAAAAACATTTAGTATTTATGCTTCAAAAAATATATAGTTTTATACAATCATAATTCCTCGATATACCATTCCGTGTTTATGATTGAAAATTTACACTCAAATTCATATGAAATATTTTTATGGAACTCACCCTAAAATGAAACGTTTCTCAAACTCTGCACCCCACATTGTCTTTTCTCTACAATCTACATTTATATGTAGATTATTTCCTGAACAGATCATATGAGATACATATTCATTTATTAATACCAATACAAGTATCGTAAATCGTATAAATTTCTCAAACCATGATGTATGGAATGTTTAATGGAAGACCATGCAACATTTAATTTTTCTTCATGAATTGTAGATTGATTCTCTCCTTCAATAAATTTCCATGATATTAATCATATTTCATTATTACTTAATTATTTTTATAATTATTATGGTTAATCGTTAAATAAAAATAAAAAAGAAACTGATTATTAGAAATATTTTGTTTGAATACCTCATGGAAATCATATTTATGAATTAAAATAATCATTATAAAGACCTTATTATCATTATTATGTCAATAAATCATCCATACACATTTCCCATCATCCTTATGAACTTCCCCAAAAAGATGTTGAACAATTGGAATCAACCATTCATAGTTCTTTTAAACCTTAAAAATCCTTCCATTAACCTTATGATGTAATTTAATAAACCTGAATAAATTATAAATAACCTTATGAAGTCATCAAATTATCCTTAGGATATTCCCAACTACCTTATAGTTTTGGATGAATTAATTATTTTACATTAAATATAACATTAAAATTTTCTCAATGAAACTTATATGAACATGGAGAGATTATATGCTTTCAAAAAAGTTATACATTTAAATACAGCCTGAATCCAATGCCATTTCTACGATATAATACATACATCCTATTGTGATGTCATTAATTTTACAAAAAATCATCCCTCCAATATGAATATGTAATTTTTCATTGTTACCATATATCACTTATATAAATTTTTCAACTGTAACGGCCCATAAAATTCAAGGAATTTGTTTTCTCTTAATTTTCTTTGAAATTTATAAGAACGCAGTTTCTGACGGCACCTGATTCCGAGGCCCGGTGTTCCCAGAATCATTTTCTGAAGTTTGGCTCAGGTACGTTCAGTAAATGAACGAGCGGGTTTTCTTAACTTTTGAACTGGTGGTCGGAATAGAATTCCGAGGGTACTAATGGAATCACAGCGCCAATATTTGCTTATAAATGCCTTTTCTGGAGTTCTGTTTTCTTGGGTGTGGTTTTTAGTTTTTGGGGTTATGTTAAGAAATAAAATAAAGTGGTGCGACAACTTTATTTTATTTCACTTAAAGCCACTTAAAGCCATGTAATCTAAGTTAAGCGAATAGGGTGGAACCCAAAATATCCTACACACTTGGTAGGATATTTGTGAGTTGGGCCCTGCACGAGATCCACTGTTTCTTTTCATCTAAGTAACGCACCCGCGAAAACCTCTTTTTAAATGAAAGTCAACATGTGTGTTTTCTTAAATTCTTAACGCCCCTATTAATTGGGCAGTTAAGTTGTTACCATTAATTCATCGAATTAATGGTTCGTTTCTTAACTTTGTTTTTCGTTTTTTGGCATAAGAATAAAACACGACCAACTCATATGGGTGGCTTGTTGAGAGGATTTGGAGGAAGCCCTAAATCATGGAGATCTTCATCCTCCTTCGTGAAGAACGCGAAGAACGTGAAGAACACGAAGAACGCCGGACCCTCAGAGATTGACGACACCGGCGATCCCCCTTCCACGACGCTTCTTCCACGATGTTCCGTCCCCACGAAAATCTTCTATCAACAACCGATTGAGGTAGGGGACTGCGGTTCTTTTAATTCTTTGTGAATTATATCCTCAACATGGGTTTAATTGGTGCAATTAAATATGTGTGATTTTAATCCTCTGAGTTTGACTACGCGATGCCGTGTACCGCGACGACAGCGACACCCCTTCTGTGACGCGACGATCCTCTTATTCCACGACTCTCAATTCTGCGACGAACTCACGTTCGACGACAACATTGAGGTAGGGGTTTTTTTTCATTTTAATCTATGTGATTATATCCGCGGTTTGTTTAAATATTTTTTGTGAGACTTTTTAAAACCCTCTAACACGGTGGGTGTGGACCAACGAACAAGTCCGATCCCACCGCCTCTTCATTCTTGGTGAGCGGATTGGCGGGTGATGACAAAGCAGGCCGCACGTGCGATGTGAGGGCCTCAAAGTGAAGGATGGGCCCCGAGAAGGCCATTGGCAAAGACAATACGCAATTCCGACCACCGGAACTCATTCGGTGGTCCGCGGAGCAGCCCGCCGGCGCGCCGCCGGAAGGAGCCGCTGCGGCTTCAGCGGCAGTGGAAGGGCACGGTCCCACGACCGCGCAGAATGAGAGGGAGACGAGACATGGCATCCAGCCGCGTCCACTGGTCAGGGCAGCCCCACGCAGGGCCACGTCTCCTTCACGTGGGGGAAGCACGCCCCCCGCTTCGCTCGGCCGTGACGGCCGAGCCGACCCGCTGGCCACCCGGCCAGCGCCAGGCGGGTCGCGCCCAGGCCGGGCTGGGCCGTGCCGACCTTGCCGGGTCGCATCATCCAGGTCGAACCCGGACCCGGGTTGGGTTGACCCGGTTCGGGCCGACATAGGGGGGGGGGGGGGGGGGGGTTGGGCCGAGTCGGTCCGGGCCCAGACCCCCTATTTTCGGACCTTTTTGTTCTATTGCCCATATCATGAGCTACGAGCCTCCGATCGACGCACCGTCAGTGGTGATGCGATCCTTCAATAGAGACGGTCATTTCAGTATATCGCACTCAAGGTTTCAGAATACTTTGTGTTTGGAAGGGTTGGTTCGTACACGAAACCAACCGGGCCCTCGGAGCCGAAACACTCATAACATGAGCTTCGGACGTCCGATTGACGTTCCATCAACTTTTTTGGATTCCTCTAAGTGAGAAAGATCTTTTTCCTTACTCCGTTCGAGGTTTGGACGCAGGTGGAGTACGGTCGGGTTGGTTTTGTCTTAAAAATCAACCGGGCCCCTGGGACGAAAAATCCAATAACTCTCAGACCGGGCATCCGATCTACGCGCCGTTTGCGACGTTGAGTTCCTGTTGACGACACTAAACATTTGGATACATCAAATATGGACTATATGTCATTTGATGTATCAACCTCTCGGCTCGTGGAGCGGATCCTCCCGAACGAGCTTGCTGTGTGCAGGAACCCTAGAGTTGGCTGCATCTACGACGACGACAACGACTGTGCAAAGATCCTCAGTGGATTCAACGGTGACGAATTCAGCACACAACAATCTTGTGTGGATCAGTTCTACCGATCCTGTGTGGGTCCGATCCTATGTGGGTCAGCGCTTAGCGGTCCTATGTGGGCCAGCGCCTACATATCCTCTCTGTGTCCGATCTTGTATTGGTCTTTGCGGGGGTTAGTTAACTATCGTTCATGTGTGGGTCAGATCCTTTGGGGTTCATTGTGGGGGTTAGTTACCTATCAATCCTTTGTGGGTCAGATCCTTTGTGGGTCATTGCGGGGGTTAGTACCTATCGATTCTTTATGGGTCCGACGACATAGATGAATCAGTGGAAACATCTGATCATCTCTATCGTCATACGAAGAAGAATACCTCTGTGATCTGAATCCTATTTTTCTTTCCCATTTGGATTGTGTTGACCTATCCTGTGTGGATTTATGTTTTTCTTTCCAGTGTGGACTATGTTTTACTTGGGCATGGATGTTGGAGCTGAATGAGAATTGATGACTTAGGTATATGTATGGGCATATACCTAAGAAGCGTCGAATGTTACTTCGTGATTGTATCTTTCCTTTATGGTTTATCCTTTGTGGATTTTGAAAGACCTTCGGGGGTCTCGGGGTCCCAACTGAGTAGCTTATACTCACCTATTCACAGGCTATGCCCGCACTACGTTGTGTTGGTTACAGACGACGGACAACACTGATCGTGGTTGAGGAATGCAGAGCAGGACAATACCTGGAGGTGGATCACTGGGCAGGACGTACTCGGAGTGGACGGCTGGTCCCTAGGAGCTGTGGAGGCCATCTGTACCCACCCTTCCGGTGGGACTTCCAGTGGACGGATCGACGCTGTGGCTTTACTTTTCAGTTGATGTTTTCTCTTTCTTGTTTTACTTTACTTTCAGTTTGGGTTTGTATACTCGACCACTTACTTTTCCGCACTACGGTTGTAACCGGTTTTTACATAGTGTTTACTTATATTGCATGATTTCCCTGTGGTGTTTGTTTACTTTACAAAGGAAATGCCTTCCCTTTTACCAGGATTTACGCCTTGGTGCTAGTCGCGAGCCCCTGGACTATGGAAGGCGGGCTTGGGGTAGCCACGACACGGGCCCCGAGGATGGGTCGTGACAAATTGGTATCAGAGGAGTTCGGTTCTACCGAAGAACTTTGGACTCTGATCTTTTTCTAAGTGATGCAATAGTGTTAAGAGTATTGAGTGTGGTTATTAGTCCAGGGAGTCCAGTGTTGGTGCAGCGGCCGATGTATCCATACACCAGGACCCTAACTTCTGATTTCCGACTTAATGAACGAAAACATTGATTGCATGTGTGTGTTTCAAGTTTTCTTTGTGATTACTTTGTGTCAGCTCACCAGGTATACTGTTCTGACCGTGGCGCACCTATTTCCTTTTCCGGATGTCCCCATGACGGCCGCTAGCTAGGGTTCCGAGAGTTGAGCATGACAACAACACACAGAGTGATGAGGCCTCGGTATAGGGCCCTTCGACAGCTGAGGCACTGGCAGTACCTTTACCCACCGATCCACCGATGCTTCCAACCCCAGCCGCTGACGATGCACGTCGCCTTAGTGTACTGCACGAGTTCCAGCACTAGCTACTGCCCCTGTTCCGTGGGGAGACGGACCACCAGGTAGCCGAGGACTGGCTGGAGGCAGTGGTATGAGTTTTCCAGTTAGTGAGGACACCAGTAGACCTCATGGTGATCCTCACAGCAAGCCTACTGCACGTGGTAGTGGGACGATGGTGGAGCTTGATGCTCTAGGTGCACGATGAGGCATCTCTTCTCTGGATGGACTTTGAGAGCCTCTTCCACATGGAGTTCATCCCAGCCACACTCTATGCGGTGCGCATCTAGGATATTCTTTAGCTGTGGCAGGGCAGCTTGACGGTCGCTCAGTACTCGGTGAGATTTACCAATCTCTCGTGCTACTCGATAGACATGGTATGAGACCAATTCTTCCGGGCCCAGACTGTCGAGCAGGGATTGAGACATGAGATTAGGGCATCATTGATCTCCCTCAGTATTCTGACTCATGCAGGAGTACTAGAGCGAGCCCTTTTGATTGAGAGCTTCCTTGCTGAGCCTTCATCAGCAGCGAGACCTACCACGGGGCGGCACATAGCAGAGTCCTCTGCTGCAGGTTGTCGTCGGATGACTCATGGTTCCAGGCAGACCAGACCCTCAGGCAGGCGAACTTAGGACACTGGCTCAGCAATGCGGGAAACACAGTGCAGAGCCAGTCTTTCGAGAGGCAGTCAGTGCTACACATGCAGTGGGCAGGGCCACATTGCTCGTGACTGCCCGACCCACCGTGCCGAGGAGCAGCAGAAGGTTGAGGGGCCACCCAGGCTGATGTAGAGGGTCGACTGGGGAGGTCCGCAGGGAGCAGGCGGACGAGGAAGAGGAGCTGTCCGAGCAGCAGGTGGTGGGAGATGCTTTGAGGCTCTACCACCACCACCACCCGGAGGTCCACCCCGACCATAGGGAGTTGGCGGGCAGAGACAGACACATCACTAGGCAGTGGAGGCCTACGACCACGATGCGCCCGAGATGATTTGAGGTACTATCTGTGTCTATTACACCCTTGATGTAGTTCTTATAGACACAGGAGCCAATCATTCTTTCATAGCCGCTACCCTTGTTCGGAGATTGGAGATTATGATAGAGATGTTGGATCGATCCTTACGGCTAGAGACTCCTACATGAGAAGACTCGAAGATTACACATTGGTGCCAGCAGTGTGAGCTTACTCTAGGAGGAGAGAGCGTCGGCTGGGATCTTCTTGTAGCAGCGTCGAGGCCTTACGAAATCATCTTGGGAATGGATTGGTTATCTACAGTCCATGATCAGATTGATTGTATTAGGTGCAAGGTTCAATGTGTACGCACTGACGGGAGCAGGTTCTCCTTCACTGGCGAGAAGGAGCCTTCGCAGCACAGGATAGACTCTTGCAAAGGAGAGTACATCCCATCACTAATCAGTTGGCTAGCCTCATCCTAGGAGCAGTTGACGTGAATAATCCTAGTTTTCCTGCAGTGGTGGATCAGTATACGGATGTCTTTCCCGACGACGTTCCAGGAAAACCTCCTCACAGGGAGGTAGACCTTTATATTGATCTGTACCCCAAGACAGCCCCGATATCCACCCCAGCATATCGGATGGCTCTCGCCGAGCTTCGAGAGCTACATGTACAGTTGGAGGACTTTCAGGGCAAGGGATTCATCTGACCCAGTGTTTCACCCTGTGCTTCCCCGATATTGTTCGCCAAGAAGGAGGATGGGATCTTGTGTCTTTGTGTTGACTATCGTCGCCTGAACCAGGTGACAGTGAGGAACAAGTATCCGCTACCAAGGATTGATGACCTCTTCGATCAGCTCAAGGGAGCACGGTGGTTCTCAATGATAGACCTCAAGTCAGGCTATCATCAGCTCAGAGTTTGGGATGAGGACTTGAAGAAGACGAACTTAAGATGTCGGTATGGCCACTATGATATCTTGGTTATGACTTTCGGTGTATCCAACGCTCCAGAAGTGTTCATGGGCCTCATGAACAGGATATTTCAGCCATACTTCGATCGATTTTTCGTTATCTTCATCAACGACAGTTTGATATACTCGACAACTGATGAGGATCGTGCCTACAACATGCGGGTTGTACTAGACACACTTCGAGAGAACCAGATTTATGGAAAAATCTCGAAGTGTCAGTTCTGTATACGCGAGGTCCACTTCTTGGGGCACCTCATCTCTGAGGCGGGAGTTGTAGTGGATCCTGCAAAGATTGAGGCAGTGCTAGCATGGGATCCACCCAGGAGCGTGTCTGAGGTGAGGAGTTTCTTGGGACTAGCTGGATACTATCGGAGAATTGTGCTAGACTTCTCCAGAGATGAGGCACCACTCTCAGCTCTTACGAAGAAGGCGAAACCCTTTGTCTGGTCAGACAGATGTCATCAGAGCTTCTAGGAGATGTGACAGAGATTGACCAGCGCCCCTATCTTGAGGTTTCTGGAGGAGGGAGTAGGGTACATAGTCTACTTCTATGCATCAAGGACCGGACTCAGATGTGTCATGATGTAGGAGCGGGCAGTGATCGCCTATGGATCAAGTCAGTTGAGGCCACATGAGCAGAAATACGCTACCCATGACCTTTAGTTAGCAGTAGTGGTCTTCGCTATGAAGTCATGGTGACACTACCTGATGGGCGAGCGCTTTACATTATTTTCTGACCATCAGAGTCTCTGGTACATCTTCTCTCAGAAGGACCTGATTCTGAGACAACGACAATGGCTCGAGTTCCTCCAGGACTATGACTTTGAGATAGTATATACTCCTGGGAAGGGGAACGTGGTAGCCGATACTCTCAGCAGGAGGACGGGCATTCAGCTACTTGAGAAGGCGACAGAGCAGCTAGCCGCTTTGCAGATATCCTTCGTGGATAGAGATGGAGCATCCTTCCTCCAATCACTTACAGTCACCCCTCCACTACTATAGTGGGTCAGAGAGGCACAACGTGGGGATGCCAACTGTGGGACGCGGCGTGCACATATATCCTCAGGAAAGGCACCTGATGGTGTCTCCATTGAAGCAGAGCACGAATTCCTTTTCATAGGATGTACCTTGGTACCAGTTGCTTTATGGGAGGAGGTGCTTAGAGAGTTTCACACTTCTCCTTTGGCGGTA
This sequence comes from Viscum album, assembly GCA_963277665.1. NCBI lineage: Eukaryota > Viridiplantae > Streptophyta > Magnoliopsida > Santalales > Viscaceae > Viscum > Viscum album. Next base: position 1,729,811,656 of record OY728140.1, read on the forward strand.
CATCCTAGAGTGGCGAAGATGTACTAGGATCTCAGACGACAACAATGGTGACCGGGCATGAAGAAGGTTGTGAAGGAGTTCGTTTCTCGATGCCTCACCTTCCAGCAGGTGAAGGTAGAGCATCAAGTACCAGCAGGCTTGGTACAACCCTTGGAGGTCCCGGAGTGGAAGTGGGACGACATATCTATGGACTTCATTACTGGACTTCCACACACATCCAGAGGTCACGACTCCATTTGGGTGATTATCGACCGACTCACCAAGTCGGCTCACTTCTTACCCATCAGAGAGCAGGGATCAGTATAGATCATGGGACGTCTCTATGTTCAGTATATTGTACGGCTTAACAGTGTTCCATCATCTATTGTCTCTGATCCAGATGCTCTCTTCACTTCCCGGCATTGGAAGGGGTTGTAGGAGGCGTTCAGGATGCACCTACATCTGAGAACCGCCTTTCACCCTCAGAAACATGGTCAGACGGAGAGGACCATACAATCTCTTGAGGACAGTCTCCATGCATGTGTCCTCGACTTTGGTCGCAGCTGGGAGGACCACCTACCCTTGGTGGAGTTTGCGTACAACAATAGCTACCACTCCATCATCGGGATGGCACCATACGAGGCGTTGTACGACCGACCTTGTAGATCTCCTTTGTGCTGGACAGACCGTAGGGAGTCTGCACTTGTAGGACCGGAGATGGTTCATGCCACGACAGAGAAGGTCCAGGTCATCCAAGAGTGGATGAGGACAGCTCAGAGCTGGCAGAAGCCTTATGCTGATAGGAGGCTGGGGCCACTAGAGTTCAAGGATGGTGACCACGTCTTCTTGAGGGTCTCACTTCGACGTGGATTATAGAGATTTGGTCGCGGTGGAAAGTTGTCTTCACGCTTCATCGGACCCTTCCAGGTCCTCAGCAGGACTGGTGAGGTGGCTTATCGCCTGGCTCTACCACCTCAGTTGCACCGGGTTCACGACGTCTTCCACGTATCCCAGCTGAGGAGATACATTCACGACCTGACACATATAATTGACCATGGGGAGATGGACGTTGATGATGGGGAATCTTTTGCAGAGGTCCAGGTGGAGATCGAGGATCGACATGAGCAGGTCCGACATGGACGGTTGATTCCTCTAGTGCGCTTCAGATGGCAGCACAAAAACCTCCAGGAGACCACTTGGGAGTGGGAGGATCAGATGCGTGCTCAGTACCCACTTTTTTTCCCTAGTTTATGATCTATCTTTATAGGGACGTAAATCCCTGAGGTGGGAGTGATGTAACAACCTGTAAAATTCAAGGAAATTTTTTTCTTAATTTTTTTTTGGAATTTTACAAGAACGCAGTTTTTTACGGCACCTGATTCCAAGGCCCGGTGTGCCTAGAATCATTTTCAGAAAGTTTGGTTCGGGTATGTTCAGTAAACGAACAAGCATGTTTTATTAAATATTGAACCTGTTCTCGGAATCTAATTATGAGGGCACCTATGGAATCGCAGCACCAATATTTTCTTAGAAATGCCTTTTCTGGAGTTGCGTTTGCTCGGGTGTGGTTTTTAGTTTTTGGGGTTAAGTTAAGAAATAAAATAAAGTGGTGCGACAAATTTATTTTATTTCACATAAAGCCACTTAAAGCCACTTAAGCTAAGTTAAGAGGATAGGGTGGAAACCAAAATATCTTACCCACATGGTAGGATATTTGTGAGGTGGGGCCCTCATGAGACCCACCATTTCTTTTCCTCTAAGTAACGCACCGGTAGAAACCCATTTTTAAATGAAAGTCAACCGGTGTGTTTTATTAAATTCTTAACACCCCTATTAATTGGGCAGTTAAGCCGTTACCATTAATTCTTCGAATTAATGGTTCATTTCATAACATTGTTTTTCATTTGTTGGCATAAGCATAAAATAAGACCGACTCATTCGGGTGGCTTTTTGAGAGGATTAGGAGGAAGCTCTAAATCATGGATATCTTCATCCTCCCTCACGAAAAACATGAAAAACGCGAAGAACGTGAAGAACGCGAAGAAAGCCGGACCCTTGGAGATTGACGACGCTGAAGATCCTCCTTCCGAGAGGCTTCTTCCGCGACGTTCCTTCCTAGTGGCAATCTTCGATCAACAATCGATTGAGGTAGGGGATTTCTGTTCTTTTAATTCTTTGTGAATTATATCCTCAACCTGGGTTTAATTTGTGCAATTAAATCTATGTTATTTTAATCCTCGGAGTTTGACTATGAGACGTCGTGTACCGCGATGACAATGATGCCCCTTCCATGATGTGATGATCCTATTATTCCATGAAGATCAATTCCGCGACAAACTCACGTTCGACAACAACGTTGAGGTATGGGTTTTTGTTCATTTTAATCTATGTGATTATATCCACGGTTTGTTTAAATATTTGTAGTGAGACTTTTTAAAAACTGCTAACACGGTGGGTGCGGACCAACGAACAAGTCTGAACCCACCGACTCTTCGTTCTTGGTGAGCAGATTGGCGGGCGATGACAAAGCAGGCTGCACGGGCGATGTGAGGTCCTCGCAGTGAAGGACAGGCCCCGGGAGGGCCATTGGCGAAGACAACACGCAATTCCGACCACCAGAACTCATCCGGTGGTCCGCGGAGCAGCCCGCCGGCGCGCCGCCGGAAGGAGCCACCACGACTGAAGCCACGACGGTAGGGCGCTGTCCCACGACCGCGCGGAACCGGAGGGCGATGGCACGCTAAAGCTGGCCACGTCCTCTAGAAAGGGTGGCCCCACGTGGGGACGCGTCCCTTTCACGCGGGGGCAGCACGTCCCCTCCTTCGCTCGGCCGTAAAGGCCATGCCAACCCGCTGGCCACCCGGCCAGCGCCAGCCCGATCACGCCCAGGCCGGCTCAGTCCATGCCGGTCAGGCCGAGTCACACCATATGGGTCGGACCCGGGTCGGGTCGACCCCGGGGGGGTTGGTCCCGGTCGGTCCAGGCCCAGGCCCCCCATTTTCGGACCTTTTCGGTCTATTGCCCATAACATGAACTGCGGGCCTCCGATCGACGCACCGTTAGTTGCGATGAGATCCTAGGATCGAGACGGTCATTTCAGTATATCACAATCAATGTTTCGGAATACTTTGGGTTCGGCCAGGTTGTTTCGTACACGAAACCAACCGGGCTCTCGGAGCGGAAACACTCATAACGTGATCTTCGGACGTCCGATTGATCTGCCTTCGACTTTGTTAGATTCCTCTATGTGAGATGGATCTTCTGGCTTACTCCACCTGAGGTTTGGATATAGGTGGAGTACGGTCGGGTTGGTTTTGACTGAAAAACAAACCGGGCCCCTCGGACGAAAAAGCTAGTAACCTTCAAGACCGGGTGTCCGATTAACGCACCGTCTACGACGTTGAGTTACTGTTGATGACACAGAACTTTTGGATACATCAACTCTGAACTATGTGTCAGTTGATGTATCAGCCTCTTGGCTCATGGAGCGGATCCTCCCGATCGAGCTTGCTGTGTACAAGAACCCTAGATCTGGCTGCATCTACGACGACGACAACGACTGTGCAGAGATCCTCAGTGGATTCGACGACGACAAATTCAGCACTCAGCAATCCTGTGTGGATCAGTGCTTCCGATCTTGTGTGGGTCCAATCCTGTGTGGGTCAGCGGTCAGCGGTCAGCGGTCATGTTTGTGCCAGTGCCTACAGATCCTGTGTGGGTCCGATCCTGTGTGGGTATTTTCGGGGGTTAGTTACCTATCGATCCTGTGTGGGTCAGATCATTTGTGGGTCATTGCGGGGGTTAGTTACCTATCGATCCTTTGTGTGTCAGGTCCTTTGTGGGTCATTACGGGGGTTAGTACCCAAAGATCCTTTGTGGGTTCGAAGGCCTAGATGAATCATTGGCAATATCTGATCATCTTTATCGTCATACAAAGACGTATACCTGTGGGAGCTGAATCCTTTTTAGATTTCCTATATGGATTGTGTTGAGCTATCCTGTGTGGATTTACGTTTTGATTTCCTGTATGGACTGGGTTGTACTTGGGCTCAAATGTTGGAGCCGAACAAGAATTGATAACTTAGGTATATATGTGGGCATATACCTAAGTAACGTCAAATGTTACTTCGTGATTGTATCTTTCCTTTATGTTTTATCCATTGTGGATTTTGGGAGACCTTCAGGGGTCTTGGGATCCCTACTGAGTAGCTTATACTCACCCCTGCACGGGCTATGCCTGAACTACGTTGTGTTGGTTGTAGATGAAGGACAACACTGATCGTGGTTGAGGCTTGTGGAGCAGGACGGTACTTGGAGGTGGACCACTGGGCGGGATGTACTCGGAGTGGACAGATAGACCCTAGGAGCTGTGGAGGCCATCTGTACCCACCCTTCATGTGGGACTTCCAGTGGACGGCTCGACGCTGCGGCTTTACTTTTCAGTTGCTATTTTCTCTTTCTAGCTGTACTTTACTTTTAGTTTGGGTTTTTATACTGGCCCACTTACTTTTCTGCACTACTATTATATCCAGTTTTTACATAGTGTTTACTTCTACTACTTGTTTGCTCTATGGTGTTTGTTTACTTTACAAAGGCAATGCCTTCCCTTTTATTGGGATTTACGCCTTGGTGCTAGTCGCCCGCCCCTGGCCTATGGAAGGCTGGTTTGGGGTAGTCACGACACGGGCCCCGAGGACAGGTCGTGACATCAACCATGTGAAATTCAATATAGACATTAACATTTAGGCTTATATATAATACAATAATAAATTCAATACGAAGTTCAAAAAGAATAATTTTAGCTATCAACATACACATAAAAAATATTGGCTTCCATAAAGGACCTTTAAAAATGAAATTAAACAAAAAAAAATTTCATTAAACATACCCATTAACCATGTAAATATACAGATCCTTGAAGGAAATTTACACAATAATGTGATATTCTTCACTTAAAAAACTCAAACATCAAAATAATATTTTTATGTTTGGTTCTAACAAAATTTTATTCACCGTAGAAAACCATTCAATACCATTCATTAATTGAATGCTAATAATATCTGACTTGGTATTTATCAGAAATAAAATCATGAATATAGTATTTCATAATGTCAAATTGATGCTTCCAAATCCCCCTCTGATGAACAATTATATTGGGGACTCATGAAGCTCATTCTACCACTCAATGGATTCATGATGTCCCATTAGGGATTTATGATTATTCCTCCCCCTCTGTGACATAAAACCAAATGAAAAACAATAATTTAAGTTTATAATATGTAAAATAATTAAAAATAAAGTACCTCAGGAAAACACGTCATCGTTAATTAGAATAAATATTATTTCTCTTTACGTAATCATTATATTAAAAAATATATGTTTCACATTTTGAAATATTTCCCATGACTCCTATAATTTTGAATCATTTCTCTACTTGTTAACAACTTTTTATGATAATTCCATATATTACATTAATATTTTTAATATGTTATAACATAAACTACATACTAATATACCTTCTTTGAGTGGAATTCCAACTTAACATTGAGCTATAGAAACTTCTATGATTATTATTGGGGGACACTTCATAAGAATCATTTTATTAATAAAACAATATTATTTTTCCCTTTACAATCACCTACTTCTTTAAGTTTCATGTATTCATAGTTAAAATCTTTTTTCCATGGAACATCTCATGTGAACCCACCATAGTTTCAAATAACCATTTTTGAATAGTAATAAATCATACATAGTTAGATTCATTCCTAATTTAATTTTCTAGATCATCTCTAGAGACCAATCGTAATACCCATTCTAAAAAATAGATTGATACCCCTTTTTTAAGGAATATTTATACTCTTTATCCATTGAGTGTATTTTATTGGATGATGATGATACCACCTTTGTATATTTAACTTCAAAATCCCTTATAATCGATATGGTTATTAATAAATGTGAAATTACTATTCAATAAGAAACACATCATCATTAAATATTTTAATATCCCTATACAGCGAGATGATATAAAATGATAAACCACAATCTATATTAAAAAATATAAATCTTTAATACTTTCTTTTCTATATAAAACTATAAATATGTCTTATAAAATTTTTATGTCTATACTGGAAACATGATGACACATATATAATATCAGTTATCAAACTAATATTATTACATTCATGCTTATATTTTAATCAAGTATTGAAATTCATGTTCAACAAGATGAATCTATTTTTTATTCCAACATCATTTGGAACTCCAATGCATGCCTAAAACCCACTAGATTCTATTGAGGTGAACATCCCATGGATCAAAACTCACCTAAAACCAGAGTCACATCAACACAGGGTAAATAGTTTTTATATTCATGGGGGGGGGGGAGTTTCCATAAATTTTCCCCATATTAGAGAAAATAGTGAGTTTTTATTAATATTATTATTCTTTATACTTTAAATTTAAATATATCCTTATATTTCAGATATTTAGAATAAATAAATATTCCATGCACCCTCCACGATCCAATTCATTATCATGATATAAATTAGAATCTCATTTGTTCGGAGGTACTTTTTCCAATAATGATCTATTAACATATTAGTATTTAATCATTCCTTCTCAAATTATTCACATTTCATTGTATATTCTTAAAAGAATCAACATGTTTCATGACACATAACATTTGTCAGATATTGGATTTTTAAGAATATTTAATGTTTCAACATAATTAAATCTACATAAATATTTATAAATCATATTTATTTCATTATATGATAGATCTTGTATAGTAAAAAATTATGAACTTATATTGAAAACTCTTTCCACATGGGTATCCTCTATAACTATCATCTAAAATCAATTTCTCAACGGAATATATTCTTAATTCTTTATGAACTAATTTCAGAATTTTACACCAGTATAACTCATCTTGATATATCTACAATATGATTAATTATTATTGTATAATTAATTAGTATATAATGAAAAACTTTTATTTGATTATTCAAACTCGATTTTCTATAAATTACCGCTTCTTCATAGATTAATATATATTCCAATCCTAGGTATGATTGAAAATAAATATTTCTATTCATTACATTATAAAAATAAAATTCCCCAAAGATTTCTTTGCAAATTTTCTTTTTTTCTTTTCATTAATTGTTTCATTATTTATTTTGATTCTTGAAATTTTACGATTTTCCCATTTTTTAAGACTTTCATGTTTATATTCATCTCATTCAACGATGGACATACACTATTTCGATGAATAGGGATTCCCACAAAGGGCTTCATTTTTTTCATAATTTTTTTATGATTCCCATGTGATATTGAATAGTTATAGTTTATATAATATTCACCTAGAGAACAATAATAAAATTATTTTTTGGTGAATATTTTAGAATAAACAAACCCTTTAATCTTCATTTATTCATTAAATTCATAACCGATATTAACTCATATTCCAGTTGGTCAGTTGATTTTTTTTCTGATCTTAAGGTAATAATTCATATCATCCGGGAGTTTATTTCCACTTCAAAATTAATACCTTAATTCATGTGAATGTTTGTATATCATGTTAATCTACTCTTTCATCTGAGTATCCATTTGTTCTTTGACCCGATGCAATAGGGTTCTACATGGATTAGTTGTATGTTGAGTTTGAAAACACAGAACTACCTCTATCATTCAAGGGGATGATTAGTAGTCCTAAATAATAAAATCACAGAAATGTGAGGCCTTAGAATAATTAAACTAAAACCACATATACACACTTCTACACACATCACAAATATGTCGGATAAATAAAATAAAATTATCCTAAGAGGAATAAATGCATGGAATGTCCTTTAAAATAACTATAGTATATTAAATAAATACATACAGGTAATGGATGGGAAAATACATACACCACCTGAATAACAATGGATTTTGAGCACAACAACTATTGAGGTGGATGGTACCATTCACAAACAATGATATTGATCAACTATAGTGATCACTATCACATATTACCACTATGATCAAATAGTTCTAGGCCTGCTAATTTTAATATCGAATTACTTCTCATCTCTTTAAGTAACAACACATGTGGGAAAATCTTGTAAATGGTTGAGTATAAACATACCCATATAGACACACCATAAAAAAAGAGAACCATTATAAATAAATGGTCCACTAAAAGTATGATAATAGATAGTAAAAAACTTAAAAAATTATGATCATTGGAATATCGAAATGAAGATAACGGAGAAAATTTTAATATTCATTTCTTGATATGGATGATGTGTTTTCCAATGATTTATTGAGGAAAAAATTCCATCCTAAACCACCCTTGATGTAACACCCTAGGTAAATAAATAATATGACATTTTCATATTTATCCATATTTGTGAATAAAATTTTAATATTAATTTAAATGTAATGCTATGCTCGAAGGTGTACTCAATTCGCAACAACGAGTATCTTGGAAATATTACGTTGCACTATAATAAAATAATAATATTATTTTAAATTGTTGTTAACGCCCTGCCGTTGTAATGGAGGGAATGAACAGAACTAACTACAAAATGATTATATATGTTTCTCAAATATTTTTACTTATATCATATAAATTCTAGAGGCATAAAAGGCGAATGAATCTAATTTTAAGTGTAAATATTCTTATATTCATTAAAAGGATGATTAACTACCTTTTGATGGAGAATATTTTTTAAATTAACTTTTTGAAAATTTTATATGTTATATTGGACCAATTAAAATCCTTCTTTAGAATCAGGAAATCAGTATTTACATTGTGTATCTTTTTGTTATTTTTTTCGATAAAGTTCATTTTTAATGAATAAGTGAAAAATGTTATATTTTAATTCAAATCCTCTTTTTAATCTAATTTATTTAAATGATTAGATCATCTTTTGAATTAATTTTAAATTGAAATTATAATAAATTTTTATCATTTACTCAAATTTTGGTTATTTGAATTAATTTCAATTTGAAATTGGACTTAAACTAGTGTCAATCTTTTAATAGATATTGTCTCTTAAAAACACGCTATTTGTTTTGACAGCGGGAATTAATTACTAAATTAATTAATGCAGCTTATATGTTTTTAATTTTGTAAAATGGAGATAATTTTTGAATTCGGAATATTAAATATAGCATATGGTGAAATTTTGGCATTTTTCTGAAAAAACTTTAATTTTTGATGAATAGTGAAACCACCAAGGCTAGTTAAAAAAATAATTATTTGTTTATATGAAACATTACCACATCTGTGATTTGAATCTAAAAAATCTGATATACATGGTTGTCATTAGGATGGAAAATGTGGTTCAATGGGATTAAAATAATTTTCCGGTGAATAGTAAATTTTATGTTTTTTTAATCGCGATTAAAGGTAATAAGTGTAATTTATGGTAAATATAACGATATAATAATATGAAATTACCTTTACACTTGTCCTACCCTTATTGGATAAGTCATGGACTACCAATAAAATCCATGGGTCAACATGGGGACTTCATGGAGCCACATGGGTAAGAAAATGACATTAATAACTTTTTATTTAAATTTAAAATAAAAATTTCACAAACAAGTTTTGTTTTACTAAAACAATTTTTACATGAGGTTATAAAAGCCATATTTTTTTCTAAAAATATTCATTTGAAATATAAAAATATTTCCTACATAATGATATTTGTTTTATAATTTTTATACAGTAAATAAATAATGTTATTTATGACACCATGATGATGCAGTGATTACCTCATTAATGAATGATTTAAATAAAATGAGAAGATAAGATTAAATATAAGACATAAACTTGTCAAAAAACTATTGGATGGGTGGATTTAGAACCCTTATCATCCTATCCTAGAAATATATAATTTTGGGTCCTTTAATATCCTAAAATCAATTTATAATAATGTAACCTTTCTAGATATTCCAAGAGTACCACTCATCCCTCTTATAAAATTCCCCAGCCTCTACCCCCATACCAACACCTCTAAAGCCTTTGGATCCACCAAAATATTCTCATTTTATCTCTACAAATCCCTATATTTTTCCTAGAAGTATTACTGTCGGTAGAAATCTCTTCAAAAAAACCCTTTTGGTTCAAACCAAAGGGAGTTACCCGATTTAAATGTAATGTCCTCTCTTATGTTATTTTGTTTTATTTTGCTTCTCCAACCCCATAAACACTTTTTATTAATTTATTTTGTAAAAAAACCAGTAATATAAATATAATAGGATGTTGTTATGAGAAGGATTCAAGCTACACTTACACACACCTCCGTATAATTGTTAAAGAACATACTGTTTCTGTGGATGGCGAATTACTGCCTCACGAAATGATGATTGTTCTATCTTCTCCTACCACCTCTCATGGTGGCCATTATGATGGCACTATATATTATTTAAGATATATATAATCTTTATTTACTCTCTATGCTTATTTATTTTACATTTAAAACATACCTTTATGCTTTCCATGTTTTGGAAATGCGATAATTTCATTTGTGGAAGTGTGGACTACCGCCCCCTCAAGTGATGTGACTTGTTCATGCAATACATGGAATGTATAAAGAATGAAATTAATGAAAATATTTGAAATATATAACATATATATTATACTTAAATTATAATATATATATATATATATCATTTAATTTTAATTCCATTAAATATGAAATAGAAATGAAAGTAGCGTTCATGCGTAGGTACAGCTTACTGTCTCCATGAACATTGCATTTCATTTCTTACCTCTAAATGTTATGTAATATTATAAATTCAAGAATATACTAGATATATAATATATATATATATATATATGATATCTACATCATGAATATAATTCTGGATATAATGGACATTTTACCACATGAAAAATTTGTAATTATATGAAGTTTATTTTTGACTCAAGTACCAATGATAGACAAAACGACCGTTATTAACATAAATAATTACATAATGTTCATAACATGGTAATAATTGATATAAAAGTAATAATGAACTTGAATAAAGTTCCTAAGAAAGTATAAATTTACTCTAGAATATTATTCATGAATATAAAGAAATGAACAAGACAAGTCAGACATGAGGTAAGGGATCCTACCACTCTCTTTCTTTTTAAGTACTCTATTTTATGTCACTTATTTTAAGCTCCTCTTAATTATGTTGGGGGATGTTATTTTATATTCCTCTTACTATAATTTTTATTTTAATATGGTTAGAGACCCTATTTGATCTTTTCAATCCATTTTTGGATATTTTAAGTGGTGCCGTTAGGTTGCCGAAATTTCATAGGTGACTTTTTAGCCCACATTGTGTTCCAGAGAGATTCATGCTACATTTGCCTCTATTTCCTTTTATGTGGTGTATGTACTACCCATGATTGTATTCTTTGTTTAATATAAAATAATTTATTTTTATTTACTTCTTCATTTTATGATCCTTCTTTCATGGGGTGTATGTTTCGAAGGTTACCAAAATCAGTAAGGGAACCTTTCACCCTCCTAATTTTAAAATACTTCATTTGGTTAGGTCTTTTAATTTTCATTTTATATTATTGGGATATGTTTTTTATATCCTTACTTCTGTTAATGTTATGAACAAGTGATGAGATACCCTTCTAATCTCTCATCACCTCATTTTCAGAATTTTATAGTGACGCTGTTAGGCTGTCGAATTTCTGTTGGGGAACATCTCAACCCAATTTCAATTCTTTGGGTTAAACCACTACTTATTGATTATGTCGTTCTATAAATATGTGCGGATGACATCTGACTGATTTACACTGAGTATCCACATATATTGGGTGTATTTATATTTGTCACACATAATTATTTCAATTATTTATCCTTTCTCTAATGGCATGATCCTTGATTGGGATTACATTTAAATTTCTTATCATTGAGACATTTATTAATGATATGAACTTTTATTATTTTATAAAGTGTATATACAACCCCTTTGACATTCCATATCTATATTTTTTCTATACTAAAGTCATTTAAATTTTTTGAAAATGGTCAACTTTCATGTGGCTTATAATTTAAATGTTCAAAATGGAAAATGACTCTTTTATTAAAATATTATTTTAAATGGTTTTGAAGATTTATTCTTCTAAACATTTATCATCCATGTCCATGTTTTAAAAATGGTTTTAAGTATTTACTTATATTTACATGAATGTTTTAAAACCCTTTCAAAAGTTTCAAAGTGGTATGGTACACTTTGATTCTAAAATCTCTTTTAAATGTCATCTTTTATTATTTTCAAAGTATAAATCGATATTTCTCTCATAGAGTATTAATGATTTTTTTAGATGTTTTTATTTATGATACTATCATGATGTGATCTATTGTGATTGAAATGTGCAAATTTTATGCATGTTTTAAGTGTTATTATTATGTTATGGTTCTTGGGAAATGTTTACAAAATCGTGTGGTTCTGTGATAAAAAAAGAGTGGGTGAGCACATGATAGCTCTCCAATGCATTGGGTAACGTGAAGGAGTAAAATGCTATGGTTTCTCCAAAGATATATAGGGAATATATTGTGATAGGTATTCCAAACGTAACCAAGAGGGTTACTCCCTACGAAAGAATTTTATGAATTCCTCAAGTTACCTTTATGTCTTATGATTTATATGAGTTATTTATAAATATTATGATTTCATGAGGTATGTTAATGTGCTAATGTTTTATGAGAAAAGAATGTTTTCATTGATTCTTATGTATACATGGACTAATGTTTACTTTCCGTTTTTTTTAAATCCCTTACTGTGCTTTTTCTGTTCATCCCAACTTTTTGAAATGTTTTCCACATGACATAAAGTGGAATACGATCAAGGATGGGATCAAGGAAATGTTATGATATCTAAAAAATGGAACTAGACATGACTCATTTGTTCAAGAATTTATATTTTTGAAAAAATGGTAACTGAGTAGATGTGTCTACCTTGTAATCATTGAGATGTAATAGTTATGTCCTAAATCTCTAAAACTCTAAACCCGAAAATATCCTCAATGTGAATTATTCATTTAAAATCATTATTATGTATTTTTTTAAGGCTAGGACCTTATAGTTGGTATCAAAGGTCGGTTTAGATAACTGTAGAGGTTAGGGTATTCTTTAAGAATAAGTGACATTACCATGATGGTTAGGATTTCTAAAAGATTCATAGTATTAGATAAAGTGAATTTATTTGTGATAAAATGAATAATTATAACATAGTATTATATGATTATTCTAATGATATACTCACACTGACCTTTTTGGTTTTAGTAAATGGATGGATCTAGAAGGCACCAAAGTGACAGTGGATGTGAAGAAAACTGTGATGGTTTTCTGAAAGAATAACTGAATGATATGGGAGCTGTAATGAGAACACTTGTGGTTTTTCTCAACCAAATATTAGTGGTTATGATTAACCACTTGAACCTTGGTGAGTTATCTAATGCATCAGGTACGAGATAAACAACTCAATGTGGATGTTCTGGTAAAAATTATAAAGGTAACCTTCAGGGTTTATATGATCCTTACTTTTGACGAAATTATGGGATACTATATGTTATGATGGGAAATGAAAGGAATGAGGTAAACTTGAGGTTAAAATTTTTTATGGTTATTTTTTATGATTTTATCTCTTTTTGGATAATATTTTAATAATTATATAGTTTTGGAAAGAGGAAAACATGCAGACCGTGTGACAACACATCCCGTCGGACAAAGTTGTGGGAATCAAACCCACAACAAATGGGCGACTGGTATTTATCGCCTACCACTGGACAACGTAAAGTCCCTTGTTAGTATGAAAAATTCATTTAAGTTAGATGATCTTATGAATATGGAATAAGATGACTTTGTGTTATCTATGGAAATTATTATCCTATCATGATGGATATGTGATTAGGTTAGTTACTTTCCAATATGAGACTTCAAGAGTAACTGATGTTATTTGGAGGCAAATGTAAAGACTTATCTTCGAAGACTATGTGATTAATTCTATAGGAGATTTGGGTTTAATTCATATTTTGGATTACTTTAAATAATTTTATGGATATCTATTTATTGAATAGTCTTTGATGAACTTTGGGTTTTATTGGAAAAATTTTGGAGATTAAGAGTAGTATTTCTTTTTATAAAGGATTATCCTTTTTGGGTATTATCTATTCTTGTACTAACAATTTTTTGTTTTGGTTAAGGTTTAAATATATGGGAAAAATATAGTTCATCTTTTTTGGGTTGGATTATTCTCTAGAAGTTGATTATAGTCCTCCTAATATGAACAAGTCATCCTAAATACTCAACTTTTGGCGAAAATATGAGTTTCTGTAATAAATCTAGTAAGAGATTAAAGTCTAAATGAAAAGTGAGTATGTTTCATTATGTTTTATTTAGGCTCATAAATAAATTCAATTATTAAATGTAACATACATTAAAAATGGTTTTTGTTATCTTTTCCTACTGGGGAATCAAAAACCGTTTAACACATAACAAGATTGTGATTTTCTGGTGGTTAACTTTCTCCTAAACATGTTTTCTATCACTCTCCATCAGAACATGACCCTTTTTTTTAATCCATGTCCATGTATTTATGGAATACAAGTATGGGTTAACTCGTTTGACCATGGTACTTCTCTTTCTTTTTTTTAAAGTGATATTTTTACCAACTTTTGTTCCGATGTAGGACTTTCAATGATGTTTCTGATCCCAATTTTAAAACTGAAAGGACACAATTTCCATAATGGGGAAGGATGTAACACCCCAGGTAAATAAAGAATATGAAATTTTCATATTTATCCATTTTTTTGAATAAAATTTTAATATTATTTTAATGGGAATTCTATGCTCATTGGTTTACTCTATACGCAACATTGTGTTTCTTGGAAATCTTATGTTACACTCTAATAATAAAGTAATATTATTTTAAATGGTAGTTAACGCCTAGACATTGTAATGGCATGAATGGAAATAAGTAGGTATATAATGATTATATATGTTTGTCAAATATTTTTACTTATATCCAATAAATGTTAAAGTCTTAACATGAGAATGAATCAAATTCTAAGCGTAAGTATTCTAATGTTCTTTAAAAGGTTGATTAACCACCTTTTGATGGAGAACCTTTTTTAAATCCACTTTTTGAAAATTTTATATGTTATATTGGACCAAATAAAATTCTTATTTAGATTCAGGACATCAAAATTTACTTTGTGTATGTTTTTGTTATTTTTTTCGATAATGTTTATTTTTAATGAATCAATGAAAAATGTTGCATTTTAATTCAAAACCTATTTTTAATCTATTTTATTTATATGATTAGCTCATAATTTGAATTGTTTTAAATGTAAAATTATTATATATTTTTACCATTTATTCCAATTGTGGTTATTGTAATTAATTTCACTTTCAAATTGGACTTAAACTAGTGTCAATCTTTTAATAGATATTGTTTCTTAAAAACATGATATTTATTTTGACAACAGGAATTAAATATTAAATTAATTAATGAAACTTATATGTTTTTAATTTTGAAAAATTGACATCATTTTTGAATTTGGAATATCAAATATATCTTAGGGTGAATTTTTGGTATTATTCTGAAAAACTTCAATTTTTGATGAATAGTGAAACCACTAAGTGGTAGTTAAAAAAACTGATTTTTTGTTTAAATGAAACATTACCACTTCTGTGATTTGAATTTCAAAAATCCAACATACATGTTTGTAATTAGGATGTAAAATGTTGTTCAATGGGTTTAAAATAATTTTTTAGTGAATAGTAACTTTTAAGTTTTATTAATCGTGATTAAAGGTAATTAGTGTAAATTTAAGGTAAATATAATGATATAATAACATGAAATTACCTTTAAACTTGTCCTACCCTTATTGTATAAGTTATTTCCGACCAATAATATCCATGGGTAAACTTTGGGACCCCATGGAGCCACTTGGGTAAAAAAATGGCATTAATAACTTTTTATTTAATGTTAAAATAAAAATGTCACAAACATGTGTTGTTTTACTAAAATAATTATTACATGAGGATATAGAAGTTATATTTTTGAATATAAATATTCATTGAAAATATAAAAATATTTCCCAACTCATGATATTTTTTATAATTTTTAGACGTTAAAAAAATAAATTTATTTATGACACCATGATGATGAAATGATTACATAATTAATGAACGATTTAAATAAAATGAGAAGATATGGAACAATATTTGACTTAAACATGTCAAAAACCTATTTTATGGGTGTATTTTGAACCCTCATCTCCATATCCTATAAATATATAATATTTGGTGCTTTAATATCCGAAAATAATTTTATAATAAAGTAACTTTTCAAGACATTCCAAGAGTGCCCCTCCTCCCTCTTAAAAAAGGACCCACCCTCTACCCCCTTTCTGACAACTCTAAATCCTTTGGATCGACAAAAATATGCTCGGTTTATTTCTCCACATCCCTATCGTCGTACTAGAAGCCTTAACTTAGGCATAATGCTCTTCAAGAAACCCTTTTGGTTCAATCCAAAGGGAGTTACCCGATTTGAAGGTAATGTCCTCTCTAATGTGCTTTTGTTTTATTTTTCTTCTCCAACCCCCTAAAATCTTTTTATTCTTTTATTTTTTAACCAAAAAAGTATCCTTAATATACTAGGATGTTGTTATTAGAAATATTCGAGCTTCACTTACACACACTTCTGACTAATGGTTAATGAAAATACTGTTTCCGTGGATAGCGAATTACTGCCTCACGAAACGATGATTGTTCTATCTTCTCCTACCACCTCTGATGGTAGCCATTTTTATGGAAATATATTTATTTAAGATATATATTATATTTATTTCCACTCCATTTTCCTGTATTTTATATTTAAAACATACCTTTATGCTTTTCATTTTGTGCAAATGCGATAATTTCATTTGTGGAAGTGTGGACTACTGCCCCCTCAAGTGATGTGACTCGTTCATGAAATACATGGAATGTATAAAGAATGAAATTAATGAAAATATGTGAACTATATAACATATATATTATACTGGAATTATAATATATATATATATTTAGCTCTCTCATTTATATTTAATTCCATTAAATACGAAATAGAAATGAGTGTAGTGTTCATGCGTACTACGACATTCTGTCTCCATGAACGGTGCATTTCATTTATTACCTCTAAATGTTATGTAATATTATAAATGAAAGTATATAATATATATATATTATATATATGATATCTACATCATGAATATTATTTTTTACATAATAAGTTTATTTTTGACTCAAGTACCAATGATCGAAAAAACGACAGTTATTAACTAAAATAATTACATAATGTTCATAACATTGTAATAAGTTATATAAAAGGAATAATGACCATAAAAGGTTATTAATAAAGTATAAATTAACTCTAGTTTATTATTTAGGAAGATAAATAAACGAACATGAGAATTCAGAGTTGAGGTAAGGGATCCTACCACTCTCTTTCTTTTTAAGAACTGTATTTTATGTCAGTTCTTTTGAGCTCCAATTTCATATGTTGGGGGATGTTATTTTATATTTATTTTACTATAATTTTTATGTTAATATTATTATAGAACCTATTTGATCTCATCAATCCATTTTTGGATATTTTATGTGGCGTCGTTAGGCTACCGAAATTTCGTAAGTGACTTTTTATCTCACTTTGTGTTCCCGTGAGATTCATGCTACATTTGCCACTATTTCCTTTTGTGTGGTGTATGTAATTCCCATGATTGAATTGTTTGTGTAATATAATTTAATTTATGGGTATTTAAATCTTCATTTTATAATAATTTTTTCATGGGGTGTACATTTCGAAAGTTACCCAAATCAGTAAGGGAACCTTTCACATTCCTCTTTTTAAAAGACAAAATTTTTTAGGTCTTTTAATTTACATATTATTTTGTTAGGATATGTTATTTTATATCCTGATTGATGTTAATGTTATTAAAAAGTTATGATAAACCCTCATTATATCTCATCTCCTCGTTTTCAGAATTTTGAAGTGACGATGTTAGGCTGTCTAATTTCTGTAGGGGAATTTCTCAACCCAATTTCAATTCTTTGGGGTAAACCTATACTTCTTGACTATGTCGTGATATAAATATGTTTGGATGACATATTATTGTTTTAAACAGAGTATCCAGTTATATTTGGTGTATTTATATTTTTCACACATAATTATTTCATTTCTTTATCGTTGCTCTAATGGTATGATCCTTGATTGGGATTACATCTCAATTTCTTATCATTGGGACATTTCTTAATGATATGAACTTTTATTATTTTATAAAGATTATAAACAGCCCCTTTTCCATTCCATATCCATATTATGTATATACTAAAGTCATTTAAATGTTTGGAAAATGGTCTACTTTCATGTGGCTTATAATTTAAATGTTCAAAATGGAAAAGGACTCGTTTATTAAAACATTGTTTTAAATGGTTTTAAAGATTTATTCTCTTAATCATTTATCATCCGTGTCCATGTTTTAAAAATGTTTTTAAGGATTTATTTATATGGAAATGAATTTTTCAAAACCCCTTCAAAAGTTTCGAAGTGGTATGGGGCACTTTGATTCTAAAATATCTTTTAAATGTCTTCTTTTAATTATTTTCAAAGTATAAAGGGATATTTCTTTCATAAAGTTTTAATGGTTTTATTAGATGTTTTTATTTATTATAATATCATGATGTGATCTCTTATGATTGAAATTTTGAAATTTTATGAATGTTTTATGTGTTATTATTATGTTAAGGTTCTTGGGTAATGTTTATGAAATCAGATGGTTTCGTGATAAACTAATGGCGGGTGAGCACGTGATAGCTCTCCAATGCATTGGGTAACGTGAAGGAGTTAAAAGCTAAGGTTTCTACGAAGAGTTTTAGGGAATATATTGTGATGGGTATTCTAAACATAACCAAGAGGGTTACTCACTATGAAATAATGTTATAAATGCCTAAAGTTACCTTTATGTCTTATGATTTCTATGAGTTATTCAGAAATCTAATGATTTCATGAGGTATGTTAAAGTGATTATGTTTTATGAGTAAATTGCCTTTTTATTGATTCTTTCGTATACGTGGACTAATGTTTCATTTCAGTATTTTTATATTCCTTATTAAGTTTTTGTGCTCATCCCATGTTTTTGAAATGTTTTCCATAGGACTTAAAGTGGAATACGGTCACAGATGGGATCAAGGAAATGTCATGATGTCTAAAACATGGAAATAGACATGAATCTTTTGTTCAAGAGTTTATATTTTGGGAAAAAAAATGGAATTTGAGTATATGTGTCTACCTTGTAATCTTTGAGATGAAATAGTTATGTCCTAATTCTCTAAAACTCTAAACCCGAAAAGTCTCTCAATGTGAATTATTCATTTAATTCAAGATTATGTAATATTTTATGGATGGGACCTTATACTTGTTCCATGGGGTACCCTCTTCTTATTTATGGAAATTCATGAATTTTTTGTCTTAACAATATATGGTATGAGGATTCATTCCTTATAAATGCTTGATGAGGAGAAGGGTTTACTCTATAAATTGGATACCCACATCCTGGTGTGAGTACCATCGGTGGTTTTGAATCCTACAATTATACTAAATGGGGACCTAGGACCTAACCAATGAATTCATTCATGGTGGTGGGGGGGGCAACCCATTTATCACATTAAAGATCACACTAAAGTACAATGTTATTAGATTATGATTAAAATATATATCTGAACATTTCACTATGTGATATATCTATAATGTAATAAATGGATCATATCAAGGTCTTTAAGGGCAATTATCGAAAATGTACTACTCATTTTCCCAAATTCGTTTCCCAAATATGGAGAAGGAGATAAAACATTCAAAGGATATTACACATGGTGTGTACATAAGTGTTTGTTCAGGGTCATGTTTTACAACCTAGAATGATGTGCCAAACCAATTTATAAGGAGTGTGGTACCACATGAGGTCACATTCATGTACTAATTAAAAATGGATCAATTTGATTATAAGTGTCTCATGGTTTCTTGTCCCAAAAAAATGTAATTAATTTATAAAGTGGTCTAAAAACCCTAGCTACCATTTGAAATCGGCTACCTGACATCTGCTCCCCTTAGATAAATGGCGTGTAGACGATATTTTAATAGAAACATTATATTCATCATGAAACATCATTGAAATTACTAGACAATCATCTCTATTTATTATGGGATCCAATAGATTTGTTGACCAAGAATGAATCCTCACTGATTTCTATATTTGGGAAATCCCTCTAAAGAACAACACAATTACATATATTTACACAAACTTCCATCGATCACAATCATTTCCTCCTGAGACCTATTTCTCAACTATACATCAATGATTCATCAATAGTACTAAAAAATTCCACAAAACACTATATCTATCATTGACTTCATCAAATAAAGTGAATATTTGATTGATTACATTTCGAAAAAGATATGTTCTTAAATCAACAATAATCTATATTTCAAGGATGAATATATAATGAAATATGGGTAAAATTTATTATTTATGATGTGAGTTCTTTGATGGTCATTATGAATCATGCCATAGATTCCAAACCCATCACTACATGTTAAATATTGAGTCAATGAAACATTTATAAATTAATTACCATGCTAAGAATGCGGTAGATGGAAAAAAATGAATAAAGATAACATGTTCTCATGATCTCAAATAATTTGGAAATAAACATTAACAAAGAATGACTTACATTTTCATTGGATCTATGGATGGAAAATAAAAAATTAATTATTGCTATATTCATGATATCGAAGAAATTACATCATTAATGATGAGTAATATCGAAACTGATATATACTCCTCAAAACCCCTAACTATCATTAAATATCCTCCCGATGAGTGAACTCCATATCCTATGAAATAATCTTAGGTTTTTTCATATAACCCTATTGATTTTTAATTTTAGAGTTTTAATAATATTTCTCTTTATTCATCCCCTCAATTTGGGTGAATAATATCAACTTAATATCAACTTATTTCAACCACCATTGCACACTGACAATTTTACTTAATACTGTGGTCCAATACCTATGAACAAAATATTACATCAAGTGTAAGATAATGGTTTTGTATTCAAATGTTGTCCCAAATTTCCCATCCAAGACCAATATAGAAATAAAATCCATTATTTCACCATAGATGGACACACATGGAAGTATATATTTAATATTTTTGAAATATTATTGTCATGTTAATGTATCTTCTGAAATATTCCTCCAATTAAAATTATAATCACAGAATAAAATATAGAAATATCTAAAGGGTCCAGAAATTAAAATTTACTGTATTATATTCTCCCAGCCATCAATGATTTCACATTGAAAAGTAAATATTCATTAAATGGTGAGGGTAATGAGATTGTATCTAGACCTCAATATTAAATTATATCTATCGTAGGGTCCCACTCTACCAAAGAAGTCACACTTGTGGAATGTATCACTCATGAAGGATCCCCGCAATATGATACTTGATCATCACAGGGTTCCCCAAAAAGGTTCTTTAATCCTCAATGTCCATCTCAACACATTTAATAACATGCAACATATCATGAATATATCCCCTCAGTTAAAATATCTGGAATATGTCATTCACTTAATAAAACATTCGGGGGTAACACTAGGCATCATGAAACCTAGCTATCCATGTGTCGTATCTAGAAGGACTGATGAACCTCTAGGACATTTTCAACCATAAATAAACCTTTTAAAAGCACTTTAGGAAATAAATTAAGGATGAAATGATCTTCCTTAACAAACTACAATCTAATATAACTCTATTAGTAGTAAAATGTATACAAAATATGAGTGTACTATATTACATAATGGTAGACATTAACTTTTTCAATCATCACATGCACCGGTTATTTCCCCATATGTGATGATTTTCCTATCTCCAACAATATGATGTGTGGTATATAAGTTATATTTTATGTAACCATGATTGGTGATAGCATAATAATGTAATGGAATATATTATTATTATTATTATAATCCATCAATATTAGGAGATCATCATTTATTGGATAAATTCTATCCTAATTTCCTTACGAATATCTTCTGCATCATGGATAGTTTGTTCTGTACTTCCAGTTTCAGGATGGTGAATATCATACTCATATGAAACTAGGTTATGAATGTTACCACGAACCTATATAATACAATTACCTGATCCATGAATCACGGTCTAAGATAATCATTGAGGGAACTATATAATGTCAGAATCTCTCATGTACCTACAAGCACACCATACACACAACTTAAATCAACTCCTAAACATAAATTATTTGACATAACTAGATATGTAAATCCATTATACCCAAAAAATAACATAATTTTTTTGTATAAGGATTCCATGCCACAAAATATGTTGATATTTCATTCCAATTCCACTCAAGGATCTCATTTGGTTTTTACGACCATGTTAGAAACTGATGATTTTCAATCAAATTTTAATAGTTTAGTAATTGATAACATAACTCAAAAGAACACCACTTCATTCCTACTTCCAATAAATAAAATCAATTGTAATTTTACAAAATAAACCCTTCAAAATTTACCACCATTGGGGTAGTAAGAAACCCCACCAACACCTCCACATGCATCAGGACCATGAACAGTATTCATCTTTTGTTAAGGATCTCATGCTCTACACATTTATAAAATATATCTACATTATCTCGGGAGTATATATAATCACACATTACATTAAAATTAATGATTTCTTTCAAATCATCTCTCACTCATTAGAGATATTCTAGTATCACCACCATAAATAAAGATAATATTCACATATCTCTTCCACTAGAGTCAACTATAAATAGGATAACTATGTTATGACATGTTCTACTAACTGAGAATGATATTTCCTTCTAAGGTAATAAAAAATCATGTTCCCCTTTTTATGATTATAAACTCTCTCAATGTTTTATTCTTATAGGTACTCCATCAAATTTCACTTTCTTAGGTTTAGGTATCCTGGGACAAAATATAACTAATACTTCTTTGGTGGGATTACTAAACAATTATCCAGTTTCCCAGAATATATTTTAACCACGTAATTAAGGTGAAGGATACTATTAGATATTCCGTGACAAGGGTTGAATAGTATTTCCATTTGGGATGCATATATGTAGACCTAAATGTAATTACTTAATACACCTACCTTACTCAAAACTCAATCCTTGATCTAGAGGCATTTAAAGAAACCATGTAATCAATATTCAAAACCCGAAGTCTCAAATTGGGAGCAATATACAACCTATTACATTGATCCTTAAATTATTTCTATTTTTGATAGGTCAATGTGAAATAATATCTTTTAGTATTTAAGAATTAGAAGATGACATAATCCTAGAAATGTATTTTAGATGCCTCTAGAAGAACCCAGCCAAGCCAATAAAAATATTCACAGAATTCATTATCATTGGAGTGTCCCAAGTTAGTAATACATCAAAATTTATTGATTCTATTTATAAAACATGATAATTGGTGGAATGGCCTATTATTTTATCAACTCTAATTAATAACTAACATGTTGATAGATTACCATACAACTACTTATACCAATGTATGTCTAACTCTATCCTAAAATTAATTGTGTTCTCCACCATTGAATTATTGTAAATTATAATTTTTCTTATGAAGATAACCATGAACAAATCCATTAGGGGGTGAATGATTTATTTCATAATTCTCAAGATGATTCTATGGAAATTCATCCCACCAATTTGTATCATTGAATATAATAGTTTGTTTGAAATATTCTAAATATTTTATTCCAAATATCCTCAACATGGACAGAAAACGGGTGGTAGCTATATTTGTGGTCAATATAAAAGAACTATATCCCACCATTGATCTGGTATAAGAGGTTATAGATCCTTGGAATGGGGTATTAGTTTTTTAATGTCACATGTTTCTTGTTCTAATAATCAACCCAAACCCTCATTCTCCATCATACCTTTTTAGAGGATAACATAGGGGCCAAAAATGTGAAGGTAACTCTGTAATAACCATAGGGAAACATCTATATACACAAGTGACACTGGTGGATGTTAGTTTTCTAAATATATTACTACACCAAGGCTCAATCATTCCAAATGATTATATATTGTTTATAGTTTCCACCCCTGAATATCCATTGACTCTATTATCAATTACTTCACTCTATTAGAGGAAAATATCATCTCATCCAGCTACAATAACCATAGACTTGTGTTGTTATAGACTACATGGTAATAATTTTTATATAGAGTCTCTATACCTTGAATAATTTCACATGGCTTCATTAAATATACATAAAAATTTAACTTTAATCTATCTTTGAAATTAATCGACACAAACTATCAATATATTTTTGGAATAGTGGAATCACACCTAATAAGAATGGCTAGACAAATATAATGGGATAAAGACTCCATTATAATCATAGGATCACGAAACAATGTTCAATAAAATAAATAAATACACCATCTAATTTTTTTCAAATACTAATTCTAATAAAGAGAATAAATATATCATATTTGGATTAATACCATGAACATATTGGTTATATCCCTATTTATATTTTAAATTTCCATTCTTCTAGAGACCATCCCTCAGATCATAGCGTATACCACTTTGTTTTGGTGTTGTTGGTCTTAGACAATAAGTATATCACCCACCTATAACTCATCATATGTGGTTCTACCATCCTATCTACCTCTATCTCCACAATAGGATTTTCCATGACCACCCATGGGAGAAATATTGACTTATATTCTTCCTTTTCTATGAAGGACCATCGACTACCTATCCACCATCTATAGTGTACTATGTTAGAAAGTGACACACCATGTGACCCCTATCAGCATAAGCATAATATAACCTAACACTAAGTTGACTATATCACTAGTTCCCCCCTCAATATTGATCACTAATATTGATAATTCTTTCACAAATAACCGCCATCACTGATGACATTAGCATTTAAATATTATGGTTTCATTTGATGTATTTTCACAATGATCATCACTACCAGCTACACCAATCAGAAAGTCCTTTATTGGAAAGCATTGTACATTTATTCCCTATTAACACAACCCATAATTTGTACAAATTACTATAAAAACCACAGAATCATGTATGTATTTAAAAATCCCCATCCCAATATTCCATGTTTTAAAGTATTCAGACCACATTATATCTATAGAGTATAATATAATGACAAAATCCCCTACCTCATTCTACACAACATTAAAATAATGATTATGAAATTACATAAGATCTTGAATCCTTATTAGGTGAATGTTTGTAGGTTTTTATATGTAACCGATAATTTTTATGAAACTATTTAAATGAGAGTGTCATCTCATAAAATATTTGTGTAATCAAAACCAAAAAACACACTAATCCTCCCTTGGAAATATTAGTCAAAAATAAAAACACCTCATCTATTGGGATCCACCTGAGTAATAATACATGGGATGTAGACTTTATATAATCATCTAATTCATGGGGTTCCTTCTCACCAAGATACATTAGTGGTCTGTACTATTTATCTTCCCAAATTAAAATCATTCTACATAATTCAACATCGTACACCACCTAAAATATCATCTAATCAACATGGAAAAGAACATTATATTTACCTTTTAGAGTTATATCCAAAAAATCCTTATTAGGTGGAAGATATAGTCTTTACACACAATGAGGGTAAATTATATGAACATTACCATGTATTGAAGGATCACAACTGAACTATTCATCATTGTGGTGCTTTCATGGAATTCCACATGACTGTCATTGTGGTGTAATCCTAAATATTAATAAAACCTTCCATGGTGAGAAGATAATATTCGAGGAGTTGAATCACGAATGACATGGAATATAAATACCAATTCATATATGAAGTATTTACTATTGGGTTCCTTGAAATATGTGTCTCTTTACACTGAGTTGACCAGAAGGTTATTAGATTATGGGTTTTTGGATAGGTCAGATGCCACAACATCACTATGTTCCTGGTTATGAGATCTTATGTCAATAAACTTAACACCATTTACCAATGTTCCAAAATAAATACCCACAAAACACATCTCTACACTATCCCTATGATAGATCACTAAGATATAGATCTGTTATGTCTTAACATATAGGGGTCTCACCTAGACTGATGGTAATCTAGGTGTTACACCCCAAGCCCACATCAGGTAGAATATGGGATGGTGAATAGTGTTGAGTACGAATACTATTCAGATTTTAGGCCTTAGCATAAAGAACCTACACACATGAAAAAATCCTAGTAAATCCTCTATTTTTTATGATTAGTAAAAATTATTATCCCAAGAAAAATAAATGAATGAAATAACTACTATTAATAACATTAGATAGAATTATAAATATATCATGTCAATAAAGGGAATAAATATACACCCAATCCTTGAAAAAGAAATTTCCTACCAAAAAAATTATTAAGAGGAAGGTATTTTTCTTGAACTCCAATGACGAACCACCACTTGTTACCATTATCATCACGTATTTATATGCAACAGTAGTTCCAATACAAATACAGTTTTATCTAACTACTTTTCATCATCATAAGACATTACACTTGTAGGATAATTCCTTATCAAGGGTGATTATATACATACCAAATATAATACACAAGTAAAGGGAATAAATAAGGATAAATTTCCTAATAAACCAACAATAATAGATTATTTTCCTTTGGAAAATATATTCTCATAGATGTAACTGAATAAAGAGACATTGTAATCCCTCAATCTTCATAGGCAACTATTGATAATGATTTTGCCTATAGATCCAAAAATTAGGGATGTCCCAATGCTAGATGTCCAACAAACACATTAAATGATCTATAGACAACCCATCATTTTTAAATGAATCAATAGAACTAGGGGGTTTACAACCTCATCAGGGTGGAGAACACATGCCTCGTCATCTCTCTATGATGATTGGGATTAATTCCATAGATATTAGATGCATTCACAATGCTGATTTCACTATAGATTTCAATTCTTCTTGTAAATTAAATAGAGGATACACAACTTGAATTATGAATTATTTATGGTGTATTACAATCCTACCAAAACTATAAAGATCACACTCAATCCAATAAGACTACTAATCATGCTACAAGGAGAGATATAATCATCAACTTCAAATCATATATTTGAGTTCAAAACAAAATCCATCATCAATATCTTTTTATAAAACCACACAGGTAGGAATAATCAAAGGTCCATATATTATTTATGATAAATTAAATGCAAGATATATAATTTATAAATAATAGTACACTATGTGTCTAATGGAATATAAATGTGTAATCCCAAATTCCTTCATGGCTATGTCCCATTTCATTACATGTCATATCAGATGAATGTAAATAGACATTGATCCTTGCAACATGATATGTGTGCCCAACCAAGATCCCATGTTTTTACTCTATATACATGTTTTAGATGGATGGTCAGATTTTTACATCATGTAGGCCCACACACAGAACATGTGAAACTTAACTCTTCTTAGAAACCCTAGCCACCTCTAAAAGAAGACAAAATCGAGTGGATCTGTCCAGTAAGCTGGGAATATAGATGTTGTTTTTCATATAAAAATATTATTATTCACTAATAATCCATAAAACTCCAAAATATACCTCCATGTTCTTGGTGGGATTCAATATATGGGTTGTCCTAACCAAATCCTCATTCGTAGCTAGATTTTTTTCACTCATCACCTATAGAATGTGATTCGACAATGTAAAATATACTCTTATCATGCCCAGTCATTATTTCCCCATATTTTTCTCGCAGAATAAATCCATAATAGATCACAAAAACTAACCAATACTATAATTAAATATGTCCACAACAAATATCACAAAACAAGGAGAATATGGGTTTCTTAGAAAAACCAAATAGACTAGTGGTTGGATCATCTAGATCACATAGGTCAATGATTAACACATGATGAAACAAGGGAGAAATGAATGATTAATGGAGAAAGTTCATTTATGGTTGTTGTGAACCCATCCCTCGATCGTTATCAATGAAATCCAAAATTAAATATAAGAACTCCATCACAACATATTAAATACACGGTCAATGGGAAAAAATTAAATAATGATTGTGATAATAGATTTGTATATGTATAATTTAATATAGAAATATAAATCCTGATCGAAATATCATATAATTTGAAATAATACATATATAGAAAATCACTACATCATCAATGGATTCTTTATTGATGATGAATTAATCTTGTGTTTTTTAGATGTCTTCTTGTAACTCGAAATTAGATGACTAATCCTATTGAAATTGTTTGATGATCCTTAAATCCCAATGTATAACATTGAAAATACCCCTATGATAATAATCATCATTTTTTGTTAATGTACTATGTTTATATGACTAAACCTATGGATATTCAATTATTGAGTTCAAATAATCCATATGTCTGTAAATCACCACAATTAAATAGAAAAAATACATTTATATTTAATTTGTTCCATCCTTGAATAAAAAAATGTAAATCATCTTGAGGACCAATGGTAATGGACATTGTATTTTTTTTGTGGCTAACCATAAAATACATATTCATTTGTTTTCATAGATTTAATATCTGAGACACTGATCAACATGAAATCCATTATTTCCAAACATATGTTTCAACTAATTATTATAAATTTTATATGATTCATACAATAATTATGAGGCATTGTGGCACCCGTATAAAATAATAATGCAAAGAAAAAAGAATCAGAATAATTTTTCAAAATACTAGGGGATCAAGAATAAAAATTGGGTCCATTACAATCTTAAAAAAGAATCTTTATGTTTAACATGTCTTCATTCATCATGTAGGCATCCTTTACTAACCCGTGTAGGTGAGTAACACATTCCTCCATCAATTTACTTATGTTTTGATCATCTTTTGACTCCATTACCTTCCCCTTAGATTTATATTTTATCTTAAAAAATATTGATGATTGGATCCTTAATTTCTTTTATTTTGAATCATTCATTCCATTTTTATTAGTAACCACTGAAACTATGTCTTGTTCTGTATTTTAATATCTTCATTGTCTATTTAATATAAATTGAAATGAATATTCATATACATATTCTCTTTTTTCATCCTCATGGTTTCCTTTTAAATCTTATAATTTATCGCATAAGATAAATGGAATCATTAACATTTTATATGGTTGATATTTCATAATATTTGATACATAAAATGTTATATAGAATATCTATATCAATAAATATTCTTATAGAATAACTGAATGAATTAATATATTCAATGTCATATTTTCAAAATCAGTCATTCAGAAACCTCCATAAACCTCTATATAAATCATATATTTTCCATAAAATTATCTTTTATAAGAAATCCTATATGATTTTTTCTTCATAAATATGTTTTATACATTATAAATGGATCCAATAGAATGTCATGGTAATATAATTATCAAATCTGAAAATAATCAGATAAATTTATAACAAAATATTTTTAATCAAAATAAAACTACATTCTAATGCTACATTGTAGTATCGAAATGGAATTGAGGGATATATTACAAAGGAACTATTTAGGGGTTTTGTATCAGTGTATGAAATTATTCTTATGAAATAAATATTTATTATAACTCTTACAATCATAATAGATTGTTTCATTATTATTTTTTGGGTAAAACTTATAGTATTAAATCTCTATTGATCTTAATAATATCCTTCCTTCATTTACCCCATAACCATTTTGTTAAATTTTTACTCAACCATCACTATTTAATCCACGTCATTAATGTATAAACCATAATTCAAATTAGATATGTGGATTTTACATTCATAAACATCAATTGTAAAATACAAGGGTAATTTAATCAATTATATTCCTTTTCAGAAGAATCAGATAACCAAAAAGGTCATTTGTTTATGCTAATTCACACCAATGGTTGGTTCAGTACCTTTAAAATGTTTAGAGTTGCCTCATTACCACAATAATATCATTTCCTAAAACATTTAATTTTCTAAAAAAATAAATATTAAAATACATGTTGGTACTCATACCAAAATAGAGTAGTTTCAACGTTGTTTTGTTTCAACGATATCGGGTAGTGCATGTTGATCTTTTTATTCCTCCCTTATAGACAGACTATCAACTTCTCCATTAAAAAATTTACCACTTTTCAATGATTCTTCATAGATAATCACATTTAACTTATTCATTGGAAATTTATTGATCAAGATACAATGTCTTCTCCCTTTCTCTGTACTATAGAAAAAAACATCATTCTCCTTTATTGCAAAGAAATATTTTTTCTAATTCTACTACTTTTAAATAGATTTTTATACTTCCATAAAATCCTATATTGTCTAAAAAATTATTACTAATAACATATAAGTGTCACCATTCATATTTATATTTATACTCATTGGAACAAAATTGTCAATATTGCAATGGATCTTAATTTTTCTCTTCATTTAATGTACTTATATATCATGATTAGTTATCATTAAAATGATTTTATGTTATTATTATTTAATTATAATAAAATACCTAAGTAGCATGTGAGCCCTGATTAATTTTTTTTAATACATAAAATATTCATGTAATCTTTTTATAGAAATCTATATCATATTCAAGTCTACATATTTTTCAATCAAATTCTTTTTCTTTATTATGAGATATTTTTTTATGAGATTATTTCTATATTTAACAATATATAAAAATGAAAAATAGTCATATCTAATATCCAATAATCATTATGATCAAATTAAAAAAATTAATTCTCTTTATTATACAAACACTTATATGACTTTTATTTATATTATATTTCTAATCCATCAATCACACTAAAAAATTTCTAACTAACATTTCATTTCACATGGAAATTTTTTATTAAGAACTTCTTATAGAATAATAATGACTCATAATATATGACCATATCCGAGTTTTATCCATATTCTTCATTGAAGTATTAATATATCATCTTGGTGTGTACAACCAAATTATCCCTATTAATTAACATATAAAACATTATCTTGAAGCATGATAATATCCTTATAAAGTATTTTCAAAAAAACTAATATATGAATATATATGATTGATATTTATTTTCAAATATTATCTTGATTATCTACATTTTTATTTTATAGTGTTATCAATCATATTTCACGTTTAATAAAAACTCTTTAAATTTTTTCAATATGGTAAAATAAGGGAAAATAAAAAGAAAATAATCCCTATAAGACATACCATGATCTATATCATTACTATCATAATTTGATATGAATTTAAACAATATAAAGGCTTTTT
Organism: Viscum album; assembly: GCA_963277665.1. NCBI lineage: Eukaryota > Viridiplantae > Streptophyta > Magnoliopsida > Santalales > Viscaceae > Viscum > Viscum album. The sequence goes on from OY728140.1 coordinate 1,729,843,045, forward strand.
TAATAATATAAAAAAATAAAATCAACATTTTGATGTTATTATAAACCATAGAGTGTTCTTGTTATACAATATGATGATGAGTCTTCTACCTTATGATGTTTTCATCAAACTGATGGAGCTCCATATCTACGATATAATGTTATGGAATTAGCCTTACAATTTTCTCAACTACCATAATTAGTCGAAGAATCAACCATATGATGTTCTTAATGTCATTTGAAATAGTCATGACTTTATAAATTTATTGAGAAATAAAACATATATTTTTTCAAATGAACCTTCAGTACACAAGGAGATTCAAATTCAAATATCAAAAATCCATCCTTACAGTCTTAGGATGACTCATATGCCTTTATAGTATAATAAACCTTACCATATAAAGGTGACATAATTCCATTATAGTAATATGATACTTCATTTTCATGGTGACTTGATACATTTTGTATAAAATTAATCTTTCAATCGTAGGTCATCTTTTTGAAATCCAAGATGTAAATGACTTTTTGCACTTAGCTATAATCCATAAGCCTATATAATAGTTAATTTAATAAGAATATGTCTAGAGATAAACAAAAAAGTCAAGATATTATAGGCTTTCACAATGTATATTTCAATATGAAATCAACCCAAAATAATCCCAACAATAAAAATACACATAACTCAAGTATCTTTAGGATTCATTCAATCCTGTATCAATAATGGAATCATCTTCTAGACATAAAAAACTATAACATATGGATAATTTTTTTATTATATATCCAATAATATTCCCACCACCATTTAATTGAAATTAAATACAATAATATATAATTGTTCCATTAAACACCAATAAAAATTTAATGAATCCATCTCTAGTATATTATTATTGGAATTGAACAATTAATAAATAAAATAAATTATTTGATATTTATTTTATGTAAAATGATTATATAAAATATGAAATATTTATAGTACTATAAAAGTTATCATAAATATTATAAATTTTAAATATGTTGTAGTTAATATTGAACTCCACATACCCTAAAAAATGAATGAAATTATATTAAAATAAATATGAAATATCCATGTCTATTTATTTTTCAATTATAAGTAAGACATATATTAATTATAAAATTTCTAAAAAGTATTTAATTAAATGATTATAAAACAATATCTGATGTAAAAATTTATTAAATTTTCATTTAATTTCATTATTTTATTCTTTATTTATATCAATAATAAAAAAGTTTTTTCATTATGAATGGATCCATGATTGTGCTTTAATTGATTAATCAATTTAAAATGATCCATATAAATGTAATACCATGGAAATAAGGCGTCACAATCTATGTATTACATAATTGATTAGTTGTGTTCAATAAATACTGTGATTTTTATGGATTATTATCATAAAGGTAAATATTTATTATAGTTAATACATAATGGTATTTAAAATGATATGGTAATTGAGTTCCGTTATGATTATTGATATTTGTATGGTTAGAATTTGGGTCAGACTACTCACTAGGAAATGGGTTAGGCTCTATTTCAAATGGTAAGAGTGACTTACTTTACACACAAGACATACTCTATTGGGGATTTTTATTTTTGAATATTACCTACCTTTAAAGAATATTGTTTCATGTACTAAATATGTTAAATGTGTTTAGATATTTATGAATATTTCTATTTATGGATATGTAACAAACACTGTATGTTTTATAGTGTGTTGTATATTAATATAATTTGAATCTATTAATTTTATTGAAGGAATATGATACAATAATAAATAATGAATCATGAATAAATCATGGTAATACCTAAGAGAAAAAAGTGAGATGTTAGTAACCCCGTAAAAACACAAACAACAAAATTGCAATTAAAGTAAAATATGCCTCAACACCATTATAATCCAGTAAAACAAATCCCAATGAAATTTATCATATTATTTATTTATTTTTATTCCTATATAATATATTTGGTCCTAATATATATGCTTTATATTCATTCTATGTGATTTGGGTTCATTTACATACTAAACTATAATGATTACTGTATAATAAATATAAATTTATGATAGTATAAATAGTGGATTTAGTTATTGAGTTTCACACACTACTATCCAAAATTCAAATATGTTGTTATTGTATTTATTTTTCCAAATATATACATAAAAATTATATTATAATATAAATCAAAAAAATTCATTACAAAATTAATATATTTTCCTACCAATCAATTTTTTTTAAAAAATATTTTATCATTTTCATTAATTCACAGTTAATATGATTCATTATTAATTTATTTAGATAAAAATTTCATCTCAGAAAAAATTCATCAGCATAAAAAAGGAATAATATTCTATGTTAAATATGAATATTATATCAATTCATTAAAAAGTGTATATTAATTTTTGAAACATCAATTAATGGTAATATTTTTTAATATTTCTTAGTAAATAAAAACTTCATGTCTAAGATTAACCGTCAATAAAGACATAATTTTTAATAATTTCTTTTTGTAAGTAATTTACTATTTCTATAAATATTTATGTTACATGGTCCTTTAATAAATTATTAAATTTTTAGGAATATTATGGATATTATTATAAATATTCCGTTATTGAGTGAATTTTAATAATTTTAATAATATTTTTCATAGCATTCCTTGGAATTTGATGAAACTATTATATGTTCTCTATGATGTAGAAGTCAATATGTGGTCCTTTTCTATGTGATGAAATAAAAAATTGAGAAAAAAATATAATTTATTGAAGATGAATAAAATTGGATATATTAATACCTGTTGATCTCAAATATGATAATGGAATGATATATCTAAAGAAATATTCAAATTCTGGTGATTTCATATTGGGAACCTCCGATTATGTGTTGGATTTGGGTTTCATCCATTATGTATTAAAATATTACCGATGTTACAAACTCCATTTTATGGATCTTATGGACACAATTTTTCCATATAAATCACTAGTTATGGGGTAAACCTGATATGCATGGTGTTTCTCATTTAATTTTCTTTTATTTGATTTCTCCCAGTTCCACTCTATTAGTTTGTAAGAAGTATATCGTTTACATAAACTATATATTTATAAATAATAATAATCTATCTAAATTAATTCAATTTTCTCAATGGAATTTAAATTGATTAGAAACTAATTTATTCAATATATTAATTAAACTATAAAACATTATTCATTTATTCAAAAATATTAAAATAAATGAACATGAATCAAATAATTAAACATCAAATATTATTACTCCAAATGGAGTAATAAATACATTAAAAGTGAATAAATTAATATGATAATATATATATATATATATATTAGACATATTAGGAGAAAATTGTTCAACAATATGAGATCTCATGGATTGTCTTCACCCTTTATGGTAAGACATATGAAAAATAAAACTTATAATGAGGATGATCATCATTAAATGAGAAAGAATATTGTGATATGTAAAATGAAAAAAATGTTAATGAGTTGAATATTGTGATTGGAAAAAATTACTTTAGTAATAATATATATAAGAAAGAAGTCTTGTGTTTATGAATATGGTCAATGGAAATAATGTCATTTTAATTATGGCTATATGAAATTTTAGAGTCAGATACAAATGTTTCAAAAGGGAATATTGATGAAGAGTAATACAATTTGTAAATTTAAAATAATATATTCAATGCATAATAACTATTGAAGTAAAATTATTATTTTAAATATATAAGCATTAATATTTATAAGTTTAATATTATTAATAAAATTATAATTATTAATTTATGATGTAATTTACTTATATAAATCTTATATATAAATTAATATAAATGTATTGGTGTATTTTTTGAATAATTATTATTAATTATAATGGTAATGATTATTTAATATAAATAATAATCTTCAAAGAAATGATTTTCCCCATGTTTTTTAGATTTTATCCAAATATATTAAATAAAATATTTTTTATGTATTTCTGTAACATTTTACAAATTATAGATTGAAATGAAATAATATGAAAACCACTTAGTTATCAAAATGTATATTTAAAACAAAATATTTTATTTTATTTTAATTTAATAACAAAATTTAAAATTTTATATTTTTTAGTTATATAAAACTAATAATTTTTATTAAATTTATATAAAAAAATTATCTTAGTATGGTTATTTTATTTTTTTAATAACCGTCAATTTTTAGTTACATAGGGAAAATAATGTTTTTTAATATATGAATTACAATAAAAGTAAGAACTATAAATTTGTAATAACATTTACATTATCATATATTTTTTTGAGTAGAAAAAATTCATGTTGAAAAATATTATTCAATTCTTATAAAATCATGGTTTCATATTTTATAAACTTATATAATATTTCTAATTAATTGAAACCATTTTTCCTTTGATTCAAATAATTCCTATTAAGGTAATATATAGTATTGAATTGATTTTAAATCTAAAACACTAATATATATTAATTTAAATAATCCCTCCAAATCAAATATATTGATAATTGTACATTAAACATAAATTTAATTTTTACAAATATATATTCCTCTAAATTATGTTTTCAAATGTCAAATGTTCTAATATTATAATTAATTTTTTATGAATAAAAGGAATTGAATCAAATAAAAGTATTTTATTAATCTTAATAAAGCATTTAAATTATTTGATAAGTGTAATTTAATTTTTTGGGATAATACTATGTTACTAAGGTAAATATTAGTTACCATGGTGAAATAAAGATTTTTCATGGAATCAATATTTTCTAAATATTGGATATATTTAAATTAAATTGACTTATTTTTATTTAAGATACATATGTGATTTTTATACATATATATATGTAAATTAAAACTATTTTAATATTAATTTAATTCAAAATAATATTATGAACACCCCACACTTAAAACATTATCTTCACACAAAATTGGTGTTTCTATATACATGATATTTCAATTTTAAAGTTATTTTTATATTATTTTCAAAATTATTTTGGTTAAAAGAATCCCAGTTTAAAGTTCAACATTTTATTAAGTGGTATAAAATACCACCATATATTTATATTGATAAAATAATTACCATGATTAATATTTAATCAGGAATAATATGTTTTTAAATTGGTAATCTAACGTGACATATTCATATAATGTAATAAAAAAACGTTAGAAACTATAGAATTACATTATTAGATTGGTAATTTAATAATACATTAATTTAAAATATTTACTCACATAACTCACAAATCCCACAATACCCCATGTGGTACATCTCTGACCCCTTACCTAACATTAGTTTCTATGAGAAAATCTCTCTTTCCCCCGAATAAAACAAGCTAGCTCCCACCGATTATCACATTCTTATCCACCCCAATGTAATTTATCATGATGTTTCCTAAAATAAACATACATAAATAATTTTTTTTCTATACATATGTTTCTAAAGAGTCCATTCAATATATAAGAATATACATAAAAATTAAGGGGTCTTTTTTCTCAAATTTAACTTTTAAAGATATAATTCTTATTGTGTAGCATGATATTTTTAATATTGTTGTATTATTACCCATAAATACCATTTTATCATATTCATTTAATTACAAGGGTATAATGTGAAATAATTTTTTCATTAACAAAATTTACTTAAATTAAAATGATACTAAATTTGTAAGGGTTTTTGTTAAAACAACTCCCATTATTGATTTAATATAAATCATCTAAAACCTTATTGTTCCGCATTTTTATGATCCCAAAAAAATTATTTTAGGGAATATTTTGATACTTTATAGGGGAAAATGACATTTCAATTAATATAACTTACAATGTAAAATTTCTATCTCAAAAAATTACACCAATATTGATAATAAATTTTATCCACATTAACAATAGCTTCCCCTCATATTCTATATTTCTCATTCCATCCAATTTTTTCCTTTATATTTTCAAAATATAATTTTTTGATATTTCATGAGACATTTATATTTAACTATACCAATTTTAATAAATAAGTATTAGTATTCATTAATTATGAGGGATTTGAGAAAATATATTTTAAAATAATAAAATGGGATTCCTTAAATATATCTTATTTTCTCTCAAACTCTACATTTCAATGGGATACATTGTTGGTATTTTAAAGTCTCTAATATTGATTTAAAAATTTTATTTAAAATTTTTCTAATTTTTCTCACCTCACCATTTTGAAAATGAATTTTAAATGTCAATAGAAACATTATCTTTTTATCATAATATTACAAAAGTCTTTTAAAATATAAATTTTATTTTTTCCACTCTGTGAACACATCATTCACCCATTTATTCTATTTTTTTGAATCATTATCTCTCAAAGTTCATGTATTATCAAAGAAATTCTAACAATCATAGTTTTATGAATAGATTATTTCATTTTTTGGGTATTTATTATTTCCCAATATTTTTTCCTAATGTCCCTAAAAATTGTTTTTCCCATTGATGTCAACATTTTCTATACATTCATATAATATTATCATATTAGGTGATCCACTATTATTCTCAGGATGTTTTTTATGTGGTTTTTTATCATGTAACCCATTTATTGATTAGTTCATTAGTTTTTGATGTAATTTTTATTAATTTCCTTATGTGTCAGACAAATTAATATGCATTTGAAATGATCGCCCTTATTGAACTTTAATGAATTGGGTAATGATTTAAACATCAGACATGACATGTTAGTGATACCATGTCAATATATTCAGGTAATTTTATTTGTAAAAATGGTGAAGAAGCATGGTAATTTTATTTATGAATCCATAGTGATGAACATTTATGATATTCATATTAACATATCATGTTCATACAATAGCTACATTTCATAGTTATGCCTCATGTACGTATGAGAAAGTTAGGCCTTGGGAAGTTATGATCATGTTGTGCCTCGTTTTTTAATGTAAATGTTAAGAATCCTTTATTTATTTTTAGGTTCAAATATAATGTTTATTGGTGGACCTAGGATATTACATTATGAATTATTTTAATTTTTTATCCCTTGATGAGCAACTCAACCCACCCCATTGTTTTGAAAAATGTATCTATGAAATATTATATAATAAGGTGATCAAGGATTGATTAATAATATTTTCCTTTACTTGTTTAATTACTTAAAAGTTTCTTATTTGATATTATTATTCCATGGATTATATTCATAGTATCCATGAAAATAACTCTCTAAATTTCCTATCAAAATGATAAGTGCAGTGATCTTGTTTAAAAGTTATGTTGAAAATTAGTTATGAAACATTATCTCATTATAAATTATATCAAATATTGGATTTTTTATTTTTCATATTTATGGCTATAAACCCATTATAAAAACCAAATCAACATGTTTATGTATTTGAAAACTTCACCTAATATTCTTTTAGCATATTGTATGGGGTTTCATAGGAAAAAAATTGTTATTCGGATACTAGAATGTGTATGTGGTTATGCCCTAGATGCGGGAATTGGTAACCACCCCATAAAAATCTGGTTGGAAGCTGACTAAATATTCACATTCGTTCATGATGAGTCCATCAAAGACTACACACAAGGCTAGACACACATGATGGACATGTAAGAACCCGACTGTTCACTTAGGTATGGATCCTTCAAACTTCATTCTAAATATTTAATTTCCACCTAAAATGGATTCATAATGTGTTAAGAAAATATATTGTGTGTATTAGGGAATGGTTGGAGCTTAGAACCCATCTTTTTGGAGAAACTGGTCATGTTACATGGTTGGTGAATGGTTTGGCTAACCATGCAAATGGATATTTCTAAACAGAACCAAATCATATGGTTTTTGTATAGTCATAAATCCTAAAAATGCTAGTTCCACTTATACCAAGGTAATAGTGAAAGGTTTATGCACAGTTTTTCAAACCGTGCACATGCTATTTTTCTAGGTAAATTTTCCTTTTCCTTTAATGATCTATTAATCCACCACATCTCTCCTAATATGATTTTAAGTGTGATTAACCACTTTTTCTCTCATTTTAGAGCTATTTGAAGGCCTATGATAGGGATTCTAAAATCACCTTCACCGGGATCCAATTGAGCTTATGTTAATCATGTTGAATGTGAAACGGTGCGTACTAATGTTTGTTTGATCCTATTTTTCTCCACTCTACTCTTAACCAATATATCAAGGTGTGAGAATTTTTCCCTTTTCTGAGATCTAATTTTTTCTACACCAAATCATGGGCCAATATCGGAGGATGAGAGTCATAAAATCCTAAGGTGTGTGGTTTATATATCATTCTAAATGTTCATTGATTATGGAATTATCATTGGGACCCACAAATTTCATCTAGTGTCGTTATTAGAATTTTTATTTCATTATTATAATCATTCAAACCATATGGATATGCTCTATCTATATATTTAATTATTTTTGTTGTTATGACCATAACTCCATCCTTCTAATGTAGTAATTTTTTCCATAAATGGATTTTTAGTATTTTATATGATTGTGCCACCCTTCGGGTGTGACATTACATGATCCGTATAAGGTTATACATTTCTATATTAAATGGATTGATTAATTCTGTGAATTAATTAATGAAACCACTCGTTATGTGCACCACATTACATGTTTAAGCTAAGTGCTTCAATTGATAGTTAAATGTAAAATGGAAATGAAAATGTATAATGAGTATATAACATGACTAGATTTTATATGAATGATTAATAGGTTTCATGTGCATAGAACCACCTACCACATTAATGGAATGTAAGAGAAGGAACCTTAACTATTGAATGTTTATTTAATGGAATTAAGGAATGCTTCAAGATACCTATTCTTTTCACACTAATGAATGTCAAGTATTGGACCAAATGGATTTACTGACTAATTATGACTGGAGTAAAAAGGTTGCATGCCACATGACCTTATCACAGAAATAGTATGAATGGATTGAATCAAATGAAATATTAAATGAAATTATAATCAAATAGTAATGGCATAAATCATTCATTCCATGGATTCTTATTTGTAGAGACCCGAATCTTGACGTACATGGACATTACATTTCTTTTACAGAATACTTAGTACATAACAAAAACACACACACAAGGATCGTAATAGTTTAGTGTCTTCGGAAACTCCTAATATAATATTCTAATCGTGGTGAAAGATCTTGAACATCTCCCATAAAAATATTCCTTTTTTACCTAAAACCTTTCTTTATATCCTGGGGAAAAGAAAACATAAAAGGGTGAGCTCAAATTTTAAGAAAGGGTAAACAAAAGAAATATCAATCACATCATATTCATAGGAGCATAATATTTTTGAAATCATAACCTGCAAAAGAGAGCATAATTTCATAACAAGGGATAAATCATAGTAGTGAAATGAAATCCCAATAATCATAACTTAAATCATGAAACTCTATGGCATACACACATAATCATAGAGAATCATTTCTTATTAGTCAGGACTCATTGCCAAGACTATCTTAGTGGACAAATTCCATTTCTGAACCGATTCACCCTCGTTTCAGTCCTGTTTCACTGAACCGATTTAACATACCATTCCAGCCATGTCTATCTCTTGAGATATAAAATCGTTACGCAATGCATTGGAGGGAGATATAGGTCCCACCCAACTCATAATGATACCATAATTATGTGTGCCGCAAAATCATAAATCATTACTCATTTCATAACCCATGTAATAAAAATGGGATTCTTAAACATCATGACATCATAAAACAATTCATATAAGATAAAGGAATTCATAAAAATTATTCCATCACAACATAATCAAATCAATGTATGAATAGTGATAGAAACAGAACCCTATATGATCTTAGATGGAAAATAATTTTGATAAAATAGTTGAACTCCATTCTTGAGGAAAATATCCTTTCTACTTCAAAAATACTTTTCCTTTATTAACATGTCATAAAATTCTAAACTAAAAGAAGTTTATTAAAAATAAACTTGAAAACTTGAAAAGGATGCTTCTGGTAAATAATGTTTTAAAAATCCATTCATGCCGTATAAGTTAAAAAAACATTCTTCTCGTACATTTGTCAGAAAAGTCAAAAAAGTACCTCGTACGAAAAACGACAAAAGATTCCTTTCATATATTTTTACTAAAAACTAACCAAAGGGTAAAATAGGATTTAAAAAAATTGTAATTGAATGGAAATAATATTACATATTGAGGAAACATGGATGTGGATGATAAAATACACCCCAGTAAATTTCAAAGTATAAACAATCTCAGATAAAAATGAGATTGTGATATTTCCATTACCTTAGGTTAGATTTTCTTCGTAAGTGTCCAAACCTCCTATATATTGATTTAAATAATGTTATTTACATATTCCGGAATCATACTTATTTTTATGATATCATATATGGTCATATTCTTAGCTTATTATTAGTATTATTTCATTACTATTTGTTATTCGGGTGTTTATTACTTTTTTGTTCTTATGTGTGTTTGTCGAATAAATTCTTATTCTTCTCTTTAGGTTATAGATACCTCATTTACAGAATTGTATTATTGTAATATATATCATATTCATTCATTAAATTCATTTATATAATCATTATTCAATGAAGATCATGTAGAACGAATCGCATCACATTGTGGAGACGGTATTCCGTATGTACGCACGAGCGATAATATCGTTCCCATGATCGTGGAATTGTATTAGAGTGTATGTATACTATTTCAGAATCAATATCACTTTTTAATAGTCATATATAGTCATTATTTACACCATTATACCCATCCAAGTAAGGTGGTGGTGGAAAATAGATTACACCATGGCGTGGAGACGGTATTCCGTACGTACGCATGCGCGGTGATTTATTTTTCCGTAGGATGGATAGATGGTGAAATAGAGTTGTTTCATACTTATAATAACATATCAGATTATGAGTGATACTGATGTTATTACTTCATAATGAAACATCTAACGAAGAAGTGGAAGAAGAAATAAAGATGAAAGAATCGGTAACGGACATTACCTCTTCTATGAAGTGCGTCTTTGAGACCTCCTTTTAGGGTACTAAAATAGGTCTTTGAAGAAGACCATAACCTCTAGGATGTTTCTAGGGAAGTGGAGGGGAGAAATTGGTAGGTTTTGGCCGAGATTGAAGGCTTAATGTGGTGTGAGGAAGAGGGAGGATGAGGTGCCCTTTTATAAGGGAGGATAAGGGTACCATTGGAATAACAAAAACTATTATTTTATTATAAAGTAAAATTCGTTTTTAAATAGCTCTAAATTGATTTATTTTGAATATAAGGTGGGTATGGGTCGAAATTCTCCCATCCAAAATAATTTAGACAATTTTAGGTTCCTATTTTAACCTTATCATTTAAATTTAACATTAAGTTAACTAATTTAACTTTTAAAGTGTCATCTTGTGTTCTAATACTATAAGGTTAATAAAATTACTATAAAAATCCAAACGAATCCCAAGTTGTTTATTATTAATATATATAACCTTATCTAAGTAATTTCCCCAAACCTTAGATTTTTATGAATAAAATAACAATTAATAATATAATATTTGTTTTAAAAACCATTTTATGTCAATTTTGACACAATTTAGTAATTGATTTTTTTGAAAATCATAACAGAATTATTAGTTCGAAAAATGTTAATAAAATCAATACTAACATGTCATATTAACCAATAAAATTAGTTTAATTCATAAAAAGTCTTATATTACATTTATTTGGGTATTTATAACATCAATTATGTCAATATTTCATTAATAAGACAATTACTACATCATCTTTGTGTCATAATAAATGATAATTATTTAATCCCTAAAAATTAGAAATAAATTCCCATGATGTAGATAATTGTATTATCTTTCTGGATACAAATCATGTTCTATGTTTCATGATGTGTATCACTAAATTAAAATTATTATACTTATAAGATTTAAGAAAGTGACATGTTGTCACTTTCATTGGTTTTAATAATAATTAAATTATTTTAATGGACAAAAGTCCATTAAATGAATCTAATCTGACCCTTAGGTGATATGGGTCGACTTTAAGTCCTCTAATAGGATTTTGACATGTGTTAGGGTAATTTTATATTATTATATTTACCATTAATTACTCGATTTACCTTTAACTATAGTAAATAAAATTTACCGTAGTTACTATTCATAATTCCAAAAAAAAAGTATCATATTAACATAATTTGGATCCACTGATTCCAAATATGTAATCCATTTTTCCAAAATCAATACATAAAAGTTGAAGAAATTAAATTAAAATTAATCCTGTTGTCGAAAGAAAACGGGTTTTTCTTTAAAACATTGCAAAAGATTGAATTGATTTATCCGACGAATTCAAGGTAGAATCAATGATAATGACATATATTATTGTTGGCGCCAAAAATGTGGCCCGAAAGAAAGGAACGAAAAAGGCCAGCATGCTACCTCGCGAAGCTCCGTCGCGAAGCGCCGCCGCGAAGTGCCCCAACCATGGCGGCGCCGCGAAGCTCCAGAGGCGGTAATGCTCCGCGAACCCATTTGACGTTCGTGAGCCGCCGCGAAGCTCCAGAGGCGGTAATCCTCTGGGAACCCATTTGACGTTCGTGAGCCGCCGCGAAGCTCCAGAGGCGGTAATCCTCCGCGAACCCACTTGACGTTCGCGAGTTGCCGCGAAGCTCCAGAGGCGGTAATGCTCCGCGGACCCATTTGACGTTCGCGAGCCGCCGCGAAGCACCAGAGGCGGCGCGCGAGCCCTACTTCGCGGCGCCCCTTCCCTATAAATACGAGACTCCCCCTGAGTCCCGAGATAGACGATCCGACCTTTCGGCTTCTCCTCTCTCGAATCGTGAAGCACGCTTTGTCCCGGGAATCATGAGCTCCACGAGGTACTTCTACTTCGCGAGACGACTCTGCTTTGTCTCGTTTTGAGCCCATCTTCTGGGAGGGATGCCCTTCGTGAAGCTCAAGGGCGTTCACGGAGGAAGGGGATTCCCAAGGGAACCCGGGCAGCCGCGGAGCGTTTATGCTTCGTGAAACACCCAACCCATGCTAGTGATCCCTATGCCAAGGCGGGATCACTATACCTCGCGAAGCACACTGCTTCGCAGGACCCTGCTTCGCGAGGAACCCCTTCTTCGCGAGGCAGTGCTCCGCGAACACTGTTCCACTTCGCGAAGCACCTCCCACTCACACCTATGCCCCATGCTAAGTCCAAGGCACCCCACTTCGCAAAGCACACTCCTCTGCTTAGCAATTCCTCTTACCGTGCGACCCTCCAGGTTTACACGATGTGATTTCAAAGTCCCATGGACAATACCACCCGTAGCGTTGCTTCGCCTAATGCTTCTTCGCATAGGCACACTAACGGATATTGCTTCTTCGCATAGCCACGCTAACATGGACCCCTCGATGGTTCGCCCCACTACCCCCCTTTACCATGGCCTTACCGGCACCTTCCCTTCCCTAAGGACCAGAGGGTACCGGTTATGTAAGTCCTAGGGTTGTGGAGTGAACCCACCTCGTCCGAGCTGCAGGACGTTAAACTTCCAAGCACCACGTCCTCAAAACATGACGTTAAACTGTGACCCAACCTCGTCTCCCTCACGAAGGGTCCCCCCAACTCGAACATTTTTTACACCACTCGTCTCCACGGGAATGGAACTCTTCCGCACATGGAATGAGTTCCTCCTTGTCGGAGTGGTGTATGTTCGCAGGGGATGGGCTGCCTCAGAGCGTAAGCCCCTAACCTTTGGTATGGATGATTGCACCCGTGCATCTCTGTACTTCCCCACTACCAAGGACGGTGGAGGACGTGATAGGGAACGAGGCACCCCCCCCCTCTGGGCCTCCATCCTGGAGTAAGTCCCGACACCATGGGCCGCCCAATGCGTAAGCCCCTTCTCGCTTCTCACGGACGCACCCCTCGCGACGTGATCGTCAGGTCCATGCAACCTCTTGTTTCTCACACCGAGCTTGACTCACGTGGGCTTAGAGTGAGCACCGACCCTGACACCCCACTTGAACTACGAAGACTTTGATCCATGTCAAGGCATGGTACGTAGGAAGCCTCCACGAGGTCCAAGCCCACTCGTCGTTTCTTCTTGTCGGGTCCCATCTTCGTCCGGCATGATGTTAAAATACATTCCCATTTGAACTACGAGGTCTTTGATCCATGTCAAGGCATGGTACGTAGGAAGCCTCTATGATGTTCAATCCCACCCATCTTTCACGTCGGGTTTCACCCCCATCCAGCACGACGTTAAAATGCACCCCGGTCTAGTGGTAAGCCATTGCGACCCACCTATCTTTTGAACTACGAGGTCTTTGATACATGTAAAGGCATGGTACGTAGGAATCCTTCACGAGGTTCAAGCCCACCACCAGTGGACCCACGGGTCTACTTTCACGTCGGTTCACCGACAAATCTTTTTTGAACTATGAGGTCTTTGATCCATGTCAAGGCATGGTACATAGGAAGTCTCCCAGAGGATCAAGCCCACCACTCATTGGACCAAGGTCCACTTTCATGTCGGTTCGCCGATAAAGCCCCATTTGAACTACGAAGTCTTTGATCCATGTCAAGGCATGGTACGTAGGAATCCTCCGAGAGGTTCAATCCCAACTCCCATCGGACCAAGGTCCCTCATTTACGTCGGTTCGCTGACACCCATCGCCCGTCGTTTATTCACGACAGGGTTCACGTCGATATCGATATCCCTTCAAGGAGGATCCCTCAATCCGATATATCCTAGCTAATGCCCTGGTTGGGTTGATCCATCTCCGTTGGGCGTTAAACTCGCGGCATACCCTGTGTTGAACATGGGATGCTGAGGAAAACCTCGGATATGTGTCTATGACATATAATTCCCCGTGCTCGATGTGGGATGCCTCGGGCTTCCACGCCCTCGAGAAGCCTTGTGGTCAAGGATAACAGACAGACATGCCAGGTACCCCAGCATCCAGACACGCTACTGATGCCTCAACGTGACTACTCCCCTGACTGAAGGTTGCTGCTCTGACTGGACCCTTTGGAATGTCCCGACAACAGCAGTGTAATTAACCAGTATCCATGGAAACATGGCACTGGGAATAGTCTCATGAACTACGTATTAAATCTATAAGGGAGAACCGGACCAGGTGATGAGTTATGAGGAGGAATCCACAGGAGGAAGAACCGACATCCCATCATCCCGTTTCGATCAAGGAGCAGACGTCCCTGAATAAGGAGCGAATGCCGCCCGCCTTTGGAAAGCGGGAATGCGGGGCAACAAGCTGCGCGTCCTCCACAGACGGATGCACGCGCCCCGACGAAAGCGTTGGAAAAAGAAATGGTGAACCCGACGTGAAATTCTTCTCCTCAGCATGGATATTAGTAGCGTTCGAGACACCAGTAGATTGACGTGTCACCGGATCCAGATATCAGGTGCCTGGTCCCGCCAAGCAAATAGCAGTCCTATCGTGAAACTCACCGGAAGTCGGGGTAGTAGAACGTGGGGCACTTCGCTCTGCAGCGTGTTGGCGTGGATCCTTCTCACAGACATGGAGGATGGAAGAACGCTGGGGCACTGGCTGTCAATCCTTTTCCTCTCAGTACTGATGAGTTGATCCCTTCATTTCTCAGGAACCAGGTTGTTATTTCGGAGATGCGGTCACCATCCGCTCCTCGCCCACGCAGGGGCAGGGGTAACACCACGAAGACCACCCCACATGGTGCCACTACCGCCATGAAGACTGCGACGTCACGGAATACGGGACGCCCACGTCCCCTTTCCCCATCAGAGGTCATCCAATGAAGGGTGATCAACAGCCTCATGCGCAGGTATGAGGAAGAAGGGGTCATCCCAACCCGGGATATGGCCCGCCTGGACCTGGAGGCCTCCAGGCCCCGCCCTCAACGCCCCACTAACAGGCCGCGCAGGGAGCCCCTGCTCCCCACCCCGACATTCAACCGTTTCGGGAGCCTATCCTCGGAATGCCTTGACGAATCCTCGCCTTACGCTGAAGAGGCGGGCGCTGTCCGGCTCAGTCCGCTCAGGGCCCCGACCCGGGGCCCCCAGGTGAGAGCTCCCGTACGGCCGCGTCAGGGCCGCCGTCCGGCCCCGCAGGAAGAGCAGGCAGACTACGTCCCTGCACCACCTGCACCGGCTCGCCTGAAACGACGTCAGCGTCGGGCCCGGGCTGAGGACGCTCGCTCAGGCGCGTCCACGTCGACAGCTACAATGGCCCGAGCCACCGCCGACATGCATTAAGAAGACCCCGCGTACGTTGATCAGGGGAACCCCTTCGCCCAACTAAGATTGAGACCCCAACCGCCCCATGGGTATGCTGGGTTGACTCTCCGGGTTGCAGGCCCAAGTGGTGATAGCCGCGAGTTAACCCGCGGTGATGCCACCCCGTAAGAAGGTCCTCCCCGTACCACTACTCCACAGAGCGTGGGCCTTCCCCGCTCCGAGGTTCGTCATGGAGGCGTGCCTCGTGCTACCCCCATCCTGCTTGAAGACCTGCCCCGCGGCAGTGACGCTCAGCACGGAAACATTTCCTGCGCCCACTGTATAGGGTATGGAGTCCATCCTTCTGAAGGCACCGTTCATCCTGTCCTTCTCCAACGTGGGGGCCCTCCCTACGTCCTCTCTGCAACCGGTGAAGGTCCTCCTCACCCCAGCAACTCGAGGAGTGAAGGTCAGCCTCGCTCCACTCGCATCGACCATGGAGGTCCTCCACATGCTCCTGCCAGTTTCAACAGAGGCCCCGCCCACATGGGTACTGTTCATGGAGGTCCTCCCCATGTACCCTTCGACATTTGCCCTGGTTCCCCTCACACCCCGACTATCTCGGGTGGGGGCCCTCTCCGCCACGACGCCAGCACCGCCCCGAGGCTACCTGATAGGGGTCAACCCTGTCCCGAAGAGCCACCCAGGGGCAGAAGAGCGGGTCGTCACCGCCACAAGAAGAATCCTGGGAAGGCCCAGGTGGAGATCAAACCTGCCCGCTTCTCAGACTCGGAAGCGGAATGCGATTCAGCGATGGAACCTTCTCCTCGCTCCTCTGTATCAAGGACTGGGGCAGGAACCAGACGCGTCAGCCTCGTTCTCCCAGAATTTGAGGTCCACCGGATTCCCGTCTCTCTCCGCAGGTACATCCAGGAGGAAGAAATCCTGGGAATTACACAGGTCTCGACCACTAAATCACCGCCTCTGTCACCAGAAAAGCCCTCTACCTCTACCAGGGATCACGTAGAGTTATTTTGGGGGCCAATGACGGTAGAGAGACGACACGACCTGTCGCCAGTAGCCGCGTCTCCTGTTCCAGAAGCTATGATTATCAGCCCATCGTATCGTGACATCGTGGCCAGGTCACCTCACTCTTCGGAGGACGGCCCGGAATTCGACGGCCAGTCAGCTCGTTCGCCGTATTCTCCACCGACAATCTTATTATCCCAAAGGTCCGCATAGGTACCCTACCGGTTCCTCAGCCGCCCCCGGTTGACGAGTGGGGAAACACAGGGCCAGACCCTGAGTCCGAGCCTAGGAGCTTCTGGAATATTCTTGCATCGGACTATTTCCCAGAGAAGTTCTGGCCCACGGCGGCGCTGAATTTCTGTGTACCCGAATCTCTTACCCCTGAAGAAGTGGGATTCTTTTGTCGAACCCTCTGGGCGACACACTTCCGCCTCCGTTATGAACGGGTGGTGTACCCCAGAAGTCGTGAGCACTTCGAAGAAATCGGCGAGCAGTGCCGCCTGATCGATGCGGCCGCGCTCCTTATGGCCCAGCACCCCGAGTCGCCAGGTCACTAGAGTGCCCTACAAAGAAAATGCGTTCAGAGTTTTAAAGCACTCCGCAAGATCGTCAGGGAAGCCACCCCCCATGTGAAAGTCCGTGGTTGGGGACACTATGCTGCCATTTTTTCGATCCTATTCGACGACAACCCGATTTGCTATGCGACATCGAGGACATGCCCTCGAGAGGAATCGCGGTCCACATGGCCAACATTGTGGACATGGAAGACTAAATGGAACTCCTTGATGGAGACTTCCCCCCAGAGGGCGCACCGCCACTACTCGACCCATTAGGGAGAGTTACCCGTTAGGAGAGGAACCTGCTAGGCCTCCCCGTACCCAGAGAGTCGCTGGTACTCGGTCGAAACACTGGCAAGAGTAAGGAGCACGTCGGAACAGTCAAGCACTCCGACCCGTCCGCCTATGTGTAGAAAACGGACGAAGATCCTGAGAAGGCCGCGTTACGCCAGTAGCTTGCTGAGCAGAAGAAGCTGGTTGACGAACTATTGGATGAACGCGCCGCAGAGCGACGACCCGACTATGGTAATCCCAGGCCGGGGCAGCAGGGGCAGGAATAGTTCCCCCCTGTGAGATGCCTCCGGGCAACCCTGATCATGCTACTGCCGCAGAGAGGGCAGAAGCTGGAACATACGGAAAGAGGGCGCGATACGTCTCGCCAAACCCCCCTGAGCGACGGGGCAATCTGAAGAATCCAACCTGGGTTCCCCCAGTCGCCCCGCAGGTCGTCCAGCCAGTTGACCCACGAGCGGCCGAAGCCGTCTACCGTGTTGAAGAACCCGGCAATGCACTTGTGGTTAGGGATCCCCATCAAGAGAGGGACCCCCACCCGGAGGACCTTATTGCGGCACTCACAGCCCGCCTCAAGGAGTTGGAAACGCGGCAGGTGGCGGTCCCACCAGATGGCAAACCTTACCCCGCGTGGGTGGATGATATGCCCGCGCCTCCGGGTTTTGGGAACCCCACATTCTTGCCTTTCAACGGGACGGGGGACCCGCCATAGCACTTGGCACATTTTTCTTCTAGGTGTGGCCCCATGATGGGGACCCCGACTCAGCAAGAAGCCGCCAAGCTCCGATGTTTTGTACAGACATTGGAAGGTCCAGCATTCGTCTGGTACAACCAGCTCCCTATCGGATTGGTGACTGGTTGGGAGGATCTCCGCCGGCATTTCTTATACCAGTTCAGCTCCACCACGCAAAATACCAGCATTGCGGACCTCTTCAAGTGCAAACAAAGGCCTGATGAGCGGTTTGCATACTTCATCGCCCGGTGGAAAGGACTTACGTATTCCCTCGATATGCCACTGAATCAGGAGAAATTACTGAAGATGTGTGTGGGGAACGTCAAGACAGAGCTGGTACCCTCCTTGATTACCCAGAACTACCCTGGAGAGTTCAGAGATTTCTCGGATAAGGCCCAGCGCCTCGAGGAAGCCCTGCAACAGGCTAGTCAGACATGTTTGCTGCCCCCTATGATCCCAGCCAGGAGGGCCTCCAGGGCTGAACCCGCCGCGGTGGCTCAAATAGAAGCCCCGAGGTGGCTGGAATTGCTGTCGACGACACCACCCCCGCAACCCCGCAGAAGTCCTCCACCTCAAGCACAGGCTCCCGCCCAGCAGCGAACGCCTCGGAACCGACATGTTCCCCCGCGCAACGCGCCACCGCCACCTAGGCGAGACAACCAGGCGCCGCATCCTCGGCAGGCCCCTCCGGTCCCTCGACAGGACCAGGCCCCCAGGGCCCCCTATCCGGAAAGAAGGTACCAGACCTATTCGTCCAATGAAAATCAGGTCCCTGGCTACTTCCGAAGTGCTCTAGAGCAAGGGATTGTGCGTCTGCCTGAGTGCAGAAGGCCGTTAGAGGCGCATCTCACCGATCACCCCAACTACTGCCCTTATCATCGGATCCTAGGTCACACCCTCAAGCGATGCTATGTGTTTAAAGACTGGCTTTAGGACCAGGTCAACAACAACATAGTCAAGTTGGGCCCAGCTCCAGCGCATGTGGCAGGCGTCTTTGCAGGATCAGAAATCGGCAGCGACAACGAAGGTGAGTGGCAGCAGGTCCCTAGCCGCGGATCCCAGAAATATGACAACTGGATGGCTCGAAAAACTGTCGTCCATGCCCAGGGTATCTTCCGGGCGCGCCTGAAGTAGTAGGAACCTTCATAAGAAGTAACTGGTGCCTCCACATCGTCTTCACAGTCGACGTCTGCCCAAAAGGGAAAGCAGCGGTGACGCAAGAAGAAGAAACGTGCACCGCCAGTGCCGTTGTCATCCCGCACTGTCGGCGACTTTATGCCCCCCGAAATGGGGATTCCTCCTAGGATCCGCCCAGCGGCGGATGAATCCTCGAGCGATATCCAAGGGTACGCTTCGGTTAACACCATGGAGCTGTTAAAGCCCTATATGACCCCCAACGAGGGGGAACCCCAGGCAGACCTCCCCAACGTTTCCAGACGACGTCAACATCAGCGGAATCGCAATTGCGCCGGTCATCGAGGAACATCAGCAGGAACTTGTGGCCAAGCCATGCACGCTACCGAGACCAGGCAGCAGGCTCAGCGCAGATCTCAGCACGTGCAAACCCATCCAACACCCTCGGCTCTACCTCCACCGCCGTTCGTGCTAATGGATCGGGGGGAGCCGCTTCGTCCGTATCATAGTCAGTCTTTCCCGGCTACAGGCCAGCCTCCGCTATCCGATCCTAGCCCGGAGACTACTCTCTAGGATTCTACTAGCAGGCAGCAGGACCTACCCAGTGCTAGCCGACCGCCAGTTCTACCGGCAGGACCCGCTATGCCTCCAAATGCCGAAAAACCCCATGTAAGTAGAGGTTCGCGTTTGACACCCAAGTATGATGTCCTAAAGCACCTGGTCGGCATTCCGGCAAGGCTCTCCATCCTTGAGGCCCTGAGCCTGTCATCTGAAATGAGCGAGGCACTTGCCGAGGCCCTAAGGAGCCCCCTCCAGTTCGAGACGGAAGTAGCAGCTGTGGAATCCTTCCATACCGAGACAATTGAAAATGCCGAATGCCAGGCGGTTATCTCGTTCTCCGATGAAGATGAGGACCCTCCCATACAGGGGCACATTCGCCCGCTGTATATCACTGACCACTTCAATGGTGTGGAAGTCCGCCGCTGCCTCGTTGACACGGGTTCTGGAATCAATCTAATCCCGACCCGGACGCTGTGAAAGCTGGGTCTGTCCGAAGGTGATTTAATTCCCTCTGACCTCAGGATCCAGGGGTACGACAGGACAGAGCAAACCCTAGTCGGCAAGATCCACCTGAAGACTCAGTTCGGTGGCTTAATTGCCAGCACCGAGTTCATGGTTGTTTTTCAGGACACCGCCTACAACGCATTGATGGGTAGGCCATGGCTCCATCTGCATGCAGCGGTCCCCTCGTCATATCACCAGTGCCTCAAGTACTCGTTCAACGGTCGAGTGGGCGTTCTCCAAGGAGACGCGTCCCCTTTCGCTTCTTGTGAGGCCCGCTATCTGGATGCGGGTTATTAAAAATGTAAGTACAAGCAAATCCTGGTAAGCGAGGATGAGCCCGCCCCGATCACAAGTGATCCCTGGGCAAGCATGGACGACGCCTACATCCTCCCGATCCACCGGTTGGAGGCCACGACCCCCGACATGGGGCAATGTTTCGTTGTTTCGGTACGGAAGGAAGGAATTCTCTCGTGTCCAAGCGACGGCAGAAAATCACCTCGTACTCCTACATCAACCAGGCTCAGGTGATCTCGGAATCTCCTACCCCTATACGGTACCGGAACGTCAAGCTGATGACAACGGCGGTGCGCCATACGTGTCTCTTCCGCTGGGCTGGGATTAATCGACTTAGGCCGACACGTCACCACTGCTTTGATATCATCAAACGTGCCCCTTTAGGCCAAAGGCCAGATGGGATAGGGTCGACTGCCTTCATTGCCATGGTCTCGATGGCAAGTGAGTCTCCTGATGTGATGACCGCTGCTGCCCGAGTCGGCACCAGCTGCCCCATGGATCTTGATAGCCCAGAAGTATCTTCTATCGCGGGAAGTTCCCCCACGGCTGGGGAGGAAGACTTGGAGCATGCTCCCCCAGCCTTTGAAGAAGGCGTCTCTACCACGGTTGATGAACAAGTACAGGTGAACCTTGGTAGTGAGGCAGATCCGAGACCCACATTAATCAGTGTGCCCATGTCCCTCGAGGAGCGGCGGCAGTACGTTGACTTCCTTAAACAGCACCGTGATGTGTTTTCCTGGAGTTACAACGAGATGCCAGGGCTGGATCCCCAAGTGGTCGTCCACCGTCTGGGCCTCCCGGCAAAACATCGCGGGTTTAAGCAGCCTCCCAGGAAGATGCACCCTTCTCATGGTGCTATGGTTGAGACCAAAGTTGACAAGCTTATCAAAGCCAACTTCGTCAAGGAGGTCCAGTACCCCAAGTGGCTTGCCAACATTGTGCCAGTCAGAAAGAAGAATGGGCAGATCAGAGTCTGTATCGACTTCCGCGGTCTTAATCGCCACTGCCCAAAGGATGACTTCCCACTCCCGGTGACGGAGTTATTGGTTGACGCCACGACCGGGTTCCAAGCCCTCTCTTTCATGGATGGGTATTCCAGATATAACCAGATCTAGATGGCCCCCGAAGACGAGGAGTCCACTGCCTTCAGGGCTCCCCAGGGTACCTTATTCTACCAGGTAATGCCATCCGGTTTGAAAAATGCGGGTGCCACTTATCAGAGGGCCATGCATCGCATATTCAAACCGATTCTTGGGACATTGGTGGAATGCTACGTGGATGACCTTGTAGTCAAATCATGCCAGCGCCAGGACCATCTCAAAGACCTTGAGAAAGTGTTCGGTTTCCTCCGTTCCCGTCACCTGAAGACGAACCCGCTGAAGTGTGCCTTCGGAGTCACCTCCGGGAAGTTTCTGGGCTTTGTTGTCAGATACCGAGGTATCGAGATCGACCCGGATAAGATCAAGGCCATCAGCAAAATGCCTCCCCCGAGCAACATTCGAGAGCTCCGAGGCCTTCAAGGACACTTAGCCTATATACGCCGATTCATTGCGAATCTGGCCGGCAAGTGTAAGCCCTTTTCCCGGCTCATGAAGAAAGGCGCTGCCTACGAATGGGATGAGGAGTGTCGGATCGCCTTCGAGGAAATCAAGCAGTATCTGCTTCATCCTATAGTCTTGAAGCCACCCGTCTCCAGAAAGCCGCTGGTCCTTTACGTGACCGCCCTGGAGAGATCCCTCGGCGCGCTGCTCGCCCAGAAGAATAACGAGGGCACTGAGAACAGTCTCTACTATCTCAGCCACATGCTTCTCGATACGGAGGTCAGATACTCCCCTATCGAAAAGAGCTGCCTGGAGCTCGTCTTCATTGTGTAGATGTTGCGACACTACCTACAATACCATGAGGTGCAATTGATATCTCGGGTGGATCCGCTGAAGTACATCCTGAACCGCCCCATGCTGACTGGCCGACTAGCACGGTGAGCGGTGATTCTCCAGCAGTTTGATATCAGGTTTGTACCTCGGAAGGTCATTAAGGGACACTCATTGGAAGAATTTTTAGCTGCCCATCCAACCTCGGCGGATCAATCCCTGGACCTGGATTTCCCTGATGAGACGATCCTCTCAGTCGATCATGTTGTCCCGTGTTGGAAAATGCACTTCGACGGTGCCTCCCGGAGCCCCACCGGTAGGAGGCTCAATGATCCCAAGCTCAACAGAGTGGGCTTGGGTATTTTATTCATTACCCCAGCGCAGGCCGTCCTACCATACTCGTTCCTGTTGTCAAAAGGTTGTACAAACAACGAGGCAGAGTACCAGCCTCTCATCACTGGCCTCGAGTTGGCCCTTGAGATCCATGTCCCCCATCTACATGTGAAGGGAGATTCTGAGCTGGTAATCAGACAGGTTAATGGCGACGACGTCGTCAGGAAGCCAGAGCTTGCACCGTTGCTAGAGTACACCCTCCTCCTAATGGCCCAGTTCTCTCCTCGGCCAGAGGTTACCCATGTCCCACGGTCGCAGAACGGCCAAGCGGACGCCCAGGCTGGCTTGGCCGCATCGCTCGTAGAACCCGAGAAAGATGATTTGGTCATACACGTGGCCCACCGGAGAGTCATTGCCCCCGTCACCCAAGAGGACCGTGATAGCCTGCGGGTAAGTCATCTCACCGCCAGAACCTCCATATCGGGTGTCCCGGGTTCGTCAGATGCAGTGGTTGACACCACCCCCGACTGGAGAGCACCTTTTGTCGAGTATCTCCGAAATGGTCAGCTCCCGGACGACCGGGCCGAGCGCGAGCGAATCCGACGCCGCACACTTCAATTTACCCTCCAGAGCGGCCCCAGTCTTGAGCAGATCCTCTATAAACGGATTTTCGATGGTGTCCTCCTCCGTTGCATCAAAGGAGTAGAGATACCTCAAGTTATGCAAGAGGTTCACGCCGGTTCCTGTGGCGCCCATCAAGCTGGGCCGAAGCTGTCCCATCAAATCCAGAGGTTAGGGTACTTCTGGCCCTCCATGATCCACGATTGCATTGGGTATGCCAAGAGATGTCACGCGTGCCAAGTACACGCCAACTTCTTGCATCGGACGCCGGAACCCCTCCACCCCACCAAGTACTCTTGGCCATTTGCGGTATGGGGACTTGATGTAGTGGGACCGTATCCACCGGAAACCGCCCGCTAGTGTAGGTTCATCCTGACTGCTACAGATTTCTTCTCCAAGGGGGCAGAAGCAGTTCCGCTCAAAGAGGTCAAGGCCCGTTCCATCGTTGACTTTGTGAGCTCCAACATTATCCACCGGTTTGGAGTCCCTCACGCCATCCTCACCGATAACGGCACCAACTTCCGAGTAGCTGAATTGAAGAAATTGTACGCTAAGTACGACATCCGGTCGAACCATACCTCCCGCTACCACGCGCAGGCGAATGGACAGATCGAGGCGTTCAACAAGACCCTCTCTAACATTCTGTAGAAGATGGTTGGTCAGAACCGGAAGAGTTGGCCAGACATGCTCCCCAACGCCCTCTGGGCTTACCGGACGACGACTCGCAACTCTACCCAGGTGACCCCATATTCCCTGGTGTATGGAGCTGAGGCCGTCCTACCCATTGAGATCCAGATGTCGTCGCTACGCACTGGAGTTTATGATCACCAAACATCAGATGAGGTAGCCGAGATCCGTCTAGCTGAACTAGAGACACTGGACGAGAACCGGCTTCGTGCCCTGCACAATCTGGAAAGGCATCAGGACAAGATAGCGAGAGCTTTTGACAAGAAGGTTCGTCTCCGCTCTTTTCTACAGGGTGACCTAGTACTGGCCCTTCGAGCGCCAATGATTCCTGGCAGGAAACCGCTAAAATTAGAACCCAAATGGGAAGGGCCTTATATCATCCATAAGGTTTACCCCAACGGAGCATACTCCTTGGTGACCACAGATGGAGAGCGTATAACCCCTCCCACCAATGCAAAATTCCTCAAGCAATACTTTTACTAGGGAAAAAGTGGTCCTGCATGACCCTAAACCGCGAGAGGGTCCTGCACGACTCTAAACTGCGACTTGGTCCTGCATGACCCTAAACTGCGAGAGGGTCCTGCACGACTCTAAACTGCGACTTGGTCCTGCACGACCCTAAACTGCGAGAGGGTCCTGCACGACTCTAAACTGCGACTTGGTCCCGCACGACCTTAAACTGCATCTCTGTCCTCACTGCAAGACGCTAAACTGCAAGCCAGTCAGGTCTCCCTGACCGCAGTCTGGACCCAGGCCCCCTCGTTTCTCCCCGACTTACCCTCTACGGGATCGTATGGTACGGTGTAGGTCTACGTCCTCACGTCGGGATCATGTACCATACCGTACACCTCCCAGAATGAAATTCCCCTCGTCCCGCATGATGTTAAACTACATCTCAAGAACTACGTGTGTCTTGATTCCCATCTTCATGGGATACGTAGGAACGCTCGGACACCTCGTCTTGAGCCCAGCCCCAAGCTTTTCTCTTCCGCTATTCCCCCTAGGAATAGTATCCTTGGAGGATCTTTGTGTAGCAGGGAGTAGGCTTTCTTGGCCCCGCTCATGCAACCCCACTCGCGCAAAGATTGTAAAGGTCGCACCATGCACCCACTCCCGTTCTTCTATCCTCCCACGTCCTCACCGCATAACGCTAAACTGCATGGCCTTCAAGAACTACGTATGGCTTGATTCTCATCCTTATGAGATATGTAGGAATGCTCGGACATTTCGTCCTTTGGCCCAGCCCAAAATCCAAAATCTTCCCCTCGGGTCATGACATGGCAGGGTGCACACTTTTGCCCCGACCCGTGTCGAGCAATCCTCGACCCGGCTTCAGATTCCCCCCGGGAGGTGTTTTCCCCTTTCGTGGATGGATACGACTAAGCTTCACCCACTCCTTGACTGGGATTCTGTCACCTTTCACACCCGGAGGGACCCCCAATAACGGCCTGGATACGATGCCCAAGGGCTCTCCTACCGATACGGGCCAACGCCCCCGAGGGTTTTCAAGCAACAAGCCGATACAAGTCTCGTGTTGCGAATTTGGTCAGCAGTCGACGCTCATTTGTTGCCCCCATATGAGTCACCATAGGAACGCTGTGTTCCGAACATGGTCAGCAGTGTCCTGGATCTTCGGGTCCACCCTGAGATGTCCCAGGCATCAAGAATAGTGATTCATTCTGCCCCATCCTGAGGTGATAAACTTCCCCCAGGTGGTGATAGCGATCCGGGCCACAACCCAGGATTCCTCATAAGGGTGTACGGTGTGATGTGGGACTATGTCCTCATTCACGTCGGGATCATGTACCATGCTGTACACCCTCCCTTTACGAGGCCCAGCCTCAGGCCCCTTGGCCTTTTCGGGTCCCTGACCCTCGTCCTCATGTAAGACGTTAACCTGCAAACCAGTCAGGCCTTTCTGACTGATAACTTTCCCTTTTCTCCGGGCCACGACCCAGGATTCCTCATAAGGGTGTATGGTGCGATGTGGGACTATGTCCTCATTCACGTCGGGATCATGTACCATACCGTACGACTCCCCTTACGAGGCCCGGTCTCAGGCCCCTTGGCCTCCTTAGGCCCCTGGCCCCTCGTCCTCATGTAAGACGTTAAACTACAAACCAGTCAGGCCTTCCTGACTGATGCCTGACCTTAGGCCCCTTGGCCTTTCCGAGCCACGGCCCAGGTCCCCTCTTACCCAGGGTGTATGGTGTGGTGTGGGACTACATCCCCATTCACGTCGGCTTCTTCGCCATACCGCACACCTCCCTTGTTTCAGAGTATATTACTCACTTACTCGTCTAGTATGACGTTAAACTGCATTTCAAGAACTACGTGTGGCTTGATTCCCATCCTAATGGGATACATAGGACCACCTGGATGTCCAAGATTTGGGTCCAGCCCCATCTCTCGGGAATCCCCATCCCATCTTGGCCCCTTGTCCTATCCTTCCTCCATGAGAGGATCATATGGTGTGGTGTGGGATTATGTCCTCATTCACGACGGTCTCGTAATGACCACTCCATGTTTCCCCCCCTACTGAGCTGTTTCGTCGATCCCTCTTTTTCGGCGGTTCACCAATGTGCTTAAGAGTACTCTGGTTTATTACCTGGAATGCCAAGCTTTACTCGGACACATCCGCACCCGCTTTCCAGGCTTTTCTTATCCCCGCATCAGGGCTTTCATCATCTTTCACACCCAGAGGGACCCCCACTAACGGCCTGGATACTACGCCCAAGGGCTCTCCTACCGATACGGGCCAACGCCCCCCTGGGTTTCAGACAACAAATCGATAAAATCCCGCGTTGCGAATATGGTCAGCGGTCGATGATCGTTTGTTGTTCCCACCTCAGGCTAACGCGATATAGACGCTATGTTTCCACCATGGTTAACAGTCTTCCTCTATCACCACGCCAACCCATTAAGCCCAAATGCAGGGTACACGATTCACACCCTTCGTCATTTCAACATGTCCGAGTAGAATCTCAGAACTCTCTGTACTTTTCCTCCGTGCACGTCCGCGCGTTGGGAGAACAAGCTGCATCAAAGGTGTCCTTCAAAACTCTCTGATGACTCCCCATTGAGGGACACCCCAAGTATTGCGATAAGGATCTTCCCCCCTTGTTTCCCACACCGAGTTTATCTCACGTGGGCTTAGGGATTGGGTTGACATTTGTGCTTACTCGGGAGTTGTCACCACCCACGGTCCGAGCTCTAAGACCATAAACTAAGACTCTCATCTGGAACTACTTCCAAGACCCCTTGTCTTTGGGTCCAGCTTGAGTTCAGCAAGTTCACCTCTCTCGGGTCCTACCATTGGGACCCCGACCACCGGACAACGTGGCTTAGTGTAGGACCACATCATCATTCACGTCGAGTTTGCAATAACTGCACCACGCATACCCCGTTCTGAGAGTTGGCCCTCCTATTCTTGTCCTGCATGACATTAAAAGGCACCCTTCAGAACTACGTGTGGCTTGATTTCCATCCTCATGGGATACGTAGGACCACCTGAATGTTTAAGATTCGGGTCCAGCCCCACCTCCTAGTGGTATCCTGATCTCCCAGTCACCTAAGACACTTGGTCTATCCCTCTCTAGAAGGGGGATGTGTAGGTATGATACAAGGTTTTGGGAACCGTGCCCCCTTTCCCCGGGAACCTTCCACCTCTCCGTCACCCTCAAAGTTGAGTCCCTTGACTCCTTGCAGTGGTTCACCCATGTATTAAGAGCACTCTAGTCTAGGACCAAGAGTGTCAGATTCAACTGGATCAAGTTCCTTCCACTTGTCAAGCATCGTGTTCCCCTCCATTCTGATTTCCATCACCTTTCACACCCAGAGGGACCCCCGATAACGGCCTGGATACGATGCCCAAGGTCTCTCCTACCGATACGGGCCAACGCCCCCGAGGGTTTTGGACAACAAATCGATAAAATCCCGTGTTGAGAATATGGTCAGCGGTCGATGCTCGTTTGTTAGTCCTCATTTCAGGATAACGCGACAGGATGCTGTGTTGCGAACATGGTCAGCAGTAATCCTCTGTCGTCATGCTAGACCCTTCAGTCCTTGAATGTTTGTTGCATGATTCACATAATTTTCCACCCCATCATGTCCAGGTGGAATCTCGACACTTTTGGCGCTATCCCTCAGTGCACCTTTACATGCTAGGGGGACAAAGCTGCAATCTGGCGCCCTTTGGGGCTCCCATGGTCCGAGCTCTAAGACCATAAACTAAGATCCGTTCGAGACTACGTTCAACTTGATTCCCATCCTCATGGGACACGTAGGACCACCCAGACGCCCTGTCTCTGGGTACAACCCATTCAAGAAGCCAGTCTCTCTCCTTGTTTCACTTCTATGTAGGCCCCTCAGCCTAAGGTTTCCCTCTCTGGATGGCATAAAATTTGATGTGGGATCATTTCTCTGTCAATTGTGTTTTATAACACTGTGCACATTTCTTGCCTAGCATCGTCTCTACTACGTCCGCGCTGCATGATGATAAAATGCATGCTTGGTCCTATCATACGACCCTAAACTGTGACATTATCGTCCTGGCCGCACGACGAAAAACGGAACCGCATTGTGGTGACCTCGTTGTAGAGGACATCACGTTGGGTATTGGTCACGTGCCATGCCATTTGTCAACGCCCATCACGGCCTGATTCTTGTGGCGACATCACGACCTACTGTTCTAGGCCGGTCGCTTTACAAAAAAAAACCATTCACCTTAAAGAACAAACAAGATACATCAAATTCCGCTTCTTTTAGTGAAAGGGCCACGCCCACACTCCCCTTTTCCCCTGGCACTGGTATCCTACCATGTCACTTCCAGAACTACGTATGGCTTGATTCTCATCCTTATGAGATACGTAGGAGCGCCCGAGCACTTCCCCGCGGGCCCAGCCTAACCTTTGTGTTCGGTACCTCGACTCGAGCGTTTCCCCAGTGAATGCATGGTAAGTAGGGCTTAGGTCCTCCTTTACGTCGGGTTTTGATGCCATGCGTCCCCTGCTCCCTTTACCCATTTATGGCCTAAGGTCCATCAAGAACTACGTAAGGCTTGATTCTCATCCCTATGAGATACGTAGGAGCGCCCGGGCACTTCCCCGCGGGCCCAGTCTAACTTTTCATGGTCCGAATTCTACGACCCTAAACTAAGATCTCCCCAAGGGAAAGGAATCTGCTCCCTCTCTCTAATACGTTTCATTGCCGTATTCAGATGTGTTTCGACAAAGAGCCCGAAGTGTGGGATTTTCACAGGGACATTCCCCTCGTCCCATGACCAAGCTTCGTGAGCCCGCTATTTGGATCCTCATCCTCTTCCACACCCAAAAGGACCCTCGGACGACATGGATATGAAGCTTAAGGGATCTCCATGAATGATGGACCTAAGGGCCCTTCAATCGTTTCGGACCAACGTCCCCACGGATATTGGACAACAAATCGATAAAATCCCGCATTGCGAATATGGTCAGCGGTCGATGCTCATTTGTCTGTCCCGATTCTAGGCTAACATGACAGGATACTGCGTTGCGAATATGGTCAGTAGTTACCCTCCTTCGTCACTCCACCATCATTGTGATCTGAATCTCGAGCACCATGACTCACACATTTCCACTTCCCCATGTTCAAGTGGAATTCCATCATACTCGGCTCTTTCTCTTCGTGCATCTAGGTGCGCCACAAGATCGTGTTAGTGTCACTGGGACGAGATTCACCGAGCGTCCCTTTTCCCTAACTAGCCCCTCTCTGTGTCGGGAAATTCCCACCACTACTGCTTGTTTCCCACACCGAGCACGACTCACGTGGGCTTAGTAGTTTTGGAAGAATGTGTACCAACACGGTCGGGCTACTCATCGTCCTGCATGACGTTAAAATGCACTTCCAGAACTACGTGCGGCTTGATTCCCATCATCACATGGGATACGTAGAGACACCCAGGCATTTCACCTAGGGTTCAGCCCCTGGATTCACAAAATATTGTTCCTCCCCATTTTCAGCCCTCGCCAGAGAGGCCCTATCTGGAAGAAAGAATGATCCGTGATCAGACCGATGCGTCCATCTGGCGTACTCCCACCACGGTGGTGTAACTACCGAAGTGTTGGATTCTGTTTGAACAAACCATCACTCCATGTTCCACGCTTTGCGTGCCCCTTATTCGGACCCTCGTCCTCTTTCATGTCTGAAGGAACCCCCTAACGGCCAGGTCTCATGCCGCATCGGCTCACCTACCGTCCTGGGGCAACGTTCCG
Source organism: Viscum album (assembly GCA_963277665.1). NCBI lineage: Eukaryota > Viridiplantae > Streptophyta > Magnoliopsida > Santalales > Viscaceae > Viscum > Viscum album. Next base: position 1,729,874,111 of record OY728140.1, read on the forward strand.
GAAGACTGGTCATATTTGGAGGGACCCCCAATAACGGCCTGGATAATACGCCCAAGGGCTCTCCTACCGTTACGGGCCAATGTCCCGAAGGATTGATCGACAACAAATTGATAAAATCCCGCGTTGCGAATATGGTCAGCGGTCAATGATCATTTGTTGTCCCCATTTCAGGATAACGCAGTAAGGGTACCGTTTCCCCTCCAAGGTTAACGGTTGTCCCTTATTGTCACGCCAACCCCACAGTGTTCCGAATCTTGGGTATCGTGATTCACACTTCCCATTTTCATCTGTTTGAACCGATTTCAGCGCCCCTGGTGTTTCCCCGTTCGTGCATAAGAGCACGCTGAAGAAAAGGTAATTCGGCTATCCTGGAAGTTCCTCCTCCGATCAAGCCTTCTCCATCTTTCGAGAATCTGGACTGGCTTGGGGAATTGTCGTCAAACGTCCCGCAAACATTGTAGGGATGTAACAAGGCAATTAAACAGTGGAAATCGTGCGTGCTACGACATTCAAAACAAAGGTAAAATTTGGAAGCACGAAAGTACCAATAAAAGGGTTTTCGATTTGTTACAATACTCGGGGGTTGACTTCCCCCATGGACGGGTTGACCCAGTCAAAAGAGCGTTGCAGCTCCGCCACCCGCTAACTTGCGGCGTCCAAAGCTTGTTGCCGCTGATTCAACTCCCGCTCCTCTTCAGCAGCGGCGGGGCGTAATTCGTCAACTCTGGCCCTGGCCCTTTCTACCTCGGCCTGGATGGCAGCCATCCTTCCAGAGGTCTACCCCATATGCTCCTCAGCCTCTGCCAGCTGGGCCTTCAATCGTGAGACCAGCTCAGACTGCACATCAAGAGTGGCTGAAAGCTCGTTGGCCTGGATCTGCATCTGTTGGACCTCTCCTTCAGCCTCCTGGAGCTTCCTAATGCTGGTCGCCTTCCTCCGCTACCATCCCACGCTTAGCCCATGATCATGCTCTCGGATCTTCTCAGCCATGAGGTCTCGGATGAGCGTGTGAGGGCGTTGGGCATCCACTCCCCCGACACACAGTTCGCACAACCGCAAGAGGATTCTATCCATTCCAGCCAGCCATTGCGCTTGGGGAGTGCCCCTGATAAAGCGCATGATCAGCTTCCATGACCGGCGACGGACTATGCTGTTGTCTTCCTCATCGGAGGCCGTTTCGTCCCAATCTGCGCGGTTGGCAGGCTCGTACGCAGGGTATGCCTGCAGGAATTCCTCTGCGGGATCTGCATCTAGTGTTGAATCTGGTACGACACCTGGCGCCGACGCAGGCAGGACAGGACTGGGACTGACCGGTTGATCCTCTTCCTCAGAGTCCACCTCAATGATTTCGGGTACGGCCCTGCTGGCGGACCCGCCAGTGATGATGTGCGTCGCAGCTAGAGATGGAGGGACTATCGCCACCATCACCGGCATTCCCCTAGGAGGGACGCCGCCAGACATCCCGACTATCCTCGCCGCAGCGGCCCACGCCACTCGAAGAACTGTACGACAGAGAGACATAAACGTTAGTTGGCATGGCCTACATGTGACAACAAGGAGACCGGTGGGGGAGACTTATGAAGATCGACCTCCGAGCGCTGCTCCTGATCCGGTACTAAGGGGACCCCGAGGCGAGGCCCTCCGTATATAGTTGGAAGGTCTGGAGATTCCGGAGGAGCCACCTCAGGCACCCTGGTCCCACCAGACGCAGAACTGGACGCAGCCATAGGCGCGGGTTCTGAAGGTCCCGCATTATCACCCGCCGAAGAGCGAGAGCGTGGCCTACGAACAAGTTCCTCCTGCACTGTTCAAACATTGATGAGAGGTCCATAGGGACCCAAGAATAGGTCATAAGGAGAGAAGTTCAGAATTCTACCTCGAGAGCCTCCGAGAAATCGTCGGATTCTGAGCCTCGGTCTCCGACCTCGCCCTCCTCCAGCGGGCTCCCTCCGCAAGCCTCATCCTCCCGAGAAGATTCCTCTGATTCCTCCTGCAAGGGGAAGCGCTCTCTCAGATCGGCAGCCAATAACTGCGGGGGGACCGTCTGATTCAACAGTACCCTCACCCGATCTGTCATTGGGCGAGGAACACCGCTGGAGTGGACGTAATCCTCCAGCTCATCCAGGTATTTCTCCGCCTCCGCCGGAGACACCATGAATCCAGCCCGAACTGGGCCTATGCCCGACAATTCCATCCCGAGGCGATTCAGGTGGGCCCACATCTCAGGTGGGCTAAGGAATTGCCGGTTGACATCCCAAATGTCCCAAGCTTCTGGAAAGACAGAATCTTCTGCCATGTCAATGTGACGCATCCGCTTCCCCGGAGCCTGAGTGGATATCCTACGGAATCCCCTCGGTGGCCGCACCTCCGAATGGCCCTGCTCTTCCAAAATCACCGGATCCACCGCTGCTGCCATACCCTCGGCCGGTGCGGGTCTCGCCGCCATGGCATCCCTGCTACCGCGAGCGGCCCTAGCTGCCCTCCGACCCCGACCTCGAGATAGAGGAGGCACACCGTCACCAACCCGGATCGTTGGCTGCTTCAGCATCTCCCCCGGATAAGCAGCCTCCCAACTGATGGCGTACTCCTTCACTAATCCGATGGTGGCGGTGGATGGAGGCAATGCAATCCGCATCTTTTCATCTTCGCGTGTGAACATGAGCCACAGCTGCCTCATCACACACGGGTGCTCCTCGTGGCACACATCCCAGTAGACCGACGGGGCTAGCCTCTAGAGGCAACGGAACTGCCTCGCAAAATGATGTGGGGTGTACGGTTCGCAGATCGGCTCACGATCTATTCGTGCCACCAAAACTCCACCTCGGAAGGCCATGAGGTAAGACCGATGTTCTTCCGTTCCCCGTCCGTCGTCAGCAAGTATTCCTGTCGGCAACGTGAAGGGGTGGAAATTAAACTCATCTGCCCTCCACACCCGATTCAGTACCATCGGGACATCCAGTTTGAACGAGATGCTCCCAACTGCGTTTAGGATGGAGGGGAGAAAGTTCGATCCCGGTGGCGAGATGGGGTTTGGATACTCGTAAATCCCCCTGATGTGCGCTGCGATCCAACCATACAGGAGATGGAAGGGCCCGCATATCCTTGGAGTCTTCTTGCCCTCACTAATGTGCCGCAGCATTCTGTACAGTTTGGTGAGCATCGGAATCCCCAGGATGATCCGCTGCCCCATGGCCAACATCGAGTCCATGATGAATGAGCTGGGCCGCACCCCCATGCTTTTATCCCTCACTAGTAGGATCCACCCACAGATGAGAGCCGCGATGAACGTCGGCAGCCTGACTATTGGCTGTTGCTTGGTGCTGACACTGAAACCCCAAGTCTTCCATTGGCTGTCTTCCAAGACCCGCCAATACGAGTGCCCCTTGCCCTGTTGGGCCGCCCTCGGACAAGTTCGGGGTGTCGGCGGGAACTCTCAATCTTCTGGGAAATTCAGGAAGCATTTGAACCATCTTCTGAAGTGGACATCCCTCACTGCATCCTTGTCCTCTCCAGGGACGAGCGCCATCAGCGCTGACGCCAGTCGCGGAATTTGCTCCGGATCCCCCCACGCGCTGGCAACGGGGAGGAATTCGTCATACATGGCCCCCAAGATCGGGACCCCGGAAATCTAGTGGACATCCCACAGGCTAATGAACACCTCCCCATGATGAAGGTGAAAAGTGTTGGTCCTGGACGACCATCTACTCAGCAGTTCCGGCATCAGCTGCTTTGGTTGGTAAATGTGGAACTGGGAGGCCCATGCCGCCTCATACAATCCCACTCTCCTCAGCTTGGCTCCGAACTCCTCACATGAGGCGCCTACCCAGTAGGCCCAGGCCCAGTCGTCGGTGAAGTTGCCGCTCTGGCGCAGGTCCCACTCATCGGACCATCCCTTCTTCGGATCCTGCACAGCCGCCTTCAGCATGGTGCGGTAGAGAGGATGTGACGTCTCCGATTGCATTGGATTCCCGTCGATATCATTCACATGGTTGTAGAGAAAGTCAGCGGTGATGGGTGTGAAGTCCTCCCACGCGTGACCCTCGGCCGCCCTGAACCATGGGTGCTGGCACAGTGTGCTCCTGAACTAGCAAGCTGGTTCATCCCTACTCGCCTCAGGGATGAAGACGCCATCCCTCAGCACGAAGCCGTACAACGGCAGTTTCTTGCACTGCGGATAATCCTTCTGACCTTCCGACAGCAGATCTGTCAGAGAAGTGTGGTCCGAGTGGCTCCGAACCATTTCCCCAAAGCCTGGACGATTGGCCATCTCATCCCGACGAGCAGCATATGCAAGCACTCCCAACACAACCTATTGATGGGCCATTTTGATGCCGACCCTCAGAAAAGTTTTTTCCCCTGGATCGCGAAGCTCAGACGCGAAGTTGAATCGCGAAGCTCGGCCGCGAAGTGAAATCTCGAAGATCGGTCGTGAGACCAAGTGGCGAAGTCCGGCCAAGGCCGACAAGAAGTTCGCCTAGCGCGGACGCGGAGTCGGAGACCCGCGGTTCGCCGCGAAGCTCGATTCGCAAAGGGTTGTCGCGGAGTACGCGGAGCTTCGCGAAGTCGAGAGCACAAAAATACAAGTAAGGCACGTGAAGACAAACGAGGGCGGACCCCCTATTTATAGGCGGCGACCCCGGAGCATCGCGGCGCGCCTCACCCGCGCGAAGCATCGCGACGCGTCCGAATCCGCGGCCCCCGCGAGAATCGTGGGCCCCCTTCGAGATGCTGCATCACGAACCACCGACAATTTTGGCGATTTTCCCTCAGACTTTGACCCTTCGCCCTCCGTGGATCCAAGTCTAAGGGGGGGGGGGGCATTTGTTCGCGCCAAAAATGTGGCCCGAAAGAAAGGAACGAAAAAGGCCGGCATGCTGTCTCGCGAAGCTCCGTTGCGAAGCGCCACCGCGAAGCCCCGCCGCAAAGCTCCCCAACCATGGAGGCGCCACGAAGCTCCAGAGGCGGTAATGCTCCTCGAACCCATTTGATGTTCGCGAGCCGCCGCGAAGCTCCAGAGGCGGTAATCCTCCGCGAAACCATTTGACGTTTGGAAGCCGCCGTGAAGCTCCAGAGGCGGTAATCCTCCGCGAACCCATTTGACGTTCGCGAGCCGCCGCGAAGCTCCAGAGGCAGTAATGCTCCGTGAAGCCATTTGACGTTCGCGAGCCGCCGCGAAGCACCAGAGGCGGCGCGCGAGCCCTGCTTCGCGGCGCCCCTTCCCTATAAATACTGGACTCCCCCTGAGTCCTGATACGGATGATCCGACATTTCGGCTTCTCCTCTCCCGAATCGCGAAGCACGCTTTTCCCCGGGAATCATGAGCTCCGCGAGGTACTTCTACTTCATGAGACGACTCTTCTTTGTCTCGTTTTGAGCCCCTCTTCCGGGAGGGATGCCCTTCTCGAAGCTCAAGGGCGTTCGCGGAGGAAGGGGATTCCCAAGGGAACCCGGGCAGCCGCGGAGCGTTTATGCTTCGCGAAACACCCAACCCATGCTAGTGATCCCTATGCCAAGGCGGGATAACTATACATCGCGAAGCACACTACTTCGGAGGACCCTGCTTCGCGAGGAACCCCTTATTCACGAGGTAGTGATCCGCGAACACTGTTCCACTTCGCGAAGCACCTCCCACTCACACCTATGCCCCATGCTAAGTCCAAGGCACCCCACTTCGCAAATCACACTCCTCTGCTTAGCAATTCCTCTTTCCGTGCGACCCTCCAGGTTTGCACGATGTGATTTCAAAGTCCCATGGACAATACCACCCGTAGCATTGCTTCGCCTAATGCTTCTTCACATAGGCACGCTAACGGCTATTTCTTCTTCGCATAGCCATGCTAATGTGGACCCCCCGATGGTTCGCCCCACTACCCCCCTTTACCATGGCCTTACCGGTACCTTCCCTTCCCTAAGGACCAGAGGGTACCGGTTATGTACGTACTAGGGGTGTGGAGTGAACCCACCTCGTCCGAGCTGCAGGACGTTAAACTGCCAAACACCACGTCCTCAACACATGACGTTAAACTGTGACCCAACCTCGTCTCCCTCACGAAGGGTCCCCCCAACTCGAACATTTTTTACACCACTCGTCTCCACGGGAATGGAACTCTCCCGCACATGGAATGAGATCCTCCTTGTCGGAGTGGTGTATGTTCGCAGGCGAAGGGCTGCCTCAGAGCGTAAGCCCCTAACCTTTGGTACAGATGATTGCACTCGTGCATCTCTGTACTTCCCCACTACCAAGGTCGGTGGAGGACGTGATAGGGAACAAGGCACCCCCCCCCTCTGGGCCTCCATCCTAGAGTAAGTCCCAACACCATGGGCTGCCCAATGCGTAAGCCCCTTCTTGCTTCTCACGGACGCACCCCTCGCGATGTGATCGTCAGGTCTATGCAACCTCTTGTTTCTCACACCGAGCATGACTCACGTGGGCTTAGAGTGAGCACTGACCCTGACACCCCACCTGAACTATGAAGACATTGATCCATGTCAAGGAATGGTACGTAGGAAGCCTCCACGAGGTCCAAGCCCACTCGTCGTTTCTTCACGTCGGGTCCCATCTTCGTCCGGCATGACGTTAAACTACATTCCCATTTGAACTACAAGGTCTTTGATCCATGTCAAGGCATGGTACGTAGGAAGCCTCTATGAGGTTCAATCCCACCTGTCTTTCACGTCGGGTTTCACCCTCGTCCATCATGACGTTAAACTGCACCCCGGTCCAGTGGTAAGCCATTGCGACCCACCTATCTTTTGAACTACGAGGTCTTTGATCCATGTCAAGGCATGGTACGTAGGAATCCTTCATGAGGTTCAAGCCCACCACCAGTGGACCCACGAGTCTACTTTCACGTCGGTTCACCGACAAATCCCTTTTGAACTACGAGGTCTTTGATCCATGTCAAGGCATGGTACGTAGGAAGCCTCCCAGAGGCTCAAGCCCACCACTCATTGGACCAAGGTCCAATTTCATGTCGGTTCGCCGATAAATCCCCATTTGAACTACGAGGTCTTTGATCCATGTCAAGGCATGGTACGTAGGAATCCTCCCAGAGGTTCAAGCCCAACTCTCATCGGATCAAGGTCCCTCATTTACGTCGGTTCTCCGACACCCATCGCCCGTCGTTTATTCACGACAGGGTTCACGTCGGTATCGATATCCCTTCAAGGAGGATACCTCAATCCGATCTATCCTAGCTAATGCCCTGGTTGGGTTGATCCGTCTCCGTTGGACGTTAAACTCGCGGCATACCCTGTGTTGAACACGAGAAGCTGAAGAAAACCTCGGATATGTGTCTATGACATATAATTCCCCGCGCTCGATGTGGGATTCCTCGAGCTTCCACGCCCTCGAGAAGCCTTGTGGTCAAGGATAACAGACAGACATGCCAGGTACCCCAGCATCCAGACACACTACTGATGCCTCAACGTGACTACTCCCCTAACTGAAGGTTGCTGCCCTGACTGGACCCTTTGGAATGTCCCGACAGCAGCAGTGTAATTAACCGGCGTCCATGGAAACATGGCACTGGGAAGAGTCTCACGAACTACGTATTAAATCTATAAGGGAGACCCAGACCAGGTGATGAGTTCTGAGGAGGAATCCACATGAGGAAGAACCGAAATCCCATCATCCCGTTTCGATCAAGGATCAGACGTCCCTGAATAAGGAGCGAATGCCGCCCACCTTTGGAAAGCGGGAATGCGGGGCAACAAGCTGCGCGTCCTCCACAGACGGATGCGCACGCCCTGGAGAAAGCGTCGGAAACAATTATATTAAATGGTAAAAATATATTCAATTTATACTTTTAAAATCATTCAATATTATAATTTAACCATATAAATTATTGTGATGAAAAAAGTTGTTTTTAATTAAAATATAGTGTGTTTTTACAATTCATCAAAATATGAAAGTTACCAGAATGATATGAAAATTTATCCAAAGTAAATTTTTATTTCATGATTCCAAAGAAGAATTTTATTTTCTCAAATTGATCTTATAAACATGTCAAATACTAGATTTAATGTGGGTGCTCCATCAAAAGGTGGCAAAACTGCATTTTTTGAAAAATACTTATTTTACCCGAAAAATTATTTTGTTCTTATACCACGTTTTAGAAAATTTTAAAGATGAATAATAATGTTATAAGATTCAATATTTAGTTAATACTATTCATAACGTCTAGTTCATAATAATATTATAATAATATATCGTTGTTTAGTAAAACCAGGTATTGCGTACAACACACGCTATCGAGGAAGGTCGCGATTGCCTGTAATGCAAGCCAAGTCAGGGTTGCGTGCTGTGCAAGAATCCTTTGTTGTTTCATATAACATAATCCAACCATATTTCATTTATACATTGAATATATATATATATACTCAATGTTTCATAGAATAACTATTATCAATATTGTGTGTAACAAGATCCAAGAATAGTGTTGCGTATACTGCAAGCTAATACGGTGTTGCGTATAGCGCAAGGTAATCTTGTTGTAGCATAAAAAACAAGACATTAATGAAATTAAAAATAATATTTTTCATAAAATCTCATGGTGTTACATTCTACGCCCCTTAAAATGAATTTCGCCATTGAAATTCGTCGGGGTTATAAATGGTCTACTATTTGAAAGTTTCTTTAATAGAAAACCATATCATAAAAAGGAATAACAAACCCAATCTTTAAAAAAAATAGTATGAAACATAACATTTACCCAAATAAACTAATCACTGGGTTTCCACATAGGTGAAAATATGGATATGGAAGAGAAATCTAACCATCTTGTTCTGATGGAGAGTGGTAGAGAACATGGCTATGGAAAAGTCAGCAATCACAAAGCCATAAATTTGTGACGATCTACGGTACCATCTGATTCGTCAGATATAAGAGCACTAGGACAACATTTTTGGTTTTCAAGATCATTTCCCTAAAGTTGATGAAATTGGAATTAGAAGAAATACTTTCGTGATTTTGGTATAGTCTCACCATTTGTCGTCCTTTGGACAATTTCCACTTCATCGCTTAAAGAAATGAAGTTGAATTTGTCATTCGTGATGTGTTATCAGGTCATGTGATAGAATGATGGGTCATTCCATTTGTCTCAAACAAAAGGTTAGAAAAGTTATCAAAAAATACATAAGTCCATATATAGTGATATTAATCATATATGGTTCCTAAAATGGACTTATACTTCATTTATCATACTTCTTAATATAATAAAACTAGTTTCTACTAAAGAGGTACTTCTTGTAGGCTAGTGGTAGGTGATAAAGGCTTGTCGCACTTCGGTTGTGGGTTCGATTCCCACAGCATTGTCCGACGTGATGGGATATCGCCCGTCCTACAGGTTGTCCTTTTTCTAAAGCTATATTACTATAACATCCCATCAACAATATCAAAAAATTTTTATCCTTAAACTATATTAACTTATGTCCAACATAATCCAATCCAATCTTTAGGCTTATCTAAAATACTTCGCTCCAAGCTCATAATATAAAGAAAATGATCACGTGAATGACATCATTTATCCCCCAGATATATCTTGTTGGTCAAATTATAAACATGTGAATACCTTAATCATGCATTCTCTTGATGAATGAATATCCATTGAACCTTAGTGAAAACATGAATGCAGTTAAAAGTTAACACTTTCCACATACCAAAATCCTCAAAATTCTATATCCTCAAACCATGATATCACTTAGTCCTTATATCAATCATGAGCTCATGAATACTATCAAACATATTAGATTCTCTTTATCCCTTCATTATGTTCATATCATCTGCTTTCCAAATATATTTCAACCACTATTCATGGTTACCGATGCCATAAAATTATTGAAAACCAAAATAGACCAAAACATAAATATTCCAATATTCCACGATACTATATACAACATTATTCTGGAATCCCATTACATAAACACTTAATCATTACACCACATCATTGTCATATTCAACATCACCAATGGTGATCGCATGTGACCTCCCTTTGTCCTTTGCCTTAAGTGGGTTCTCATGTCGATCATCACTAACCCTAGGATTAGGGCATTAATTAGCATAATGACCCATTTCCTTGCACTTGAAGAATTGAAGTGTAGTAGGTTCATTCTATGTATCCCTTCCATTGTTTGCATCATTAGGCATCTTCTTCCCATCATTGAGGCATTCAAATTCTAGATGAAATTCTTTTCCACATTTGAAAAATTTACTTGTCCCTTTAAGACAATCTCCACCATGCTTCTTTCCACACTTTGAGCATAAGGAAACATTCAACTTCTTTTGACCATTATTCTGAGATTTCTCCTTGAAATCCATCTCTCATTTATTGTAAAAACTATGAGATGGATAAGTAACACCAACTTCAATTTATACCTTGATAGCACAACACACAGTTTCTTCATAGCTACTGAAGTCTCTTATAGCTAATGCCCTTCGAAGATTTGGTTTTAAGCCACTGAAGAATCGATCAACATTACTTTCAGGTTAGATGATAAATCCAGATGCATACCTTGCAAGCCTTGTAAAATTCACTTCGTATATACCAACAGATTCATCATCCTTTTTCTTCAGTTCAATAAACTCCTTATCTATATGTGTTCGAAGAATACAAGAGAAGTACTTATTGAAAAATAAGATCTTGAACTCGTCCCATTCCATGGACTCAATTTCATCTCTTTGCCTCGTATTCTTGATAAGATTCCACCATTGATCATCTTCACCTTCCAAACGATATACTGCTAAGATGACTTTATCATGTTCAGAACATTGAAGAACTGAGAATATCTTTTTAGTGTTTCAGATTCATTGTTCAGCAACAAGTGGATCCGAAGACCCACTAAAAGAAGGTGGACGTTGCCTCATGATGGACTCAATAGAATATTGTTCCCTTCTCTACTCATTTGGAAGTCCAGAATGATTCATAGCTTGTGTAAGTATAGAAATAAGATTTTTCACTCCATATCCCATAACATTTGTTTGTTCATGAGGACAATTATTGCATTGTCCATTACGTTGATCGACACAGTTCCTTCGGGTTCTATCCACCGTCTAAAACCCAAAAAGAATAGTGTGAGAGGAAAAAATCATGCTAGGGAAAACAACAAAATAAAGGGGGAGTATCCTCAATATCTAACATCTTAGGTTAAATTCTATGATCGTTACCATAGTTCGAGGACTGTATCCTATACTTATACTTATCTTTAGGGACATCCCTAGACATACCTTATAAATATCTCTATGGATCTCACTAAAATTTTTGCATCCTAGTTTCCAAAGGTTGACTAAACCTTTCCTCTGATACCAACTATAGAGGCCCAAAGCATGACGTACATGGACATTACATTACTTTTTCAGAATACTTAGTACATAAAAAAAACACACACACAAGGATCGTAATATTTTAGTGTCTTTGGAAACTCAGAATATAATCTTCTAATCATGGTGAAATATCTTAAATATCTCCCATAAAGATATTCCTTTTTTTTTACCTAAAACATTTATTTATATCATGGGGAAAAGAAAACATAAAAGGGTGAGCTCAAATTCTCAGTAAGGGTAAACAAAATAAATATCAATCACATCATATTCATAAGAGCATAATATTTTGGAAATCTTAACCTGCAAAAGAGAGCATAATTTAATAACATGGGATAAATCATAGAAGTGAAATGAAATCCCAATAATCATAACATAAAACCTGAAACTTTGATTCATAAACACATAATCATAGAGAATCATTTCTTATTAGTCAAGACTCATTTCCAAGACCATCTTAGTGGACAAAGTCCATTTCTGAACCGAGTCACCCTCATTTCAGTCCTATTTCACTAAACCGGTTTAACCTACCGTTCTAGCCATGTCTATCTAATGAGATAGAAAATCTTTACCCAATGCATTTGACGTAGATATAGGTCCCACCCATCTCATAATGATACCATTCTTATGTGTGCCGGAAAATCATAAATCACACATCATTTCATAACCCATGTAATAAAAATCGGATTCTTAAACATCATGACATCATAAAACAATTCATATAAGATAAAGGAATTAATAAAAATAATTCCATCACAACATAATCAAATCAGTGTAAGAATAGGGATAGAAACAGAACCATATTATCTTAGATGGAAAATAATTTTGATAAAACACTTGAACTCCATTCTTAAGGAAAATATCCTTTCTACTTCAAAAACACTTTTCCTTTCTTAACATGTCATAAAATTCTAAACTAAAATAAGTTGATTAATAATAAACTTGAAAAATTGTAAAGAATTATTCTTTAAAATAATTTTTTAAAAATCCATTCATGTCGAATAAGTTAAAAAAACATTCTTCTCGTACTTTTGTCGGAAAAGTCAAAAAAGTACCTCGTACAAAAAGCAACAAAATATACCTTTCATATCTGTTACAAAAAACTCACCAAAGGGTAAAATACGATTTAAAAAAATTGTAGGTGAATGGAAATAATATTACATATTGAGGAATCATGGATGTGGATGATAAAATACACCCCAGTAAATTTCAAAGTATAAACAATCTCTGATAAAAATGAGATTGTGATATTTCCCTTACCTTAGGTCTGATTTGCTTTGTAAGTATCCAAACCTCCTTTATAATGATTTAAATAATGTTATTGACTTATTCCAGAATCATACCTATTGTTATGATATCATATATGGTCATATTCTTAGCTTATTATTAGTAATATTTCATTACTACTTGTTATTCGGGTGTTTATTACTTTTTTGTTCTTATGTGTGTTTGTCGAATAAATTATTTTTCTTCTCTTTAGGATATAGATACCTCATTTAAAGAATAGTATTATTGTAATATATATCATATTCATTCATTCAATTCATATATATAATCAGTATGCAATGAAGATCATGTAGAACGAATCGCATCACATCGTGGAGACGGTATTCCATACGTACGCACGAGCGATGATATCGTTCCCATGATCGTGGAATTGTATTTTAGTGTATGTATACTATTTCAGAATCAATATTACTTTTTAATAGTCATATATAGTTATTAATTACACCATTATAACCATCCAAGTAAGGTGGTGGTGGAAAATAGATTACACCACGGCGTGGAGACGGTATTCCGTACGTACGCACGCGCGGTGATTTATTTTTCCGTAGGATGGATAGATGGTGAAATAGGGTTTTTTCATACTTATACTAACATATCAGTATATGAGTGATACTGATGTTATTACTTCATAATGAAACAACTAAAGAAGAAGAAGTGGAAGAAGGAATAAAGATGAAAGAATCGGTAACGGACATTACCTCTTCTTTGAAGTGCTTCTTTGAGACCTCCTTTTAGGGTACTAAAATAGGTCTTTGAAGAAGGCCAGAACCTCTAGGATGTTTCTAGAGAAGTGTAGAGGAGAAATTGGTATGGTTTGTCCGAGCTTGAAGGCTCAAAGTTGTGTGAGGAAGAGGGAGGAGGAGGTTCCCTTTTATAAGGGAGGAGAGGGGTACCATTGGAATAACTAAAACTATTATTTTATTATAAAGTCATATTCGGTTTTAAATAGCTCCAAATTGATTTATTTTGAAGATAAAGTGGGTATGGGTCGAAATTATCTCATCCAATATAATTTAGACAAGTTTAGGTTCCTATTTTAACCATATCATTTAAATTTAACATTAAGTTAAATAATTTTACTTTTACCGTGTCTTCATGTGTTCTTATACGATAAGGTTAATAAACATACTATAAGAAGCCAAATAAACCCCAAGTTGTTTATTATTAATATATATAACCTTATCTAATTAATTTGGCCGAACCATAGATGTTTCGGAATAAAATAACACTAACAATATAATATTTTTTTTAAAAACTATTTTATTTCAATTTTCACATTATTTAGTAATTGATTTTTGTGAAAATTATAACAGAATGATTAGTTGGAAAAATATTAATTAAGTCAATACTAACATGTCATATTAACCTATAAAATTAGTTTAATTCCTAAAAAGTCTTAAATTACATTTATTTTGGTATTTATAACATCAATTATGTCAATATTTCATTAATAAGACAATTACTGCATCATCTCTGTGTCATAATAAATGATAATTATTTAATCCCTAAAAATTATAAATTAATTTCTATGATGTAGATAATTGTATTATATTTCTGGAGACTATTCATGTTTGAAGTTTCATGAAGTTTATCACTAAATTAAAATTATTATACTTATAAGATATAAGAAAGTGACATGTTGTCACATTCTATGGTTTTAATAATAATTAAATTATTTTCATGGGAAAAAGTCCATTAAATGAATATAATCCAACCCTTAGGTGATATGGGTCGACTTCTAGTCATAAAATATGATTTTGACTTGTTTTAGGGTAAATTTATAATATTATATTTACCCTTAATTACCTGATTTACCATTAACTATGGTAAATAAAATTTACCATAGTTACTATTCATAATTCCAAAAAATAAAAAGTAGATTATTAACATAATTTTGATCCACTGATTCCAAATATGGAATCCATTTTTCCAAATTCAATACACAAAAGTTTCAGAAATTAAATTAATATTAATCCCGTTTTTGAAAGAAAACGAGTTTTTCTTTAAAACATTGGAAAAGATTGAATTGATTTATTCGACGAATTCAAGGTAGAATCAATGATTATGAAATATATTATATTTAATGGTAAAAATATATTTTATTTATACTTTAAAATCATTCAATATTATAATTTAACCATATAAATTATTGTGATGAAAAAAGTTGTTTTTAATTAAAATATAGCATGTTTTTACTATTCATCAAAATATGAAATTTACCAGAATGATATGAAAATTTATCTAAAGTAAATTTTTATTTCCTGATTCCAAAGAAGAATTTGTTTTTGTCAAATTGAACTTATAAACATGTCAAAAACTAGATTTAAAGTGGGTGCTCCATCAAAAGGTGGCAAAACTGCATTTTTTTTAAAATACTTATTTTACCCGAAAAATTTAATTTGTTCTAATACCATGTTTTAGAAAATGTGCAAGAAGAATAATAAAGTTATAAGATTCAAAATTTATTTATTACTATTCATAACAGATAGTTCATAAAAATATTATAATAATATATTATTGTTTAGTAAACCCCGGTATTGCGTACAACACACGCTATCGAGGAAGGTCGCGATTGCGTGTAATGCAAGCCAAGTCAAGGTTGTGTTCTGTGCAAGAATCCTTCGTTGTTTCATATAACATAATCCAACCATATTTCATTTATACATTGAATATATATATATACTCAATTTTTCATAGAATAACTATTATCAAAATTGTGTGTAACACGATCCAAGAATAGTGTTGCGTATACTGCAAGCTAATACAGTGTTGCATATAGCGCAAGGTAATCTTAGTGTAGCCTACATCACAAGACATTAATGAAATTAAAAATAATATTTTTCATAAAATCTCGGGGTGTTACCTTATTGGAGAATTCATTGTGGACTCAGGTTCCCTGTTCTGATTCTAGGATACGACTTTCTTAGGTTGAGACCCTCCTAGATCCCGATATTTCTCTATTCATTGAATGTCTCTTATGACACCATAGGATACCTTTAAAATTATAACTGGAATCATTGGATACACTACAAAGATAATGCGATATCAAGAGTGTTCCATTGTTAAATCCCATCGAACCCAGTAATTACCTAGTCATGTTTTACCTTGGATATACACCTTGGACTCAGTAGGCATCTCATTAAGGAATACTCGGGACAATAATCCTTGGATTACAATATTACAACATTTCAGGGTACAATTATTACTGATTGGGTGACCCTTGAAGTCTACTCATCCTTTTTTATTACATTGGGAATACACTATTAAATATCAATACAATTTACATTGTTAGCACATGGAATAATTTTAATTTATGAAATGTTACATATTTATAAATAGGAAAAAAGAAAATAATTAACTGTAGACATGTTCAAACACCAGTCGAGGGATAAAGCAGGTATTTGAGTATTTAGATACCCTATACTTCTATACATGTTTTTTGAATTATTGCACACTATTACATTTCAATTACATGATACCGATGTCATAGACCCCATTGGTGGTGTCCCATTGGGATTTATCTTACACCCTTTCTTAACTTCGTTTGTTACCCAAAAAAGATTACATGGTTGAAGGTGTTGACAATGATAATTATATGGATTCAAACAATTGACTACTTGCTATTTAATGTGGATCATTATAGAAGATGAATGAGTCATTTCCCAAATGTCTCAAATATTATTTGATTTCATTTATACTTATGTGTATCATCTAATTTCTATTATCTTTTATCCGCATTTTCTAGTATTCTAGTGACATGAAATATCATCAGTTATTGCCTATTATTTTAGTATTTATAGCTATTGTTATTGTTAGTTATCTATTTTCTATTGTGGATTATGTTTTCATATATTTAATTCTCTATGTACCTATGTTTATATTCATCTGTTGTGTTGCATTTTGTTAATGAGGGAATATCCTCCCCACAATCACACTTTAATCCATATTCTACTAGTCGGCATCCACTTCTATTTGGGGATATGTGATTGAGGCCATGTGTCCCACTGTTCGCGGGTCACCCATTTAGTGGAATCTGGGTCTGGTACATCACAATGTTGTAACAGAGGATGTTTTCCTTTCATTTTTTTATATTTCGAAACAATATATTTAGGAATAAAAACAATGAGGTCTTCAACATAAGTTGTTCTTGAGCATCGTCAACCCATGTTCGGGGTAAAAACCATGTTGCCTAAAATATATTTTTTTTTCATATTATAGTTGATATTATTTTACTATTGGGCAACACACATGTTTTGTTGAGTTGTTGATTATTACATTGATTGAGGATTTTATTTTATTCTGGTCCCGATGATTTGAGGGCAAGGAGAATTGTTACATTCATCATTATAGGAACATATAATTTTAATGTCTTTCCTATTTCAATGCCATCTAGATTTATTTCACTACATTCATTGCTTTTATGATTGGGATTGTTCATTGATGTTATGACAGTTAGCCTGTACATGTATTAATTTTGGCTGTGATTGAGTGATTTCTTATCTCAATTCATGTGGTGTAGGCACCCTCATTGGTTGGTATGAGTAATTTACTGAGTCGAGACATTATTCTATATATAAATGGGTGTCGCATTAATTGATACAGTGTGTGGGAACTAATTCATTAGGAATTAATACCCATTATAATGTGAAACATTGTATATAAAAGTAATCGGTTTTACATCCTTACCCCCACCTTCTCATGGTTATGAAATGTAAAGGAGTGAAACTAGAAATTAAATGTATAATTAAATGAAACATATACTTCCGAAAATATCAATACATAGACATCTATGCAGGTAGTGGGGGTGGTATTCCTTCTTTATTGAGTTTTATTTAATTCATCTTTGGTTATTAATGTATCCTTAATGCTTAAAATTGTTTTTAGGTGTGTTCTTGGCATTTGTAGACCAATGCCTCCATGACACCCTTTTATCCTATGCTAGGAGGGTGACAACAACCAAGCTCCAGAAATGGTGGGCCTTGAGTCGCCACTCAATCCTCCATGGTTTCCACTTGGGGAACCACCTACTATATATTTGTATCTATCAAGGAAATTCATGGACTAGAGATATATTATTATATTGATTTTATGACCCTAGATACTTAATAAGGGGTACCGAAAGAGGGTATACATTAGTGTATAGGTTATCCCATTGTGGTAGGAAGTTACACTTTCTTATCAATCCTCTTTGTTCATTAGATGATAGGCCTCAACGTCAAACTTGGGATGGACTATTTTATTCAGTATCATGAGTTTTTATAATACATTCGTTGTAAGGAATCCTTTACATCACCAAATGGTATCATTTATCTATATAAGGGTGATTGGGATATCTATGAAGGTAGAGCTGGACCAGAGAAATGTGGCCTCGGTGAGTGACCACCAAGATTTAAAAAATCTTCATGGAGGATTCGGGTTTATGAAATATTTATTTCCCTCCACTATTGGATAGTTTGAGGGATGACTTTACCGCTAATTTTTCTACCTTAGCACCTAATAGAGAGGATGGAACCTTCTGTATATTTAGAGGCCAAAGGATTCACATGGCCCAAGACATCCTCTTAGGGTTCACCCATGCTTTTTCCAAGAAGGAGGATGGAACCTTCTGTATATTTGTGGATTAAAGATAAATGAATATCATAAAGTCAATATCTATAACCCACTTCCTAGAATATATTATTTCTTTGACCTGCTCCAAGGGGAAAAGGTGTTCTCAAATATCGACCTGTGATCATGTTATCATTAGGTATGAGTCAGACCATCAAATTTACATCGTAAAACATTTCGTAGCTAGTATGGTCTATATGAGAACCTTGTTATGTTGTCTGGTCTTATGAATTCTCACATCATTTTAATGGTGTTCATGACTAGGATTTTACACCCATATTTGGACTCCTTTTTCATGTTCCTTGTGGACAACATCTTGGTGTATTCTCATACTCAGAGATATCACACCAAACATCTTGAGGAGATTCTGAGTACACTGAGAGAAAATAATCTTCAGGACAATATTTCAATGTGAAAACTATAGATCAAGAAATCTCACATCTTGGGAGTTATATAATTGGAATCATGACTATCTACTGACCTATAAAAGGGCAGAGATGTTGTTTCATAGGAGAATCCCACAAACATGTTTGACATATAGAGTTTACTAGAGTTGGATTGATATTACATTTGAATCTTAAAATAAATATCATGACTTGCTTCACCTATTACTGGTCTTACAAAGAATGGTATAACTATTATATGGTTAGAAGAATTTGAGAAATCCTTTCAGGATATGAAATGTAGGCTAGTATCAGTACCTATTCTGAATCATCCATAGATAGTCATAGGTTATACCATCATCTCTGAAACATCCTGCATCATTATAGGAGTATGATAATTCATGATTAAAAATTAATTACATACGTATCTCAGCATTTAAGGCATCAAGGGATGAATTACTTGACCTTTTACCTTGAGCTATTAGCAATTTTCCAAGCCATACATTCTTGGAGACACTATCTGTTGGGTGAGCACATTGTGGTGTACATTGGTCTCCTAGAGTTAGTGACAATATAGGGGTGGTCATTAAAATACCTAAGAATGTATCCAACTACATTCTTATTGGGGATACTTTCTCAGTTAATGACATGGGATGATTGTATGTATGTGACATCAAATGACTACATGGGGTTCCTCATACTATCATTTCATATAGATATATTCTTTTCACATCATGTATCTTGTAAGGATTGATGAAGGCTATGGTGAGCACATGATGGGTCCTTTATTGGCCAAATATGGTTGGAAAATTCATTCACCCCTATGATGGTAATAGGTAGGTTAGGTAAACATACTAGGTCCTCATCAAATTCAGGAGACTTTAGAGAATGTTCAGATGATACAAAAGCATAAGATTGCTGCTCAGTCTAGAAATAAATCTTATGTTGATTGTCTTAGATGAACTCTTGATTTAGAGGTCTATGATCATTTTTTTCTTTAGGTATCACCCAGGCTATGGAATAGACAATTACGAAAGAATGGAATGATATCACCTCGTTATGTAGGGGCATTTGAGATTATGGACAGATTTGGTCTAGTACCCTATCAGTTTCTATTCCTTCAGAGGTAATGTTCCACACACTATGGCATCCACATCTCACATATTTTACAGTATCAAGATGATTTGTCTAATAGGTTTTGTACAAAATAATTTTATTCAGATTTTGATGCAACCATTTTGGAGTATTAGTACGCACTGTTCATAAGAGAACAAAGGCTCTTTGTGGCCGATATGTCCCTCTAGTATGGGTTCTATGGAAACACAACTGTATACAGGACGAGACATGGGATAGAGAAGCTGAAATACATGATCAGTGGAAAGAATTCTTCTCAGACATTGTTTCTACACCATTGGATGGTGAACTCATGTATGAATTCCTTTAATGGCATAAGACTATTAGAACATAGATTTTATCTTAGGTATGGATCCATTAAATTTAATTCTAAATCATTAGTTTATTCCTACAATTGATTCCTAATGAGATATAAAAGCTTATAGGGTTGTAGAGGTCGTTTTCATTGTCTGGATTCCATCTTATTGGGGAAACTTCCCACATCGCACGATCAACGCACGGTTGGAAGACGGTTTAGAAAACTGTGCAGATGGAAATATCTTTACATAACCAAATCACACATTTTGTGCTTGGTCGTGCAACTTCACCGTGTATGTTCCCCTTCTACCCATGTAATATGGCACAATTTTCCCTAGGTTTGTCAAACTATGCAGAAAACCCATTCACATGCTATTTTTATGGGAAAATGAATTTTTTCTCTTAATGATCTATTAAGACATCTCATATTATCTAATAAAACATAGAGAAATATTCACCAATTTTCTCTCACTTTGGAGCTCTTGGAATCCCAAATTCTCAGTATTGAATTATCTCCTTCATCTAGGATTCGATCAATCTTTTGATCATTATCTTGGATTTCCAATGGTATTTACTCAAGTATGTTTAACCAATTCTTCTCCTATCTTGTTCTAAACCATGTTATCGTGGTGGAAGTGTTTTTCCCTATCTCTCATATCTACTATTATCAAATCCAAATCATGGGGAAATACTAGTGGAGGAGATTCATACACTCCTATAGTGGGTGGTCTATAACTCCTTCCCCAAGATGAATGGTTTTGGAATTATCATGTGGGGCCAATTGATTTTATCGGGTTCCATTAATAAAATTTATATGCCATGATAATGACCATTAGAACCGTACAGATATTACCATTATATATAATTGATGGTTGTTATGATTAAAACTCCATCTGTCCCATGTATTGTGATATTACATAATTGGTTTTTGGTATTTTATATTTTTGAACAACCATTTGGGTGTGACGTTTCTTGACCATTATTAGGGTAAGCTATTAAATATGAAAATATTGATTTATAATATGAATTTCATAATGTACTGTTCCTCGTATTCTCACAACATGACCCACATAAGGAAAGTTCTTCAATTGATAATTAATTTTAATATGGAAATTTGAACGTATAATAGGTATATGACTTGATCCTATTAAATGTGAATGATTAATTGGTAGCATGTTCGTAGATACCCATAACAAATTAATTGAAGGTAGTATAATGAACTATAAATATTGATTATTCTATAATGGTAATTAATATTTGTTTCATGCTACTTGTTCTTTTCAAAAAAATAAACTGAAATGATTGAACTAAATCGACATATTGATTAATTATTAATTGATTAAAAGGTTGCTTTCTACATGACCTAGTCACAGAAAATAAATGAAAGGAACAATCCAAACGAAATATTCCATGTCTTCATATTAAAATAGAAATGTCATGACTCAATCTCGACTTGGATTTTGATCAGCGAATGCCATGAGCACTCATGAAACCCATTCTTATTCTAGGATATGGCTTTCTTAGGTTGATACCAACCTATATCCTGATCCTTATCTATGCTTTGGATGACAAATATGACATTTTAGGATCCATTAAATATTACTATTGGATTCCTTGGATACACTCCTTGGATCTAGTATTGAAATTTCTATTCCATGATCAAATCCCATTGGTCCCACTCATTGTATAGCCTCATTTTACCTTGGATGAACTCCTTGGATTTTGTAGGCATATCATTATTGAATTCCTTGGACTATGCTCCTTTGATTACACGCTTACTTCATCCGAGATATATTTATTATTGATTTGGTGACCCATGAGGTCTATATAAAATGTTTATTACCTTGGTAATTCACTATTAAATATCATTATAGGATTCCTTGTTACAACTTGGAACGATTGAAATTGCAAACATGTTAGTTTTTTATAAATTGATAATAATCAAAAAATGAATTGTTGACATGTTCAAAAAATAATCGAGGGATAATGTTGGTACATGGTTATTTAGTTTCATTTTAATAATTTACTTTCTATATGAATGCTTTCAAACTGTTATATTCACATTACACATGCCATATATTATAGAAACCATTAGTTATGGCCCACTGAGATTAACCACACACCCTTTCCCAGTTATATTTTGTAAATCTAGTATATTAAATGGTTTCATGTATTGACAAAGGTAAGTATATGGCATAAAACATTTGATTGTTTTTTGTTTCATATGGAGAATGATCGAAGATGACCGAGTTAGGGAATTAGATTAATGGGATAGTCATTTATTTATATTATATTTATTTGGTAAATTTTATAACCACTATTTGGTATCCTTGTTTTCCATTTTCTGGTGAAACAATATATCATTAATTGACAAATGTTATTCCAGTTGTTTCAGATATTTTTATTGTTGTCTCTCATTTTTTTTCTTCTATTTACTTATATTTTTCATCAATTTACCTATGTTTAAACTCACCCTCTATGGTAAACATTTTTAGTGAGGGCTTAGTCTCCCCACACACACAATATAGGCCCTTACTACTAGTCAGAAGCCTCTGACATTCTGGGAGATGCTTGTGAGTCCATTTGGCCCATTGGTCTTGGGGCACACATTGAGTGGAATCTTGGTCCGTGACATCATAATATATTTTATAGAAATTTATGTTATATTTATGATCCATTATGAGAGGTTTAGTTATATTAAATTGAGATAATCTAATAAGAAAATGATCATGGATAATATATATTAAAATGAATATATTCAGGAGTTATGTTATATACTAATTGATATATTATTTTATGTAAGAAGTATTTTTAGTAGTTTTTTAACATATATATTAATTATTTTTAATTTAAAATACATTTTTTAAAAATAATATAAATTTATGAATTTTTTTAGGAATTTTGATAATTACTATGAGATAATTAAAGATGATGAATTCTAAATTGAATATAGTGATTTTGGATGAATTGATTACTAATTTGATGATTTCAAAGAATTTAGAAATTCATTTTTAGATTTTTTAGGATATAATTTATTATAATTATCTTATGATTATTTATCATTGATGTTTACCAATTTTTAGATTTTGTAGTTTATGATTCCTGAACGAACTATGTAAAAAATGAATTCCATGGACAATTCATATATTGTCTTAATGAAAAGCATAATCTGATAAGAGATTAAGTGAAAAAACTTTTGATTATTATAGACACACTATCATGAATACTGATTAAAATTTTTAATATAGTTGAATTTCCAAAAAACTCAAAAAACAGAAGGGTGGAGTCTCATGGATGTTTTGGTGATAATGATAATGATAGAAAGAATGAACAATTTCCTACATTTCAATATTTTCAGAAATATCATCAAGGATTATATCTAAATAGAAGTAAATTATATTTTATGAATGGAAAGGGATGATATATAAAAATTAGTTTTTGTGAAAAAATTAGACTTTATGTGATATAATGAATGGATTTGTAGTATAACCTAAGGTACCATTAAAAATTCACTATCTTATATGTGGTAATCCTTGAAACTACCACGAATAGTTCTTGAATGTAATAGATAAAAATGATTATAAGAACCATATATATCGAAGAGATTGGAAAGCCTATAAAAAAACCACTGTGAAAGACTGTTCAGAAAATTAAATGTAATGAAAAACACTTATTTTCCACTCATAAATTGTGAGTCTTGTATTCCTATATTGTTCAATCTATTCCAATTTACCGAAGAATATTAATTCAACATCGTAGTCACAATAAGATTAATTATTAAGAAAAATATCAAATGGAATTATTATTTAATCCTTAGATTAAAAATATTATTTAATATAAATTTGTAGAAATTTATTTCCTACATAATCCAATTATCCATCCATCAATCATATTTTATGTACAATTAGGCATGAATTGGTTCCATTAGAATTTAGGAAATCTTAATATCCATAATAAAAAATATAAACAACAAATAAACCCATGGTTATATATTAATTCATGGAATATTATAAGATAACATTGAAACAATTACTCTAATTATATTAGAGTATTTTTTATAAATAGTTAACAAAAATACACAATTTTTTTTATTGGAGAAAAGAAATGTTACCACACCTTCCTTAAGATGGTAAAATTTATATCCCATTAAATATGTATTTTTTAAAAATTATAAACATTTATATTCCCTAAAGTATTTTTATATGTGAATCATAATTACAAATGCAAGGACATAATTTATTTAGGGGGCATGAAAATAATGTTACAACTAAGGTTTTTAGGAAGAATTTTATCTTATAAATGAAATGTTTATAAATAATAATTAGATTTATTATTTTGTTCTAATTTTTCCACATGAATTGAAATAATTTACCAAATAATTCACATAACATAGGATTTAAAACAAAAGAATCATTATTAATTCAGAGAAATGTAGTACAAAAATGACCATGAAACTATGTAATATGAAAAATGAAATATTAAATACATTAAGAGTGAAAAATGAAAAGGTCAAAATAAATAGAAAATTATTAATTCTAAATTACATGGAGATATCTTTGATATTAATTTCGATTATGGATGGTCGATGATCAAATATATTCAATAATGATGAAGAACGTCAGGAATAGAGTGATACCCAAATTGAAAACAAGGGAAATGAAATATCTAACTTAAGAAGAGTAATGTGAATGAATGTATTTTTTAAGGCTAAAAATGTAATTTAAATTTTGATATTCAAATTATTTTCATAGGAAATATAGTCATTGGATATACTTGATTCCAATTGTTGTAAAAATGTAGTGTATATTCCCTAGTAATTTAAAGTAATATTGTCCATGAAAAATAATAGACAAATCAATAGTATAATATTAAAATATTGTAATATATACTTCTTTGTTATATATTATTATTAATATTATTAATATTAATGTATAACATTATATACTTATAATATTCATTTAAATAAATAATTATAAATGGATTTGTATATTTAATTTTTTTTGGAATATATATAATTACTTTTAATGGTAAAACTTATTTAATATAAGAGATATTTCATTCGAATATATTTTTTCATTAAGTGTTTTATATATAATTTTAACCAATTATTATGAATATTATCGAAATAATATATTAAAATTCCAAATTTTATATGTTGATATGAACCAATATTTAAAACAGTTAATTTTAAAATGAAGCATTTTCTTTAAAATAATTTTTTATATTTTTGATTTATATTTAAAAAAATGTTTATATTTTTTATATATTTAATTTGGAAGAATATGAATCATTTTTTGTTTTATAAATTAATAATTATCGTATTTATATTTTTTCTATTTACCTAAAATAGATTTTTTTACGTAAGTATTGAAGGAATTGTTTTTATCAAAACTATTAATATTAATATATATGAAAATATAACAGTTTAATGAAATATTTTAATTTATAAAATATTTATTTAAGGTGTAATACTATTAATTTTTAAATACACTTATAAAGGCCTAAAAACATTATTTTTCATTTTCTGAACAAAATTAATATTTTCAATGAAATAAAATTGATTTTATTATTTAAATTTTACTAAATATTATTTAGGTAAATTCTTTTTTTAATTTCAATAAGAAACAAATAACTTTAATATGTTATATAAAAAATTTATTATAATTAAAATTAAATAAATTGATAACTTTATCCATCACATAAATTATAAGCATAAAAATAAACTTTTTTCTAAAAAAGGTTTTACATTTTTCAAGTACTAATATTTAAATTAATTTTCTTGTAACCATTTTAAATTAAATGAGATTAAATTAATTTAATATTAATAATAATAATTTTAAAAAAATCATATGGGAATCATAATTTTTCTCCGAAATGTATTCTACTATGTAAAATAATATTTTCCACGATAAAAAAATTATTTTCCAAATAGTGAAACTTTTTTAAATATTTTGTATCATTGAATTAAATACATATAAATTAAAATAAAATATTAAAGTTGTTTTTAAAAATGTATAAAAGGAAATTAACTATAATTTAACAGATAATTTTTGAAAAAAACATTGAGAACTCATAACAATTAAAATGTATCCTTTTTGTAGAAAATTGGTCTTCTACAAACTATATATTTCAATTAAAAATTTAATTTTAAATTATTTATAATTGAATTATGTAATGTGGATATGAAATTTGAATTCCTAAAATTTTAATTTTCTTATATGGTTCCCCTAACATTTTTAGTTTTAAAATGGTTACAAAAAATAATTTTAAAATAAGATTAAAAATTGTGAAAATGAGTAATCAAATTTTTTCTATTTTACTAAATAAAGAAGTCATTTTGAATATATATATTACATTTCAATTTTTTCTAATTAAATTACTGATGTCTCAAATATATTGATTCCTGCAAAACAATGAACCTACCTAACCCATATATGATTCCCTTCATACACCATACCATTATTTAGTTTCCAATAAAAAGCCCCTCCTTTTCACCTATAAAATGAGCTCACTCACATAAATTTTATCATCCTTCAATACCCCAAAGGAATTCATCATTAATTTAACTTCCTCATAAATCATTAAAATCCACTCAATGAAATCCTATTGTATTATGGTGACCCATAAGGCTTCATGAATCCACATAGAAAGGCAAGGTGTTCTTCTTCTATAATTAAATTTCATGAGATAAAATTCTTATATTTCACAATGATATCATTTATATGGGGTGTTTACTTCCCGATGAATACTTTTTCACAAAATTTATTTAATTTATTTTGTTTGAAGAAAAGTCTTAGGTTATTTCTTAAGATTTATTTCAATTCATATTATACCAAATGTTTGATTGATTTTGTAAACAGAAATTCATTCATTGACGTGAAATGATTCTTATTAAAATTATTTATTCCAAGATTAGAACATTCATGAAAAACGTAATTTCATTGAAATTTGTATCCATATATTTTTTTAATTATATTTAAATTCAAATATTTGGTGATTATTTCATGATCTCATCGTTTTTCATGTACATCTCTATGTATGTTTTTAATTAATCATTTTTAGTGTTTTCATAAAGATGATTTTTCTTTGGAATAAACTCATTCCTAGGATTGAAGGATAGATCTGAATGACTATACATTAACCATGATGAGAGTATTTATAGAGAACATAACCTATTGTTGGGGGTGTATTCTTTTTGGAAATAATGGAGTCCTGGTATAACTAGGATTTGTTTTTATATGGGTTCTAGATATGTTGATATGTTTTAAATGGAGATAAGAATTTTTATAATAAGAAAACGGTCTGAAAAAACAATTGTAGACCATTAACACATCATTTAAATGTATTAAATTCCACTTAATTGATAGAAGGTTTATCAAAATAAATCAGAGGTAATTTTATTTTCATTGTATTATAATAAAATAATTTAAATGATAGTTAATCAAATTACATGATGTGTAAATTATGGACATGTTTTCTAAAAATATTCTGGGGATAAATATTCAATATTATGGATGTATATTCTCTCCTATAAACACTTAGGGATTCTCTACGAAACATTAATGGGAATAAATCAAATATTTTTTCCCTATTGTGTGATAAATCACTAATATGTCCATTTGGTTAGGCTTTTTCCTTCACTTATTTCATAAAAACCATTTGGGTGAATCCCATTGACGAATGGTGTTTTTAGATTTGATCTAGATCAGTTTTTATCTAGGGAATTTTTTTAATCATTTATACCTTATTCCACAAGGTATATGGAAGTTGGAAAAAAATTTAGATCATCGGTTTATTATACAGAATCTAAATGTTACCCCAATTGTTTGATAATTTCAATGTTTATGAAATTTTGTAATTTAACCATTGTTTCGTATTCCCAATTTAAATATATATATATATATATATATATAGAATTATTCTTTAATGTCTTTTTTTTTCAAATCGATTTCAAATTTATTATGTATACCCATGGGGTTTGATAACCATGATTATAATTTAATTGAAAAACTTCTTAAATAATTTTTCGCATGACATCTAAAGTAGGGTGATTTCATGTAATAGAATCCCTAAATAATGTCTTATTTTTTATTGATATAATTTATAATCTATTGTGAATTTAATTGAAATTGAAATATGATATAATTTTGGTAATACACATAAATAACCATTGGGAATTGTGATGTGATATTGTGATATACTTGATCTACGTCAAGGATTATGTTCTATACTATAATAAATATATATCAGGCTCAACCATAGAAAATTCATAAATATATGTTTTAATGTTGAAATTGGGAAGGGTCATATGACAAAAATTATTTTTATTGTACACATAAACATTATTTATTAAATAAAATATTCACTTGATACAACATGTGTGACTTAGAGGTCCAGTGTTTTTAGGATTAGGAAAATTACATAGCAACTTAATACATAAAACACACAACATCTTTATTGAAAACATACTTTTCATAACCACAACATTCCCCTATAATTAACATTTCGTTGGATAAAAAATGGACACACATGTGAAATGGGTGAGCTATGAAGCCCATTAAGGGAGTAAACAATTAATAATATGAAGAATACAATACATTTTTGGAAATAGGCATATCAATGGAGCATAAATAAAACTTGAACCTAAAGTAATTGTATAGCATAATTATCATCACATAGAAATGTGGAAAAACAATTAACAAGAAATTAGCATGATCTGAGGATCATTGCACATGGATCATGAGTAAACCATCATTTCACATGAATTATCATGATTATATCCTCAATTCACATGAAGTATCATGATACTAATATTTTCTAAAATCATTGGAGCGTTATAAGGGTGCACCCATCATAATCATTTCATTTCATGCATAAGTGTACAACATTGATCATAAATCATGGATTAATAATCATTTATAACACGATAAAGGCATGTGGAATTTATAAATTAAACTCTTTAATCAATAACTAAATGTGAATAAAGGTGAATACCCTTTATAGAGGAATGGGCATTGTATTCACTTAACAATGACATTGTCATGGAATAACGGTATGCAATTTCCACCACATTATGGTGTGACATAACAAATCATAAAAAATGGTTGATGTGAGATAAAGGGGAGTATAATAATATATACATGAATATTAGAGTAGGTGGTAATATAGAAACATGTCCCAACCTATGTAAAGGAATTTTAGATTCATAACACTAAATAATATCTTGAATGTTAATATGGAGAGAGATATTCATCACAGAATTTCTTCTTGGTAATGTGTGTACATGGGATTCATTAATGATAGATAAAGGGGTCTGTAATCATTAAAACATAATAAGGGTAGTATGGGTTCCATTCTAAACCATACACCAACATTTAAAATTTAAAATAAAAGAGCATAACAATATTTAGAAACATGGATAATATGATAAAGGAAGGATTCCATTACTTGGAAGTGTGATCCCAAAGGATTGAGATAGGAATATTGGGAGCCTGGGGAGCCTTAAGAGGATTATAGAGAGAGGAGGGATGAGAATGGACGAACTCTAAAGTCATTGATTGAATATGAATTGGAAACATGTGTTGGTTTATATATTAAAGGAGACGAATTTCTATAATTTAGGTTTGGGACACCACTCATTAAACTAGTCAAAACCAAAAACCATCCCATGGTTTGTGCCCATGGTTTTTTCCAAATGGGACTGGAAAAAAATATTTTATAAGCTCGATGGCCAATGGTCTTAAAATAATCGGTTAGCTAATGTGGAGTTGAGTCATGCTCTTAAGGAAATCAATTTAAAAATATAAAATATTTTATAAGTCTTGGAGGGTCTACTGAGGATTTTTAAAATAAATAAAATCAACTTAAATCAATATATTTTGATTTTAAAACATATGTTTTCCGAAAATATGGTTTATATTAATTTATTACATCACTATTGGGTCATTATGAAGTCCTAAAACACATTATATATTTAAACGATATTTAATTTTTACCCAAAAATTCGACTGTCTCAGAAAATTATGAAAAATTCATCATTGGATAATTTTGACTACTAGATTACCAAAAAATAATCATTTTAACTAAATAATTTTTTATATATGTGAATTTTTATATTTTAAATTAAAAATCAACATTTATTTAAAATTCATGGGTTTTGAAAAACACGGCATTCAATCCATAATAAAATTTACTATTGTATTTGTTAACATTATACTATCATTTATACATAATAAAATATAATTTTATAATAGTAATTTATTAAAATATTATTAATTTCAAAAATCCACGTATTTGTCAAAATTGATTTCTTAGTTGAATATTAACAAAAAATACTACTTGGGCTTTAAAAACTATTTACAAAGTAACAATAATAAAATGATTATATATTCACTATAACAAAATAGTGTATATAATCATAGTACTAGGGTCTTGTTACATAACATCTTATAACACCAGCATATTACATAAGGGTAAGGTGTGCGATGATGACATACTCTTTGGGTGGCTCAGATAACATACATCGGGTGGTAATCTCTATCAACTTCTACATCCTCCATAAGTAGTTCTGATCGATCTTAACATGTTATGGATTGGCTTGGTATTGGTCAAGAACAAATCTCAAAGACTCCACCTCCCTTTTGATCTCTCACATATGGGCTTTGTATGGGGTAATGAAACTGGTTGAGGTCATTGCTTCCTTTATCATTGTAAATTTGATTTGTTAATACTCTATATTTATAATCATCATGTGATCACTGTTCAACAACTATATTAGCGATGATAAAAATTCCTAGAGGGATTTTAAAAATCCAAAATCATAAAACCAAATAAGTGTACATGTTATATAACCATTTCACATAAGAATACATTTAATTAAATCAATAGTAATTTCTATTATTTATTGTTTGGTTCATTAAAATCATCCCCAGTTAATAAATCTCTCCTTCAAAATTTCTTTTACCACACTAAAATAGATGTGTGTAACATTGCTTCACCACTTCCACTAATTCCCATGTTTCTTCTTCAAACTTGTGGATTCTCCAAAACACCTTGATGTGGTCAATTGTATTATTTCCTAGAAATTTTTCTATTTGACCTAAGATCATTACTAGTTTCTCCTCGTATGAATGATCATCCAATAAATGTAATACCTTTGAAGAGTGTACATGTGAAGGGTCTTCTATGTTCTTCTTTAATAGGGAGAGCTAAAATACATATTTTACTTTTTCAATGGTGGGTGGAAGTGCTAGTCGATAATCCCCAACAACGACAAGATCAAGAATCTTGAAGGGGCTGATGTACCTAGGACTTAACATCCCTTTCTTTACAAACCTTATGACCTTCTTCCTTGGAGATATGATTAGAAATACCTGGTCTCCAACTTTGAACTCAATAACTTGTCAATGGTTATCTGCATAACTCTTCTGTCGACATTGGGAAACCAGGATATGATACTGAATGGTTTTCATATTATCAACCATTTCATCAACAATTTCAGGTCCTAGCAGCTTACGCTCACTTACACCATCCCAACTAGTTGAATATGTTGTCCCCATCCTCCTTTTATGTCCATAAAACATAATATTAACATATCTTTTAGTGTGTCAATAGTTCACTCTGATTGGCCGTTAGTATGAGGATGATAGGCCATACTGATGTTCATTTCAATGCATATAGAATGTTGAAGACTTTTCTAGAACTTCCAGGTGAATCTTGGATCACGATCAGATACAATTGACAGTGGTACTCCATGAATCCTAACCACATGTTTGATATATATATATTCAAGTTGATCCAATGAGATGTCATCTCTAATCAGAATAAAGTGATTTGTATTCTTAATATAATAAACAACAAATCATATAGTATTGTTTAATCTGGTTGTCCTTGTACATCTAGTGAAAAAGTCCATGGTAATGTTATCCCACTTCCTTGATGGTATGGGTAGTGGTTGGATCATCCCCTAATAACTTTTCTTCACAGTATTCACTGGGTGACACCGAAGGAAAATTGATTTATTTTCAGAAATCACCCTTTTTATATTGTCCCACTAAATGTTTTCTCAGAGATCTCGAAAAAACAATGTGCCCCATGGGTGAATAGAGAATGTTGAGATTTCTACATCATTCTAAATCTCATTTATCTCTATATTGGGCGGTACATATAATCGTGACACAAATCACACAATTCCATCATTTTCAACCACATACTCAGAGTATTTTCCATTTATGATAGCTTATGTCCTTTTTACGACATCTACATCCTTTCATTGATCATCCATTATTTTCATGATTAGGGATGGTTGACCAATCATTTGACAAGTTATTAATGATGTTCCTCCCCTAAATATTTTCATGTCCATCCACTAAAAATCTAATAAGATTAGATCTTTTTGAATTCTCTCCATTGATAATGATACATGATCCTTTCTTCATATAGAATTTTCCACCTTGTTTTATTTACTAGGAAAGTAGTGGATTGAGCAGTCATTTACATTGATAAGCTCTAGCCATCTTTGTTGGTGAATTTTCAACTACTTCTGTGTGAATATAAATTCTTGAGGCTTTTATGAACTGTATATATTTCAAACTTATCCCCAAAGAGGTAATGCTTCCAAATTTTTAAACTTTAGATCAATGCAGCCCAATCCATATAATGTGTTAGACTGTTTTTCTCATGAACATTCAATTTCCTTGATGCATAGGTAATGAATTTGTCATTATTCATCAACACACAACACATTTCCTTTCTTCAAATCATCACAAAATACCACAAACAGTTATCCCATTGTCGGTAATGTGAGCATGGGTGGAGTAATAAGAATCCATTTAAACTCCAAGATGCTCTCTTCACATTCATCACTATATGAAAACATGACTCCCATTCATGTTAACATGGTATGTGGGTTTGAAAATAATGATAAATTTCTCACAAATCAGTGATAATATACAGCAAACCCGAAGAAGATACAGATATCAGTTACCAATGTTGGCCTCAGCCATACCTTAATTGCAGCTATCATGGAGGGATCCATAGATATCCCATTGCTTGTGGTGTCATGAACCAATATTGAGATGAACTTCAACCAGAACCTACACATTATGTACATTTAATAGAGCTTATCATTCTTCATGGTCTCAAGTAGAGTTCTAAAATTCTCTTCATGATCCTCCTTGGTTTTGGATTATATTAGAATAACATCTATAAATTCTACCACAAATATTTCAATTTAATATCTAAATATAGTATTCATCATGTCTATGATGATTGATCGATCATTAGTGTGTTTGAAAATAATTACTATGAATTCATAATGCCCATATCTTGTATAAAAAGTATTCTGGGGGATATCATCCTTCTTCACCCTTACATGATAATATCCTGGCAAAAAAATCCACCATAGAGAAGTATTGTGCTCCATGTAGCTTATTGAACAAGTTAGAATGTTTTTGCAGAGGATACATGTTCTTTGTCGTGATTTTGGTGAGCTCAAGATAATCAATGACAAGGAGGATTGACCCATCATTCTTATTGTCGAAGAGGACTGGTGTACCCCATGGAGAAGCACTTGGGCATATAAACCCTTTATCCAGATTCACATGTAGTTGTTTCTTCATCTCCTCAAGCTCCACAACATCCATTCTATAAAGAGTCTTGGATTTTGGAAATGTCACAGGTACAATGTCAATTGATAATTCAACATATCTTATAGGAGGAACACATGGAAATTCCTTGGGAAACACTTTAGTGAATTCCCTAACAGTAGGCATGCATTCAAGGATGGTTACCTCTTTAGACTCAATCATATGATCCAGATAAGCATGCTCAAAGGGCAGTAATATCCACGTATGAGATAAAGGTGATAAAGAATATTCATCTTATTCTTTTCACTTGTATAGGACTAGGGGACGATTCATCACATGGAGAGTGATTTCCCTTTCACAGAAATTTTTGCTGTCTCTATATAAGGAATATTCAATCCATTCAAAATAATTTCATAAAATTCCACCATAGGGAGTGCGATGAGGTTCTATGAGATGATAAATCCAAAAATTATGATATAGGAGGATTTATAATCATGGGATTCAATGATTTCCCCACATGTCATACTCACTTACATATTCACTTCCCTGATTTGAGTTGGTTTTGTGATTGTTCTACTAATATTTTGGTATATAAAATAATGCGTATAACTACAAACGATAACCCTTCCTCTCACATTTTGATTTTGGATCTGCTATATCCCATATGGAGATAAGGATGTGTTATTTTAAACTATTCAACACATAAAGGGAAATCCAATGACATTAAAGGGAAGCCTTATAAATTACATTTATTTCATGAACATATGAATCTATAGGCTTCAATCTATGTTAACTATGATTTATTTCCAAAATTCTATTATTGTGGGATTTTTTATTCCCTTAATAATGGTTTATACTAAGATTTTGAATTTACCAAACCATATCACCAGTAGTGTCATAACCAATAGTGCAACCAGGACCGTTGTTGTGTACCATGATACCCCAGGTCATGCCCGAAACTCCATTTTGATGTATTCACTCCTAGGTACATCTATTCCAGAGCCGCCTCTACCAGATCGTATCCAGACAAGGATTTATTGGCATGATAAACCACATACTCAATTATCACCAAAGCATAGGGATGTCTATATTATTGATATTCTTATCCTATGTCTTTCCCAAGGGTTTACTAATCCTAATCCCAAAAATAACTAATCCTACACTATGATACCAACTATGATAACCCTGCTTTTTATTACACACTAAAAAATGACTTATTAAATAAAATAATCCCTTGATATAACATGTATGATCAATAGGTCTAGTGTCATTGGGGATTACAAACATTGCATAACAATGTAAAACATAAAACTAGCAACATCTTTCTTGAAAACGTTTTTTACATAACCAAGACATTCCCCTGTACTTAGCATTTCATGGGATAACCTGATGACATTAATGTGGAAAGGGTGTGTTATAAAGCCCAGTAAGGGAGTAAATAAGGCATTACTTGAGGAATATAATTAATGTTTTTAAATAGGTATGTCAATGGAGAATAAAAGATACATGACCATAAAGGCATGATATATCATGACTATCATAACATGGAAATGTGGAAACAACACTTAACATGGAATTAGCATGACCCAAGGTTCATTGCACATATTGCAAATGTAAACCCACATTGAAATTTAATTAGCAAGAGTAAATACTCATTTCACTTGAATTAGAATTATAAAATCCTAATTTCACTTGATGTATCAGGATACTAGTCATTATCCAATGCATTGGAGTGCTATATGGGTGCACCCTTCTTAATCATTTCATTTCATGCATAAGTGTGCCACGTGGATCATAAAATTGAACTCATCATATTTTATTCCACAAAAAAGTAATGTGGAATTTATAAATGAAACTCTATAATCAATAAGTAAATGTGAATAAATATGAACACCCTTGATTGAGGATTGATCATGGTATTCACTACACAATGACTTTGTCTTGGAAAAACGAGGTGAAATTTCGAAATCATAATAGTGTGACATAAGAATACATAATAAATGTTGATGAGAGATAAAGGGATGTATCATCATATATACATGAAATTTAGAGTAAGAGGGTTATATAGATACATTTCTAAACATATATAACGTAATTTTATATTCATAAAAAATTAATTTCTTGAATTTAAATTAGGACAAACATATTCCATAAAGAATTTCGGCCTGGTTACAGAGGTACATTGGATGAATTATTGAGAGAGAAAGGGGTCCTTCATCATTAAAATACAAGGATGTATGTGTTTGGGAGGTTCCAAACTATACCAAAACATTTTCAATTGAAAATAAAAGGGAATTACAATATTAATAAAATTGAATAAAATGAGAAAGGAAGGATTCCCTTATGTGGATGTGTGATCCCAAAGGCTTGAGAGAGGATTGAGAGTGGCTTCGTGGGAGATTGCGGAGCCTTGGAAGTAGTATAGAGAGAGAAGGGAAGAGGTTGTATGAACTCCAAATTCTTTGAGTGACAATGAAGTGGGATCATGGGTGCATTTATATAGGAAATGAGATAGAATTCTTTATTATTTTGGTTTGGGACACCACACAATAAACTAATCAAAACCAAAAACCATCCCATGGTTTTTTCCCATAGATTTTATCAATGTGGAGTGAATAAAAATATTTTATAAGGCCAATTTCATACATTCTTAAAATAATATGGTTTCATATATGGAGTTGAGTCACACTCTCAAGGAAATCATTTCAAAAAGATAAAATGTTTTATATGTCTTAGAGATTCCACTAAAGGAATGTAAAATATATAAAATATACCTAATATTACATTACATTAATTTGAAAACATATAGTTACTAAAAAAATGTTTATACTATTTTATTACTTCACTATTGGGTCATTATGATGTCTTAAAACACATTATATATTTAAAAACTATTTAATTTTTTTCCAAAAAATTGACTGACTTAGAAAATTATGAAAAAATCACATTTGGATAATTTAGATGTCGTGAGTACAAAAATAATATTAATCTTACCTTAATAATCTCATAAATATGCGAATTTATACTTTAAAAATAGAAATTGGTATTTATCGAAAATTCCTATGCGTTGACAAAAACATCATTCAAACAATAATAAAAATTACAATTGTATTAATAAAAATTATACGATCATTTATACTTAATAAAAATTAATTTAATAAAAATAATAGTTTTTTATTAAAATATTATTTTAAAAAATTACATTAATATATAAAAATAGTTTTCTTAGTTGAATATTAACTAAAAATATATTTGTTCTTTATAAACTATTTACAATGAAACAGTAATAAAATGAATGAGTATTATCTATGAAAAAATATTCTATATAATTGTATTACTAGGGCCTTGTTACAGAATCCCTTATAACACCCACATTAGACCAAAGGGTAAGGAGTGTGATGGTGACATACTCTTGGGGTGGCTTGGATAAAATCACTCTGGTGGTAATCTCTATCAACTTCAACTTCTCTCATATCTGGTTCACACTCATGCATAACATGTTGAAACTTGTCTTGGTCTTGGTCAAGAGAGAAACTCAATGATGCCATGTCCTTTTGAGCTCTGAAAAATGGGCATCATATGGGGAATGTGTAATACATGAGACCATTGCTTTTGTTAGTAAATTAGATTTATTAATGTCCTATATTTATACTAATCAGGTGATCACTTTTCAATGATAATATTAGCAATGGTCACAATTCATAACAATATTTTAAAAATCCAAAATCATTAAACCAAACATCGTCATAGTTTATATATCAATTTCACATTATATTACTATTAATTAGTACAAGAGAAATTTCCATTATTAATCATTTTTTTGATATAGTTCAGCCCATTCCCATGCTATAACGATAATAGAGAGAGTGATATGCCCAGCCCAGGTTGTAATTCCTAGAGGCCATTGACCGAAAATGTTGAAATTAGTATAGGTCCATGAACAAAAATTATTATAGTTATTATACCTTTGTGATATGGTTTGGGTTTTCATGATCATATGATGTGATCAAAGAGACATCAAAAGTGTTTTTAAGAAAGTTATGTATCCTTGGTTATAAGGATGTGGTTGGATTGATTGTAATAGATGCTGAGAAATATTCCATCATGGACGTGAAGTTTGTTGTTTTCATAGTTTATTAATTTTTAAATTAATTTTTAAATTAAATAATACTCTTTGTTATTGATTTATTGAATATTCATATTATTATACATGTTTTTCTTACAATATGTGGTTTCAAATTACTCAGTTATAATCAACCCCTTATTGGCACACTATTTGGAACCTGAGGAAATTATGTGAATGCAAGTGAGAATAAGGGTCATGGAACATGATGTTGATCACTTGTTTTACAGATGTGCTGGAGTCCATAGATTGGACCAACATGGGGTTCATGACCTCAAAATTTGACTCTGTTATTTGAGTCTTATATAATTTTCATGTATTTTTCTAGCAAGATGTTTAGTCATATCTCACCTATTCATTTCATTATTCCTTTTTTATCTATTGTATTATCCAATTAGATTTTATTTTTATCTTATAATATTTATTTAATTTGAACATTTCAATTCTATAATGAATTATTCTACCACTAAACACTTCATACCATGTGGCATTGTCTTCTCAATATACTATTCATACCCCCACTACAATTTTTCATCCTCTGATGTATGGGAAGGCACACATGAGGACATGTAATCAACCCCTTCGAGCTATGTAAGAGTGTCCCATATTAGGGGACCATACAAAATATGTATCAATGAATTATATTTATTTTTCTTCTTCATTTAAATTTGGGAAATTATGAATGGTGACTAGGATGTGTTGAGACTTAGTAAAGATATTTTTAATGGAGTAGTTAACCCCTGTACGGGTGAAAATATGAAATCACAGGGATGATATTGTTTCTTTTTCTATGTTCTTTTTATATTATATACTATTTAACCATTTATGATTGACATGATGTGTAAGGTTATAGTTTTATTATATTATTATTTAATTATATATTTCCTTGTTTCATGGCATGGTGTGAAATATGAATACATGCATCATAATTTGAACATAGGGGTATATTAACATGTATTTTCCATAATAATGGAAAATATGTTTTTCATGTGATATATACATTCATGTTAATATATGATATGAGATATTTTCTTCACTAGATAATGTAAATGAGTCATTTATTCATGAAAAAATATTTGTAATTCATATCCCGAGAGACAATGAATTAGTGTTTCTTATTTACAGTAACATGTTGGGTTGACATTGTTGTTATCCAGTTCTATGTTGTGTGCAATTATATGGTAGAGAAAATTCCTCCCAGACATCATCATCTAGAATGTCAAGAGAGTTGAAATGAGAAAACTCATAAGGTAGGTGAATTGGAACATCCAAAAGTTCCTAAGGACCAGATGGTTGTTCAACTTCTCTACTGCTTCCTGAGGGTCATGTGAACCATAGAATGGTAGACTATTTGTATCATTAATTCAATGACTGAGTTCACAATAGAGTTTCTTCAGCAGCCTATTCATGTGTTTATTTGGGGAATGGGGGTCCCAGTCAGGTATGTTCTTGATTGATTCAGTCCATACTATCATTAAACATTTTGAGACACCATTAAATAAGAATTATAATCTTGTTGTGTATATAAATCAAGATCCTTCCAAGCATTGGGGGGATATTCTGGAGAATGTAATGAAATACTATACCTATCTTATAAGAAATTAAAGATGAATTTTCTCATCAATTTTTATCCTAAGACCTTGAGGTATGAAAAATATAATGATTTGATACATCTTATATAGGAAGGTTTATCAATGATGAACACTACATGATGTTTTACTAACATACAACGTGTTGTTCCCTCATTGAATGCTGATGATACATCCAGGGAGAGGAATTTCTAGATTGGTCATCATTATGATATTACTTATTTGGTAAAAGTATTCTATTTAAGAAGTATTGAAAACATGGTAAATCAAGATGTCATCATGGAAGTGAAATTGAGAGCAGACTTGAGTAGCATCTAGGATATGTTAGTAGGGTGTTCTTGGAGTTTTATGTTGAGTTGTAAGAAGTGCCATTATGAATTTTTTTCCCAATTTAATTGTGGGAAGAGTAGTCAGTATATTGGATGAATTTATCACAGTTTTCTTTCATTTTAGTGATATTAGTGTTGA
The DNA here is from genome assembly GCA_963277665.1 of Viscum album. NCBI lineage: Eukaryota > Viridiplantae > Streptophyta > Magnoliopsida > Santalales > Viscaceae > Viscum > Viscum album. Next base: position 1,729,913,902 of record OY728140.1, read on the forward strand.
ATATTTGGACACAAGAGACTATATTGTCATTATCCAAAAGTCGAGTGTCATATATATAGTAGAACGATTCATCTTCAGAGGTTATATGTAATCTTTTAACAATAGACTAGTGGAAAAGGATCCCAATATGCACCAGAGATGGGAAGGGACCTAGACAACCCTATGCAGGATTGTAGTTGGTGTTCCACAAGCAATTTGGACTGAGGTAGGGGACATGGTAACACATTTCATGAATAGTATTACTAGGAAATAGAAACATCATTGGAGATGATTTGAGCCAAAATACTTTGAAATAGGTAGTATGGATTTCTTTTAAATGTTGGAGGATAATATTCCTCTTTGAAAAAATGCATTTGAATGTCTAAGAATCTCTAGGATGAGTATATCTAAATTCGACATTTGTTATACCCTTACTACAAGACCAGATTAAGATGAAGAATTTGGATAAAATGGAGGGATCATTTCAGATAGAAAAATTATATTTTGTGGAGACTACATACAAATGGACTCTTAGAAGTGGAAGTTCTATTATTTTTGGTGGTTGAGTATTCGTTCATGTGACCTTTCAAAAAGAGATTATGTGGTAGTTTCCTGATTTTTGATGAGAAGAGCATCATGGGTTAAAAAATATGTAATTTGATCTCATTAGATAATAATATTGGTAAGGAATGATGATGGTGGTAGAATGATTCTTGGCTTGATGATTCACTTGTTAGTAGGTTAATGATGATCGTCAAAGGAAATCTAGTTTTTGGGAGGATTTTTCTATTTTTTAGTGGGAATGGGGTGATGTCACAGTTGATTTTGTGAAACTAATACTTAGGATGAAACATAAGAATGATTTTTTATAAGTTTTTTGTATTGAATAACTATGGTATATCACATACAAACCAATTAAGGAACAAATAAAATTAATGATTTGTTTAGTATTTTTTCCTGTTATGTTGTTCAATTGCATGATATTATACGGAGAACCGTTTTAGATAGAGATCCTCACTTCAAAACACATTTCTAGATGGGAAATTAAAAATACATAGGATCGTGAGTTCTTTTAAGAACGTAAAATCTTTCAAAGATTGAAGTTTAATATGAGAACCCAAATTAGGTTATTGAGTATATTTGATGAGCTTGTTTTTTAGATTTTGGTGGTTCATGGGAGTAACATATTGAATTAATGGATTTTTAATATAATAATATCTTTCAATCATCTATTAAAATGTAATATTTAGAGTATTTATAAGGATTTATATTTTATTCTCCTACTTATTGGGTGTATATAGGTGAGTCAGCACTTGTTGGGCCATGAATCTAAAATTAGAAATTTGAAATAATTCCACTAATTAGATAGTTGTTGGTGACCACGCAGAGGTGAAATAAATCTTGTGATAACCCTATTTGATGACCTTGATAATTTTTTTGCTCATAATGTTTTCCTTTGAATGGCACCTAGGTTAGGGAAGCTCCATATCTGAAATCATGGGAATCTAAATCCCAGGTTAGTTGGCCCATTTGAATGAGGGACACCATTCATTCTAGTGGCGTACCATTTTCCCCTTCCATAATTCTATTGTTCCATGTACGATGTGTTCCATGTTTCCAAACTATGAAGATATGATATATATTCTCCCCATGAGATATACATAGAAGAAATGGATATTTTTTTGGCTTTTGTTTAGTAACATACAATATAGGTTATGGGTCATTTTGAGAAATATCTTTTGGGTAATATTGTATTTTTGTTAGGGTGTAGTGGAAACATGTGTAAGATCAATAGGAGGCCTCGTAAAGGGAGTATGATATGAGAATACCTTTTCCAAACATTTCTGACTGAGAAATCACAATTATTGTTAGAGAATATTGGGATGAGTTGTTATAATGAAGAGAGGTTTTAAGAACTCATCTTTTCCCAGGCACATCTATCTCTGAGTTTTTCATTAATATTTTTATTCCATTAATTATTAATTATGAATGTATATAATTCTAATAAACATGGTGTTTGGATGAAATAATGCTTTCGAAATACTAGAGAGTATCTACGATGATATAATTGTTTGATAGAATGACTGAAATATTAGAGGAATATTGTTGTCTGAATTAATGGAGTTTAGATACAAATGGGTTAATTATTATCATTGGTTATTAGTATGTTGAGAAGATTTAAATGGGTATTATATTGGTTTAAATGGATAATAATTTGAGAAATAAATTTCATACCATTTAACATTGTGTAAAGGGAATAAATTTTGTGTAATTGTTAGAGGGTTTAAAAAAATAAATCTAAAGAGATGGGGTTTTTGACATATTCTATTAAAAACATTTACACATTGTGTAATCACATTTACATGATGTGTAGATGCCTGATCTGCTATATTAAACATGATGTGTGGATGAATTCTCATTGTCTTGTCTTCATCTCCCATCCTCTCCACAATATGGAACTCTTTTCATAATTTTGGGTTTCCAACATCCCTTTCGAAATCCTATTTGGGTGATAAATCATTGGTATTCCCATTTGATTTGGTTTCTTCATATTATTCCTTCTTCCCCAACCATTGTGGTGAAATACTTTGAAAAATTGAGTTGTTTCTTTTCATCTAGATATGTTTTGATCTAAGAAACTCTTTCCAATCAACCACACCATCTTTCTCATGGGAGTAGGGAACTCGAATCATGTTTGAATGATTGTTTAAAGAGAAGGGCTAAAAAATGTAACCCTTTGGTTTGATAATTTCAATGTTTATGAAATATTTTTATTATATAATTTTTTCATATCCCATAATTAATTAAACAATGTAATGTAATTGTTACCTAAGTTCATTTTCATTTCAAATTGATTTTAATTGGTATATAGAAACCCATTAGGATAGAGAACAATGATTATAATCTCATTGGAAATTGATTACTATAAGTTTAGTATGACATTTGACCTAGGAGGATTTCATGTTATAGAATCCCTAAGTTGTGGATTATTTATTGTTGATATATTTGGTAATATGTTGTTAAATAAATTTCAAGTGAAATATGAAATAATAATTTTAATTCTCATTATTAACCATTGTAAATTGTGATGTGATATTTTTATATCCATGTTATATGACATGGATTCTATTCCATGCTGTAAATTATATATAACATGCTCGTTACAAGAACTTGCACAAATATATGTTGTAATGATGATATTTAGAAGCCTCAACCAAGTCCCATGCTTTAATTCTAATAGAGCGTAGGATATTCAATGTCCCATTATCTAAGGCTTATATTCCATTGACCATGAATAATGTAGTTCTTATAGTTATTTGACCTGGATTTATTTTAGAGATTATACAATGGTTATATAGTTATGGTTGACATGGTCATAAGACACACTCTTAGATAGTATGACATGGTTTTAATGAAGTTTATATTACCTTTGTTATATAGTTGTAGTTTTCATTGTCGTAAAACATGCTCAGAGATATATTGGAATAGTGTTGAAACCAGTTTTTGTGTTATTTTATTAACTATTATGTAAATTAATAAGCCTAGTTATATATTTTTTCATTATTCTTCATAAATGATTAGTTTTTTAGACTTGGTGGTTTCCACAAACTACATTATATTCACACCCTATTCATGTCACCAATAAGTAACCATTTAAATAAGTGGATGCAGGTGTGTACCAGGGAAAAAGACCTTATTGTTGGTTGCTTGTATGTGAATGGGATTGAGTATGGTGATGGGACTGAAGTGGGGTTCATGATTCTGTACATTGAGTCATTTATTTGTTTCTTGTTAATCCCATTCTTGAATTTTTATAGTATTTCATTTAGTTATATTCTAGAATTTCATTGAATTATTACTTATTTATTTATTGAATTATTCTGTTAGAATATAATTTTTTCTTCCTCTATGTCTTTACTCTAATTATTTATATTAAATTACGAGTTCTTCTATTTCTATGCCACATAATTTGATGGGAATAGTCTCCCCATGATACTTTCCACACCCACGCTACTAGTTAGTATCGTTTGTAATATGTGGATTGAAATTGAGGTCTTATAAATAACCCTTTCCATCCATGTGAGAGAGTACCCTATTGGGGGAGGTCAAAGTAAAAATATTATTTCTAAAATAATTTACTATTTGATTGAATTATTCACATCCTCATTACCTGTGGTTCCCCTCCTTGTCCAAATTTACCTTTCCCAGCAACATTACTAGTTATTTTTAAACACAATTAGGTTTTACCTCATAGTACATTTATATTTCCCTTCTCCTATTTTAAAAATGAATTTTTATTATTCTTTTAATGATTTTGGATTTTAATAATGTTATTTGAAAATAATGATATCGTTTTACTTATATATTTATTTATTTTATCATCCTCACCACATTTCAATGGTATATACTTTTTACATTTCAAGGATTGATTATTGAATGTGAATTTTTAAAGGTAATGTTATTAAAATGTTATATATATTATGATTTAAAAAAAATATGTTATGGATCCAAAACAATATCTTTTCATTATAGTAATAAAGATTATTTATCAATGTTTTTGTAATGATTTTTCAATGGGAACACATCCTTAATCCACCTTAGGAATTTTTTTTGAAACTTCCTCTCAAAATCTTCATGTTTTATCAAATAAATTATTAGTCACTTATATTTTAACTATAATTTTTAAAATGGTCATGTTTATATATTATTTCAATGGAAATTTCAATAATCCTCAAAAAGAATATTTTCCATATTTGACCATAACATCTATTTATTGGTAGGCTTTCATCCACCTTATGTAACACCCCAAGTAAATAACGAATATGACATTTTTATATTTATCCCTATTTGTGAATAAAATGTTAATATAAAATTAAAGGGAACACTATGCTTTATGGATTACCCAGTACGCAACAACGAGTTCCTTTGAAATATTACGTTGCACTATAATAATAAAAATAATATTATTTTAAATGGTAATTAACGGCTAGCCGTTGTAATGGAGTGAATGAACAGAACTAACTAAAAAATTATTATATATGTTTGTCAGATATTTTTATTTTTTACAATAAATGTTAGATGATTAAAAATTTGAATGAATTCAATTTTAGGTGTAAACATTCTAATATTATTTAGAAGGTTGATTAACCGCCTTTTGATGGAGAACCTCTTTTAAATCCACTTTTTGACAATTTTATGTGTTAAATTTGACAAAATAAAATTCTTATTTAGAAACGAGACATCAAAATTTACTTTGTGTAAATTTTTGGTATCTTTCCGATAAAGTTCATTTTTTTATGAATAGTAAAAAATGTTGTATTTTAATTCAAAACCACTTTTTAATATAATTTATTTATATGATTAGATTATATTTTTAATTTTTTTTAAGTAAAATTATAATATATGTTTAACATTTAATCCAATAGTGGTAATTGTAATTAATTTCACTTTGATATTGGACTTAAACTAGTGTCAATCTTTTAATAGATATTGTTTCTTAAAAACACGCTATTTGTTTTGACAGCAGAAATTAATTATTAAATTAATTAATGAAACTTATATGTTTTGAATTTTGTAAAATATACTTCATTTTTGAGTTCGGGATATCAAATATAGCTTAGGATGAATTTTCGGTATTTTTCTGAAAAACGTCAATTTTTGAGAATAGTGAAACCACTAAGTCGTAGTTAAAGAAACTGATTTTTCGTTCAAATGTAACTTTTCCACCACTGTGTTTTGAATTTCAAAAATCCGACATACGTGGTTTTCATTAAGAAGTAAAATGTGGTTCAATGGGATTAAAATAAATTTTTTGTGAATAGTAACTTTTAAGTTTTTAATCGCGATTAGAGGTAATTAGTGAAGTTTTTGGTAAAAATAATGTTTTAATAGTATGAGATGAGCTTGAAACATGTCATATCCTTATTTGATGTGTCATGTCCGACCATGAAAATCCATGGGTGAACTTGGGGGCCCTCTGGATCCACTTTGGAAGAGAAATGACATTAATATCTTTTTATTTAATGTAAAAGTAAAAATGACAAAAACATGAGTTGTTTTATTAAAATAATTTTTAAAAGGGGTTATACAAGACATATATTTTATTATAAATAGTCATTGGAATACTAAAAGTATTTTCTACATCATTGTATTTATTTATAATTTTTAGACATTAAATAAAATAAATTATTTATGACGTCATGATGATGCAGCGATTACCTCATTAGTTAACGATTTAAATAGAATGAAAATATAATGTAAAATCTAAGACATAAACTTGTCAAATACCAATTATACGGGTATATTTCTAACCCTTATCACCTTATCCTCTAATTATATTAATTTGGTACCTTTTAAATCCGAAACGCATTTTAAAATAAAGTAACATTTCTTTACTTTCCAAGAGTGCCCCTCATCTCCTATTATAAAAGGCCCCCACCACTATAACCTTACCCACACCTCTCAAGCCTTTGGTTCGGCCAAGATCTGCCCATTTTGTCTCTACACATCCCTATATTACTCCTAGAATCCTCATTTTTGGCAGAAGTCTTCCCAAGGAAGCCTTTGACCTGAAATAAAAAAGAGTTACCCGATTTTAAGGTAATGTCTTCACTTTTGTTCTTTTGTTTTATTTTGCTTCTCCAACCCCATAAACACTTTTTATTAATTTATTTTGTAACAAATACAGTATCATCAATATAATAGTATTTTGTTATAAGAATCATTCAAGCCAATCGTACACACACCTACATCTAATGGTTAAAGAACATACTGTTTCTGTGGATGGCGAATTTCTGCCTCACGAAACGATGATTGTTCAACACTCATATTACACCTTCAAAGGTGGCCATTAAGATTTCACTATATTTATATATGATATATAATATGTTTATTTTTTGATTAATATTATGTTTTTTTCTTTTTTGGCATACCTTTATGGTTTCCATTGTGGGTAAACACGATAATTTCATTTTAGGAAGTGCGGACTACCGCCCCCTCAAAGTGATTTGATTTGTTAATGCCACAAGTGGGACGTATAAAGGATGGATTTAATGATATTATATATGATATTATACAGGAATTATAATATAACTTTATATCATTATGATTTCACTCCATTAAAGTATGAGATAGAAATGAATGTAGCGTTCATGCGTACGTACGGCTTACTGTCTCCATGAACGGTGCATTTCATTTCTTATCCCCAAATGTAATGTACTATTATAAGTACATATATATAATGGATATATATGATTTGTGTTACATATAAGTGATTAATATAATTCTGGAATTAAAATATACTTACCTCTCATTTATTTTTAATTCCATTAATATGACATAGAAATGAAAGTAGCGTTCATGCGCATGTACGACTTAACGTCTCCATGAACGGTGCATTTCATTTCATACCTCTAAATGATTATGTAATATTATAAATACACGTATATGCTGGATATATATGATATATATGATATCCAAATCATGAATATCGTTCTAGATATAATCAACCTTTGACCACACGAACAACATGTAATTGTAAGAAGTCCACTTTCGACTAAAGAACCAAATATCTACAAAACAAACATTACTAACGTAAATGATTACATAATGTTTGTAACATGGAAATAAGTGATATAAAAGGAATAATGAACTTTAAAAAGGTTCTTAATCAATTATAAATTAACTCAAGTTTATTATTCAGGACGTTAAAAAATGATCGAGTCAAGTCAGACCCAAGGTAAGTGATCCAACCTCTCTCTTTCTTTTTAAGTACTCTCTTTTATTTCATTTCTTTTAAGCCAATATTTATTTTGATTGGGGATGTTATTTTATATTCCTCATAATTTAATTTTTATGTTAATATTAATATAGAAACTATTTGATCACATAAATCCACTTTTAGATGTTTCAAGTTGCGCCGTTAGGCTGCCGAGTTTTTGTAACGGATTTTTCATCTCACTTTTATTCCCGTGACATTTATGCTATGTTTGCCAATATTTCCTTTGAGTGGTGTCTATACTGAAAATTATTATACACTTTGTGTAGTATAATTTCATTTATGGGTATTTACACCTTCATTGTATGAACCTTCTTCCATGGGGTGTACTTCTCGAATTTTACCCAACTCGGTAAGGGGACCTTTCACCCTCCTCTTTTTAAAATACTTCTTTTGTTTTGTGTTTTAATTCACATACTATTATGTTGGTATATGTTCTTCTATATCCTTATTAATGTAAATTTTATGTCCATTTGAGGAGATACCCTTTTTATCTCTCATCAACTCATTTTTATGTGACGCCGTCAGGCTGTCAAGGGAACTTCTTTACCCAATTTCGATTTCTTTGGGTTCAACATGTAGTTATTGAATATGTCATCCTTTGAATATCTGAGAACGAACATTGATTATTTTACACTTAATATCCACTTATGTTGGGTGTATTTATATTTTTCTCACATAATTATAAGATTTATTTATCCTTAATTTAAAGATACCATCTTTATAATGGATTTCATCTCAATTTACATTTCCATTGAGAATTCATCATTGTTATGCACCAATTCACTCTTATACGGTGTGTATACAATCATTTGAACATTAAATCATGAATCCCTTTATTTGCATTATATTATAATGTTTTTATTAAATGTTATTCCTCAATTATTGTATTCATGTGTCTCTCATTTTGATAAAAACCCTTTAAAAAAACATCGTTTTAAATGTTTTAATGATTTAATCTTAAAAATATTTCTAATTAATATCCATGTTTTCAAAATGGTTTTAATGATTTATTTATATGGATATTAATGGTTTAAAATTTTAAAAGATTCAAAGTGGTATGGGAAACATTGATTCCAAAATCTATTTATTAAATGTTTTAAATGGGTTTGAAAATGGTTTTTAGAATGGATTCATTATTTCAATATCTTAAAATGTTATATAGTTATTGCAATGTGGGAATGTTATCTTTAATTTATGCTTATGTTATGTGCTATGATTATTTTATGGTTCCTGGGAATTTTTATGTAGACAGGTGGTTCCGTGATAAACTAAGGGCGGGTGAGCACGATAAAGCTCTCTAATGCATTGTGTAACACGAAGGGGTTAAACGTTAAGGTTTCTCTGAAGAGATTTAGGGAATATACTATGATGGGTATTCCAAATGTAACCAAGAGGGTTACTCCCTACGTAAGAATGTTATGAATGCCACAAGTTACCTTTATGTCTTATGATTTCTGTGATTTATTCATGATTTTATGAGATATGTTAAAGTGCATATGTTTTATGGGTAAAGTATGATTTCATTCTTATGTATATATGTACTCATGTTTCCTTTCTAAACTTTTTATAACCCTTATTAAGATTTTTATGCTAATCCCAAGTTTTTGAAATATTTTCCACATGACATAAAATGAATAGGGTCAAGAATGGGATCAAGGAAAGACATGCTATTCAAAACATGGAACTATACATGTTTCTTTTTGTATGATTTTTTTATGTTATGGAAACTTAGTAGAAGTGTCTATTATGTAATCTTTTGAGATGTAATAGTTTTGACCTAATTCTCTAAAACTCTAAATCTGAAAATATCTTCAATGTGAATTATTCATTTAATTCAATATTACGTAAGATTTAAGGTCAGGGCCTTATAGTTGGTATTAGAGGTTAGTTTAGATAACTTTAGAGGTTAGGGTATTCTCTAAGCATAAGTGACATTACCATAATGGTTAGGATTTCAGAAAGATTCCTAGTTTTAGATAAAGTGAATGAGTAAGTGTATCTTAGTTTTTATATTCCTCATTAGTACATGATGATTTTGTTGATATACACACACTAGCATTTGTGTTTTTAGTAAATGTATGGATCAAGAAGGCACCAAAGTGACAATGGGTTTGATGGAAACTGTGGTGGTTCTCTGATTAAGAGACTGGATGAAATGGGGGATTCAATGAGGAATCTCGTGGTTTTTCTAAACCAACAATCAAGGATTCATGATCAACCACTTGAACCTTGGTGAGATATCTAATGCATCATGTATGAGATGTCCAACTCGATGTGGAAGTTTAGGTAATAGTTATAAAGGTAACCATTAGGGTTTATATGATCCTTACTTTTTAGGTAATTATGGGTTACTCTATGATATGATGGAAAATGAAAGGCATGAGATAAACTTGAGGATAAAATATTTTATGATAATTTTTGAAGATTTTATCTCGTTTTGGGGAATGTTTTGTAACACCCCAAGCTTCCTCGGTATGTTTCCTTTCGAATAATGCAATGACGTGCATTGTACGCAACTTCGAGATTTTAACACACCACAACCAATCAAACTAGCCGTTATGAATAGTAATACCTACTTTTTGAAATTATATATATTTTATATTTCAAAATGGACTTCATTTTTGGATTCGGAATATCGAATTTAGCCTAAGGTGAAATTTTGGTACTTTTCGGATAACTTTCATATTTTGATGAATAGTGAAAATTACTAAATTTTAATTAAAAACAACTTTTTTAATCAAAATAATTAATAGTGATAAATTGTGAATTTGAGTGGTTTTAAAGTATATTTAGAATATATTTTTACCATTTAATATAATGTTGGTCATTGGACATAATTTTACAATTAAACCGAACATAAACAAGTGTCAATCTTTTGATAGTTATTATCTCTTAAAAACACGCTTTTTGTTTTGACAGCGGGAATTAATTTTAAATTAATTTCTGCCACTTATGTGTTTTGAATTTAGAAAAATGGATTCCATATTTCGAATCAGGATGTCCAAATTGTGTAAATAGGTAACTTTTATTTTTAGACATTTTGAATAATTACTGCGGTAAATATTTTATTTACCATGGTTAAGGGTAAATCCGGTAAATAAGGGTTAAAAAAAATAATATTATAATAATACTAAATTACCCTAAAATGTGTCTTAACCCTATTGGTTGATACATGATCGACCATGGGCATCTTTGGGTCAATTTTGGGACCCCATGGATCCACTTGTAAGTGATAATGACACTTTATATTAATTAAGTTAAAATGAATACAAAAATGACACAAGCATATATCTTTTAGCAAAACAATTGTTACATAGGGTTATATATGCTGGATTTTAGATTATAAATATTCATTAGAAAGCTAAAAAGATTTCATACATAATTATATTTTATATATAATTTTTTGACATTAAAAAATTTATTTTATTTATGACACAATGATGATGCAGTAATTAATAAAATAGTAAAAAATTAACATAATTGATATTATAAATACCCAAATAATTATAATATGAAACTTTTAATGAATTAAACAAATTTTCTAGGATAATATGATATATTAGGATTGATTTATTTGACTTTGTTCGAAGTAATCAATCTGTTATGAGTTTCACAAAAATCAACTAGTGAATAGTGTCAAAATTGACATAAAAGAGTTCTTAAAACAAATATTATATTATTAATTGATATTAAATTCCTAAAAATCTAAGGTTCGTCCAAGAGACTTATATTATGATAGGTTAATCATTAATGGACCACTTGGGGGTCTTTTGGATGTATATAGTAAGTTTATTAACCATATTATATAAAAATACAAAGAGACATTGTAAAAGTGAAACTAATTAACTTAGAGTTAATACTTAAAGATAAGGTTAATATAAGTACCCAAACCTGTTTAAATTCTATTGGATGAGTTGTTTTAGACCTATCCCCACCTCAACCTTTGAATATTAAACTTTGGAGCCATTGGAAACCGAATATGAATTTATTATAAATTAATATTTCTAGCTTTTCCAAAGGTGCCCCTCACCCCTCTTATAAAAGGGCACTCCTCCTACTCATTTCATCACACCTCTCAAGCCACTTGGCTCGTCCAAACTCTGCCCAACTAAGCTCCCCACATCCCTCTCCTCCTCCTTGAAGCTTCCCCTTAGGCAGAAATCATTTCAACAAGTCCTTTGGTACCAACCAAAGTGAGTTACCTAAATTAAAGGTAACGATTTCTCTTAAATTATTTTCATTTATTTTGCTTCTTCAACCCCCAAAATCTTTTTATTTCCTTTCTTTTGTAACAACACCAGTATCCTCAATATACTAGGATGTTGTTATAAGAAGTATTCAAACTACACATACACACAACTCCATCTAATGGATGATGAACATAATGTTTCTGTGGATGGCAAACTAACGCCTCACGAAACGATGATTGTTCAAAAACATCTTACCGCCTCTCATGGTGGCCATTATGATGGCACTGTAATTAAATATGATATTAATGATATATATTTTGTATATAAGCTTCTGTAATTCCATTTTATTTCATACCATTATTCGTTTCATGTCGTATATACATACGATAATTTCATTTGAGGAAGTGCGGACTACCGCCCCCTTAAAATGATATGACTCGTTCATACCACACATGGAACGTATAAAGGATGGTGTTAATGAAATTAAGTAACATATATAAAATATTATATTATACTGGAATAGTAATATACCTATGTATCATTTGGATTCGATTCTTTTAAAATAAAAAATTAAATGGAAGTAGCGTTCGTGCGTACGTACGGACTACCGTCTCCACGAACGCGATGAGATTCATTATCCATCGTATCCATTAAAGTATAATTATCATTTAATGATTTAAAAATGATGTTTAAGTACTTGATATAATTATGGATATGAATAAGATACAACAAACATGACTTATGTAACAAAACATATAAAAGAAAATGAGTAAGTTAACACCCGAAACGGCGTTAATACTAAGATATTATTAACAAATCAATGTTAAAAGATCATATATGATATCATATTAAAGTAAATGATTCTTTTATTATTCAATAACAATTATTTCACCATTATACAGGAGGTAAACCTACCATCGACCAAGGAAAAAGTACAAAGTAAGGGATTCTCTTATCTCACTTTCAATTCCGTGAGATTTCCATTGTTCGCTACTAAATTATTGAAAGTGGTGTATTGTGTACTTCCATTTGATATATATTATCATGATTCACTTTATATTCATGTTATTCTGTAAATCATTTGGTGGTTATTAACTTTTGGCCATGCGACTCAGTTGATTAACGTGGTAAGGGGTTTCTTGTCTCACTTTTAATTCCGTGAGAATTCCATTGATCACCACTTAATTATTGCATGTGGTGTATGTGTACTACCCATGATTGTATTCATTGTGTAATATACTTTATTTTATGGGTATTTACATCATCATGGTATGATCTTTCTTTCATGGGTGTTTGTTTCTTAAGTTACCTAATCAATAAGGGAATTTGAGATTTCAATTTCCACTCATTTGGCTTTACGCATATTTCATTGATTATATTACCCCAAGATTATGTGTGGAATCACTATTAATTTGATTATGTCATAATTTCCACTCCCCTTCCTGTGGATATAATTTTGATACACATAATCACTCCATTGATAATTCTCAATTCATTGATATGAATTTGATAAGAGTAATTTTAACTCATTCTCCATTTGTTGAGTTAAACATCCAATTCGTTGGTATTGTTTTTTCAAGAATATGTGTGAATATACTTTGATTGATTTACACTGAATATCCAATCATATTTAGTGTATTTATATTTGTCACACATAATTATGTCGTTGATTTATCCTTAACCAAAGGATACAACCTTTATGAGAGATTTCATCTCAATTTACATTCCATTGAGACTTATTTGATGATATACACCAAATCACTTTTATGTGGTGTATATAATGTACTTTGACATAGTATATCATGAATTCCTTTATTCTCATGATATTACAATGTTTTGATTACCTCAATTATTTGTATTCAAGTGTCTCTCTTTTGGTTAGAAACTCTAACCAAAATACCATTTTAAAATGTTTTAAAGAATTATTCTTCTAAATCATGCTCATTAATGTCCATATTTTAAAAATGGTTTTAAGGATTTATTTATATGGACATTAAAGTTTTAAAATTAAAAATCCTTTTAAAAAGTTTCAAAGTGGTATGGGACACTTTGATTCAAAAATCTATTTTTAAATGGCTTTTTGACAAATAGTGTGACTTTTAAATGTTTTCAAGAAAAGGGGGATATTTCTCTCAAATAGTTTTGATGATTATTTTCATCTATGTCAACATCCTTCATTATTCTTGATTGAGGTTAATGCGATACAATACAATCTTCCATATTGTATCAAATGAGTTATGTTTGACTGTGGATGTTCTATTTTTATACCATTCATGGTTTGTGGTTAAAGTATTGACATTTCGTATGCTAGTTTTAATACGAATGTTTATTTTATGCTTAAACCTATTCATATGAGGAATGAATTGGACTTAATAAGTGACGGGTGGAGCCCGCTATAGCTCCTAGATGCATCGGTAGGTCTCATGAGACAAACTAGTGTCTTGGCACAAGGCCTTGGCAAAATCTTATTTGTAGTCTTGGCACGAGGCCTTGGCTATGTGGTTATGATAGTCTGGCATTATGCATTCCATCATTATGAAAGTGGTTATTGACATTGCATGTGATCATTCGACTAGTAGAATATCCATATGAGTAAGTAAATGGCATTATTTCATTTTACCTTTGCCATTTTATGCTGAAGTTTAAATTTAAAAGGCTTTTGTTTTAGTTATAAATTGCCTTAAGTGTTTATGCTTATTTATGAAAGCTTCTGCTATAATGTTATCCTTACTGAGCATCCGAGCTCACCCCTTTCAATGTTTTATTTTTCCCAGGATTATGAAGAAGTAATTTATGAATGATATGCAGGGATAGTATGAGGGGATATGAAGACAAGATGTTTTTTTTGATGTAATGTAAAAATTTATGGATGTATCTAGTTATTCCAAGGCTACTAAACTAATCGGTCTTTCGAGACTTGATCTTTCTCATGATCACGCCAATGTTATGTAATAATGCACCGACTCTAGGTAATTAGGGTCGGGGCGTTACAGTTGGTATCAGAGGAAGTTTAGTACAAACCTTGGTAGCTAGATTTAGATAAACTCTGATTAGAGCACGTAGACCTAAGATGAAATTTGAGGATTAGTATAAAAGAACTTCCTAGAATTTTGGTATTGTAGAGATTTTTTGAGTTTTCCGAGCAATACATCCCTGTCTGGATAGGAGCAGGTAGAGGCGGCTCTGGCACAGATGTACCTAGGGGTAAAACCCGAAAACACCGCTTTGAGCTAGACTCGAACGGGAACTGGTGCACGAAAACGGGCCTTGCTGCACTCTTGGTTACGACACTCCCGGGGGATATGCTTAGGATAATTTACATTTTCTTTACAAACCAATTTAAGTAATATATATATAAGATGAGAGTAAATGACCTTGGTTAATCCTAATATGTTTCAAATTGAGAATATGGTGACATTTTAATCTCTAAATGATTTTACGACTACTATTACTCACACAATGCTTTATGGTTTTAGTCAATGGCTGGATTCCAAGGAAGTCATAGTGACTTTGAGAATGATGTACAAGATGGGAACGGTGGTGGCAATGAGCAACAAAATGGAATGTTGATAGGCGTAAAAGATATCGTCTTTATGCCAAATCAGTTTTCCAAAAATATGATCAACAACATATATATTAACCAACTCCCAGACTCAACAAGGAAGAGAAAGGTGATAAATGATAAGAGCTCCAGCAATGGAGACCATGGAGAAAAGAACCCTCAATTTTCATCATGCAGGAAATGTGGAAAGAGACACCCAGGAAAGTGTCTGAATGGGACAACGAAATGTTTTACGTGCGGGAAGGAAGGACATAAAGTAAAGAATTGCCGAAGAAAAATGAAGAGTACTATGGAAGAAGATAAAAATGGTCCCAAGAGTCCATTTACAGTCATTTGCCGTAAATGTAGGGGACCTGGCCATTACCCGAGTGAATGTCCTATTCTATAGGATATTTTCTTGGTCAAAGAAGAAGCTATGTGGGAATAAATGGTTGGAGAAATGTTTAAAAAGTATTAGCACTCCTTGTTGATGGGTTTACTATGGAATAATTTTCTCTTGTATTTTTAACCCCGCAGTTTGCCATGTGAGATTGATATTTGAGGAAGAATTGTCTCTTCTCTTGTGGATATGGGTATAAATAACCATTTGGATTTATATGATCATTGGGGTTTGAGAGAATTATAAGTTATTCTAATTTGGGATGAAGATTCAAGGTATGATATAACATTTGTGGTTAAATTTATGATATAGTATTTGGAGGAATTTATCTCATTTTGGCAATATTATAAAATATAGTTTTTGAAAAAGGACAACACGTAGACCGTGTGACAACCCGTCGCGTCGGACAAAGCTATGGGAATCGAACCCACAACCAAAGTGCGATTGGGATTTATCGCCTACCACTGGACTACGTGAAGTCCCTGGTTAGTGTGACTTTTTTTTTAGTTAAATGATTTTATTGATCAATAATAAGTTGATTTGGGTTCTTATTTCATATCAAAAGAATACCCTTGGTATAGGAAAATGATTTGGTGATTAAGTGATAAATGTTATTTTGGAAGATGTTCGCTTTGTTGGGAACACTATATGCCCAAGGAAAATAGAATACTATGGGGTTTCATTTGTGGAGTAATGATAGATTTTTATCTACGTTTTTATTGTGGATTTATAGTGATTTGGCTTATTTATGGAAATGATTAACCTATAATAGAGAATATGTGATTAGGTTAATTACTTTTGAGTATGTGACTTTAAGAGTATCTGATGTCATTTGGAGATACAATTTAACATGGGAGACTACATAATCAAATTCTTCTATGTTTTGGGTTTCAATATTAGTTTGGATTATATTAAATGATTTTAAGGACAATTGGTTATTGAATGGTATCTATTTAACTTTGGGGTATTGTTGGTTTAATTTTAGAAATTAAGATTAGTGCATATTTATCTCAATGAATATCCTTTTGGGGGATCATTAGATCATTCACTGACCATTTTGGTTTTGATTAATCTTCAAAGACAATGTAAATATATGGTTTATCCTTCATGGATCATGTGATTCTATAGAAGTTTATTCTATCTCTTCCAGTGTGACCAAGTCTTCTTGAATACTCATCGTTTAAAAAAAATGAGTTAGTGGTGGAAATTTATTAAAGAATGAAAATCTACTTAAAATGTAAGTATATCTCATAATGTTCTTAGTCAATATCATAAATGAATTACTCTTCCTTATGTAATGTAACTTAAAAAAAAATGTTGTCCGTTTACTTTCCTACTAGGAGACTAATGGTCGTTTGTCCCAACACAAGTTTGTGGTTTTCTCATTGTTAACTTTCTCCTGATCATGATTTCTATCCCTCTCCATCAGAACTTGACACTTAGTTTATCATCCATATCCTTGTTTTCTTACATGGAATCCTAGTATGGGTTATCTTGGATGACCCTTATACCTCTCTTTCTTTCTTTTAAAGTGATAGTTTTATTGACTCTTTTTCCAATGTGGGACTTTCCATTATATTCCCAAGAAAATTTTTAAAAATTGCGAGGACGCAATTTATTGAAGGAGGGGAGAATGTAACACCCCAAGCTTCCTCGATATGTTTCCTTTCGAATAATGCAATGACGTGCATTGTACGCAACTTCGAGATTTTAACACACCACAACCAATCAAACTAGCCGTTATGAATAGTAATACCTACTTTTTGAAATTATATATATTTTATATTTCAAAATGGAATTCATTTTTGGATTCGGAATATCGAATTTAGCCTAAGGTGAAATTTTGGTACTTTTCGGATAACTTTCATATTTTGATGAATAGTGAAAATTACTAAATTTTAATTAAAAACAACTTTTTTAATCAAAATAATTAATAGTGATAAATTGTGAATTTGAGTGGTTTTAAAGTATATTTAGAATATATTTTTACCATTTAATATAATGTTGGTCATTGGACATAATTTTACAATTAAACCGAACATAAACAAGTGTCAATCTTTTGATAGTTATTATCTCTTAAAAACACGCTTTTTGTTTTGACAGCGGGAATTAATTTTAAATTAATTTCTGCCACTTATGTGTTTTGAATTTAGAAAAATGGATTCCATATTTGGAATCAGGATGTCCAAATTGTGTAAATAGGTAACTTTTATTTTTAGACATTTTGAATAATTACTGCGGTAAATATTTTATTTACCATGGTTAAGGGTAAATCCGGTAAATAAGGGTTAAAAAAAATAATATTATAATAATACTAAATTACCCTAAAATGTGTCTTAACCCTATTGGTTGATACATGGTCGACCAGGGGCATCTTTGGGTCAATTTTGGGACCCCATGGATCCACTTGTAAGTGATAATGACACTTTATATTAATTAAGTTAAAATGAATACAAAAATGACACAAGCATATATCTTTTAGCAAAACAATTGTTACATAGGGTTATATATGCTGGATTTTAGATTATAAATATTCATTAGAAAGCTAAAAAGATTTTTCTACATAATTATATTTTATTTATAATTTTTTGACATTAAAAAATTTATTTTATTTATGACACAATGATGATGCAGTAATTACTAAAATAGTAAAAAATTAACATAATTGATATTATAAATACCCAAATAATTATAATATGAAACTTTTAATGAATTAAACAAATTTTCTAGGATAATATGATATATTAGGATTGATTTAGTTGACTTTTTTCGAAGTAATCAATCTGTTATGAGTTTCACAAAAATCAACTAGTGAATAGTGTCAAAATTGACATAAAAGAGTTCTTAAAACAAATATTATATTATTAATTGATATTAAATTCCTAAAAATCTATGTATCGGCCAAGAGACTTATATTATGATAGGTTAATCATTAATGGACCACTTGGGGGTCTTTTGGATGTATATAGTAAGTTTATTAACCATATTATATAAAAATACAAAGAGACATTGTAAAAGTGAAACTAATTAACTTAGAGTTAATACTTAAAGATAAGGTTAATATAAGTACCCAAACCTGTTTAAATTCTATTGGATGAGTTGTTTTCGACCTATCCCCACCTCAACCTTTGAATAGTCAACTTTGGAGCCATTGGAAACCGAATATGAATTTATTATAAATTAATATTTCTAGCTTTTCCAAAGGTGCCCCTCACCCCTCTTATAAAAGGGCACTCCTCCTTCTCATTTCCTCACACCTCTCAAGCCACTTGGCTCGTCCAAACTCTGCCCAACTAAGCTCCCCACATCCCTCTCCTCCTCCTTGAAGCTTCCCCTTAGGCAGAAAGCATTTCAACAAGTCCTTTGGTTCCAACCAAAGTGAGTTACCTAAATTAAAGGTAACGATTTCTCTTAAATTATTTTCATTTATTTTGCTTCTTCAACCCCCAAACTCTTTTTATTTCCCTTCTTTTGTAACAACACCAGTATCCTCAATATACTAGGATGTTGTTATAAGAAGTATTCAAACTACACATACACACAACTCCATCTAATGGATGATGGACATAATGTTTCT
Source organism: Viscum album (assembly GCA_963277665.1). NCBI lineage: Eukaryota > Viridiplantae > Streptophyta > Magnoliopsida > Santalales > Viscaceae > Viscum > Viscum album. Next base: position 1,729,933,369 of record OY728140.1, read on the forward strand.
GTGGATGTCAAACTAACGCCTCACGAAACGATGATTGTTCAAAAACATCTTACCGCCTCTCATGGTGGCCATTATGATGGCACTGTAATTAAATATGATATTAATGATATATATTTTATATATAAGCTTCTGTAATTCCATTTTATTTCATACCATTATTCGTTTCATGTCGTATATACATACGATAATTTCATTTGAGGAAGTGCGGACTACCGCCCCCTTAAAATGATATGACTCGTTCATACCACACATGGAACGTATAAAGGATGGTGTTAATGAACTTAAGTAACATATATAAAATATTATATTATACTGGAATAGTAATATACCTATGTATCATTTGGATTCGATTCTTTTAAAATAAAAAATTAAATGGAAGTAGCGTTCGTGCGTACGTACGGACTACCGTCTCCACGAACGCGATGAGATTCATTATCCATCGTATCCATTAAAGTATAATTATCATTTAATGATTTAAAAATTATGTTTAAGTACTTTATATCATTCTGGATATGAATAAGATACAACAAACATGACTTATGTAACAAAACATATAAAAGAAAATGAGTAAGTTAACACCCGAAACGGCGTTAATACTAAGATATTATTAACAAATCAATGTTAAAAGATCATATATGATATCATATTAAAGTAAATGATTCTTGTATTATTCAATAACAATTATTTCACCATTATACAGGAGGTAAACCTACCATCGACCAAGGAAAAAGTACAAAGTAAGGGATTCTCTTATCTCACTTTCAATTCCGTGAGATTTCCATTGTTCGCTACTAAATTATTGAAAGTGGTGTATTGTGTACTTCCATTTGATATATATTATCATGATTCACTTTATATTCATGTTATTCTGTAAATCATTTGGTGGTTATTAACTTTTGGCCATGCGACTCAGTTGATTAACGTGGTAAGGGGTTTCTTGTCTCACTTTTAATTCCGTGAGAATTCCATTGATCACCACTTAATTATTGCATGTGGTGTATGTGTACTACCCATGATTGTATTCATTGTGTAATATACTTTATTTTATGGGTATTTACATCATCATGGTATGATCTTTCTTTCATGGGTGTTTGTTTCTTAAGTTACCTAATCAATAAGGGAATTTGAGATTTCAATTTCCACTCATTTGGCTTTACGCATATTTCATTGATTATATTACCCCAAGATTATGTGTGGAATCACTATTCATTTGATTATGTCATAATTTCCACTCCCCTTCCTGTGGATATAAGTTTGATACACATAATCACTCCGTTGATAATTCTCAATTCATTGATATGAATTTGATAAGAGTAATTTTAACTCATTCTCCATTTGTTGAGTTAAACATCCAATTCGTTGGTATTGTTTTTACAAGAATATGTGTGAATATACTTTGATTGATTTACACTGAATATCAAATCATATTTAGTGTATTTATATTTGTCACACATAATTATGTCGTTGATTTATCCTTAACCAAAGGATACAACCTTTATGAGAGATTTCATCTCAATTTACATTCCATTGAGACTTATTTGATGATATACACCAAATCACTTTTATGTGGTGTATATAATGTACTTTGACATAGTATATCATGAATTCCTTTATTCTCATGATATTACAATGTTTTGATTACCTCAATTATTTGTATTCAAGTGTCTCTCTTTTGGTTAGAAACTCTAACCAAAATACCATTTTAAAATGTTTTAAAGAATTATTCTTCTAAATCATGCTCATTAATGTCCATATTTTAAAAATGGTTTTAAGGATTTATTTATATGGACATTAAAGTTTTAAAATTAAAAATCCTTTTAAAAAGTTTCAAAGTGGTATGGGACACTTTGATTCAAAAATCTATTTTTAAATGGCTTTTTGACAAATAGTGTGACTTTTAAATGTTTTCAAGAAAAGGGGGATATTTCTCTCAAATAGTTTTGATGATTATTTTCATCTATGTCAACATCCTTCATTATTCTTGATTGAGGTTAATGTGATACAATACAATCTTCCATATTGTATCAAATGAGTTATGTTTGACTGTGGATGTTCTATTTTTATACCATTCATGGTTTGTGGTTAAAGTATTGACATTTCGTATGCTAGTTTTAATACGAATGTTTATTTTATGCTTAAACCTATTCATATGAGGAATGCATTGGACTTAATAAGTGACGGGTGGAGCCCGCTATAGCTCCTCGATGCATCGGTAGGTCTCATGAGACAAACTAGTGTCTTGGCACAAGGCCTTGGAAAAATCTTATTTGTAGTCTTGGCACGAGGCCTTGGCTATGTGGTTATGATAGTCTGGCATTATGCATTCCATCATTATGAAAGTGGTTATTGACATTGCATGTGATCATTCGACTAGTAGAATATCCATGTGAGTAAGTAAATGGCATTATTTCATTTTACCTTCGCCATTTTATGCTGAAGTTTAAATTTAAAAGGCTTTTGTTTTAGTTATAAATTGCCTTAAGTGTTTATGCTTATTTATGAAAGCTTCTGCTATAATGTTATCCTTACTGAGCATCCGAGCTCACCCCTTTCAATGTTTTATTTTTCCCAGGATTATGAAGAAGTAATTTATGAATGACCTGCAGGGATAGTATGAGGGGATATGAAGACAAGATGTTTTTTTTTGATGTAATGTAAAAATTTATGGATGTATCTAGTTATTCCAAGGCTACTAAACTAATCGGTCTTTCGAGACTTGATCTTTCTCATGATCATGCCAATGTTATGTAATAATGCACCGACTCTAGGTAATTAGGGTCGGGGCGTTACATGTTTTATGAATTATGTAGTTTTGGAAGAAGGACAACACATAGACTGTGTGACAACCCGTCACGTCGGACAAAGTTGTGGGAATCAAACCCACAACCAAAGTGAAACTGGTATTTATCACCTACCACTTGACTATGTGAAGTCCCCGGTTTGTGTGACTGATTCCTTTTAGTTAGATGATTTTATTAATTAAGATTAAGTTGATTTTTGGTTATCTATGGAAATTTATGAACCTATCATGGAGGATATGTGATCAGGTTAATTACTTTTCAATACAAGACTTTAAGAGCAACTGATGTTGTTTGGAGATAAATGTTACGATTTAACATGGAAGACTATGTGACTAAATACATCTAATATTTGAGTTTCAATCTTAGTTTTGATTAAATTGAAGAATTTTATGGACAAATTTTTTATCGAATGGTCCTCGTTGAACATTGGGTTTTGTTGGACAAATTTTGGTGATTAAGAATATATTTTCTTTTTATAAAGGGTTAACCTTTTTTGGATTATCTGGTCTTGTACTAACCTTTTTGGTTTTGGTTTTGGTTAAAGTCTAAAGCCATGGGAAATATATAGTTATCTGTTGTGGATTAGGCAATTCTCTATAAGTTGATTATAGTATTCTTAAGGTGAACAAGTCTTCCTAAATACTCGTTTTTTAGAGAAAACATGAGTTTGTATAAGAAATCTTGTAAAAGATGAAAGTCAACATGATAAGTATGTTTTTTTTATGTTTTAGTTAATCTCAAAAATAAATTCCACAATGAAGAGTAACTTAAAACAAAAATTTTTTCTGTTAACTTTTCCCTCTGGGTAATTCAATACCATTTAACCCATAATACGTTTTTGATTTTATTATGGTTAACTTTCTCCAAAACATGTTTTCTATCACTCTCCATCAAAACATGACCCTATGTTTTCTCCTCCATGTCCATGTTTTCCTACATGGAATCCTAATATGGGTTAACTCAGGTGACCTCTATACTTCTCTTTCTTTATTTTAAAGTCATTGTTTTACCGACACTTGTTCTGATGTGGGACATTCAAGGATGTTTCTGAGCCCAATTTTAAAATTGAAAGGATGTAATTCCCAAAAGGGGGGAAGGATGTAACACCCAGGGTAATCAAATAATATGACATTTTTATAGTTATCCCTATTTGTGAATAAAATTTTAATATTAATTTAAAGGGAACACTATTCTTGATGGCTTACCCAATACGTAACAACGAGTTCCTTAGAAATCTTACGTTGCACTATAATAATATACAAATATTATTTTAAATGGTAGTTAATGCCTAGTCATTGTAATGGAGGGAATGAACAAAACTAACTACAAAATGATTATATATGTTTGTCAAATATTTTTACTTTCTACAATAAATTGTAGAGGATTAAAAATGTGAATGAATTCAATTTTAAGAGTAAACATTCTAATATTCTTTAGAAGGTCGATTAACCACCTTTTGATGGAGAACCACTTTTAAATCAACTTTTTGAAAATTTTATGTGTTAAATTTGACAAAATAAAATTCTTCTTTAGAATCGAGACATCAAAATTTACTTTGTGTAAATATTTTCTATCTTTTTGATAAAGTTTGTTTTTTTATTAATAGTGAAAAATGTTGTATTTTAATTCAAAACCTCTTTTTAAACTAATTTATTTATATGATTATATTATCATTTGAATTTTTTTTAAAGTAAAATTAGAAAATATTTTTACCATTTAAACCAATAGTGGTCATTGGAATTAATTTCACGTTGATATTGGTCTTAAACTAGTGTCATTCATTTAATGGATATTGTTTCTTAAAAACACGCTATTTGGGTTGACAAAAGAAATTAATTATTAAATTAATTAATGAAAATTATATGTTTTGAATTTTATAATATAGAAATCATTTTTGATTTCAGAATATCAAATATAGCTTAGGGTGAATTTTTTGTATTTTTCGGAAAAACTTCAATTTTTGATGAATAGTGAAACCACAAAGTGGTAGTTAAAGAAACTAATTTTTCGCTTCAATGAAAAATTTCCACCTCTTTGTTTTGAATTTCAAAAATCCGACATACATGGTTGTAATTAAGAAGTAAAATGTGGTTAAATGGGATTAAAATAAATTTTTTGAGAATAGTAAATTTTAAGTTTTTAATTGCGATTAGAGGTAATTAATGTAGTTTAAGGTAAAAATAATGTATTAATGATATGAGATGAGATTGAAACATGTCCTACCCTTATTTTATGTGTCATGTCCGACCAAGAGAATCCATGGGTCAACATTGGGACCCCATGGAGCCACTTTGGATGGAAAATGACATTAATATCTTTTTATTTAATGTAAAAGTAAAAATGACACAAACATGAGTTGTTTTATTAAAAAAAAATTTAAATGGGGTTATACAAGTCTTATTTTTGACTATAAATAGTAATTGTAAAGCTAAAATTAATTCCTACATAATAGTATTTTTTTTATAATTTTTAGACATTATATAAATTAAATTATTTATGACATCATGATGATGCAGCGATTACCTCATTATTTAACGATTAAAATAAAATCAAAAGATAATGTAAAATATAAGACCTAAAGTTGTCAAAAACCTATTTAATGGGTATATTTAGAACCCTTATCACCTGAGCCTCTAATTATATCAATTTGGGAACTTTTAAATCCGAATCTCATTTTTAAATAAAGTAACATTTCTTTACTTTCCAAGAGTGCCCCTCCTCTCCTCTTATAAAAGGCCCCCACCACTATCACCTTACCCACACCTCTCAAGACTTTGGTTCGTCCAAGATCCACCCATGTTTTCTCTCCAAATCCCTATATTACTCCTAGAAGCCTCACATTGGTCAGAAGTCTTTCCAAGGAAGCCTTTGAGCTCAAATCAAAAAGAGTTACCCGATTTTAAGGTAATGTCTTCACTTGTGTTCTTTTGTTTTATTTTGCTTCTACAACCCCATAAACTCTTTTTATTTATTTCTTTTGTAACAAATCAAGTATCTTAAATATACTAGTATGTTTTTATAAGAATAATTCGAGCGACACTTACACACACCTACGTCTAATGGTTAAAGAACATAATATTTCTGTGGATGGTGAATTTATGCCTCACGAAACGATGATTGTTCAACACTCATATAACACCTTCAAAGGTGACCATTAAGATTTCACTATATTTATAAATGATATATAATATGTTCATGTTTTACATAAGCTTCTGTATTTTTCTTTTGAGTCATACCTTTATGGTTTCTATTGTGGGTAAACACGATAATTTCATTTTATAAAGTGCAGACTACCACCCCTCAAAGTGGTTTGATTCGTTAATTCAATACGTGGAATGTATAAAGGATGGATTTAATGATATTATATATGATATTATACTGGAATTATAATATACCTTTATATCAATATGATTTCACTCCATTAAAGTATGAGATTGAAATTAAAGTAGCGTTCATGCGTACGTACGACTTACCTTCTCCATGAATGGTGCATTTCATTTCTTATCCCCAAATGTAATGTAATATTATAAGTACATATATATAATGGATATATATGATATATGTTACATATAAGTGATGAATATAATTCTGTAATTAAAATATACATACCTCTCATTAATTTTTAATTCCATTAATATGGCATAGAAATTAAAGTAGCGTTCATGTGTCCATCTCCATAAACGATGCATTTCATTTCTTACCTCTAAATGATTATGTAATATTATAAATACATTTATATGCTGGAAATATATTATATATATGATATCCAAATCATGAATATCATTATGGATATAATGAACCTTGTACCACACGAACAACATGTAATTGTAAGAAGTCCACTTTCAACTTAAGAACCAAATATCGACAAAACCAACATTATTAACATAAATGATTACATAATGTTTATAACATGTAAATAAGTGATATAAAAGGAATAATGAACTTGAAAATTTTTCTTAAGAAAGTAGAAATTAACTCATGTTTATTTTTCAGGATGTTAATGAACGATCAAGTCATGTCAGACCCCAGTTAAGGGATCCAACCACTCTCTTTCTTTTTAAGTACTATCTTTTATGTCATTTCTTTTAAGCACATCTTTATTTTGTTTGGGGATGTTATTTTATATTTCTCATACTTTAATTTTTATGTTAATATTATGAGAGACCCTATTTGATCTCATAAATCCACTTTTAGAAGTTATAAGTTTCGCCGTTAGGCTGCCGAGTTTTCGTAAGGGATTTTTCATCTCACTTTTATTCCCGTGACATTTATGCTTTGTTTTCCAATATTTCCTTTGAGTGGTGTATTCAATGACAATTATTATAGACTTTGTGTAGTATAATTTCATTTATGGGTATTTAAATCTTCATTTTATGACCCTTCTTCCATGGGGTGTACTTTTCGAAAGTTACCCAACTCGGTATGGGGACCTTTCACCCTCCTCTTTTGAAAAGACTTATTTTGTTATTACTTTTAGTTCACATACTATTATGTTGGGATATGTTCTTATATATCATTATTTATGTAAATTTAATGTCCAAGTGATGAGATACCCTTTTTATCTCTCATCAACTCATTTTGATGTTAAGCAGTTAGGCTGTCAAGGGAACTTCTTAACCCAATTTCAATTTCTTTGGGTTAAACATGTAGTTATTGAATATGTCATGCTTTGAATATGTGAGAATGACCATTTATTAATTTACACTTAATATCCACTTATATTGGGTGTATTTTTATTTTTCTCACATAATTATGAGATTGATTTATCCTTAATTTAAGGATACCATCATTATAATGGATTTCATCTCAATTTACATTTCCATTGAGACTTCATCATTATTATGCACCAATTCACTCTTATATGGTGTATATACAATAATTTGAGTATTATATCCTGAATCCCATTATTTTAATTATATTATAATGTTTTTATGAAATTTTATTCCTCAATTATTGTATTCAAGTGTCCCTCATTTTGATAAAAACCCTTTATCAAAAATATCGTTTTAAATGTTTTAATGATTTAATCTTAAAAATATTTCTCATTAATATCCATGTTTTCCAAATGGTTTTAAGGATTTATTTATATGGATATTAATGGTTTAAAATGTTAAAATATTCAAAGTGATATGGAAAACATTGATTCAAAAATCTCTTTATAAAATGTTTTAAATGGTTTTGAAAATTGTTTTTAGAATAGATTCATTATTTCAATATCTTAAAATGTTATGTTGTTATTGAAAATTGGGAATGTTATCTTTCTTTTATGCTTATGTTATTCTCTATGATTATTTTATGGTTCTTGGGAATTGTTATATAGACAGGTTGTTCTGTGATAATCTAAGGGCGGGTGAGCCCGATATAGCTCTCCAATGCATTGTGTAACACGAAGGGGTTAAATGTTAAGGTTTATCTGAAGAGATTTTGGGAATATATTATGATGGGTATTCCAAATGTAACCAAGAGGGTTACTCCCTATGTAAGAATGTTATGAATGCCTCAAGTTACCTTTATGTCTTATGATTTCTGTGATTTATTCATGATTTTATGATGTATGTTAAAGTGCATATGTTTTATGGGTAAATTATGATTTCATTCTTATGTATATATGTACTCATGTTTCCTTTCCATACTTTTTATAACCCTTACTGAGATTTTTATGCTCATCCCATGTTTTTGAAACATTTTCCACATGAAATAAAGATGAATAGGTCATGGATGGGATTAAGGAAAAACATGCTATCTAAAACATGGAACTAGACATGATTCTTTTTTTATGTTTTTTTTATGTTATGGAAACTTATTAGAAGTGTCTACTATGTAATCATTTGAGATGTAATAGTTTTGAACTAATTCTCTAAAACTCTATACCTGAAAATATCCTCAATGTGAATTATTCATTTCATTCAATATTAAGCATGTTTTAAGGTTGGGGACTTATAGTTTGAATCAGAGGTCGGTTTAGATAACATTAGAGGTTAGGGTATTCACTAAGCATAAGTGACATTACCATAATGGTTAGGATTTCAGAAAGATTCTTAGTTTTAGATAAAGTGAATGAGTAAGTGTATCTTAGTGTTTATCTTCTTCATTAGTACATGATGATTTTGTTGATATACACACACTAACATTTCTGTTTTTTGTAAGTGGATGGATCAAGAAGGCACCAAAGTGACAATGGGTTAGATGGAAACTGTGGTGGTTCTCTGATTAAGAGACTTGATGAAATGGGGGATTCAATGAGGAATATCGTGGTTTTGCTAAACCAACTATCAAGGATTCATGATCAACCACTTGAACCTTGGTGAGATCTCTAATGCATCATGTATGAGATGTCCAACTCGATGTGGAAGTTCAGGTAATAATTATTATGGTAACCATTAGTGTTTATATGATCCTTACTTTTTAGGTAATTATGGGTTACTCTATGATATGATGGAAAATGAAAGGCATGAGATAAAATTGAAGTTAAAATATTTTATGATAATTTTTGAAGATTTTATCTCGTTTTGGGGAATGTTTTATGAATTATGTAGTTTTGGAAATAGGACAACACTTAGATTGTGTGACAACCTGTCACGTCAGACAAAGCTGTGGGAATCGAACCCACAACAAAAGTGCAACTGGCATTTATCACCTACCACTGGACTACGTGAAGTCCCTGGTTAGTTTGACTGATTCATTTTAGTTAGATGATTTTATGAATTAAGAGTATGTTGATTTTTGGTTATCTATGGAAATTTATTAACCTATCAAGGAGGATATGTGATTAGGTTAATTAATTTTCAATACAAGACTTTAAGAGCAACTGATGTTGTTTGGAGATAAATGTTACGATTTAACATGGAAGGATATGTGACTAAATCCTTCTAATATTTGATTTTCAATCTTAGTTTGTTTTACTTTGAAGAATTTTATGTAAAAATTGTTTATCGAATGGTCCTCGTTGAACATTGGGTTTTGTTGGACAAATTTTGGAGATTAAGAATAGATTTTATTTTTATAAACGGTTATCCTTTTCTGGATTATCTGATCTTGTAATAACCTTTTTGGTTTTGGTTTTGGTTTAAGTCTAAAGACATGGTAAGTATATAGTTCTCTGTTGTGTATTAGGTGATTCTCTAAAATTTAATTATAGTACTGTTAATGTGAGAAAGTCTTCCTAAATACTCGTTTTTTAGAGAAAACATGAGTTTGTGTAGGAAATCTAGTAAAAGATGAAAGTCAAAATGACAAGTAAGTAATTTTTCCTTATGTTTTAGTTTATCTCAAAAATTAATTCCTCAATGAAGAGTACCATAAAACAAAAATGTTTTCAGTTAAATTTTCCTACTGGGTAATCCAATACCATTTAACCCATCACATGTTTGTGATTTTCTTATGGTTAACTTTCTCCTAAACATTTTTTCTATCACTCTCCATCAGAACGTGAACCTGTGTTTTCTACTCCAGGTCTATTTTTTCCTACATGGAATCATAATATTGGTTAACTAGGGTGACCTCTGTACTTCTCTTTCTTTATTTTAAAGTCATTGTTTTACCGACTCTTGTTCTGATGTGGGACATTCAAGGATGTTTTCGAGCCAAATTTTAAAATTGTGAGGACGTAATTCCCAAAAGGGGGAAGGATGTAACACCCTGGGTAATCAATGAATATTACATTTTTATAGTTATCCCTATTTGTGAATAAAATGTTAATATTAATTTAAAGGTAACGCTATGCTTGATGGCTTACCCAATACGCAACAACGAGTTCCTTAGAAATCTTACGTTGCACTATAATAATAAAATAATATTATTTTAAATGGTAGTTAATGCCTAGCCATTGTAATGGAGGGAATTAATAGAACTAACTACAAAATGATTATATTGGTTTGTCAAATATTTTTACTTTTTACAATAAATGTTATAGGATTAAAAATGTGAATGAATTCAATTTTAAGCGTAAACATTCTAATATTCATTAGAAGGTCGATTAACCACCTTTGGATGGAGAACCTCTTTTAAATAATTTTTTTGACAATTTTATGTGTTAAATTTGACAAAATAAAATTCTTCTTTATAATCGAGACATCAAAATTTACTTTGTGTAAATATTTGGTATCTTTCCGATAAAGTTTGTTTTTTTATTAATAGTGAAAAATGTTGTATTTTAATTCAAAACCTATTTTTAATCTAATTTATTTATATTATTATATTATATTTTGAATTGTTTTTAAAATAAATTAAAATATATTTTTACCATTTAATCCAATAATGGTCATTGGAATTAATTTCATTTTGAAATATTGGACTTAAACTAGTGTCAATCTTTTAAAAGATATTGTTTCTTAAAAACACGCTATTTGATTTGATAGAGGAAATTAATTATTAAATTAATTAATGCAACTTATAAGTTATGAATTTTATAAAATAGAAATCATTTTTGAGTTCATAATATCAAATATAGCTTAGGGTGAATTTTTTGTATTTTTCTGAAAAACTTCAATTTTTGATGAATAGTGAAACCACTAAGTGGTAGTTAAAGAAACTGATTTTTCATTTAAATGAAAAATTGAAACCTCTTTGTTTTGAATTTCAATAATCTGACATACATGGTTGTCATTAATAAGTAAAATTTGGTTAAATGGTATTAAAATAAATTTTTGGTGAATAGTAAATTTTATGTTTTTAATCGCGATTAGAGGTAATTAGTGTAGTTTAAGGTAAAAATAATGTTTTAGTGACATGAGATGAGCTTAAAACATGTCTTACCCTTATTTTATGTCTCATGGCCGACCAAGAAAATCCATGGGTCAACATGGGGACCCCATGGAGCCACTTTGGAAGGTAAATGACATTAATATCTTTTTATTTAATGTAAAAGTAAAAATGACACAAACATGAGTTGTTTTATTAAAAAAAACTTTATATGGGGTTATACAAGTATGATTTTTCACTATAAATAGTAATTTTAAAGCTAAAAATATTTCCTACATCATAGTATTTTTTTTATAATTTTTAGACATTAAATAAATTAAATTATTTTTGACATCATGATGATGCAGCGATTACCTCATTATTTAACAATTAAAATAAAATCAAAAGATAATGTAAAATCTAAGACCTACACTTTTCAAAAACCTATTGGATGGGTATATTTTGAACCTTTATCACCTTCCTCTCTAATTATATCAATATGGGAACTTTTAAATCCGAAACTCATTTTAAAATAAAGTAATATTCCTTTATGTTCCAAGAGTGCCCCTCCTCTCCTCTTATAAAAGGCCCCCACCACTATCACCTTACCCACACCTCTCAATCCTTTTGTTCTTCCAAGATCTGCCCATTGTTTCTCTGCACATCCCTATATTACTCCTAGAAGCCTCACTTTGGTCAGAAGTCTTTCCAAGGATTCCTTTGAGCCAAAATCAAAAAGAGTTACCCGATTTTAAGGTAATGTCTTCACTTGTGTTCTTTTGTTTTATTTTGCTTCTCCAACCCCTTAAACTCTTTTTATTTATTTAGTTTGTAACAAATCCAGTATCTTAAAAATAATAGAATGTTTTTATAATAATCATTCGAGTGACACTTACACACTCCTTCATCTAATTGTTAAAGAACATACTGTTTCTGCGGATGGTGAATTTGTGCCTCACGAAATGATGATTGCTCAACACTCATATAACACCTTCAAAGGTGGCCATTAAGATTTCACTATATTTATATATGATATATAATATGTTTATGTTTTACTTAAGCTTTTGTATTTTTCTTTTGTGGCATACCTTTATGGTTTCCGTTGTGGGTAAACACGATAATTTCATTTTAGAAAGTGCGGACTACCGGCCCCAAAGTGGTTTGATTCGTTAATGCCATACGTGGGATGTATAAAGGATGTATTTAAGGATATTATATATGATATTATACTGGAATTGTAATATACCTTTATATCATTATGATTTCACTCCATTAAAGTATGAGATAGAAATTAAAGTAGCATTCATGCGTACTTACGACTTACCGTCTCCATGAATGGTGCATTTCATTTCTTATCCCCAAATGTAATGTACTATTCTAAGTACATATATATAATGGATATATATGATCTATGTTACATATAAGTTATGAATATAATTCTGGAATTAAAATATACATACCTCTCATTTAGTTTTTATTCCATAAATATGGCATTGAAATGAAAGTAGCGTTCATGCGTACGTACGGCTTACTATCTCCATGAACGATGCATTTCATTTCATACCTCTAAATGATTATGTAATATTATAAATAAATGTATATGCTGGATATATATTATATATATGATATCCAAATCATGAATATCATTCTAGATATAATGAACCTTTGACCACACGAACAACATGTAATTGTAAGAAGTCCACTTTCGACTTAAGAACCAAATATCGACAAAACCAACATTATTAACATAAATTATTACATAATGTTTATAACATAGAAATAAGTGATATACAAGGAATAATGAACTTTAAATTTTTTTTAAGTGAGTAGAAATTAACTCAAGTTTATTATTCAGGATGTTAATGAACGATCGAGTCATGTCAGACCCGAGGTAAAGGATCCAACCTCTCTCTTTCTTTTTAAGTACTCTCTTTTATGTCATTTCATTTAAGCCCATATTTCTTAGGTTTGGTGATGTTATTTTATTTTCCTCATACATTAATTTTTATGTTCATATTATTAGATACCCTATTTTATCTCATAAATCCATTTTTGGATGTTTTAAGCGGCGCCGTTAGGCTGCCGAGTTTTCGTACGGGATTTTTCATCTAACATTTATTCCCGTGAAATTTATGCTAAGTTTTACACTATATCATTTGATTGGTGTATGTAATACCCATTATTATACACTTTTTGTAGAATAATTTCATTTATGGGTATTTACATCTTCATTGTATGACCCTTCTTCGATGGGGTTTACTTTTCGAAAGTTACTCAACTCGGTACGGGGACTTTTCACCCTCCTCTACTTAAAAGACTAATTTTTTATGTCTTTGAATTCACATAGTATTATGTTGGGATATGTTCTTATATATACTTATTTATTTAAATTTTATTTCCAAGTGATGAGATACCCTTTTTATCTCTCATCAACTCCTTTTGATGTGACGCTGTTAGGCTGTCAAGGGAACTTCTTAACCAAAATTTGATTTCTTTGGGTTCAACATGTAGTTATTGAATATGTCATCCTTTGAAAATGTGTGAATGACCTTTGATTATTTTAAACATAATATCCAATTATATTGGGTGTATTTATATTCTTCTCACATAATTATGAGATTTATTTATCCTTAATTTAAGGATACCATCTTTATAATGGATTTCATCTCAATTAAAATTTCCATTGAGACTTCATCATTGTTATGCACAAATTCGCTCTTATATGGTGTATATACTATCATTTGGAATATTATATCATGAATACCTTTATCCTCATGATATTATAATGTTTTTATTAAATGTTATTCCTCAATTATAGTATTCAAGTGTCTCTCATTTTGTTAAAAACCCTTTAACTAAAATATCGTTTTAAATGTTTTAATGATTTAATCTTATAAATATTTCTCATTAATTTCCACGTTTTCAAAATGTTTATAAGGATTTATTTATATTGATATTAATGTTTTAAAATGTTAAAATCTTCAAAGTGGTATGGGACACTATGATTCAAAATTCTCTTTATTAAATGTTTTAAATGGATTTGAAAATGGGTTTTAGAATGGATTCATTTTTTCAATATCTTAAAATGTTATATTGTTATTGAAATGTGGTAATGTTATCTTTATTTTATGCTTAAGTTATGTGCTATGATTATGTTATGTTTCTTGGGAATTGTTATGAAGACGGGTGGTTCTGTGATAAACTAATGGCAGGTGAGCCTGATATAGCTCTCCAATGCATTGGGTAACGCGAAGGGGTTAAACGTTAAGGTTTCTCTGATGAGATTTAGGGAATATACTGTGATGGGTATTCCAAACGTAACCAAGTGGGTTACTCCCTATGTAAGAATTTTATGAATGCCTCAATTTACCTTTATGTCTTATGATTTCTATGATTTATTCATGATTTTATGAGGTATGTTAATGTGCATATGTTTTATGGGTAATGAATGATTTCATTATTATGTATATATGTACTCATGTTTCTTTTCCATAATTTTTATAACCCTTACTGAGTTTTTATTCTCATCCCATGTTTTTGAAATGTTTTCCATAGGACTTATA